>CM065802.1:139774095-141024095 GCA_033398695.1 Orobanche coerulescens | reverse complement strand
TATCGAATGAGCCACCCGTGTTTAGCTTGATCCAAGGGGTCTCGGGTCGAAGCCAAACCACCAGAACAGAGCGATGATTCTGGGCGGGAGAGGGAGTAGCTCGCTGGAAACGGTCAGGAGGCTAGCACCCCGCCCAGAACTCTGAAGAAATAAGCCCCGCAGCAGGAAGTAAAGAAACATGGCGCTCCACCTGCACAATAACATGAGAAGCAAGAAAAGTAATCGCCCTATGCTGTACACTATTCCTCTCCGTCCAGATGAACCAAAGGATCAGACAAGGAATAATGAAAGCTGCCTGCCTAAAGTGTGTGCCATGTGAGAAAAAAACCAGGAGCTCAAAGATATTATCTGTATGAGGTAAGGATAAATGAGTCCAAGTACCAAAATACTCCCACACGACATGAGCCATGTCACTCTCCAAGAAAAGGTGGGCAAGGGTCTCAGAATGGTAGGTATTGGTAGGGGTAAGGGTACAACATGAGCCTCTGGAGGCCAAGGAAACTCCCCTCCTCTGTAAGACATCATCAGTCGGGATCCGTCGCAGTAGAAGTCACCAAATGAACACCGATATCGTAGGAGTGAGTAAGGTAGTCCAAATGGCCCCGAAAATGAGATTAGCCGGATCCCTCACCCTGATGTGAGGCCAAGCTGACGACAATGAGAAGGCACCCGAAGATGTAAGATTCCAGCACATGCTATCCGTATCCTCCTCGGCAATGGCAGTCGCGAGAATATCATGTATGAACTGAGGGATAAATCCTAGCTCCTCACCTAAAATGGACTCGAGTATACCCATGTCCCAACTCTCATCAACCCAGAGATCATACTTGGTAGATTTGATTATTCTTTCATTACTTCCAGTAATGAGCAAGTCATCTACATATAGACACAAGATGACATATCCATCTTCTGTGTCTTGCAGTAAAAAGATAACTTCGAGACGCCAAGACATTTTGCCCAAATCGCCCTTCGACCGAGACCGAGACCGAGACAGACCTGACCCAAACTGAGCCGCGCCCAAATCGCCCTTCGACCGATCGACCCGACCGGAGCCGAGCTGGCCGGATGGACGGACGGCGGCGGCGGCGCGTGTGTGTGTGTGTGTGTGCGCGAGGGGCGCCTAGTCACACATCTACTCATGTCTCACTTTTTGAACAAGACTTTGTTCACATCTCCTTATATGCTCACAATTTTTCCCTTCTTTTTCCAATGTGGGATAGCATCCCAAACCCATTTCTAAAGGGTTCACTTTAGAACAATATATCTTATTCATACCTCAATTATTTTGAGTGTTCTTACATGTTTTGGAAACCTCGTACGGAGTACTACGTATTCCATCTAAGTCCCGACTTTAACTCGTAGTCGAGTCCACTCCAAATTTCCTCTCAAGTGGGCTGCTCAAAATAGCCCATTTTCCTTCATTTTATCCAAAATTTCCAACACACATAACTAACCTGAAGTCACCTTCTTCGGCTGAAACAACAACATCAACCGAGCCTAGGACCCTAATCACCTAGGTTGTCCGCCGTCGTGCACTTGTCGGCATCCAGGAACAAAAGCTTCCAAATCACTTTCTTCAGCCCTAAAACCCCAACCGCTGAACCCTAATCTCCGCCATCGAAGCCTGCTCTCAGTCGTCGTCCACCACTGCTCTATTGAGTTGGCCGTAATCCTAATCTCTGCCATCGAAGCCTGCTCTCAGTCGTCTCTATTGAGTTGGCCGTAATATGCGAGTACTATTCATTTTGCGATGAGGATTCTGAGCCAAGAAAGAGAGTTACTGTAAATTAAGAGAGAGAGGGGGGGCGAGAATTATGTGGTTGTGAGAGAGGGTCGTCCGAGAAGAGGTGCCCACAGGACCAGGAGCCAGTGGGTCCATCCGCGACCCGGACCTGTCGAACCATGTAAGATCCGGATCCAGGAAATCCGTCGGCTCGTGGTCTATAAGGGTGGAGTCCAGGTCCTAGCTGTCTCGTTCCGCCGAACCCTCTGGTCCGACTCGAAGGGTAGTTTCAAAATTAAAAAAAGTGACCATTGGGATTCGGGGCCCGGGCGGTCCAATTGGAAATATTCCAAAAAATAAATTAGAATTATACTTATAAATACCCCCAACTTCTTCATTTCTCACACTCATTATCAATCTAATCTATCTCTCAAATCTCATTTCTGTGATCTGATTATCACTCTCTTTCTATTCTTATTTTATTATTATGTTGAGCTCTGACAAGGGAAAGGGTATTGTTACATCCCCCAAAATCAAAAATATCCAAGTTAGAATGAATTGCTCTTTGGCGGCAAACCGAAGAGACCATCTTGCATAACTATTCCGGAGCATCAAAATCAACCTCCACCCAGTTTTGAAAATAAAACTCAACAAGATGAAGATGATTACATGATACATGAAAGTATCTATTATGGTAGTACAACAACTACTAGTGAAGAATAAGTTGACCCTCGGGTATTTCGACGTATCCCAAATCATCAACAATTACATAACATTGACGAAGAAATAGAGCACGAAATGGATGAAACTATGTTATGCAATGTTTGAGCGCACTCTTCATGGCGTACCAACTCCTACGCAAACATCAATGACGAAGAGTCTTGTGGCAAGCCAAATCGGAGAACAACCCCCTTATTTTGAAGAGTTATCATCCGAAGAAGAGCAAGAAACAGTGAAAGGAAGAGGGAGCAAGAAAACTAAAATGAAAAAACAGCATGTCTCCCATGTTGTAGAAAGGATGGTTCTATGAAGGTTCTTTGCAACTATTGCAGCAAATAATTTCCATATAAAGTCGGAGATGGATATGGAAATTTTAAAAGGCATTTTGAGCATAATTGCACCTTAGTCCACGGGATTAAAAATCGCAATGTCAACTCAACTTCCAACCTTGCACTGGAGACTGCAGTCAAGGTATGTCTGAATCTCAACTTTATAAATATAATGCAATAGTTGCTAGAGAACAAATGGCAAAATTGTGTGCACAAGAATCTTTACCTTTTAATTTCCAGGATAGAATTTGTTGGGAATATAGGATTCAAAATACCTATAATCCTGTTATTAAGACAATTCTACGTACTAAAATGACTATACAAGAAGGAACTACTGAATGAGAGCCTAGTCAGTCAAACCAATGACCAAGATGACGACGACGACATCGATTTCTACTAAAGGTAAGTAAGGAAAGCTAGGTAAGTAAAAGAACTATGGAAGGCTTTGATTCCTCACGAAGATACATAGGCTATTTAATTTTTAGTGAAAACTTAAAATTAAATACAAGCCCATTTTGTAATTCTTTTTTAAGTAAAAGAACTATGTAGGGCTTTGATTACTCAAGAAGATATATAGGCAATTAATTGTAAGTGAAAAATTAAAATTAAATACAAGATCATTTTTTCCCAATTGTTTCTTTGTTCATTATTTTTCGTGTATAAAATGATAATAAATAAAATTTAAAAATATATTTCAAAAAAAAAATCACGGGTAGGACTCGGGATCCGTCGATCGGGCCTGGACCCGCACCCGTGGCCGACCCGTGAAGACCTCCAAGTCCAGGTCGAGCCAACCCGTGGAACCAGCGGGTCGGACCTAGACCTGGACCCATATTTGGGAACCTCTAGAAACTGGATTACTAAACAGCGCCCTAAATTACTAGACATCGCCCTATAATATTACCTTTTTGCCCTTAATTCATATTAAGCAGATTTGTAATCCTAATTTCTTAATACTTTTCTCTCTCGACCTATCTTAAAGACCCCACTAGCCGCAGCCGCACCGCCGCCACACCACCGCCGTCCGCCGCCGCACCGCCACCGTCTGCCGCCATGACCGGAAAAGGAAAAGCTCCGGTAACTAATTTTTTTCGTTTTGCTGGTTCTTTGGCCGCGGCCGCCGTGTCGGAGTGCACGACAGAGGCCGCAACCGTTATTTTGTCACAGGCGTCCGACGATGACGCCTGGCCATGGCACAGGCGTCCGCCGATTCCGCCTGTCCATGGCGCAGGCGTCCAGGGCAGACGCGCAGACAGTGGTATAGACGTCCAAGTCGGACGTCCAAACCGTGCACAGGCATCCAGATCGGACGCCTAACCGCTGGAGTAGGCGTCTGTGACGGACGCTTGAACCATGGTCGTGACGTCCAGACCAGACGCCCCAGTCATTTTTTCGGAAAAAAATAAAATTTTCAATTAATAATTAATAATGTGTATTGTTTGTATGATTATTACTTATTAGTTGTATTGTTTGCTAAATGCAGATGAGAGGAGGAGCGGGCAAATCTATGCCGCTAGTCATAGAGTTGATGGGTTCTGGAGCGCGTCACACCAGAGCTCGTGGTGTTGATGCTTCCGTTCGTAGACAGCGGGAGGCAGAGCGTAGGGGATTCGAGGACGTACCTTATACTGATTTTGGTACTGAGGATTCGAGCGAGTATTATTCGCACGATGAAGCCGATGATCACGAGGGCGGTGATGATTCTTCTTCCTTTTCGTGCCGGGTTCGGAAGGGGAGTGGGGGAGAGGTTTGTCACTTCTGGGTCTACCAGTAGTAAACGACGTAGGACAAAGGATGACACATCTTGGATGGTTACTGAGGAGATGCATGGTGGCCCTATCGACGGCAGCGTTATCCCGAGTTTTGGTGGGCATGTCGCCGCGCATATCTGGACTGGAGATATGAGAGGTTTGCTGAAATGTCACACCAGGACTGCTGCTTGTCAGAGCTTGAGTCAGTGGCGCTCAGTGATGTCACCCTCTTTAGTGATTCGGATCAGTGGGACTGGGTTATCCCACCTGACGGACGCCATGTTCAGACATATTGACTCCCCGTTGATTTCTGCGTTCGTTGAGCGGTGGCAGCCCGATACGAACTCTTTTCACATGCCGTTCGAAGAGATGACCATCATGTTACATGATGTGTGGCAGATCCTTCGCATTCCTGTCGAGGGGTGATTGGTTGATGCCGATAGCACATCTACACAGTTGCAGGTGGATGTGATGGAGGTTCTTGGAGTATCGCGGTTGGAGCTACTTAGTACTCACTGGGGGGTGGCGGCGTACTTATGGACTCTATTTTCAGGTCATGCCGCGATGGAGGTCGAGTGGAGGGCACCCAGGCCGTAGCTTGGATGTGGTTGTTATTTGGATCCACCTTGTTTGTTGACAAGAGTGGTAACCGGATTAGGCCGTCCTGAGGTGAGGGACGGTATGGATACGACCGGTCAGTATTCATGGGGTTCGGCTGCATTGGCTTTCATGTACCGTCAGCTCGGTATCGCTAGTCGCGGCGACTCCATGGGTATTTGTGGATGTCTTACCCTCGTTCAGGCTTGGATTTATGAGTATTTTCCCTGCTTTCGACCTCACCGAGAGCGTATGATTGTTGACTCCACGTAGCCTCGAGCTTCTACATGGAGTGTCCAGCCCGAGGGTAAGGACGAGCACCGACTCCAGTCTTTGCGTCGCCGCATTGATCAGTTGACAGCCGCAGAGGTATAACGATTCCTTCTAACAATCTCACAATTCATTTAAAAATAACTTGTATAATTTGTTGATTACATGTACGCAGATACAGTGGTTGCCTTATGGCCCTGATCCGGTGATGGATGTCTCGAGGACCACATTCATTGGATGGCTACGATATCGGGATATTATCGAGCCATACATGCCTGGTCAAGCATTACGGCAGCTCGGTTATGTGCAGACCATCCCTTTCCCGATCACCAGACCGGACAAAGCGGTTCGGGCGTGGTCGAGCAGATGGCACACGGCTTGGCTTGAGCAGCACTGATCTCACGAACAACTTGTTTGGCCGATTTACTCAGTCCACTGATTTGACGATGCCCCTCCGGATATACAATAAATGAGTGATTGTGCATACCCTTACTCCCAGAGATCGGTCTGATTATCCAACCACTCAAGTCATGCAATTGTTCGGCCTTTATCTGAAATGTACACTTGCATGCTTTCGTCTTTGTGTCCTTTCGAACAGCGACATCCAAATCTCTTAATACCCCTCTGTACCGTTCACCACGGTTACATCTCAATAGCTTTGTCTTTCCTTTATTCTTGTACGACGAAATGATCAACTCGAAACCAATTTGAAGAGCAATTTTTTTCGCCCAACCAATCGCATCACAATCACTAGCGAATATTTCGTCATTAACGAAATGACCACTATAATCAATGCCGTCACCTTCAAATTCTTCCAATATAACCTAAAATTTTTAATTGACAGAATGCTAATAATAATACCAATAATATTATTATTAAAATTTAAAATCATGCAAAAAAGGGTCCACGCGTCCAAAAATTGCGCCTGGACCATGGCCGAGGCGTCTGGCTTGGACGCCTGGCCACGGTACAAGCTTCTGAATCGGCCGCCTAGCCATGGCACAGGCGTCCGAATCGGACGTCCAGACCATGGTTCAGGCGCCTGGTTTAGACGCCTAGACCTAGGACGGAGCGTCTGTAGCAGACGCCTGTGCCATGGTCTAGGCGGAATCTGTGGACGCCTGTACCATGGAACAGGCAGAATATTCAGACGTCTGCGTCATTTTCTCCGAAAAATTACCTCCAGATGTGAATTCTCGTCCATTTTCGTAGTTGTCGATGATATTGACGATATATATTTGATTGTGTATTCTGTAGAATAAATGAAAAATTGTTTCTAGATTTCAATTCGAAAAACTTGTGTGTTGGTGTGTTGGGTAGAAATAATGAAAGATTGTGAAATGGACAAAAAGGTAATATTATAGGGCGATGTCTAGTAATTTTGGGCGGTGTTTAGTAATACCCCTCTAGAAATAAGGGATGTCGGCCGACTCCTATGTAGGGATATATATCCCTAATTTTCCCGATTATTCAATTAACGCCCTGACTTTTAATTTTGTTCCACCCAGTCCCCAGCTTTCTGATTTTGCTGATTAACCTCAATTCAATGTTAATTATATTTAAATTCAGCCCGAAATTAAATTGTAATAAATTATAAATTAGCCACATTATTTTCTATTATTTCATAACAATCCGATTTAGACATCAACCCTCGAATCAAAATTCATGTTACTTAATTCGTAAATGCCAATCATTAAATTATTATTTTTATTATTTAAATTATCTACTCATAAATTATTACTAGATTTATCTGTAGATAACAAAGCAGACTTTGAGGAACTGGGCCAATCCACTACGAGCATCAGACGAGTCAGGACTCTGCATTTTAAGGTGGATAAAACCTCCTTTAAGTCAAATATGTTCTATGCCATGTGGGTGAAAATTTTTCTTCGACTCAAAATATATTTTGCCATGTAGGCAAAGCTTTACTCATATTTTAATTTTATTCGTGCTGCGCAAGTTAAGGTACGAAATATTTGAATTATTTTACGAAGTCCAACATATTTATCATTTATGAAATGTAATGATAAGTGATATATATATATATATATATTTACATTTCATAAAGTCTTGACGCCAAAAAAGTCTTGTGCGGTCAGATGGGGATGAATGATTGTCCTGTGCACAATGATAAAAATGAATGTGTTCTGTGATTTCCTTGACACAAAGAGTCTTGTGAATCCAAAATAATGAAATAATATGTTCTACGATTCTCTTAACGCCTAACGAGTCTTGTGAATCTAGAATAGAAATGTTAAATCCCATATCAGCCTTGACGCCTAAACTTTCTTGTCTAGATAGAATAATGTTTATTACACGTTTTCATTTGATATTATATGTTGGGACTGGTAACAAAAGAATTTTATATCCCCACCGCTGAGTACGTTTTAAGATTGCTCAACCCAATTTTTTTGGAAAATATTTTTCAGATCAGTAAGCTTAGAGCAGCATGAAGGTTTTAGGCGGTGCTAAGAGTCAAGAATTCATATATAGAAATTTTAAATAGCTAGGCTTTGATACATATTTATTTTACTTATTAATATTATATTTGGAGAATTGTTGTTGAGATTTTGAGTGTGCTTGGGATTAACAATTTCTTGTTTACGTTCTCGATGATTTAAAAAGGATTGAGCCATTTTATTTAAAAGTCTTGTATCTTATTCTTGACTTGCTTCCGTAAATTTTGAATATTAATAATAATACTTTAGATAGAATATTCATGGTGTTACAACTGAAACCTCCGACTGCAACGAAGAGCAACAATACAATAATCATTATGAATACAATAATCAATAAGGATGAAAAATGACTCAAAACCAGAATAGAAGCCCCTTGAAATGATTAATCGAACATTTAAGGTTCATTAGTTCCCAAGAACACCAAAATCAGATTCAATTTAAACGAAATGGGATATGGATTTACAATCCAAATACCATAGTCAATATATACTCGAACCCTCAACCAATAAATCATTGTAGTCACCAAATGAGGAAAAATGAGAAAACTGCGCAGAAAAATCTATTGCGCAGGTTATATAGACTCCAAGTTACGGCTGTAACTAAGAGGACAGCCACAACAGACACACCTTACGGTCGTATCGGTGGAAGCTTAGGGTGGTAAATGGCCTACTTGAAGTTGGATCGAGCTCAAACTCACATATACGGCCGTAATACCAGCTACAACAATCGTAACATGAATGAACCAACTGCCTCAAAACTTGGGCCTTTAAGGTAATAAAGCCACCAAGCTCATGATGCCCTTACGACACGTTGGGTAACCCACACCACTAGATGGATTAAGATCACATGATGTTTTCAAAATAAGCAAAAGGGTATTATTTTCGAACCTCTATACGACATGCTATACCAACCCGGAAAGAGTGGACTTCAAATACTAAATAAGGTTTTGAAACTTGATAAGTAATTGAATCACACAACTGATGTTTTGGAGACACACTCAACAAAATAAGATTTTATTTTTCTTTGGTGTTTCTTACAAATGCAGATGATAGATATTTATAGCAATAAATACTACAACTATTACAATATAAAACTAAAAAACGAAACATCCAACTTATTTCCCAGAATGACCAAGACCATTTATGACCTAATAAAGAAATAATAAAAATCAACAAGAATAACTATGGAAGATATATCCACAAAAATGGTAAAAAAAAAAAAAGGGACAAACTTCCTAATTATTTCCTATCAAGATCATTCAAGACTTGATTAAAAAAAGTAAAAGTAAGAATTAAGTAAAAAAAGAGAGAAAATCACCACTGTCAACCCGATCCAATTTGGGCTCAAATTATCCAGAATTTATTCTTTGTGACTTCATATGGTTATAGCTCTGTTCCTCATGTGTGTAATACCCGAGATCTTCGTTCTGGTTTTGTTGAATTTTTCTACAGTTTAGCGGATGGTTGTTGTCCATGTCTTTGGGATCGTGTGCCATGTTTGGGTGTACACTGTTTTGACACGTGTTTGGTTGTGATTCGGATCGTTGCGTGAGTTTTGGTTCATTGTAGTGTAGTGTAATGCCCGGATAATTAATGTGTATTTATCCTGTATTCGATCTTGTAAGATTCGACTTTATGACATATTGATCGATGATCAGTTTCCCGTATTCGTATCCCTACATTTTTATATTCCTTTCCCATGCATTCATGCATAATCCTGCACGTCTTAACGTATGCTAAAGGATGACCATAACGTACGCTACGACTGTCGTATAACGTACGTTACAGGTGTAGCTTAACGTATGTAAACATAGTCAACTCGGAATCAGACAAGGGTCGGCGTGTGGTGCCTGACGAAGATGCGAGGAGATCACTCGCATGAATCTGGACGGCTTTCCAGCTATGCAAGTCAACGGACTTAACGTACGCTAAGGGGTAGTTCTAACGTACGCTAAGGTTATAGTTGTTACATACGTAAAACTTTTAAGCTAACGTAGGTAAGCCAATACCAGAAACAGTCCAGTGAGCTCTGGCCAGACGTTAACGTACGCTAATATTCGAGTATAGCGTACGCTAATAAGGTTACGTACGTAATAGACTTCTGGTAATGTATGTAATGGCTCATAATTCTATTTATTGAACTCGAACCCCACTTCATTTCTAACTTCTACCTTGGCCGATTTTCATGCTCTGAAGATTATCCCTCACCATATACCTCTCATATCATCATCCTAGCTCGAGTTTGAAGATCATAGACCATTGGGGATTGGTGTTCAAGCTCTCGGTGTTGAGTTTCTTCAAGTTTCTCCTTGTTCTTCACCATTTTGAGGTAGGTGATTCTTCACCAACTGGATTACGTATTCTTAGGGATGTTTTGAGCATGTCTTGAGATTATCAATTCAGTTATATTCAAGCATATTCGAACATCATGTTGTTAGAAGTATAATTTCGGTTATGTTTCGGCTCTTCTTCGTTGTTTAGAATATTAATCGAACCTTGTAGTGTTTGGACTCCTAAACATGGTATCATGAGGCTACAAACCTGATTATGGCAAGTTTATGGATATTATCAAGTTCTTACGTATTACATGATGAAATAATGCGTATTGGGACATTTAATGGATTGAACTTAGGATTTATTTCCTTGAAGAAGAAGATGATAATCAAGTAAACCTAGTAAATAAGTTCTTACGGTGTTCTTTGGGGTAATTCCGATATCTTGCTGCTTTGGATTAATGAAGAGTATGATTAGAATCATTGTAAGAAGAATTATCTTGTGGTATATTAAAGAATCCGACCGTATGATGCATTTGATCTTAGATTGGATACTATGAGCTTTTGTCGGGTTAGTATCCTAATGTTGATTCAACTCTGAAATGGTATAGGGCAGATTAGTAAGCTTGTATGATTGGGGATATTATGCCCTTTTGATGTTCTTATGATGATTAAAACGATTATCCATAAACGTTAGTTATACCGGTGTTATTGTTCATTGAAGGTTCGGGTTTTGGTGGATTGATCGAGTGAGAGTTCTTCGAGCTGGTTGAAGATTTCTTTTTCGTAGTAGCAACCCTTATCGCCATTTCTAAGGCAAGTATCGTATTTTGAATATTGGTTTAATATTGAGGATTTTGATAATACATATTGTTATTCATGTTGTTGGACATGAGGTTATTCCAGTTGAATTGTCATTATATTGTTATTGATTGATTTTATGTTCATGTGGATGGACATATCGATTTTTGCATATGTGTATGCATAGTTGTGTTCATGTATGTTGTGTTGATCCTGTGAGACCACGTGATCTATGTTGAGGGCGCTGGATCGGATGTCCACTATGCGTTGGTCCGACGGGATCATCATGGGGATCTATGCTGAGGGCGCTGGATCGTTGGATGGGTTTTCCACCATGAATTGGTCCGACGGGATCATCATGGGGATCTATACTGAGGGCACTGGACCGTTGGACTACCCTTTGTTATGTTGATGGAATCATGTAGATTCGCATTGTTGGATTCCGGTAGCGGAAGTCCATATTGTGTGTTTTATTATGCATTGTTGTTGCATATTCGATTTGTGTATTATGATACTTGTACTAGCATCGTTTTGATAACCCCTTCGGGGGTGGACATTTGTTTTGGTGTTCAGGTAGCCGAGGAGTGGGGAAACAGCCACAGTACCGACATGACGACGAAGGGGCTCAGTGATGTTAATTGTCGTTACCTTGTCTTTCTGGTTTACTTTCAGTACTCGAGTACGCATGTCTTATTGATGTTTTGAGACGGTTGTAATAATGGACTCATTTGAACTGTTCGAACTGCTTTTGTATTTTGAATTTTTATGGTACTGTTATATTATTTCTATATTTTTTTAAATTAGCCTTGTAAACTCTTATAAAAGGGGTTTACGGCATTGTAATTATTCCGAATATCTCGGGGTGTTATAGAATATGGTATCGGAGCTAAGATTCATGGATATCTTGGCAGTCAGGTTTAGTTGGGTCCGTTTACGTTATTTGATTTATGGGTCATTTGTAACATCACTGCTCAGCCAGCGTCGTCATGTGGACCTTGGTTGTAAGTCTCCTAATCTCTTATACTACCGTTTTAATTAATTTCTGTTTTGTGAATATTGACGGACTTTCTTTTAGAAAATTTTGCCCTGGATATTGAGTAATTATATTTACAGTATGTTTAGGGGAGGTCGTGGACGCGGACGCGGTCGTGGACGCGGACATGGTAATGCAAGACAAGAGGATTCGGCGACTACTCCATAATTATCGGCTAGTCGAACCGATTCCCATTCTAGAGGACAACAGGGATCAGCGAATGATAACGCAAACCCTAACATGCCAGGGGTGCTTCAGCAGGTGGTCGCTCAGATGAACCAGTTCGCTCAAGTGGTTGACCGCATGCAGACCGCGATGGGCCAGCAGCGTAACGAGGATAATCGGGGAGACAAGTGGCTTATGGAGGTGGTAAAATTGCACCCGCCAAAATTTGACGGTTCTGCTGAGATGACTACTTGGGATCACTGGATGAAGGAATTGGAGAAGATATTTGCGGGGATCAACTATCCCGATGACCAAAAAGTTCCTATCGCCCAGTATTTTCTGACCGGGGAAGCTTTCGACTGGTGGGAGGCTGTTCGACCTGAGGATCATAATGCTGACTGGACGGAATTCAGATTAATGATGGAAGCACAATATTGTCCTCGTCCCGTTATAGAGGCTAGAGTCCGAGAGTTTTTCTCCCCACAGAGTTCGGAGGCATCTGTGACAAATATAATCAAGACTTTTAATCACCAGCTGTGTGCGACACTTGGTCAGGACCGAGGCAGAAAGGATTTTCCATTTAGACATGCGGATGAAACCCGAGATTCAGCAATATATGTCCGTATTTGAATGTGCTACCTTGCGACAGTATCAGGATAAAGCATTGGCCTACGACATGAAAGAGGCAGCGGTGGAGAAATCGACGGAGGCAAAGAAGCATAAAGTGTCTGGCAACTTCTCGGAGAACAAGAGTGGTGGGCCCCACAAGGGCCAGTCTTCATTTCATTCATCTAGGAGACCTCCGCATCCTTCCCGAGGCGGAAAGAAGTTCCGGACAGCATCAACAGTTTCAGACGCAGCGAAGAAATGTTATAACTGTGGTAAATCAGGGCATGTCTGGCGTGATTGCTACGCACCTTCTGTGACCTGTTTCGAGTGCGGACAAGAAGGCCATCGTGCGACTTTTTGTGGAAATGTGACTAGATCTATTGGTACTCGCACTCCTGCACCGGTTCTGAAAGAGGCAAGTGTGAACCAGACACAACAAAGTGGATTCCAGCAGCAGAATGTTGGGAAAAGAGAGGCGTCTAGTGCTGGGTCCATTCCTCCGCGCCTTTACGAGATGAGGAGGTCATACAATCAAAACACCGTTGTTGCATCAGGTACATTAGTGTTGGATGATTTTTACACTCTTCTTGAACAAGAATTTCTGATTTTTTTTTCTATTTTGTATTTAATTGTGGATCTTGACTTGTGTCTTGGATTCCATAATTTAGCTAATATAATATTTTTCTAAATACACAAATATTCAATAAAAATAGAGAGAAAATTTGTGAGGTATTTCTTGGAGAAATTTGGTCGATCCCATACTACAGTCCAAGTTTTGATCCGGTAGATTGTTGCCCAAACAACATCTGGATCTTAGGCGGGACATACTCTAGAAGATCTTGAGGTAGAAATACAAGAAGATCAAGGAGGAGTACGAGGAGGAGTTCGATCGACCCAAATAGATTTTCTACCACTTCGCTTCAAAGGTATGAATTATCAATTATACTGCGTAAATATGTGTATTTAAATTGTTTATTAATCTGTTTAATTAATTAACTGGAAAGCCTAAATAGATCTGCTATTTATGTTGGTTAGTTTATAAAACCAAACAAACCTCTAAATTCAATATCGCTTCCGCTGCGTTTTATATTCCAACAATTGGTATCAGAGTCTGGTCTTTAGGTTCTGTTCAATTGAATTAATTTGGTGATTCATATGCTAGCAATTTAAATATTCATATGGTATGGTATTTGGAATATTTTTTCTATAAATTGTCTTGTAGGTGAATATGGTCCAATCATCATGGCTATGTGACATTTTATTTTATTTACGCGTTTTTGGTAATTTGGCCCGATTTTGAGGCATGTATAAGTTTTTTCCACGAGAAAATCCATTGGTAGTATAAGACTTTATTTTTCCTTGTATTTTTTGAAAAATTCGATGTGTTTTATCTTGTGTAAAATTATAATCGAATTATCAGACGATGGGCTCAGCCGCGGAGATGATGAAAAATCTGAACGAGATGTTTGGTCATCAGAATCGGGCGGCTAGGCAAAATGCAATGAGGGTGTTGATGACAACCCAAATATCTAAAGGGAACCTAGTAAGAGATCATGTTCTAAAAATGATGTCTCATTTGAACGAACTAAGCACTGGGGGCTACTATCGATGCGGAGTCGTAGGTCGATATTATCTTGGGCAGCTTACCAAGAATCTTTGAGCAGTTTGGCCTTAACTACAATATGAATCGTAAGACATACACTTTGGCGGAACTTCTGACAGAGCTTCGAGCTGCTGAAGGTCTCTATAAACAAGGTTATCATCAAATTCTTGCGTCAACCGGTGCTACTTCTTCAAAACCCAAATGGGGAAAGAAGAAAAAGCAGGTTGGCCAGAAGCAAGTGGTGACCTTCAAAGCCAAGGGCAAGACTCCTCAGTCCAAGGCTCCTCAGTCCGAGGAAAAAAAACCCGAAGGGGAAATGCTATAAGTGCGGTCTAAAGGGGCATTTCAAGAATGACTGCCCTAAGAAAGGTATGTCTCATGCACTAGTAGTCAAAACATATTTGGCTGCCTGTTCTATCACTTCGTGGATAGTAGATTCGGGCTCTACTAATCATGTTTGTTATGACTCGCTGGGTTGCAAGTAACCAAGGTGCTTAGTGCGGATGAGATTACTATTGTTGGGATTCGGTGCCTAAAACGAAGGCCCAGCGGAAGCGGTAAAATGAAAATTAATTTGATCTGAATCCATACGAGGATCGATCGAGCTACGCATATACGAACATAAAATAAACGAAGGAAGATTCGAAATCATACCCTTTTCGTCCTTTGATTATATGGAGTTCCTTCTCTTGAGCTATTCCCCAAACGATCCGAAATGCTCCAAGCCCTTGGATGATCTAACGCCGAAAAACCGCGTATCTACTTGTCACGCGTCAGAGAAACAAACGGAATGACAACACTCGATTAACCTCTAAGGTTACGGCTAGAATCAAGTGATGAAGCTTTGATTATAACACTCTAAGTGTTTTAATATTTAATCTCTCAATTTAATCTCTTGATATTTTCTCCAAGAATATATCTCAAGAACAATGAATAAATGTGAAGACTTGAAGAAAACTTTTCTCTCTCTCTCTCCAGATCAAATCACGTATGGAATGGATGGAGTAAAATGAGAAAGTCTTCACCTTTTTATTCAACACCAACCACCATGATAAGATATCACTTTGATATCTTGTCCCTTCATATCTTGATATACATTATTAAAATGATGACCAAAGACCAAGAGGGAGTTGGTGAGGGGAGGGGAGGCCATCTAGAAGGAGCCGGGTGAGTTCGGTACGTTTCGGACTCCCGTGAGTCCAAACAGATAAAATCCGATTCCGTTCCGATGTATTTATATCGATTAATTAATCCATTTAATTAATCATATCAAATACATAATGACATAATTAATTTCTCCAAGAAATAATTATATTCATGAATTAAATTAATCACCAGGTAATTTATTTAATTCATTAGGCCATAAATTAATTTATCCAATAAATTCATTTAGATATCCAATGTCCCAAATTAGATATCCAATACCTAATATTCATTATGAGAGAATAAGCTTGATTCATTCCTTCGTCAATCCTATTGCGCGACTCAGTAGGTCCGTCTCAGTCAGCAATGGGAGGAACCAAAGAGTAGTAGCACCACCTAGCCATCCTGGCGGCCTACACTGTACCCCAACTGAGAACGAATGATTGGGATCATTCAAGAACCATTCTGTCGTGAATACCAGTATACGTATAAACCCTTCTTTCAAATGTCCCGATCAAGTTATAGGGTCACGGTCAGTCAAACCCTATCTGTTACTTGACGCTATGCATGCATTAATGCAAATCGGGATCATCGAGCTCTCGTGTATCCAATACAACTAGCTCTAATGCTTTGGCCAAAGACTTATGATCTCACCTGCCAATAACCGAATAGAACATTTAACCCGCTCACTAACGGGAGAAAGAATTCTATCTTGGTATTCAGTAGGACCTGCTACTTGCCCGTCAAGATGCATGTCGAGGTTAACCCCCGCCTCCCGGTTTACAGGGTCGAACTACTCCAATGAAAATCTTGACGTCACAAGCACATCCCTACTAAATCCTCAAGTTGAAGGTTCACGAATACCTATCACAACCTTTCGATTCCGTCATTGACTGTCCCGGAGTGAAATCCATGTGACGAATCGAGGGTGAGTCAGTTCGAGTATTCTAATCCAATTAGCATACCTATAACGTGTGCTCCCACTAACCATTAGCGTTCGACAGACACTCTCCATATCAAAGAACACATCATACAAGTCTTAACATAAACTTAATGCCCAGTCAAGTTTCATCAACTTGCGAACAATTTAATTATTTGAGCTGTAAACCTTTCCAGTGCCGACCTCCTTATCCGATAAAGAGTGGAACGTTTTGTTCTCAAATACATGGACTAGTTTCTATACGTATATTTATGAGTTAGGAATGCTAGTAACTACTAGTAAATAAAAAAACATTCATTGCCTTATATAAATGATTTACATAATTACAAATACAATTCCCTCACTCAACATCCTCTGAGTGGCATTCCAGGGCATATTCCTAACAATCTCCCACTTGCACTCAATGCCACACACTATGGTATCTAGTACCCCTATTCTCCAGATGACGCTCCAAGCTAGTCTGAGAAAGTGGCTTGGTCAATGGATCAGCGACATTGTCGGCTGAGTCCACTCTGTGCAGCACAATGTATCCCTTGCGAACAAATTCTCTTACGGGATGATACTTTCTCTCAATATGTTTGGTGCTGTTGTGAAACCTCGGCTCCTTGGCCTGTGCTAAAGCTCCGTCGTTGTCTCAGTACAGCGGAAAAGGCAGCTCAGCACATGGTATCACTTGAAGTTCTCCCAGAAACTTCTTAATCCAGAACCCTTCCTTGGAAGCTTCCGAGGCTGCTTGATACTCGGCCTGACAGGTGGAATCAGTAGTCGCGCTTTGCTTGGCGCTACGCCAAGATGCTGCTCCTCCATTAAAAGTAAATATGTAGCCAGAAGTAGACATCGAGTCGTACTTCAGTCCTTGGAAGTCCGAATCAGTGAATCCCACCACATCCAATTCTCCACCGCCATACATCAAAACCATATCTCTAGTCCTTGAGAACGTTCTTTACATCCAATGTTCCCTACTTGGGTTTGCCTGAAACCTACTCACCACGCTTACAGCATGTGCAATGTCAGGTCTCGTACACAACATAGCATACATAAGGCTACCCACGGCCGAAGCATATGGTATATTACTCATTTCCTTCCGTTGTTCCTCACTTTGAGGACACATCTTCAAGGAGAGTTTTATTCCATGTAGCATCGGTAGGAACCCTCTTTTAGAATCATCCATCTTAAATCGCTTTAAGATTTTATCTATATAGAGGGCTTGGGAAAGACCTATTGTTCTCTTCGCTCTATCCCGGTAGAGTTCAATACCAAGAATATAGGTAGCTTCTCCCAAGTCTTTCATAGAGAAATTACTCGAAAGCCAAGCTTTTACAGAACTGAGCATTCCCACATCATTTTCTATTAGTAGAATGTCATCTACATATAGTACTAAGAATGTGATCTTGCTCCCACTAACCCTCTTGTATACACAAGATTCCTCTTCATTTTGCACGAAGTCAAACTCTTTGACTGCCTCGTCAAAACGAAGGTTCCAACTACGCGACGCTTGCTTCAGTCCATAAATGGAACGCTGAAGCTTGCACACTTTCTGAATATCGACTTCGGACACAAAGCCTTTAGGCTGCTCTATATAGATTTCCTCCTCGAGGAATCCATGAAGGAAAGCCGTCTTTACATCCATTTGCCATATCTCATAATCATGGTAGGCAGATTTAGCAAGCATCATGCGAATAGACTTGATCATGGCTACAGGCGAGAAGGTATCGTGGTAATCGATCCCTTCTTTCTGGGTATAACCCTTTGCCACAAGCCTGGACTTATAGGCGTCAACCTTGCCATCACCATCAGTCTTTCTCTTGTAGATCCACTTGTTCCCAATGGGCACTATGCCCTTGGGGCGGTCCACTAGAGTCCAGACCTGATTGACATGCATCGAGTCTATCTCAGCTTCCATAGCTTCACGCCATTTTGCAGAGTCTACATCCACCATCGCTTGGTCATAGGTCGTTGGGTCAGTCTCTTGGCTATCACTTGGAACCTCATGGAGACCTAGTTCCTCCAAGTGCACAAGACCATACCTCTCAGGTAAATCAGACACCCTACCAGACCTACGAGGTGGCTGTACTTGTGTTTCAGAAGGTTCGGTTCCAGTTTCTTGCACAGGTGTCTCCCTAGGAGTTTCATTGTATTCTTCTAAAGAAATACTTCTACCTGCTCCGCCTTCCTGAATGAACTCATCTTCCAGGAAGTGTGCTTGTAAAGCAACAACTATCTTTCGATCTTCGGGCATGTAGAATAGATATCCCATCGTCCCAGACGGGAATCCAATGAAACGTCCCTTCGCGGACCTAGCTTCCAACTTCTCCACCTTAGTCTTCTTTACATAGGCGGGACATCCCCGAATCCTAATATGATTAAGACTTGGTTTCCTGCCCTACCACATCTCATGTGGAGTTTTAGGAACGGATTTGGAAGGACATATGTTCAATATGTAAGCGGCAGTAAGGAGTGCATACCCCCACAGGTAAATCGGTAAGTCAGTATAGCTCAGCATGGAACGGACCATGTTCAACAAGGTCCGGTTCCTTCTTTCTGACACACCATTTAACTGAGGAGTACCTGGAGGTGTTAGTTGTGAAACGATTCCATGTTCCTTAAGGAACTCGTCAAACTCCATACTCATAGACTCGCCATCTCGGTCCGACCGAAGTGCTTTGATATGATTACCAGTTTGTTTCTCGACTAGGGCCTTGAATTCCTGGAATTTCTCAAAGGCCTCAGATTTATGTTTCATTAAGTATATATAACCATACCTAGTATGATCATCCGTAAACGTAATGAAATATTGATATCCATCACGTGCTGCTTCCAAAAAACCACATACGTCGGTATGGATTAATCCCAGTTTATCAGCGGCTCTTTCAAAAATCCCTGTGAAGGGGGACTTAGTCATTTTGCCTTTAAGGCAAGATTCACAAGTAGGAAAGGGATCCGATCCCAATGGACCCATAAGTCCATCTTTTTCCATTTTGTAAACCTTGGTCTGACCAACATGACCAAGTCTAAGATGCCATTTCAAAACTTGATTGGTTTCATCCCTACCACGTTTTCTAGCCATAGTATTCACAACTACTTTGTTGTTGAGATTTAGATGATACAATCCATTTAACAATGTAGCAGTACCCATTAGTTTATTTCTGAAATAAATGTTACAGGAACCATCGCCAATAAAAAATGAAAAGCCTTTTCGGTCCATGACCGGAATGGATACAATATTTTTGTGCCCCTTGGGAAAAACAAGTACATCTTCTAAAGTCAAAACAAAGCCGGATTCTAAACCCAAAAGAAGTGATCCTATGTCGGTCGCCTCGACACTATGTCCGCTTCCGACTGTGATCATAACTTCTCCAGCTCTAAGCTTCCTACTTTGTTCTAGATCCTGATTCACGGTACAAATATGAGAACTAGCACCAGAATCCAGTATCCAGGAAGTAGAAAATACAGTAGCAGAACAATTTGTTTCCAAAACTAAAAGTTTTGTACCTGAAGCGCCATGAAGAATCGGACAGTCTCTAGCCCAGTGGCCCAGCTCACCGCACTTGAGACAAGCATACTTCTTCTTCTTGTTCTTCGGAACCATCGGGGCCTTGCCCTTTCCCTTAAGGTCCTTAACTTGTGGTCCAGTTTGCTTCTTGGTCTTTTTCTTCTTATTCTTAGACCTCCGAGGTCCAGAATAAATCACAAGAGCAAACTCCTTCATCCGCGGAGTCTTCATCTGAGACTGTGCGGTCACAAGTTTGTTCATTAGCCCAGCTAAATTACATGCAATCTCATTGCAGTTAAAGTTTATAACAAACTGTGAGAAGGAATCAGGAAGAGATTGTAGGATAAGGTCAGTTTGGAGAGAAGTATCCATTTAAAATCAAGAGCCTCCAATCTCTCGATCATGGATATCATTTTGAGGACGTGTTCCCCAACCTTCTCACCTTTCTTCATCCTTGCACCGAACAGTTGCTTGGATATCTCATATCTAGCAGTTCTGCTGTGCTCACCATAAAGCTCAGTTAAGTGAGATAGAATCTGTCTAGCAGAAGTCATTTTCTCATGAGCTCTCTGAAGCTCATTAGACATAGAAGCCATCATGTATGCACGGACTTTTACGTCATCCTTAACCCACTTTTCGTGGTTTTCGATCTCTTCCTGATTGGCTCTGGTCCGCACAGGAGGCGCCGGAATGTCCGTCTCCAAGACGTATCCCAGTGCCTCTATACTGAGGACAATCATCAGATTGTGGAGCCAGTCCACAAAGTTAGGTCCAATCAGGGTGTTCTTCTCGAGTAGAATTGCGAGCGGATTCATTGTCATATTTAGAGTTATGTCTGCATTAAGTATAACAGATTAATTAGTGACTTGTTATATTATGATCTGAGTATAGAATTAAGGTCTTTTCTATTATTGTTACCCAACTCCCACTATTTTTATCGGAACAACACACTCATATGTGAAATCCGGAAGTATCGTCGCTCTACTTCATAGTGGTGATCGAGTTCTTTATAAATCTTAATAGAGGGCAACCGAACAGGTTTCTAGTCTATTAATTTTCATAAAGTGGTGTCCAACACCAACCCATCTAATGGATGATTCGATCTTCTTTTTCCCCTTGTTCACTCCCCTCAACCTATACGGTTTCTATAGTTCGTGAACAAGTTAAGTTTATACCATCGACGCAAATCAGTTTCACAATTGAATCTTATCTGGCAACCTATCAGGTTTCTAGGGATAAAATTTGCTCCAACCGAAGGCATCCAATGCGCTCCCGGTAATTTATCCATCCTCCCCGAACGACTACCCCGATAACTCGGAAGCATAGCACATCCGGTTTGGATTTCAATTTCCCGAAAGCTCGATGGAGGGAAGGAAAACCTTGAAACCTTATAAATTTAATAATTTTTTGTGGGAGAATTTTCGCGATTAACGTTACACTTTGCACATTAATGATTTTAGCGCATTTGTTGCATTCATACAATATGAAACAACCATTCACAACCTAGTTGCTACCAACATGTGGTTCTTGACCGTTCCTAGAAAACAAAAACTCCGTAATCTAATTACAAGTCTTCGTCTTGAATCTTCGTCTTCTCGAAACGGATCTTCCTCCGGTCTTCGTCATTACATATAAATTTTACATTGAAAAGTTGCATCCTAGATACAAATATTTCTAGTAAAATAAATAGGCTCAAAACGGCCTTTACAACCCAATCGAATAAAACGAACGATTCAAACTAAGTCCATGAACCACATCCCCATTCAAAAGCATTCATCCAATAAATACTCAATAAATGGATAGTGAGAAGATTACATATGATCCAATCAATAATTAAAAATAAATAGAATTGATCCAATCAATTCAACAATAATCGACAATTTAATTTTCGTCCGTAGTGTACCCTTAAAATATTTTCTTTGAATTTTCCTTCATCAAAAATTCCAAATTAATGATTTTAATATAGGAAAATTCAATAATCGAAAATATACTGAAAAATGAGACCCAGTGCCCGACACTGAAACTGCCCAAAGACCACTGGGCACCACCGCCTGGCAGCTACGAGGCCACTCCGTGGCCAGACAGGAAAGGGCCCCCGACCATGCTCGTACACGCCCGGTAGGATACAACACGTACTCGGCCGGATACAACAAGTGCTCGGCAAGATACAGCAAGCGCTCGGCACTGACCCGACAGCCAACATCAACGCTCGGCCGGATACAGCAACGCGCTCGGCTGGATACAGCAAGCGCGCTCGGCACTGACCCGACAACCAACATCAACGCTCCGCCGGATACAGCAACGCATTTGGCCGGATCCAGCAAGCACTCGGCTCGATACAGCAACGCGCTCTAGCACTGTCGGTAGAATACAGCAAGCGTCCGGCCACGGGCCGGACGTGCTCGACCATACTCGGCAGTTGTATGGAAAATCGTCCAACGATTGGATACAACTCGTTTTCGGGAAGATTTCTAAAATCCTGTTATTCGTGATCTGAATATTATTAATATAAATCATATTTCCAAGAAAAACCTGATTTATACCATAACATAAAATCATGGAAAAACGACACTACGACGATCAATAAAATATCTACGATTATCAAAGTGATTCTAAATCACAAAATAAGCATTCCAAATGCTAAATATCATATATACGATCGCAAGACCTCGCTCCGATACCACTGTTGGGATTCGGTGCCTAAAACGAAGGCCTAGGGGAAGCGGTAAAACGAAAATTAATTCGATCCGAATCCCTACGAGGATTGATCGAGCTACGCATATACGAACATAAAATAAACAAAGGAAGATTCGAAATCATACCCTTGTCGTCCGTTAATTATATGGAGTTCCTTCTCTTGAGCTATTCCCCAAACGATCCAAAATGCTCCAAGCCCTTGGATGATCTAATGCCGAAAAACTGTGTCTCTGCTTGTCATGCATCGGAGAAACGAATGGAATAACAACACTCGATTAACCTCTAAGGTTATAGCTAGAATCAAGTGATGAAGCTTTGATTATAACACTCTAAGTGTTTTAATATTTAATCTCTCAATTTAATCTCTTGATATTTTCTCCAAGAATATATCTCAAGAACAATGAATAAATGTGAAGACTTGAAGAAAACTTCTCTCTCTCTCTCTCTCTCTCTCTCTCTCTCCAGCTCAAATCACGTATAGAACGGATGGAGTAAAATGAGAAAGTCTTCACCTTTTTATTCAACACCAACCACCATGATAAGATATCACTTTGATATCTTGTCCCTTCATATATTGATATATATTATTAAAATGATGACCAAAGACCTATAGGGAGTTGGTGAGGGGAGGGGCGGCCATCTAGAAGGAGCCGGGTGAGTTCGGTTCGTTTCGGACTCCCGTGAGTCCAAACAGATAAAATCCGATTCCGTTCCGATGTATTTATATCGATTAATTAATCCAATTAATTAATCATATCAAATACATAATGACATAATTAATTTCTCTAAGAAATAATTATATTCATGAATTAAATTAAACACCAGGTAATTTATTTAATTCATTAGGCCGTAAATTAATTTATCCAATAAATTCATTTAGACATCCAATGTTCCAAATTAGATATCCAATACCTAATATTCATTATGAGAGAATAAGCTTGATTCATTTCGTCGTCAATCCTATTGCGCGACTCAGTAGGTACGTCTCAGTCAGCAATGGGAGGAACCAAAGAGTAGTAGCACCACCTAGCCATCCTAGCGGCCTACACTGTACCCCAACTGAGAACGAATGATTGGGATCATTCAAGAACCATTCTGTCGTGAATACCAGTATACGTATAAACCCTTCTTCCAAATGTCCCGATCAAGTTATAGGGTCACGGTCAGTCAAACCCTATCTGTTACTTGACGCTATGCATGCATTAATGAAAATCGGGATCATCGAGCTCTCGTGTATCCAATACAACTAGCTCTAATGCTTTGGCCAAAGACTTATGATCTCATCTGCCAATAACCGCATAGGACATTTAACCCGCTCACTAACGGGAGAAAGAATTCTATCTTGGTATTCAGTAGGACCTGCTACTTGCCCGTCAAGATGCACGTCGAGGTTGACCCCTACCGCCCGGTTTACAGGGTCGAACTACTCTAATGAAAATCTTGACGTCACAAGCACATCCCTCCTAAATCCTCAAGTCGAAGGTTCACGAATACCTATCACACCTTTCGATTCCGTCATTGGCTGTCCCGGAGTGGAATCTGTGTGACGAATCGAGGGTGAGTCGATTCGAGTATTCTAATCCAATTAGCATACCTATAACGTGTGCTCCCACTAACCATTAGCGTTCGACAGGCACTCTCCATGTCAAAGAACACGTCATACAAGTCTTCACATAAACTTAATGCCCAGTCAAGTTTCATCAACTTGCGAACAATTTAAGTATTTGAGCTATAAACCTTTCCAGTGCCGACCTCCTTATCCAATAAAGAGTGGAACGTTTTGCTCTCAAATACATGGACTAATTTCTATACGTATATTTACGAGTTAGGAACGCTAGTAACTACCAGTAAATAAAGGAACATTCATTGCCTTATATAAATGATTTACATAATTACAAGTACAATGCCCTCACTCAACATCCTCTGAGTGGCATTCGAGGGCATATTCCTAACCTATCAACTGGGGCAACTATTCCAGGCTGAAGGTTGTTGTAGTGGGAGTCGTGCAGTTGAAAGTTAATGACGGATTCTAGTCCTAAATAATGTATTATTAGTACCTGATTTTAGAATGAATTTAATTTCGGTTTCTAAATTGCGTCGTGATGGATATTCAGTTTCTTTTGATGATACTGCAACTATTAAAAGAAATGGAGAATATGCTTGCAGTACTTATAATGAAAGACTTTATATCATTAATGCTGCACAAACTCCCTTGCATAATTATAAATCGCTTAATTCTTTGACTAATCCTAATAAAAGAAAAGAACCTTCGAGCATAAATCAAACATATTTGTAGCATTTACGATTGGGTCATATTAACCTTAGAAGGATTCAAAGATTGGTGAGCGATGGGCCATTAGATTCACTCCAAGTTGAGTCATTTCCAATTTGCGAATCCTGTCTGGAAGGTAAAATGACTAAAAGGGCTTTCCAAAACAAAGAAAATTGTGCACAAAATGTGTTGGAGTTGGTTCATACAGATGTATGTCGTCCCATGAACATCCAGGATAGGGGTGGTTTTGAATATTTCATCACATTTATAGATGATTATTCGAGATATGGATACGTTTATTTGATGCGACGTAAGTCTGAATCTTTTGATAAGTTCAAAGAATTCAAAGCTGAAACGGAGAAGCGCCATGGACAGAGTATCAAGTCACTACGATCTGATCGTGGTGGCGAGTACCTTAGTGGAGAGTTTTTAGATTTCCTAGCACATGAGGGGATTGCTTCCCAGCTCACTGCACCTGGTACACCACAACAAAATGTTGTTGCTGAACGAAGGAATCATACTTTATTAGAGATTATTATGTCTATGATGAGTTGTTCTGATTTGCCTATTTCGTTTTGGGGATACGCCTTGGAAACAGCAGCGTACATTCTAAACTTGGTGCCTTCGAAACCAGTTCCAAAAATACCCACAGAACTGTGGAATAGGCGCAAGACCAGTCTGGGACGTTCGGATTTGGGGTTCACCAGCACACGTGCTGAATAAGGAAGCTGATAAGTTGGCATCTCATACAGAAGTACGAGTGTTTGTAGGATATCCGAAGGGAACGAAAGGTGGCTTATTCTATAATCCTAAAGATCATAAGGTCATTGTTAGCACCAATGCCCGGTTCTTAGAGGAGCACTTAATGGGCAAGCTTAAGAGAGCCATTTATGGTCTTAAGCAAGCATCAAGGTCTTAGAACATGCGATTTGATGAGGTCATCCGGTCGTATGGTTTTGTACAATGTCCTAGTGAGGTTTGTGTATACAAAAAGTGTGATGGAAACGTGTTGGTGTTTATTGTACTATATGTAAATGATATACTTCTAATTGGAAACAATGTGAAGGTATTATCAGACGTAAGGGTATGGCTGTCTGAGCAGTTCGATATGAAGGATTTGGGAGAAGCTAGGCACATCCTTGGTATTAGGATCTTCCGATATCGCAAGAAAAGGATGTTGTGCTTATCTCAGGCATCCTATATCGATACGGTGCTGAAGTGTTTTAGCATGGAGAATTCCAAGAAAGGTTTCTTACCTTACAGACATGGAATTCAGCTATCTAAGGCTATGTGTCCTAGGACACAGAAGGAGATAGATGACATGAAACTGGTCCCTTATGCTTCGGCAGTGGGAAGCCTCATGTATGCTATGCTTTGCACTGTGCCTGATATCTGTCATGCTGTGGGCATGGTGGCGAGATATCAATCGAACCCAGGACTGGGACATTAGATTGCTGTCAAGTACCTGAGAAGGACTAGGGAGCATATGCTTGTATATCAATCGGATACACTTTGTCCTTAGGGTTACACTGACTCAGATTTCAGTTCGGACAACAAATAGTCGAAATCAACTACCGGATATGTTTTCACTTTGGGAGGTGGAGCCATCAGTTGGAGAAGTTTGAAGTAGAAATGCATATCGGACTCTACCATGGAAGCCGAGTATGTAGCAACCTCAGAGGCAGCTAAAGAGGTGGTATGCCTCAAGTACTTCCTAAAGGATTTGGGTGTGAATTCTAATTCGCCTAGGAGTATTACACTTTATTGTGATAATACTGGTGCTGTTGAAAATTCGAAGGAACCACGGGCCCACAAAGCAAGCAAACATATCAAGTGCAAATATCAACTCATTTGAGATTTTGTGAAGAAAGGGAAGATTATTGTCTCCAAGATTGCATCTGAAGACAACCTAGCTGATCCTTTCACGAAAGGGTTGCCGTCAAAATCATTTGAAGGGCATGTGGAAGGAATGGGGTTGAGATGTATGGCAGCATTTCTTTGAGTATAAGTGTAATATCCGCATTTTTCTTTTCCCGGTATTTTCATTTTTGGTTTATTTTTCATTTTTAGAAACTCGCTTGTAACCGTATTAATATTTAGAGAATATTTAATACTGGACTTTTTGTCATCCGAGCTTGTTTCGGACCCGTTATACTCAATTCCATGTTTATTGCTTTTCCGTCGCTATTTTGTTCAATTCTCATAATCGTTGTTCGGAACCGCCGTCTCGGGGTTGCCGCAGATCCATCTCATGTTATTATGCATTTTGTGAGCGTTCGTATGTTGTTTCGATCATGTATCGTGTGTTTCGGATATTTTGGGCCATTGTGTAATTTCCCAAAGTTTTGGGGTGATTACTAACGTTGTAGTTTTCCGTACCCTCGGGTAGTCGGAATCGTGTTTTCTTTTAGCGCTTTTGTTCTGACTCGATCTCATTGTTCGTGTGTCTTTTTCGGCCCGTTGTTTGATGTCGATGCGCGTTGTTTTCATCTGAGGTGGAATTCGCTGTTTTCCATCTTTGGGTACTGTCTGTACTGCTGTCTGCACCCGCTAACGCGCACTATTTCTATTTTCTAGCGCACGCTAGTGTAGCTGAGTAGTGCACACTATGTTCGTTTGGTAGCGCGCGCTAGCGACTCGACCACAGCAGTGACAGTGGGTTGTTTATGCTCTCGGCTCTCTGGACGAGCAGCTTAGCACACGCTACATTTGTATATTAGCACACGCTACGGTTTGGACTTAGCACATGTTGGGTGACCTGAAGCGCGCGCTAACTCGATAGTCCAAACTGGTCAGAATGTCTCTGGACTCGGTCTGGTGCCCAGGTAGCGCACGTTATGGCCCGATAGCACGCGCTATCGAGGGGCTGTTAGCGCACGCTATTCTCTAGTAACGCACGCTAACGAGCCAGAACCGTAGGTTATGGACTAGTTTTTGGCTTGGTAGCGCACGCTAACTATGAGTCGTTAGCGCACGCTAAGCTCTCTGGTTATATAAACCAGAGAGTTGACCCAGATCCGCCTCATTTCTCATTTCTTCTCCTTCTCTGCATCCATGCGATCCTTTAGGCGATTCGGAGGCGATTTCTTCTTCCAATCACTTCAGAGATTATTTTCCTTGAGTTCTTGGTATATATTAACAACATCTACTTGGGTTCTTCATCCTTAATCCAAGGTAATCTCCTAGAACCCTATTTTTGGAAAATTTGGGGTTTTTTGAGTTTTTGTCCGATTCGTTCCGTATTGTTGATTAATCCATGATGTATATGATTAATCTTGATGGTATTCACGTTTTCCCTACAAGTTCATGGTAAATTTCGTGGTATTGGTGAAATTGAGAGGGTTCAATTGCGATCCGTCCTCGTCGTTGGTTGTACGAACTTACATGAATCGTAGGAGGGGGTTTCGGGTGTTTTCCGTTATTTTTATTCTTGTCGAATTGGTTGTAGTGGTGTTTGAAGAATCGTCTAGGTTCGGTATGTCCAATTTCTCGCAACCGCGATTGTTTCATTCCGTATTTTCGTCGTGATAATCGAGGCAAGTACCCTTAATGAAATTACATGCTTAACATGGTAGTATTGCATGAGTAACGTGCGTGTGTATGCTCACTACGGTTTAGATCTGACGGGGTCTCGATAGGGGTCCACAGAGGCATGGATCGACGAGATTGGCTTTAACCACTACAGGTTATATCCGACGGGGTCTGGGTAGGGGTCCACAGAGGCGTGGATCAATGGTTAATTTTGGTGCATTTTTTTATAAATGTGTTTTGGGTTATAGTGTTTCCGTAAATGTGTGTTTCAAACTGACGTTTTATCATTTGCATGCTTTGACTACATGTGTAAGGTGTAAGTTGTTCATTTAGTTACTTGTACTAGTGTAATTGCTAACCCCTTTTGGGACCCGTTTGGGGAAATTCTTGTTACGAATTTCAGGTTGTGTTCAGCCGGACTGATCGGGCACTGGGGCAATACGAGGATGCTGGCCAGGGTTCATGACGTGTGCAATTGAGTCTATTTATTTCCGTTGTCTGTTTTGATGCGGTTGTTTGTCTTTAAGCTTGTGAACTTATAAAAAGTACTCGCGAGTACTTAGGCATTTCTACTGGGAATATGGTTTGTATTATTAAATGTCATTTATGATTGTCAGTGATGTCTGCTTTGCCGGTTATACCGTGCATTTCATTTATTTTCGTCCCAGTGATGTGTGTTTTCTCGCTAACTAAGATAGTTAGACGAGTGGTATTTCTTAATTAGCTGGTGGGTCCCATGTAGGGGTCCACGGTGCTGTAATATACCCTGAATATCTTGAGGGTGTTACAGAAAATGGTATCAGAGCACTAGGTTTATGGATACCTAGGCTTTTCGATTAATTGGGTCTAGTTGTGTTTTGTTTTGCACATTGTCACCCCACTGCCATCATTCCGGCACTCCAAGTGCTTGTAAGTTTTCCTTACTCGATTCCTTGTTTCCTTGTATTGTACTTTCGATTCTTGAACCGTGACTGTTTTTCCTCTCGTACTTATCATCGAATTACATTAATTACATTTGCTACCTCTTATCTTCAGTATGGATACTGGGAGAGGACGAGGTAGAGGTCGCGGCCGTGGTCGGGGACATGGGGCAGCCAGTGAGGCGGCCACATAACACAATTCTGGGGTTGGTAGTACTGATGGTCATCAGAGCCATAGTGCTACTCAAGAGGGCACAACCGGTGGTGGCCCTGATCTTGGTGTTGCAGCTGTGATGCAACAAATGGTGAACCAAATGGCTGCGATAGCTCAGGCGGTTCAGAACCCGACTCCGGCCCATGCTACTCGGGGCAGAGCAGATCGTTGGCTTCAAGATATCATCAAGATGCATCCTCCTTAGTTTTCTGGGACTTCAGACCCGATAGGTTGGGAGGAGTGGATCAAGGAGATATCCAAGGTCTTTGATGCCACAAACTGTCTCGAGGATCGCAAGGTCCCTATTGCCCAGTACTTTCTCACTGGGGACGCTACCGACTGGTGGGAGGCTGTTGAGCCTAAGGACCATGTTGCTTCATGGGTCGAGTTCAAAGACCTAATGGAGACCGAATCTTGCCCGTGGCCAATTAAACAGGCTTGAGTCCATGCTTTTTATGATGCTAAGCCTCGGGATATTCCTGTTTCTCAGTCTATTGCGGATTACAACCGGGAGTTGGGCTTCGTGAAGGCCCAAGTTAGAGAAGAGAGCGAAAAAATTTCTCTTTTCCAGACGGATGAAACTGAAAATTCGTGACTACATATCTGGGCTCGCCTGCACCACCTTAAAGGATTATCAGAGTAGAGCTCTTGCATACGATATGTCTTTGACGGCCAGTGAGGCGGATTGTGAGAGCAAGAAACAGAAGTTCGTCGGAAATTTTTCGGGCCACAAGGGTTGAGGTCAGCAGAAATCTCAGTCTGCTAAGTTCCCATTGGTGGTGGTCGGCTTGTTCTCTTTGGGGGTTTAGGTAGGTGCCCGATTACTCCTTCCCGTGAGGTGAAGTGTTTTAACTGTGGTCGACCGGCCCATATCAGTCGAAATTGTCTGAGTCTTTTCCTGACGTGTAATCGGTGTGGCCAGTCGGGCCACAAGGCTGCTTTCTGTGCTGAGAGAGAGAACTCTTGGTGCCCAGACTTCCTTCCCAGTGCCTAGGGAACCGAGTGTGAACCAAGGGTCGTTTGCTTCTCAGTGTCCACCAAATGCCAGTCGAGGGAGAGGTCGGGGTCAGCCCGCTAGAGGGGGAGCTTCCAGTGTCAGCTCCATCCGCGTGTTTATGAGATGAGGAGGGCCGATGATCCAGCCGCCACCGTGGCCACAGGTACTATTCATATTCAGTCTCATCCTGTCAGTATGCTTTTTGATTCGGGAGCTACGCATTCATTCATCTCTCTGGAGTGTGTGCGCCGTTTGAGTCTCGACTGTTTGACGCCTTGTGAGCCTTTCATTGTTAAGCTTCCTAGCGGTGATATGATCATTGGTGATCAGGAGGTCCGAGACTGTTCTATGTTTATTTATGAGAGGGCTTGGCTCTCTAATATTATTTTTGTGAGTATTGAGGGTGAGGATTTGATTCTCGGGGATGATTGGCTCGAGCGGCATGGTGCGATCATGAATTGCCACACGAGAATCATCACCATGTTATCCGAGGACGGCACCGAGCACTCTTTCGCGGGGCGAAAGAGGGGAAACCAGAAGTTCGGGATTAACGCCTTGAAGGCGATGAGACTCCTGCGGAAGGGGTGTACTGGTTATTGGTGTTACGCCTTGAAGGCGGAGGATGGTGGGGTCGAGTTTTCATCTATTCCATTCGTCAGTGAGTTTCCTGATGTCTTTCCTGACGAGTTACTGGGGTTACCACCGGACTGTGAGGTTGAATTCGCTATCAAGTTAGAGCCGGGTGCGGCTACGATTTCGAAGGCGCCGTATCGCATGGCACCTTCAGAGATGGCTGAGTTGAAGAAGCAGTTGAATGAGCTTCTCGAGTCAGGGTATATTCGACGGAGTGCTTCACTCTGAGGCGCACCGGTTCTGTTTGTGCGGAAGAAGGATGGTTCACTACATTTATGTATCGACTACCGCGAGCTAAACAAGGTGACCATCAAGAACAAGTATCCCTTGCCGAGGATTGACGACTTGTTTGTTCAGTTGCAGGGAGTTGTGGTATTCTCGAAGATCGACTTGAGATCCGGGTACTACCAGCTTCGGGTGAAGGAGTCCGATTTTCCGAAAACAGCTTTTCGGAAGAGATACAGACATTATGAGTTTATGGTTTTGCCCTTTGGGCTAACCAATGCGCCAGCAGTGTTCATGCAGTTGATGAAAAAAGTTTTCATAGAGTATTTAGATAAGTGTGTCGTCGTCTTCATTGATGATATCCTTATCTATTCGAGGAATGAGGAGGAGCATGCGCATCATCTGCGTGTGGTGTTAGACATTTTGAGGACCGAGCAACTCTATGCGAAGTTCTTGAAATATGAGTTCTGGATGAAAGAGATGATGTTTCTGGGTCACGTGATTTCAGTCGAGGGGGTCCGTGTGGATCCACAGAAGATTGGGGCAGTGCTGGATTGGGCACCACCTAAGAATGTGAAGGAGATCCGTAGTTTCATGGGTTTGGCTGGCTACTATCGTAGGTTCGTCGAGGGGTTCTCAAAACTGGATCATACACTTACACAGTTGCTTCAGAAATCTGAGAAGTTCATCTGGAATGACGAAAGACAGTCGAGGTTTTAGGAGCTGAAGAGGCGTTTGACTTCAACCCTGATCCTAGCGTTGTCGTGTGGCAACGAGGGTTTTGCTGTTTATAGCGACGCTTCGGGTCAGGGTCTTGGGTGCGTGTTGATACAGCACGACAAGTCTATTGCGTTTGCGTCGAGACAGTTGAGTCCGTATGAGCTTAAATACCCTACTCATGATTTGGAGTTAGCGACAATTGTTTTTGCGCTCAAGATTTGGTGTCACTATCTTTTTGGCTCTACATGTCAGATTTTTACCAATCATAAAAGTCTGAAGTACATATTCACTCAGGGGAGTTAAATATGAGGCAGGGGAGGTGGTTAGAGTTGATTAAGGATTATGACCTCGAAATCCTTTATCATCTGGGCAAGGCGAACGTTGTGGCCGACGCCTTGAGTCGGAAACCGGTTGCATTGCGGACGCTTGAGATCCTTACGTCTCGATATGAGCTTCAGCGGGATTTGATCGAGTTGAGTGTTGAGATTTTGTTTCCAGGAGATGTCGGGCAACTTTGTGCTTTGGAGATTTCATCGTTGTTGATCGATGAAATTAAACTGGAGCAGTTGGATGATCCGATGATTACTCAAATCCGAGAGAATGGGAAAGTCTCATGGGTTTGTGATTCATGAGGATGGTGTGTTGAGATTCCAGAGTCGGCTTTGTGTACCGAACGACATGGAATTGAGGCAGAGTATTGTGCGTGAGGCCCATGCTATGCCTTACTCGGTTCATCCTGGTTCGAGTAAGATGTACAAGGACTTAAGGAGGAACTTTTGGTGGAATGACATGAAGGAGGAGGTCGCATGGTTTGTAGCGAGGTGTTTAGCTTGTCAGCAGGTCAAAATCGAGCATTAGAGACCAGTCGGGTTATTGCAGTCGCTTCCCATTCCGGAATACAAATGGGAATATATTTCGATAGACTTCGTCACAAGCTTGCCGAGATCGAAGTCTGGTATGAATATGATTTGTGTGATTGTGGATCGTCTAACCAATTCGGCACAATTTCTGGGTATCAAGGATACTTGGGGTCCGGAGAAGTTGGCTCGTGTGTTTATTACGCAGATTGTGAGGCTTCACGGTACTTCGAAGTCTATTGTTTCAGATTGTGATGGACGTTTTGTATCGCATTTTTGGCAGGCGGTACATAAGGCGTTGGGTACTCGGTTGCATCTGAGTACTTTTTTTCATCCTCAGTCAGACGGGCAGTCGGAACGCACTATCCAGACTTTCGAGGATATGTTGCATGCTTGTTCTCTCGATTGGAGCAGCGACCGGGAGGAGCATTTGCCGTTGATCGAATTCACGTACAACAATAGTTGGCACGCGTCGATTCGAATTGCACCGTATGAGGCGCTTTATGGGTGGCGATGTCGATCACCGATCTGCTGGAATGAGGCGTCCGATTTGGTCGGGACCGAACCAGATATCGCTATAGAGACGAGGCGGAAGGTGGAATTGATTCGGGAGAGGATGTTGACTGCTCAGAGTCGACAGAAGTCATATGCTGACGTCTGTTGTCGACCTTTAGAATTCGAGGTGGGGGACCATGTTTTTCTAAAGGTGTCGCCGACGAGGGGAGTTTTTCGCTTCGGGAAGAAGGGAAAGTTGAGTTCGAGATTTATTGGACCCTTTGAGATTCTCGAGAGAGTCGGTGAGTTGGCATACCATTTGGCGTTGCCTCCGGCCTTGAGTCATGTTCATAGCATTTTCATGTTTCCCAGCTGAGGAAATATGTTCCGAATCCTAGTCACGTCATCGACTATGGTGAGATCGATGTCTCCGAGGATATTACCTTCGAGGAGCATCCTTTGAAGATTTTGGAGCACTGTGAGAAGCGACTGAGGCATAAGGCCATTCCTTTGGTCAAGGTGCAGTGGTCGATGCATGGTGTCGAGGAGGCAACTTGGGAAACCGAGGATAGCATGCGTGCTAGGTACCCTGAGTTGTTTGTTTCTTATGTTTCGGGACGAAACTTATTTTTAGAGGGGTAGAATGTAATATCCGCATTTTTCTTTTCCCGGTATTTTCATTTTTGGTGTATTTTTTATTTTTAGCCACTCGCTTGTAACCGTATTAATATTTCGAGAATATTTAATACTGAAATTTTTGTCATCCAAGCTTGTTTCGGACCTATTATACTTAATTCCGTGTTTATTACCTTTCCATCGCTTGTAACCGTATTAATATTTCGAGAATATTTAATACTGAAATTTTTGTCATCCAAGCTTGTTTCGGACCTATTATACTTAATTCCGTGTTTATTGCCTTTCCATCGCTATTTCGTTCGATTCTCGTAATCGTCTCGGGGTTGCCGTAGATCCATCTCATGTTATTATGCATGTTGTGAGCGTTCGTATGTTGTTTCGATCATGTATCGTGTGTTTCAGATATTTTGGGCCGTTTTGTAATTTCCCAAAGTTTTGGGGTGATTACTAACGTTGTTGTTTTCCGTACCCTCAGGTAGTCAGAATCGTGTTTTCTTTTAGAGCTTTGGTTCTGACTCGATCTCATTGTTCGTGTTTCTTTTTTGGCCCATTGTTTGATGTCAGATGCGCGTTGTTTTCATCCGAGGTGGAATTCGCTGTTTTCCATCTTTGGGTGTTGTCTGTACTGTTGTCTGCACCCGCTAACGCGCGCTATTCCTGTTGTCTAGCGCACGCTAGTGTCGCTGAGTAGCACATGCTACGTTCGTTTGGTAGCGCGCACTAGCGACTCGAGCACAACAGTGACAGTGGGTTGTTTCTGCTCTCTGCTCTCTGGACGAGCAGCTTAGCGCACACTACATTTGTATATTAGCGCACGCTACGGTTTGGACTTAGCGCACGCAGGGTGACCTGAAGCGCGCGCTAACTCGGTAATCCAGACTGTGCAGAATGTCTCTGGACTCGGTCTGTTGCCCAGGTAGTCCACGCTATGGCCCGATAGCGTGTGCTATCAATGGGCTGTTAGCGTCTCTAGTAGCGCATGCTAACGGGCCAGAACCATAGATTCTGGACTGTTTTTTGGCTAGGTAGCACATGCTAACTATGGGTCGTTAGCGCACTCTAAGCTCTCTGGTTATATAAACCAGAGAGTTGACCTAGATTCGCCTCATTTCTCATTTCTTCTCCTTCTCCGCGGCCGGGCGATCTTTTAGGCGATTCGGAGGCGATTTCTTCTTCGAATCACTTCAGAGATCATTTTTCTTGAGTTCTTGGTGTAGATTAACAACATCTACTTGGGTTCTTCATCCTTAATCCAAGGTAATCTCCTAGAACCCTATTTTTGGGAAATTTGGGTGTTTTTGAGTTTTTGTCCAATTCGTTCCGTATTGTTGATTAATCCATGATGTATATGATTAATCTTGATGGTATTTACGTTTTCCCTATGAGTTCATGGTAAGTTTCGTGGTATTGATGAAATCGAGAGGGTTCGGTTGCGATCCGTCATCGTCGTTGGTTGTACGAACTTACATGAATCGTAGGAGGGGGTTTCAGGTGTTTTCCATTATTGTTATTCTTGTCGAATTGGTTGTAATGGTGTTTGATGAATCATCTACACTACTAGAAAAAACACTTTCTAAATCGGGTAAAATAGACATTCTAAATCGATTAAATAACCGTTATAGATAAGATTTTTTTTCCAAAAAAAATGAACCTAAACCAGCTCGGGTCCGACCCAACCACAGCCCGGCCCCGACCCGACCACAGCCGGCCCGCCCAAGACCCGACCCAAGACCGGGCCAGACCCAATCTTGAAATATCATTGTATTTCAATTTGTTGCCATGAGGGTTTGAACCCTTGACCTTGTGGTTGGGGAGTGAAGTCCCAACCACTAGGCTAAGATGAGTTGTTTGAGAAAGTTGCATTTATATTAAATTTAAATATAATTTCTCGAGTGGGTTTTAAATCGGTTCTAAAATAACCGATTTATAAAGTCTACTTTCTAGATCGGTTCTAAAACAACCGATTTAGAAAATGATCATGCCACTTTCTAGATCGGTTATTTGAGAACCGATCTAGAAAATGGACGTTCTAGATCGGTTATTTTAGAACCGATTTAGAAAATGGCCGCATCACTTTCTAAATCGGTTATTATAGAACCGATCTAAAATGTCCGATGTGAAATGGTATTTTTCTACTAGTGCTAGGTTCGGTGTGTCCAATTTCTCGCAACCGCGATTGTTTCATTCCGTCTTTTCATCGTGATAATCGAGGCAAGTACCCTTAATGAACTTACATGCTTAACATGGTAGTATTTCATGAGTAATGTGCGTTTGTATGCTCACTACGGATTAGATCCGACGGGGTCTCGGTAGGGGTCCACAGAGGCGTAGATCAATGAGCTTGGATTTTAACCATTACGGGTTAGATCCGACGGGGTCTCGGTAGGGATCCACAGAGGCGTGGATCAATGGTTAATTGTAGTGCATTTTTTATAAATGTGTTTTGGGTTATGGAATTTCCGAAAATGTGTGTTTCAAACTGATGTTTTATCATTTGCATGCTTTGACTACATGTGTAAGGTGTAAGTTGTTCATTTGGTTACTTGTACTAGCGTAATTGCTAACCCCTTTGGGGACCCGTATTGGGGAAATTCTTGTTACGAATTTCAGGTTATGTTTAGCCGGACGATCGGGCACTGGGGTAATACGAGGATGCTGGCCAGGGTTGATGACATGTGCAATTGAGTCTCTTTATTTCTGTTGTCCGTTTTGATGGGGTTGTTTTTCTTTAAACTTGTGAACTTATAGAAAGTACTCGCGAGTACTTAGGCATTTCTACTGGGAATATGGTTTGTATTATTAAATGTTATTTATGATTGTCAGTGATGTCGGCTTTTCCGGTTATTCCGTGCGTTTCATTTATTTTCGTCCTAGTGATGTGTGTTTTCTCGTTAACTGAGATAGTTAGATGAGTGGTATTTCTTAATTAGCCTGGTGGGTCCCATGTAGGGGTCCACGGCGCTGTAATGTACCCTGAATATCTTGGGGGTGTTACAATAAGTGGGGGATAGATAGACATAGTCTAGATAGTATACTTCAAAAGCATGCTTTGAGTATAAGTGGGAGATTGTTAGGGTTGTATACATTAAAGCATACTTTATGCTTGTATTACCTAATTTCCATGGTCTTTTTCTATGAGAATATTTAATTCATTTCATCACATGTTTTGCATATTTATTCACGTTATGGTTATGAAAATGTCGTCTAATTGATTTACATTGTAGATAATGTGGTGTGTCGAATAACACCCAAGATTACATTATCGGTTCCTTATATAGTAATAATTAGTTCACAGTCTATATAACATTAGACTGTTGTGTGAGAGGTTGTAGTATGTGTTTGAGATTGGTTGGTCTTGACCATTAGCATATACTAGCGTATTCGGTATACGTTGAACAGGATCGAGGTGAGATCGATTCTTCTGTATTGACTACAAGAAAAACGTACATCTCGGACAATTATTATTTCTTAATTCTAGTGATTAATATTTAATTATATATACATATTATTTATTTCTTTGATTTATCATGGGTGAGAGCCAAAATGATTGACTCAATATGCTCGATATTTTGGGCAACATTATTATTTATATGATAATTAATATTATAGCTAGAAATCGTGTCCCGACCAGTCAGGTTGATCATGTCCCTTGAGGCACTCGAAAGGATTATTATATTAAACCCTGCAGGTGGAATTAATTTTCTGATATACTAATAAAGATCGAGTGGTATACTCATGTATAATATCTTAATTAATTAAAAGCTGTCAGTAGCTTAAATTAATTAATGGATAAGGGATATCTTAAACACGGGAAATAATTAATTCAAAAAGGAGCCCAATTTCGTAATTTGAGATTTTGGTAGGAAGTGCAATACTAAGTTGATATTAATAGACTCATTATATTAGGAAGAGTCCTAATATGGTAAGATGAGATCTATTGAAAGTCCTTACCTTATCCACATTAAGGTCCCTAGAGTAGCCCATAACACCTATAAATAGGACTATGGTGTTGGCCGATTTTTACACTCCTCTTGAACAAGAATTTCCGATTTTTTTTCTATTTTGTGTTTAATTGTGGATCTTGACTTGTGTCTTGGATTTCATAATTTAGCTAACACAATATTTTTCTAAATACACAAATATTCAAGAAAAATAGAGAGAAAAGTTCGTGAGGTATTTCTTGGAGAAATTCGACCGATCCCATACTGCAGTCCAAGTTTTGATCTGGTAGATTATTGCCCACACAACATCTGGATCATAGGCGGGACATAAACTAGAAGATCTTGAGGTAGAAATACAAGAAGATCAAGGAGGAGTACGAGGAGTAGTTCGATCGACCCAAAGGGATTTTCTACCACTTCGCTTCAAAAGTATGAATTATCACATGAACTACGTAAATATGTGTATTTAAATTATTTATTAATCTGTTTAGTTAATGAATTGACAAGCCTAAATAGATCCGCTATTTATGTTGGTTAGTTTATAAAACCAAACAAACCTCTTAATTCAATATCGTTTCCGCTGCGTTTTATATTCGAACACCGTGAACATTTAAGTCCGATTAAATGTTTCAATGGGTTTCTTTCGATTGATTCGGCGTACATTTCCGTTGATATGGTAGTAGTTCTTGTAGTAATCGTGTTATTGTTGTTCCTCGCGGAAATTATAGGTTTTGTGGTTTTCCGATCAGTAGTGTTCTTCGGAGTATCAACGAGCGATTACCGAGGCAAGTACCTTGTCATACGAATTATATTCCTCTAAAATCCTTACGTGAATAAGTGTGTACCATTTTATTATGAATGAATATTTGTGTGATATAGGTGAACTCCGTTACTCAAGGGTTATTAGAGTCAAAGGATGTGTTGTGCGATTCTAGTGGTGTTTGCTCTGAGTACATTCGACTTTGTGACTTGTCGTGATATTGATGTGTGTGAACTGGGGTATGAAACCCTCATGACTTTGTGACTTGTCGTGATATTGATGTGTGTGAACCGGCTGTAATATTGATTGTTCGAGAGATTCTGTGGATGTGAATTGTTATGTGACTTGTCTCGATCATATGTGGATGAGACTGTATGAAATGTTGGTTGAATCTTGTGTAGTTTGCCAGCGTGAATATTTGCTTGTGTGTTACGTCATATCCGAAGCCGCGGAGGGCCGAGATGTGTACTCCGGTATGTGTATGCTGCAATGGGTGACTCCTATGGATGGTGGAACGGCGGTGTTGCCTAATGCGCGTTTCAAGGGGCGGCTCTCGCGGGAGTGACGCCGGCGCAGCGACATGTACAAAGGCGCGGCCACCACAGTGTAGTGAACGCCGGTGCACAGGTGTTTCAGTGGAGGCTCCTGGCAGGCTTCAGAGCAGAGGATACTTGTGTGATAGCTAAGACCATGATACCGAATGGAACTGTGCCTTTTAAATCAGTTTCAAACATCTTCGAAAATATTGGTATCAGTAGAAAATCAAGGATTAAGCGACCAAGGAGTTTTGACGAGATCTCCGAAGATTAATTAATCATTGATGGTCTTAAGCAGGAATTCACCGTGAAAGAGCGTTTTGGGTCAAGGACCCCGAGAGATTTTTGAAACTACTTTCTAAAGTGTTTCCATAATTTGGGTCAAAGACCCCGAGATGATTTTTGAAATAACTTTCTAAAGTATTATTATTCGGTTTTCGAACCTTCTTGAATCCTTTAAATCCGCCCGAGTCAATAATGACACTTTCGAACTATTTTATTAAAATGGTTTCAAAGGTATTTCTTAAAGCTTGAACTATCTCTCTTGACTCGTTGGGGCATTTCTACAAAATCCCATATTCTTATTCCTCATTTGAGAATGAATGATTTCATGAATGATTGGTATTTTTGCGTATGTGAATACAGTTCAGTGATATGTGTGGATCTTGTGATTCATGTTGCATTTGTGACTCATTTGGATTGGTGTGAATATTTTCCGTATGGCTTGTATATTATGTACTTGTACTAGAAAATTCCATTTTGCTAACCCCCGAGTACTCGGGGGGTGGGTGCCTGTTATGTGCTCAGGTTGTGCTGGTCGGAAGCGGTCATGGAATCGGCTTGACAGAGGATGGATGGAAACGATGCTAATCACACATGAGTCGAAGTCTTTCTCTTTCGTTTTTGTTTTAACCAAGGGCTATCTTTGTTGTTTATTAACCCTTGTATGGGTGCGAGTAATGTTGTGGTAGTTGTATTATTATTTTCTTATGCATTAAAAGTTTATCCTTGATATGGGATTATTTACCATGATGGTCTGTTGTATTGTTGAGTGACCTTCTCGTTCTGTTGTCGTATCATTTGACTTCGGTGGTCAAATATGTATGTTGTAATTTAATATGTCTAGCCGGGTAGATCCTTATGAGAAGGGTCTATGAAGCTGTAGTATTTCCGGTTCGAACTGGGGGTGTTATAGAATATGGTATCAGAGCTTAGGTTTGCGAAAAACCTAAGCAGTTGGGTCAAGTCCATGTCCTGCGTAAGTCGCGCGCATCAGATTTGTGATTGGTATCGTGGTTCTAACATCATCTTCAAGCGATCCGGGATTGTAAGTCTCCTGATTGTAAGTCCCCCCACATGTGTATTGTGATTATGTTGTGTTAATTTGTTTTACTTTGATAGAGGGGCTGGAATTTGTTGTGACTTTGTTACCTTGGGTATACTTTACGTGTGCGGTCCGGGTGATAATGGTTATGTTGTGTATTTCGAAATCGGGTACATCATCGATTTATATATTTCATTGTAGTGAATTTTTAAATATTAGTTTTATCCAATGCACGAACGTTTTAAAGTGGTGTTTTGAAATTTTTGAACATTTGAGAACTTACGATTTAATATCATCATAGAAAATGGTCACATATTTTGGTAGACAAATCTTTTAAATTAAATATTTTGGTTGAATAAGGAAGATTTTAAATTTTCGACGCGAACCTCAAATCAAATTAGTTACGACGTCTTCATGAATTGTTTTATACATAATTTATAAACAGTTTTAAAATCAATGTATGAAATAAAACTTCCTCTTCCAATGAAAGAAACATATTTGTAAGTATTGGGCGAAACGTGACTCGCCCTCTTATTTTTCAAATGATTGTTTTTCATAAAGTGTAGGTATGATATTATCGCCCTCGTCAGAAGACTAAATTTTAATTTCAAAAATTTTGCGCTCTGTGAGCACTAGTTATTTTGCGGCTCATATGGTACTGCTTTCGGGTAATGACGAGTTCTCACTCGGATTTGTATATAGTACGCATGCTTCCCGAATTCCTTGTCATTTTAGTGTTGCCTATTTTGGACATTCGGGAATGTTGACTGAATCTTATGCGGACAATTGCGGTGCTATTATGTGATTGTTTATTTAATTGTGCTGAGTGGTAATTACATGTATTAATGTGTCGAGCCTTGGCAGATGTGGATGTGAGGATCGTTGTGGAAGCGGTAATATGATCCGTACGACAACGATTCATGCCACGGTGAAGGAGTACCAAGATCAGACGATTTCCTATAAAATCTCCTCAGTGGTTGAGCCTTCGAGCGAGGTCAAGAGGCAGAAGACATTTTGGAAATTCTTAGGTGGCAAAGGAATTAAGGTTTCCAAACCCCCGCATCTTTATAATGCATCATCTTCGCGAATAGGTGCGAATGCTGCGAATTCCAAGCCGGCATCATTGACTTAGGTAAATCGGGGAGATATTTCAACTGAAACGTTCAGGGGTATGTTCGTGCAAATTGTCCCTCTCTACCTTTGACTTGTTACCAGTGTGGGTGTGAAGGTCATCGGAAGAAATACTGTGAGATAGTCTTCGAATTGACAAAGAATGCCACCCTATTGGCAACTAGAGCAAATCACCGGAGGGTATCCCGAACCCCTACTTCTCCTCCTGAAGAGCCTAACGTTGGCAAGTAAAGATATTGTAATGTGTCCTAAACTGTTGTTGTCCCCGATAATCGTGACTTGGTTGTTTTCCATTTCATTGCTTTGCATTTCCCACTCTTGTTGCTCTAAGTTTCGGGGTCGAAATTTCTTCAGAATATGGGGAAACATATTACCGAACTTTTACTATTAATCTCCATGTTGGTGACTTTTTATTGTTGATGACTCATTTGTGATCCTTTCGAAAATCTTAATTACATTGTTCTGCTCAACTTACCGTCCTACGAACGAAATTCAGAGCTATTTTATCGGATTTTGTAGATTATCACGGTCTTTTCACATTTGATTTTGATCCTTGCAGACTTGGTTCGAAACAATTGGTCCTAATAGTGCAATTAACCTTTTTTATACGAGTTATGAGCTTGAATATTTTACTTGAACTCGAAGCGTGGTTTCAGGACGTCTGATCAATTTTGAAAATTTTCCTAACTTTTGGAGTGTTTATCTACCAACTCATACGTCTTCACTTCGATTCCTCGTGATCATATGTATGTGTATCGCCTCGACCCGTATCCCAGATACTTGCTTAGTCTGTACCCTTCATTTCGAGGATTGTCGCGTTCACTCATTGCTCGTGACGTTTTGGAAGCCTAGCAAAGTGGTTGTTTTTCTTTGTTTATACTACCGATCCCTATTTTAAGGGGGGTAGAATGATAATCCTATTTTTTTCGTTTCTTGTACCTTTTCAGATTCTAGCGATTTGCGTGTGCTCGTCATGATTTTTAGGACATATCTTTTTTCTTTTATTTTGTAAAACGAACAGTTTCGTGATCATTTTGAATTATTCCATGATCTTACTATTTTGGTCATTCTCGGTATAATTATCCTCCGATCTTATTTTCTGGTATTTCGAATGGTTGTTTATCAGAGTTGCGCAACAGAAGCCATATTTCTTTCTACCCTTTTTGTTTTCGGGTGAATTTGAAAGTTGTTCTGGAGTAATCCGGAGATGATACGATTTATGTCTTTTTTTCGCGTGAGTATCGATTTCTGTTGATCTAGTTCGTAATGGTTAGTTGTTCCCATAAGTTCATTTTTATATGTTCAATCGTGGTATGAACTTGCGCACTTAAGTTTGGTCGCAAAACTTGTTTTTCAAACGTTTGGGTCATCTCGGGATTTTCCTAAATTTCGTAGCATTCATTTTCGAACTCATCTTTCTCAATTTTGATTTACCATGCTCATAGGTGTCATTGTTGCTTAGACTCGTGTATTGGATCCGAGTCATATTGTCGGATATGGTGAGATTATTATAGCAGAGAAGGTTACGTGTGAAGAGAAGACGCATTCGTGTTACACCGAACTTTTTACTTCTTGAATTTCGGGATGAAACTTATTTTTAGGAGGATAGAATGTATTACCCGATATTTTTGTTCCAGTTTCGTTGAATTTTTCTACGGCTTAGCAGATGGCTGTTGTCCATGTCTTTGGGATCGTGTGCCATGTTTGGGTGTACACTGGTTTGACATGTGTTTGGTTGCGATTCAGATCGTTGCGTGAGTTTTAGTTCATTGTAGTGTAGCGGACGCTACTAAGTGGTGTAGTGCACGCTACTGTGCTGCGATTAGCGCGTGCCACGGGTATGGTAGCGCACGCTAACTGGTAGTTCAGAGGTAGTCCGGGAGCTACTGGACTAAGACTGGAGTCTCGATAGCGTACGCTAATCCTTGTGGTTAACACATGGTATCGCCTCTCTTAGCGCACGCTATTTGTCTTTATTAACGCATGTTACCTGGAAGGTGCAGAACTATCCAGAAGTCACTGAACTGGACACATGACTCGTTAGCGCACGCTAGAAATTGTGGCTAGCGCACGCTAAGCTGTCTAGTATAAATACTGGACAACAGTTCATTATCCGCATTTTTTCTTCATTTCTCTCCTCTTCTCGCGGTGGACGGGCGATTTCACCTAAGGTTCGGATTCTTGACCGATTTCACTCAACCTAAAGGTATTTTGGAGGGTCTTAGGTGATTATAACATCATCTAATCTATTTTTCTTCGTCGGATCGAGGTATTTTCTTGAATCCCTAGAGTTGACTTTTTGGGGTCTTATTCTTGATCTGGGTTTTCCATTCGTTTTGATGAATCGATTATTGTTAAATGATGTTGTTAAACATATTCTATGGATTATATATCCATATCTCTGATTTGCTCAACTCGGTTGATGATTTTTACATTCTTGAGGGACTGTGAATATTTAATGTCCGATTAAATGTTTCAATGAGTTTCTTTCGATTGATTCGGCGTATGTTTTCGTTGATGTTGGTAGTAGTTCTCGTAGTAATCATGTTATTGTTGTTCCTCACGGAAATTGTAGGTTTTGGGGTTTTCCGATCAATAGTGTTCTTCGGAGTATCAACGAGCGATTACCGAGGCAAGTACCTTGTCATACGAATTATATTCCTCTAAAATCGTTACGTGAATAAGTGTGTACCATTTTATTATGAATGAATATTTGTGTGATATAGGTGAACTCCGTTACTCAAGGGTTATTAGAGTCAAAGGATGTGTTGTGTGATTCTAGTGGTGTTTGCTCCGAGTACATTCGACTTTGTGACTTGTCGTGATATTGATGTGTGTGAACTGGGGTATGAAACCCTCATGACTTTGTGACTTGTCGTGATATTGTTGTGTGTGAACTAGTTGCAATATTGATTGTTCGAGAGATTTTGTGGATGTGAATTGGTATGTGACTTGTCTCTATCATGTGGATGAGACTGTATGAAATGTTGGTTGAATCTTGTGTAGTTTGCCAGCGTGAATATTTGCTTGTGTGTTACGTCATATTCGAAGCCGCGGAGGGCAGAGATGTGTACTCCGGTCTGTGTATGCTGCAATGGGTGACTCCTATGGATGGTGGAACGGCGGTGTTGCCTAATGCGCGTTTCAAGGGGCGGCTCTCGCGGGAGTGACGCCGTCGCAGCGACATGTACAACGGCGCGGCCACCACAGTGTAGTGAACGCCGGTGCACAGGTGTTTCAGTGGAGGCTCCTGGCAGGCTTCAGAGCAGAGGATACTTGTGTGATAGCTAAGACCATGATACCGAATGGAACTGTGCTTTTTAAATCAGTTTCAAACATCTTCGAAAATATTGGTATCAGTAGAAAATCAAGGATTAAGCGACCAAGGAGTTTTGACGAGATCTCCGAAGATTAATTAATCATTGATGGTCTTAAGCAGGAATTCACTGTGAAAGCGCGTTTTGGGTCAAGGACCCCGAGAGATTTTTGAAACTACTTTCTAAAGTGTTTCCATAATTTGGGTCAAAGACCCCGAGATGATTTTTGAAATAACTTTCTAAAGTATTATTATTCGGTTTTCGAACCTTCTTGAATCCTTTAAATCTGCCCGAGTCAATAATGACACTTTCGAACTATTTTATTAAAATGTTTTCAAAGGTATTTCTTAAAGCTTGAACTATCTCTCTTGACTCGTTGGGGCATTTCTACAAAATCCCATATTCTTACTCCTCATTTGAGAATGAATGATTTCATGAATGATTGGCATTTTTGCGTATGTGAATACAATTCAGTGATATGTGTGGATCTTGTGATTCATGTTGCATTTGTGACTCGTTTGGATTGGTGTGAATATTTTCCGTATGGCTTGTATATTATGTACTTGTACTAGAAAATTCCATTTTGCTAACCCCCGAGTACTCGGGGGGTGGGTGCCTATTATGTGCTCAGGTTGTGCCGGTCGGAAGCGGTCATGGAATCGGCTTGACAGAGGATGAATGGAAACGATGCTAATCACACACGAGTCGAAGTCTTTCTCTTTCGTTTTTGTTTTAACTAAGGGCTATCTTTGTTGTTTATTCACCCTTGTATGGGTGCGAGTAATGTTGTGGTAGTTGTATTATTATTTTCTTATGCATTAAAAGTTTATCCCTGATATGGGATTGTTTACCATGATGGTCTGTTGTATTGTTGAGTGACCTTGTCGTTCTGTTGTCGTATCATTTAACTTCGGTGGTCAAATATGTATGTTGTAATTTAATATATCTAGCCGGGTAGATCCTTATGAGAAGGGTCTACGAAGCTGTAGTATTTCCGGTTCGAACTGGGGGTGTTATAGAATATGGTATCAGAGCTTAGGTTTGCGAAAAACCTAAGCAGTTGGGTCAAGTCCATGTCCTGCGTAAGTCGCGCGCATCAGATTTGTGATTGGTATCGTGGTTCTAACATCATCTTCAAGCGATCCGGGATTGTAAGTCTCCCGATTGTAAGTCCCCCCACATGTGTATTGTGATTATGTTGTGTTAATTTGTTTTACTTTGATAGAGGGGCTGGAATTTGTTGTGACTTTGTTACCTTGGGTATACTTTACGTGTGCAGTCCGGGTGATAATGGTTATGTTGTGTATTTCGAAATCGGGTACATCATCGATTTCTATATTTCATTGTAGTGAATTTTTAAATATTAGTTTTATCCAATGCACGAACGTTTTAAAGTGGTGTTTTGAAATTTTTGAACATTTGAGAACTTACGATTTAATATCATCATAGCAAATGGTCACATATTTCGGTATACAAATGTTTTAAATTAAATATTTTGGTTGAATAAGGAAGATTTTAAATTTTCGGTACGCGAACCTCAAATCAAATTAGTTACGACGTCTTCATGAATTGTTTTATACATAATTTATAAACAGTTTTAAAATCAATGTATGAAATAAAACTTCCTCTTCCAATGAAAGAAACATATTTGTAAGTATTGGGCGAAACGTGACTCGCCCTCTTATTTTTCAAATGATTTTTTTTCATAAAGTGTAGGTATGATATTATCGCCCTCGTCAGAAGACTAAAATTTAATTTCAAAAATTTTGCGCTCTGTGAGCACTAGTTATTTTACGGCTCATATGGTGCTGCTTTCGGGTAATGACGAGTTCTCACTCGGATTTGTATATAGTACGCATGCTTCCCGAATTCCTTGTCATTTTAGTGTTGCCTATTTTGGACATTCGAGAATGTTGACTGAATCTTATGCGGACAATTGTGGTGCTATTATGTGATTGTTTATTTAATTGTGCTGAGTGGTAATTACATGTATTAATGTGTCGAGCCTTGGCGGATGTGGATGTGAGGATCATTGTGGAAGCGGTAATATGATCCGTACGACAACGATTCATGCCATGGTGAAGGAGTACCAAGATCAGACGATTTCCTATAAAATCTCCTCAATGGTTGAGCCTTCCAGCGAGGTCAAGAGGCAGAAGACATTTTGGAAATTCTTAGGTGGCAAAGGAATTAAGGTTTCCAAACCCCCGCATCTTTCGAACGCATCATCTTCGCGAATAGGTGCGAATGCTGCGAATTCCAAGCCGGCATCATTGACTTTCGGTAAATCGGGGAGATGTTTCAACTGAAACGTTCAGGGGTATGTTCGTGCAAATTGTCCCTCTCTACCTTTGACTTGTTACCAGTGTGGGTATGAAGGTCATCGGAAGAAATACTGTGAGATAGTCTCCGAATTGACAAAGAACGCCACCCTATTGGCAACTAGAGCAAATCACCGGAGGGTATCCCGAACCCCTACTTCTCCTCCTGAAGAGCCTAACGTTGGCAAGTAAAGATATTGTAATGTGTCCTAAACTGTTGCTGTCCCCGATAATCGTGACTTGGTTGTTTTCCATTTCATTGCTTTGCATTTCCCACTCTTGTTGCTCTAAGTTTCGGGGTCGAAATTTCTTCGGAATATGGGGAAACATATTACCGAACTTTTAGTGTTAATCTCCATGTTGGTGACTTTTTATTGTTGATTACTCATTTGTGATCCTTTCGAAAATCTTAATTACATTGTTCTGCTCAACTTACCGTACTCCGAACGAAATTCAGAGCTATTTTATCGGATTTTGTAGATTATCACGGTCTTTTCACATTTGATTTTGATCCTTGCAGACTTGGTTCGAAACAATTGGTCGTAATAGTGCAATTAACCTTTTTTATACGAGTTATGAGCTTGAATATTTTACTTAAACTCGAAGCGTGGTTTCAAGACGTCTCATCAATTTTGAAAATTTTCCTAACTTTTGGAGTGTTTATCTACCAACTCATACGTCTTCACTTCGATTCCTCGTGATCATATGTATGTGTATCGCCTCGACCCGTATCCCAGATACTTGCTTAGTCTGTACCCTTCATTTCGAGGATTGTCGCATTCACTCATTGCTCGTGACGTTTTGGAAGCCTAGCAAAGTGGTTGTTTTTCTTTGTTTATACTACCGATCCCTATTTTAAGGGGGGTAGAATGATAATCCTATTTTTTTCGTTTATTGTACCTTTTTAGATTCTAGCGACTTGCGTGTGCTCGTCATGATTTTTAGGACACATCTTTTTTCTTTTATTTTGTAAAACGAACAGTTTCGTGATCATTTTGAATTATTCCATGATCTTACTATTTTGGTCATTCTCGGTATAATTATCCTCCGATCTTATTTTCTGTTATTTCGAATGGTTGTTTATCGGAGTTGCGCAGCAGAAGCCATATTTCTTTCTACCCTTTTTGTTTTCGGGTGAATTTGAAAGTTGTTCTGGAGTAATCCGGAGATGATACAATTTATTTCTTTTTTTCGCGTGAATATCGATTTCTGTTGATCTAGTTCGTAATGGTTAGTTGTTCCCATAAGTTCATTTTTATATGTTCAATCGTGGTATGAACTTGCGCACTTAAGTTTGGTCGCAAAACTTGTTTTTCAAACGTTTGGGTCATCTCGGGATTTTCCTGAATTTCGTAGCATTCATTTTCGAACTCATCTTTCTCAATTTTGATTCACCATGCTCATAGGTATAATTGTTGCTTAGACTCGTGTATTGGATCCGAGTCATATTGTCGGATATGGTGAGATTATTGTAGCCGAGAAGGTTACGTGTGAAGAGAAGACGCATTCGAGTTACACCGAACTTTTTACTTCTTGAATTTCGGGATGAAACTTATTTTTAGGAGGATAGAATGTATTACCCGATATCTTTGTTCCAGTTTCGTTGAATTTTTCTACGGCTTAGCAGATGGCTGTTGTCCATGTCTTTGGGATAGTGTGCCATGTTTGGGTGTACACTGGTTTGACACGTGTTTGGTTGCGATTCAGATCGTTGCGTGAGTTTTGGTTCATTGTAGTGTAGCGGACGCTACTAAGTGGTGTAGTGCACGCTACTGTGCTGCGATTAGCGCGTGCCACGGGTATGGTAGCGCACGCTAACTGGTAGTTCAGAGGTAGTCCAGGAGCTACTGGACTAAGACTGGAGTCTCGATAGCGCACGCTAATCCTTGTGGTTAACGCACAGTATCGCCTGTCTTAGCGCACGCTATTTGTCCTTATTAACGCATGTTACCTGGAAGGTGCAGAAGCATCCGAAGCCACTGAATTGGACACAAGACTCGTTAGCGCACGCTAGAAATTGTGGCTAGCGCACGCTAAGCTGTCTAGTATAAATACTGGACAACAGTTCATTATCCGCATTTTTTCTTCATTTCTCTCCTCTTTTCGCGGTGGACGGGCGATTTCACCTAAGGTTCGGATTCTTGACCGATTTCACTCAACCTAAAGGTATTTTGGAGGGTCTTAGGTGATTATAACATCATCTAATCCATTTTTCTTCGTCGGATCGATGTATTTTCTTTAATCCCTAGAGTTGACTTTTTGGGGTCTTGTTCTTGATCTGGGTTTTCCATCCGTTTTGATGAATCGATTATTGTTAAATGATGTTGTTAAATATATTCTATGGATTATATATCCATATCTCTGATTCGCTCAACTCGGTTGATGATTTTTACATTCTTGAGGGACCGTAAATATTTAATGTCCGATTAAATGTTTCAATGAGTTTCTTTCGATTGATTCGGCGTATGTTTTCATTGATGTTGGTAGTAGTTCTCGTAGTAATCATGTTATTGTTGTTCCTCACGGAAATTGTAGGTTTTGGGGTTTTCCGATCAATAGTGTTCTTTGGAGTATCAACGAGCGATTACCGAGGCAAGTACCTTGTCATACGAATTATATTCCTCTAAAATCCTTACGTGAATAAGTGTGTACCATTTTATTATGAATGAATATTTGTGTGATATAGGTGAACTCCGTTACTCAAGGGTTATTAGAGTCAAAGGATGTGTTGTGTGATTCTAGTGGTGTTTGCTCTGAGTACATTCGACTTTGTGACTTGTCGTGATATTGATGTGTGTGAACTGGGGTATGAAACCCTCATGACTTTGTGACTTGTCGTGATATTGATGTGTGTGAACCGGCTGTAATATTGATTGTTTGAGGGATTCTGTGGATGTGAATTGTTATGTGACTTGTCTCCAACATATGTGGATGAGACTGTATGAAATGTTGGTTGAATCTTGTGTAGTTTGCCAACATGAATATTTGCTTGTGTGTTACTTCGTATCCGAAGTCGCGGAGCGCGGAGATGTGTACTCCGGTATGTGTATGCTGCAATGGGAGGGTCCTGTGAATGGTGGAACGATGGTGTTGCCTAATGCGCGTTTCAAGGGGCGGCTCTCGCGGGAGTGACGCCGGCGCAGCGACATGTACAAGGGCGCGGCCACCACAGTGTAGTCAACGCCGGTGCACAGGTGTTTTAGTGGAGGCTCCTCGCAGGCTTCAGAGCGGAGGATACTTGTGTGATAGCTGTAACACCCCCAGAATCTAACCGGGAATATTACTCGCCACAGACCCTCTCCGTGAGGATCCGCCAGGCTAAACATCGAAACAACATAATACATCACATGTTGACACGGCAAAATCACGAACCATTAGACCGATTTGGTCTTTTGTCACTGTCTTAAAAATCAAAAATACATAACTCTATCCAGACTCGTACCCACGCAAAGGTAAAATACTTCATGACATAGACAATATGACAGCGAAAAAGACAATACAATGGACTCCGACTAACTGAACCCAAAATTGGCCTTCGTGTGATTAGTATCATTCGTCTTTCATCATTCCTCGTACCGATCCTGTGTCTTGCTCCCGAAAACCTGCATGTACCTGGACACAATACAGATATCCACCCCCCGATTACTCGGGGGTTAGCAAAACTCCACTGTTTCGCTAGTGCAAGTATAAAGTGCAAATACGAGCCATACACAACACATTCCGAGAATACAACAAAAGACTTCCCGAGATATGTTATTTGGTTAAAAAATAGTTCAAGTCTTGAAACTAGAAACGAAACAAGTAAGCACTTTGAAAACACTTCCAAATCTCGGGAGTTTTAAAAATATTTGAAATAGAAAAGTTCTAAATTCCTCGAAAGCCACTTAGGGTCACAGCCCCAAAGTTCATTTTTCCAAAAATGCAAATCCATTAACAAGACACGGGGTCCACGGCCCAACCATTTCGATCACAAAACACAGGGCCCACGACCCGATCATCCACTGCGATTCACTTACAAATACACTTTACACATAACACATTATTCTCATGCCATTCTAGCCAAACACCAAGACCTGATATATAATGTATCTCGACCCCGAGTGCAAAGCATTGTGATACTCCGGACATATCACAATTAATCATCAAAACATCAACATCAACATCACAGAAACCACACTTGGTAACCCGTGGCCGTACCCATTAGTATCGGCCCCCAGAGGCCCCGTCGGACCGTCCCCAGGTGGGAAACCACTTCCGCGGCCGTACCCATTAGTATCGGCCCCCAGAGGTCCCGTCGAACCGTCCCCAGGTGGAAGAACATCAACACACGCACCCAAGTCCACTTCCGTGGCCGTACCCATTAGTATCGGTCCCCAGAGGCCACATGCCATCCCCAGGTGGAAGAGTAACAACTCACAGATTACAAAACCAAAACTCTCAAAGGTCAAACACACAAAATATATATAGTCGAGGTACCTTGCTAGAATGGCCATATTATCCAACACGTACTCACGACCCAGAACTCTATCAATTCACAAGGGAGCACAAGATCTCCACAGCACCGAACGACACAACCAATATCACAAAAACTCACATATTCATCCATAACCACGTGACTCCAAGCACATAACTTGACAAGAGAATTACACTTTACATTTACCGATGCCATAATCATACATAATGACATCACACGAAAGTAAGGTGATCATATACTCGACACTAGCACACATAATCAACTAAGCATATTAATTCCCGACTCACACGGGTCACTTTTACGAAAACCATGATGGTAAATATACCGATTCTTTTGAAAAATGATTATAAATATTTATTTAGCACATATCGACACGTAGAAACCATTATATCCACAAAACACGTAATGTATGGGCAAGATACTTGCCTCGAAATCAATTTGTGAATACTCCGACGAAAGCGGCTCGGCCGAAACAGCCCCAAAATAGTCCCGAAACAGCCCGGCCGAAACAGCCCCAAAACAGTCCCAAAACAGCCCGGCCGAAACAGCCCCAAAACAGCCCCGAAACAGCCCCAAAAACCGACCACCTTCACGAGAAATCAATAACAACACAATCACCACGAGAATAACATCGCTACGAATCAACAACACTAAACGAAATCTCAATCGACACTAAGAAACTACAAGGGTTCAAGGATTCATTCCAAGAAAGCCAAAATCATGTTCCGGGTGATATGAAGTCGATAAACGAGTTACTAATCCGTAGATTACAACCAATACAACAAGAATTACATGACCAATTCATCATAATCGGCCCAGAATTGAAATCAAAAAGGAAAACCCCAAAATATCTCAAGAACATAAATCAACCCGATAAAAACATGAAAACGAAACTCCAAAGTGGGGTTAAGATAAACAAGACTAGATAACAACAAGGGAATCAACAATTTCGGATTGGAATCATGAAATCACGATAAACCCCAAATTATCCCGAAAGTAGGGTTTTAAGAAGAAAATACCTCAATTAAAATGGCGAAAGATGTTGGGATGTTGTTAAATCATGCTAGGAACTCAAAGATATTGATGGGTGATGATATCGGGCCAAAATCCATGCTTATACGCTCTCAAGATCGTCTAGATCACCTAAGGAAGAAAGGGGAGGAAGAAATGACGAAAGTTGACCTCTGCAGTCTTATATATCTGTCATCGGCGATTAGCGCACGCTAAGGTATGTGTAGCGTGCGCTAACGGCTGTAAAATGCAGTCCGTAACCTCTGCGCGAGATCCGTTAGCGCGCGCTAATATATGTATTTAGCGTGCGCTAATTATCTGATGAGTAGTCTTTGCTATTACGACCATAACTCCTTCGTCCGGACTCGATTGACTCGCCGTTTGAACCATTGGAAAGCTAGTTTGATGCTCTATCACATTGTAAAGTTTCAGAATTTTTAGACTTTATAAGCGCCGGTGGTGATCTTACAAAGTCGACCAAATGCACAAAAACGATACTCCTCGACAAAACAATAATTATTCAACATGCAACGAAACACTAACGGACAACACCAACGATCCAAATCGAAAACGAACACATAACAAAGCAAGACATACTATTAGCTCGACTTACGCAACGATAAGTCGTACCCGACGAACACCACAACACGGTGCATCGTGCCGTACCCAACATAGGGGAAAATCTCAAGAAATCGTCAACAGAACAAAATGAACGGCGCAATCGACAAAAATTCAAAAAATAATCGGAACCGAGAATCTCGGGTATTACATTCTACCCTTCTTAAAAGAAGTTTCGTCCCGAAACTTAAAACATGAAACAATCCAGGCAGAGCAACTCTAGATGACACATGATTCCGATAACTTGAAGATCGGGAAAGACGATACGAAGGCAACCACCCCAAAACTTTGGGAAATTACAAAATGGTCCAAACGCCTGAAACATCACGATAAGAAAACGTATAACCAAACCGAACTTCACAAAACGTCTAACAAGGTTAAACGGACTTACGGGGAAATACGAACAACAATTTCGAAGGGGACTCGCAAGAATCGATCTCAAATGTGGAAAAGTCGCCAAAAAGCACGGAACTCAGCAAAACGATACCGAAACGAACTCGGATGTTAACAAGTGTAGAATGAAACATTCACAGAAGGACGAAAGCGGTCGAAGCGATCCGTTAAAATGGAATCTGCCAAAAAAGAAATTTACCGAAAATCGAAAATTGCGGATATTACATCATATCACCTTTAAAAGAGGTTTCGTCCCCGAAACCTAAACAACGAGAATGAAGTCTTTGGAGTAGCAACTTTCCCGGTCATATCCTCTTGGTCCCGCATCTGATCTCCATGACTAACTATACCGCGGTCACGACCCGATCCTCTGTCCATAGACATACTAAGCGGATTCTCACTCGATACGATGGCACAACTTCGCGAAAATAATATGCTAAGGTACCAACCCAGCACGACATAACACATAAGGTAATTGATAACAACTAAATAAGAAAATCCACGAGGTATCCTTTTAAATGATTTCATTTGGAAATCCTTGGATTCGTGCGCTATTCAAAATAAAACCTTGAAAGTATTTTTGGTACCTCAGTTTGTTTCATCAAAACGCGTAAACGACGGACTTTAACGGTCTCATTTGACATCACTTGCAAAGCATTTTTTTTTTTAAACATCATCATTATAGAGTGATTCAAGATCACGCACGATAACTGGCTCAGTATAGAAAACTTTTCTAAACCCGAGTTTGAAGTTTTAAATCGAGTAAGATTCTTTATCTTCCACAGTATATTGTTGAAAATAAAAATTATATTGATTTTTGAAAATAAAGATTTTATGATGTGAAAGATTTCTGAAATCATATACTCGGATTATTTGAAAATACAACAATACGTCAAAAATCATTTTCGAAAATCCTCTCAACACTACACAAAAATCAACGACGGTAATATTTTACAAAATGTCTACATGTACTTTAAAACAACTCTTTCAAATACCGTCGAGGTTTTATTTGAGAATCCGAGGCTGGCTCGCCAATTCTAAATAATTTTCAAAGTACGCACAGAGCCGCCGATTAATCGAATCGTCGAAACTTTATGAAATTTTCGGTGGCGTTTTCAAACACACACACATGAGACATAATTTAAACAAAATCAATTATCACCTAGCGCTACAAAAAGTTCTAACACTTATTCCCACACAACAGTTGCATCACTAGACAACACACATAGAATACCGTCGAAGATGATTGATCGCAAAACATAGACCTGACGGCTAAAAATGCGGTTCCATAGTCTTTGCCCATGCCGATTAGCGCGCGTTACAACAAAGATTAGCGTCGTTAAACATGCCACGTTAGCGCATGTTAGCCTCGTACCAAGCCTGCGCTAACTGCTCTAATCGACAACACGATTGCAAACATATATTAGGTAATACTAGACTCGAATGTTACAAATAAGTAACCACATACGAGTCTAAATGTCATCGACTCACATAATTATAACATCTCACAAGCAACCATCAAAAGAAAATCATCCTACAAAAACGAAAATTTTACTTCTCAATAAAGAGGACTATCTCAACACATACATACCGATGGACTCAACATTCACGTTACTATTTTAATCATAAAACTGGCACCACTGCCCAACAATGAGAGTATCATCAATACACATCTTCTGACTAACATTCATGAAACCGGAAAGTTACAAACGAGAGTCACGTCTTGAGTATATTTTGTAGACCTTATTTGAGTTAAAAACTCGTGTTTTGAAAACTTATAGTATGAGATGAAACTGAAATATCGGTAGATAAAGTCTCAAAAATTTTGACCTTGAGGTCATCATACAAAAAATCAAAAAATTTCCTCCCTTGGAGAACATTTTAAAAAAAAATTACGACTCCCCGAAAGCCTTTCGAAAACTTAAAATTCCAAGGTTGTTACTCTTGCAAGAAAAACAGTTCATACAAGGATACATTTAGCAGTATCACTCTTCATTCTAGCACAAAACGAGAATCGACAAATATATGTCACTTACTCACGATGCACCTTCAAATACTACTACATAACACAGAATCACACAGGCTCGTATAGCTCGTGGTACAACATGTAGTAGGGAGACTTACATCCACATATCGCACGAAGATGATGGTTGCACCATGATACTAATCACGACCGACATCCAGACGACGCGTCGCGACACGACATCAGTCAGACTCAATCTGACAAGACAAGACCCAACAATACACGACTGGACCCGACCGCCTAGGTTTCCGCAACCTAAGCTCTGATACCATAAATGTAACACCCCCAGAATCTAACCGGGAATATTACACGCCACAGACCCTCTCCGTGAGGATCCGCCAGGCTAAACATCGAAACAACATAATACATCACATGTTGACACGGCAAAATCACGAACCATTAGACCGATTTGGTCTTTTGTCACTGTCTTAAAAATCAAAAATACATAACTCTATCCAGACTCGTACCCACGCAAAGGTAAAATACTTCATAACATAGACAATATGACAGCGAAAAAGACAATACAATGGACTCCGACTAACTGAACCCAAAATTGGCCTTCGTGTGATTAGTATCATTCGTCTTTCATCATTCCTCGTACCGATCCTGTGTCTTACTCCCGAAAACCTGCATGTACCTGGACACAATACAGATATCCACCCCAGGTGCTCGGGGTTAGCAAAACTCCACTGTTTCGCTAGTGCAAGTATAAAGTGCAAATACGAGCCATACACAACACATTCCGAGAATACAACAAAAGACTTCCCGAGATATGTTATTTGGTTAAAAAATAGTTCAAGTCTTGAAACTAGAAACGAAACAAGTAAGCACTTTGAAAACACTTCCAAATCTCGGGAGTTTTAAAAATATTTGAAATAGAAAAGTTCTAAATTCCTCGAAAGCCACTTAGGGTCACAGCCCCAAAGTTCATTTTTTCAAAAATGCAAATCCATTAACAAGACACGGGATCCACGGCCCAACCATTTCGATCACAAAACACAGGGCCCACGACCCGATCATCCACTGCGATTCACTTACAAAGACACTTTACACATAACACATTATTCTCATGCCATTCTAGCCAAACACCAAGACCTGATATATAATGTATCTCGACCCCGAGTGCAAAGCATTGTGATACTCCGGACATATCACAATTAATCATCAAAACATCAACATCAACATCACAGAAACCACACTTGGTAACCCGTGGCCGTACCCATTAGTATCGGCCCCCAGAGGCCCCGTCGGACCATCCCCAGGTGGGAAACCACTTCCGCGGCCGTACCCATTAGTATCGGCCCCCAGAGGTCCCGTCGAACCGTCCCCAGGTGGAAGAACATCAACACACGCACCCAAGTCCACTTCCGTGGCCGTACCCATTAGTATCGGTCCCCAGAGGCCACATGCCATCCCCAGGTGTAAGAGTAACAACTCACAGATTACAAAACCAAAACTCTCAAAGGTCAAACACACAAAATATATATAGTCGAGGTACCTTGCTAGAATGGCCATATTATCCAACACGTACTCACGACCCAGAACTCTATCAATTCACAAGGGAGCACAAGATCTCAACAGCACCGAACGACACAACCAATATCACAAAAACTCACATATTCATCCATAACCACGTGACTCCAAGCACATAACTTGACAAGAGAATTACACTTTACATTTACCGATGCCATAATCATACATAATGACATCACACGAAAGTAAGGTGATCATATACTCGACACTAGTACACATAATCAACTAAGCATATTAATTCCTGACTCACACGGGTCACTTTTACGAAAACCATGATGGTAAATATACCGATTCTTTTGAAAAATGATTATAAATATTTATTTAGCACATATCGACACGTAGAAACCATTATATCCACAAAACACGTAATGTATGGGCAAGATACTTGCCTCGAAATCAATTTGTGAATACTCCGACGAAAGCGGCTCGGCCGAAACAGCCCCGAAACAGCCCGGCCGAAACAGCCCCAAAACAGTCCCAAAGCACCGGCCCCAAATGACCCCAGCGACCCAGCCCCAAACCGACCACCTTCACGAGAAATCAATAACAACACAATCACCACGAGAATAACATCGCTACGAATCAACAACACTAAACGAAATCTCAATCGACACTAAGAAACTACAAGGGTTCAAGGGTTCATTCCAAGAAAGCCAAAATCATGTTCCGGGTGATATGAAGTCGATAAACGAGTTACTAATCCGTAGATTACAACCAATACAACAAGAATTACATGACCAATTCATCATAATCGGCCCGCATTGAAATCAAAAAGGAAAACCCCAAAATATCTCAAGAACATAAATCAAACCGATAAAAACATGAAAACGAAACTCCAAACTGGGGGTTAAGATAAACAAGACTAGATAACAACAAGGGAATCAACAATTTCGGATTGGAATCATGAAATCACGATAAACCCCAAATTATCCCGAAAGTAGGGTTTTAAGAAGAAAATACCTCAATCAAAATGGCGAAAGATGTTGGGATGTTGTTAAATCCGTACTAGGAACTCAAAGATATTGATGGGTGATGATATCAGGCCAAAATCCATGCTTATACGCCCTCAAGATCGTCTAGATCACCGGAAGGAAGAAAGGGGAGGAAGAAATGACGAAAGTTGACCTCTGCAGTCTTATATATCATCAGCGGTTAGCGCACGCTAAGGTATGTGTAGCGTGCGCTAACGGCTGTAAAATGCAGTTCAGAACCCTCTGCCAGATCCGTTAGCGCGCGCTAATATATGTATTTAGCGTGCGCTAATTATACAGTGAGTAATCTTTGCTATTACGACCATAACTCCTTCGTCCGGACTCCGATTGGCTCGCCGTTTGAACCATTGGAAAGCTAGTTTGATGCTCTATCACATTGTAAAGTTTCAGAATTTTTAGACTTTATAAGCGCCGGTGGTGATCTTACAAAGTCGACCAAATGCACAAAAACGATACTCCTCGACAAAACAATAATTATTCAACATGCAACGAAACACTAACGGACAACACCAACGATCCAAATCGAAAACGAACACATAACAAAGCAAGACATACTATTAGCTCGACTTACGCAACGATAAGTCGTACCCGACGAACACCACAACATGGTGCATCGTGCCGTACCCAACATAGGGGAAAATCTCAAGAAATCGCCAACAGAACAAAATGAACGGCGCAATCGACAAAAATTCAAAAAATAATCGGAACCGAGAATCTCGGGTATTACATTCTACCCTCCTTAAAAGAAGCTTCGTCCCGAAACTTAAAACATGAAACAATCCAGGCAGAGCAACTCTAGATGACACATGATTCCGAAAACTTGAAGATCGGAAAAGACGATACGAAGGCAACCACCCCAAAACTTTGGGAAATTACAAAATGGTCCAAACGCCTGAAACATCACGATAAGAAAACGTATAACCAAACCGAACTTCACAAAACGTCTAACAAGGTTAAACGGACTTACGGGGAAATACGAACAACAATTTCGAAGGGGACTCGCAAGAATCGATCTCAAATGTGGAAAAGTCGCCAAAAAGCACGGAACTCAGCAAAACGATACCGAAACGAACTCGGATGTTAACAAGTGTAGAATGAAACATTCACAGAAGGACGAAACGGTCAGAAACGATCCGTTAAAATGGAATCCTGCCAAAAAAAGAAATTTACCGAAAATCGAAAATTGCGGATATTATATCATATCACCTTTAAAAGAGGTTTCGTCCCCGAAACCTAAACAACGAGAATGAAGTGCTGGAGTAGCAACTTTCTCGGTCATATCCTCTTGGTCCCGCATCTGATCTCCATGACTAACTATACCGCGGTCACGACCCGATCCTCTGTCCCTAGACATACTAAGCGGATTCTCACTCGATACGATGGCACAACTTCGCGAAAATAATATGCTAAGGTACCAACCCAGCACGACATAACACATAAGGTAATTGATAACAACTAAATAAGAAAATCCACGAGGTATCCTTTTAAATGATTTCATTTGGAAATCCTTGGATTCGTGCGCTATTCAAAATAAAATCTTGAAAGTATTTTTGGTACCTCAGTTTGTTTCATCAAAACGCGTAAACGACGGACTTTAACCGTCTCATTTGACATCACTTGCAAAGCATTTTTTTTTTAAACATCATCATTATAGAGTGATTCAAGATCACGCACGATAACTGGCTCAGTATAGAAAACTTTTCTAAACCCGAGTTTGAAGTTTTAAATCGAGTAAAATTCTTTATCTTCCACAGTATATTGTTGAAAATAAAAATTATATTGATTTTTGAAAAGAAAGATTTTATGATGTGAAAGATTTCTGAAATCATATACTCGGATTATTTGAAAATACAACAATACGTCAAAAATCATTTTCGAAAATCCTCTCAACACTACACAAAAATCAACGACGGTAATATTTTACAAAATGTCTACATGTACTTTAAAACAACTCTTTCAAATACCGTCGAGGTTTTATTTGAGAATCCGAGGCTGGCTCGCCAATTCTAAATAATTTTCAAAGTACGCACAGAGCCGCCGATTAATCGAATCGTCGAAACTTTATGAAATTTTCGGTGGCGTTTTCAAACACACACACAGCAGACATAATTTAAACATAATCAATTATCACCTAGCGCTACATACAGTTCTAAGACTTAGTCCCACTCAACAGTTGCTTCACTAGACAACACACATAGAATACCGTCGAAGATGATTGATCGCAAAACATAGACCTGACGGCTAAAAATGCGGTTCCATAGTCTTTGCCCATGCTGATTAGCGCGCGTTACAACAAAGATTAGCGTGCGTTAAACATGCCACATTAGCGCATGTTAGCCTCGTACCAAGCCTGCGCTAACTGCTCTAATCGACAACACGATTGCAAACATATATTAGGTAATACTAGACTCGAATGTTACAAATAAGTAACCACATACGAGTCTAAATGTCATCGACTCACATAATTATAACATCTGACAAGCAACCATCAAAAGAAAATCATCCTACAAAAACGAAAATTTTACTTCTCAATAAAGAGGACTATCTCAACACATACATACCGATGGACTCAACATTCACGTTACTATTTTAATCATAAAACTGGACGTCTGATCAATTTTGAAAATTTTCCTAACTTTTGGAGTGTTTATCTACCAACTCATACGTCTTCACTTCGATTCCTCGTGATCATATGTATGTGTATCGCCTCGACCCGTATCCCAGATACTTGCTTAGTCTGTACCCTTCATTTCGAGGATTGTCGCATTCACTCATTGCTCGTGACGTTTTGGAAGCCTAGCAAAGTGGTTGTTTTTTTTTGTTTATACTACCGATCCCTATTTTAAGGGGGGTAGAATGATAATCCTATTTTTTTCGTTTATTGTACCTTTTTAGATTCTAGCGACTTGCGTGTGCTCGTCATGATTTTTAGGACACATCTTTTTTCTTTTATTTTGTAAAACGAACAGTTTCGTGATCATTTTGAATTATTCCATGATCTTACTATTTTGGTCATTCTCGGTATAATTATCCTCCGATCTTATTTTGTTATTTCGAATGGTTGTTTATCGGAGTTGCGCAGCAGAAGCCATATTTCTTTCTACCCTTTTTGTTTTCGGGTGAATTTGAAAGTTGTTCGAGTAATCCGGAGATGATACAATTTATTTCTTTTTTTCGCGTGAATATCGATTTCTGTTGATCTAGTTCGTAATGGTTAGTTGTTCCCATAAGTTCATTTTTATATGTTCAATCGTGGTATGAACTTGCGCACTTAAGTTTGGTCGCAAAACTTGTTTTTCAAACGTTTGGGTCATCTCGGGATTTTCCTGAATTTCGTAGCATTCATTTTCGAACTCATCTTTCTCAATTTTGATTCACCATGCTCATAGGTATAATTGTTGCTTAGACTCGTGTATTGGATCCGAGTCATATTGTCGGATATGGTGAGATTATTGTAGCCGAGAAGGTTACGTGTGAAGAGAAGACGCATTCGAGTTACACCGAACTTTTTACTTCTTGAATTTCGGGATGAAACTTATTTTTAGGAGGATAGAATGTATTACCCGATATCTTTGTTCCAGTTTCGTTGAATTTTTCTACGGCTTAGCAGATGGCTATTGTCCATGTCTTTGGGATCGTGTGCCATGTTTGGGTGTACACTGGTTTGACACGTGTTTGGTTGCGATTCAGATCGTTGCGTGAGTTTTGGTTCATTGTAGTGTAGCGGACGCTACTAAGTGGTGTAGTGCACGCTACTGTGCTGCGATTAGCGCGTGCCACGGGTATGGTAGCGCACGCTAACTGGTAGTTCAGAGGTAGTCCAGGAGCTACTGGACTAAGACTGGAGTCTCGATAGCGCACGCTAATCCTTGTGGTTAACGCACAGTATCGCCTGTCTTAGCGCACGCTATTTGTCCTTATTAACGCATGTTACCTGGAAGGTGCAGAACTGTCCAGAAGCCACTGAATTGGACACAAGACTCGTTAGCGCACGCTAGAAATTGTGGCTAGCGCACGCTAAGCTGTCTAGTATAAATACTGGACAACAGTTCATTATCCGCATTTTTTCTTCATTTCTCTCCTCTTTTCGCGGTGGACGGGCGATTTCACCTAAGGTTCGGTTTCTTGACCGATTTCACTCAACCTAAAGGTATTTTGGAGGGTCTTAGGTGATTATAACATCATCTAATCCATTTTTCTTCGTCGGATCGATGTATTTTCTTTAATCCCTAGAGTTGACTTTTTGGGGTCTTGTTCTTGATCTGGGTTTTCCATCCATTTTGATGAATCGATTATTGTTAAATGATGTTGTTAAATATATTCTATGGATTATATATCCATATCTCTGATTCGCTCAACTCGGTTGATGATTTTTACATTCTTGAGGGACCGTAAATATTTAATGTCCGATTAAATGTTTCAATGAGTTTCTTTCGATTGATTCGGCGTATGTTTTCATTGATGTTGGTAGTAGTTCTCGTAGTAATCATGTTATTGTTGTTCCTCACGGAAATTGTAGGTTTTGGGGTTTTCCGATCAATAGTGTTCTTTGGAGTATCAATGAGCGATTACCGAGGCAAGTACCTTGTCATACGAATTATATTCCTCTAAAATCCTTACGTGAATAAGTGTGTACCATTTTATTATGAATGAATATTTGTGTGATATAGGTGAACTCCGTTACTCAATGGTTATTAGAGTCAAAGGATGTGTTGTGTGATTCTAGTGGTGTTTGCTCTGAGTACATTCGACTTTGTGACTTGTCGTGATATTGATGTGTGTGAACTGGGGTATGAAACCCTCATGACTTTGTGACTTGTCGTGATATTGATGTGTGTGAACCGGCTGTAATATTGATTGTTTGAGGGATTCTGTGGATGTGAATTGTTATGTGACTTGTCTCCAACATATGTGGATGAGACTGTATGAAATGTTGGTTGAATCTTGTGTAGTTTGCCAACATGAATATTTGCTTGTGTGTTACTTCGTATCCGAAGTCGCGGAGCGCGGAGATGTGTACTCCGGTATGTGTATGCTGCAATGGGAGGGTCCTGTGAATGGTGGAACGATGGTGTTGCCTAATGCGCGTTTCAAGGGGCGGCTCTCGCGGGAGTGACGCCGGCGCAGCGACATGTACAAGGGCGCGGCCACCACAGTGTAGTCAACGCCGGTGCACAGGTGTTTTAGTGGAGGCTCCTCGCAGGCTTCAGAGCGGAGGATACTTGTGTGATAGCTAAGACCCTGATACCGAATGGAATTATGCCTTTTAATTCAGTTTCAAACATCTTATAAAATATTGGTATCAGTATAAAATCAATGATTAAGCGACCAATGAGTTTTGACGAGATCTCCGAAGGGTAATTAATCATTGATGGTCTTAAGCAGGAATTCGCTGTGAAAGCGCGTTTTAGGTCAAGGACCCCGAGAGATTTTTGAAACTACTTTCTAAAGTGTTTCCGTATTTTGAGTCAAAGACCCCGAGATGATTTTTGAAATAACTTTCTAAAGTATTATCGTTCGGTTATCGAACCTTCTTGAATCCTTTAAATCCGCCCGAGTCAATAATGACACTTTCGAACTATTTTATTAAAATGTCTTCAAAGGTATTTCTTAAAGCTTGAACTATCTCTCTTGAGTCGTTGTGGCATTTCTAGAAAATCCCTTATTCTTACTCCTCGTTTGAGAATGAATGATTTCTATGAATGATCGGTATTTTTGCGTATGTGAATACAATTTAGTGATATGCGTGGATCTTGTGATTCGTGTTGCATTTGTGACTCATTTAGATTGGTGTGAATATTTCTCGTATGGCTTGTATATTATGTACTTGTACTAGCAAATTCCAGTTTGCTAACCCCCGAGTACTCGAGGGGTGGGTGCCTATCATGCGCTCAAGTTTTGCAGGTCGGAAGCGGTCCCGGAATCGGCTTGACAGGGGATGAAGGGCAACGATGCTAATCACACATGAGTCGAAGTCTTTTTCTTTCATTTTTGTTGTAACCAAGGGCTATCTTTGTTGTTTATTCACCATTGTATGGTTGCGAGTAATGTTTTGGGAGTTGTATTATTATTTTCTTACGCATTAAAAGTTTATCCATGATATGGGATTGTTGACCATGATGGTCTGTTGTATTGCTGAGTGACCTTCTCGGTCTGTTGTCGTATCATTTGACTTCGGTGGTCAAATATGTATGTTGTAATTTAATATGTCTAGCCGGGTAGATCCTTATGAGTACGGCGCTGCAATATTTCCGGTTCAAACTGGGGGTGTTACAATGTGTCCATAGCCACTTGAACGACCTTAATCGGACATCGGATGAGAGAGTTATGACTAAAAATGAACCCCTGTGTATTCGCCTTCCGCTCGGAATTTTATATTTCTGTCTGTTCGTTTCAGACACATGTTGGCTCTTACATATTTTAGGCTTCATTATAACCAAAAAATACAATTCAAAATTATATAAATAATACAATAACTCTATTTATTATAATTTGAAATACTAAGAATATTCTATTGTACGACAACTTCAATAATAAAAATAAATTTCATGGCCCTAAAAATATTGTCATTTTTTGGTTAATTCATTGATAGCAATGGTTGAGAACTTATTTTAATTCTTTTTACTCGTGTCCTCATCATTGGCCCAACAAGATTCATCCTCGAATCTGAGAATTCAAATGAATTTTTGTCAGCAATATTGGAGGTTGTAGAAACATTATATTTGTAATATCCGCATTTTTCTTCCCCTTGTATTTTTATTTTCGGTGTATTTCTCGATTGTAGCGACCCTCGTGTATCTTTCAGTGTAACTTTTCCGTCATCTATTGATCTGATTCTCGTAATTGTTGTGCGGAACCGCCGTTTCGGGGTTGCCGTGGATTCATTCTATGCTATGATGCGTTGTGAGGTGTTCCGTTTGATGTTTCGTTCGTATTCCGGTGTTGTAGACCGTTTATATTCCGTACCTAGCGCACGCTAATTTTTCTGCATAGCGCATGCTAGAAGTCCCTTTGTAGTGCACGCTACGTATCGTAGCGCGCGCTAGCGAGTTAGCCCTGGGAGTGGCAGTTTAGCTCCCAGCCCTCTGGACTATCGGATTAGCGCACGCTACCTTGTCTAGCGCACGCTAATGTCGGGAGACTAGCGCACGTTAAGTTGTTTAGTAGCGCGCTAGCGTGGCATCGATCTTGGGCGATTTACTCACGAACCCGTCAGTGCCGATTAGCGCACGCTACGCTCGTATGGTAGCGCACGCTAACGGGTCAGGTGAGTTTTGGGCAATTGGCTACTGGACTCGGCTGATGTCCAGGTAGCGCACGCTATTGGTCGATAGCGCGCGCTACCGAGAGGTTATTAGCGCACGCTACGTTTTGAGTAGCGTACGCTAACGGCCAAAAATCTGGCTACTGGACTGGGATGCAAATTGTTTGTTCTGTGTTTTCATCCCGTTAGCGCACGCTAACCTTGAGGATTAGCGCGCGCTAACACTCCCTGGCTATATAAACCAGGGAGTTGACCGAGATAAACATAAATCCTCATTTCTTCCTCTCTCCGCGGCGAAGGCGATTCCGGGGCGATCTTCTTGGCGATTTCTTCTTCCAATCATCTCATCCAACATCTTTCTTGAGTTCTTGGAGTATTATAACAACATCAACACGAATCTTTCATCCTAATCCACGGTAAATCTCTTAGAACCCTACTTTCGGATAATTTGGGGGTTTTGGGATTTTCTTCCGATTCGTTCCGTTTTGTTGGTGGATTCATGATGAATATGATTAATCTTGTTGATATCATTAGTTTTCCTACGGATTCATGGTATATTTTCATAGCTTTGCGAAATCGAGAGGGTTTGGTTGTGGTCCGCCCTCGTTGTTATTTTTATTCGATTATACATGAATCGTGGGCGGGTTTTCGGGTGTATTCCATTTCCATAATCGTTTAGAAGTGGTTGTGATTGTGCTATTCGAATCGTTAGGTTCATTTTCGTCGGTTCCTCGCGGTCGTGCTTGATTCTTCCGTTCCGTTCGTGTCATCGTCTATTTAATCGAGGCAAGTATCCTTATGAACTTACAATCTTGACATAGTAGTATTGTATGAGAAATGGTGTGTGTGTGTATGCTCACTACGGGTTAGATCCGACGGGGTCTCGGTAGGGGTCCACAGAGACGTGGATCGACGAGCTTGCTTTTAACCACTACGGGTTAGATCCGACGGGGTCTCGGTAGGGGTCCACAGAGACGTGGATCGACGGTTAATTGTGGTGCATTTTACAAATGTGATTTGATATTGGCATTTCCGGAAATGAGTGCTTTGGAACTATGCTTTTCTTTATTGCATGCATTTACTATATGTGTAAGATGTAAGTTGTTCATCTGGTTACTTGTACTGGCGTAATTGCTAACCCCTCTGGGGACCCATTTTGGGGAAATTCGTTTTATGAATTTTAGGTCAGGTTCATCGAGACGAACGGGCGCTGGACCAGTATGCGGATGATGGCCAAGCGTGATGATTGTGCACGAGTGATGTCTTAGTGTCTTCTACCTTTTTATATTTTGAGGTTTTGTTTGAACTAATAGAAGTACTCGAGTACTTAAGAACTTTTACTCGTCTGGATTGTATTGTTGTTTATCGTGTTTGTGTCGAATTATGATGTTATGTTGACCGGTTGAACCGGGTGGATTATTTTGTTGGGCGTCTTTATGATGAGTTGTTATTCTGTTGTTCTGTGAGTCGATGAGTATGATGTTTGGCCAGCCTGGTGGGTCCCATGTAGGGATTCACGGCGCTGTAATATACCTCGAATATCTTAGGGGTGTTACAGAAAATGGTATCGGAGCTACTAGGTTATGGATACCTAGGCTTGTCGGTTTATTGGGTCTTGTTGTGTTTTGTTTTGCACATCATCGTCACGCTGCCATGATTCCGGTACTACCAGTGTTTGTAAGTTTTTCCTTCCTCTGTTCCTTATTCCCTTGTATTGCACCCTTGATTCTCGATTTGTGATTGTTCTTTTCTTGTACTTACCATCGTATGGCTTTTGCTACTTATTTAACGCCAGTATGGATGCTGGAAGAGGCCGTGGTCGTGGACGTGGTCGTGGATGCGGCCGAGGACGTGGGGCAGCCGGTGGGGCGGCCACGTCACAGTCTTCGGGAGCCGGCAGTACCGGCGACCGTCATAGCCATGCTTCTTCTCAGGAGCGTGCCGACCTTGGTATTGCGGCCGTTATGCAGCAAATGGTGGACCAAATGGCGGCGATAGCTCAAGCGGTTCAGAATCCAGATCAGGCCCATGCTAATCGGGGCGGAGCGGACCATTGGCTCCAAGATGTCATCAAGATGCATCCTCCTCAGTTTTCGGGAGCTTCAGACCCGATTGCCTGGGAAGGGTGGATCAAGGAGATATCTAAAGTCTTCACTGCTACCAACTGTCCCGAGGACCGTAAGGTCCCTATTGCCCAGTACTTTCTCATTGGGGACGCTACGGACTGGTGGGAGGCCATTGGGCCCAAAGATCATGCTGCTTCGTGGGCTGAGTTTCAAGAATTGATGGAGACTGAATATTGCCGTGGCGATCGAGACAGGCTCGGGTACATGCTTTTTATGATGCTCAACCGCGGGATATCCCCGTATCTCAAGCTATTGCTGATTTTAACAAGGAGTTGGGATATGTGAAGACCCAAGTTGTCGAGGAGAGCGACAAAATTTTCCATTTTTCCAGACGGATGAAGTTGTCAATTCGGGACTATATGTCGGGGCTCGTATGCACTACCTTGAAAGATTACCAGAGCAGGGCCCTTGCTTACGATATGTCTGTGACGGCGAGTGAGGCGGCCCGCGAGAGTAAGAAACATAAGTCCGCTGGGAACTTTTCGGGCCACAAGGGTGGGGGTCACAGAGATCCCAATCGCTAACTTCCCCGCGGTGGTCCACTCGTTCATTGGGTCCTCGTGGAACTACCGGTGCTCCTTTCCGTGATGTGAAGTGTTTCAATTGTGGTCGTACAGGCCACGTCGGTCGTACTTATTTGAGCCCTTTGTCGACGTGTAATCAGTGTGGCGGCCAGCCACAAAGGCTTCTGTCTTTGAGAGGGAGAGAATTCTTGGTGCCCGGGCTTCCATTCCAGCGCCTAGGGAACCAAGTGTGAATCAGGGATCGTTTGCTCCTCAATCTCCGCCGAGTCCTAGTCGGGGGAGAGGTCGGGGTCAGCCCTCTAAGGGGGGGAGCTTCCAGTGTCGGCTCAGCCCACCCACGTGTCTATGAGATGCGGAGAGCCGATGACCCAGCGGCTACCGTGGCGACAGGTACCATTTATATTCTTTCTCATCCTGTCAGTGTGCTTTTCGATTCCGGTGCTACGCATTCGTTCATATCTTTGGATTGTGTGTGCCGTTTGAGTCTCGACTGTTTGATGCCTTGTGAACCCTTCATCGTTAAGCTTCCTAGCGGTGATAGGATCGTTGGTGATCAGGAGGTTCGAGACTGTTCTGTACTTATTTGTGAGAGGACTTGGCCCTCTAATCTTATTGTTGTGAGTATCGAGGGTGAGGATTTGATTCTTGGGGATGATTGGCTCGAGCGGCATGGTGCGATCATGAACTACCGCACGAGAATCATCACTATGTTAGCCGAGGACGGCACCGAGCACTCTTTCGCGGGGCGAAAGAGGGGAAACCAGAAATTCGTTATTAACGCCTTGAAGGCGATGAGACTCCTGCGAAAGGGGTGTACTGGCTATTGGTGCTATGCCTTGCAGGGAGAGAGTGGTGGAGTCGAGCTTTCGTCGATTCCAATCATTAGCGAGTTTCCTGATGTATTTCCTGACGAGTTACCGGGATTGCCACCGGATCGTGAGGTCGAGTTTGCTATAGAGTTAGAGCCGGGCGAGGAAGGCGCCCTATCGCATGGCACCATCAGAGAAGTCCGAGTTGAAGAAGCAGTTGAGTGAGCTTCTTGAGTCGGGGTATGTTCGACCGAGCGCCTCGCCATGGGGCGCACCGGTCCTGTTTGTGCGGAAGAAGGATGGTTCACTACGTTTGTGTATCGACTATCGCGAACTAAACAAGGTGACCATCAAGAACAAGTATCCTTTGCCGAGAATTGATGACTTGTTCGATCAGTTGCAGGGAGCTGCGGTGTTCTCGAAAATTGATTTGAAATCGGGGTACTATCAGCTCCGGGTGAGGGAATCCGATGTGCAGCTTGACTTTTCGAGCGAGATACGGACATTATGAGTTCGTAGTTATGCCTTTCGGGTTAACTAATGCGCCGGCGGTGTTCATGCGATTGATGAACAAAGTCTTTATCAAGTATTTGGATAAGTGTGTCGTCGTCTTTATTGACGATATTCTTATTTATTCGAGGAGTGAGGAAGAGCATGCCCACCATTTGCGGGTAGTATTAGACATTTTGAGAACCGAGCAACTCTATTCAAAGTTCTCGAAATGTGAGTTCTGGCTGAAGGAAGTGATGTTTTTAGGTCACGTGATTTCAGCCGAGGGGGTTCGTGTGGATCCGCAGAAGATTGAGGCAGTGTTGGATTGGGCACCGCCCAAGAATGTGAAGGAGCTCCGTAGTTTCTTGGGTTTGGCTGGCTACTATCGTAGGTTCGTCGAGGGTTTCTCAAAACTAGCTCGGCCACTTACGCAGTTGCTCCAGAAATCCGAGAAGTTCGTCTGGAATGACGAGAGGCAGTCGAGTTTGGAGGGACTGAAGAAGCGTTTGACTTCAGCCCCGGTTTTGGCGTTGCCATGTGGCAACGAGGGTTTTGCCGTTTATAGTGATGCTTCGGGTCAGGGTCTTGGGTGCGTATTGATGCAGCACGGTAAGACCATTGCCTATGCGTCGAGACAGTTGAGGTCGTATGAGCTGAACTACCCTACTCATGATTTGGAGTTAGCGGCAGTCGTCTTTGCGCTCAAGATTTGGCGTCACTATCTTTTCGGCTCTGCATGTCAGATTTTTACCGATCATAAAAGTCTGAAATACATATTTACTCAGCGGGAGTTGAATATGAGGCATAGGAGGTGGTTAGAGTTGATTAAGGATTATGACCTCGAAATCCTTTATCATCCGGGCAAGGCGAACGTCGTGGCCGACGCCTTGAGTCGGAAACCGGTTGCGTTGCGAACGCTTGAGATCCTTACGTCTCAGTCTGAGCTTCGGCGGGCTTTGATCGAGTTAGATGTTGAAGTTTTGTTGCCTGGAGCCGTCGGGCAACTTCGTGCTTTAGAGATTTCGTCGTCTTTGATCGATGAAATTAAGCTGAAACAGTTAGAGGATCCGATGATTACTCAAATCCGAGAGAACGTTCTTAAGGGAAAGTCTCCTGGGTTTGTGATTCACGAGGATGGTGTTTTGAGGTTCCAGAGTCGGCTTTATGTGCCGAACGACCTAGAGTTGCGATAGAGTATTTTGCGTGAGGCCCATACTACACCTTATTCTGTTCATCCTGGTTCGAGTAAGATGTACATGGACCTGAGGAGGAATTTCTGGTGAAACGATATGAAGGAAGAGGTCGCATAGTTTGTAGCGAGATGTTTGACTTGTCAACAGGTCAAAATCGAGCATCAGCGACCGGCTGGGTTATTACAGTCACTTCCCGTTCCGGAATGGAAGTGGGAAGATATATCGATGGATTTCATTACGAGTTTTCCGAGATCGAGGTCGGGCATGAATATGGTATGGGTGATTGTTGATCGCCTGGCCAAGTCGGCACATTTCCTGGGCATCAAGGACACTTGGGGCCCGGAGAAGTTAGCTCGTGTGTTTATCGCGCAGATTGTGAGGCTTCACGGTACTCCGAAGTCTATCGTGTCGGATCGCGAGGGCCGTTTTGTATCGCACTTTTGGCAGGCGGTGCATAAGGCGTTGGGTACCCGTTTGCATTTGAGTACATCTTTTCATCCCCAGTCAGATGGACAGTCGGAACGCACTATCCAGACATTCGAAGATATATTGTGTGCTTGTGCCCTCGATTGGAGTAGCGATTGGGAGGAACATTTGCCATTGATCGAATTCACGTACAACAATAGTTGGCACGCGTCGATTCGGATGGCGCCGTATGAGGCACTTTATGGGCGGCGATGTCGATCACCAATTTGTTGGAATGAAACGTCCGACTTAGTCGGGACCGAGCCGGACGTCGTTTTAGAGACGAGGCGGAAGATAGAAGTAATTCGAGAACGGATGTTGACTGCCCAGAGTCGACAGAAGTCGTATGCCGACGCCCGTCGCCGACCCTTGGAATTCGAGGTGGGAGACCACGTTTTGCTAAAGGTGTCGCCGACGAAGGGAGTTTTTCGTTTCGGGAAGAAGGGGAAGTTGAGTCCGAGATTTATTGAGATTCTCGAGCGAGTCGGTGAGTTGGCATACCGTTTGGCGTTACCTCCAGCCTTGAGTCATGTTCATAGCGTTTTTCATGTTTCCCAGTTGAGGAAATATGTCCCGGATCCTAGTCACGTCATCGATTATGGTGAGATTGATGTCGCCGAGGATATTACTTTTGAAGAGCGTCCTTTGAAGATCTTGGAGCATCGTGAGAAACGACTGAGGCATAAGACCATACCTTTGGTCAAGGTGCAGTGGTCGAGGCACGGTGTCGAGGAGGCAACTTGGGAAACCAAGGATAGCATGCGTGCTAGGTACCCCGAGTTGTTTGTTTCTTAAGTTTCGGGACGAAACTTATTTTTAGAGGGGTAGAATGTAATATCCGCATTTTTCTTCCCCTTGTATTTTTATTTTCGGTGTATTTCTCGATTGTAGCGACCCTCGTGTATCTTTCAGTGTAACTTTTCCGTCATCTATTGATCTGATTCTCGTAATTGTTGTGCGGAACCGCCGTTTCGGGGTTGCCGTGGATTCATTCTATGCTATGATGCGTTGTGAGGTGTTCCGTTTGATGTTTCGTTCGTATTCCGGTGTTGTAGACCGTTTATATTCCGTACCTAGCGCACGCTAATTTTTCTGCATAGCGCACGCTAGAAGTCCCTTTGTAGCGCACGCTACGTTTACTTCGTAGCGCGCGCTAGCGAGTTAGCCCTGGGAGTGGCAGTTTAGCTCCCAGACCTCTGGACTATCGGATTAGCGCACGCTACCTTGTCTAGCGCACGCTACCTTGTCTAGCGCACGCTAATGTCGGGAGACTAGCGCACGTTAAGTTGTTCGATGGCGCTAGCGCTCAAGATCGATCTTGGGCTTTACTGAACCCGGCCAGGTGCCAGTTAGCGCACGCTACGCTCGTATGGTAGCGCACGCTAACGGGTCAGGTGAGTTTTGGGCAATTGGCTACTGGACTCGGCTGATGTCCAGGTAGCGCACGCTATTGGTCGATAGCGCGCGCTACCGAGAGGTTATTAGCGCATGCTACGTTTCGAGTAGCGTACGCTAACGGCCAGAAATCTGGCTACTGGACTGGGACGCAAATTGTTTGTTCTGTGTTTTCATCCCGTTAGCGCACGCTAACCTTGAGGATTAGCGCGCGATAACACTCCCTGGCTATATAAACCAGGGAGTTGACCGAGATAAACATAAATCCTCATTTCTTCCTCTCTCCGCGGCGAAGGCGATTCCGGGGCGATCTTCTTGGCGATTTCTTCTTCCAATCATCTCATCCAACATCTTTCTTGAGTTCTTGGAGTATTATAACAACATCAACACGAATCTTTCATCCTAATCCACGGTAAATCTCTTAGAACCCTACTTTCGGATAATTTGGGGGTTTTGGGATTTTCTTCCGATTCGTTCCGTTTTGTTGGTGGATTCATGATGAATATGATTAATCTTGTTGATATCATTAGTTTTCCTACGGATTCATGGTATATTTTCATAGCTTTGCGAAATCGAGAGGGTTTGGTTGTGGTCCGCCCTCGTTGTTATTTTTATTCGATTATACATGAATCGTGGGCGGGTTTTCGGGTGTATTCCATTTCCATAATCGTTTAGAAGTGGTTGTGATTGTGCTATTCGAATCGTTAGGTTCATTTTCGTCGGTTCCTCGCGGTCGTGCTTGATTCTTCCGTTCCGTTCGTGTCATCGTCTATTTAATCGAGGCAAGTATCCTTATGAACTTACAATCTTGACAGTAGTATTGTATGAGAAATGGTGTGTGTGTGTGTGTATGCTCACTACGGGTTAGATCCGACGGGGTCTCGGTAGGGGTCCACAGAGACGTGGATCGACGAGCTTGCTTTTAACCACTACGGGATAGATCCGACGGGGTCTCGGTAGGGGTCCACAGAGACGTGGATCGACGGTTAATTGTGGTGCATTTTACAAATGTGATTTGATATTGGCATTTCCGGAAATGAGTGCTTTGGAACTATGCTTTTCTTTATTGCATGCATTTACTATATGTGTAAGATGTAAGTTGTTCATCTGGTTACTTGTACTGGCGTAATTGCTAACCCCTCTGGGGACCCATTTTGGGGAAATTCGTTTTATGAATTTCAGGTCAGGTTCATCGAGACGAACGGGCGCTGGACCAGTATGCGGATGATGGCCGAGCATGATGATTGTGCACGAGTGATGTCTTAGTGTCTTCTACCTTTTCATATTTTGTGGTTTTGTTTGAACTAATAGAAGTACTCGAGTACTTAAGAACTTTTACTCGTCTGGATTGTATTGTTGTTTATCGTGTTTGTGTCGAATTATGATGTTATGTTGACCGGTTGAACCGGGTGGATTATTTTGTTGGGCGTCTTTATGACGAGGTGTTATTCTGTTGTTCTGTGAGTCGATGAGTATGATGTTTGGCCAGCCTGGTGGGTCCCATGTAGGGATTCACGGCGCTGTAATATACCTCGAATATCTTGGGGGTGTTACAATATTCACCAGGTAAATCCACTTGGTAGGCACTATCACTGATGCATTCTAAGATTTGGAACATTCTGTCTTTCCTCAACATCAACTTTGACTTTTTTATGCGGGAGACATCTCCTTTCTCAAGTAAACCCAAATCCAATCACCCGTTTCAAAGAGTAATTTCTTCTGTCATGTGTTCTTTATTCTTGCATTATGTTTATTGTGTTCTTTAATTACTCTCGAACATTTGCATGCAGTTGTTTGATCTTTTTAGCCCTTTTGCATCAATACTGCTCCTGTCATCTATAGGAATAGGCAACAAGTATAAAGGAGTTATCAGATTAAAATCATACATAATTTCAAAAGAAGAAAATGCAGTAGTATAATGTATGGATCTACTATAAGCAAATTCAATGAATGGTAAAAATAATTGTCAGTTTTTCGAATTCCTGTTAACAATAGTTCGTAACAATTGACCAAGAGTTTGGTTAACTACCTAGGTTTGGTCATCAGTTTGTGGATGACAAATTGTCGAATAAAGAAAAATTGTTCATTTTCGCCAATCAACTTTCCAAAAATGACTATAATTTTAGTATCCCGATCGGACACTATGCTTTTAGGAATAACATGTAACCGAAGTTTTTTTCTTCAAAAATAGGTTAGCAATGTGTTAGGGAAAAATCCTCCCTGTGTTTTGATAATTACCTCATACAGCAAGATCTTCAAAGTCAGTATTTCGGTCTAAGTACGGAAGCTGTTAGGAGAATATCATACAGCTTGCCCATACAATGAAAGATCTTCCAGCAAAGTCAAAAGACCTTTCCTACAGCGTAATTGTCAAGATACGACAAAGGATGAAGATGTTGGATACAGCAAACATGCTGTAAGTGTTTTACTTGGGAAACGTAAAATACAAATCCAACAGGACTGAAGAAATTTTTAACCGTTGAGAAAGCAAACATTGTTTATTCCCAAAGTATTCATGGTTATAGTAGCATTTAATGCTGATAGGACAACATTTAATGCGGCCGAAGAGACTACAGTCTGAAGAGCATTTAATGCTAGTAAAAAAGAATGTCTGAAGTATTAAATGCGAATCGCCTTTAATTTAAATCATTCTGAAGCCGCCAATCAGAACAGTCTCAATCTCACCAACCGGCCAACAGCTACATTTATAACAGAACTATTTCCAATGTTATAAATAACCCCAAGCAAGAGGATATTGTTCACTTAATGATTTGATGAATTAACACTCTAACAATATGAATACCAAGCTTACAAGAGCAATATTTCTTCAAGCAGACAACTGCATCAAGAGAAGAAATATACAAAGTCCTCAATACAAACAATATACTACAACCAACGCTCATCAAGCATACAACTGTTGTTTGATCTTTTCATACCAAACCTATCGTTGAGTTTACTTCGCCCTCTGTAGACTAAGCCATGCTATCTCTGACCTGTGTGGGATGAATAGCATAAAGGACGAAGCTTCAGGCTGTGTGAGACGAAGCAAGTCGAAGAAGCCAAGCCAATCTATGAACGGTCCAAGCTACTGTTGGCTGTATTAATCTGTGTGAACGATACAGCGACGTGTTTAGTTAAAGTCACATAGTTGTGTATGACGTGATGTTAAAAAACATTGTACTCCTGTGTGGAGGTCCAGTGGACGTAGATGGATTTACCTCGAACAACTTTAATCAGTGTGTCCTTACATTATGTCATTTACTATTTTATATCTGCCTGTGAGATTTAAGTATACATATTATAAAAGCCCGGTACGCACCAAGCTAACAGGAGATTACTATGTTGCTGTATTTAACGCTACGCAAATAACTTCAAAATAGATACAGCTTGTTCACGCCTCCTCTAAGTTGTTATTACTGTACATTGTGACCAACACAATGTATATGGCATCATCAGCTTTTTGACATGCAATGAAATATGCCATTTTGCTAAACCTAACAACCACTACAAATGTATAATGACATCCTAATTTCGCCTTAGGCCTAATAAAAAATCCAACAGAAATATCTATCCAAGGTTCAGTCGGGACCGAAAATGGTGTGTACAAACCATGGGAAATTACTCTCAACTTTTCTTTTCGGCAAGTGATGCAAAAATTAACAACTTTATGCACATTATGGCTCATTTTAGTCCAATAGAAATGATCATGTAAAATGTCATAAGTTATGGGAATCCAAAAATATCTCACCAATATGCCGCTATGTGCCTCACGAACTAACAATTCATGAGTTGAACATGAAAGTTTATATCCCCAAAAAACAAGTATCTCTATAGAACTTATCAACAACTCCTCGTTCACATGCAACATAAATTTCCCAAAAAATTTGTCCCCTAGTTATTCTTTTATGAGATAATATCCTAACAACTTCATCGAAAGAGAATTTAAGCAAACCATACCTTTGTGATAGTGCATCATCAACTATATTTTCTTTACCTTGTAACACCCCCGTGATTTACGGAGATATTACAGCACCGTAGATTCTTTTTTTAGAACCTACCAGGCTTTGACCGACATAAAAATACAATAACAAAATGAAATCGAGACATTCACACACTTAAAACCAAAATCAACTTCAATATGACATACATCACGAAACAACTCAATAGATTAACCCGTAGGATCATAACTGATACAACCATCACAACGGATCCAAAAAATCAACAAAACCAACGACAACATAATATACAATACATGACAGTACCCACGCGAGAACAAAACCAACATACCAGTCTGACCACGACAAGACGACCATAGACTCAACATAACACATGATATCAATGCTATCCACCAAGCTCATCCCCGCCCTGTGCTGGCTCGTCTACTGGACCTGTACCTGAATACACAACAAGTATATTCACCCCCGAAGGGGTCAGCAAGAATTCGGTGCAAGTACAACGATTCCAGAATATGTACTACAAGTGAATAAACAACAAAAATCACAGTGCCATCACATATATTTCAGAATACAATACCACAATCATCATCACAAAACAACCTCCCGAGCTGTACTGGCCCTGTACCTCACGCGAGATACACACCCCAGGGAGTCCTCGTCAGGCCCGCTCTGGTTGTACAACCCCACCGAGTGATCCATAGGGAACGCGGCCTAGCGGATCCGAGGGTACCCTCACTGGTTTTAACTCGGTTCACACACGCTCAGAAACCACATGGCGCACAAACCACTTTTTCTGAAATCATGACTTTTCACAAAATCACATTTTCACATACTCACATGAAGTATATTAAACATAATCAAAGTACTTGCCTCGATTAGAACGACACAAGAAACAACGAACGGAAGGACGTTCGGTCCGAACTTTCCTCAACAATTCGGTCTTATCATAACATAATACTATATCAAATACAATACTACGGAAGTTGAGAAGAACCACCCTAAGTTCTACCCTTAGGGACAATCGATCGAACATTACGGAGGTAACAAGGGTCATACTCAAGAACGGATGAAAACTCCGAATTTAATCCGTAAACTTTGAGGAAAAACAAAGGATTATGATTACAGTATCATTATCTAGCACAAATCATAGCTAAAAATGGGTTTAAATGATGAAAACCCGACAAATCCCCAAATTCCCGAAAACTAGGGTTAAGATGAATTTACCTTGATTCGGGCGATAAAAGTTGATGAGATGTTGTTAGCTTGATACTAGGAACACAAAAACGTATTTGGGTGATGAAATCCGACCAAAAACTGCCTATCCTATGGTCAAGATTGCCCAACCGCTGGAGAAGAAGAGGGGAATGAAAAAAATAACGAATTCTAGAACATGCAGGCTTATTTATACTGGCCGCTATTAGCGTGCGCTACGGCCTAAGTATAGCGCGCGCTAACGCTATGTCGGAATCCAGAACCTTTTGTATGACTTTGCTATCATGCGCTACACATATGTTAGCGTGCGCTATATACCGACACTAGCACAGGCTAGCTCCAATAATATCGTGCGCGCTTGTGTCCAGACTCCGGAAACATTCTGTCCTTACTGCCAGGCCGAAATAGCGTGCGTTACCAACACATCTAAATTGTGCTAATCCACCTCAATAGCGTACGCTAGTCTACTGTTAGTGTGCACTAATGACCCATTCCAGAATCCAAAAAGCCTACTGCCCAGTCGGCCTAACGTGCGCGACGGACAAGTGTAGCGTGCGCTACGGATACATGGTTGGCGTGCGCTGGCAATACAGTCTAGCGTACTTCCCAACATTAAAACCACGAAGTCCGGTCAGAACAATCACAACCCGAATATAACAGAACTCGACATCAACATTCTAATACCATCACCAATATACACACGTTTCCAAATGCCAAACGATACAACATGGAAATTACAAATCAAATTCTCAATGGAATACATCCAAAATAGCTTACATAATTAATAAAATACATGGATATTACATCCTTACCCCCTAAAAAGAAGTTTTATCCCAAAACTTAAGATTCAAACAGTCCAGGGTATCGGACATGCATACTATCTTCAGTACCCCCTAACGGAATCGCCTTCCGTCTCAACTGTTTCACTCGTCGCTCTAATATCGCCACCGGTTGCTCTTCATACGTAACATTATCATTTACCTCAATCTCTTAATGTGGATAGGATCGGAAACATACTTACGTAATTGTGAAACATGGAACACATTATGAACGTGACTAAGCGCTGGAGGTAACACTAGTCGATAAGCTACATCACCTATTCTGTCGAGGATCTCGAAAGGACCGATATCACGAGGACTATGCTTCCCTTTCTTACCAACTGAACGACTCCACGAGTCGACGATACTTTCAATGACACATGATCTCTTGCCTGAAACTCTAACGGTCGACGTCGAACGTCAGCATATGACTTTTGTCGACTCTGGGCGGTCAATAACTTTTGTCGAATAACAGCAACCTTCTCCGTCATTTGAATTAACAAATTCGGCTCTACTCCAAGTAACTCGTACAGTTCATCCCAACAAAGTAGCGATCTGCACCGTCTTCCATATGAGTGCCTCAAATGGAGCCATACCACACTACAAAAACAAACAGTTTGTACCGACGCCATTTACAAACGCCCGTACCCGTCGTTGTTAAACTTATAATTTACCGACGCCATTACTGACGCCCGTTATTTAATTGATTTACCGACGCCATTGCCGACGACCGGTTCGCAGACTTATTTTTTTCTTTTTTTTCACAATTAACGACGCCGTTTACCGACGCCACTTCGGCATTGGTAAATTTTTATTATTATCTTTTTTTTCTTTTTTCACAATTACCGACGCCGTTTATCGACGCCATTTTGGCGTTGGTAATTTTTTTTTATTTTTTTTTATTTTTTTTAAATTAACGACGCCGTTTACCGATGTCGGTATCTACCGACGCCGAAATGGCATTGGTAAATTTTTTACACTATCCCACATCGAAAAAACAGTAGTGTTTTATGTGGTTTATAAACCAAAATCTTTCTCAACCATTTGAAATTAAATGGAGCCCGAACCTGACCCGCCCGGACCCGACCCGCCCGGGCCAGGGCCTGATCAAACCTGACCCGCCTGAGCCCCACCTGAGCCCGGACGTGACCCGCCTGAGTCCTGACCTGACTTTTTTAGATTTTTTATTTTTAATTTAACAACGCCAAAAATGGCATCGGTAAAAATTACAGTCGAGCATTTTTCCAACGGCGGATTGCCGTCGGTAAATTTCTTACCGACGCCATTTTTCGTTTTACCAACGACATTTGGCGTCGGTAAAAACTGTTTTTTTTATAGTGCCAATTGAGCTGTGCAAACTGTTATTATACGCGAACTCAATTAGTGGTAAATGAATCTCCCAATCATCTTTCCAATACAAAGCACAAGCTCTCAACATGTCTTCCATCCATACGTTTGAGGATGATACGCGGTACTAAAATTCAATTCAGTACCGAGTGCTTGATGTACAGCTTGCTAGAAATGTGATATAGAGCGTCCATCACAATCCAAAACAATACTCGTTGGGGTACCATGGAGTCACACAATCTCTGTAATGAACAAACGGGCCAATCTCTCTGGTCCCCAAGTATCTCTAATGCCCAGAAAATGTGCTGATTTGGTTAGTCGATCAACGATTACCCAAATCTTATTCATCCCAGTTTGCGTTCTTGGCATTTCCAGAATAAAATCCATCGCGATATCTTCCGACTTCCATTCTGAAATCGGTAACGGTTGCAATTTTTCGGTAGGTCCTTAATGTTCAGCTTTAACTTGTTGACAAGTTAAACATTTCGATACATACTCCGTTACATCCCTCTTCAAATTAGGCCACCAAAATTTTTTCCTCAAATCCTTTTACATTTTACTCGTACCCGGATGCATAGAGTACGGAGTAGAATTAGACCCGGCAATTTACCACACGACACGAAAACACGATACGAAAACGACACGAAAATTTAGTATTTGGGTTTGCATTTTGAGTACACGACACGAAAATACACGAACACGAAAGTACACGATCGAGATTTAGTCTTAGTTTTGTGTTTACCCTTTGGGTACACGACACGACACGAGGTACACGAAATAAATAAATAAATAAATAAATAAATAAATAAAAATATAATATTATATATTTAATTTAATAAAAATATATATTTTATGAATTCTGTTTATACTAAACTTTAAAATTTGAAAATATAATGTGAATTTTCATAAATTTCGTGTAAACATTCGTGTTTTCATTGTCATTCGTTTCATTTCGTCTACTAAAATCTATAAAAATAATATTATAATATTAAAACTATTATTTTTTATAATTTTTTAATATTTATTTTATATTATGTGCCTGACACGAAAACACGACACGAAACAACACGAATTTGCGCGGTATACGACACGACATGACATGAATTCATTTAGTGTCGTGTATGGGTTTGGACTTTTGGTACACGAAACACGAAAGTACACGACACGAAAATACACGACACGAACGAATTGTCAGGTCTAAGTAGAATGTGCCTCATTCAAAATCACTTGCTTAAGATCATCCCGATTAGGTACACAAGTTCTACCTCGAAATCGAAGAACTCCGTCTTCGTCGATCAGGAATCCATGAGCCTTTCGTTTAACAACATCTTCCCGAAGCTATACAAACAAAGGATCATTTAACTGTTTGGAGTTAATATCTTCAATCACGGAGGATGTGATCTCAAGGAAACGTAATTGTCCTTGAGTTACTTGAGACCAAACTTCAATCCCCAAATTAACTCTCGTCTGAGATTCGGTTGAATGGTAAGTAATTCCAATCTCTGCAACACGATTGACTTGCGGCTCAAAGCATCGGCAACGACATTCGCTTTACCCGGACGGTAAAGAATGTCAAGATCATAATATTTAATCAGTTCCAACCATAGCCGCTAACGCATATTAAGCTCTTTATGAGTAAAAATATATTTCAGACTCTTATGATCCGTATACACCCGACAAGAAGAACCATATAAATAATATCTCCAGATCTTCAACGCAAACACCAAAGTGGCTAACTCAAGATCATGGGTAGGATAATTCATCTCATATGGCTTCAACTGTCGAGACGCATACGCAATTACCTTCTCATTTTGCATCAATACACATCCCAATCCTTGTTTTGAAGCATCACTATAAATAACAAAACCCTCTGTTCCATGTGGTAAGGCTAGAATCGGTGACGTGTTCAATCGCTTCTTCAACTCATCAAAACTATTCTGACACTCGTCACTCCACTCAAACTTCTGAGTTTTCTGTAACATCTAAGTGAGTGGTCGAGCAATTTTCGATAATCCTTCGACAAATCGATGATAATAACCGGTTAATCCCAGAAAACTCCGAACTTCCTTGACATTCCGTGGGGGTTCCCAAGCTAAAACCGCTTCAATCTTTTGAGGATCTACCCGAACACCGTCAGCCGATATAATATGACCAAGAAAAGCAACTTCTTTCAGCCAGAACTCACAGTTAGAAAACTTAGCATAGAGCTTATCAGTCCTCAGAATATTCAGCACTATTCTTAAGTGTTCGGCATGCTCTGATTCGCTCTTGGAATAGATTAAGATATCATCAAAAAACACCACCACAAATTTATCGAGATATTCGATAAAGGTCTTGTTCATAAGCTGCATAAACACCGCCGGAGCATTAGTTAAACCAAATGGCATAACCACGAATTCATAATACCCATATCTCATTCGAAATGCTGTCTTCGGAATATCCGAATCCCAAATTTGCAATTGATAATATCCCGATCTCAAGTCAATCTTTGAGAAAACCGTAGCTTCTTGCAATTGATCAAATAGATCATCAATTCTTGGCAACGGATACTTGTTCTTGATAGTGAATTAATTCAACTCACGATAATCAATACATAACCATAAAGATCCGTCTTTCTTTCGAACGAATAACATCGGCGTTCCCCAAGGGGAAGCACTTGGTCGAATATAACCATTGTCCAACAATTCACTCAGTTGTTTCTTCAACACTTTCATTTCTGATGGGGCCATTTGGTACGATGCCTTAGATACTGGTGCTGCACTAGGATCTAGTTCGATAGTAAACTCCGCATCACGGTGCGGCGGCAATCCGGGCAAATCATCTGGAAATACGTCTGGAAATTCATTCACCACTGGAATAGAAGATAACTGAACTCCGCCAGTTTATGTCTTCATTGCGTTACACCAATAATCGGTACAACCTTGACTCAACAACTTCATCGCCTTCATGGCTCGGATAATCTTCCCAGAAGTACCAAGTTTATGCCCCTCAAAAATGTGTTCGGTACCATCTGGTGCGACGATAATCCACCACTGCCCCATGACGATCTAACCAATCGTCACCCAGAATCAAGTCTTCTCCCTTCATGTCAATCACAATCAAATCAGATGGCCAATCTCTACTGCCGATGGTTACAAGACAATTGACAATCTCTCGATCCCCAACTATCCTTTCCCCACTCGGCAGTCCAACAATAAAAGGTTCACACGCAAAGAGGTCATCAAGACCCAAACTACTCATACAATACAATGATATAAAGGAATGAGTAGCTCCAGGATCAAACAATACATCTACCGGATGCATACAAATATAAACAATACCTGACGTAGTTGCAGCCCCTACATCATCAGTCCGTCTCGTTTCGTACAATCGAGGTGGAGCTGATCTAGTTTTGGGAGTATCTTTACGCTCTGTCTTTCCTCTGGCACTGCCACGTCTGACACTCGGAATTGGCTGACCTACAACGGTAACCGCTGGAGCAGGAGTCTGATTAGCAAAGACCCGACTCTCCGTCTCACAAAAAGACGCCTAGTGTCCTTGTTTCCCACACTTGAAACAGTCAACGGGACATAACTAACAACGAGAACTGATATGACCTGTCACTCCACAACGGAAACAAAGTAGTAGATAGTGCACGACTAGAATCCCGCACTCCTACACTAAGCTGAGGAGAACCAATAGAAGATTGCACGGAAGACTGAGGCTTATGTGATCCGCTGCCTCGGAAACTACCAGAAAATTTCAGTTTCTTCGAGCTCGAAACCGTCAGAACCGGAACTGTCACCATCTCATAAGCGAGCACTCTATCTTGGTATTCTCTCAAAGTAGTACACCCAAGGCCCGCCATATACTTTCGGACCTCAGGTTTCATTCTCGCATCAAAATGAAGTATCTTATCTACTTCATCCCTAACTCGATCTTGGACATACACTAACTGCTTATTGTATGTCTTGATTGCCTCGGAGATATGAACATCTTGGGGTTGAGCTCTGAAGAACTCACTGACTCTAGCTATTCGTACTGGCTCTAGACAATACTGGGCCTCCATTAACTCTTTAAATTCCTCCCAAGTGACATCACGATCCTTGGGCTTAACAGCTCGCCACCAATCAGAAGCGTCATCAACAGTCACATACTGAGCAATCGGAACCTTATTGGCCTCAGGGCAGCTAATACCATCGAATATCTTTTCTAGCTCAACCAACCAATGATCCCAATTGTTTGCATTGCCGGAAACATCAAATCTAGGAGGATTCATTTTCATGACTTCTTGAAGCCATCGATCCTCACCAGTCTTGCCGGTATTAATGTCTGCACCACTTGAGACAATTGGTGCACTTAGGTCACAACTTGTTGAAGAACGTTAGGCACTTCGGCCTCTGCACTTGCATCCGCACCTCCCGAGGGAATTGTACCTGATCTAGCCACAGAATGAGATGCCGAATTTCAAATGGACATCTCTGATTCAGATATCGCTTCTCTACCACAACCTCAGCCGCGTTGATGGAAAGCTCTACCTCTCGTCATACTGAAGAATAAGAAATGGTTCAACAAGGAAACGATTACAACAATAGATTACACAATGACAAAGAAAATTACTCCCGAGGAAAAGAAATAACCAACATCGGAAGAGGCTTCCAGCACAGGAAGCACGGGTGGTAACATGCCAATGATATCCTAAACAACGACTGACTCAACTTTAATAGACCCAAAACACCGATAGCCTAGGTATCCATAAACCTAAGCTCTGATACCATATTCTGTAACACCCCCATGATTTACAGAGATATTACAGCGCCGTAGATTTCTTTTGGAGAACCTACCAGGATTTGACCGACATTAAAATACATTAACAAACAACAAAATCGAGACATTCATACACTTAAAATCAAAATCAACTTCAATACGACATACATCATGAAACAACTCAATACATAACCCGTAGGATCATAACTGATACAACCATCACAACTGATCCAAAACATCGACAATAACCAACGACAACATAATATACAATACATGACAGTACCCCTGCGAGTACAAAACCAAAAACCGCTCTGACCACGACAAGACGACCATAGACTCAACATAACACATGATATCAATGCTGTCCACCAAGCTCATGCCCGCCCTGTGCTGGCTCGTCTACTGGACCTGTACCTGAATACACAATAAGTATATTCACCCCCGAAGGGGTCAGCAAGAAGCCGGCACAAGTACAACGATTCCAGAATATGTACTACAAGTGAATAAACAACAGAAATCACAGTGTCATCACGTATATTCCGGAATACAATACCACAATCATCATCACAAAACAACCTCCCGAGATGCACTGGCCCTGTACCTCACGCGAGATACACACCCCATGGAGTCTTCGTTAGGCCCTCTCTGGTTGTACAACCCCACCGAGTGATCCGTAGGGAACGCGGCCTAGCGGATCCGAGGGGACCCTCACTGGTTTTAACTCGGTTCATACACGCTCAGAAACCACATGGCACAAACCACTTTTTAAGAAATCATCACTTTTCACAAAATCACATTTTCACATATTCACACGAAGTACATTAAATGCAATCAAAGTACTTACCTCGATTGGAACGACACAAGAAATAACGAATGGAATGGCGTTCGGTCCGAACTTTCCCCAACAATTCGATCCTATCACAACATAATACTACATCAAATACAATACTACGAAAGTTGAGAAGAAACACCCTAAGTTCTACCCTTAGGGACAACCGATCGAACATTACGGAGGTAACAAGGTTCATACTCAAGAACAGATGAAAACTTCGAATTTAATCCATAAACTTTGAGGAAAAACAAAGGATTATGATTACAACATCTTTATCTAGCAAAAATCAGAGCTAAAAACGGGTTTAAAATATGAAAACCCGACAAATCCCCAAATTCCCGAAAACTAGGGTTAAGATGAATTTACCTTGATTCAGACAATAAAAGTTGATGAGATGTTGTTAGCTTTATATTAGGAACTCAAAAACATAGTTGGATGATGAAATCCGACCAAAATATGCACTATCCTATGCTCAAGATCGCCCAAACGCCGGAGAAGAAGAGGGGAATGAAGAAAATGACGAATTCCAGAACATGCAAGCCTATTTATACTGGCCGCTATTAGCGTGCACTACGGCCTAGGTATAGCGTGCACTAACGCTATGTCAGCAGTCCAGAACCTTCTGTCTGACTTTTCTAGCATGCACTATATACTGGCACTAGCACGCGCTAGCTCCAATAATAGCGTGCGCTAACTGCTTGTGTCCAGACTCCAGAAACATTCTGTACTTACTGCCAGGCCGAAATAGCGTGCATTACCAACACATCTAACGTGCGCTAATCCACCTCAATAGCGTACACTAATCTACTGTTAGTGTGCGCTAATAACCCATTCCAGAATCCAGAAACCCTACTGCCCAATCGGCCTAAGGTGCGCTACGGACAAGTGTAGCGTGCGCTATGGATACATGGTTAACGTGCGCTAGCAATACAGTCTAGCGTGCGCTAACTACTTCCCAGCATTAAAACCATGAAGTCTGGTCAGAACAATCACAACTCGAATATAACAGAACTTGACATCAACATTCCAATACCATCACCAATATACACACGTTTCCAAATGCCAAACGATACAACATGGAAATTACAATTCAAATTCTCAACAGAATGTTGAACCGAGATTGGTCGGAATCGCCGTTTGGAGTTAGAGTTGTGAAACTCTTTCGCGTTGCGAAAACGATTTAATAAAGGTGCAGAAAATAAATCGACATAGGATTTATATAGGTTCGGTCAAACGTGCCTATGTCCTCTCTCAGTATCTTTTTTTATAGGCAATAAACCTCTGCACCTCTCTTCTATCGGTACCGTTACAAACTCGCCTTCTATCGGTCCGAGTAAACCATTGAATCACTTGTCTTTATGTCGGTCCAAGTTAAACCGTTTTTCTTTTCTATTGGACAAGGAATCAACCAATCTAACTTTCTATGGGTACTAGATAAACCTCACTTAGATATCAATTGCGATTCTAATGATGCCGGATCCTTGATCCAAATAACACTGAATCCAATCGTATCTTTTCTTTTTCCTCTCTTGTATGATTTCGTGTATAACACTCAATCACTAAACAATATAAGCTCAAGTCCAACAACTAGGATGTTTATAATGATATAACAAGTGTATATGTTTTGCTCAAGGTTGTTGTGTTGTTTAATACCAAGTGGTTTGGTATTTATTGCCATTTACATAAACTAGCCGTTACTGCCAGCTTAACTTAGCGTGCGCTAGCCTGCTTGCGTAGCGTGTGCTATCGCGAGTTGTTGCCTGTTACGTACGTTATGTATATCATGTAGCGTACTTTATCTGCTTCCATATTCATCCCAGTGGCTACCGACTCTCTTTGTTAGCGTGTGCTAACATATCTTCTTAGCGTGCGCTAATATTGCATCATTCCTTGCGTCATATATCCGTTTGTAGCTTTTGACTTCTGACTTGACTTTCCACCGAATTCCCAATGTTCATATGCTTGAATACAAATGCTATTTAGCGTGTACTAAATATCATTCATAGTGTGCGTTATGCCTTATGTCAGCACATACGTCATTTTGTATTGAAAATCTTCACAACTGTAATATTCCTTCGATAGCGTGCGTTATCCTTCCTTCGTAGCGTGCGCTATCTTCATCAGGTAACTTATCTTCAGGTAGCTTTGAACTCGACTGATCTACAGACAGGACTCATTAGCGTGTGCTAACCTTTGTGTCTAGCGTGCGCTAGCATTGCATTTTGATCAGCTTTTTGCGTCTTCGGCTTTTTCGATGCTTGCTTCGCCTCTTTGTTGTTTTGATTTATTTAGCAACTTTAATCATCAGAACTCTAAATAAATATTTGGAATAAATATTCCAACACAGAATACGTCCAAAATAGCTTACATAATTAATAAAATACACGGATATTACATACCTTGCGTGTACTTGATGACGTAAGGCAATGACTCATTAAACTCGAACCACTTAGCATGTCGTTTTTTAAGCTTATCTTGTTCCTTCAAGTTCTTCAAAGATTTATGATTAGTGTGGATCAGAAACTCCTAGGGCCATAGGTAGTGTTGTCATATGTGTAGTGCTCGAACTAGAGAATAAAATTCCTTGTCATACACTGGATAATTAGAGTGAATCCTCCAAGCTTTTACTGAAATAGGGGATCGAACTCCTTCCCTGCATAAAAGCAACTGCTACACTCCAGAAGCACCACACCCAATTTCGGATGTTAGAAAAATCGGGTAACGTTAAACTGGTGCGGTGCATAATCTTTTTCTTTTAACGTGTTAAATGTTAGTTCTTTATATTTACCCCAATCAACTTTAGCAAGCTTTTTAACCAATTCATATGGGTGGCAATAGTGCTAAAGTCCTTTACAATCCGCAGAGAGAAATAGACCAAGCCATGGAAGCTCCTTACCTTTGAGGCATTAGTAGGCTTTTCTCCCATCCTTTCGAACAACATAACCAATATATATCACTTCATTCATAAAAAATGTACACTTTTAAGACTAGCATATAATTGTTCATTTCTCAATACAAACATTAATAATCTTAAGTGTTCAACATATTCATCAACACTTTTCCTATAAATGAATATATCGTCAAAGTATATAACAACAAGTTTCCCCAATTATTCAAGCAAGACATGATTCACTAATATCATAAAAGTGCTTGGTGTGTGAATTAATCCAAAATTTTCCATTCATCTCCCTCTTTCATACGAATTTGGCATACCCTTTCATTAAATCAATATCTTACGAACACGCGATCCATGCAACTCATCAAGCACATCGTCAAGTCTTGGGATGGAATGTTTATACTTTACCATGATATTAGTTACTGCTCGACAATCGGTACACATGCTCCAAATGTCATATCCCTTTGATACTACGATGACGGGAACGGTACACGAGCTTTCGCTCTCGCGTATGGATTCGAGTTCAAGCAAATGCTCCACTTTGTCTTTGAATCTCCTTAGTTTCTTCTAGATTACTTCAGTATGCAAATTTGATGCTCTATCACTTTTTTAGTGACAAACTGGTGGTAGCTCATCCAAGAAACTATTCTCGAACTCATGCAATAAAATTTTTTGTAGAATTGAAAATATCCCGATTTTTATTATCATTGATAGTGCAAATTCGTTTGATAATAAGACAGCACACGGATTGCCCCTTACCTACTTCTTTAACGATTTTTTTTTTTGCACTTATAAATAAATATTGTTTTGGTTGTTCGTTCTTTTCCTTTTTTTTTCTTTTACTTTTTCTTTTTCTTTTTGTTTCTGTTTTTCTTTTTAAAAACGAATTTGGTCTTTACGGACTTGCGATGATTTTATATCAGCTAATGTCATCTTTCTCATATCCTTTTCATTGAGCATCGATTTGTCATATTGTAACGACTCGTCATTTTAATTTTCTATTTTAAGCTAATTATAAAATTTTTCGGTAATATATACATTGCATTATTTCTAGGTTGGACTACACATCTTATAGCAACTCTAAGAGACTCTTAGTGAATTTCTTAAAAATATTATAAACAATAGACCTCTTAGTAGTTTAGAACAAGTTTAGGAGTGCTTACTCCAACAATGCTCCTTATATGTGCTCCTTATTATTATTATAATATTAAAGAGGAAGAAAAAAATAGGAGAGAGAGAAAAAAGATGTTAAAAAAAGAGGGAAATAAATATTTTATTGGTGAAAATAAAATAAGAAAGGATTGGGAGCTCCCTATAGATAAAGAGTGAGAGACGTGTCCTAACTTTTAAGGAGTCACTTAAGAGATCGTTGGAGCTCATATTTAGACAAAATTCCTTTAAACTTTTAGTTTAGGAGCTCATAAAGCTAGTTGTTGGAGTTGCTCTTAAACCCCATGCTCAAACTTAACCTAAATTGGTTGGAAATTTCATTTAATCCCACATATTCGGGATTTGTGGTAGTACATTGTAGTGAATGGTCCCCTAAGAGAATCTACTTGTTGAATAATGAAACGTAAGTAAACAAGTCTGTTGGTCCACTTTAAGTATATAGGATACAGCATGGGAAATATTTAAGCAACAGGCTGTATGATTTTCGAATCTGATTACGTAGCGGAAGTTTTAAAACAGTAAGTTGCTGTCGATACAGCAACTCGGTCTAATCTCCTGTTAGCTTGGTGCGTACAGGGTTTTGCAGTGTATACTTGTATAAATCACAGTTTATGAAAACAGTAACGGTGAAAGGTAAATAACACAGTATTTAAGTGGTTCGAGGTAAACCCCTCTACGTCCACTGGTCCTCCACACAGGAATAAAATGTTTATTAGAAATACTGCGTACACAACTATGTATTTATAATCAAACCTATCCTTGTATCATTCACACAGATAGATACAAAGACTGTCGCTTTCAACCGTTCACACAGATTGGTTAAAGCTTCCTTCTTAACTTGCTTCTTCACACACAGTTCCAAAGCTTCGTCCTTATTCGTCCCACACAGGTCAGAATAACTTGTTGAGTTCACACAGAGCTCAGTTTTTACACAAAGGTAAAAGGTAGGTAACCAGGTAAGAACAACAGCTTGAATATGAAGTTCTTGAGATGATGATGGTTGTTCTTGATGACTGAGTATATTTCTTATTTCTCAGATATGGATTGATGCTAGAAAGAAATATACTTGCTCTTGTAAGCTTGATCTGATGATAATGAATATTCAGTCTTTCGATGGTTTGAATATCGCTTATAAGCTTGTATATATTCTTCTTTTTGTTAGTTGCTTTGATCTTCAAACTCTGGGGATATATATAGCCTTGTTTGGATATATCCGTTGAGATAGATCCGTTGAGCAAGATTCTGTGACAACTTGATAGTTGACTTGAATAGACTGAGATCCGGATATTGCGGGATTTGAAGATCTCTGATGGCTTCAGTATTTAAATACTTTATCCTTTCAGTATCTAAATACTTCTTTATCAAATGGGACTTGACTTTAGCGAATTCCAAAGATTCCTTTCCAAACGGTCTTCAGTCCTGTTTTGATGTGAATGTTGTATCCAATTATGCTGTAGGCATATTGGAGTAGTCCTATGCTGTATGGAAAGATGCTGTATTCGGAGAGCTTCCATACTTGGCGTTTACTTAGATTTTGTTGCTGTATCTTGGTAGCGCAAGAGCTCGCTGTATGCTGGCGCCATGAGAAGGTCTTTGATACATGATTGACAACTTCGATCGGACTTTTCGATACAGCGGCTTGCTGTATGCTGGACATTTATCATCTTGCTGTATCAAGCTTTGTTGTTTGGTAATTATCAAAACAACATTGTTTTTCCCAACAATTTCCCCCTTTTTGATAATTTCCAAAACTTCTTGATCATGCCAAAACTTTGATGCCAAAACCTCTTTAAGCTAAAACAATTTCCCCTTCCTTTTCGATAACCACTTGTTGGTAATTTGAGAAGACTTCGATACAGGATTTGATTTTCCCAACAGTTTCCCTTTCTTTTTGATAATGTCAAGAACAATTTTCCCCTTTTTCGATAACATCTTGAGCAGACTTCTTGATCTTCTGTCAAATGATATGGTCTTCAGCACTTTGTCTAAAAGAAATATGAACTGCTCGCAGGCAAGTTCTAAAGTAATAGCATCTAACATGGAAGTGAATTACATCTTAAACTTATGATTGGCGCGCATGCACAATCTTACAGTGTGATCTAATTGTGTACAACTGAACCTATGAACTGTTCGCAGACAAGTTCTTACAGCTTAATACTTAAACTTGTTGGATTGCAACAATAAAAATTGAATGAGTTAAAATTCGTGTCGTTCGAGATAGAGAAGTCCAGATGTCCTGTAAAGCATTTAAAAACAAAGTTTGAATATAAAAACAGGGCATGTGGACTTAAAACTATTTGCAATACACAATAGAATAAAACTATCAAGCATAATTGATGTCCTGTAGTGTAAGTACTGTATCCGCGAATAATGCAGCGTTCCCCCTTAAAAGGTACATACAGGATTCAATTCTTACATTAATGTTAGGATTAACACTGTATTCATGGGTCATACTATATTCCCCCTTAATTAATGCACACGTCAGCTGTAGGAAGGTTTCATGCCTTCTTTGTCCTATAGTGCTGTCTTGACTGTTCTGAGTGTACAGTTAATTAATGGCAGATACTGTATTCTTGGGTATTACAGCATTCCCCTCAATTAATGAGTAAAAGCATAAGAACTTACAGGGAGTCTAGCTGTAGCATTTCCTGATTCATGTCGAAGCATAGAAATCAAGTAAATTTGGGTCCTGGTGTGATAGTGCCTTTCGGTACCCAAATTTGCCGGACGACAATTGGTTTGTTGTAGGCTACTTTTGGTCCATTATTCCGATATCTACATGGGTCAGGCATGTAGTCATTGTAATCATGATAATTATAATGCATGAAAAATCGAGAATTATAGTTGTTATTCCAGTACGATTGTCGTCTCGGAGGTGGAGACATTTTCATAGATCTTACAGCTTGCCTCCTGGGTCTCCATTTGGATTCCCAAGGCTGTTGTTGATACTGCGTTGCGACCTATTTTCTTGATGGATAATGGGGCTCCTGTATCCAATATCTAGGCGCGCTGTACTGAAAGTACTGCCGTGCGGGCCTTTGATATTTGGATACAGCCTTCTTTCTGAACGGCTGTTGGTGCTATTGATATGCTCGGGGAGCATCCTGTTGAGTACGCCTTACAGGTCTGAGTGGCTGGTGATTCCGCTGTCTGGAATATGACTGTGGTGGTGAAATGGCAGCCTTTGCTATTCGCGGTGCAACTGGTTCCTTCACAGGACTCGGAACTTCTTCCGATACAGGAATGGATTCCTCACTCCTGACGAATACCGTACTAGATTTTTCTTTGTTGGAGAACGAGTTGTACCCTAAGCCACGTTTATCATGAGCATGTTTCCCAGTGCTTAAGATCTCTTCCATTCTATTAGAGGATTTCTCGAAAGAATTCAAGATTGTCTCTAATTCTCCTTCACGTTTCTCGAGAGATTTTACTTTGGCTTCGAGTAGAGCTAAATCACCTGTCTTGATTTCAAGATGAGACTTAGTCTCATTTAGATCGTGAGCAAGTTGATGATTGCTCTCCGTGAGTTTTTCTAAATTGACTTTGCTGTTTTCGCAGTCGACAGACATATTTTCGTAATTATCCTTCAGCAAGTCGTTTTCCTCTTTCAGCTCTAAGTTAGAAATTTCAAGCTGTATGTTTTCTCTTTTCAATATCTCATGGGCCTTTTGAATATTATTAAATTCATTCAACATGTTTTCAAAGGTATGAGATGTATTTACAGGAATAGTTGAGGTAGAGCTTAACTCATCATCATCGCCGTCTTCATTTTCCTCTTTAACTTCGGCCATAGAGCACATATAGGCTTTATTTTCTAGCTCATCATCAGACGAGTCACTATCAGTGACCACCTGAAGACATTCAGTCCTTGTTGATGCGGGTGAAGCTTTTGATTCTCCAATGAAGGCCTTGAGTTTGTTCCTCATCCTGTTTCTCCAGTCATCAAACTCGTTAATAGAAAACATAGGTACCTTGCTTATTAATGAGGTATCCATATGTGAGGAAATAGTAAAGATAAATTGTTTTCGAAAAATAAGTGATTTAGGATATGATTCGGTTAAAATCCGACTGATTCTATTTAGAATCAACCGCTCTGATACCACTTGTTGGTCCACTTTAAGTATACAGGATACAGCTTGGGAAATGTTTAACCAACAGGCTGTATGATTTTCAAATCTGAGTGCGTAGCGGAAGTCTTAAAACAGTAAGTTGCTGTCGATACAGCAATTCGGTCTAATCTCCTGTTAGCTTGGTGCGTACAGGGTTTTGCAGTGTATACTTGTATAAATCACAGTTTATGAAAACAGTAACGACGAAAGGTAAATAACATAGTATTTAAGTGGTTCGAGGTAAACCCCTCTACGTCCACTGGTCTTCCACACAGGAGTAAAACGTTTATTATAAATACTGCGTACACAACTATGTATTTATAATCAAACCTATCCTTGAATCGTTCACACAGATAGATACAAAGACTGTCGCTTTCAACCGTTCATACAGATTGGTTAAAGCTTCCTTCTTAACTTGCTTCTTCACACACAGTTCCAAAGCTTCATCCTTATTCGTCCCACACAAGTCAAAATAACTTGTTGAGTTCACACAGAGCTCAGTTTTTACACAAAGGTAAAAGGTAGGTAACCAGGTAAGAACAACAGCTTGAATATGAAGTTCTTGAGATGATGATGGCTGTTCTTGATGACTGAGTATATTTCTTATTTATCAGATATGGATTGATGCTAGAAAGAAATATACTTGCTCTTGTAAGCTTGATCTGATGATAATGAATATTCAGTCTTTCGATGGTTTGAATATCGCTTATAAGCTTGTATATATTCTTCTTTTTGTTGGTTGCTTTGATCTTCAAACTCTGGGGATATATATAGCCTTGTTTGGATATATCCGTTGAGATAGATCCGTTGAGCAAGATTCTGTGACAACTTGATAGTTGACTTGAATAGACTGAGATCCGGATATTGCGGGATTTGAAGATCTCTGATGGCTTCAGTATTTAAATATTTTTTCCTTTCAGTATTTAAATACTTTTTTATCAAACGGGACTTGACTTTAGCGAATTCCAAAGATTCCTTTCCAAACGGTCTTTAGTCCTGTTTTGATGTGAATGTTGTATCCAATTATGTTGTAGGCATATTGGAGTAGTCCGATGCTGTATGGAAAGATGCTGTATTCGGAAAGCTTCCATACTTGGCGTTTACTTAGACTTTGTTGTTGTATCTTGATAGCGCGAGAGCTCGCTGTATGCTGGCGCTATGAGAAGGTCTTTGATACAGGATTGACAACTTCGATCGGACTTTTCGATACAGCGACTTGCTGTATGCTGGACATTTATCATCTTGCTGTATGCTAGCTTGCTGTATCAAGCTTTGTTATTTGGTAATTATCAAAACAACATTGTTTCCCAACAAAGTCAAATGATTAAAATAAGTTTAATCAAATAGTTTTATTCAAGGATAATTAGGTGTAAAAAAACAAATTAATTAATTTGAAATTTAATAAATTAGTTAGATTAATTAAGGAGAAATAAATATAACACACTAACCATCATTAAGATTTATTGACAATAGAGCGTTCTTCTCTGGTACATATCCTCCAAATCCAAAACAGCATTTGAGTCCTCCCTCCACAAGCCCTCTACTCAAACCAATATTTTTCCCTCTAACCCTACTCATATAAATATCATCATATTACACGATCATTTTTTTCTTTTCACCAACACAAATCTGCCATTATATACACTTCATCCACCGCAAGCGAAAAAGAAAAAAGAAAAGAGAAAAAGACAGCGGCACAAGAGAAGGTGAGAGGCAGCCTTGTCGCACCGCACGACTTCCGATCAAATTTTCAGCACCTCAGTTCCGTTCAATCTACCTAAGGTAAACATCAAACTCTTAAATTCCCAAATTATCCTCTTATTTGTTCAATTTATTCCATCATCTCCCTCTGAACATGAAACTCAGATTACCATCTCTGTGCCCCAAAACCTGTTTCAATATACCAAGTTCTCAGATGAAATTTATGACCAAACTCATCCATGCTAGTAGTTATCTTTACCACAAAGAAAAAAAGAAACAACACCAAAATCAGAAACGACCTTCGCAACCACCTTCTCGGGTCGGCCACCTGCTCAGACCAGACAAGAAACCCCTACAAGCCACGACCAATCAGACCAGAACCATGTTTTCAGCCTAAAAATTTAAAACTCATCTTTCCAACTCAACCATCATGAATCCTCAAAACCCATCTGGAACTCTCGAGCTGAGAAGTATATCTACTTCCACGCCGACCCGAACCAGTAAAAAAATAATTAAGTCGTCAAATTTAAGTACAATACAACCCTCAATTAAACCTTTACAAACCCTAGTCCTTGTTGGAGAAAGAAGGACCACCACTCCCCGATAGCAACATATGGTAGATGTAGCCATGGATTCCATCTTAAAATGTCTGAATCCGACCAAATTGGCCCAAATCAGGGCCCAAATTTCCAAACTGTGGTCAGAGCACAAACATAAGAACCACCGTCGTGCTCTTCGGACCAGGGTCGTAGCCCTTTCTTTCCACCGCCGATGCTGCATGGCATCTGGCCTCTGTCGCTCAGTATCTTGTGCCGATTCTTTTTCAGTTTTGTGTCCACTTGATTGAGTCTGTGTGTGAGAGAGTACGTACTCTGTTTTCGTGTGCTTTTATAAGTGAATATTTAGAGTATCGACCATCTTCATTCATGCCATCGAAAATAAGAGTCATGGTACTCCTCGAGTCCGGATCCTCTCCATTTCCGGAGAGGACCGGAAGGGGCTGCACCGTCCGATGCAGCCCCACACACACACACACCCGCACGGGTGTGTGTGATCTGGACGGTCCAGATCGAACTGGACCGTCATCTCCATTCGTACTCCTCTCCCCTCCACCTCAGCTCCACATCACCTCCACATATATCTCCTCCATATCCTACCATATTTGATTCAGATCGGGTTGGAACATTGTCCATAGGGTAATCGCGTACTCAATGGGTATTTGGGTTCCCGTATACCCTATATTTAAGAATATAAATATTTTTTAATATATATCATATATACATATAATGTAATTAATAAATTCAATATAGTATAATAAGTATTTAAAATATAACATTTTATATAATAATATATATAATATGTAATATAATAAAATCTTTATGTATAATATATAATAATAATATATTTATACAATTCAAACGGGTATGCGGGTCGGGTAATCGGGTCTGGTAATCGAGTAATATACTATGTCCATACTGTACTCGTACCCGATTATAAAATTTTGGATTCGGTCGATACCCGAACCGATTTCGAGTCTATCCGATGGGTAATATCGGGTATGGATAAAATTGACATCCCTAAGTGACATCGATGGGACTGGGTGTGAGAGGAATAGAGGGACCAAGAGCCTTCTAGTATGGTTTGAACGGGTATGGTATGAAGACCCTACCTTGTTGTTAGACCACTACTTCAAATGAACACTCATCCAATTAAATTAATCCTCATCCAGTCCAATTCAGTAGCGATTCATCGATTCAATTTCATTCCGTAATTCTTAAATGTTAATCTATAATTAATTTTATTATCAAAATTAATTACTTATAAATTATTCTTAAATTTATCTGTAGATAATAAAGTGGTCTTTAAGGATTAGGATCAATCCACTCGGAGCATTAGACGAGTCAAGACTCGGCTTTTTAAGTGTAATATCCGTATTTTTTCTTTTCCCGGTATTTTTATTTTTTCGGTGTATTTCTCGTTTGTAGCAACCCTCGTGTATCTTTCAGTGTATTTCTTTCGTCATCTATTGATCTGATTCTCGTAATTGTTGTGCGGAACCGCCATTTCGGGGTTGTCGTGGATCCATTCTATGTTATTATGCGTTTTGAGATGTTCCATCTGATGTTTCGTTCATATTCCAGTGTTTTGAGCCGTTCATATTCCGTGCCTAGCGCGCGATAATTTTTCTGCATAGCGCACGCTAGAGATCCCTTAGTAGCGCACGCTACGCTCGCCAGAAGGCGCGCTAGCAAGCTAGCCTCAGGAGTGGCGATTCGATTCCACCTCTGGACTATGGATTAGCGTACGCTACGTTGTCTAGCGCACGCTAATGTTGGGGGACTAGCGCACGCTAAGATGTCCAGTAGCGTGCGCTAGCGTGACCGATGGGAGATCGACAGCTTTGTTCTGACTCGCTCAGTGCCTGTAGCGCACGCTATAGCTCGATAGCGCGCGCTACCGAGTCATTATTAGCGCACGCTAGATAGTTGTTAGCGCACGTTAACGGTCCAGGACAGTGAGTTCTGGACTGTGAAATAACTGGGTAGCGCACGCTAACCCTTAGCCGTTAGCGCGCGCTAAGCCGTGCGGCTATATATACCCAGGAGTTGACCTTGGACGGATCTAATTCTCATTTCACCTCCTTCCTCCGCGGCTTTGGCGATTTTGGGCGATTTCTTGGCGATTTCTTCCTCCAATCATCTCAACCATCATCTTCCTTGAGTTCTTGGTGTATTATAACAACATCAACACGAATCTTTCATCCTAATCCAAGGTAAATATTCTTAGAACCCTACTTTTGAGTAAATTTGGGGGTTTTCGGGTTTTTCTTCGATTCGTTCCATATGGTTGATTAATTCATGTTGAATATGATTAATCTTGCTAGTATTCTTGTTTTCCTTACGGATTCATGGTATATTTCGTGGTTGTTGCATATTCGAGAGGGTTCGGTTGTGGTCCGCCCTCGTTGTTATTTTTATACGAATATACATGAATCGTAGGTGGGTTTTCGGGTGTATTCAATTTGCGTATTCGTTTATAGTTGGTTGTGATTATGTTCTTCGAATCGTTAGGTTCGGTTCCGTTGGTTCCTAGCGTTCGTCGGTGATTTTCCTTTCCGTTCGTTGCGTCATCAATTATTCGAGGCAAGTATTTTTGGAAACCTTTATGCTTAACGTGAAATGGTAATGTATATTGTGTGTGATTGCTCACCTCGGGAGGGTCCGACGGGATCACGGAGGGAGTCCAATGGTTTGAGCCCTGGATTCATGAGTTTGTTTAGCTAGCCAGCTCGGGAGGGTCCGTAGAGGCCTCGAGTGGGATTTGTGGCTTCGTCCCGGTCCTAGGCGATGCACGTGCGTGATTTGTTTTATGATATGGCCAGCTCGGGAGGGTCCTTAGAGGCCTCGAGTGGGATTTGTGGCTTCGTCCCGGTCCTAGGCAAATGTGATTGATAATTTGTTTTCGGAAAAGATATGTCTGGTTTTGGTTTTTGAAATGATTTGGTGCATTGTACAATGAAACATGTAAGCGAATGGTTTGCCTTGATTACTTGTACTAGCGTAATTGCTTTTGGGGAAATTCTTGTTATGGATTTCAGGTTATGTTCTGCCGGACGAGCGGGCGCTAGGACAGTACGAGGATGTTGGCCAGGGTCGTTGACATGTGCATTCGAGTCTTCTTATTCCTCGTGTCTATTTCGATATGGTTGTTTCCCACACTTATAAACTTATAGATTGTACTCGCGAGTACTTAGGCTTTTCACTCCGAACTTCGTTTTGTATTAACTCAAATTGCTATATTGTCGGTTGATGTTTATTACGCCCCGGTTGATCCGGGCGTATCTTTATATGTTTTATTATTTAAATGTGTGTCCTCGCTAATTGAGATGGTTAGTCGAGTGGTGTTTTCTTGTTCTAGCCTGGTGGGTCCCATGTAGGGGTCCACGGCGCTGTAATATACTTCGAATATCTCGGGGGTGTTACAAAAAATGGTATCAGAGATCTAGGTTTATAGATACCTAGGCTTGTCGGTTATTTGGGTCTAGTTGTGTTATGTTTTGCACATTGTCACACCGCTGCCGGCATCTCAGTACTTCCAGTGTTCGTAAGTTTTCTTACTCGGTTCTTTGTTTTCTCGTACCGTTTTTCCGTTTCTTGAACTGTGGTTATTTTCCCTCTTTTACTTATCATCGAGTCGCTTTTTTCCACCTCTTAACACCATCATGGATACTAGAAGGGGCCGTGGTCATGGCCGTGGACGCGGCCGGGGACGTGGGGCAGCCGGTGGGGCGGCCACGTCGCATTCTTCGGGAGCCGGCAGTACCGGTGACCGTCACAGTCATGCTTCTTCTCAGGAGCGTGCCGACCTTGGTATTGCGGCCGTTATGCAGCAAATGGTAAACCAAATGGCGGCGATAGCTCATGTGGTTCAGAACCCGGATCCGGCCCATGCTAATCGGGGCGGAGCAGACCGTTGGCTCCAAGATGTCATTAAGATGCATCCTCCTCAGTTTTTGGGAGCATCAGACCCGATCAGCTGGGAGGGGTGGATTAAGGAGATATCTAAAGTCTTCGTTGCCACCAACTGTCCCGAGGACCGTAAGGTCCCTATTGCCCAGTACTTTCTCACTGGGGACGCTACGGATTGCTTCGTGGGCCGAATTTTAGGAATTGATGGAGACTGAATATTGCCCATGGCCGGTTAGACAGGCTCGAGTCAATGCTTTCTATGATGCTCAACCACGGGATATTCCCGTATCCCAAGCTATTGCCGATTTTAACAAGGAGTTGGGCTATGTGAAGACCCAAGTTGTCGAGGAGAGCGACAAAATTTTCCATTTTTTCAGGCGGATGAAGCTGTCAATTCGGGACTATATGTCTGGGCTCGTCTGCACAACTTTGAAGGATTATCAGAGTAGGTCTCTTGCGTACGATATGTCGGTGACGGCTAGTGATGTGGCTCGTGAGAGCAAGAAGCAGAAGTCAGTCAGAAATTTTTCTGGTCCCAAGGGTGGAGGCCAGCAGAAATCTCAGGCTGCGAATATTTCTACGGGCGGTTCGGCTCGTTTCTCTGGGAGTTTTCGAGGTGCCGCCGGAACCTCCGTTCGTGATCCCACATGCTTTAACTGTGGCCAGCCGAGCCATAGGAACCGGCAGTGTCCTCGTCCGAAGTTGACTTGTCATACTTGTGGTCAGTCGGGCCACAAGGCCCTCTTTTGTGATCAGGTCAGACAGATGCGCGAGTCTCGTGATTCTTTTCCAGCACTTAGAGAGTCGAGTGTGAACCAGGGATCATTTGCTCCGCAGCCTCCGCCGAGTGCCGGTCGAGGTAGAGGTCGGGGTCAGCCCGCTAGAGGAGGAGCTTCTAGTGTTGGCTCTGCCCAGCCGCGTATCTATGAGATGAGGAGGGCCGATGATCCAAAGAACATCGTGGCGGCAGTGCACCGTTCATATCCATTCTCATCCTGTCAGTGTGGTTTTCGATTCTGGTGCTACACATTCGTTCATATCGCTGGAGTGTGTGCGCCGTTTGAGTCTCGAATGTTTTTCGCCTTGCGAGTCTTTCATCGTTAAACTTCCTAGCGGTGATAGGATCGTTGGCGATCGAGAGGTACGAGACTGCTCTGTGTTTATTTGTGAGAGAGCTTGGCTCTCTAATCTTATTGTCGTTAATATTGAGGGTGAGAATTTGATTCTCGGGGATGATTGGCTCGAGCGGCATAGCGCAATCATGAACTACTGCACGAGAATCATCACTATGTTAGCCGAGGACGGCACCGAGCACTCTTTCGCGGGGCGAAAGAGAGGAAACCAGAAGTTCGTTATTAACGCCTTGAAGGCGATGAGACTCCTGCGAAAGGGGTGTACTGGTTATTGGTGCTATGCCTTGAAGGCGGAGGATGGCAGAGTCGAGCTTTCGTCGATTCCAGTCGTTAGTGAGTTTCCTGATGTATTTCCTGACGAGTTACCGGGATTTCCACCGGATCGTGAGGTCGAGTTTGCTATAGAGTTAGAGCCGGGCGCGGCTCCGATTTCGAAGGCGTCGTATCGCATGGAACCTTCAGAGATGGCCGAGTTGAAGAAGTAGTTGAGTGAACTTCTTGAGTCGGGGTATGTTCGACCGAGCGCCTCGCCTTGGGGCGCACCGGTCCTGTTTGTGCGAAAGAAGGATGGTTCACTGCGTTTGTGTATCGACTATCGCGAACTAAACAAGGTGACCATCAAGAACAAGTATCCTTTGCCGAGGATTGATGACTTGTTCGATCAGTTGCAGGGAGCTGCGGTATTCTCGAAGATTGATTTGAGATCGGGGTACTATCAGCTCCGGGTGAGGGAGTCCGATGTGCCGAAAATAGCTTTTCGGACGAGATACAGACATTATGAGTTTGCAGTTATGCCTTTCGGGCTAACTAATGCGCCGGCGGTGTTCATGCAGTTGATGAACAAAGTCTTTATCGAGTATTTGGATAAGTGTGTCGTCGTCTTCATTGACGATATTCTTATTTATTCGAGGAACGAGGAAGAGCATGCCCATCATTTGCGAGTAGTGTTAGACATTTTGAGAACCGAGCAACTCTATGCGAAGTTCTCGAAATGTGAGTTCTCGCTGAAGGAAGTGATGTTTTTAGGTCACGTGATTTCAGCCGATGGGGTTCGTGTGGATCCGCAGAAGGTTGAGGCAGTGTTAGATTGGGCACCGCCCAAGAATGTGAAGGAGATCCGTAGTTTCTTGGGTTTGGCCGGCTACTACCATAGGTTCGTCGAGGGTTTCTCGAAACTGGCTCGGACGCTTACACAGTTACTCCAGAAATCTGAGAAGTTCGTCTGGAATGATGAGAGACAGTCGAGTTTCGAGGAGCTGAAGAGGCGTTTGACTTCAGCCCCGATTTTAGTGTTGCTGTGTGGCAACGGGGGTTTTGCTGTTTACAGTGATGCTTCGGGTCAGGGTCTTGGGTGCGTATAGATGCATCACGGCAAGACCATTGCATATGCGTCGAGACAGTTGAGGCCGTATGAGCTTAACTACCCTACTCACGATTTGGAGTTAGCGGCAGTTGTTTTTGCGCTCAAGATTTGGCGTCACTATCTTTTCGGCTCTGCATATCAAATTTTTACCGATCATAAAAGTCTGAAATACATATTTACTCAGCGGGAGTTGAATATGAGGCAGAGGAGGTGGTTAGAGTTGATTAAGGATTATGATCTCGAAATCCTTTATCATCCGGGCAAGGCGAACGTCGTGGCCGGTGCTTTGAGTCGGAAACCAGTTGCGCTGCGAACGCTTGAGATCCTTACGTCTCAGTCTGAGCTTCGACGAGTTTTGATCGAGTTAGATGTTGAGGTTTTGTTGCCTGGAGCTGTCGGGCAACTTTGTGCTTTAGAGATTTCGTCGTCTTTGATCGATGAAATTAAGCTGAAGCAGTTGGAGGATCCGATGATTTCTCAAATCCGAGAGAACGTTCTTAAGGGAAAGTCTCCTGGGTTTGTAATTCACGAGGATGGTGTTTTGAGATTCCAAAGTCGGCTTTGTGTACCGAGCGACTCAGAGTTGAGACAGAATATTTTGCATGAGGCCCATGCTACACCTTACTCCATTCATCCTAGTTCAAGTAAGATGTACAAGGACCTGAGACGGAATTTCTGGTGGAATGATATGAAGGTAGAGGTCGCATAGTTTGTAACGAGATGTTTGACTTGTCAGCAGGTCAAAATTGAGCATCAGCGACCGGCCGGGTTATTGCAGTCACTTCCTATTCCGGAATGGAAATGGGAAGATATATCGATGGATTTCATTACGAGTTTGCCGATATCGAGGTCGGGCATGAATATGGTCTGGGTGATTGTTGATCGTCTGACCAAGTCGGCACACTTTCTGGGCATCAAGGACACTTGGGGCCCGAAGAAGTTGGCTCGTGTGTTTATCGCGCAGATTGTGGGGCTTCACGGTACTCCGAAGTCTATTGTTTCGGATCGTGATGGCCATTTTGTATTGCATTTTTGGCATGCGGCGCATAAGGCGTTGGGTACTCGTTTGCGTTTGAGTACCTCTTTTCATCCACAGTCAGATGGACAGTCGGAACGCACTATCCAGACATTCGAGGATATGTTGCGTGCTTGTGCTCTCGATTGGTGCAATGACTGGGAGGAGCATTTGCCATTGATCGAATTCACGTACAACAATAGTTGGCACGCGTCGATTCGGATGGCACCGTATGAGGCACTTTATGGGCGGCGTTGTCGATCACTGATTTGTTGGAATGAGGCGTCCGATTTGGTCGGGACCGAGCCGGATATCGTTTTAGAGACGAGGCGGAAGATAGAATTAATTCGAGAACGGATGTTGACTGCCCAGAGTCGACAGAAGTCATATGCCGATGTCCGTCGTCGACCTTTGGAATTCGAGGTGGGAGACCACGTTTTGCTAAAGGTGTCGCCGACGAGGGGAGTTTTTCGTTTCGGGAAAAAGGGGAAGTTGAGTCCGAGATTTATTGGGCCCTTCGAGATTCTCGAGCGAGTTGGTGGGTTGCCATACCGTTTGGCGTTACCCCCGGCCCTGAGTCATGTTCATAGCGTTTTTCATGTTTCCCAGCTGAGGAAATATGTCCCGGATCCTAGTCACGTCATCGATTATGGTGAGGTTGATGTCTCCGAGGATATTACTTTTGAGGAGCGTCCTTTGAAGATTTTGGAGCATCGTGAGAAGCGACTGAGGCATAAGACCATCTCTTTGGTCAAGGTGCAGTGGTCGAGACATGGTGTCGAGGAGGCAACTTGGGAAACCGAAGATAGCATACGTGCTAGGTACCCTGAGTTGTTTGTTTCTTAAGTTTTGGGACGAAACTTATTTTTAGAGGGGTATAATGTAATATCCGCATTTTTTCTTTTCCCGGTATTTTTATTTTTTCGGTGTATTTCTCGTTTGTAGCGACCCTCGTGTATCTTTCAGTGTATTTCTTCCGTCATCTATTGATCTGATTCTCGTAATTGTTGTGCGGAACCGCCGTTTCGGGGTTGCCGTGGATCCATTCTATGTTATTATGCATTTTTAGATGTTCCGTCTGATGTTTCGTTCATATTCCTGTGGTTTGGGCCGTTCATATTCCGTGCCTAGCGCGCGCTAATTTTTCTGCATAGCGCACGCTAGAGATCCCTTAGTAGCGCACGCTACGTCTGCTTCGTAGCGTGCGCTAGCAAACTAGCCCTGGGAGTGGCAGTTCTGATTCCAGCCCTTTGGACTAGCGGATTAGCGTACGCTACGTTGTCTAGCGCACGCTAATGTTGGGGGACTAGCGCACGCTAAGATGTCCGGTAGCGTGCGCTAGCGTGACTGTCCAGTATTGGACAGTTTGTTCTGGACTCGTTCAGGTGCCCAGGTAGCGCATGCTATAGCTCGATAGCACGCGCTACCGAGTCATTGTTAGCGCACGCTAACGGTCCAGGACAGTGAGTTCTGGACTGTGAAATAACTGGGTAGCGCACGCTAACCCTTAGCCATTAGCGCGCGCTAAGCCGTGCGGCTATATATACCCAGGAGTTGACCTTGGACGGATCTAATTCTCATTTCACCTCCTTCCTCCGCGGCTTTGGCGATTTTGGGCGATTTCTTGGCGATTTCTTCCTCCAATCTTCTCAACCATCATCTTCCTTGAGTTCTTGGTGTATTATAACAACATCAACACGAATCTTTCATCCTAATTCAAGGTAAATCTTCTTAGAACCCTACTTTTGAGTAAATTTGGGGGTTTTCGGGTTTTGCTTCGATTCGTTCCATATGGTTGATTAATTCATGTTGAATATGATTAATCTTGCTAGTATTCTTGTTTTCCTTACGGATTCATGGTATATTTCGTGGTTGTTGCATATTCGAGAGGGTTCAGTTGTGGTCCGCCCTCGTTGTTATTTTTATACGAATATACATGAATCGTAGGTGGGTTTTCGGGTGTATTCCATTTGCGTATTCGTTTATAGTTGGTTGTGATTATGTTCTTCGAATCGTTAGGTTCGGTTCCGTTGGTTCCTAGCGTTCGTCGGTGATTTTCCTTTCCGTTCGTTGCGTCATCAATTATTCGAGGCAAGTATTTTTGGAAACCTTTATGCTTAACGTGAAATGGTAATGTATATTGTGTGTGATTGCTCACCTCGGGAGGGTCCGACGGGATCACGGAGGGAGTCCATTAGTTTGAGCCCTGGATTCATGAGTTTGTTTAGCTAGCCAGCTCGGGAGGGTCCGTAGAGGCCTCGAGTGGGATTTGTGGCTTCGTCCCGGTCCTAGGCGATGCACGTGCGTGATTTGATTTATGATATGGCCAGCTCGGGAGGGTCCTTAGAGGCCTCGAGTGGGATTTGTGGCTTCGTCCCGGTCCTAGGCAAATGTGATTGACAGTTTGTTTCCGGAAAAGATATGTCTGGTTTTGGTTTTTGAAATGATTTGGTGCATTGTACTATGAAACATGTAAGCGAATGGTTTGCCTTGATTACTTGTACTAGCGTAATTGCTTTTGGGGAAATTCTTGTTATGGATCTCAGGTTATGTTCTGCCGGACGAGCGGGCGCTAGGACAGTACGAGGATGTTGGCCAGGGTCGTTGACATGTGCATTCGAGTCTTCTTATTCCTCGTGTCTATTTCGATATGGTTGTTTCCCACACTTATAAACTTATAGATTGTACTCGCGAGTACTTAGGCATTTCACTCCGAACTTCGTTTTGTATTAACTCAAATTGCTATATTGTCGGTTGATGTTTATTACGCCGGTTGATCCGGGCGTATCTTTATATGTTTTATTATTTAAATGTGTGTCCTCGCTAACTGAGATGGTTAGTCGAGTGGTGTTTTCTTGTTCTAGCCTGGTGGGTCCCATGTAGGGGTCCACGGCGCTGTAATATACTTCGAATATCTCGGGGGTGTTACAGAAAATGGTATCAGAGATCTAGGTTTATAGATACCTAGGCTTGTCGGTTATTTGGGTCTAGTTGTGTTATGTTTTGCACATGGTCACACCGCTGCCGGCATCTCAGTACTTCCAGTGTTCGTAAGTTTTCTTACTCGGTTCTTTGTTTTCTCATACCGTTTTTCCGTTTCTTGAACTGTGGTTATTTTCCCTCTTTTACTTATCATCGAGTCGCTTTTTGCCACCTCTTAACACCAGCATGGATGCTGGAAGGGGCCGTGGTCGTGGTCGTGGTCATGGTCGTGGACGCGGCCGGGGACGTGGGGCATCCGGTGGGGCGGCCACGTCGCATTCTTCGGGAGCCCACAGTACCGGTGACCGTCACAGTCATGCTTCTTTTCAGGAGCGCCCCGACCTTGGTATTGCGGCCGTTATGCAACAAATGGTAAACCAAATGGCGGCGATAGCTCATGTGGTTCAGAACCCGGATCCGGCCCATGCTAATCGGGGCGGAGCAGACCGTTGGCTCCAAGATGTCATTAAGATGCATCCTCCTCAGTTTTCGGGAGCATCAGACCCGATCGGCTGGGAGGGGTGGATTAAGGAGATATCTAAAGTCTTCGTTGCCACCAACTGTCCCGAGGACCGTAAGGTCCCTATTGCCCAGTACTTTCTCACTGGGGACACTACGGATTGATGGGAGGCCGTTGGGCCCAAAGACCATGTTGCTTCGTGGGCCGAATTTTAGGAATTGATGGAGACTGAATATTGCCCATGGCCGGTTAGACAGGCTCGAGTCCATGCTTTCTATGATGCTCAACCACGGGATATTCCCGTATCCCAAGCTATTGCCGATTTTAACAAGGAGTTGGGCTATGTGAAGACCCAAGTTGTCGAGGAGAGCGACAAAATTTTCCATTTTTTCAGGCGGATGAAGCTGTCAATTCGGGACTATATGTCTGGGCTCGTCTGCACAACTTTGAAGGATTATCAGAGTAGGTCTCTTGCGTACGATATGTCGGTGACGGCTAGTGATGTGGCTCGTGAGAGCAAGAAGCAGAAGTCGATCAAATTTTTCTGGTCCCAAGGGTGGAGGCCAGCAGAAATCTCAGGCTGCGAATATTTCTACGGGCGGTTCGGCTCGTTTCTCTGGGAGTTTTCGAGGTGCCGCCGGAACCTCCGTTCGTGATCCCACATGCTTTAACTGTGGCCAGCCGAGCCATAGGAACCGGCAGTGTCCTCGTCCGAAGTTGACTTGTCATACTTGTGGTCAGTCGGGCCACAAGGCCCTCTTTTGTGATCAGGTCAGACAGATGCGCGAGTCTCGTGATTCTTTTCCAGCACTTAGAGAGCCGAGTGTGAACCAGGGCTCATTTGCTCCGCAGCCTCCGCCGAGTGCCGGTCGAGGTAGAGGTCGGGGTCAGCCCGCTAGAGGAGGAGCTTCTAGTGTCGGCTCTGCACAGCCGTGTATCTATGAGATGAGGAGGGCCGATGATCCAGCAGCCACTGTGGCGACAGGTACCGTTCATATCCATTCTCATCCTGTCAGTGTGCTTTTCGATTCTGGTGCTACACATTCGTTCATATCGCTGGAGTGTGTGCGCCGTTTGAGTCTCGAATGTTTGTCGCCTTTCGAGTCTTTCATCGTTAAACTTCCTAGCGGTGATAGGATCGTTGGCGATCGAGAGGTCCGAGACTGCTCTGTGTTTATTTGTGAGAGAGCTTGGCTCTCTAATCTTATTGTCGTTAATATTGAGGGTGAGGATTTGATTCTCGGGGGATGATTGGCTCGAGCGGCATAGCGCAATCATGAACTACTGCACGAGAATCATCACTATGTTAGCCGAGGACGGCACCGAGCACTCTTTCGTGGGGCGAAAGAGAGGAAACCAGAAGTTCGTTATTAACGCCTTGAAGGCGATGAGACTCCTGCGAAAGGGGTGTACTGGTTATTGGTGCTATGCCTTGGAGGCGGAGGATGGCGGAGTCGAGCTTTCGTCGATTCCAGTCGTTAGTGAGTTTCCTGATGTATTTCCTGACGAGTTACCGGGATTGCCACCGGATCATGAGGTCGAGTTTGCTATAGAGTTAGAGCCGGGCACGGCTCCGATTTCGAAGGCGTCGTATCGCATGGAACCTTCAGAGATGACCGAGTTGAAGAAGTAGTTGAGTGAACTTCTTGAGTCGGGGTATGTTCGACCGAGCGCCTCGCCTTGGGGCGCACCGGTCCTGTTTGTGCGAGAGAAGGATGGTTCACTGCGTTTGTGTATCGACTATCGCGAACTAAACAAGGTGACCATCAAGAACAAGTATCCTTTGCCGAGGATTGATGACTTGTTCGATCAGTTGCAGGGAGCTGCGGTATTCTCGAAGATTGATTTGAGATCGGGGTACTATCAGCTCCAGGTGAGGGAGTCCGATGTGCCGAAAATAGCTTTTCGGACGAGATACAGACATTATGAGTTTGCAGTTATGCCTTTCGGGCTAACTAATGCGCCGGCGGTGTTCATGCAGTTGATGAACAAAGTCTTTATCGAGTATTTGGATAAGTGTGTCGTCGTCTTCATTGACGATATTCTTATTTATTCTAGGAACGAGGAAGAGCATGCCCATCATTTGCGAGTAGTGTTAGACATTTTGAGAACCGAGTAACTCTATGCGAAGTTCTCGAAATGTGAGTTCTGGCTGAAGGAAGTGATGTTTTTAAGTCACGTGATTTCAGCCGATGGGGTTCGTGTGGATCCGCAGAAGGTTGAGGCAGTGTTAGATTGGGCACCGCCCAAGAATGTGAAGGAGATCCGTAGTTTCTTGGGTTTGGCCGGCTACTACCATAGGTTCGTCGAGGGTTTCTCGAACTGGCTCGGCCGCTTACACAGTTACTCCAGAAATCCGAGAAGTTCATCTGGAATGATGAGAGACAGTCGAGTTTCGAGGAGCTGAAGAGGCGTTTGACTTCAGCCCCGATTTTAGCGTTGCTGTGTGGCAATGGGGGTTTTGCTGTTTACAGTGATGCTTCGGGTCAGGGTCTTGGGTGCGTATTGATGCAGCACGGCAAGACCATTGCATATGCGTCGAGACAGTTGAGGCCGTATGAGCTTAACTACCCTACTCACGATTTGGAGTTAGCGGCAGTTGTTTTTGCGCTCAAGATTTGGCGTCACTATCTTTTCGGCTCTGCATGTCATATTTTTACCGATCATAAAAGTCTGAAATACATATTTACTCAGCGGGAGTTGAATATGAGGCAGAGGAGGTGGTTAGAGTTGATTAAGGATTATGACCTCGAAATCCTTTATCATTCGGGCAAGGCGAACGTCGTGGCCGGAGCCTTGAGTCGGAAACCAGTTGCGCTGCGAACGCTTGAGATCCTTACGTCTCAGTTTGAGCTTCGACGAGTTTTGATCGAGTTAGATGTTGAGGTTTTGTTGCCTGGAGCTGTCGGGCAACTTCGTGCTTTAGAGATTTCGTCGTCTTTGATCGATGAAATTAAGCTGAAGCAGTTGGAGGATCCGATGATTTCTCAAATCCGAGAGAACGTTCTTAAGGGAAAGTCTCCTGGGTTTGTAATTCACGAGGATGGTGTTTTGAGATTCCAGAGTCGGCTTTGTGTACCGAGCGACTCAGAGTTGAGACAGAATATTTTGCATGAGGCCCATGCTACACCTTACTCGGTTCATCCTGGTTCAAGTAAGATGTACAAGGACCTGAGACGGAATTTCTGGTGGAATGATATGAAGGTAGAGGTCGCATAGTTTGTAGCGAGATGTTTGACTTGTCAGCAGGTCAAAATTGAGCATCAGCGACCGGCCGGGTTATTGCAGTCACTTCCTATTCCGGAATGGAAATGGGAAGATATATCGATGGATTTCATTACGAGTTTGCCGATATCGAGGTCGGGCATGAATATGGTCTGGGTGATTGTTGATCGTGTGACCAAGTCGGCACAATTTATGGGCATCAAGGACACTTGGGGCCCGAAGAAGTTGGCTCGTGTGTTTATCGCGCAGATTGTGGGGCTTCACGGTACTCCGAAGTCTATTGTTTCGGATCGTGATGGCCGTTTTGTATCGCATTTTTGGCAGGCGGTGCATAAGGCGTTGGGTACTCGTTTGCGTTTGAGTACCTCTTTTCATCCTCAGTCAGATGGACAGTCGGAACGCACTATCCAGACATTCGAGGATATGTTGCGTGCTTGTGCTCTCGATTGGTGCAATGACTGGGAGGAGCATTTGCCATTGATCGAATTCACGTACAACAATAGTTGGAACGCGTCGATTCGGATGGCACCGTATGAGGCACTTTATGGACGGCGTTGTCGATCACCGATTTGTTGGAATGAGGCGTCTGATTTGGTCGGGACCCAGCCGGATATCGTTTTAGAGACGAGGCGGAAGATAGAATTAATTCGGGAACGGATGTTGACTGCCCAGAGTCGATAGAAGTCATATGCCGATGTCCGTCGTCGACCTTTGGAATTCGAGGTGGGAGACCACGTTTTGCTAAAGGTGTCGCCGACGAGGGGAGTTTTTCGTTTCGGAAAAAAGGGGAAGTTGAGTCCGAGATTTATTGGGCCCTTCGAGATTCTCGAGCGAGTTGGTGGGTTGGCATACCGTTTGGCGTTACCCACGGCCCTAAGTCATGTTCATAGCGTTTTTCATGTTTCCCAGCTGAGGAAATATGTCACGGATCCTAGTCACGTCATCGATTATGGTGAGGTTGATGTCTCCGAGGATATTACTTTTGAGGAGCGTCCTTTGAAGATTTTGGAGCATCGTGAGAAGCGACTGAGGCATAAGACCATTTCTTTGGTCAAGGTGCAGTGGTCGAGACATGGTGTCGAGGAGGCAACTTGGGAAACCGAAGATAGCATACGTGCTAGGTACCCTGAGTTGTTTGTTTCTTAAGTTTCGGGACGAAACTTAGTTTTAGAGGGGTAGAATGTAATATCCGCATTTTGTCTTTTCCCGGTATTTTTATTTTTTCGGTGTATTTCTCGTTTGTAGCGACCCTCGTGTATCTTTCAGTGTATTTCTTCTGTCATCTACTGATCTGATTCTCGTAATTGTTGTGCGGAACCGCCGTTTCGGGGTTGCCGTGGATCCATTCTATGTTATTATGCGTTTTGAGATGTTCCGTCTGATGTTTCGTTCATATTCCTGTATTTTGGGCCATTCATATTCCGTGCCTAGCGCGCGCTAATTTTTCTGCATAGCGCACGCTAGAGATCCCTTAGTAGCGCACGCTACGTCTGCTTCATAGCGTGCGCTAGCAAGCTAGCCCTGGGAGTGGCAGTTCTGATTCCAGCCCTATGGACTAGCGGATTAGCGTACGCTACGTTGTCTAGCGCACGCGAATGTTGGGGGACTAGCGCACGCTAAGATATCTGGTAGCGTGCGCTAGCGTGACTGTCCAGTACTGGACAGTTTGTTCTGGACTCGTTCAGGTGCCCAAGTAGCGCATGCTATAGCTCGATAGCGCGCGCTACCGAGTCATTGTTAGCGCACGCTAACGGTCCAGGACAGTGAGTTCTGGACTGTGTAATAACTGGGTAGCGCACGATAACCCTTAGCCGTTAGCGCGCGCTAAGCCGTGCGGCTATATATACCCAGGAGTTGACCTTGGACGGATCTAATTCTCATTTCACCTCCTTCCTCCGCGGCTTTGGCGATTTTGGGCGATTTCTTGGCGATTTCTTCCTCCAATCATCTCAACCATCATCTTCCTTGAGTTCTTGGTGTATTATAACAACATCAACACGAATCTTTCATCCTAATCCAAGGTAAATCTTCTTAGAACCCTACTTTTGAGTAAATTTGGGGGTTTTCGGGGTTTTCTTCGATTCGTTCCATATGGTTGATTAATTCATGTTGAATATGATTAATCTTGCTAGTATTCTTGTTTTCCTTACGGATTCATGGTATATTTCGTGGTTGTTGCATATTCGAGAGGGTTTGGTTGTGGTCCGCCCTCGTTGTTATTTTTATACGAATATACATGAATCGTAGGTGGGTTTTCGGGTGTATTCCATTTGCGTATTCATTTAGAGTTGGTTGTGATTATGTTCTTCGAATCGTTAGGTTCGGTTCCGTTGGTTCCTAGCGTTCGTCGGTGATTTTCCTTTCCGTTCGTTGCATCATCAATTATTCGAGGCAAGTATTTTTGAAACCTTTATGCTTAACGTGAAATGGTAATGTATATTGTGTGTGATTGCTCACCTCGGGAGGGTCCGAAGGGATCACGGAGGGAGTCCAATGGTTTGAGCCCTGGATTCATGAGTTTGTTTAGCTAGCCAGCTCGGGAGGGTCCGTAGAGGCCTCGAGTGGGATTTGTGGCTTCGTCCCGGTCCTAGGCGATGCACGTGCGTGATTTGTTTTATGATATGGCCAGCTCAGGAGGGTCCTTAGAGGCCTCGAGTGGGATTTGTGGCTTCGTCCCGGTCCTAGGCCAATGTGATTGACTGTTTGTTTCCGGAAAAGACATGTCTGGTTTTGATTTTTGAAATGATTTGGTGCATTGTACTATGAAACATGTAAGCGAATGGTTTGCCTTGATTACTTGTACTAGCGTAATTGCTAACCCCGTTGGGGACCCGTTTTGGGGAAATTCTTGTTATGGATTTCAGGTTATGTTCTGCCGGACGAGCGGGCGCTAGGACAGTACGAGGATGTTGGCTAGGGTCGTTGACATGTGCATTCGAGTCTTCTTATTCCTCTTGTCTATTTCGATATGGTTGTTTCCCACACTTATAAACTTATAGATTGTACTCGCGAGTACTTAGGCTTTTCACTCCGAACTTCGTTTTGTATTAACTCAAATTGCTATATTTTCGGTTGATGTTTATTACGCCGGTTGATCAGGGCGTATCTTTATATGTTGTATTATTTAAATGTGTGTCCTCGCTAACTGAGATGGTTAGTCGAGTGGTGTTTTCTTGTTCTAGCCTGGTGGGTCCCATGTAGGGGTCCACGGGGCTGTAATATACTTCGAATATCTCGGGGGTGTTACATTAAGGTGGGTGAAAATTTCTCAACTCGAAATGTTTTAGGCCATGTGGGTAAAATCTTACTCGAACTCTAATTTTATTTGTACTGCATGAATTAAAATGAGTAGATATACAATTTACTGCAAAACATGTTAATTATTTTACGATGTCCAACATGTTTATCGTTTATAAAATGTGATTATGAGTAATAAGTTTAGGTGATACCGACCAGCCTTGATGCCAAAAGTTTTATGTAGTTGGAAGAGAATGAATTATTGTCATGTGCATATTGATAAATATGATGTGTTCTGTGATTGTACTGTCGCCCAAAGAGTCTTGTGAATCCAGAATAATGAAAGAATGTGTTCTACGATTGCCTTGATGCCCAAGGAGTCTTGTGAATCTAGAATAGAAATGTTAAGTCCAATACCAGTCTTGACGCTTAAAGACTCTTTTGTGGATATGATAATGGTGATTACATGTTTTTATTCGATATTCTATGTTTGCACTGATAACAAAGAATCCCTTATCCCTACTACTGAGTCTGTTTTAAGCGTGAAGGTACCCGACGATTTTAATAGTCAAGAATCAATACCTAGGAATTTAATTTGCTAGGCTTGTTAAAGAATTACTTTTCTTATTAATACTCTCTTTGGAGAGTTTGCCGAGCTTCTCGATGACTTAATAAGGATGAGCCGTTCTGTTTTAAAAATTTATACTTAGTATTTTTTATGCTTGACTTCATTCAGCGATTTATGAATATTTAGTAAAATACTTTAGATAGAATCTCTAGGGTGTTACATATGCCATCATGAGTTACCTAACGATCGAAGTGCCATGTTCCATGTTCTTCCCCAAAGCATATGAAAAGCGTCCATTGGAACAGCATCACAAATGATTTCATCTTTGTACATTTCCAGAATGATTGCAATGTTTGCTTGCTTTGTGAGTTGATTTATCAGTAATTGCTCAACCAATATAGCGATAAAGGTTTGAGTGCCTTCGAGTAGGTAAGCCCAACTATTAACCAAGCACATTTGTACAACTCCCGTCGTCGATAATCACACTACAATTTTTTTTCAATGTGATAATGAGTATGTAATATGGCCTGCTTTGAACTTCTTCCTCTGTCGCCTCAACATTAAGTACCCTCCTAATTACTAAGGTAGGTGTAAATTTGACTTTTTCCTCCCCTCCCTCATTTTCGCTCTCTTATTCTTCCTCTTTCTCGCTCTCCGTCTCTATCTCTCCATTCTCCCTCACTACCGTCACCCTTTGATTCGGATGTCGATAAGTAACGCGCCCACGACCTTGACATTGACATCATTTGATGTCTCGGTTCCGTGTTTGAGTGTTAGTCATGAGTGCGGTTTTCGTTTCTACATTTTTCTTGGTTTTACTACTGCTTTCAAATTTTTCCTTATCAGTATTTTTCTCTCTTTTATCAAAATTTCCCTTACCCCTATCCCGATTTCCCAATTAGGATTTCCAAGAAGCAAAGTACCCCGCAGAGTAAGCAGTGTTTCCTTCATTCCTCATACTTCTCCCAATTTTTTACCGCCGCATACACCATATCCTCGAATTCGACATAATATAGCTTATGAACTTCCCGTACTATTTCTATCCATATTTCATGGATAAATATTGCCATGATATCCTCCCTCGAATTCTACTTCTTTTCAATAATGTTCAATGCTTTTAGGTTATTGCTTTAAAGATTGTAAATGAGGAAATAGTTATTTAAGATAATAATTCGATTCAAAACTCTTTTTCATTATAATTTTTAGTTTTTTCAATCTCGCAGCATCTCTCCCCTAATCTTCTTTTATAGATAATACAGTAGAAATCTATAAATCAATACTCATGGGACCATCAAAATTTATCAACTAAAAGAGTTATTAATAAATTATAAATCAATAATTATTATTTATATATTAATTAATATTTTATTCATTTATTAAAATACTCAATTTACAAACACCTTTCAAACTTCCACTTAATTATTGTACAATGCATGTACGTATTTGAAGAATATTATCGCCAATTTGATAAAAAATGGTTGGAAGAAAGATTCTCTTGATTGTGGATAATTGCCCTGCTCATCCAAAAATTATTCAAGGATTGCGAAATGTTGAATTATTTTTTTGCCACCAAACTCATCTAGAAAAGTTCCAATCTTGTGACTATGGATGTTCGTAAAAAATAATTGCGAACTGCTTTCGTCATTGTAAACTTCGATCAACAGATAGCATGACTTTTGAGAACTCTGATGAACACGTTGTAACACCCCAAAAACCTTACGGGAGTATTACACGCCGTGGGCCCCGGGCCGGAACCCACCAGGCTAAAACCAATTACCAAAAACGCCCAAAAAGGCCGATGACGGTAGTATTTTCCAAAACTCACAAAATCATTTGAAAACAACAACTACCGTCAAGACAATCAAGGCCAAAAACTCGGTTAAGGGAATCGGTTTTCGAAATCAAACTCAGTTGGCATAAAACCGAAAGCCATTTGAAAGAACTCACACAGCGGATAAAAATACAGTCCAAGATACATATACATCAATAATGATATACACAAACAGAATACACGATTCCCCAACAATATGCCATAGCCAGTATCGTCCGGAATCCTCGCTTCACGACCGCTACCATCAAAGTTCTCAATACCTGAAAAACAAGTCCCACAACGGGGTCAGCAATAATGCCCGACAAATAACCGCAAGTACATAAACATAAATATTCACATGCCATGCATCATGAGAATAATAACCTCAACGATAACCTTACCACTTCCGGTAATCCAACGATTCTCGTCAAAATCCCAATATCACGATAATACCATAAAAATCCCAGTATCACAACAATACCGTATAATACCTCAATACAGAATACTTTCTCGTACATAATCCTCTATGTACGATTACCATAAAACATACCTCTATCCGGATTCCTTCCGGAATGCATACCACAGACCAAGAATATCCAAAATGACATCAACAATATCCGAATACTACAATCTTCCCAAGATTGTCCAAGTATCTCAACAATCATCAACTGCGCATTCTAATCCTTTTAGAACATCACTGAACATTCGTCAATATGCAATACAACATAAAATACTTATGAAATGTAAATGGAATTACTCATCAAAACATTACAACCGAACAAGTAAACACTTGCCTGGATACCAACACGACAAAACCAACACCGAACTCGTCGCCCTCGTCTACGAGCTCTTCAGCCCCGACTGGACGGAATCTACGGCCTTTCACCGCGGAAAAATGATTATACCTATTGGTTAATCAACCTAGAACAATAATCAAACCAACTTGGTAACAATGATCATAACATATTCAATCCGGAATTCAACCTCATATCAAGATTCATCTCATCTAAATCAACCACTATCATCACTATGATTTAGAATACCATCTTAAATCGGTTAAACGAATCATCAAATCATCATAGTCATCATATGGCCTCAAGAACATCAAGAACTCTATGATTCCATAATCATAATCATCATAATCAAGGCATATCATCATCTTCCTACAACATAAACCTCGTATATCCTCAAGAATCGCAATAACAACACCATAATCATCTTCATACGAATCATTCATCAACTATAACATCAAAATTCCGAAATGAAAAGGAGAAATATCCAACATACCTCATAGAATATGGATAACACAAGAAATCACTTCAAGAATCAACAATAGTTCCATAACCAAGCTCTAATTCCATGATTCCAAGCTCACAATCATGTTAGAAGTGTTTAGAACACTCTTAGAAGTGAAGAGGGACGAGTTTTGGAGAGAAACATCTCAAAGGATCGTGAGAGAAATGAAAGGCAACACTTCAATATATAAACTGCACTCTCATTACGTACGTAAGTGTCCTTTCTTAACGTACGTAACAACTTTAACGTCGTAATCCAAAATCCATAACGTCGTAACCAACTCACTGCCTCATTCCGCGTACCATTACGACGTAACCCATACCATATAACGTCGTAATATACCGTTGACTTGCTACAAGATAATGGTCGTGTTACGTCGTAACACGCCCCGTATAACGCACGTAACACGACGTTGACTCACCTGTCAACATCCTCCGCCGAAAGTTGCCGACACAGGGTCCCACCTGCCGACCAGGACTCGGTCCTGTCCGATGCCTTCGTTACGTACGTAATACCTTAGCCTTAACGTACGTAACTATGCCAATATTACGTACGTAAGCTCACCTTGTTAACGTACGTAACAATTCCATACTTAGCCAATTTCAGCAATTCCTGTCCAAAGTCACGACATACCAAATACGAGCATACGGCAAAATCAATACATATACTCAATTCAATAACATTATCAAACGTTCCCAACATCCTCGAGCATAATTAACCATCCATGATATCCAATATATAAACGAAAAATATATCCAAAAAAATCGGGGTATTACACTCTACCCCCCTTAAAATAAGTTTCGTCCTCGAAACTTGCAATCACTCGCACAAACAACATTTCAACGGAAAATCCAAAATCACCAAGATAACCAAGAATTATTGAATAATCCGAACAGCATACTTACAGGTCAGTGAAGACGAAGATCTCCCGTGATACTAGCATATGACACCATTTCAAAAATCTCGACACAACAAGAATGCCAAAACAGGAATAATCACAATTTGAAAACGATTGGTCTCCGCCAAGACCACACCAAGTTTAGAGCACTGTCGAGTTTTGTGGGATCTGTGACGCTGTGTCTCCTCACCTAAAGCGCATGAGCCGCTCCTTGTCACATGCACGTATCACCGGCGTTCCACTCCACATCGAAAGCCGCACATTGCACGTGCCTCGCACCGGCGTTCACTTCCCGATTGGAGCCGCACATTGCACATGACCACGGCACCGGCGTTCACTCCCTGCCTCGTCGGTCTCGGGAACACCAACAATCCCCAAACCCACACATCACCACGACAGTACTCAAAAATCACACAGAACCAAAGCAACACAGTTCAAAATAGCCAGAAATCCGTATACACAAAAATCACGCAACTACCACACTCGTAGAGCCACATAACACACATGCCCGGTTATCACAAAACCATGGGCTCTGATACCATAATTGTAACACCCCAAAAACCTTACGGGAGTATTACACGCCGTGGGCCCCGGGCCGGAACCCACCAGGCTAAAACCAATTACCAAAAACGCCCAAAAAGGCCGATGACGGTAGTATTTTCCAAAACTCACAAAATCATTTGAAAACAACAACTACCGTCAAGACAGTCAAGGCCAAAAACTCGGTTAAGGGAATCGGTTTTCGAAATCAAACTCAGTTGGCATAAAACCGAAAGCCATTTGAAAGAACTCACACAGCGGATAAAAATACCGTCCAAGATACATATACATCAATAATGATATACACAAACAGAATACACGATTCCCCAACAATATGCCATAGCCAGTATCATCCAGAATCCTCGCTTCACGACCGCTACCATCAAAGTTCTCAATACCTGAAAAACAAGTCCCACAACGGGGTCAGCAATAATGCCCGACAAATAACCGCAAGTACATAAACATAAATATTCACATGCCATGCATCATGAGAATAATAACCTCAACGATAACCTTACCACTTCCGGTAATCCAACGATTCTCGTCAAAATCCCAATATCACGATAATACCATAAAAATCCCAGTATCACAACAATACCGTATAATACCTCAATACAGAATACTTTCTCGTACATAATCCTCTATGTACGATTACCATAAAACATACCTCTATCCGGACTTCCTTCCGGAATGCATACCACAGACCAAGAATATCCAAAATGACATCAACAATATCCGAATACTACAATCTTCCCAAGATTGTCCAAGTATCTCAACAATCATCAATCGCGCATTCTAATCATTTTAGAAAATATCTGAACTTTCGTCTATATGCTATACATAATAAAATACTTTTGAAATGTAAATGGAATTTCTCATCATAACATTACAACCGAACAAGTAAACACTTGCTCGGATACCAACACGACAAAACCAACACCGAACTCGCCGCCTCGTCTACGAGCTCTTCAGCCCGATCGACGGAATCTACGGCCTTTCACCGCGGAAAATGATTATACCTATTGGTTAATCAACCTAGAACAATAATCATATCAATAATCAAACCAACTTGGTAACAATGATCATAACATATTCAATCCGGAATTCAACCTCATATCAAGATTCATCTCATCTAAATCAACCACTATCATCACTATGATTTAGAATACCATCTTAAATCGGTTAAACGAATCATCAAATCATCATAGTCATCATATGGCCTCAAGAACATCAAGAACTCTATGATTCCATAATCATAATCATCATAATCAAGGCATATCATCATCTTCCTACAACATAAACCTCATATATCCTCAAGAATCGCAATAACAACACCATAATCATCTTCATACGAATCATTCATCAACTATAACATCAAAATTCCGAAATGAAAAGGAGAAATATCCAACATACCTCATAGAATATGGATAACACAAGAAATCACTTCAAGAATCAACAATAGTTCCATAACCAAGCTCTAATTCCATGATTCCAAGCTCACAATCATGTTAGAAGTGTTTAGAACACTCTTAGAAGTGAAGAGGGACGAGTTTTGGAGAGAAACATCTCAAAGGATCGTGAGAGAAATGAAAGGCAACACTTCAATATATAAACTGCACTCTCATTACGTACGTAAGTGTCCTTTCTTAACGTACGTAACAACTTTAACGTCGTAATCCAAAATCCATAACGTCGTAACCAACTCACTGTCTCATTCCGTGCGGTCCATTACGTCGTAACCCATACCATATAACGTCGTAATATACCAGTTGACTTGCTACAAGATAATGGTCGTGTTACGTCGTAACACGCCCCGTATAACGTATGTAACACGACGTTGACTCACTGTCAACATCCTCCGCCGAAAGTTGCCGACACGTGGTCCCACTGCCGACCGTGACTCGGTCTGTCCGATGCCTTCGCATGCACGTAATACCTTAGCCTTAACGCACGTAACTATGCCAATATTACGTCGTAAGCTCACCTTGTTAACGTCGTAACAATTCCATACTTAGCCAATTTCAAAGAATTCTGTCCAAAGTCACGACATACCAAATACGAGCATACGGCAAAATCAATACATATACTCAATTCAATAACATTATCAAACGTTCCCAACATCCTCGAGCATAATTAACCATCCATGATATCCAATATATAAACGAAAAATATATCCAAAAAATCGGGTATTACACTCTACCCCTTAAAATAAGTTTCGTCCTCGAAACTTGCAATCACTCGCACAAACAACATTTCAACGGAAAATCCAAAATCACCAAGATAACCAAGAATTATTGAATAATCCGAACAAAGATACTTACAGTCGGTGAAGACGAAGATCTCCCGTGATACTAGCATATGACACCATTTCAAAAATCTCGACACAACAAGAATGCCAAAACAGGAATAATCACAATTTGAAAACGATTGGTCTCCGCCAAGACCACACCAAGTTTAGAGCACTGTCGAGTTTTGTGGGATCTGTGACGCTGTGTCTCCTCACCTAAAGCGCATGAGCCGCTCCTTGTCACATGCACGTATCACCGGCGTTCCACTCCACATCGAAAGCCGCACATTGCACGTGCCTCGCACCGGCGTTCACTTCCCGATTGGAGCCGCACATTGCACATGACCACGGCACCGGCGTTCACTCCCTGCCTCGTCGGTCTCGGGAACACCAACAATCCCCAAACCCACACATCACCACGACAGTACTCAAAAATCACACAGAACCAAAGCAACACAGTTCAAAATAGCCAGAAATCCAGATACACAAAAATCACGCAACTACCACACTCGTAGAGCCACATAACACACATGCCCGGTTATCACAAAACCATGGGCTCTGATACCATAATTGTAACACCCCAAAAACCTTACGGGAGTATTACACGCCGTGGGCCCCGGGCCGGAACCCACCAGGCTAAAACCAATTACCAAAAACGCCCAAAAAGGCCGATGACGGTAGTATTTTCCAAAACTCACAAAATCATTTGAAAACAACAACTACCGTCAAGACAATCAAGGCCAAAAACTCGGTTAAGGGAATCGGTTTTCGAAATCAAACTCAGTTGGCATAAAACCGAAAGCCATTTGAAAGAACTCACACAGCGGATAAAAATACCGTCCAAGATACATATACATCAATAATGATATACACAAATGTAATACACGATTCCCAACAATATGCCATAGCCGTATCATCCGTAATCCTCGCTTCACGACCGCTACCATCAAAGTTCTCAATACCTGAAAAACAAGTCCCACAACGGGGTCAGCAATAATGCCCGACAAATAACCGCAAGTACATAAACATAAATATTCACATGCCATGCATCATGAGAATAATAACCTCAACGATAACCTTACCACTTCCGGTAATCCAACGATTCTCGTCAAAATCCCAATATCACGATAATACCATAAAAATCCCAATATCACAACAATACCGTATAATACCTCAATACAGAATACTTTCTCGTACATAATCCTCTATGTACGATTACCATAAAACATACCTCTATCCGGACTTACTTCCGGAATGCATACCACAGACCAAGAATATCCAAAATGACATCAACAATATCCGAATACTACAATCTTCCCAAGATTGTCCAAGTATCTCAACAATCATCAACTGCGCATTCTAATCCTTTTAGAACATCACTGAACATTCGTCAATATGCAATACAACATAAAATACTTATGAAATGTAAATAGAATTACTCATCAAAACATTACAACCGAACAAGTAAACACTTGCCTGGATACCAACACGACAAAACCAACACCGAACTCGTCGCCCTCGTCTACGAGCTCTTCAGCCCCGACTGGACGGAATCTATGGCCTTTCACTGCGGAAAAATGATTATACCTATTGGTTAATCAACCTAGAACAATAATCATATCAATAATCAAACCAACTTGGTAACAATGATCATAACATATTCAATCCGGAATTCAACCTCATATCAAGATTCATCTCATCTAAATCAACCACTATCATCACTATGATTTAGAATACCATCTTAAATCGGTTAAACGAATCATCAAATCATCATAGTCATCATATGGCCTCAAGAACATCAAGAACTCTATGATTCCATAATCATAATCATCATAATCAAGGCATATCATCATCTTCCTACAACATAAACCTCATATATCCTCAAGAATCGCAATAACAACACCATAATCATCTTCATACGAATCATTCATCAACTATAACATCAAAATTCCGAAATGAAAAGGAGAAATATCCAACATACCTCATAGAATATGGATAACACAAGAAATCACTTCAAGAATCAACAATAGTTCCATAACCAAGCTCTAATTCCATGATTCCAAGCTCACAATCATGTTAGAAGTGTTTAGAACACTCTTAGAAGTGAAGAGGGACGAGTTTTGGAGAGAAACATCTCAAAGGATCGTGAGAGAAATGAAAGGCAACACTTCAATATATAAATCGCACTCTCATTACGTGCGTAAGTGTCCTTTCTTAACGTACGTAACAACTTTAACGTCGTAATCCAAAATCCATAACGTCGTAACCAACTCATCGCCTCATTCCGCGTCCATTACGTACGTAACCCATACCATATAACGTCGTAATATACCATGACTTGCTACAAGATAATGGTCGTGTTACGTCGTAACACGTCCTGTATAACGTACGTAACACGTACGTTGACTCACCTGTCAACATCCTCCGCCGAAAGTTGCCGACACAGGGTCCCACCTGCCGACCAGGACTCGGTCCTGTCCGATGCCTTCGTTACGTACGTAATACCTTAGCCTTAACGTACGTAACTATGCCAATATTACGTACGTAAGCTCACCTTGTTAACGTACGTAACAATTCCATACTTAGCCAATTTCAGCAATTCCTGTCCAAAGTCACGACATACCAAATACGAGCATACGGCAAAATCAATACATATACTCAATTCAATAACATTATCAAACGTTCCCAACATCCTCGAGCATAATTAACCATCCATGATATCCAATATATAAATGAAAAATATATCCAAAAAAAATCGGGGTATTACACTCTACCCCCCTTAAAATAAGTTTCGTCCTCGAAACTTGCAATCACTCGCACAAACAACATTTCAACGGAAAATCCAAAATCACCAAGATAACCAAGAATTATTGAATAATCCGAACAGCATACTTACATGTCAGTGAAGACGAAGATCTCCCGTGATACTAGCATATGACACCATTTCAAAAATCTCGACACAACAAGAATGCCAAAACAGGAATAATCACAATTTGAAAACGATTGGTCTCCGCCAAGACCACACCAAGTTTAGAGCACTGTCGAGTTTTGTGGGATCTGTGACGCTGTGTCTCCTCACCTAAAGCGCATGAGCCGCTCCTTGTCACATGCACGTATCACCGGCGTTCCACTCCACATCGAAAGCCGCACATTGCACGTGCCTCGCACCGGCGTTCACTTCCCGATTGGAGCCGCACATTGCACATGACCACGGCACCGGCGTTCACTCCTGCCTCGTCGGTCTGAACACCAACAATCCCCAAACCCACACATCACCACGACAGTATTCAAAAATCACACAGAACCAAAGCAACACGGTTCAAAATAGCGAGAAATCCGGATACACAAAATCACGCAACTACCACACCGGTAGAGCCACATAACACACATGCCCGGTTATCACAAAACCATGGGCTCGATACCATAATTGTAACACCCCAAAACCTTACGGGAGTATTACACGCCGTGGGCCCTGTGCCGGAACCCACCAGGCTAAAACCAATTACCAAAAACGCCCAAAAAGGCCGATGACGGTAGTATTTTCCAAAACTCACAAAATCATTTGAAAACAACAACTACCGTCAAGACAATCAAGGCCAAAAACTCGGTTAAGGGAATCGGTTTTCGAAATCAAACTCAGTTGGCATAAAACCGAAAGCCATTTGAAAGAACTCACACAGCGGATAAAAATACAGTCCAAGATACATATACATCAATAATGATATACACAAACAGAATACACGATTCCCCAACAATATGCCATAGCCAGTATCGTCCGGAATCCTCGCTTCACGACCGCTACCATCAAAGTTCTCAATACCTGAAAAACAAGTCCCACAACGGGGTCAGCAATAATGCCCGACAAATAACCGCAAGTACATAAACATAAATATTCACATGCCATGCATCATGAGAATAATAACCTCAACGATAACCATACCACTTAGGTAATCCAACGATTCGTCAAAATCCCAATATCACGATAATACCATAAAAATCCCAAGATCACAACAATACCGTATAATACCTCAATACGAATACTTTCTCGTACATAATCCTCTATGCGATTACCATAAAACATACCTCTATCCGGATTCCTTCCGGAATGCATACCACAGACCAAGAATATCCAAAATGACATCAACAATATCCGAATACTACAATCTTCCCAAGATTGTCCAAGTATCTCAACAATCATCAACTGCGCATTCTAATCCTTTTAGAACATCACTGAACATTCGTCAATATGCAATACAACATAAAATACTTATGAAATGTAAATAGAATTACTCATCAAAACATTACAACCGAACAAGTAAACACTTGCCTGGATACCAACACGACAAAACCAACACCGAACTCGTCGCCCTCGTCTACGAGCTCTTCAAATTTCCGACGGAATCTATGGCCTTTCATCACGGAAAAATGATTATACCTATTGGTTAATCAACCTAGAACAATAATCATATCAATAATCAAACCAACTTGGTAACAATGATCATAACATATTCAATCCGGAATTCAACCTCATATCAAGATTCATCTCATCTAAATCAACCACTATCATCACTATGATTTAGAATACCATCTTAAATCGGTTAAACGAATCATCAAATCATCATAGTCATCATATGGCCTCAAGAACATCAAGAACTCTATGATTCCATAATCATAATCATCATAATCAAGGCATATCATCATCTTCCTACAACATAAACCTCATATATCCTCAAGAATCGCAATAACAACACCATAATCATCTTCATACGAATCATTCATCAACTATAACATCAAAATTCCGAAATGAAAAGGAGAAATATCCAACATACCTCATAGAATATGGATAACACAAGAAATCACTTCAAGAATCAACAATAGTTCCATAACCAAGCTCTAATTCCATGATTCCAAGCTCACAATCATGTTAGAAGTGTTTAGAACACTCTTAGAAGTGAAGAGGGACGAGTTTTGGAGAGAAACATCTCAAAGGATCGTGAGAGAAATGAAAGGCAACACTTCAATATATAAACTGCACTCTCATTACGTACGTAAGTGTCCTTTCTTAACGTACGTAACAACTTTAACGTCGTAATCAAAATCCATAACGTCGTAACCAACTCCTGTCTCATTCCGTGCGGTCCATTACGTCGTAACCCATACCATATAACGTCGTAATATACCGGTTGACTTGCTACAAGATAATGGTCGGTATTACGTCGTAACACGTCTGTATAACGTACGTAACACGTACGTTGACTCACCTGTCAACATCCTCCGCCGAAAGTTGCCGACACAGGGTCCCACCTGCCGACCAGGACTCGGTCCTGTCCGATGCCTTCGTTACGTACGTAATACCTTAGCCTTAACGTACGTAACTATGCCAATATTACGTACGTAAGCTCACCTTGATAACGTACGTAACAATTCCATACTTAGCCAATTTCAGCAATTCCTGTCCAAAGTCACGACATACCAAATACGAGCATACGGCAAAATCAATACATATACTCAATTCAATAACATTATCAAACGTTCCCAACATCCTCGAGCATAATTAACCATCCATGATATCCAATATATAAACGAAAAATATATCCAAAAAAATCGGGTATTACACTCTACCCCCCTTAAAATAAGTTTCGTCCTCGAAACTTGCAATCACTCGCACAAACAACATTTCAACGGAAAATCCAAAATCACCAAGATAACCAAGAATTATTGAATAATCCGAACAGCATACTTACATGTCAGTGAAGACGAAGATCTCCCGTGATACTAGCATATGACACCATTTCAAAAATCTCGACACAACAAGAATGCCAAAACAGGAATAATCACAATTTGAAAACGATTGGTCTCCGCCAAGACCACACCAAGTTTAGAGCACTGTCGAGTTTTGTGGGATCTGTGACGCTGTGTCTCCTCACCTAAAGCGCATGAGCCGCTCCTTGTCACATGCACGTATCACCGGCGTTCCACTCCACATCGAAAGCCGCACATTGCACGTGCCTCGCACCGGCGTTCACTTCCCGATTGGAGCCGCACATTGCACATGACCACGGCACCGGCGTTCACTCCCTGTCTCGTCGGTCTCGGGAACACCAACAATCCCCAAACCCACACATCACCACGACAGTACTCAAAAATCACACAGAACCAAAGCAACACAGTTCAAAATAGCCAGAAATCCAGATACACAAAAATCACGCAACTACCACACTGGTAGAGCCACATAACACACATGCCCGGTTATCACAAAACCATGGGCTCTGATACCATAATTGTAACACCCCAAAAACCTTACGGGAGTATTACACGCCGTGGGCCCCAGGCCGGAACCCACCAGGCTAAAACCAATTACCAAAAACGCCCAAAAAGGCCGATGACGGTAGTATTTTCCAAAACTCACAAAATCATTTGAAAACAACAACTACCGTCAAGACAATCAAGGCCAAAAACTCGGTTAAGGGAATCGGTTTTCGAAATCAAACTCGATTGGCATAAACCGAAAGCCATTTGAAAGAACTCACACAATGGATAAACATACAGTCCAAGATACATATACATCAATAATGATATACACAAACAGAATACACGATTCCCCAACAATATGCCATAGCCAGATCGTCCGAATCCTCGCTTCACGACCGCTACCATCAAAGTTCTCAATACCGAAAAACAAGTCCCACAACGGGGTCGGCAATAATGCCCGACAAATAACCGCAAGTACATAAACATAAATATTCACATGCCATGCATCATGAGAATAATAACCTCAACGATAACCATACCACTTCCAGTAATCCAACGATTCTCGTCAAAATCCCAATATCACGATAATACCATAAAAATCCCGATCACAACAATACCGTATAATACCTCAATACAGAATACTTTCTCGTACATAATCCTCTATACGATTACCATAAAACATACCTCTATCCGGACTTCCTTCCTAATGCATACCACGTACCAAGAATATCCAAAATGACATCAACAATATCCGAATACTACAATCTTCCCAAGATTGTCCAAGTATCTCAACAATCATCAACTGCGCATTCTAATCCTTTTAGAACATCACTGAACATTCGTCAATATGCAATACAACATAAAATACTTATGAAATGTAAATGGAATTACTCATCAAAACATTACAACCGAACAAGTAAACACTTGCCTGGATACCAACACGACAAAACCAACACCGAACTCGTCGCCCTCGTCTACGAGCTCTTCAAATCCGATCGACGGAATCTACGGCCTTTCACCGCGGAAAAATGATTATACCTATTGGTTAATCAACCTAGAACAATAACCATATCAATAATCAAACCAACTTGGTAACAATGATCATAACATATTCAATCCGGAATTCAACCTCATATCAAGATTCATCTCATCTAAATCAACCACTATCATCACTATGATTTAGAATACCATCTTAAATCGGTTAAACGAATCATCAAATCATCATAGTCATCATATGGCCTCAAGAACATCAAGAACTCTATGATTCCATAATCATAATCATCATAATCAAGGCATATCATCATCTTCCTACAACATAAACCTCATATATCCTCAAGAATCGCAATAACAACACCATAATCATCTTCATACGAATCATTCATCAACTATAACATCAAAATTCCGAAATGAAAAGGAGAAATATCCAACATACCTCATAGAATATGGATAACACAAGAAATCACTTCAAGAATCAACAATAGTTCCATAACTAAGCTCTAATTCCATGATTCCAAGCTCACAATCATGTTAGAAGTGTTTAGAACACTCTTAGAAGTGAAGAGGGACGAGTTTTGGAGAGAAACATCTCAAAGGATCGTGAGAGAAATGAAAGGCAACACTTCAATATATAAACTGCACTCTCATTAAATGCGTAAGTGTCCTTTCTTAACGTCGTAACAACTTTAACGTCGTAATCCAAAATCCATAACGTCGTAACCAACTCACTGTCTCATTCCGTGCGATCCATTACGTCGTAACCCATACCATATAACGTCGTAATATACGGTTGACTTGCTCTGATCTGATGGTCGTGTTACGTCGTAACACGCGTCCGTATAACGTACGTAACACGTACGTTGACTCACCTGTCAACATCCTCCGCCGAAAGTTGCCGACACAGGGTCCCACCTACCGACCAGGACTCGGTCCTGTCCGATGCCTTCGTTACGTACGTAATACCTTAGCCTTAACGTACGTAACTATGCCAATATTACGTACGTAAGCTCACCTTGTTAACGTACGTAACAATTCCATACTTAGCCAATTTCAGCAATTCCTGTCCAAAGTCACGACATACCAAATACGAGCATACGGCAATATCAATACATATACTCAATTCAATAACATTATCAAACGTTCCCAACATCCTCGAGCATAATTAACCATCCATGATATCCAATATATAAACGAAAAATATATCCAAAAAAATCGGGGTATTACACACGTAGGTGGTGAAAGCACTCAAGAACTCCAAAATTTGATCATAGAGTCAGCTTATCGCAATTCAATAGATGATAAACATGTCCTAAACCACCCAGAAGAAAAGTAGTTGCACAGTTGTTGACTGATGAAGAAATTATAGAGAGCCCTATTGGAATTGATAAATATGAGGAAAATGATGATAAAAGTTCTAAAATGGAGCCCCTTTCGTGAAACGAGGCTATTAAAGCTCACATTGAATAATTTCATATTGAGCTATTAGAAAACACCACCAGAAGTTCTTACAATGATAAGAAAAATTAGAGACGAGATTCAAGGTAAAATTGATTTCAACAAAAAACAAAGGATAATTGAGTCGTTTTTCAAAAAATCTTCATAAATCATTCATGTAATGTAGTGTATAAGGGATTATTAATTTATGTTTTATATAGGGCCTATAGAATTGTCAAAAATAATTATCTTATAATTTTAGCAAATTATTAATTTAGCACCCTATCCCTTAGTCGGGACCGACCAAAAATTTTATCTTAGAGAGTTTATCAAATAATTGAGTATTAATTTTATCGAGTTTCTACTATAAATTGATTCCACCAAATACTAGCATGCCCTTAAAAATTTGGTGATAGCTAGTCTCATCTTCTTTCATCCGAATATGGATGACAATCAAATATAGTTTCTACCTTCCTTTCCCAATCAAGGTAGGTTCCAGATCACTCATTTCTTCGAAAGTTGAGATTTTTTTATGGTTTCCAAATTTCTGTCTCCCTCATCTGATTCTTTTCTCAACCTTCTCCTTTCATTATCCCTCATATCGCCTTTATTCTGACCACCTTGAGGTATATACCTTGGAGTTTCCTCCTCAAAATTTTTCCACTCTTCATATCCCATAAAATGAATAGGTCTTCTCCTAATCCTTATTGACTCTCTCGATCTTTCCCTATCAATTTTCGCAATCTTCTCATCTCGTTTATCCAACCGATTCATTATTTGTGCAAGTCGGTCTTGAACAATTTAAATGGGATTTTGTGTATTTGATGTTTCAGTACTTTTTCTTCCCTTTTTTGTTTTTTGTCTCCTTTTCTCTCTCTCTCTCTCTCTCTCTCTCTTCTCTTTTTTTTTTTCCTTTTCTTACGCACACACGCAAGTAAATTCTCACAAGATTTTCACGTGTATTGCTCGATCACTCTCGCTCGTGTATCAATCATTATGCTACCTCTTAATGACTCACAAAATATTATCTTTTTCTGCTCGTCCATAATATCACACATCTCATAGAGTAAATGCAGGTGATTCATTCAAGGTTCCCTTGAGATAATTCAAAAAGTCCACCGTGTTCCAAAGTTGCAAACGACAAAATAAAAAAAGGTTCAATAAGATGAAAAGAATCAATAAGAAGAGAGTGTGAATTTAAGAATCAATCTAGAATATATGTATATATTTATTGATACTTAGTGATCCTTATGTTTTCGCACGGATGAAATGAAGCCGATCATTAATTTTAGTTCCTTTTTCACTGTGATCGACTGTTGTGAGCCATGTATTTTTTTAGTTATTTTCCTTATTGAACTAATGAGGATTTAAACAGGAAAATAAATAAAAGATTTACAAATAAAAAACTTAATATAATAAAATGGTACTATAAAGTAGAAAAAAACTTACAAACCAAAGCCAATACATATCTTCCAAAAAAAAAAAAAATCAGAACCAAAAAAATTGGGAAGAGATTTTCAGCTTCCCTTCGTCGTTACTATCCAGATCGGGCGACTTCTCTTTTTTTTTTCTTCTGATAGCACGGCTCTCGTTCTTCTCTCTAGATAGCACGGCTCCCACGATATATGTTAATTTATTTTTTTTTTCCACAGTGGTGGTCGGACCGACCATCATTACTTCTTTTTTAACATGATCATGATGATGGTCGAACTGATCGTAGTGATTCTTTTTTTATATGAACGAAATAAACATAATGGGATATAATATAAATGTTGTATCGAGTACAAGTGAGTCATAAAATTTGAGAACTACGGAAAACGAAAACTATAGGCATTACAACTTGTGATGGTAGAAACGATCATAGTGATATATATTAAGAAGATGGGATGTTTAGAAGATGAAAGAAATGATATGATGGTAGGATAAGAAGATTATGAAAATAAAGGAAATTAGATGATACCACTTATATGTGTTGGAGTTCAGGCTATAAATTGAATAACCAGCGGAAATAAAATCGCACAAACCGTGCTCATCCAAACTTCTAAAAAGGATTGATCAAGGATCGTATAAACGAATAAATTAATGAATCAAATTCATACCCTCGTAGACCCGAGTTCTTTAATCTGATGATGACGAGCACGAATCCAGTCCGTGGAGCTTTTGGAATTCTCATGTTGAAAATGCCGAACATCTCTGTGATTCACACGTTGAAAAAATTCCTGGAATAAAACTCTATTTTTCTAGTTCTCCGAGAACATGACTATAGAAAATAGAGTAAGCCTTAACAAGATGAAACCTAATTTTCAAAATTAGTTTTTCTTTCTTTTTGTTTATTGGATAACAAGTAGTATAACTTTCTTTCTTCACTTGTTATTACACCTCACGTAAGGCCCCCATGAAGTGTGTGTTGGCTTGTTATATATTACCAAGGAAACTCAACAATAATTCTTATCAAATGATAAAAATCACATGCAATGTGCATGTGCTAAAAAAGTCTTCAAAAGACTTTTCAACTATGAAACATGTGCCAGCGGCCATATTGGTTGACTAGGTGGAAGCTTCCACTCAGACCATGTTCAAAACCCTCGTGCATCTAAAAAATAATTATATTTGAATTAAATTAACTACCTAATAATTATTTAATTCATCTAATCGACGTAATTTATCAAATAAATTAAATTCAATTAGACATCCAATGTCTAATATTTACTAAGACGGAGTAGGTTTAATTAATTCCATCATTGATCCTGCTTGCGCGACTCTGCTGTCCGTCTCACTCAGCAATGGGAGGATCCAAAGACTGTGATGAACACTTAGCCACTCCGTGACTCACACCGTAACCCAACTGAGAACGACTGATAGGAATCATTCCAAAATCTATTATGAATATCGTATACATATAAACCCTTCAATCATATGTCCTGATCAAAATTTCGGGGTCATGGTAAATTCAAACCCTATCTATACTTGACACTATGCATGTGTTAGTGTAAATCAAGATCATAGAGCTCTCGTGTATCAAATACAACTAGGTCAATTGCTTTGGCCAAAGACTTTTGATCTCATCTGCCACTAACCGCATAAGACATTATCATGTTCACTTACAGGAAAGAATCGTTTCTTGGTATTCAATAAAGACTGCTACTTGCCCAAAAATTGCATTTCAAGGTTGATCCCTTCCGACAGGTGATTGGATCGAACTACTCTAATGACTAACTTAATAAAACAAGCACATCTTCTACTGAACCCTCAAGTCAAAGATTCATGCATACCTATCACAACCATACGATCCAATCGTTGACTATCCTAGAGTGAAATCCATTTGACTGAATCGAGGTGAGTCGTATCCAAGTATACTAATCCAATTAGTATATATATACATAATGCCCTCGCTACTCCTGATTTAAGACATGCACATGTCCAAGCATACGATATACAAGTCTTCATTAAAACTTAACGCCCAGTTAAGTTTCACCGACCTGCAAATAAGTTAAGCAATTTGAGTTCAAAGCACTTCAAATGCAAGACTCCTTATCTCATAAGGAGCGAATATTTCTACTCAAAAGCATGGACATTATTTCTATTTACTTACCAAATCAAGAATGTCAATAATATACAATAAATAAAGAAATAATCACTGCCTTTTATTAGTACAACATAAGTTCATAAGCATACATAAATGCCCTAACTCTCTTATCCTCATAGTGACATTCGAGGGTATACGCTAATAATATCCCACTTGAACTCAATGCCATATATTGTGATATCTAATACCCATATTATACATATGTCGTTTAAGACAGACTACGATAGTTAATTGGTGAGCGGGCCAGCAAGGTTATTTTCTGAGTCTACCCTATGCAGTTCAACATATCTATTTTCGATCCTATATGACGATGTAATACATTCTATAAATATGCTTGGTCTTATGATCAGACCTAGGTTCTTTAGCATGTACAACAACTCCTTCGTTGTCGCAGCAAAGCAGCACCGGCAGCTTTGCAGTTGGGACCACTTGAAGTTCGCCAAGATACTTCTTGATCCAAAATGCTTCCCTTGGCACCTCCCACTACTACAAAATAAGGCTACAGCATCACTTGGAAGGTAACACTTTTAAAAAATGTTGCAATTTTAAAATTATGCCAACAATTTAACATAAGTGTTAATTTAGGCTTATAAAGGTAACACTTATTTATATAAAGCAACATTTTATATAATGTTGCAAAATATATAGAAATATGTAACACTTTTTATAATAATTTTAATACTTTTTAAAAGTGTGTCTTTGTTACATATCTATAGAAACACTTTTTTATTACATACAAAACACTTCTTTAAAATATAACCTTTATCCTTTATCCTAATAGAAACACTTTTTTATTACATACAAAACACTTCTTTAAAATATAACCTTTATCCTTTATCCTAATTGCAGCGGGATTCTGAAAATATATGCGGCAAAATTTATCTGACAAAGTAAGAAAAGAGAGGGTTTGTACCGCGCGCTTCATCTCCCATTGATTCTTCAGACGCGGCCATCTCCATCGATTCTACGGCCTGCCAGGTTCATCTGATCATAGAGTCCTTTTAATAATTTTTAAGAACTCCGCCAACGCTCGTGAAACCCAGGTCAGTCGGGGTTCGTCTTTGGTGAAGGGGGGCGGTGCTCTGAATCAATCAAAAAGCTTTTCCCGTTATACAATAGTAAGTAAACTGAAGGTTTAATTTTTGTTTCTAAAGTTAATTTTTGATGTTTATGTTCTGGAGATTGAATCTTGTTTTTTTTTTGTTATTGATGATTAATAACCTGATGTCTAAAAGTCAGTATGAAGATGAAGATGTATGCTGTTTATTTTACTGTAGATTTTGAAATAACAACTTGAAAGGAACTTCCCTTTGTTGCTCCTTGGATATGAACCGAAGGATTTCTTTGTTTTACCATCTTTTAATATGATTCACCTCATCCTTATATAGTTTTATAGCATCAGTAACGAACCCACTTTGATCCTGGGTTTTTATTGCATTTCGTAGATTTGTGTCTTTCATCATGATGTAGTATTTTGTTACATGTTTACGTGCCTCCAAAAGAATTGGTTGAATATTTAAATACCATCATGAGCTTACTTTAAGTATCATTGTAATGACAATTTGATTGAAGAACACTCTTGTTCCTGAATGTCTTATTTTGGGAGAAATCTAGTTGGCAAAGGGAAATATATAAACTTTAGGTTATGGTTAGTTTGTTCAAGGTTATATGCACCTCCTTTGGATTTATTTCTGTAATGATGAAGATTTTAGTTGCTGGAAATGAATGCTATATTTTTTATGTGGATTACATCTTTGAATATGGATATTCTTCTTATCGGATAATAAAAAGCAAAATATAGCACATGTAAAAGTACTTTGTCCTCCGAATAATTGCATTCTGCTCATTTGGGAGCTGAGCATTTCACTCTCCTTTCACTTTGTCATTTGAACTACACGGGAGACCATTTCAAGTGCCTTGGTTATTTATTTCCAGTGCTTCAGTCACATGAATGACACATCTTCTTATTTGTGCACTCTTTGATCAATTAATTTTATTTTATGAGGGAAAAGAGTAATCTAACTATCATCATTAAGCTCAACAATGATATAATTTGGATTGATACAATCTGCTCTTGATTTCATTGTTGTCTTGTTATCAGATAAAAGAGATGAAGTTCAACTGATTTCAGTTTTCAGTTTTCGCAGTAGTTCATATCTGAGTACTAGTTGAAATCTGACCATCAGTTTTTAAGAAGATTGGTCTTGATGGTTGATATTTCTCAAGGCAAAATTAGTATGATTAATTTTGCATTTTTGTGTGGTTGATATTTTCCTTGGATGGAATTCAATATTTCATTAAGATTTGATAAAACTTGATGCCCTTTATCTATGTTGATATGAACATTTCTGCTGCGTATTGGTATCATGTATTTGATCCATGCTCGTTTAAATTAGTGATATGAGCTATATTGCTTTGTAACATTAGCTTTTAGTATATGTTTGTCATGGAATATCTGATTTTTATATTGAGGGAGAACATATATATAAACAGCCAATAGGAAGATCCCTGGCATACAACCAGTCACTAAAAGAGACTAATCCAACCAAATACAAGGCTAAGCAAACCTATCTAATAGGAGGAAGATTTAAAAGCAGTTTGCTATCTTGACTACACCTTTATTTATTTATTTATTTAAGGGATCATTAATTCTTAGTTCTTATCTTGATTTCCTACATGAACCATAGCATATATATATATATATATATAATTTTTGTGTAGATATATAATTATATGTTGTTGAAATTTTTTTACATTCTTTAACATGTTGATTTTTGACATATACTAACAATTTTCTCATTTTGTAATCATTTTTCTTGCAGGAACAATCCATAACATCTTTGGTCAAAGTACGCCCTACTTGCATGAAAGGCGAACGGCGGAACTAGATGATATTCATAGAATCATAATACTAGCTAGTATTAGTGGAAAACTATCACTTATTATGTATGGTCGTATTTTAGAAGATGTCATTACTTAGTTATTTGAAACACTACATTGCTTTTGTATTGGATACCATGAATCGTTTGATACTCATATAATACAATAATTTTGGATTATATTGATAGAAAAGTGTTTTCGTTCTTTATTTATGAAAGTGTTACTCTAATAGAATTAAACCACATAAAAGTGTTAGATATGTAAAAAAAAAGTGATGCATTTAACAAGTGTAGTATAAAAAGAAATGATCAATTTAATAGAAAAAGTGTTGCATTATTACATTGACAAAATAAAAAGTGTTGCCATAAATTATAACAAGTGATACATTTGAATAAATGCCACCACTAAAAAAATGATGCCTCTGAGAGAAAAAATGTTGCCAGAAGAAAAGTGATGCTAGAGCTATATATTGAAACACTTTTTAGAAGTGTCGCATAAGCGAGAAAAAAGTGTTTTCATAGGTCTAAGGAAACAGGACTTTTCAACCTACTTTCAAAAGTGATACATTAGATCTAAAGCAAAGATTTTAGGCTATTAAACAACACTTCTTAGGTGTTGCTACAACCTTGATTTGTAGTAGTGTCCAAGGCAAACTCGGCTTGGCATATGGAATGTGCAGTCTCAGTTTGCTAGGAACTCATCCAGGAAACTGCTCTACCATTCAGAGTAAATACGTACCCTGAAGTGGACTTTCATTTGTTCGCATCGCCACCGAAGTTCGAGTCCATGAATCCATCCACTCTCAATTCTCTGCCACCATATGTAAGAAAAATTTCTTTAGAACGTTTAAGGTACTTTAGAACGTTCTTTACGGCTGTCCAATGTTCTTTATCCGAGTTTGCTTGAAACCGACTTACTATACTCCCATCATATACAATGTCCGGTCTCGTGCACAACATTGCGTACATAAGGCTACCCATAGCCGACGCGTAGGGTACCTGTCCCATCTCCATCACGTCTTCCTCACTTTGAGGAAACATAACTTTGGAGATTTTTAAACCACGTCACATAGAAAAGCACCCTCTTTTAAAATCTTTCATCCGAAACCTCTTTAGGATCTTTTCTATATAGAGGGCTTGATTCCTATCATTCTCTTCGCTTTATTCCTCTAGATGCGAATACTTAGAATATAGGAAGCTTCTCCCAAGTCTTTCATGAATAATGTGTTCGAAAGCCAAACTTTCACATAACTGAGTAGTCCAACGTCGTTTCCTATTAGTAGAATGTCATCTACATATACTACTACGAATGCGATCTTTCTCCCACTAACCATCCTATAAACACAAGGCTCATCTTCATTCTGCATGAAGTCAAACTCATTGACTGCTTTGTCAAACTGATGATTCTAGCTTCGCGAAGCTTGCTTCAGTCCATAAATGGCACGCTGAAGTTTGCAAACTTTATGAATATCTGCAATGGACACAAAATCTATAGGCTGTTCCATATATAAATTTTCTCTTCGAGGTATCCATTAGGAAAGCCGTCTTCACGTCCATCTGCCATATCTCATAATCATAGTGGGCGGCTATAGCAAGCATCATGCCAATAGACATGATCATGGCAACTGATGAGAAGGTTTCCTGATAATCGATTCATTGCCATTGGGCATAACCCTTACCACAAGCATAGCTTTGTAGGCTTCCACGTTGCCATACCCATCAGTCTTCCTTTTCAAGATCAATTTATTCCCAATGTGCATTACGTCCTATGGTCAATCTACCAAAGCCCAGACCTGATAGGTTTGCTTCGAGTCTATCTCTGCTTCCATGGCCTCACACCACTTTGCGGAGTCCATATCTACCATCGCTTATTCATACTACATAGGATCATCCTCTTGGCTACCATCCATTTGGTGGAGACCCATTTCCTCCAGATGCATGTAGCCATACCTCTCAGGTAGTTGAGATTGTTGTGATTCGGTGATTAAAAACGAGTTACGTAGCGGAAAATAACCGGTTTAACCAGATAAAAACCAAACCCCTAAAACGGATCGATTGAGCATCGTATTAACGAATATAAATTGACGAAGATAAAATTAAGAAGGCATACCCTCGTAGATCTTTGATAATATCTTCTTGAAGGAAAAATCCGAGCCAAGCTTTTTCCGGTCACCAACACTTACATAAATCCAATTCATTCAACTTGATGAATGATCAAACACCAAATATGCTGAGTGTCTCTACATTATCACGCATCGGATATTGATCGGAAAAATTATATATCAATTCGACACGGCTAGGATTTGATATAGTATTTTTCTTCTCTTTTCTTCTTCCTTTTTATTTCTCTCTAAGATAAAATAATATCAAGAAAAAAATTATTCTCCTTCCTCACAAACTCACGACCAGCAGCCCTTGTATGTGCCTGTGTGTTTTCAAGTGTTTCATCAAATGAAAGACCTTCTCATTTTATAAAACAAAATGAGATCAAATGATGAGATATGATATCTCATCCATTTGTCCTCATCTCATTCTATAATCAAACACACCCCACATGTTAGGAAGTAACATGGAAGGTAAGGAGAATGTGAGGGGGCGGCCACATGGTGTCTTGGTGAGAAAACGATCTGAGCCACTCGGTTCGTGTACCGGACATTCGCGTGTGTAGTCCGTTAGGTACACTTTGTTTTATCTCAAATGTATTTATACTTAATTAATTAATCTAATTAAATAATTTTATCAAATACAAAAGTATAATAATTTATTTCTAGGAAATAATTATTTATGAATTAAATTAATCACCCAGTAATTAGTTTCAATTCGCAATACCGCATGATTTCTCAAATAAATCAAATTAGATATCCAATATCCAATATTAATGAAGAGATAATAAATACATATTCTATCCATCCAATATCCTTTTGTGTAACTTCATAGATCCATCTTAGTCGTCAATGGAAGGAACCAAGGAGTACGGGTAACACTTAGCCAGTCTAGTGCTCCGTACCATAACCCATCATTCCAAAACCATTATGTCGTGAATACTGTGTTGTTACCCAAAATATTATACGTAATGGTTTGCTGGATATGGCTACGGGTGAATAACAAACAAAATGTGAGAGCACGTACGAAGGAATGTAAATAACACAAGATTTACCGGGGTTGTTAGTCCCGGGCTTGAATGCTCTCGCGAGATTTATTAATACGAATACTGCTTTGGAGTACAAATATTAATGTTAGAGTACAATTACAATCAGTGTAATGACCCTAGTTATCTAGCTCTTGAGTGCTAGTGATTGCCGGAAGAACCAGAGTTAATGCTCTGTGAGTTCTTGTAACAAAGATGAAATGCTGTGTAGAATTTTGTGTGTAGAATTCTGTGTTTGTGATCCAACTCCCGGAAACCACTTTCCAAATGCTGGAGGTCTCCTATTTATAGGAGTAGAGGTAGATGGGATGTCTTACTCCCATACGGGCGATCGCCTTTCCTGTATTAAATTAAGCGGGCGATCGTCTTAGCACATGGGTCGGTTTCCTTAAAGTCCGCAGATGCCACTGGCAGCCAGCTGTGCGAACCAATGAGAAGATAACACGCGTCTCATGTCACTGTCTTGGGAGGTCCCACCTTGGACCCTTTCGGCGGGTTTGTCGGTAGGTGAGGCTGTCCTTATCGTCTACAGCTGGTAGGGAGTCAAATAGCCTTTTCCTGCGGCGCCTTTTGCGGATCTGCATGTGGGTCTTCATCCGAGATTCAGTCTTCATAGACTTTGATGGATGTTGGCCTTACACGTGGCATAAGACGGTCGTCCTTGGGCGGGCACTAGGGTCGATCTCTAGGTGCCAAGAGACGGTCGCCCTGAATGCCGATCGCTCGGTACTTGATCTGGACCTGGCATCTTCGTTTGGCAAGTTTGCCTTGATTCATTTGACACTGACGTTGGTCGCTCGGCCTTTGTGCCGATCGCCATTGAGGCGTATTAATCGCCGCACAACAATTGCCCCCCAGCTCACTCCGATGTTGAAGACATGGGGTGAGGTGGTTTTTCCGGCGATCGCTTGAATTAGACGAGTGACTCATCTCTTTATGGAACAGACGATCGTCACTCGAGCGGACTGATTTTGAATCTGGACGACCTACTAGATCACTGAAATGAGCGGGAAGTGAATGCCGACTTGAAACGTCACTGGGACATGTGTCGCGTTTCTGTTGGGGGAGTCCGACGGTTTTGTCAGACCTGTCCTTTGGCGTGCCCTAGAAACGATGCGCACGCGGGATTCGAGGGCGGCATTAAATGCGGATTTATCCGACCCTTGCGCTTTGGCCCTCGAGAATCTGTTTATTTGCCCAGAAGCCCCCCGCTCTCGCCTATAAAAGGGACTAGGGCTTTAGGGTTATGACCTTTATGCATTTCGCCTGAGAAGAAAGTAGCGCCCGATTTCTCTGAAGATTTGAGTTGCCGAGCGCTATTCGACTAGACTTTTTAGGTAATTACAAAAGCCTTTTTTCTTTTCCTTTTCTTTCTTCTGAAGATGTCCGGAGGAGTATCAAAAGTGCATGAGGCGGGTAGCACTTCCACCGCCGCGACTTCGACTGCCCGGGATGAAACCTCCGTGGAGTTCCACGTGGAGACAGCCGTCGAGGCTATCCGCGCCGGGATTGAACTCGTGGAGGTTGAAGAACTTTTCAACGAAGCTGACGCGGCGAGGTCGGTGGAGGCGGAGCGGAAGCGCTCGCTGGCCGAAGAGGAGATGGCAATAAAAGCGTACTGGGAGCAAAACACTGCGTTTGGCAAAGCCTTTACAGACTTTTCCGAGCTTATGGAGAGACTGGCCGGCCCACTCCCTAAGTTCGACTTTCGTGCATACTCGATCGCCCATCCCCATGAACCTGAAAGGCGATCGCTGTTACGGGCCGCGTGCCGCTCCTCGTGGACCCTTGGCCAGATTAAAAGCTCGGCGACCAGGAAGGATTTGGTTCGTTGGAGGGCGGAGTTCCATGTCCCCTCTGACGTTTCCATTTATGTGCCCGCCGAGAATGAACTTGCCGACCAGCCTCCTGAGGGTATGGTCGCTGTTAATGAGTCGATCATAGGGCCGGACTGCGGTTTCCACTGCCATTCGCCGTGTCCTACTTGTTGACCGCTTGGAATGTGGCGCTGCTCCAACTGACTCCGAACGCCTGGCTGCAGATCGTCTGCACCCTTACTCTGTTTGGCGGTCATCGGCTGTTCTGTCTTCCTTCTGCGCTGGAGATGAACTATCTCTTTAAGCTGATGGCTCAGAAGGGTTCCGTTGGCGGCTACCACATTCACGGTCGCTCGGGCCGGGTGATTCTTGGGGTACCGAACAAGGTTCGGGGCGACCTGACGAAGTCGTTTTGGGTCGGCGGTGCGTGGAAATAGGCCGCGAGTGATAATTCCACCGATGAGTTGGTTATCCCCACCGGCTTCTGGGAAAGGAATCCGAGTAAGGGTTTCGACTCTCCCTTCGTTCGGATATATCCTGAACTGATCTAATTTGGTTTTCTTTTTGCAGGTACCCTTGTTCCGGCAGCAGGCGATCTACTTTTTGATTTTGCGATCATCTGGGAGCGAATACGTAGTCTTCCAGATAGTCATATCGACGCTTGCCAGATCAACAACGAAGCTCACTGGTTGGCTGCTCGGTTGTTTCGATTCCTCCGCCACTTAAGGGTTCCAGGTACAAATTTATCTCGATCTCCCTTTGCTTGATGATCGTCCTGTGGTTGAGAACTGTAGCTGACTTTGGTTGATTGTCTTTTTTGCAGAGATCCACTTCCCCCGCTACTCCGAGCCACTGATAGAAGTTTCCATGTCGAACCTCGGGATCATGAGTCGTCTCCGCCAAGGGAAGAATACGAGCTGTGACCCTGCGGCGTCGATCCGTCCTATTCTGGAGGCGAGACCTCTCGTGGAGTCGGTCGTCGACGAGGCGTGCCTCGGGAGGAGGGATAGCTCCAGCTCAACCGCAAGAGACGGGGGATGGAGGATCCTTCGCCCTCTGTTGCCGCTAAGGCGCCGCCGATTGACGTGCCTCCCCTTTTTGTGATTCCGGTGGCGGAGGGGTCTATGCATTCGTCAAGTTTCTTGGAGGCCAAGGCGATCGCTCATGCTAAGACCCCTCGCGGGAGGCCGTTCTTTGGCCGCGACCCATAGAAGGTCGCTAGGTGAGTTTGATTACATTTTTGGGTTGTGACACTCCCTTGTTGGAAGTGTGCTAACTCTTATGTTCCTGGTGCAGGGTCCGTCGTGCCGACCCTAACTGCTCGCCGATGGTGCTGGACTTCTTATCGAGCAATGCCCCTCGCGAGGCCTGCGATGTCCCTTCTTACGTTGCTCGGGCTGCCGCCTCCCTACCGAATACCTGGACAACCGACCTGGATGCGATCGCACGCCGGCGGTCAGCATATGCGATGCAGGCGACCCTCGCTTTGGCTCTTCAAACGGCAACGATGGATGCTCAGGTCGTGAAGGATTATGAGGGGCGGCCCTCCACCGCTCGTCTACATGCGGACCTTGAGGCCACTAGAAAGCAAAACGCTGAGCTTGTCAATCGGCTCGTGGCCATGGAGAAGAGCTCCGTGGAGACTGCCAAGCAGGCGAGCCAGGATCTCGAAAGGGCCCGGGCGTCGAACGACCGAATGCAGGACCAGATGACGGACGCCCGCAGGTTGCACGCAGCCTCGCAGAAGGAGGCTACTGAGATGAAGGCGGTTGTGGACCGGTTGAATGGCGAACTGGAGTCGTCGAAGGTAGAGGTGGATGCTAAGGTTGCCAAGCTCCAGGGCGCGGACCAAACGATCGCGGGTCTGAGGGAAAAGCTGAAGGCGACCGAGGCCGATCCCTTCCTCAACCTGGAATACGTCAGCGAATTTTCCTATTACATGGCTTATGCTGACGCCATCCGCGCTGCCAAGAAGGGAGAGCTCGAGGTCGGCCCTCTGGTCGATAACTTCAAAGCCTACGTGCTTGAGCACCCTCTGCAGCCGACCTTCTTTGTGCCGATCCTCGACCTCTCTCATCTCGGAGTGGACTTGAGCTGGTATCCGTCTCCCGACAATCTCGTTCACCCAGATGCCCCGGAGGATGGGGGCGCCGTTGATCCAGCGACCGCTGGCGAAGGCTGGGCCGATCCAGCGGCCGGTGGCGAAGACCAGGCAGGGGTAGCCTGAGCTTGTTGCTTTCATTTTTGTTTTTGCTTGTAATTTTACAGCTTTTGTTATATTTTGCCTTCGGGCGACTATACTTGTAATTCCAATGAAATTAAATCAATATTTCCTTCTCTAATTAGTTGTTTGTACGATCATCTTTCTGAATCTTTTGCATTCGACTTTATTCAAACGTGTTTTGAGGAGAGATCGCCGTATGTGTATCTGAAGAAAGCCGATAATCGTATGTAAAGCTCCGCTCTTCCCCCTTGTTTTTGTTTACTTAGTGAAAGTAAGGGAACAAAAATAAATCGTTTAGCGAGCGATCTTTGGTTTAGTTCTTGCGATCTTCAATTTTGCAGATTCTTCGAGAAAGGCCGACCATCTCGGCCTAGAGGAACCATACACACTCGTAGAGTTCGATGGAACCGACCTCCGCGACCATGTCTTGTGCGCAAGCGACATTCTGTCTGATGGCCTACTTCTCGCGACTCACTTAATTGTGAGGGTCCTCCATAGGCTACATTTTGACTCGCAATGTAGCGATGGGGCAGACGATCTCTGCCTGGAGGATTCCTTGCATGGGGTGCCGTCGGATTAATCGACTCCGCGACCGTGGCCTGTTAGCACTTTTATGCCTGGGACCGACATATTAGATGATGGACCTTTGTGGGCATACGTTGTGATGGGGGGAGGGACGCGTCGCATTGTCCGGGTCCACCATGTTAGATAATGGACCTTTGAGGGCGGGCGGGCGTGTCCATAGATCTGTTTTGGAGGGTCCTTCGGCTACGCCCGCCTCATATTTAAACGAAGGGCAAGCGATCTCTGCCCAAAGGAACCTTGCATGGATGGGCTATCGGTTCCATCGACCTCCAGAACCATGGCTGCACTTTTCTACCTCGAACCGTCATGTTAGATGGCGATCCTCGATGGTAAATGTTGTGCTGGGGGAGGCGGTCGCTTGCCTAGGTCCATCATGTTAGATGACGAACTTTAGAGGGCGAGCGAGTCATCCTCTTTTGGGAGACGTTGCTTGGGCAGTAGCCTTTTGTTTGACATGGTGGGAATCGGGGAAAGACCTCTGAAGTTCCCGCCTCTTGATTGAAGCATATAGATCCGGCCGCCGAGGTTGATCGGGGGGGTCGACTCGTATGAGTCCTTCGGCTTTTCGCGTTCGACTCTGGCGACCGGTTTGGGAGATTGAAGAGTCGTCGTTCTATCGCCGACCGCGGCCCTTGGTCCTTTCTTCCCGGGGCTCCGACAAAGTCACTAAACTGTCCAGCTTACCCTCCTCGAACAATCTCCAGAGTTGTCATTGTTTGATGTTGTGTCCGGGACTCTTGTGGTAAGCACAAAATTTATTGCGGTCCAGATGACCGTTGTCCCTTATTTCTTTTGGCTTGCTTAGCCGCTCACGCCCCTTGATTGCGTTGAAAATACGGACCGGAGATAGATTGAGGTTGTGGAGGAGGTGGACTTCCACATCCTCGAAGGCCTTGAAATCACCGGGTGGCTTGGCGACCGCCTTTTTAGACTCGGTGATCGCCGTCTTTTGGATGGGAGACGGCGTCCCCTCGCCTAGGCGAAGGGTGAGAAGCCTCTGCCTGGCCATAAAATCGGCAGCCTTGGCGCGGAAGATCGCGTAGGTTGGGGGGATGTCCTTTGTGAGGTGCCTGAACATGGGCGAAAGACCATCGAATCCCCCCAGGGCCTAGTATTGGGCGAGCTCGTCGCTTATGGGCTCGCCGGTGAGGACTACTTCATCCTCCCGGTCGATGTAATCTGCATCGGACTCGTCTTTCCCCTATGTGATCTTCATCATGCGGTAGGGACCTTCTGGTCGAGCGACCTTGGCGGCGAAGTACGACGTGAATCCGCTAGCCAGTTTTTCAAAGGAATTGATGGAGCGCGGTGGTAATGAGATGTACCACCTATGGGCAAGATTGCCCAATGTCAATGGGAACATTCGGCATTTTGTCGCGTCTGTCGCCCCACATCCGGTCATGTAGATCCCAAACTTGCTTAAGTGAGTCTCGGGGTCCGATCTCCCCTCATACAAAGGTGTTTGAGGAGGAGCGATCTTTGGTTGCATGGGGGCAAGCTCGATCTGGACCGCGAGCGGCTCACTTGGTCCGGCGACCTTTCTCTTCTCGTCTGCCCCAATTCTAGGAGCGCTTTCATATCGTCGAGCTATCTTTGCATTGGGGCTATCGCTGTAGCCTGGCTGCTCGTGGTTTGGCTCTCGGAGCGGGAGCCGAGGCGATCGTGTACTGATCCCCTGGCTCGGCGGTAGGCGATGAGGTCTTCGCCGCCGAGCTCGGTTTTTCGGCGAGGGGGAGCCAAATGGCCGACCTGCCTTTTGGGAGTTAGGTACGCTGAACTCCTGGTGACGGATTCGGGCTCCGACATCTCATGGCTAGGGCCAGAATGCCCCGGTCGCCATGAAGGATCACTTCCTAGGCGGCTGAAGACGGAACTGTCCCGCCTCGCGAGTACCTTTTCTTGTGAATTGGGGCTTTCTGACGATTGCTCGATAAATAACCCCTTGAGCTTTCATTTGCCCGCGCGGCGGATGGCTGATGGGGTAATTGTGGGCGCGTCGCATGCTCTTTGTCGCTCCCTTAGGATGGCCATGGCCTCCTCAATCTGTTCCGCGGTTTGGAATTGATCGAGTGAGAGGCTGGGGCCGTCCCTCGGGGGCGGGATTGAGAGTCTCGCGTCGCCACGGCTGCCCTCCGCCGTAGGTTGGGACTTGTTTTGGGCCGGAATATGGCGTTCGGCGACCCGAAAGGTGGCTCTCTTCGAGGTGGTGGCAGATGTCATTATCTTGAAGGTTTTCTTTAAAGAACAATAAGTGTTTCTTCAAGTATATGTTCCGGAGAACAGTGAGTGTTCTTCGAAACGGTCGGAGAGTAAATAAAGGTAAAGGCCCTTCCTCTAGCGCCAATTGTTGTTACCCAAAATATTATACGTAATGGTTTGCTGGATATGGCTACGGGTGAGTAACAAACAAAATGCGAGAGCACGTACGAAGGAATGTAAATAACACAAGATTTGCCGGGGTTGTTAGTCCCGGGCTTGAATGCTCTCGTGATATATTATTAATACGAATAATGCTTTGGAGTACAAATATTAATGTTAGAGTACAATTACAATGAGTGTAATGACCCTAGTTATCTAGCTCTTGAGTGCTGGTGATTGCCGGAAGAACCAGAGTTAATGCTCTGTGAGTTCTTGTAACAAAGATGAAATGCTGTGTAGAATTCTGTTTGTAGAATTCTGTGTTCCTGATCCAACTCCCAGAAACCGCTTTCCAAATGCTGGATGTCTCCTATTTATAGGAGTGGAGGTAGATGGAATGTCTTAATCCCATACGGGCGATCGCCTTTCCTGTATTAAATTAAGAGGGTGATCGTCTTAGCATATGGGTCGGTTTCCTTAAAGTCCGCAGATGCCACTGGCAGCCAGCTGTGCGAACCAATGAGAAAATAACACGTGTCTCATGTCGCTGTCTTGGGAGGTCCCACCTTGGACCCTTTCGGCGGGTCTGTCGGTAGGTGAGGATGTCCTTGTCGTCTACAGCTGGTAGGGAGTCAAAAAGCCTTTTCCTGCGGCGCCTTTTGCGGATCTGCACATGGGTCTTCATCCAAGATTCGGTCTTCATAGACTTTGACGGATGTCGGCCTTACACGTGGCATAAGACGGTCGTCCTTGGTCGGGCACTAGGGTCGATCGCTAGGTGCCAAGAGACGGTCGCCCTGAATGCCGATCGCTCGGTACTTGATCTTGACCTGGCATCTTCGTTTGGCAAGTCTGCCTTGATTCATTTGATACTAACGTTGGTCGCTCGACCCTTTTGCCGATTGCCATTGAGGCGTATTAATCGCTGCACAATATACTGTTTACGTATTAACCCTTCAATCATATGTAACAGTAAAGTATTAGGGTCACTATAAAGTCAAACCCTATTTGTAACTTGACTCTATGCATTTGTTAATGCAAATCGAGATCACCAAACTCTTGTGTATCAAATACAACTAGCTCTGACTGCTTTGGCCAAATACTTATGATCTCATTTGCCATTAATCGTATAAGACATTTACCTGCTAACTAACAGGAGAAAGAATCATATCTTGATATTCAGTAGAGGCTGCTACTTGCCCACTAAGTTGCATTTCGAGGTTGACCCCACCAACCGGTGATTGGATCGAACTACTCTAGTGACTAACTTAATATCACAAGCACATCTCCTACTGAAATATGAAGTCAAAGGTCCATGTATACCTATCACAACCTTTCGATCCAGTCATTGACAATCCCTGAGAGATATCCATGTGACCAAATCGAGTTGAGTCGTGTTCAAGTTAACTATCCCATTAGCATACCTATAATGTGTGCTCCCACTAATCCTTAGTGAATACAGACACTCTACATGTCAAAGTACACGTTATACAAGCCTTGTCTAAACTTAGTGTCCAGTTAAGTTATATCAACTTGCAAACTAATTAAGCCTTCGAACCCTAAACATTTCCAATGCCTATTTCCTTATCTCCATAAGGAGTGGAATGTTTGCTCTCGAATGCAAGGACTATTATTCTATATACCAAATCACGATGCCAGTGATATACAATAATATAGTTATAATAAATGCCTTATTTAATAAATGTTCATAATTACAATATAATGTTCTCATTCTCTCATCCTCGGAGTGGCATTCGAGGGCATATTCCTAACAGAGATATCCTACTCGAGCTATGCAGTGGTAATGGTTGTGTTTCAGAAGGTTTGGTTCTTTCTTCTTATACAGGTATCTCCTCGGGAGTTTCACTTTGTTCTTCCAAAGAAACATTTCTACCTGTTCCACCTTCTTGAATGAACTCGCCTTCCAGGAAGTGTTCTTGTAAAGCAACAAGAGTCCTATGATCTTTGGGCATGTAGAACAGATAACCCATTGAATCAGATCGGTATCCTATAAAACGTCCTTTAACAAACCTAGCTTCCAATTTCTCCACCTTAATATTCTTGACATATGCGGGGCATCCCCATATTATAATATCATTAAGACTTGGTTTCCTACCTCTCCACATCTCATGTGGCGTTGTAGGAACGGATTTGGAAGGACATCTGGTCAAAATGTGCGCGACAGTAAGTAGTGCATGTCCCCATAGACAAATTTGTAAATCGGTATAGTTTAAGCATGGATCGAACCTTGTCCAATAAGATTCAGTTCCTTCTTTCTGAAACACCATTTAATTAAGAGGTTGTTGGAGGTGTAAATTGTGATACTATTCCATGTTCTTTTAAGAACTCGTCAAACTCGGCACTCATGTATTCACCACATCAGTCTGACCGGAGTGTCTTAACATGATGACTAGTTTGGTTTTCGATTAGATCCTTAAATTTCTTGAATTTCTCGAAGGCTTCGGATTATGCTTCATCAAGTACATGAAACCATACCTAGTATGATCTTCAATGAATGTGATGAAGTACTGCTATCCGTCGCGTGCTGCTTCTAAAGCACCACACACGTCGGTATGAATCAATTCAAGTTTTTTTGTATCTCTTTCAAAAGTACTTGTGAAAGGGGACTTACTCATTTTGCCCTTAAGGCAAGATTCACAAGTAGGATAGGGATCAGATCCAATTGGATCCATAAGTCCATATTTCTCCAACTTATGAATCTTGGTCTGACCAACATGACCAAGTATAAGATTCCACTTAAATACTTGGTTATTTTCATCTCTACCATGCTTTCTAGTCATAGTATTCGCAATTGCTTTGTTTTGTAGATTTAGATGATAATGTCCATTCAACAATGTAGCAGAACCAACTAATTTATTTCCAAAATAAATTTTGCAACTACCACTGCCAACTAAAAAGTGAAAACCATTCCAATCCATAGCCAGAATGGATACAATATTTTTATGCCCATTGGACAACACCAATACATCATCTAAAGTTAAAACAAAACGAGATTCCAAATCCAAAAGAAGTTATCCAATATCGGTAGCCTCGACACTATGTCCACTTTCGACTGTTATCATCACTTCCCCGGCTCCATGCCACCTACTTCGTTTCGGAACCTGATTCATAGTGCAAGTGTGAGAACTAGTACCTGAATCCAAAATCCAAGAAGTAGAATAAACAGTCGCAGAATAATTTGTTTGTGAAACTAAAAGTTCTGTACTTGAAGCACCATCAAGATGAGGACAGTCCTTTGTCCAGTGGCCTACACACCATATTTTTGGCACCTGTCCGTTGCCTTGGCCTTACTTTCCTTCAGAACCATTGGGGCCTTTCCTTTTCCTTTCCGACCACAGAGGGCCCCAGCTGCTTCTTATTTTTCTTCTTCTTGTTATTGAACCTCCAAGGCCCAGAAGAGATAACAAGTTCAACCTCCTTCACCCTTAGTGTCTTCACATGAGACTTAGCGGTTGAAAGTTTGTTCATTAAGCCTCAAACAATCTCCTTGCAGTTAAACTTCATGACAAACTGTGAGAAGGAGTTAGACAGAGATTGAAGGATGAGATCGGTTTGGAGAAAAGCATGCATCCTAAAATCAAGAGCTTCCAATCTCTCGATCATAGAGATCGTCTTGAGGACATGGTCCCCAACTTTCTCTCCATCCTTCATCCGAGCTCCAAACAGCTGCTTCGATATCTTATATTGAGCTGGTTGCTATGCTCTCCATAGAGTTCGGTTAGATGATCCAGTATCTGCCTAGCAGAATCATTGTCTCATGTGCTCTCTACAGCTCATTAGTCATAGAGCCCATCATAAATCCATAAATTCTGACATCATCTTTGACCCACTTCACATCGGTTTCAACCTCTCCCTGATTAGCCCTGGTCCAAGTAGGAACTGGTGGGATATCTGTAATATCCGTACCTTTTCATTTTTAGAAGTTTTTATTTTTGGGGTATGTCTATTTTTATCGACTCGCTTGTAACCGTTTCGACATTTTGAATCTACTTTATTCTTGGAGTTTTTCCATTTGGACGAGTTTCGGAGATGTTTTTACATAAATCCATTCTCTGTTATGTTTTGTCGTATGTATGTTCGATTCTCGTAAAAATCGTTCGTTTTCTTTGTTTCTTTGTTTACATAAGTTCCTATGGTTGAGTTGTTCATGTCGTGAGTTTCGGTTTGTCAATCTGATGTCCTATCGTGATTTTCGGACACTTGAGCCATTTTTGTAAATTCCTATAAGTTTAGGAAATTTCATCTTCTTTGTCGTATTTCAGATTCTCCGGTAGTCAGAATTGTATTTTCTTGTATCGTTTAGGTTCGTCATCGAATATACTTCGTAACCATATTTTTGGTTCGATAGCAGGTTCGGGTTTCGGAGTCGTCCAGAATAGTTCGGACAGCAGCTTCTTAGACTGCTGTCCAGTGGAATGTTACGGCCGTAACACTCCATTCATTATGGCCGTAATGTTGGCCTTTTTACGGCCGTAATGCAGCCCTTGTTACGTCCGTAACTGCCTGCTGTTTTAAGAACAGCGGGCCAAAGCCAGAACATCATTTCTCATCCCTTATCTTGTTTTTCTTCGTCGGGCGACACCAGAACCTCCAGGGCGATTTTCATCACTTCAAAGTCGTGTATTCTTCATCATTCATCACCGTGAGATCGTAGGAGCATATTATCTTCTAAGTAATCATCTTCCATCATCCGAATCCGAGGTAATTGACTTAGAGCCCTAACTTTGTCAATTTTAGGGGTTTTCGGGTTTTGCTTGATTATTCTCGAATTGTTCAAGTATATTGTATTATTCCTTACCAATTGTTGTTATTGGGTGATTCCCAATCCTATTTCGATTCCGGGAGATTTCGCGTAAGCCCTCGCCCGTATCGATTGAACGTATATTGTCATAGCTTGTAATCGGGGTTATGGGCGTATTCCATTCGATTATTGTTGTCCATTAGGACTGATTTATGTTAATCCTTAGTTTAGGAACTATCGTTTTCCATCCGGATCGTTCGTAGTCGTTATTCATTCCCGATTCTTCGAAGATGTCTCAAAGGCAAGTACTTTACATTTGTTTACGCGTTCTAGTATTTGAATTATGGCTTTTCGTGGTTGTATGGATGGATATGTGTATGTTCACATAGGGACGGTCCGACGGGGCCTCTAGGGATACATATTGTCGTGAGTGTGCGTATCACTAACTATGGTTAACCACCCAGGGATGTCCGACAGGGCTCTGCGGGGTACGGTGGTCGTGAGTCTCGTACCAATGGTTAACTTTAAATTGTTTTATTGGAGAAATGTGTTTTGTGCTTGTGCACCATAAATATTCTGGAATATAAATGTTTTTCTAAAAATGTTTTGGCGCATATTTCATTTGATTAGAATGGTAGTTCAAATGGATTGTACTTGCACTAGCAGTTGTCGCTAACCCCTTAAATAGGGGAAATACTTTTGTATTTCAGGTACAGGTCATGGAAGCAAACGAGCCTGAAAGCCGTACGAGGATGATGGGCAGGCGTGATTCTGTTCAATGGTTGTCTATTGGTGTCTTGTTTTGGGATTTTCTTATTATGTCATTTGCTTAACTACTCGAGTACTTTTTTCTTGAATTTATTAATTTTGTGTAGCCGTTTTGGGAATAGATTTGATGTCAAATTGTATTGTCAAATTTCAGTCTTTGGATTTAAATGTCGTGGATTGAGAAATTATCTGTTGTCGATGATGTATTTCTTTTGTCGTATGTCGTTTTGGTGTGTTAGCCTGGTGGACTCCAATGTGGGGTCCACGGTACTGTAATATGCCCTGATCGTCTTGGAGGTGTTACAGAATATGGTATCGGAGCTTAGGTTTATGGATACCTAGGTTGTCGGTTATTTGGGTCTAGTTGAGTGTCGTTTTTGAACAGTATCACCGCTACGCAATCATCTCAGTACGCCGGTGCTCGTAAGTTTTTCCTAACTTGACTCGTTACGTTGTTTTGTTCTATTCCTTTCTTGGTATCTTGTTGCGTTTTGCGTTTGAACTATACTTACCCGTTACTTCTTTAGAATGCCTACTGGTAGAGGACGCGGACGCGGTCGCGGACGCGGTCGCGGACGCGGTAGGGGACGTGGCGCAGCCAGTGGGGCGGCCATGTCTGATAACTTGGGAACTGATTCGGTGATGCCTTCCTTGTCGAACAGTGTTCCACCCAGTTCCGGAGGCCAGCAGGATCAGTCTGCTAGCTCCGGCAATGCTCATGAGAATATCGGGGTGGCAAATATTTTAGAGCAAGTAGCGAACCAGATGACACTACTAACTCAGGCCGTCTTGGTCGGCCAAGCAAATGCCAACCCGATTCCGCCTACTGGATCCGGCAATGATAAGCTACTTTAGGACGTGATTCGTATGCGTCCTCCGCAGTTTGATGGTGCTTCCGACCCTTCCGGTTGGGAGAGTTGGTTATTTGAGATGGAGAAAGTGTTCGAGGCGGCTAACTGCTCTGAAGAGAGGAAGGTACCCATCGCTCAGTACTTCCTCACCAAGGAGGCGGCAACGTAGTGGCAAGCGGTGAAACCGCGTGACCGGGCAGCCACATGGGCAGAGTTCCGAGAGATGATGGAGGACAAATTTTGTCTGTGGCCAGTTAAAGAGGGGAGGATCCGAGCTTTCTTTGAGGCTAAGCCCCACGATGTTTAGATTTCGCAGGCAATCAAGGAATACAACCAACAACTTCATTATGTGAGAAACCAGGTCCGAGACGAGTTAGACAAGATCTGCCACTTTAAAAGACCCTGTTTGCCAATTTGTAAGAAAAATTGGATGGGAAGCTTCTCCCCGACTCATAGAAGGCGTTTAGGCCGTTTCTGAATGTAAAATCAGAGGAAGATGTGAGCCACAATCACAACTACTGTACATACACGTGAGTATATTTTATTTTTGTCATAAGGTGAGATTTTCTGAATAAAAAAAAGGGTGATACGCAATAAATGCATTCATTATTCTATTGAGTAGTTGAAGCGCAATCAACGCAATCACAAACTTGTTAAACAATTTTACCTCATTTTTCTTCTATAAATAAATATTGAGCTTGTTTCTTTTATTCATCCCTCAAACTTGTACTTTTCTCTTTTTCTCTCAAATAAATTTCTTTTCAAAAATGGAGTCATCATCTTCCACAAAAAAAATTTAGCACAGTCTGCATTTTTGGTGGAGCTAGTTATGGAAAAGAGGCATGTTTTACTGAAGCAGCCCACAACTTGGGTCGTACCTTAGGAGAAAAATGCATTCATGTAGATTACGGAGGAGGAAGTCTAGGATTAATGGGACGAGCTTTTGCTTCTGCCTATATGAATGGAGTAAGAGTGTTGGGAATAACTCCAAAACCTCTGGCTGAAAGTAAAATCGCCGGGGCAACTATTAGAGATGAGTTTAGAGCTGTAAATATGCAAGATCGCATAACTCACATGATAAATAATTCTGGCGCCTTTATTACCCTTCCCGGTGGTTTTGGCACTCTTGAGGAACTTTTTCATGTGGTTACCAGAGTCCATCTAAATGTTCATCAAAAACCAATAGGTCTGCTTAATTTCAATGGTTTCTTTGATGGTTTACTATCTTTCATCAACTACTCTGCTGAAAAGGGTTTTATTTCCGAGCGTGCTAAACGAATCATAGTCGTTGCAACAATACCAGAAGAACTAATCAAAAAACTCATTGAATTTGTTCCTCAACCAGATCCAGCTCTAGCTAAAATTGTCTGGATGGAAGATTTTACCGTGAGAAAATGAAAAATGGATTCATTCCTCTCTCTTTGATAACTCATGTCGGACCTCTTGTATTTTTACTTTCTGTCGTGTGTAAAAAATCGTGCTAAATGATGGCAGCTTAAGGAGTTTTTTCTTTATCTCTTGACGCGCATCTATTCGCGATTTATGTATTGTTATTTTATTACTGTAATTTTTATTGTTTGTTTTTTTTATAAAAACATTGATGGCAGCGTAAGACGACTCTTCAGACTTTCCTGAAGCGCATCTTAAAAATTATGTTATACTTGCGGGTATATTTTATTTTATTTTGTTGTTTGCCTCGTATATTTTCTCTTGGAGATCCAAAAAGGCGTTAGCTCAAGCATCAGCTTTCATAACAGGGAGTATTCTGCTTTTTTCCCTTGCCTTTAACTGAGGGCAGTTTCTTTTTCAAGTTTGGGGGTGGTATGTTTTGATTATTATGGTGTGTAGTGTGTGGTGTTTTTTTTTTTATTTGGCTTTGATTTTTTAGGTTAGCGTATTTTTTTATTTTTTTTATTTATTATTTTGATTTGTAAGATTTCTAGATCTGGCCATAAAACCAATAAATTAGCTATATCCAAGCTTCTAAAATCATTTTAACCGGTAAAACAATTGTATATTCCAAAAAATTTTGAGCCTTAATCTCTCTTTCCAAGCCTTGTAGTTATCATGTAAAATCGAGTCATTCGTTTCCTTGAGAAAAGAAGAATTAGTCGGTTGATGAAAAATAGAACTGAAATTTACTTAATTTGAGGAGTTTTTGATTTTTCATGCTTAGCTAATAAATGATTTTTCTGCAAAAATTCTATTTCCTAAAAAAAAAAGTCATTGGTGAAAGGAGTCTAGTTGAAAAAAAAAGGCAGAGGTGTTGAGCAGCAACAGCTGCCTAATTTTGGGGGACCTAAAATTTTGCGAAAAATAAAGGACTAACCATTGTTGGTGTGTAGCTGCCGTCTCACACGAGAAAAAAGAGGTCATTGGTGAAAAGAGCTACACGTTAGCAAATAACGGTGGGAAATCTATCACCTAAAAAAAATGGAAATTATGTTGGTGAAAAGAGCTACACGTTAGCAAATAACGGTGTGAAAGCTATCACCTAAAAAAAATATAGAAATTATGTTGGTGAAAAGAGCTACACGTTAGCAAATAACGGTGTGAAATCTATCACTAAAAGGGATGTAGTTTATGAGAAGATTTGAATTAATTAGCGGCTGAATTTCAAAACACTCAATTTTGTGAACAATCACAATATTTGATGACGCCGATGAAATTCTTCTTCATATCGAGTCGAAAAATAAACGAGTGATCGAGAGCAACCATTAAAGGGGGTTGTGTGTGTCACGAGTGGGAAAGAAATAATCAACCTTTTGGGGGGAAACCTTGCATTTGGAATTACAAAATAAAACCGTGTTTTAACTTCAAAATCATTAGTAGATTTATTTTGAATCTTGATTCATTTCTATCTACTGTATAAAGCTGGTTGTTGTGTATTAATGGAATTTTGATCTCCTTTTTTTATTTTGTTTCTTAATTTATGTGTGTATTATTATTTTTGTCTTATTTTTATTTTTATTTTTGGAGTGTGATTAATAAAGAGTCTTGCTCGAGACTAGCAAGAGTTCAAGTTTGGGGGTGTGATAAGTGTCAGTTTTATACACTTATCCATGGTTTGTATCGATATATTTCACCCATAATTGAGCTAGTCTACTCGTTTTTGCTTAGAATTAATTAGCTTTTAATAATTTTATTATTTATCAGATGAAGATGTAAATTTAGTCTTAATCGGATTGAATTACTGATTTACTCAAGAAATAACATGTATATAAAATATTCTCTTTGTTGAATTTTTATGTATTCATGTTGTAGGGCTTTCCGAGACGAGTTCGGCACTTCTTCCGATTCAAAATCAGAGTTAAATATCAAAAGTTATCATCCGAAGAAGATTTGGGGCAAAAACGCAAAGTCTAGGAAATTCTGGGCTGAAAACGTAACTCACAAAGCAACCAGTGTACAAAAAGCCGAAGCAATGTTACGGCCATAACATCTGAAAGTTACGTCCGCAAGACCTCAATGTTACGGCCGTAACATCTGCAAGTTGCGGCCGTAACTCTTGACAGATTATTGATCATTGTCTAATTTTTTATACTTTTGGACTATTATTGAGGGGATGGCTGGCATTGATCTGATCTATTGTAATAATGCTGGATTTTTAGAACTATTAGATGACTTTAGGTGTATAAATAGACCCCTTAGATCCATCATTATGAATCATTCATCTTATTATTTTCTCACTTTGTAATACTTTTTCTTTTTGTGTGAAGAACACACTTGTGTTCTTGAGTGATTTGTGTAAGTGTGGTTTAGCTTATGTTGTTGAGGGAGTTTATTGCTTCTTTCTCCTTTATCTACTAAGGGAGTTAGGATCAATTCTTTCCCTTTTTCAACTATTAATGACCACTAAAGCTTGTAATATGTTGAATAAACCCTTAATGGGCTAAGTTACCTAAGTTGGGATTATAAACAAGGTTAGTCATGTTATTTAAGTTTGTATAAAGATCTATTATGAATTACTTATTATTGTGTGTGATTTTCATTGTTTTACCAATCTTTATTTATTTGGCCAATAAATGACGATATTTATGGTCTTCATATGTTTCGAAAGAAAATATGTTTGATTAGATCAAATGATCTTCACTCTAAGTTGTTCTAGGGGATAGAAATATACCTCTAGACCTTAGATGATTCTTTGAGTTATTTTCATAAAACCTAATGCTATGTATTGAAGCCAATCAACATAGAGATATAGTGGATTGATTCAATATATAAGGGGCGTTTTGACATTCGAAAGAGGAACCGTCTTTTTAAGAAAAATCGAATCTACACAACATAATAATTAAATACATCTTATGATCTCCTATACATATTCTATAACTAATGATGAGCTAAGTTTGTAATCCCAACTATTTCATCTTATCTTTTATTAATCTATTATTAGTGCAATCTTTCATTTCCTTGAATTTTAGAACTATTATTGCATTTTCATTGTAATTGTCAAACCAAACTCTTACATTGTGTGTTTCAATCATATAAATCTCTATAACAAATAGATAAAGTGTATAATTCAAAATATAACCTAACTTCCTCGTGTGATCGATAAACCGGACTCAAAAAGTCCACTTACTACTTGATACGATATCGTGCACTTGCGATAGTTACACTAAAGACGTGTCAGCGCTTCGCCTTGGGGAGCACCGGTCCTGTTTGTGAAGAAGAAGGATGGGTTACTTCGTCTGTGTATCGACTATCGAGAGTTGAACAAGGTGACTATCAAAAACAAGTATCCGCTCCCGAGGATTGATGACTTGTTTGACCAATTGCAAGGGGCAACCATATTTTCAAAGATTGATTTGAGATCGGGGTATTATCAGCTCCGAGTGAAGGATTCCGACATTCCGAAGACGGCCTTTCGGACGAGATACGGCCACTACGAGTTTGTGGTTATGCCTTTCAGACTAACTAGCGCCCCATCCGTGTTCATGCAGCTTATGAACAAAGTTTTTATCGAATACCTTGATAAGTGTGTAGTCGTTTTTATCGACAATATCATGATTTACTCGAGGAGCGAGGAGGAGCATGCACGTCATTTGCATATCGTGCTAGGAATCTTGAGAACTGAGCATCTTTTTACGAAGTTCTCAAAGTGTAAGTTTTGGTTGCGGGAGGTTATGTTTCTCGGCCACGTGATCTCGGCCGAGGGTGTTCGTGTGGACCCACATAAGATAGAGGCAGTGTTGGATTGGGCGCCGCCCAAAAACGTGAATGAGGTTCGTAGTTTTCTGGGTTTGGCCGGGTATTATCGTAGATTTGTCGAGGGATTCTCTAAGCTCGCTCGACCGCTGACTCAGTTGTTACAGAAGTCAGAGAAGTTTGTGTGGACCGAAGAGAGACAGAAGAGTTTCGAGGAATTAAAGAAACGGTTGACGACCGCTCCCGTTTTGGCTTTACCGAGTGGTAATGAGGGTTTCTCAGTTTTTAGTGATGCTTCGGGCAAAGGGCTCGAATGTGTACTCATGCATCACGGGAAGACAATTTCATATGCTTCCAGTCAGTTGAAACCATACGAGTTGAATTACCCTACCCACGATCTTGAGTTGGCCGCGGTTGTGTTTGCGTTGAAGATCTGGCGTCATTACTTGTATGGCTCGTTGTGTCAGATTTTCACTGATCACAAGAGCCTGAAGTACATTTTTACGCAAAAAGAGCTAAACATGAGACAGCGGAGATGGTTGGAGTTGATTAAGGATTACGACCTCAAGATCCTTTACCATCTGGGCAAGGCAAATGTGGTGGCAGATGCCTTGAGCCGGAAATCGGTATCGCTTCGGGCACTTGAGTTACTTACGGCCTATCAAGGACTCCAGCGAGAGTTGATGAGGTTGAGCGTTGATATTGTACTACCAGAGAGTTCTGGGCAGTTGCGTACTCTTGAGATTTCTTCGTCTCTAGTCGAGGACATTAAATCGGGACAGTTGGAAGACCTGATGTTTATTCAGCTTCAAGAGAATGTAGGGAAGGGGAAATCCCCGGGATTCGTGATACATGAGGATGGTGTGTTGAGATTTTGAGGTCGGATGTGTGTTCCAAACGACATGGAATTGAGGCAGAGTATTATGCGGGAGGCTCATGCATCACCTTACGCGGTCCATCCGGGCTCGAGTAAAATGTATAAAGATTTGAGGAAGAATTTCTGGTGGAATGACATGAAGAATGAGGTAGTTGAGTTTGTGGCTAAGTGTTTGACTTGTCAACAAGTCAAAATCGAGCATCAGCGGCCAGCCGGATTGTTGAAACCACTTCCCGTCCCGGAATGGAAGTGGGAAGATATCTCCATTGATTTTGTCACGAACTTGCCGAGGACGAAGACCGGAATGAATATAGTGTGGGTGATCGTGGACCGACTGACTAAGTCGGCACATTTTCTGGGCATCAAGAATACTTGGGATCCAGAAAAATTGGCTCGTATTTTCATCGCGCAGATAGTGAGACTTCATGGTACGCCGAAAACTATTATTTCGGATACAGATGGTCGGTTTGTATCGCAACCTACAGGGCAATTTCCATCACTTCAAACCCGTGTATTCTTCATCCTTCATCACCGTGAGATCGTAGGAGCATATCATCTTCTAAGTAATCATCTTCCATCATCTGAATCCGAGGTAATTGGCTTAGAACCCTAACTTTGTCAATTTTGGGGGTTTTTCGGGATTTGCTTGATTAATCTCGAATTGTTCAAGTATGTTGTATTATTCCTTACCAATTATTGTTATTGGGTGATTCCCAATCCGATTCATCGAGTTTAATCCGCGAATTATCGATTCAGGGAGATTTTGCGTAAACCCTCACCCGTATCGATTGAACGTATATTGTCATAGCTTGAAATCGGGGTTATGGGCGTATTCCATTCGATTATTGTTGTCCGTTAGGACTGATTTATGCTAATCCTTCGTTTAGGAACCGTTGTTTTCCATCCGGATCGTTCGTAGTCGTTATTCATTCCCGATTCTTCGAAGATGTCTCAAAGGCAAGTACTTTACATTTGTTTACGCGTTCTAGTATTTGAATTATGACTTTTCGTGGTTGTATGGATGGATATGTGTATGTTCACCTAGGGACGGTCCGGAGGGGCCTCTAGGGATACGTATTACCGTGAGTGTGCGTATCACGAACTATAGTTAACCACCCAGGGATGTCCGACGGGGCTCTGCGGGGTATGGTGGCCGTGAGTCTCGTACCAACGGTTAACTTTGAATTGTTTTGTTAGAGAAATGTATTTTGTGCCTGCGCACCGTAAATATTCCGGAATATAAATGTTTTTCTAAAATATTTTTGGCGCATATTTCATCTGATTAGAATGGTAGTTCAAATGGATTGTACTTGCACTAGCAGTTGTCGCTTACCCCTTAAATGGGGAAATACTTTTGTATTTCAGGTACAGGTCATGGAAGAAAACGAGCATGCGAGCCGTACGAGGATGATGGACAGGCGTGATTCTATTTAATGGTTTTCTATTGGTGTCTTGTTTTGGGATTTCCTTATTATGTCATTTGCTTAAGTACTCGAGTACTTCTTTCTTGAATTTATTAATTTTGTGTACCCGTTTTGGGAATGGATTTGATGTCAAATTGTATTGTCAAATTTTAGTCTTTCGATTTAAATATCATGGATTGAGAAATTGGCTGTTGTCGATGATGTATGTCTTTTGTCGTATGTCGTTTTGGTGCGTTAGCCAGGTGGACTCCAAAGTGTGGGGTCCACGGCGCTGTAATAAGCCCTGATCGTCTTGGGGGTGTTACAATATCCGCCTCCTAGACGTATCCAAGCGATTCCACACTTAGGACTATCCTCAGATTTCGGAGCCAGTCCACAATGTTTGGTCCGGTTAGGTTGTTCTTTTCAAGAAATATTGCAAGTGGATTCATTGTCATTTTGAGATTTTAATTCTGCATAAAGTAAATCAGATTTAATTAGTGTTATGTGAATTATGATCCGAGTACTTAGAATAAAGGACGTTTCTATTCATGACTCGGCTCCCACTAATTTTATCGGAAAAACACACTCCAATGTGAAAAACTGGAAGTCATCACGTAGAGGGGTTTATCTTGAACCACTTTAATCAGAGTGTCTTTACTTTCCGCCTTTACAATTTTCTATATGCCTATGTGATTTTAGTATACATATCGTAAAAATCCTGTACACATCAGGCTAACAAGAGATCATTCAGTTGATGTGTTTACAACAACTTAACCTTAGACTTCCGATACGCAAACAAACTTCAAAAAAAATACAGCTTATTCAACCCCCCCTTCTAAGCTATTTATACTGTATACTGCAATAAGCGGCTTCTTGCGTGAAGTGTAAATGTGTCAAGATCCTATCGGGATTCTAAGAAAATGAGACATGAAATCCCAAATTCTATACTGGACTGATAATTACACTAAATTGATTCTGGAGTTATCAAATTTTGAGATGTTACTCAAAATTGTTATAATTGTGGCATTGGCTATGTTCTAATTGATGCCAATAGCGATTTTAGACCGTCGAATAAAGGCATTGAAAAATAAGGTCATACCGCTTGTAAAGATCCAGTGGTCACATCATGGTTTCGAGGAAGCGACATGTGAGACGGAATCAAGCATGAGAGAGAATTATCCTGGGTTATTCCTAACTTAGTTTTGGGATGGAACTATTTTAAGGGGGGGTGATATGTAATACCATAGGCAATACATGTATTTTTATTGAATTTTGACCGATGTTCGTTTCTCAAACACCCATATTTTAATTATCAATAATGATTATCAATTTTTGTGAACCATGGTAATTGTTGTTGAATGTTTACAGTATAGATAAGTAATAAGATTCTGATAGCTTCTAAGATATATAAATAGCATACGCTAACTATGTATAATTATGTATGCTAAGCTCGCTATTATACGTACGTTAGCTAAGTTCGGACAAGGGAGAATCAGATATAGACATGTGGACATTGCGATCGGGCATGCGCTGAAAGGTGGGTCAACATACAATATTGTACGTAACAGTATGACGTCAACATACGCAATGCAACCAATATAGCATAGGCTAACATGACTAAGTAAGTAAAGCTAGAATCAGTCAAATATTCTATTCCACATGGGCCAATTCTTAGCACACATGGAGACAAACGAGTTTACCATGTGTTGCGTACGCTAGCAAAAGACTTAACATACATTACGGTTGAGTTTGATGCCTATGCTAAGGTGTTGTAACGTATGCAATGGCCAAGGCAGAAGCCTCGGGACTCCTCTGGACTGAGCATTGCATACATGATCAAGTAAAGCTCACATAAAATCCTTAGTGTATGTTAAGTTTTCAAAGTAATGCACGTTACTTAAATATATATATATATATATATTTGAGGTTTTCCTTCTCATTTCCCATATTCTACATACCTTCCTCCTGTCCCAAAGCACCTCTCTCACACCTTACATGTGCATCCCAACTCCTACTCTTCCATAGCACGCGGACTTGGTGTGTACTTGGATTTCTTCAAGCTTTGATAGGGTTCTTGAAGTTTTACCATCATCATTCATTATCCGAGTTTGTTCTTGAGGTAAGTCGGTCAAAACTCAGTTTATTCTTTCAATGTAGGATGAATTATTATCGATCAAATTATATATTTAGGATTGGGGTAGAGATTTGTGTTATAATCAAACATATCTTGTAATTGAGTAACCTAAGAACTCATTGACTATATTGGTAATATGAATATTTGAATGATGCTTTCATGATAATGTTGGGAGAACCTGAATCATCACCATGTCTTGGCCAAAATTATCATAATCGGAAGATTTGCAGCCTTGTTAACTGACTATTGTCATTAATAACATTACCATGGATGATTTTATTAGGAATAAATTGATTCAAGAGTAATATAGAAATTGGAGTTAGGTGATAACTTGAACCCTCATGATAGCTGGAATATGTCCAATTATGAGAAATTGATCAATAAATGAGTTGATAAGTCACATTCGAACAATTACAATAATCTGATAAGAATTGGCTAAAATTGATTGGGGGAGGGTTTTTGAGTCTTATCATGATTTCATGATGTTGGGACTGAATAATTAATTGATTGTAATTATACTTGTGTAATATCCTCATTTTTCTTTTTCACGGTACTTTCATTTTCGGTGTATTTCTCGTTTTTTAGCAACCCTCGTGTAACCATATTAGTTTTCGAGAATCTTTGTTTCGGGACTTTCGCCTTTCGGTTCTGCAATTATCGGTTTTTCCGTCGCTTATTGATCCGATTCTCATAATTGTTGTTCGGAACCGCCGTTTCGGGGTTGCCGTAAATCCATTGCATGTTATTATGCGTATTGTGTGGTTCCGTTTGAGGCTTTGGTCGTGTTTCAGTGTTTAGAACCGTTATTATCCTGTGCCTAATGCGCGCTAATATTATGGTATAGCGCACGCTAAGCATCCTTCAGTAGCGCACGCTATGCTTGATTGGTAGCACGCGCTAGCAAGTACATCGATCTTGGGCGATTTACTCTGGACTCGGTCAGGTGCCCAGGTAGCGCACGCTATGGCCGATAGCGCGCGCTACCGAAACGCTATTAGCGCACGCAGTATGACCGGCAGCGCACGCTAACAAGGTTAGGTGAGTACTGGGCAGTTCACTTCTGGACTCAGCTGATATCCAGGTAGCGCACGCTATGGCCGATAGCGCGCGCTACCAAGAGGCTATTAGCGCACGCTAATGGTCCAGAACGCTTGGTCGTGGACTGGGGTGTTAACTTTCTGGACTGGAGTTTTTACCCGTTAGAGCACGCTAACTTCTAAGGATTAGCGCACACTAACGCTCCCTGGCTATATAAACCAGGGAGTTGACCCAGATTTTCACCTTTTCTCATTTCTTCTCCTCCCCGCGGCTTAGAGTTCCCTCAGGTGATTTTCGGGCGATTTCTTCCTCCGATCACTTCAGGCGTCATTTACCTTGAACTCTTGAAGTAGATTAACAACACCTACTTGTGTCCTTCATCCTCAATCCAAGGTAAATCTCTTAGAACCCTACTTTTGGGTAATTTGGGGGTTTGGGGATTTTCATCCGATTCGTTCCGTTTTGTTGGTTAATCCATGATGAATATGATCAATCTTATTGGTATTCTTAGTTTCCCTACGGATTCATGGTATATTTCGTAGTTGTTGCGTATTCGAGAGGGTTGGTTGTGGTCCGCCCTCGTTGTTGTTGTTAAACAGAGATACATGAATCGTAGACGGGTTTTCGGATGTATTCCTTTTCCGTATTTGTTTGGAGATGGTTGTGATTGTATTCTTCGAATCGTTAGGTTCAGTTCCGTTGGTTTCTAGCGTTCATTGGTGACTTTCCTTTCCGTTCGTTGCGTCGTCAATTATTCAAGGCAAGTATTTTTTGGAAACCTTTATGCTTAACATGAAATGGTAATGTATATTGTGTGTGCTTTGCTCACCTCGGGAGGGTCCGACGGGGTCTCGAGGGAATCTATGACTTCACTCTGGATTCACGAGTTTGTTTCGCTCACCAGCTCGGGAGGATCCTTAGAGGCCTCGAGTGGGATTCGTGGCTTCGTCCCGGTCCTAGGCGATGCCTGTGCGTGGTTTGTTTTATAATTGTAGCCAGCTCGGGAGGGTCCTTAGAGGCCTCGAGTGGGATTTTTGGCTTCATCCCGGTCCTAGGCAATTGTGATTTGACTGTTTGTTTCCGGAAAAGACATGTCTGGTTTTGGTTTTGAAATGAATTGGTGCATTGTACTATGAAATGTGTAAGCGGATGGTTTGCCTTGATTACTTGTACTAGCGTAATTGCTAACCCCTTTGGGGACTCGTTTTGGGGAAATTCTTATTATGGATTTCAGGTTATGATCAGTTGGACGAGCGAGCGTTGGTACAGTATGAGGATGCTGGCCAAGGGCGTTGACATGTGCATTTGAGTCCTTTTATTCTCGTTGTTCCTTTCGATGTGGTTGTTGTGTATTTTCTAAACTACTAGATTGTACTCGCGAGTACTTAGGCTTTTCTCTTCGAATTGTGATTGTTATTATTGGAGTTACTATATTTGTCACTTGATGTTTATTCCGCCGGTTTTTCCGGGCGTGTTGTTATTTGTTGTATTGTAAATGTGTATTTCCTCGCTAACCGAGACAGTTAGTCGTGTAGTGAATCCTTGTTTTAGCCTGGTGAGTACCACGTAGGGGTCCACGGCGCTGTAATATACTTCGAATATCTCGGGATGTTACAGTAAATGGTATCGGAGCCTAGGTTTATGGATACTTAGGCTTGTCGGTTATTTGGTTCTAGTCGTGTTTTGTATTGCACATTGTCACCCTGCTGCCTGTTGGGAATAGTGCCCTAGGACATTCGATGTGCCTAGATTTGTAATTGTCACATTTAAATAAAGTTATTTGATATCATTTATTTCTCGTTGATTATTATAATGTGTGCGTGTTTTAATATTATAATAATCGAATAATAGTTATTCACGAATAATAAGATTATTCAAATGTACCTGGTAAAATCGCGTTGAGTAGAGACTCAAGTGATTAATATACTAGTATAAGTTTGATTGATAATCATCGAATGATTATGCGTATGGTACGGATCAATCTTATGGGTATTGGTTGGAGAACTAATACTGGACCGACCCGCATTGAGATCACTGCATGGAAATGTCATAAGTGAATCTCAATATAACAGTATGTCAATAAATCCTTGAACCTGAAATTATCATAGAGTCCAACATGATAACTGCTATGCCTTGACGTAATCCAACGTCATCTGAAACATGGTGATCATAAAGGTTAGCAATCGGGATTAGTGGGAGTCATGTAGAGGGAAATGAATAATCAAGATGGGGATTTGTCCCTCTCTTAAGTGAGAGAGATATCTGCTTGGGCCCTTGATAAGTAGGAATGAAGGAAATGAATGGCCATGCTCAAATGAAGAGTCATTTGATTCAATCAGTCTACTTAAGATCGAGAAAGCATTTGAACATAAATAAGTATGACAGACTCCATGACTTAGTTCAAATATGATATCGCGTGACAAAGGGATTTGACACGTTAAAAGGTTTAATGGACTATTGACTTATATTATTTGGTTAATCATAATGTCTTGCTAGAGGCCGCTTATGATTTATTATTTTATAAGGTATTAAATAATTGCCAACATAATATAAGCCTTTTGGGTCGCACGTACGATAATTATAGACAAGTAGGAATAAGTATCAACTGGGAATAATAAATATAATATTGGATATTATATTTATAAGGATATTAAATAATAAGTAATATATAATATTGGATATTATATATATTGTATTATTTAATAAGTTGAGGGGCAACTAAGCAAATACTAGATTATTGAATCTAGGGATTACTTAGTATAAATAAGAGATCCATGACAGGGAGTTGTCATAAGAACTCAAAGAAAAATCGCCCCCTTCCAAGAAGAAGAAAAAAATCGGCCTCTTCCTCTTACAGTAGAAGAACGACGCCGGTCGTCTAATCCTCTTCCCTTAATTGATCTTGATCAATAGTACAATACTTCTAGTAAGGAATTTGTGTTGTATTATTTATCAATATTATTCGTAAGGATCTAGAAATCCGACTTGTAAAATTGTTCGTGTGTGGATCACCAAAAAAGGAAGGAGATATTCATCTGCTTCTAGTCCGGATCTAGAATTGTTCAATCGGATTAAGGTAATTCGATTAATCCTTTAATTAAACAATTAAATTACTGCATGAGATCCTAAATTGGGTTTTCACATTTATTGTTCCACTGCGTTTTCACTCCGATTATTTTGTATTCGATGCATAGAAAACCCAACACTGCCAGCATCTCGGTACTTCCAGTGCTCGTAAGTTTTCCTTACTTGATTCTTTGTTTTCTCGTACCGTAATAACGTTTCCTGAATTGTGGATGTTTTCCTCTCTTACTTATCATCGAGTTGCTTTTGCTACCTTTTAACACCAGTATGGATGCTGGAAGAGGCCGTGGTCGAGTTCGTGGTAGTGGTCGTGGATGCAGTCGGGGACGTGGGGCAGCCGGTGGGGCGGCCACGTCGCATTCTTCGAGAGCCGGCAGCATCGGTGACCGACACAGCCATGCTTCTTCTTAAGATGGCGCTGACCTTGGTGTTGCGGCTGTTATGAAACAGATGGTGAACCAAATGGCGGCGATAGCCCAGGCGGTTCAGAATCCGGCCCATGCTGCTCGGGACGGAGCTGACTGTTAGCTCTAGGATGTCATCAAGATACATATTTCCATAGTTCACGGGAGCCTCTGACCCGATTGGCTGGGAAGGGTGTATCAAGGAGATATCCAAAGTCTTCGTTGCCACCAACTATCCCGAGGACCGCAAGGTCCCAATTGCCAGTATTTTCTCACTGGGGACGCTACTGATTGGTGGGAGGCCGTTGGGCCTAAGGATCACGTTGCTTCGTGGGCAGAATTTAAGGATCTGATGGAGACTGAGTATTGCTCGTGGCCGGTTAGACAGGCTCGAGTCCATGCCTTCTATGATGCTCAACCGCGATATGTTCCTGTCTCCCAAGCTATTGCCGATTTCAATAAGGAGTTGGGCTATGTGAAGACCCAAGTTGTCAAGGAGAGCGACAAAATTTTTCACTTTTCCAGACGGATGAAACTGTCAATTCAGGACTATATGTCCGGGTTCGTATGTACTACCTTGAAAGATTATCAGAGTCGAGCTCTTGCCTATGATATGTCCATGACGGCCAGTGCGGCGGTCCGGGAGAGTAAGAAACAGAAGTCCGCTGGAAATTTCTCGGGTCACAAGGGTGGAGGCCAGCAGAAATCTCAGTCTGCAAATATTCTCGGGGGTGGTTCGGATCGTTTTTCTGGAGGCTATCGAGGAACTGCGAGTGCCTCCATTCGGGATGCCAAATGGTTCAACTGCGGCAAGACGGGCCATCGGAATCGGGAGTGTCCACGTCCGCCTTTGACTTGTCATACTTGTGGTCAGTCGGGCCACAAGGCTTTCTTTTATGAGCGGGTAGGACACCTTCTTGGTGCTCAGACTTCTTTTCCAGCACCTAGAGAGCCGAATGTGAACCAGGGCTCGTTTGCTCTGCAGTCTCCACCGAGTGCCAGCCGAGGGAGAGGTCGGGGTCAGCCCGCTAGAGGGGGAGCTTCCAGTGTCGGCTCTGCCCCTCCACGTATCTATGAGATGAGGAGGGCCAATGATCCAGCGTCCACCGTGGTGATAGGTACCGTTCACATCCATTCCCATCCTGTCAGTGTGCTTTTTGATTCGGGTGTTACGCATTCATTCATTTCTCTGGAGTGTGTGCGCCGTTTGAGTCTTGACTGTTTATCGCCTTGCGAGCCTTTCATCGTTAAACTTTCTAGAGGTGATAAAATTGTTGGTGATCGAGAAGTCCGAGACTGTTCTGTGTTTATTTGTGAGAGGGATTGGCTCTCTAACCTTATTGTTGTGAGTATTGAGGGCGAGGATCTGATTCTCGGGAATGATTGGCTCGAGCGGCATGGTGCAATCATGAACTACCGCACGAGGATCATTACCATGCTATCCGAGGATGGCACCGAGCACTCTTTCATGGGGCGAAAGAGAAACCAAAAGTTCGTTATTAATGCCTTAAAGGCAATGAGACTCCTGCGAAAGGAGTGTACTGGTTATTAGTGCTATGCCTTGAAGGCGGAGAATGATGGAGTCGAGCTTTCATCGATTCCATTCGTTAGTGAGTTTCCTGATGTTCTTCCTGATGAGTTACCGGGGTTGCCATCGGACCGCGAGGTTGAGGTCGCTTTAGAGTTAGAGCCGGGTGCGGCTCCGATTTCGAAGACACTGTATCGCATGGCACCTTCAGAGATGGACAAGTTGAAGAAGCAGTTGAGTGAGCTTCTTGAATCAGGGTATATTCGACCGAGCGCTTCGCCTTGGGGCGCAGCGGTTTTGTTCGTTCGAAAAAAGGATGGTTCACTGCGTTTGTGTATCGACTATCGCGAGCTGAACAAGGTGACCATAAAGAACAAGTATCCTCTGCCGAGGATTGATGACTTGTTCGATCAGTTGTAGGGAGCTGTGGTATTCTCGAAGATCGACTTGAGATCGGGGTACTATCAGCTTCGGGTGAAGGAGTCCGATATTCCGAGAACAACTTTTCGGACGAGATACGGACACAATGAGTTTGTAGTTATGCCTTTTGGGTTAACTAATGCACCGGCGGTATTCATACAGTTCAAGGTCTTTATTGAGTATTTAGATAAGTGTGTCGTCGTCTTCATTGATGATATCCTTATTTATTCGAGGAATGAGGAGGAACACACGCATCATTTGCGAGTAGTGTTAGACATTTTGAGGACCGAGCAACTCTATGCAAAGTTCTCAAAATGTGAGTTCTGGCTGAAGGAAGTGATGTTTCTAGGTCACGTGATTTCAGTCGAGGGTGTTCGTGTGGACCCACAGAAAGTTGAGGCAGTGTTGGATTGGGCGCCCCCTAAGAACGTGAAGGAGGTCCGTAGTTTCTTGGGTTTAGCTGGCTACTACCGTAGGTTCATCGAGGGTTTTTCGAAACTAGCTCGGCCACTTACACAGTTGCTCCAGAAGTCCGAGAAGTTCGTCTGGAATGACGAGAGGCAGTCGAGTTTTGAGGACCTGAAGAGGCGTTTGACTTCAGCCCCGATTTTAGTGTTGCCATGTGGCAACGAGGGTTTTGCTGTTTATAGCGATGCTTCAGGTCAGGTTCTTGGGTGCGTGTTGATGCAGCACGGCAAGACTATTGCGTTTGCGTCGAGGCAGTTGAGGCCGTATGAGCTTAACTACCCTACCCACGATTTGGAGTTAGCGGCAGTTGTCTTTGCGCTCAAGATTTGGCGTCACTATCTTTTTGGCTCTGCATGTCAGATTTTTACCGATCATAAAAGTCTGAAATATATATTTACTCAGCGGGAGTTGAATATGAGGCAGAGGAGGTGGTTAGAGTTAATTAAGGATTATGATCTCGAAATCCTTTATCATCCGGGCAAGGCGAACGTTGTGGCCGATGCATTGAGTCGGAAACCAATCTCGTTGCGGACACTTGAGATCCTTACATCTCAATCGGAGCTTCAGCGGGATTTGATTAGGTTGAGTGTTGAGGTTTTGTTACCGGGAGCCGTTGGGCAACTCCATGCTTTAGAGATTTCATCATCCTTGATCGATGAAATTAAACAGAAGCAGTTAGAGGATCCGATGATTATCCAAATCCAAGAGAATGTTCTTAAGGGAAAGCTCCTGGGTTTGTGATTATGAAGATGGAGTATTGAGATTCCAGAGTCGTCTATGTGTACCGAACGACTCGGAATTGAGGCAGAGCATTTTACGTGAGGCCCATACTATGCCTTACTCCGTTCATCCTGGTTCGAGTAAGATGTACAAGGACCTGAGAAGGAATTTCTGGTGGAATGATATGAAGGAGGAGGTCGCATAGTTTGTAGCGAGATGTTTGACTTGTCAGCAAGTCAAAATCGAACATCAGCGACCGGCCGGGTTATTACAGTCACTTCCCGTTCCGGAATAGAAATGGGAAGATATATCGATGGACTTTGTCACGAGTATGCCGAGATCGAGATCAGGCATGAATATGGTTTGGGTGATTGTTGATCGTCTAACCAAGTCGGCACATTTTCTGGGCATCAAGGAGACTTTGGGCCCAGAGAAGTTGGCTCGTGTGTTTATTGCGCAGATTGTGAGGCTTCATGGTACTCCGAAGTCTATTATTTCGGATCGGGACGGCCGCTTTGTATCGCATTTTTGGCAAGCGGTGCATAAGGCGTTGGGTACTCGTTTGCGTTTGAGTACCTCTTTTTATCCCCAGTCAGATGGACAGTCTGAATGCACTATCCAGACATTCGAGGATATGTTGCGTGCATGTGCTCTCGACTGGAGCAGTGACTGGGAGGAGCATCTACCATTGATCGAATTTACGTACAACAATAGTTGGCACGCATCGATTCAAATGGCACCGTATGAGGCACTTTATGGGCGGCGATGTCGATCGCCGATTTGTTGGAACGAAGCGTCCGACTTGGTGGGAACCAAACCGGATATCTCTTTAGAGACGAGGCGGAAGGTGGAATTGATTCGGGAGCGGATGTTGACAGCTCAGAGTCGACAGAAGTCATATGCCGACGTCCGTCATCGACTTTTGGAGTTCGAGATGGAAGATCACGTTTTGCTAAAGGTGTCGCCAACGAGGGGAGTTTTCCGCTTTGGGAAGAAAGGGAAGCTGAGTCCGAGATTTATTGGGCCCTTTGAGATTCTCGAGCGAGTCGGTGATTTGGCATACCGTTTGGCGCTACCTCTGGCCTTGAGTCGCGTTCATAACGTTTTCCATGTTTCTCAGCTGAGGAAATATGTTCCGGATCCTAGTCACGTCATCGACTATAGTGAGATCGATATTGCCGAGGACTTTACCTTCGAGGAGCGTCCCTTGAAGATTTTGGAACACCGTGAGAAGCGACTGAGGCATAAGACCATTCCCTTGGTCAAAGTGCAGTGGTCGAGACATGGTGTCGAGGAGGCAACTTGGGAAACTGAGGATAGCATGCGTGCTAGGTACCCCGAGTTGTTTGTTTCTTAAGTTTCGGGACGAAACTTATTTTTTTAGAGGGGAAGAATGTAATATCCTCATTTTTCTTTTTCACGGTACTTTCATTTTTGGTGTATTTTTCGTTTTTAGCAACCCTCGTGTAACCATATTAGTTTTCGAGAATCTTTGTTTCGGGACTTTCGCCTTTCGGTTCTGCAATTATCGGTTTTTCCGTCGCTTATTGATCCAATTCTCATAATTGTTGTTCGGAACCGCCGTTTCGGGGTTGCCGTAAATCCATTGCATGTTATTATGCATATTGTGTGGTTCCGTTTGAGGCTTCGGTCGTGTTTCGGTGTTTAGAACCGTTATTATTCTGTGCCTAACGCGCGCTAATATTATGGTATAGCTCACGCTAAGCATCCTTCAGTAGCGCATGCTACGCTTGATTGGTAGCGCGCGCTAGCGAGTCTGTCTAGTACTAGACAGTTTACTCCTGGACTCGGTCAGGTGCCCAGGTAGCGCACACTATGGCCGATAGCGCGCGCTACCGAAACGCTGTTAGCGCACGCAGTATGACCGGCAGCGCACGCTAACGAGGTTAGGTGAGTACTGGGCAGTTCACTTCTGGACTCGGCTGATGTCCAGGTAGCGCACGCTATGGCCAATAGCATGCGCTACCGAGAGGCTATTAGCGCACGCTACGTTTTGGGTAGCGCACGCTAACGGTCCACAACGCTGGGTCCTGGACTAGGGTGCTAACTTTCTGGACTGGAGTTTTTACCCGTTAGCGCACGCTAACTTCTAAGGATTAGCGCACGCTAACGCTCCCTAGCTATATAAACTAGGGAGTTGACCCAGATTTTCACCTTTTCTCATTTCTTCTCCTCTCCGCGGCTTAGAGTTCCCTCAGGCGATTTTCGGGCGATTTCTTCCTCCAATCACTTCAGGCGTCATTTACCTTGAACTCTTGAAGTAGATTAAGAACACCTACTTGTGTCCTTCATCCTCAATCCAAGGTAAATCTCTTAGAACCCTACTTTTGGATAATTTGGGGGTTTTGGTATTTTCGTCCGATTCGTTCCGTGTTGTTGGTTAATCCATGATAAATATGATTAATCTTATTGGTATTCTTAGTTTCCCTACAAATTCATGGTATATTTCATAGTTGTTGCGTATTCGAGAGGGTTGGTTGTGGTCCGACCTCGTTGTTGTTGTTAAAAGGATATACATGAATCGTAGGCGGGTTTTCGGGTGTATTCCTTTTCCGTATTCGTTTGGAGATGGTTGTGATTGTATTCTTCGAATCGTTAGGTTCGGTTCCGTTGGTTCCTAGCGTTCGTTGGTGACTTTCCTTTCCGTTCGTTGTGTCGTCAGTTATTCAAGGCAAGTATTTTTTGGAAACCTTTATGCTTAACATGAAATGGTAATGTATATTGTGTGTGCTTTGCTCACCTCGGGAGGGTCTGACGGTGCCTCGAGGGAATCGATGACTTCACTCTGGATTCACGAGTTTGTTTCGCTAGCCAGCTCGGGAGGGTCCTTAGAGGCCTCAAGTGGGATTCGTGGCTTCATCCCGGTCCTAGGCGATGCCTGTGCGTGGTTTGTTTTATAATTGTAGCCAGCTCGGGAGGGTCCTTAGAGGTCTCGAGTGGGATTTGTGGCTTCGTCCCGGTCCTAGGCAATTGTGATTTGACTGTTTGTTTCCGGAAAAGACATATCTGGTTTTGGTTTCGAAATGAATTGGTGCATTGTACTATGAAATGTGTAAGCAAATGGTTTGCCTTGATTACTTGTACTAGCGTAATTGCTAACCCCTTTGGGGACCCGTTTTGGGGAAATTCTTGTTATGGATTTCAGGTTATGATCAGTTGGACGAGCGAGCGTTGGGACAGTACGAGGATGCTGGCCAAGGGCGTTGACATGTGCATTTGAGTCCTTTTATTCCCCTTGTTCCTTTCGATGTGGTTGTTGTCTATTTTCTAAACTAATAGATTGTACTCGCGAGTACTTAGGCTTTTCTCTTCGAATTGTGATTGTTATTATTGGAGTTACTATATTTGTCGGTTAATGTTTATTCCGCCGGTTGTTCCGGGCGTGTTGTTATTTGTTGTATTGTTAATGTGTATTTCTTCGCTAACCGAGACGGTTAGTCGAGTAGTAAATTCTTGTTTTAGCCTGGTGAGTCCCACGTAGGGGTCCACGGCGCTGTAATATACTTCGAATATCTCGGGGTGTTACAACTGGGCCGTGAATTATGATACCGGGAACTATCGTGGTCGTGGCATTGCGACCTCAAAAATTGATTACATCGGACTTAAGGCAATTTCGGTACTTGCTTGGCTATGATAATTGATTTTGTGAAATTTAATTTGTAATTACGTGTTCCCATTTTTTATTACCGAATGTGATTGAGTTGATTGAGGAAGTGGCCACATGAATGGCTGGGGCCCAAACATACCCTACTTGATGGGCAAAATCCGACATTAACTAATATCCGGGCAGAAATCCGGACAAATATTTACTTTTAAATAGGAGAGTAACAATTGAAACCCCATCCAACCCGTCCCTTGTGATATTTTGATCTCGGTGATGTAACAACGACGACAAATTGGTGTGTGTTTATCTGCATTATTGAATGTAATAAAAAAAATAGGGGATTACTAGCTTATATGTAATATTATTGCCAAATTTATTATCATTGACTTACCTCAGGTTGGCCTGGCATGATTCGCCGTGTCAGACAAAATATTTTCCTATAAGCAAGACATTCCCGAGACAAATTCATTGGGCCCTTGGCTTGGAAAGATTCGCTAACCAAGCTGGATCCATGGGTTCGCCATGTCAGCCACATTTATTTGAACGGTCAGGTAAGGTGACTTTCGAGAAGGAGTCAAAAGCCACAAGCTCCATAAGAGTAGGAACAAACGAGTCAACGTAACCGACGGATAAGGTTGAGGAGAGAAACCCTAGAGATCCGAAGCTGTCATATATAAATACAAAACTATCGACCCAATGAGATAATCGAATTCCACATCATTTTCTACTCAACTTACGCTCTCTAATAACTCTCTCACATTCTCATGCGCTCTCAACCATCGCATCACCTCCATCACTCAGCAGACATACTCGACCGTCCAATATCACCATCACGACCGTTCGACACTTCTCCTTCATCTTCTGATGCACTCGATCGCCGCATCACCACCATCACTCACCGTACATACTCTCGACCGTCCGATATCATCAACATCATCAATTGTTTCATTGTTTATTATTTTAAGTTCATTTATTTCAATTTATCCAATATAAATTGTTTACTGACTTGAGCATCGGAGGCTCTTCGGCTAACACCCTACCAGTGCACTATAAGGAATCTTACGTATTTTATTGACAGGTTGCTAGTGCCGACTGAACCAACTTAACTGACATGCCTGACATCATCATAGTTATTTGTAGAATTTACTCCCTACAGCTGTGATGGCTGGCTAATTTTTTTTTTTTTTTTTTTTTTTTTGGAGGGGCGAGGGGGGCATTAAGGGTCGAGATTTGTTCATGACTTATACATCTTCAACTGTGTATTCCTATTCTGCTTCAACAGTTACACCGACAAAATATGGTATGGCTTATGTGGAATTTTTACTTCAATCAGATGATTTATATCAGCACCGACAACTATTCACCCTAGAAGTTCGTTCCGCTCTAGGAGTTTCTTCTATTTATTTAGTTTTCTGATAGAAGTTCTTGAAAGCATACTACTACTGTTAAAGGCCCACGTGCTACATCAGCAAAAGTCTACCCTCTCATGGTGGACCTTTTCCAATATTTTTTGTGTCAAGCTCGATCCCCAAAGCTCTGATTTTTCTTGATTTTTGGGTGTGGTATGATGAGGAGCTGGACTAAAAGGGGTGGACGCCTCCCGGCGTAAAAGATCAGCCCTTATTACAACAGCAAACATCTCCTCCGACTTCCGTATTTATTCCTCGCCTCAAAGTAGTGATGATAGATCTCTCCAAATAAAAACCAAACCAAACTAAACCAAACATACTCAGTATATCCCGCTCAGAGCAGGGTTTGTGAAGGGTAAGATGTACGCAGATCATGCTCCTACTTATTACGATAGGGAGGTCAAGCTTCCATAAGACTCACTAATAAGACAAAGCAGACCTCATGATAAATACAAAGGAAAACATACGATTCGAAAAAGCTCGAGACCATACTGTTCCCACGACTGATCCACGGGACTTACCTGCGGACTGGCTACTTCACTCTCGATGAACGCTGCTCTAACAAAAGAGAGGTTGACTCTGCGCACAGCTCCCTGTCAAAAATACACCACACTCAAAGGCAATAGGATAAAATATACAATAAAAGTAAAAATGCAATGCTCTAGGTCAAAGCTAACCGAGACAACCCAACCCTGAGGCTCTCAACTACAGCACCGCTCCCTACAAAAGAATCCACAACTCTGATCTGACGTCTCCAAGCGCACCTATAAACAGTCATGGTCTCGGAAAGGTTTAAGGCCTTCAAATCTAATCTCAGTTGCTCCTCCCACGTCCTCCTTGGTCTGCCTCTCCTCCTCTCCCCAACAACCATTAAACTCTCGACCCTCCTCACCGGAGCAGATGCCTGCCTCCTGCGGACGTGGCCAAACCATCCCAATCTCCCTTCCCTAACTTTCGCTGAAATGGGCGCCACTTCCAGCGCGTTCCTGAAAACCCCGTTTGCAATTCTATCTAACACTGTGCGACCACGCGACCAACATAACATTCTCATTTCAGCCACTTCCTACTTGCTCTCAAGCGACTTTTTCATCGCCCAACATTCGGAGCCATACAACATTGCAGGTCGGATTGCCGCTCTATAGAATTTACCCTTCAACTTTAGAGGGACTTTCTTGTCGCACAGGACCCCTGTCGCTGCTCTCCACCTTAGCCACCCTGCCTTGATGTGATGCGTGACATCATCTTCACACTCACCTTCCTTCTGAATGATCGAACCCAAATACTTGAACTTATCCGTACGGGGTACGATCTGATCCGCAATCATTACCTCAACATCTTCCGCGTTGGCCTCACCACTAAAGTTACACCAGAGATACTCGGTCTTAGACCGGCTCACACGCAAGCCCTGGGATTCTAACTTAGCCCTCCAAAGCTCCAACTTAATTGACCTAATTCTATTTGATACATGGATTCTAAACATTTGGCATTGCATTAAAAACTGAAACAAGGCCTGTTGAACTAAGAGTGTTTTCTTCTCATAATACTCCCTCCGTCCACCAACCATGTGCATTATTTTGACCGGCACGAGTTTTAATATTTCAGTTGACTTGGTTGGTTGAGAGTGTTGAGAGTGGAGTAAGGGGTCCATTTGTAGTAAAAAAATTCCAAGAATAAACAATGCACATAAGTTGCGGACGGACGGAAGGAAATTGTTGCACATGGATGGCGGACGGAGGAGTATAATTTATGTGACCACAGTACATCTTGCAAGCATAACACACACACACACACACACATATATATATATATATATATATATATATGCGTGTGTGTGTGTGTGAAATAGCACTTCACATAGAAGTTGTGAAAGAATAAGATGTTGGAGAAAGAATCACCCAAAAGTGGGAGAGAAGCAGAACGAGCAAGTTAGCCAGAAAAACTTTCAGGGAAGCTAGCTCCTCATTTGACTTTGTTTGAATGTCGATGTCAAGGAATGGCATGGCCTTTGGGAAAAAAGAAGAAAGCCAAGGGAGCAAAAAGCACATCATCCTAGGTAAGCAACATCTTTGAAGGGGCATCTCACTGAGTATACGCAATTCTCGAATGTATCTTTTCCGGCCAATTCCATGTCACTCTACTTTGGACCCTCTTGCAGGAGCTCGTACCGAGTCTATTTCAGGTTAGTCTGAAGATTTGTGTTGTAATTTCATCAAATCTAATTCAGCGGGAACATCAAAACCAATTAAAAATATTGTATACACATGTAGTAGATGAATCTAATCTAGTTCGAACAAAGTATAAGAATTAGACCTTTGATGCGTGTAGTTAAACTTGCTCTTGATCTTGTGGAATAAGCTTGAGGACTGTGAGTGGCGCCCCTCTACCGGTATCCACATAGTAGATATTGAATTGCCTCGAGTCGTTAACTTATAACATGAAGAAAGATGAAGAACTCAAAGAACTCATTCTCCTCTCTCTCCTCGTGTATAATTAATAGGGTAAGATGATTCTTTGTATTTTGACTATAATAACACACATGTAATTATCTCTCCGCTTGATTAGGTATTTATAGCACATATATCTCTCCCCTTGATTAGGTATATTTTTGTCCAACAAGGACAAAAATACAAAGTGACTGCCCCCTTTTGAGCCGGCCGACCCGCTGGTCCTTGGCCTGACAAGGGTTATTCTCGTTTGGACCGAACATGTGTGGGCCGTGCAACATGCTCGGCCCAGCCAATGTGTCAGCTTGTCCCAGTTCATCCCGTTTGGATTTTAAAGTCAGTTTTACCCATTTACACTTCTACACTCTAAGTCCAATTGATTCAATCTCCTCCTTTGTGTGTTACCCCATAGGTTCAGTTATAATTAGGCGTGAGAAGCATTAATTCATGAACCTTGTACATTAGGACAACATTATTCCCACTATGCTTTACAACAAAGGCTCGTTTATGTTAAACAGGATTTACGCTTGGTTAGATTAGCACTACCACACCAAATACCCATCTCTTTGTCAGAGAACTTAGTTCTACCTAGAAATATTCTCTTAGGCCAATCAGCTCTAAGTTGATGTAACACCCCAAATTAGGCGGATATTATAGTGCCGTGAACCCCCAACTGGGACCCACCAGGCGAGTGAAAATTAATGAATTAAATAATATAATTGTAGTATCGAACCACATTATATCATTAATTATTCCGGTGAGGAGTTTCAAGTATAACACACCCTGGAAATACAGAATACATGTATATTTTATATGAAGATAAAATATACAACACTGAATAAAATGAAAATCCAAACGGAACTGCAGCGGAAATACAAATGAAGAAACATGAATGTCTGAAAGGACTGGGGTCCCCTACTAGTATCACTGGGACTCCTCGCCGTCAACGTTCTTTTCTCGTGCCTTTGCCTTGCCATGACCTGAAAACAACATCCCCAACGGGGTCAGTTACACAGAACAACAATCCTCAATAGTTGAACAATTTACAATAATCACATGAATGAGTTATGAAATCAAGTTGAATGATGGGCATCATAGTACGCTACGAATGGGATGTGCAAGTGCACAAGCCTGTCGAGTGCCCGGCGTCCCGCATAATCACCCGCAAAACTTGGCCTAATTAGTCTCACGGAGGCACGTTACCGTGTGCACAGTCAAATGTGTCCGGATCCCCGCATAAACACACTTAATGTGCCCGACTAAAAATTCCACATATATACCACCTGGAACACAATACAATCCTGGAAGGTCACAAGAACAAAAGCGACCATGATGAACAAGAATGAATAGAAATCCAACAAGGACCAAAAATGACTCACCGAGATGAATTAATGGCGCAATGAGTGATAGCTCAAATGAAATGATTGGAAACGTCGTTCCTCGTGAATTGAATGATTAGTTGATAATTACAAGTCTCAACATGATTGATATATTATGCATGAATTATACGTATGAATGATCAACAACGAAATGAATGACTATCCTTTTAACTGAGTAAGAATTAACTTACCTCACTACCGGTGAAGAAATGTCCTTCCCCAAACAAACGTCCTTAAAGGAATTATCGGTCGCTCGAACAACCTTAAATAACACAATTACCAACAACTCGCTTAATATACGAATCAAGCATGATTACGACCAACTCGAGGAGTCGATACAACAATCCAAACTCATTGGGGTAATCTAACAAACACATTGTAAACAACCTTTAATTGTTTACTGCCAATCTTAATTATATCGATATCACGCCTCCAATGAGTGATTCAATCCAACAAAACGTTATTAATACAATCAATAATCCAATAGGAATACTCCATTCGAGATTACGACAACATCTAGTCGAAACCCCAAAATTCCAAAGTCAACCCTTAAGGTGTTCTTGAATAATTTCCCAAATACTCAACAAATCCGAAAATACGCCAATAAATCCGTAGGAACACATGTATCTAAGGTAGGTAATCCATATTCAATATATTCCAACATAATAGCAATCTAACTTGAAGAGATCGGAAGGAAAACACTCAAATCCCAAAATTCTAGATTCAAGAAATGTTTACCTTGAATTGGTGTTTTGGAGAGGATTAAATGTTGATCAATCTGAACTAGGAGCTTGAAGATGTTGCTAGATGATTGCAGCTCGAAAAGATCTTCCCAAATCGTCCAAAATGGCCCAAAAACGCCCAAGGAAGGAGGTGAGATGTGAAAATGACGAAGAAGGGCTGAATTGTCCTATTTATACCTGAGTCAACTTAGCGCGCGCTAGCTCCTGTGATTAGCGTGCGCTAGCGGGTTCACCGGGTAGTCCAGTACTCACTGCCTGCATCGTTAGCGTGCGCTACGTACCTTGGTAGCGTGCGCTAACGCCCCTTCTTAGCGTACTTTAACCTTGTGTTAGCGTGCGCTACCTGATAGTTGGTGTTCAGAATATTGGAGTCTAGAACCTACTGTCCTCTGCCCTGCTCGCCTTAGCGTGCGCTACACCTATAATATAGCGTGCGCTATTAATACCATTAACGTACGTTAACTCCAGTCGTAGCGTGCGCTATGAATTTCTAATTCAGTCCAGTACCTACTAGACTGCCTGTCACAATTACACAAGTAGCATGCGCTAACGAAGGCCGATAGCGTGCGCTACTGATACAACTAGTGCACGCTATTTTCCACTCATAGCGTGCGCTACGAAACACCAATTCAGTCCAGTGCCTTCTGGACTGTCTGCCTCAATTGCACTAGCGTGCGCTAATACTGAACGTTAGCGTGCACTACCAGTACTCAGTTAGCGTGCGCTAAAAAGAGTATGTAGCGTGCGCTACTCTTAACACACAGCCAACCAAAAATATGATGATAATGATACTATTCTCGTCTCGATTCTCAAACAAGGTTGAATGATGAATAATAACTGATATATGATTCATCGTACGCCGAACGGAGAAACATAATGAATGAATATGAATGATGAATGATTATTAATGAGTGAAAACTACTGAGTGATAATTATTGAATGATAATAAATGAATTTACAACCGGGTATTACATACTCCCCCCCTTAAAAAGAGTTTCGTCCCCGAAACTAAGGGTCAAACAATTCGGGATAACTCTCCCGCATACTATCCTCGGTTTCCCAAGTAGCCTCTTCAACTCCGTGTCTAGACCACTGAATTTTCACCAAAAGAATCACCTTGTTCCTCAACTGTTTGATTCGTTGCTCTAGGACTCGTACAGGATGCTCCTCATACGAATGATCATCCGCGATCTCAATTTCGTCGAACTGAAGTATGTGACTCGGGTCGGCAACATACTTCCGCAGCTGAGAGATGTGAAACACATTATGATTTCGGCTCAAAGCCGGAGGTAAAGGCAATCGATAATCCAGACTGCATATTCGATCCAAAATTTCAAATGGTCCAATGAATCTCGGACTCAACTTTCCTCTCTTTCCGAAACGGAAAATACCTCGGCTCTTGACCAAAATGTGGTCACCTGCCTCGAACTCTAATGGTCGACGATGATTATCTGCATATGATTTTTGTCGACCCTGAGCGGACAACAAATGACTCCTGAACAAAGCTACCTTCTCGCGGGCGGCTATAAGCATATCGGGCTCGGTGCCGATTGATTCTGATAAGTCATCCCAACACAAGGGAGATCGACAACGACGGCCGTATAAGGCCTCGTAAGGTGCCATCTTAATCGAAGCATGCCAACTGTCATTGTACGTGAACTCAATCAACGGTAGTTGGGCTTCCCAATCATATTTCCAATCGAGAACGCATGCCCTCAACATGTCCTCTAACGTCTGAATAGTTCGCTCTGTTTGTCCGTCTGACTGAGGATGAAAAGTTGTGCTGAGATTAAGCTAACTTCCCATGGCACGATGAACGGATTTCCAAACATGTGACACGAATCGCCCGTCACGATTAGAAACGATACTCTTAGGAGTACTGTACAATCTCATGATCTTTTTAATGAATAACTGGGTAAGTCTCTCAGGACCCCACGTATCCTTAATCTCAAGGAAATGAGCTGACTTAATTAAACGGTCCATAATTACCCAAATTGTATTCATGCCACGACGACTCGTCGGCAAACTCGTGATGAAGTCCATTGAAATATCCTCCCACTTCTATTCTGGGATAGGAAGCGGTTTTAGCATACCTGCCGGTCGCTGATGTTCTAACTTGACTTTTTGACAGGTCAGACATCTCGAAACAAATTCTGCGACTTCTCGCTTCATAATACTCCACCAGTAATTTTGTTTCAAGTCTTTGTACATCTTGCTAGACCCCGGATGGATAGAATAAGGGGTAGCGTGGGCCTCTCTCAAAATCGAGTTTTTCAACTCGTCATTCGCCGGAACGCATAACCGGTTCTTAAATTGCAAAAGTCCATCCTCGTGGACAAAAAATCCAGGGGCTTTACCCTAAGACACATCCTCACGGATGCGCAACAAAAACGGGTCTGAACCCTATTTCGCTCTGATCGCCTACTCAAGTGGCGATGAAATCTCTAATATACAAAGCTGCCCTTGTACTCGCTGTAACTAGACCTCGATCTCGGGTCTTAGGTATTCCTGTTGAAGTTCCTTTTGAACAGTCAAACGAGCAAGCATTTGCTCCTGAACGGACTTACGACTCAAGGCGTCGGCGAAAACGTTCGCCTTACCTGGCTGGTATTGTATCTCAATGTCATAATCTTTAATCAGTTCCAACCACCATCTCTGTCGCATATTTAACTCCTTCTGAGTAAATATATACTTCAAACTCTTATAATCGGTGAAAATCTGACAGGTGACGCCATAAAGATAATGTCGCCAAATCTTCAACGCGAAAGCCACGGATGCTCACTCCAGGTCATGGGTCGGATAATTGACCTCATGAGGTCTCAGTTGCCGCAAAGCATAAGGAATCACTTTCCCGTTCTGCATTAATACACATCCAAGACCGTGTCCGGACGCGTCACTATAAACCACGAATCCTTCCGTCCCTTGTGGCAAGGAAAGGACAGGTGCTGAAATTAAACGGATCTTGAGTTCCTCAAAACTCTATTGACACGCGTCAGACCACGTGTATTTCTTATCCTTCCGCAAAAGGTTCATCATAGGTTGAGCGATTTTAGAAAATCCATCCACAAATCGCCGGTAATAGCCTGCTAATTCGAGAAAACTTTAGATTTCCTTAACATTCTTCAGAGGTTGCCAGTCTCGGATAGCCTCCGTCTTCTGAGGGTCGACACGTACCCCGTCTGATGAAATCACATATCCGAGAAATGTCACCTCGAACATCCAGAACTCACATTTGGAAAATTTTCCATGGAGTTGTTCTCGTCTCAACACGTCGAGGACCTGATGAAGGTGAAGTTCGTGCTCCTATCGGTTACGGGAAAAAATCAAAATGTCATCTATGAAAACAATCACGAACTGATCCAAATAGTCGATGAAAACTCGATTCATTAATTTCATGAATACCGCAGGTGCATTAGTTAACCCAAATGGCATCACCACAACATCATAGTGCCCATAGCGCGTTCGAAACGCCGTTCTTGCGATATCCAACTCTCGAATTCGCAATTGATGATGCCAAGATCTCAAATCGATTTTGGAAAATACTGAAGCTCCCTGAAGTTGATCTAAGAGATCATCGATGCGGGGTAGGGGATATTTCGTCACCCTGTTCAACTCTCGGTAATCAATGCACAAGCAAAATGAACCATCCTTCTTCTTGACAAATAACACAGGTGCTCGACACGGAGATGCACTCGGTCGGATATAAGCCTTCTCGGTCAAATCCTCCAGTTGCTTCTTCAGTTCCTGCATTTCGGTCAGGGCCATACGATACGGTGCTTTCGATAATGGGGACGTACCAGGCTCCAACTCTATCGTGAATTCTGTTAGGAGTATTTCCTCGAATGCCAATCAAAAGGATGTTGAGTGAGGGCATTGTACTTGTTATTCTGTAAATCTTCATCACAAGGCAATTGTTTGTTTGTTTATTTACTTGCAGTTACTGGCATTCCTGACTCGTAAATATATATATAGAAACTAGTCCGTGTATTTGAGAGCAAAACATTCCACTCCTTATTGGATAAGGGGATCGGCAATGGAAAGGTTTATAGCTCAAATACTTAATCGTTCGCAAGACGATGAAACTTAACTGGGCGTTAAGTTTATGTGAAGACTTGTATGACGTGTTCTTTGATGTGGAGAGTGCCTATCGAACACTAATGGTTAGTGGGAGCACATGTTATAGGTATGCTAATTGGATTAGTATACTCGAACCGAGTCACCCTCGATTCGTCACACGGATTTCACTCTGGGACAGTCAATGACGGAATCGAAAGGTTGTGATAGGTATTCGTGAACCTTCGACTTAAGGATTTAGTAGGGATGTGCTTGTGACGTTAAGATTTTCATTAGAGTAGTTCGACCCAGAAAACTGGAAGGTGGGGGTTAACCTCGACGTGCGTCTTGACGGGTAAGTAGCAAGTTCTACTGAATACCAAGATAGAATTATTTCTCCTGTTAGTGAGCGGGTTATATGTCCTATGCGGTTATTGACAAATGAGATCATAAGTCTTTGGCCAAAGAATTGGAGCCAGTTGTATTGGATACACGAGAGCTCGATGATCTCGATTTGCATTAATTCATGCATAGAGTCAAGTACAGATAGCGCTTGACTGACCGTGACCCTATAACTTGATCGGGACATTTGAAAGAATGGTTTAAACATATACTGGTATTCACGACAGAATGGTTCTTGAATGATGCCAATCATTTGTTCTCAGTTGGGATACAGTGTAGGCCGCCAGGCTGGCTAGGTGGTGCTACTACTCTTTGGTTCCTCCCATTGCTGACTGAGACAGACCTACCGAGTCACGCAATAGGATTGACGACGGAATAAATCGAGCTTATTCTCTCTTTATTAATATTAGATATTGGATATCTAATTTATTAGACATTGGATGTCTAATTAACTTTGGGACATTGGATGTCTAAATTAATGTATTGGATAAATTAATTTACGGCCAAATGAATTAAATATAATACTGTGTGATTAATATAATTCATGAATATAATTATTTCTTGGAGAAATTAATTATATTATTTTGTATTTGATATGATTAATTAATTGGATTAATTAATTGATATAAAAATACAGCGGAACGGAATGAAGTTTATCTGACTGGACTCACGGGAGTCCGAAACGAACTAAACTAGTCCGATTCTTCTAGATGGCCGCCCCACCTTCATCACACCTTCCTTGGTCTTAGTCTTGACCACAATTGGTGGAAGACGAAGATTATTACGAAGTTGGTGAGATATTATTCACATAATAAAAGGTGAAGAATTGAGAAAATAAAAGACTTACTCTTGATACCTTGTGGAACACACGGTTCTAGGCATAACAAAGAGAGAGAGATATTTTTCTAGTCTTTATGTTCATTCTTCATCATTCTTGAGTTTTTCTTGGAGAAAAAAAATTAAGAGAAAAATTGAGAGATATAGATTAAACACTTAGAGTGTTGTAATCTTGATTAGAAAGCTTCCATCACCTTATTCTAGCCGTAACCTTGGAGGTTAATTGAGTGATTGTCGTTGCGATTATTTTCTCCGGCGCGTGGCAAGTAGAGACGCAGTGCTTTCAGCGTTGGATCATTCAAGAGCTTGAAGCGGATTGGATTCGTGGAAAGCAATTTAAAGCTTGGGGAATCGCTCAAGAGAAGAACACCATTTAATCAACGGACTACAAGGATATGATTTCGCATCTTCCTTTGTTCATTTAATATTCGTATATGCGTAGCTCGATCGATCCTCGTAGGGATTCAGATTTAATTTTTGTTTTACCTCTTCTGCTGGGCCTTCGATTTAGGCACCGAATCCCAGCAGTAGTATCGTAGCATAGGTCTTGCGATCGTATATACGACATTTAGCATTTGGAATGCTTGATTGGATGGTTTGTGATTTGGAATCATATTCGTATTAATCGTTGATTTCTATTGTTTATCTAAAAATTATTTTTTCATGATTTTTTGTTACAATATAAAACTATTTTTCTTTTGAAAAACTGTTTAATTGTGCAATATAAAAATTAAAAAAATATTATTTTTGGATTCGGGACGAAAAGACGAGTCAGAAATGGCCGGACCGGCACTGGCCACGGGTCTCGCCTTGCAGTTAAAGGCTGGGCACATCAGCCAATGGCTGGGTCAATGGGTCAAGGGCTAAATGAGCCACGGCTTGGCCCGAGCCTTGTGTTTTTGGCTCCATTTTTATATTTCGTTCGGTAATTAATTTCCCACAAATTAAATTGGATTTAATTTGACTAGGATATAATTATGGTAATTTTATTCTTAGGGAAATTAATTTAATGAAATATTTTCTCGCCCGGAACAAGTTAAAATTAACGGTTGTTTGAATTAATTGGATTAATTCGTTTGGATGGATTAATTTATATTGATTGGATCAATATTTAGATTAATTATGAATGCCATTTATTTTAATGTGTTTGATGCATTATTTTCGAATGGTGATGTGGTTCATGGACTTAGTTTCGAATCGTTCGGTTTTATTCGATTGGGTTGTAAAGGCCGTTTTGAGCCTATTTATTTTACTAGAAATATTTGTATCTAAGATACAATTTTTCAATGTAAAATTTATATGTAATGATGAAGACCGGAGGAAGATCAGTTCGAGAAGACGAAGATTCAAGACCGAAAACTTGTAATTAGATTACGGAGTTTTTGATTCTAGGAACGGTCCATGAACTACATGTTGGTAGCAACTAGGTTGTGAATATTTATTCATATTGTATGAATGCACAAAAGCGCTTAAATGAATTAATGTGCAAAGTGTAACATTAATCGCGAAAATTCTCCCACGACAAATTATTAAGTTTATAAGGTTTCAAGGTTTTCCTTCCCTCCATCGAGCTTTCGAAAAATTGAAATCCAAACCGGATGTACTATGCTTCCGAGTTATCGGGGTAGTCGTTCGGGGAGGATGGATAGATTACCGGGAGTGCATTGGATGCCTTCGTTTGGAGCAAATTTTATCCCTAGAAACCTGATAGGTTGTCGAATAAGATTTAATTGTGAAACTGATTTGCGTCGATGGTATAGACTTAACTTGTTCACGAACCATAGAAACCGTATAGGTTGAAGGGAGTGAACAAGGGGAAAAAGAAGATCGAATCATCCATTAAATGGGTTGGTGTTGGACATCACTTTATGAAAATTAATAGACTAGAAACCTGTTCGGTTGCCCTTTATTGAAATTTATAAAGAACTCAATTACCACTATGAAGTAGAGCGAATGATACTTCCGGATTTCACATGTGAGTGTGTTATTCTGATAAAAAGTGGGATCTGGGTTAAAGAATAGAAAAGACCTTAATTCTATACTCAGATCATAATTGAACGAGTCAGTAATTAATCTGTCATACTTAATGCAGACGATAACTCTCAATATGACAATGAATCCACTCGCAATTCTACTCGAAAAAAACACCTTGAACGGACCTAACTTTGTGGATTGGCTCTGCAATCTGATGATAGTCCTCAGTATATAGGCACTGGGATACGTCTTGGAGACGGACATTCCGGCGCCTTCGGTGCGGACAAGAGCCAATCAGGAAGAGATTCAAAACTACGAAAAGTGGGTTAAGGATGACGTGAAAGTCCGTGCTTATATGATGGCTTCCATGTCTAATGAGCTTCAGAGAGCTCATGAGAAAATGACTTCTGCTAGACATATTCTATCTCACTTAACCGAGCTTTATGGTGAGCACAGTCGAACTGCTAGATATGAGATATCCAAGCAACTGTTCGGTGCAAGGATGAAGGAAGGTGAGAAGGTTGGGGACAACGTCCTCAAAATGATATCTATGATCGAAAGATTGGAGGCTCTTGATTTTAAGATGGATACTTCTCTGCAGACCGACCTTATCCTACAGTCTCTCCCTGATTCCTTCTCACAGTTTTTAATGAATTTCAACTGCAATGAGATTGCGTGCAACTTAGCTGGGCTAATGAACAAACTCGTGACCGCTCAGTCTCAGATGAAGACTCCGCGGATGAAGGAGTCTTCCCTTGTGATTTCTTCTGGATATCGGAGGTCTAAGAATAAGAATAAAAAGACCAAGAAGCGGACGGGACCACAAGTCAAGGACCTTAAGGGAAAGGGCAAGGCCCCGATGGTTCCAAAGATCAAGAAGAATGACGCTTGTCTCAAATGCGGTGAGCTGGGCCACTGGCTAGAGACTGTCCAATTCTTCATGGTGCTTCAGGTACAGAACTTTTAGTTTTGGAAACAAATTGTTTTGCTACTGTATTTTCTACTTCTTGGATACTGGATTCTGGTGTTAGTTCTCATATATCTACCGTGAATCAGGATCTGGAACAAACTAGGAAGCTTGGAGCTGGGGAAGTGATGATTACTATTGGAACCGGGCATAGTGTCGAAGCAACTGACATAGGATCACCTCTTTTGGGTTTAGAATCAGACTTTGTTTTAACTTTAGAAGATATACTTGTTTTGCCCAAGGGGCATAGAACATTGTATAGATTTTCATTTTTCATTGGTGATGGTTCCTGCAAAATTTATTTTAGAAATAAACTCGTGGGCACTGCTACATTGTTAAATGGACTGTATCATCTAAACCTTAGTAACAAAGTCGTTGTGAATACTATGACTAGGAAGCGTGGTAGGGATGAAACTAATCAAGTTTTCAAATAGCATTTTAGACTTGGTCATGTTGGTTAGACCAAGGTTTACAAAATAGAAAAAGATGGACTTATGGGTCCATTGGGATCGGATCCCTTTCCTACTTGTGAATCTTGCCTTAAAGGCAAAATGACTAAGTCCTTCTTCATAGGGACTTTTGAAAGAGCCGCTGATAAACTAGGATTAATCCATACTGACGTATGTGGTGCTTTGGAAGCATCACGTGATGGATATCAATATTTCATTACATTTACTGATGATCATACTAGGTATGATTATGTATACTTAATGAAACACCAATCCAAGGCCTTTGAGAAATTCCAGGAATTTAAGGCCCTAGTCGAGAAACAAACTGGTAATCATATCAAGGCACTTCGGTCGGACTGAGGTGGCGAGTATATGAGTGCGGAGTTTGACGAGTTTCTTAAGGAACATGGAATAGTATCACAACTAACACCTCCAGGTACTCCTAAGTTAAATGGTGTGTCAGAAAGAAGGAACCGAACCTTGTTGAACATGGTCCATTCTAAGCTGGGCTATACTGACTTACCGATTTACCTGTGGGGGTATGAACTCCTGACTGCTGCCTATATCTTGAACATATGTACTTATAAATCCGTTCCTAAAACTCCACATGAGATGTGGGAGGGCAGGAAACCAAGTCTTAATCACATTAGGATTTGGGGATGTCCTGCCTATGTCAAGAAGACTAAGGTGGACAACTTGGAAGCGAGGTCCGTGAAGGGACGTCTCATTGGATTCCCATATGGAACGATGGGTTATCTATTATACATACCCGAAGATCGAAATATCTTCGTTGATTTGCAAGCACACTTCCTGGAAGATGAGTTCATTCAGGAAGGCGGAGCATTTAGAAGTATTTCTTTGGAAGAATACAATGAAACTCCTCAATAGACACATGTGCAAGAAATTGGAATCAAACTTTCTGAAACACAAGTACAACCACCTCGTAGGTCTAGTAGGGTGTCTCATTTACCTGAGAGGTATGGCCTTGTGCACTTGGAGGAGCTGGGCCTCGATGAGGTTCCAAGTGATAGCCAAAAGACCGACCCAACGACCTTTGACCAAGCGATGGTGGATGTAGACTCCGTGAAATGGCGTGAAGCTATGGAAGCTGAGATAGACTCGATGCATGTCAATCAGGTATGGACTCTAGTAGACCGCCCCAAGGGCATAGTGCCTATTGGGAACAAGTGGATCTACAAGAGAAAGACTTATTGGGATGGAAAGGTTGACGCCTATAAGGCCAGGCTTGTGGCAAAGGGTTATAACGAAAAGGAAGGGATCGATTACCACAATATCTTTTCGCCCGTAGCTATGATCAAGTCTATTCGCATGATGCTTGCTATAGCTGCCTACCATGATTATGAGATATAGCAAATAGACGTAAAGACGGCTTTCCTTAATGGATTCCTCGGGGAGGAAATCTATATGGACCAGCCTAAAGGCTTTGTGTCCGAGGTCGATATTCAGAAAGTGTGCAAGCTTCAACATTCCATTTATGGACTGAAGCAAGATTCACGTAGTTGGAACCTTCGTTTTGACGAGGCAGTCAAAGAGTTTGACTTCGTGCAAAATGAAGAGGAACCTTGTGTATACAAAAGGGTTAGTTGGAGCAAGATCACATTCTTAGTACTATATTTAGATGACATTCTACTAATAGGAAATGATGTGGGAATGTTCAGTTCTGTGAAAGCTTGGCTTTTGAGTAATTTCTCCATGAAAGACTTGGGAGAAGCAACCTATATTCTTGGTATTCGGCTCTACCGGGATAGAGCGAAAAGAATGATAGGTATTTCCCAAGCCCTATATATAGATAAGATCTTAAAGCGATTTAAGATGGAGGATTCTAAAAGAGGGATCATACCGATGCGACATGGAATAAAACTCTCCTTGAAGATGTGTCCTCAAAGTGAGGAACAATGAAAGGAATGAGTAATATACCATATGCTTCGGCCGTGGGTAGCCTTATGTATGATATGTTGTGTACGAGACCTGACATTGCGCATGCTGTGAGTGTGGTAAGTAGGTTTCAGGCAAACTCAGTTAGGGAACATTGGACTGCCGTAAAGAACATTCTCAAGTACTTGAGAAGGACTAGAGATATGGTTCTTATGTATGGCGATGGAGAACTGAATGTGGTGGGATTCACTGATTCGGACTTCCAAGGACAGAAGGACGATTCGATGTCTACTTCTAGCTACATATTTACTCTTAATGGAGGAGAAGTATCTTGGCGTAGCGCCAAGCAAAGCGCGACTGCTGATTCCACCTGTCAGGCTGAGTATCAAGCAGCCTCGGAGGCTTCTAAGGAAGGGTTCTGGATTAAGAAGTTTCTGGGAAAACTTCAAGTGATACCATGTGCTGAGCTCCCTGTTCCGCTGTATTGCGACAACGACGGAGCTGTAGCGCAGGCCAAGGAGCCGAGGTTTTACAACAGTACCAAACACATTGAGAGGAAGTATCATCTCGTTAGAGAATTTGTTCGCAAGGGATACATAGTGTTGCATAGAGTAGACTCAGCCGACAATGTCGCTGATCCACTGACCAAAAAACTTTCTCAGACTAGCTTGGAGCGTCATCTGGAAAACATGGGTATTAGATACCATAGTGTGTGGCATTGAGTGCAAGTGGGAGATTGTTAGGAGTATTCCCTCGAATTCCACTCAGAGGATGTTGAGTGAGGGCATTGTACTTGTTATTCTGTAAATCATCATCACAAGGCAATTGTTTGTTTCTTTATTTAGTGGCAGTTACTGGCATTCCTGACTCGTAAATATATATATATATATATATATATATATATAGAAACTAGTCCGTGTATTTGAGAGCAAAACGTTCCACTCCTTATTGGATAAGGGGATCAGCACTGGAAAGGTTTATAGCTCAAATACTTAATCGTTCGCAAGTCGATGAAACTTGACTGGGCGTTAAGTTTATGTGAAGACTTGTATGACGTGTTCTTTGATGTGGAGAGTGCCTGTCAAACACTAATGGTTAGTGGGAGCACACGTTATAGGTATGCTAATTGGATTAGTATACTCGAACCGACTCACCCTCGATTCGTCACACGGATTTCCCTCCGGGACAATCAATGACGGAATTGAAAGGTTGTGATAGGTATTCGTGAACCTTCGACTTGAGGATTTAGTAGGGATGTGCTTGTGACGTTAAGATTTTCACTAGAGTAGTTCGACCCAGAAAACCGGAAGGTGGGGGTCAACCTCGACGTGCGTCATGATGGGCAAGTAGCAGGTCCTACTGTATACCAAGATAGAGTTCTTTATCCTGTTAGTGAGCGGGTTATATGTCCTATACGGTTATTGGCAGATGAGATCATAAGTCTTTGGTCAAAGTATTGAAGCCAGTTGTATTGGATACACGAGAGCTCGATGATCTCGATTTGCATCGACTCATGCATAGAGTCAAGTACAGATAGGGTTTGACTGACCGTGACCCTATAACTTGATCGGGACATTTGAAAGAAGGGTTTATACGTATACTGGTATTCACGACAGAATGATTCTTTAATGATCCCAATCATTCGTTCTCAGTTGGGATACAGTGTAGGCCGCCAGGCTGGCTAAGTGGTGCTACTACTCTTTGGTTCCTCCCATTACTGACTAAGCTGGACCAACCGAGTCGCGCAATAAGATTGACGACGGAATAAATCGAGTATATTCTCTCTTTATTAATATTAGATACTGGATATCTAATTTATTGGACATTGGATGTCTAATTAATTTTGGGACATTGGATGTCTAAATTAATTTATTGGATAAATTAATTTACGGCCAAATGAATTAAATATAATACTGGGTGATTAATTTAATTCATGAATATAATTATTTCTTGGAGAAATTAATTATATTATTTTGTATTTGATATGATTAATTAATTGGATTAATTAATTGATATAAAAATACAACGGAACGGAATGGAGTTTATCTGATTGGACTCACGGGAGTCCGAATCGAACTAAACTAGTCCGATTCTTCTAGATGGACGCCCACCTTCATCACACCTTCCTTTGTCTTAGTCTTGACCACAATTGGTGGAAGACCGAGATTATTATGAAGTTGGTGAGATATTATTCACATAGAATAATAAAAGGTGAAGAATTGAGAAAATAAAAGACTTACTCTTGATACCTTGTGGAACACACAGTTCAAGGCAAAACAAAGAGAGAGAGAAATATTTTTCTAGTCTTTATTTTCATTCTTCATCATTCTTGATTTTTTTCTTGGAGAAAAAAAAATTAAGCGGAAAATTGAGAGATATAGATTAAACACTTAGAGTGTTGTAATCTTGATTAGAAAGCTTCCATCACCCTATTCTAGCCATAACATTGGAGGTTAATTGGGTGATTGTCATTCCGATCATTTCTCCGGCGCGTGGCAAGTAGAGACGCAGTGCTTTCGGCGTTGGATCATTCAAGAGCTTGGAGCAGATTGGATTCGTGGAAAGCAATTTAAAGCTTGGGGAATCGCTCAAGAGAAGAACACCATTTAATCAACAGACTACAAGGGTATGATTTCGAATCTTCCTTTGTTCATTTAATATTCGTATATGCGTAGCTCGATCGATCCTCGTTGGGATTCGGATCGAATTAATTTTCATTTTACCGCTTCCGCTGGGCCTTTCATTTAGGCACTGAATCCCAACAAATTCCACATCTCTTTGTGGAGGTAAACCCGGTAACTCGTCGGGAAATACATCTGCATATTCTCTCACTACAGGAATATCCACCAACGTCACTGATGATTTCTCGGTCTTGGTCATATAGAACCAATAACCGACACATCCCTGATTGAGTAGTTTCACTGCTTTCATCAAATTAATGACTCCTCCGTAGCGGCTGGGGTTACCTCCCTGAAATACACACTCGACTCCATCGTCTGAAATGATAGTGACTATACGTTTATGAACACTGAGGATGGCGTCATGACGATCCATCCAATCAATACCCAAAATAACGTCGTCTCTAGGTAAGTCTACCACAATTAGGTCTGCCAGCCATTCACGGCCATTAAGCTGAATCGGACAGTTCTTAATCTCACGATCTCCGATAATTATTCTACCATCCGGTGGACCAATGATATAAGGTTCACAACTAGTAGCACTATCCAGGTGAAGTCTACTCAAGCATGACTCGGAAATGAAAGAATGTGATGCGCCAGTATCAAAAAGGGTACACACAGGTTGAGATAAAATTTCGAGTGTACCTGAGATGATTCGGGCCTCCGGATCGTCGGTCCTCTTCATCTCGTAAATTCGGGGCTTGCTAGTCCCTGCACCGGATGCTCCTGTCTGATGACTATGGGCTCCACCTTTATTCGCTCCCGTCGTTTTAAATGACACTGACTGAGTAGTCTGATTCTAAACAGATGACTGCTTCGGGGTCTGAGATGCCGTTGGAGCAGGTCTGGAACTTCTTCGGCAGAAACGAGCCTTATGCCCGGCAATTCCACAATTGTTGCACGTGATAGTCTGGCTCGGACACTTAGTGCTGAAATGACCCTATTCTCCACAGTTGAAACTGGTGATGACCAAACTGGCCGCTCGGAACTGAGATTCTGCAGGTTTAGACGCCATAGGAGGTCGCTCAGAAAAAGTAGGGCCCGCACGAGGTTTTTTGAAGGTTGCCTGACTGCCTTCGGACCGATTACGATTCTTCGATTTCTTGCTAGAAGATGAAGGTTGTTGTTTAGCAATTACCTTAGTAGTAAACTCATAAGTAAGAGCTTTCTCGATGAATTCGGCCAGAGTGGCGCAATTATGATTAAGCAATTGCATCCGTATATGAGGTTTCAACCTCTTACTGAAATACTTGATTTTGTCCGCCTCGGAGTGGATAATGGATGAGACAAAGGGAAGTAACTCCTGAAACTTCTCGGCGATGGCGAGAACATCATCTTCCGCTGAGGGGTCGGGACTGAGTAATTCTGATAACTTGGCCTCCCTAAGTGGGGCCAGATAATACCTTTCCATCATGAGGGTCTTGAACTTGTCCCAAGTACAATATCCGTCGGTGGGCTTCAGAGATAGCCACTAAGAGTGAGCGCTCTTACCCAGATAGTAAGCCGCAACTGAAACTTTGTGTACCTCAGGACAGTCCACCATAGCAAATAACTTCTCGAAATGTTCAAGCCAGTGAATAATATCCGCCGGCTCAGATGAGCCCTCAAAAGTAGGTGGTCTCTGGCGAGATATGTCGCCAATTATACTGCTCACACTCCTCTCTTGCCTCTGAGGTGGCGGCGGAGGAGCCTGTTGATTCTGAGCAGTTGAGTGCTGCATCATCTCCATCAGACGTGCCATCTGAGTCATCTGGGCCATCATGCCCTATATAAAAGTGAGTGGATCAACCCGAACACCTTTCGATTGAGCTGTGTCCCCCATTATCTCCCGGTGAATGAATGGCCGCGTCACTACTTGTTGAATTAACATTATTCCTCGCGTTCGCGCGGGTATTCACACAAGCTCCCGGATTTCGGCACGCACCATGGCCTCTTACCCTGCGTCCTCTGACAGCTCTCTCCATACTCAAGTAGGAAAGTCACATGATAATTATAGATCTCGCATGAATACCGCATTATGATTACATTATGAAATGATAATAATGAGCACACACGCTCTAACACAATGATTACATGAAGGATCAACTGAGGTGACATGGTTATCTGATGAAATTCTTGAAATGATTATCTTGAACAAGTTAACAAGATTAATAATACGATCTACAAGATCAACAACTGAATAATGAGATTGACTGAGTGATTAATAAATTAACATGAATCGGCAAGATCCACAAGAAAATAATGAATGAGGATTGTTGACTGATGAATGATGAATGAGTGATTCTTATTGCCAGAAATTATACCATGGCGTCAGAATTCTTACTGTTTCTTTGGTCTGAGGGGCTTGGCGTTTGCATAGGTCACACGTGATGCGAAAGTCCAATGATACTAGTCTGATGAACAATGATTTCAATGAGACATGACTCGGATAGTAGTATTCAAAACCACGCTCCAATATCAATTCTGTAACACCCCAAATTAGGCAGATATTACAGTGCCGTGGACCCCGAACTGGGACCCACCAGGCGAGTGAAAATTAATGAATTAAATAATATAATTGTAGTACTGAACCACATTATATCATCAGTTACTCCGGTGAGGAGTTTCAAGTACAACACACCCAGGAAATACAGAATACATGTATATTTCATATGAAGATAAAATATACAACACTGAATAAAATGAAAATCCAAACGGAACTGCAGCGGAAATACATATGAAGAAACATAAATGACTGAAAGGACTGGGGTCCCTATTAGTATCACTGGGACTCCTCGCCATCAACGTTCACTTCCCGTGCCTTTGCGTTGCCATGACCTGAAAACAACATCCCCAACGAGGTCAGTTACACAGAACAACAATACTCAAGAGTTGCACAATTTACAATAATCACATGAATGAGTTATGAAATCAAGTTGAATGATGGGGATCATAGTACGCCACGAATGGGATGTGCAAGTGCACAAGCCTGCTGAGTGCCCGGCGTCCCGCATAAACACCACAAAACTTGGCCTAATTAGTCTCACGGAGGCACGTTACCGTGTGCACAGTTCAATGTGTCCGGATCCCCGCATAAACACAATGACCTTAATGTGCCCGACTAAAAATTCCACACATATACCACCCGGAACGCAATACAATCCCGGAAGGTCAGAAGAACAAAAACAACCATGATGAACAAGAATGAATAGAAATCCAACAAGGACTAAGAATGACTCACCGATATGAATTAATGGCGCAATGAGTGATAGCTCAAATGAAATGACTGGAAACGTCGTTCCTCGTGAATTGAATGATTAGTTGATAATTACAAGTCTCAACATGATTGATATATTATGCATGAATTATACATATGAATGATCAAAAACGAAAGGAATGACTATCCTTTTAACTGAGTAAGAATTAACTTACCTCACTACCGGTGAAGAAATGTCCTTCCCCGAACAAACGTCCTTAAAGGAATTATCGACCGCTCGAGCAATCTTGAATAATAAAATTACCAACAACTTGCTTAATATACGAATCAAGCATGGTTACAACCAACTCGAGGAGTCGATACAACAATCCAAACTCATTGGGGTAATCTAACAAACACGTTGTAAACAACCTTCAATTGTTTACTACCAATCTTAATTATATCGATACCGCGCCTCCAATGAGTGATTAAATCCCACAAAACATCATTAATACTATCAATAATCCAATAGGAATACTCCATTCGAGATTACGACAACATCTAGTCGAAACCCCAAAATTCCAAAGTCAACCCTTAAGGTGTTCTTGAATAATTTCCCAAATACTCAACAAATCCAAAAATACACCAATAAATCTGTAGGAACACATGTATCCAAGGTAGGTAATACACCAACCCTTTGTATTTTTCATTCAATATGTTGTTGTGCACTAAGCTGAGGGTTTTCACGGAAACAGCCTCCCTACCGTAATAGGTAGGGGCATGGTCTGCGTACATCTTACCCTCCCCAGACCCTGCTCTGAGCGGGATATACTGGGTATGTTTGGTTTGGTTTTAGACTACAGCAGCATATGATGGATGTTGGGAAAAACAATAACCCTGTATAGAATCAGCCGGGATACCCGATCCCTGTATCGATTGTTATTTGTTATTGAGAAGGTTTTGACATATATGCCAAATATACAGTAAGGAAACTGTATCGAGGATTCAAGGCTTTATCCTATATCGAAAACCTGCCTCGAATCAGCATCAGTGAAGCTCGTCTGTACAGCAAGAAGACTTGTAAAAGATCAAGTATGGAAACTGTCTCGATGCCCTAAAAACAGTCATCTTCCATACAGTTCACAAAAGGACAAGAAAGAACACAAGTCAAGTCCCGTTGAACAAAGAAGTATTTAAATACTCTAGGATAAAGTATTTAAATACTGTCAGTCTTCAGATCTTCAGAATCCCGCGAAATCCGGATCATGTCATATTCCCGTTGAAGGAAATCTTATTCAAACGGACATCTCAACGGATACTTTCTTCAGAGGCTATATATATCCTTGAAGACATTGAAGATCAGTTACCAAAAAAACCAACCAACTGAACGAACCCAAGTAACATAACTCACAAAGCTATCAAAGTTATCATCTGAGCAAACAAATCTCCAGAGCATACTGCAAGTTAGAACGAAAGAGATATACAGTGCTCAACATCAAGAACAGCTATCATCAGCTCAAGAACGTGATATTCAAAGTCACTGTTCTTACTCAGTTACCTACCTTTTACCTCTGTGTAAAAACCGAACTCTGTGTGAACTCAACAAGTTATTCTGACCTATGTGGGACGAATAAGGACGAAGCTTTGGAACTGTGTGTGAAGAAGCTAGTCAAGAAGGAAGCTTTAACTAATCTGTGTGAACGGTTGAAAGCGACATTCTTTGTATCAATCTGTGTGAACGATACAAGGATAGGTTTGTTTATAATTACGTAGTTGTGTACGCAGTAATTATATAATAAACTTTTTACTCCTGTGTGGAGGACCAGTGGACGTAGAGGGGTTTACCTCGAACCACTTAAATTACTGTGTTATTTACCTTCTGCTTTTACTGTTTGAAATAACTGTGATATATTAAGTATACACCTAATACATCGTTGCTGTATCCACGGCAACTAACTGTATCCAAGACTTCCGCTACGCACTCAGATTTAGATTCCATACAGTTTGTTGTTTAAACGATTTCCCAAACTGTATCCAGTATACTTAAGTGGCCAACAAGTGGTATCGGAGCGGTTGATTCTAAAAAGAATCAATCGTATTTCTTTTTAACCGAATCAGATTCAAATCACTTATTTTCAAAACAGCTTTCTTTCATTCCTATATTATCGGTATGGATACTTCTATGATTAACAAAGTCCCTATGTTCTCTATTAACGAATTTGACGATCGGAGAATTAGAATGGAAGCTCATCTTGCGAATGCACGAAGAGATGATTTTTGTTATACAGATGGTCCGATCAAGATCATGAAGGTCAATCCACCGCAAGGATTGAGGGCCAAGCCCATGCCGAAATGCTCGAGAAAGAACGCGAGCAATGGACAACCGATGAAAGGAAGCGAGCCAATCTCGACAACGTGGCTAAGAACGCGTTATTTGTCACTCTTGACAAAGGCACGTTCAAAGGTAAAGAGCCGCAAAACACCAAAGAAATCGGGATAAACTCAAGTTAATTTGTGAGGGAACCGAGCTCTCAAAAGAAAACAAGATTTCAAAACTTACTCAAGAATTTGAATCTTTTGAAATGAAACCAACTAAACACTTGAGGAACTTGACCTCGATTTACCGGTATTGTTGGTGAACTTGAAGCGTTGGGCAAAATTTACACCCAAAAGGAGAAGAACTTAAAAATTTTCGTATCTCTCCCACTCGATGGGACATTAAGACCACAATATGCGTGTATCCCGTAATCTTAATGAAATATCCACTTTTGATCTCTTCTCCGACCTTAAAGCATTTGAGTATGACATTGAGAAGAGAGAAAGTCAAGAATCTCCTTCAAAAGTCATGCCTCGTCAGATCGAACCGTCGACACAAAGATGCCTAGCCTGTCGAAGCCCGGTCACAAGAGCGCTGACAGTGACGACGACATCCTGTCACAAGATGAAATGGCGCTTCTAATGCATAAATTCAAAAGTTCATTAAACACTGAAAGACTCCTACAGCCCAAACCTGTCAACAAGGTAAGTACCGAAACATCATCTCGGTGATGTTAACTCGTGCTATAATCACAGGAAACCAGGCCATTATGCAAACAAATGTCCTCATCCCAAAGTCCAAAGATTGCCCGAGGCCGAGCAACAAGAGAGAGATGAAAGAAGACGTGCTTGGAAAGACAAGCTCAAGGCCCCGATTGGAGAATCGAAGCCTCCCCACACCATCCAAATCAGCAGAATGTCTTCAGTGGTCATCGAAAGTGATTCATCCGACGATGAGTTCGATGATAAAGCATACATGTGCTTTATGGCCAAAGATGTTCCAGAAGGTGAAGACAGCGACGATGAGGTAAGTTCAACCTCAGTTATTCCACCTAATGCATCTCTTACTTTCGAAAATATGATGAATGAATTCAAAAACATTCAAAAGGCCCATGAGACTTTAAAAACTGAGAATATACAGCTTCAATTAACAAATCTAGAGCCGAAAGATGAAAATGACTCAATAAAATAAACTATGAAAATATGTCTCTCGACCGTGAAACCAAAGAAGGTCGATTTTGAAAAACTCATGGAGAGCAATCATCAACTTGCTCATGAACTAAATGCAGTTAAAACTCATAATGAGAGCAAGACAAATGATTTGGCTCTATTACAAACCAAAATTACAACTCTCGAGAAGCGAGAAACCGAACTTGAGACCATTCTGAAGTCTTTTGAAAAATCGTCCAAACGAATGGAAGAAATTCTGAGCACTGGGCAACATGCTCATGATAAAAGTGGCTTAGGATACAGCTCAGGTTCGAATAAAGGAAAAACTAGTACTGTGTTCGTCAAGAGTGTGGAACACATTCCTGAATCAGAAGATACTCCTAGTCCCATAAAGGAACCTGATGTACCGAGAAAACCAAAAGCTGCAATTCCGCCTCAACTCTACTATTCGAGACAGTGGAACCATCAACCACTCGAAGGCGTAATCTACGGATGCTCCACAAGCATATCATCAAAGCCGATCATTCAGAAGAAGACAAGATTCAACCGCCAAAGGCCCGCACAACAAGACACTCGATGCAGTGCGCCTGTATTGGATACAGGAGCCCCGTTATCCCTCAAGACAGCAGATGCCGTCAAGATCAACAACAAGATTGGGAATCCAACCGAGACCCGTAAGACAAGCCGTTAGGCCTAAGAAAATGGCTCCACCTCCTAGACGGCACTCGATCGGAATAATAATAATAACCCCGAATTTTACATGCATAATAATTATCGTGATTATAACAACTACGGATATGCCCCGTAGATACCGCAATACCGCACCGAGTACATCCTACAAGAAACCAATTCTTTGTCAGAAAACTGGGTACCTAAAGGAACTAACATATATGGACCCAAAATCAAAGGGGACCTAAATCTACCTAATTTCTTTGTTACAGACATTCTAGAGGAGGATACCCGGTACTTCGATAGTGGATGCTCGTCACATGACCGAGATAGGAGCAAGCTATCTGATTTTGTAGAAGGTCGCGGTCCAAAAGTTCTCTTCGGTGATAAGTCTAAAGGAAGAACAATAGGGAAAGTAAACCTACTTTTAGGGAAATTCAATGTCACAGATGTTGAATATGTTGAAGGCTTACAGAATAATCTACTTAGTATTAGCCAGCCTGTGATAAACAGCTTCTCGGTGAAGTTCTATATAGATCGGCAGAGAGTCAAGAACACCCAAACCAAGGAAGTTGAGCTTACAGGAAGCAGATCAGGTAATATGTACATTGCTGACTGGAAGCCTATGAGCTCCTCAATTCCATGTTTTGTTGCCAAAGGCACTGCAGATCTTAGCTGGCTATGGCACAAGAGGATGTCTCACGTCAACTTCAAGACGATCAACAAGATTTCAAGACAGGGTATGGTTAGAGGTTTGCCAGATGTGTCATTCAAGAAGGACAGCGTCTGCGGTCCATGCCAGAAAGGCAAGCAAATCAAGTCAACCCTGAAAAGCAAATCCTACCTTTCAACCCAAAGAGTGTTGGAAATGCTACACATGGATCTCTACGGTCCTGTAGACCCAGTAAGTTTGGGAGGTAAGAAATATTGCATGGTTGTTGTTGATGATTATTCCAGTGATGCTTGGACGATCTTTCTTAGCAAGAAGAAGGAAACAACATTAAGGCCGCCCGAGCTCCCGAGGAAGTTGCGGAATGAAAAAGCATCGAGTATCGTGTGCATTCGTTCCGACAGAGGTACCGAATTTACTAACCGCTTTATAGAGCAATACTGCTCGGAAAATGGAATACAAAGACGAGTACTCACCGCCGTACACCTCAACAAAATGGTGTTGCCGAGCGAAAGAATAGGACGTTGAAAGAAGCAACAAGGACAATGATTGCCGCAAGCAAATTGCCACAAGCTTCGGGGTGAAGCAACCAATACAGGCTACACTCAAAACCGCCGTATCGTCAACAAGCACCACAACAAAACAAATTTACGAGGTATGGAATAACAAAACTCCATTAGTTTCGTACTTTCACATTTTGGATGCGGGTGTTATGTTTTGAACAATGGGAAGGACCAACTTAGAACCTTTGATGAAAAATCGATGAAGGAATATTCGTAGGATACTCCTCCGTCAAAGAAAGCTTTAATCTTTAATAAAAGGAGGCCGAGGATCGAGGAATCGGTTCATGTAGTGTTCGACGAACCACACCATGACCCTACAGGAGTAGATGATATCACTCGGGACATTCACCATCTATCTATCTTGGATCCACCTACACCCATAGAACCCGTAGTTGATTTAGAAATCAACCCCGCACTGTAAGAATCGATGTGGATGAAGCCGACGCTATTCAAGCCGAAGCCGTACCCACAAAACTTTCGATACAAGACGGGATCCCGAACTAGAACCCGACCGAAGATGGTTGAGAGATCACCCGCAAGAGCCGATCATTGGAAACATTAATGCCGGTGTTTCTACTCGTAGGAGAATACAGAGTACACAAGGAAATGTACTTTGTGCACAAGAAGAATCTAATGTCAAGTCTCACGCTTCGAATGGAAATCTCAATCCGAACTTAGGAGACTCAATATGTGCACTATCGCTGTATTCTTAGCCCGATCCGAACTGTTTCACCATAGACGCTCTTAACAACTCTCATTGGATAACATCTATGGAAGAAGAGCTTAACGGTTTGAAAGAAATAATGTGTGGTATCTTGTACCCAGACCGACACACCAATCGGTTATAGGAACCAAATGGGTATTTCAAACAAAAAGGATGGAAATGGACTTATCATAAGGAACAAATCCAGACTAGTAGCACAAGGCTATTGTCAGGAAGAAGGAATCGACTATGATGAAACCTTCGCCCCTGTAGCGAGACTAGAAGCCATTAGGATATTTTTAGCCTTTGCCGCCCATAAAAGTTTTATCGTATACCAAATGGACGTCAAGAGTGCTTTCCTGAATGGAGAGCTTACGAGAAGAAGTTTATGTTGAACAACCACCGTGGTTTGCCAACACAGACGGTATCGATCTAGTTTACTGCTAAGGAAAGCCTTGTACGGACTTAAACAAGCCCTAGAGCACAGTACGAAACCTTGTCCCAAAGATTCAACCAACAACGGATTTGAGAAAGGTGTCACGACAAAACCTTGTTCAAGATACAGAAGGTGATGACCTTCTAATGGTACAAATCTATGTCGATGATATTATTTTTGGTTCAACTAACCTTGCTCTATGTCGAGGTTCTCACATCTCATGCAAAGCAAATTTGAAATGACTATGATGGGGAACTTAGTTATTTCCTAGGTTTGCAGTAAAGCGGTTGCCTACAGTATATTCATCAACCAGAGAAATACAAGAAGGAGCTTCTCAACAAATTTGGAATGAACAATTCCAAATCTTCGCCAACCCCATGAGCACTTCCGTGCAAATTAGTGCCGATGAAGCCGAAAGCCGTTTGACCAATCACTCTACAGAAGCTCATCGGTTCGCTCCCGTACCTAATGGCTAGCAGGCCCGATATCCGCTTTGTTGGAGTGTGTGCGAGATACCAAGTTGCACCTAAGGAATCACACTTCAATACGCTTAAACGAATCTCGAAATACGTTAAAGGAACAATGATGCAGGATCGTGGTATCCTAAGGAAGGCGGATTCGATTTAGTGGATACAAATGACTCGGATCTTGGAGGTCGCAAGCTAGATAGGAATAGTACAAGCGGAACTTGTCACTTTCTGACCTAGACTCGTATCTTGGTTCAAGAAGAAGCAATTGGCAAATTCTCTTTCCACTACCAATCGAGTACTATGTCAGGTAGTCGCCAGATGCAGATCCTTCGATGCGGAACAACTGTCGATTATGGAATCGATGCTAGAGAGACTCCAATCATGTGTGATAGCACGAGTGCACCGCAATCACGCACAACTCGCTTTTGCACTCGCGCACTAAGCATATCAACATGAAGCATCATTTTATCGAAATCATGTCGAGAACAAGGATGTTCGCCTCGAAAAGGTTCATACGGACATCCAAAGGGCCGACATTTTCACCAAGCCTCTCGACACAAAGAAGATTCAACATGCTAAGAACAGATGGGGATACTACAAATGCACTCCTGTAAGTAAATTTACTGCTTTTACTCAACAATTGAGGGGAATGTCAGAAGACCCGTGAATACAAGATTCAACATTAATTATCTGTACACTCGAAACATCAATACAAGATCAGTAGCAAACGAAGGCATATGAATCCTACGGTGATGTGTGCAATAATTAAGGGGGAATATCAGGACCCATGAATACAAAGATTAATCCAAATATTGTCAGTATGGAATTCAAAACCTATTAGTACCTTTTTAAGGGGGAACGTCAGACGACGGAGAACAAGACATACTATAGGATTTCGATTCAAGATGTAATATAATATTATTTCCTTTTAAAAATAATTTTTGTCCACGTGCCCTGCTTTTATGTCAAACGTCATGTTCATTAAATGCCTTACACGACATCCGACAATCAATCTCAAAAGTCGCGATGTTTTTAAATTGTTTATTATTTTTAAACCGCCGTTTTAGGCATTTAGGGTAATCAACCTATGTCAGAAGTGGGACCCGCTGTATCTTAAAACCTTTTAATGGATTAGCGTACCAGTTACACTAAATCCATCCTAACCGTCGATTTCAAAACCGGTTCCCATCCCTTAAAATCTGACCATTCGTACTCTGCAAACCCTATTTCGCCGCCCAAGTATAAAAGGATCAGATTCGCCATTAGAGACTCTTTACGCTTCTCGCAATTACAAGAGATCTCAAGCAAACAACTACATATTTTCTCGCATAATCATCGCAAATTTCTCTGTTTTCTTCCACCTTCGTTTTAAGAAAACATCCATGGCTAGTCAATCTTCTTCCCCTGCTCAAGAAAACCTCCAACATCATTGATGGCCGGATCTTCTCGAAACTGTCATCATCGAGCGTATCATCTCCGAAATCAACGACACCGAACCAATGGAGTATATTATTACTCGTCTTGAGCAACAAGGTCTTTATCGCCGGAGCAAAACCGCCGACAAATACGACGCCCATCCGGTTGAGGAATTCTACCTCAACGCCGCCGTTCATTTTCTCGTCACTAGCCAGGAGGACATGTTGCCGACATCACCGCAATACCCAAGGAGTGCAAATCTGCATCAATAGCGACCTACTCCGGAAAATCTACAGTCGCCCGCCGACGGCCCGACCATGGACCATCTTGAGACGTTCGGGTCTCAAAAGCCGATTACCAAGTTTTATGGACTTTTTACAGGTCCAAAGTGGTTGACATGGTGACAACCACTTGTCACAAGAAAAATTTTCTTCTTTATTTCGTTTATCTCGCATGACTTCGCTCCGGAATCATTGAAAATCGAACCGGTGCGTTCGAGATGTGCACGAATCTAAGGTTCAATGATGGTAGCTATTTTGACTGTGAAAAGGTCAATTGGTGCCAAATCATTTTGAAACGTCTTCAAGAAGAGGTGTGCAAGCCGCCACCCAAAAGAAATCATTTGGTTTAATGTGAACTACATACCGACGAAGTGCGGAGTGATGCAATCCGACGCCAAGAAAAATAGCTCACGGATATATTTAGGAGGCGTCAAGCCCACCGCTTATAACCGCAGCACCATGCATGCCAACCATCCGCAAAACCGTGCACATGCCTATTTATGACAACCCCAGAGATGTAACCGTGAAGGTCCTTAAATGGAATCTTCAAAGAAGAAGCGCAAGCGTTCTCACAAAGAAGAAGCACTCTGTGGTGAGAAGTCCAAGAAGAGACTCCTGAGGCTCTCAAAAATCAAAACCAAGCACTCCGAGGATGTCTCGCCCGTGGCGCAACCCACTAAAGAACCCTGTGGCCCAACCCTCGCGAAGAGGTGTCTCCTACCGCATCGACAGCAGATCCCGAGCCTTTGGCGGCTACGACGGATATAGAGACATCTCGCCAACATTCAAGACGTTAGCACGCCTTTGCCCATTTGGAGCCAAAAGCTACTTCTCCTCTACGGATTCCACACCCGCAGATCCATTTCCTTCGGCACCATCCCTGCAAGGAGTCCATCTTCCGTGCAGATCCCATACTGCTGGAATCCTCGAAACAGCGTCTCTGCACGTGATTCAAGTCCCTCCCCGACTCAATCATAAATCAAACACTTCTTTCGGTTCAAATTGAACAAGCGTACGAAAGATTTCTCGCAATGGAAAGGCTATAGGCTAGCTCCGCATTTACACACTGTACAACTGGAGCGAATGGAGCCACGAAGAGCGGTTCGTCTCCGAAGTAACAGACTCAACTGAAATTGAGGCCCTGCTACGATGGGACAATGCCTCTTGCAAAGATCTCATTGAAAGCCACCTGCTGCACAAATCCGACGCAAGAAGAAAAGGAAAGAAGAAGTCAGAGGACTCTCCCATTAATCCAAAAACTGACGACGATGCCGACTCAAACGATGACGACGATGCTCTTCAAGCAGGTCTGAGAATGAGCCGTGAAGAGGCTGAAGCCCGAGCCGCCTCTCCACCCAGAAAAGACGAATGACCTTCTAACCAAGCCAATCCACCTTCGCCACAGCCGGAGAACATTCCCGACCAGGAGGAATCAGTCCCTCCAGTCGAGGAAGATCAAGAAATTTTGGAACAGGCACCCGAGCCTGTTGCGACCGAAGAAGCCATTCCTGCCAGCCAACAGGAGGATTCAGTCCCTCCTGCATCCGCATCTGCCGAAGAACCTTCGCCACAGGATGCTTCTGAACCATCTGTCGCCGTACCACAAGAAGCTACTCCCGCCCCTGCAACCTTGGAATCCGAGGACGGTAACGAACCTGAGGATGTCCAACTTACTTCACGTCCATCCGTGAACGTAAGGAGGTTGAACTGCACTGAAGACTTCGCCCAGCCTGACTCTCCTATCTCTACTACACGTAAAGAGCGCCTGCGAGCTCTTGGCCTTCAGACTGTATTTATCCAAGACGCAGTAAACGCTTTATCTTCTGTTGAAAAGGCACCAATCGATGCACACCTCTGCCGTAGAAGAAATGACCACTCTTCAACACGAAGTATCTCGAGTTGTCGACGCATTCATCCTTCAGCCAGAAGTTTTCAAGCAAGCCTTGAAGATCATGGAAGATAAACAAGAGAAACTGCTGAAGGAGGAAGCTTCAAAGACAAGAATTGTGAAGCCAAGACCGCCTGCAATGATTGAGAATGACTCTCAATCGCGTGCGCACGACAAAAGCATTCAAGAGATGTCGCAGACTCTTTCCTCCCTTGTTGAAAGAATAAACAACATCGAGACCAAACAGGATGCCGCTCTTGAAATCCTGCAAAGTCTTGATGAAGCCAAAAAGGGGGAAGAGGCACGAGAAGCTGCAAGGAGAATAAGACTGCAACATGAAAGGGAATTTGAGGCCGCTCAGAGCAAGATTACGCCGAATTGAACAAGCTAGCACCTCAATCCCAAAGCTTTAGAATTTCGTGCTCCGGACTGAATTCCATGACCCAAATGTCCCTTGGCAAAATCTTATCCAAAGACCTTTCTAAATACGTCACGACCAACCGCAACCCAACCGCCAAGAAGTGAAGCACCGGAGGAAGAATGAATCGATGAATTATTTTGTCGACTCATCGTGAATCCGCCATCTTCAAAATTATAAAACATTGGCGAAGCGCAGACAAGTTTTCAAAGATGCTAGAAGAAGGTAAGCTCCTCTCCAAGTCGAGATGAAATCAAAACATAGAAGAGGAGATCGGGTCACCCATCCGTAAGATTGGATACTTGCCTTTGATCGTTCATATGAAGGAAGAGCGATTTACCAGAACGAGGCAATGATTCACTTCAAAAGCGGTGGCGCGGCACCGAGAATGAGCCAGAAAGAGACCTTGGAGGCATGCGGATTATAGATGAGGAGATGAAATTTATGTATATTATTTTTGTCTTTGTAATTTCTATTCAACACAAAGAAACTTTGTACTCAATCATTTTGAATATCAATAAAATAGTTTGTTTGTCTTGAAAGATTACAACTCGTAATCTACCGTGTTTATGTATGATTACTTAAAATTGTTTGATAGGAATCTCAAGTTAGATAAACTTGATTGAAAAATAAGTCATTTAACTAGTCTACGAACAGCTTCATAGTTTCATTGTAAACTTAGAATACATTGTAAGATTGTGCTGCGCGCCAATCATAAAGCTTAAGTTGTAATAAATCTCAAATCAGACGAACATGCTCGCGAAAGCGGTTCATTATTGTAGACTAAGTCACTAAGTCGACCTATTGACAAAGACCAAGAAATCGCCAAGTCATCGAAGAAGAATGCTTCATAAAGAAGGTTTGGCATCATCAAGAAGACTCGAAGAGTTGAAGTAAGTTAGTCTTGGCAAATTGTCAAAAAGGGGGAAATTGTTGGGAAAACAATAACCCCAGTATAGAATCGTAGGGATACCCGATCCTCGTATCGATTGTTATTTGTTATTGAGAAGGTTTTGACATATATGCCAAATATACAAGAAGGAAACCGTATCGAGGATTCAAGGCTTTATCCTATATCGAAAACTCGCTCGAATCAAGATCATGAAGCTCGTCATGCAGAAGAAGACTTGTAAAAGATCAAGTATGGAAACTGTCTCGATGCCCTAAAAACAGTCATCTTCCATACAATTCACAAAAGGACAAGAAAGAACACAAGTCAAGTCCCGTTGAACAAAGAAGTATTTAAATACTCTAGGATAAAGTATTTAAATACCGCGCTTCGAATCTTCGTAATCCCGAAATCCGGATCATGTCATATTCCCGTTGAAGGAAATCTTATTCAAACGGACATCTCAACGGATACTTTCTTCAGAGGCTATATATATCGTTGAAGACATTGAAGATCAGTTACCAAAAAAACCAACCAACTGAACGAACCCAAGTAACATAACTCACAAAGCTATCAAAGTTATCATCTGAGCAAACATATCTCCAGAGCATACTGCAAGTTAGAACGAAAGAGATATACAGTGCTCAACATCAAGAACAATGCCTATCATCACCAAGAACGTGATATTCAAAGTCACGTTTTACCCTGCTACCTACCTTTACCTCTGTAAAAACCGAGCTCGCGGTGAACTCAACAAGTTATTCGACTGTGTGGGACGAATAAGGACGAAGCTTTCGAATCAGTGTGAAGAAGCTAGTCGAAAGGAAGCTTTAACCAATCTGTGAACGGTTGAAAGCGGCATTCTTCAGATCAATCGCGTGAACGATACAAGGATAGGTTTGTTTATAATTACGTAGTTGTGTGACGCAGAATTATATAATAAACCTTTACTCCTGTGGAGGGCCAGGTGGACGTAGAGGGTTTACCTCAACCACTTAAATTAATGCTATTTACCTTCGCTTTATCAAGAAATAATCATGATATATTAAGTATACACCTAATACGTCGTTGTTGTATCCACGACAAATAACTGTATCCAAGACTTCCGCTACGCACTCAGATTTAGATTCCATACAGTTTGTTGTTTAAACGATTTCCCAAACTGTATCCAGTATACTTAAGTGGCCAACAATGGAGCTGTCGCTGATTACACCGGGAAACAGGGGTCTGGTTCTCAACATATTTTGGATGACAATAGGGATTTCCAGTGCGTCGGATGCAGGAGAAAATGGGCTATGATTTCCGCTGAATATGAATGTGGAGGAGTGCCTAGAGTTGTGTGCAGGTATGAGGCGGCGCTAGGTTTAGCGGTGATGCTAGAGTTTCGAGCAATTGATTCGCAGCGGTACTGGTTCACGAGGTGGGCGATGATGGGGGCAAGACTTCTGAATCTTTGCCGGTGGCCATGCGGATTTGTGTGAGATGTCTGGATCTAGACGGAGACGGGTTATGGTACGCGGGTTGGACCAGAGAAATGGGGTCTGCTACGGATGAGTCAGATCGGAGATGGAGGAGATAGTTGGGTGACCCGACGGAGTCGGTCGGTGTGCGGCTAGGGTTTCTGCTGAAAAAAATGTATTTTTTTTCTTTTTTTGGTTTAATCGGACGATTCCTTTTGGGAGATAGGTAAAGATTATCGTCTTTCAGAGCAATTAATGTGTTGTAAGGCGAAATCTCGCTTCTGCGCCCTACCTACGACGAGAGTTGGTGAAATTAAATCACAGTATTTCAACCCATTTAGGCTGGAGTGGAGCAGTGTCACGAGTGCGCGAGGCTATCCCCACATTGGAGGGATAAAACTCCAACATCATGCCGGGACTCGAACCTAACGTCGCCTCAGTAGCGTCTATGGCCAGGCAGGTTGAATACTGTGCGCGATGAAGCAATTAATATGTTGAGGAAAAAGTAAAATTGACACTAAGGTACAAAATGTGTATTATTCTCATTAATGGTACTTATTTTTATAAGGAGATATTGCAACATATTAGACCTAATTTTATCCTAAATAGAGAAGTCTGTAACTTACGTAATATGACATATAAAATTATTATTCCTTTAATAATATTCGTTTCGTTCCTGTTAAATCTCGTGCTTTCAAGTTCTCTTAGTTACTATGTAACTCAATCAGGACATAAATGTAGATACAAATAGAAGTCAACCGGATAACCAATCCCGGTAGCTAGATGACGCACCCACCCTTAGATTGCAAGATTAAGTTGAGCGAGGTGGACCTCGATGGCGTGGTACGTTGGTTCTCACCAGGGTCAATTATCATAAAATTGGAGTTGCTAACCTGACTCTGATTGGCAAGGCAGAGCCCTATGTTAGTCACACAGGCACCCTCAGTTTCTTAGTGAAACTCGTTAGGTGAGGGTGAGCTAGCTTATAGCCCTCCGGGTGGCTTCCGCATCACCCGGAGGGTCTATAATATAATTGAAAGCTCAAAAGGGAAGTGAAGGTGAAGAGACTTCCATGCAATATGACATGTCTCGCATGCGACTCATTGAGGAAGAGGCACGTTTCGAGATTATGTGAAGACCCTAATGTTAAACGTAATATAGGAGGAAATTCGGAGCTACAAAAGTAATTCCGAAGCGACAATAATGATTCTGAAATAGCAGTTGGAGGTCCACCATCAGGTGGCCGGGGACCGGCCAAAGTACAGGCTAGCGGGAGGCCATAAAAAAATGACTTGCCACCGGAGAACATGCTGGCGGAAGGTTAGAAAACAAATAAAATGCTCATCCGCTGATGCAGGACAAGAACTGGAACAAACGATTATTTCCGATCGCAGAAGAACCACTATTCCTAGAATAAAAAGATAAAATTAAGGTGATTCAATCGCATAAGAACCACTACCCCTAGAATTTCCAACCACAAAAGGGATAAAATATGATATTGCAACCTATATAAAAGAGAGACCAATTCAATATTCACTAGTATCTCAATAATCAAGTCTAAGATAACATATGGAGATGACATCACTTATATAGAAGATAAAACCTTACTAACATAATTGATGAACTAAGGCCCAAACAAATGGACTTATTATAAATAAGCTATATATATTAAAAAATCCTAGCCCCACAAATAAAACAAACAAATAAACTAATTTTCCTACACCAAATATACTCGCTAAAAAAAATAAAAGTTCTCTTTTACTTTATTCCCCATCATTCTCCCTTTGTTAGAGAAGTCTCGACCACGAGTTTTACAAAAGGCTAGAACCAAGTAAGAATGAAAGAAAACTAACAATATGTTGGCCACTAAGTATACAAGATACAGCTTGGAGAGTGTTTTAAACAACAAGCTGTACGGTTTTCAAATCTGAGTGCGTAGCGGAAGTCTTGTCAAAATAAGTTGCTGTAAATACAGCAACTAGATATGAAGTGTATACTTAAAGATAATCACAAATAATAAAACAGTAATTGCAAAAGGTAATTGACACAGTAATTAAAGTGGTTAGAGGTAAACCCCTCTACGTCCATTGGTCCTCCACACAGGAGTGAAAATGTTTATTATAAATACTACGTACACAACTACGTATTTATAATCAAATCTAATCAGTTTATCGTTCACACAGATTGATATAATGATCTTAGCCTTCAACCGTTCACACAGATTGGTTTGAGCTTTCACTTGATTGGCTTCTTCACACACAGTTCCGAAGCTTCGTCTCTTCAATGCAAGTCCGTCACATATAGTTCGGGAAGAGCAAGGTTTCTCAGTCCACACAGGGCTGATGGGGTTTGTTCAAGGGATAGAACAATATTTGAACAACAGCTTTGACTTTCTGAGGTTTTAGCTAATGATGTGTTGTTCACAGTTTTGAGCACTGTATATCTCTTCTTTCAGAATAGTAGAATGCCTTGGGAGATATGTTTGCTCTGAATATTCGTGTAAGCACTTGCGTGTATGTATATATGTAGATCTTCAAAGGCTGGGGATATATATAGCTTTCTGAAATATATTCGTTGATATAAATTTGTTAAGCAAGATTCCGTTCCAACAGGATGATGTGTTTGAATAAAACATGATCCGGATTATGTGCTAGATTTGAAGATCTCTGACGGCTTGATATTTAAATACTTTATTCTTTAGTATTTAAATATATCTTCTCAAATGGGACGTTAACTTAGTGAATAACAAATATTCCTTCTTGTCCTGTTTGGATGCTGTATGGAATGATAGCTGTATTGTTTATTCGAGACAGCTTCCATACTTAGTCTTTACAAGACTGTAGGTCACAAGTCGTCCAGGAATAAGTCTAGGGGGAGTGAATAGACTTATTGAAACTCTTAAACTCTTTTTCACAAAGAGTAAGTTTCTTCAGCTGATAGATATGCAAATGACTTTAGAGTCGTTTGTTCTCAATACATGCGGAAGTCAGCTGATGACGAATATAAAACAACTAATGAAACACTTAACAATGAATGCAGCAGTTAAAGTATGATGCTATAAAACAGTAAAATACGCAGGCAGTTATAGTGGTCTCAGAGGTGGGGTAATCCTATACTAATCCACTTTTCTCCAAACCAGTTGGAGATGAATTCACTATAATTGTCAACCAGTGATAAAGATTACAGTGATTCAACCAAATTACAACAACTTCCAACCAGTGGAAATCCTTACCATTGCAACTCCCTTGACTGCCTTGCACCTCTTGATCCGCGATCCTTGGATGCCTTAACAGTCTCGAACTTCAACCAGTGAAGTACCCCGAACTCAGGATTAAAGACACGAGTTTTTGTCTTCTCCAACTAAGAGCTTCTTCAAGTATGAACTTTTGAGAACTGCTCTTTTTCACGATGCTATTGTTCGCTTTTAGATTGCTTTGAATGCTTTGATTGCTTGAGATTGTGTTCGCACCGGTAGTTGCTCAACTTCAAATCTTCGGATATATATAGGTGTTGATCTTTGAGCATTTCTTCATAGTCGTTGCAAATCTTGTAACAAATCCGTCCGTTGGAGAAAGACTTCTTTGTTTATTCTTTTCTGAACGTTGCAAGGCTGGATTCCCATATTTTAATCCATCGATCGACCGTTGTGAAGACTTTGCATGTGAGGCGCCGAATTCTTTGAATATAGAAAGATTAAAGTCTTCAGTGGTAGGCCTGGATGAATTATTTAATTCATATCCTTTGCGGGAATCTCTCTAATATGTCTCTTCACGCTTGCATGTGACACTCCGCAATATTTGACTTTTCAACGCATGCTGACGTGGACTGTGAGTACTTGGCTGATCTTAAGTTGGCTGATGTACAGTCATCTTCTCTGCAGTCTGGACTTCTCTGATGGTGGATGTTTGGGACTCGCCTGATCAGATGGCTTGTCTGAGGTCACTTGACTGCAGTCTGGTCAAACATCTCTGATTAATTTTGTTGACCAGAACTTCTCTGACTTGACTCGGTTGTACCTCTCTGATGAACTGAGCTGTACTTTTGTACTTAGCCGATTTGAGCCTAACTTATTTTGGCCTATAGAAGATACTCATTTGGTTCTTCTTTACAATTTGCCAAGTATTAAACTTAACATAATTTGGCCTATGGAAGATACTTATTTGGTTCTTCCTTACATTTTTGCCAAGTAATAAGTATTTGAATTACATTAATGACATCATCAAAATCTAACAAGTATTCCTAACAAATTCCCCCTATTTTGATGATGGCAAACCTTAAGCAAACTATTCAAATAAACAAGTCTGCACTTGAGTGCAAGACACAAACTAAAATCAGTCTAGTTTTGAGACAACTGGGAATTGTCATTCAAAAAGACTGTTATAAAATTTCTGTATTGATTACAAATACATGTCTTAAAAACATTTACAGAAAATTTTACAAGTACAAAAATGAATATAAATCATCTGCCTCTGCCTCTGCCTCTTCGGATAGCCGCTAAGTGTCCGAATGGTTTAGCTCCAATTGGTCTTATCTTAACAGGAACAAGACCATACTTTTTTCTTACAACAAGAGCTGCAAAATCTTGCTCTTCTTGAGAGGAGAACTTGTTTTCAACACACAGTTTCTTGATCTTCCTTTGGAGAGCTAATTCATTCAGACCATTATTCTCCAAAGTGGGAGGTTCTTTGGGCCTGAAAGGAGGGATAATGGGATATGCATTGTATGCCTTTGCATGTTTTAGAAGGATGGCCCAGAGTTGTGGATGTTCTTCCTCCATGAAATTGATGAAAATCTGCTGTGGGGAGCAACTACTATCCTGGAGTAATTCCCAGATATAGTAATCTCTGATGAACCTTTTCTTTGCAGATCCCCACATAGGTAAAGCTTCGGTAGGTACAAACTCTTCAACATGCCATAACTCTCTGCCTTCCCATTCTAGTGTAGACTCGAATCCACTTCTGATCCTCCTTCTTTTGCCTGCAGGCTGATCATCAACCTATTCTGATTCTGCTTCTCGCTTCCCCTTAGCTGAAGATGTCCCAGCAGTGATCAATGGGATATCTTTCTACTTCTTAGATCTTCTCTCTTGAGCTCTTTCTGCTTGATTGCTGCTTTCCCCCTGAACCCTTTCTTCCCCCTTTTTGCCAGCATCAACCAGGGTGGTCAACTGCTGCTCCATTCTTAACATCCAGTCAGACATGCCAAGGGGCATTCTGTTGTTTGTAGGAGGAGGTGTTTTAGGGATGTCCCGCTGCAGCAAGGTATCGATTTTTGCATTGATAGACTGCAGATCAGGAGTGATTTTAGATGCAAGTAGTTCTCCAACTGTGTCTTTAACTATTTGTCTGATCAGCTCGGTCATCACAGGTGAGATTTGTGATGTCAGTGGAGAATACTCGCCTGAGCCTTCTACTCCTGCAGGTAGGTGTGCGGACGACCCACCTGACTGCAGTCTCCTTTCTGCAGCTGGTATTCCAGATGGGGTCTGTTCAGGTGTCCCCGATCTGGAGTCTTCAGCTAAATCTGCATCTAGGCTGGTATACCGGGAAGGCGCCCCAGCCTTGTCTGCAGCCTCTTTTTCAGGCTCCTTTTCTTGCTCCTTCTCTTTTTCTTCTTCTTCTTTTTCTAACTCCTTCTCTCCTTCTTCCTTCTTTTCTTCCTCTTCAACATTCTCTTTCTCTTTCTCAGCCTCTTTTTCTCTTCCTTCATCATCATCATCATCATCATCATTATCATCCTTTTTATCTTTCTCATCATATTCCTTGTCATCATCCTCCTTTTCTTTTTCATCATCCTCCTTTTCTTCTCCATCCTCCTGATCAACCTCTTCTCCTTCTTCTTCTTCTTCTTCATCTACTAATTCCACCGTTTTTTCAACTTCTTCTTCTCCAGTTTCTTTTTCAACTAAGATATTTTCTTCTTCCCTTTATTCTTGTCTCTCTTCTTCATCATCAATGACAATGATTTCTTCTTCTTCCACTTCTTCTATTCTTATCTCCTTTTCTTCAACTTCTTCTTCTTCTTTACCAAAAGATCCGTCGAAAATGCTATACATAATAGAGTGGGTAAATTGGTCCATGTTGGTTTTGAAATTGGACATGAACCAATTTTCCTGAAGAATCAAAATTGTGTCTGACACTTTGCAAAAATGTATCACCACATCTTCTGTGGCTTGGGGATATCCCCAACCACTTACTTCAACATAAGTTTGAAGTTCAGTGAAAGAAAATGATTTAAAGGTTTTCCATTCTTCAAAAATATGGACAAAAGAATGTTTTAGAGCTTGTGGTTTAACTAACTAAAGTTGCTCTAAGGATAAGTTGAAAATATTGTTGTCCAGCAGGTGAAAAGTATAATTTGCCTCAGGTATGGAAATTATTAAACCTGTTTCCTCTTCTTCTGAAATCAATGCTGGAGTGAGGAGAGGAACGATCTGGGTTTCCAGGCTGCCCGTGAGTATCGTTCCCACGAGGACTGAATCACTAACTACCGATTTTTGTGTATTCCAGTTTTATTTGAACAAACGAACTTTGGGTAGCAATTAATTACTAAATAAAATCAATAAAAGAACTAACAATAAAAACGATTGCTTAAAGAAAGAGAATCAAATGATAAATAAGTCTAGGATTCTGAATCCACCTCGGTTTATCCGAATTTACTCTCGATTATCTGTAGTTAATGATTTTTCCAATTTATTGAAGGTGAAGATTGCTAATATACTCTATCGCCTCTCCCGAGGTCAATAGATCTTTCTAAAGGCGAATAACGCACTCTATCCCTAGGTGAATTAATTCATCAATAGGCAAAAAGCATAAAATCTCCAAAAGGCCACGTAGTTTCTATGAGTATATTCCTATCTCACTGAATAAAACGGTTCTCACCAATAGTTCCTCACCAACTCTCCTCTCCCGATTCGAATTGAATGATTAGAACAATACAACTATTGGCCAGATAATTGAAAGCATGAATCACGATTGGAAAAACTCAACAAAAAGGGAATTAAATAGATAATCTCAAGCAAATCCGTCAAAACATAGATTTCATCAAAATCCTAGATCAAGGGTTTTAGCCTGACATGCTAAAAAACGAAAATACAGAATAAATAAATAAAAGCATGAAAATCAAACGCAGATGAAGAGCTCGGATTCCTCCGTTCTTCTGGCTTCCGCCCTCTGCCTTTGATCTCTTCTGCTTCTCTCGTCTGCGATAATCTTCTGTCTTCCTCCTTTTTCCAAGCTTCCAAGATTCCAAAGGTAATTAATTAGGGTCTTAAACCTTTATTTATAACTCTCAACAGTCTCCAAATCGCGTCCTTGTGAGTAGGTCGAGAACTGGCTTCAAAACGGCCCAAATCCGCGCGGAGCACACCAAAACCGCCTTGTCTGCCGCGGCTCAGTGCCGCGGCACATGGCGTCCAGGTTAAAACCTGGGCGCTGTAATTTTCTTCTGGGCCACGGCTCACCAAAGCTGTGTCGCGGCTCAGAGTACAGTCTACTCTGGTGCCTGCTGGCCTTCTGCGTGTGCCGCGGCTCACTTGCCCTGTGCCGCGGCCCACGGCCAAAATTCGCCGTTTTCGCCCGTTTTGCCTCGTTTTAGCTTCCGGACTCAATTTTCCTGCAAAACATAAAACAATAGGGCATTAAAGGCTCATTTATGCAGATTTCATCATAAAAAGAATATAAAATAATGATAAATAAGCGTATAAAAATACGCCTAACAAGCCTAAGGACCATGCTGCTTCGTGGGCGGAATTCAAGGACATGATGGAGACCGAATATTGCTCGTGTCCGGTTACACAGGGTCGAGTCCATGCCTTTTATGATGCTCAACCACGGGACATTCCTGTTTCTCATGCTATTGCCAGACAACTGGGAGTTGGGCTACGTGAAGGCCCAAGTCATTGAGAAGAGCGACAAAATTTTCCACTTTTCCAGCCGAATGAAACTGTCGATTCGGGATTACATGTCTGGGCTCGTCTGCACCACTTTGAAGGACTATCAGAGTAGGGCTCTTACATATGATATGTCTGTGACGGCCAGTGAGGCAGCTCGTGAGAGCAAGAAACAGAAGTCCGCTGGAAATTTTTCAGGCCACAAGGGTGGAAGTCAGCAGAAGTCTCAGTTTGCAAACGTTCTGGCGGGCAGTTCGACTCGTTTATCTGGGGGTTTTCGAGGTACTACCAGGGCCCCCGTTCGTGATATCACATGCTTTAACTGTGGCAAGTCGGTCCATAAGAATCGGGAGTGTCTTCGTCCGCAGTTGACTTGTCATACTTGTGGTCAGTCGGGCTACAAGGCTTTCTATTGCGAGCGATTAGGGCAAATTCTCGGTGCCCAGACTTCTTTTCCAGCACCTACGGAGCCGAGTGTGAACCATGGCTCGTTTTCTCCTCAGTCTCCGCCGAGTACCAGCCGAGGAAGAGGTTGGGGTCAGCCCGCTAGAGGGGGAGCTTCCAGTGTCGGCTCCGCCCATCCGCGTGTCTATGAGATGAGGAGGGCCGATGATCCAGCGGCCACTATGGCGACAGGTAACGTTCACATCCATTCTCATCTTGTCAGTGTGCTTTTTGATTCGGGTGCTACGCATTCATTCATCTCTTTGGAGTGTGTATATCGTTTGAGTATTGATTGTTTGTCGCCTTGTGAGCCTTTCATCGTTAAACTTCCTAGCGGTGATAGGATCGTTGGTGATCGAGAGATCCGAGATTGTTCTGTGATTATTTGCGAGAGGGCTTGGCTCTCTAATCTTATTGTTGTGGGTATTGAGGGTGAGGATTTGATTTTCAGGGATGATTGGCTCGAGCAGCATGGTGCGATCATGAACTACCGCACGAGAATCACACCATGTTAGCCGAGGACAGCACCGAGCACTCTTTCGCAGGGCCAAAGAGGGGAAACCAGAAGTTCGTTATTAACGCCTTGAAGGCGATGAGACTCCTGCGGAAGGGGTGTACTGGTTATTGGTGTTATGCCTTGGAGGCGGAGAGTGGTGGAGTCGAACTTTCATTGATTCTAGTTGTTGGTGAATTTCCTGATGTTTTTTTTCTGACGAGTTACCAGGGCTGCCACCGACCGTGAGGTTGAGTTCGCAATAGAGTTAGAGCCGGGTGCGGCACTGATTTCGAAGGTGCCGTATCGCAGGGCACCTTCAGAGATGGCCGAGTTGAAGAAGCAACTTTTTGAGTCGGGATATATTCGACCGAGCGCTTCGCCTTGGGGCGCACCGATCCTGTTTGTGCGGAAGAAGGATGGTTCGCTGCGTTTATGTATCGACTATCGCGAGCTAAAAAAGGTAACCATCAAGAACAAGTATCCCTTGCCGAGGATTGATGACTTGTTCGATCAGTTGCAGGGAGCTGCGGTATTCTCGAAGATCGACTTGAGATCGGGGTACTATCAGCTTCGGGTGAAAGAGTCCGATATTCCGAAAACAGCTTTTTGGACGAGATACGGACATTATGAGTTTGTGGTTACGCCCTTCGGGTTAACTAACGCGCTGGCAGTGTTCATGCAGTTGATGAACAAGGTCTTTATCGAGTATTTGGATAAGTGTGTCATCGTCTTCATTGATGATATCCTCATTTATTCGAAGAACGAGGAGGAGAATGCCCATCATCTGCGTGTGGTGTTAGACATTTTGAGGACCGAGCGACTCTATGCGAAGTTCTAGGAATGTGAGTTCTCGATGAAGGAAGTGATGTATTTGGGTCAGGTGATTTCAACCGAGGGGGTCCGTGTAGATCCACAGAAGATTGAGGCGGTATTGGATTGGGTGCCACCTAAGAACGTGAAGGAGGTCCGTAGTTTCTTGGGTTTGGATGGCTACTACCGCAGGTTCGTCGAGGGGTTTTCGAAACTAGCTCGGCCACTTACATAGTTGCTCCAGAAATCCGAGAAGTTCGTCTGGAATGATGAGAGGCAGTCGAGTTTTGAGGAGCTGAAGAGGCGTTTGACTTCAGCCCCGATTTTGGCGTTGCCGTGTGGCAACGAGGGTTTTGCCATTTAGAGCGATGCTTCGGGACAAGGTCTTGGGTGCATGTTGCTGTAGCACGACAAGACTATCGCGTTTGCATCGAGACAGTTGAGGCCGTATGAGCTTAACTACCCTACTCACGATTTGGAGTTAGCGGCGGTTGTTTTTGCGCTCAAGATTTGGCGTCACTATCTTTTTGGCTCTACGTGTCCGATTTTTACCATAAAAGTCTGAAGTATATATTTACCCAGTGGGAGTTGAATATGAGACAGAGGAGGTGGTTAAAATTGATTAAGGATTATGATCTCGAAATCCTGTATCATCCGGGCAAGGCGAACGTCGTGGATGACGCCTTGAGTCGGAAACCGGTTGCATTACGGACGCTTGAGATCCTTACATCTCAGTCTGAGCTTCGACGGGTTTTGATCGAGTTGGATGTTGATATTTTGTTGTCGGGAGTTGTCGGGCAACTTTGCGCTTTAGAGATTTCGTCGTCTATAATCGATGAAATTAAACTGAAGCAGCTAGAGGATCCGATGATTTCTCAAATCTGAGAGAATGTTCTTAAAGGAAAGTCTCATGGGTTTGTAATTCAAGAAGATGCGGTATTCGGATTCCATCTCCGGCTATGTGTACCGAACGACTCGGAACTGAGGCAGGGTATTTTGCGTGAGGCCCATGCTATGCCTTACTCTGTCCATCCTAGTTCGAGTAAGATGTACAAGTACCTGATGAGGAATTTCTGGTGGAATGATATGACGGAAGAGGTCGCACAGTTTGTAGCAAGATGTTTGACTTGTCAGCAGGTCAAAATCGAGCATCAGCAACCGGTTGGGTTGTTGCAGTCGCTTCCCGTTCTGGAATGGAAATGGGAAGATATTCCGATGGACTTCATCACGAGCTTGCCGAGATCGAGATCGGGCATGAATATGGTTTGGGTGATTGTGGACCGTCTGACCAAGTCAGCACATTTTCTGGGTATCAAGGATACTTGGGGTCCAGAGAAATTGGCTCGTGTGTTTATTTCGCAGATTGTGAGGCTTCACGGTACTCCAAAGTCTATTGTTTCATATCGGGATGGTCGTTTTGTATCGCACTTTTGGCAGGCGGTGCATAAGGCGTTGGGTACTCGTTTGCGTCTGAGTACCTCTTTTCATCCTCAGTCAGGTGGACAGTCGGAACGCACTATCCAGACGTTCGAGGACATGTTGCACGCTTGTGCTCTTGACTGGAGCAGTGACTCGGAGGAGCATTTGCCATTGATCGAATTCACGTACAACAATAGTTGGCATGCATCGATTTGAATGGCACCGTATGAGGCATTTTATGGGTGGCATTTTCGATCACCGATTTGTTGGAATGAGGCATCCGATTTGGTCGAGACCAAACCGGATATCTCTTTAGAGGCGAGACGGAAAGTGGAATTGATTCGGGAGAGGATGTTGACTGCTCAGATCTGACAAAAGTCATATGCCAATGTCTGTCGTTGACCTTTGGAATTCGAGGTGGGAGACCACGTTTTGCTGAAAGTGTCGCCGACGAGGGGAGTTTTCCGCTTCGGCGAATTGACTTACCATTTGGCGTTGCCCTCAGCTTTGAGCCATGTTCATAGCGTTTTCCATGTTTCCCAACTGTGGAAATATGTCCCGGATCCTAGTCATGTAATCGACTATGATGAGATCGATATTGCTGAGGTTATTACTTTCGAGGAACGTCCCTTGAAGATTTTGGAGCACCGTGAGAAATAACTGAGGCATAAGACCATCCCTTTGGTCAAAGTGCAGTGGTCGAGGCATAGTGTCGAGGAGGCAACTTGGGAAACCGAGGATATCATGTGTGATAGGTACCCCGAGTTGTTTGTTTCTTAAGTTTCAGGACGAAACTTGTTTTTAGAGAGAGAGAATGTAAAATCCGCATTTTTCCTTTTTCCGGTATTTTCATTTTGGTGTATTTTTCGTTCCTAGTGACTTGCTTGCAACTGCATGAGTGTTTTGAGAATATGTAATACTAAACTTCTCATCATCCGAGCTTGTTTCGAACTTGTTTTACTCATTTCCGTGTTGGATGTCACTTTTGTCGCTATTGGGTTCAATTCTCGTAATCATTGTTTGGAACCACCGTTTGGGGTTCCTGCAAATCCATCTCATGTTATTATGGATGTTGTGAACTTTTATTGGTGTTTCGATCGAGGATCGTGTTGGGTTATTCCGTTATATTCCAAAGTTTTGGGTTTTCATTGCGTTTGTTCTCTTTTCGGATCATTTGATGTTACCGTCGTGTTTGGACCGGCGTGTTTGACGTGAAGTCACCACACGAGGGTTCGTGATAGTTCATTCAGGCCTTCAAATGGTTAGGATTATGCGTCGATCGATTATATCATGTTTGGGGGTCGTTTTTCATCAATTTTGGGCTCAAACAGTTTGTGCCACGGCACAGGGGACTGTGCGCCGCAGCACAGCCTTGGCAAAGAGGGAGCTCAGCTGCGTCTGCAGATGCACGCAATAATCAGGCCGCGGCCCGATAAAAGCGCTCTCCATTTTCGGCGCGGCCTGATTGATCTGCACTATTTCAGCGGGTTTCTGGGAGAGGATTTCATCTCCTCTCCCTTCTTCTTCCTCCTCACGATTTGGGCGACTCAAGGGGCGATTTTTGGGCGATTTGAGCACCTTCAATCTTGGAGAGATCATCCACCTCGAGTTCTTATTGAAGATTATCGACTTCTACTTGAAATCTTCACCCTAATAAGGTAATCTCTTAGAACCCTACTTTTGGGTAATTTGGGGGTTTTTTCGATTCTATTGTTCGATTCGCTCCGTGTTGTTGATTAATCCATGATGAACATGATTAATCTTGTTGGTATTTTTGGTTTCCCTACGGATTCATGGTGTATTTCGTGGTATTTGTGTAATCGAGAGGGTTTGGTTGCGATCTGCCCTCGTTGTTGTTTTGTACGAATACACATGAATCGTAAGCGGGCTTTCCGGTATGTTCCGTTTCTGTATTCGTTTAGAAATTGTTGTTATTGTATTCTTCGAATCATTAGGTTTGGTTTCGTTAGTTCCTAGCGGTCGCGTTGATTTCCTTCCGTTCGTGTCGTCGTCAATTACTCAAGGCAAGTATTTTTGGAAACCTTTATGCTTAACATGAAATGGTGATGTATATTGTGTGTGCTTTGCTCACCCCAGGAGGGTCCGACGGGGCCTCGAGGGAATCCAATGGTATAGCCCTGGATTCACGAGTTTGATTCGCTATCCAGCTCGGGAGGGTCCTTAGAGGCCTCGAGTGGGATCAGTGGTATAGCCCCGGTCCCAAGGAGATGCCTGTGTGTGATTTGTTTTATGATATGGACAGCTCGGTAGGGTCCTTAGAGGCCTCGAGTGGGACCAGTAGTATAGCCCCGGTTCCAAGGCAAATTGATATTGACTGTTTGTTTTCCAGAAAAGACATGTCTGGTTTTTGGTTTCGAAATGTATTGGTGCATGTACTATGAAATGTGTAAGCGAATGGTTTGACTTGAATACTTGTACTAACGTAATTGCTAACCCCTTTGGTGACCCATTTTGGGGAAATTCTTGTTATGGATTTCAGGTTATGTTCAGCCGGATGAGCGGGCGCTGGGACAATACGAGGATGCTGATCAGGGTCATTGATGTGTGCATTTGAGTCTCCTTATTTCTGTGTTCTCTTTCGATATGGGTTTTTCCAAATTATAAACTTATAGATGTACTCGCGAGTACTTAGGCTTTTCCCTCCGGATTATGGTTTGTATTCATTGAAGTTACTATATTCGTCGGTTGATGTTTATTACGCCGGTTGTACCGGGCGTGTTATTATATGTTTGTATTGTTAATATATGTTTCCTCTCTAACCGAGACGGTTAGTCGAGTGGTGTTTTTCTTGTTTAGCCTGGTGGGTCCCATATAGGGGTCCACGGTGCTGTAATATACCTCGAATATCTCGGGGGTGTTACAGTGGAAGACTTCTTGATATATTATCTTTGATGTTTATTATTGAGGGGACAAGAGATCATGAGGTGATTTCTTTATGGGAGAAGACTTTGAATGAGATGAGATGATAACATTTTATAAAGTCCTCTTCCTCTCACTTGTTGGACAATCATACGATTCATTCACATTCACATTGACACAGAGAGAGAGAGACTTTGTAACTTGTCCTCTTCATCTTCATCATCTTCATCATAAGTTTCTTCACATTTTCTAAGAGAAAAATTGAGAAGAAAAATAGAGAGAATATATATCTATACACTAAGATTTATATAGATGATAGTTATAGCTTCTATCACTTTTTTCTAGCCGTGTTCTTAAAGGACAATGAGGTGAAGTCATTCCGGTCGTCTTTCCGGCGCGTGGTAAGTAGAGACGCGGTGCTTTCGGCATCGGATCATCCAAGACCTTGTTGCGGATTGGATTCGTAAGGGAAATCATCTTCTCAATGATTAAATCAACGGACTACAAGGGTATGACTTCGTACCTTCCTCTTTGTTCGTTTTATATTCGTATATATGTAGCTTGAATGGATCCTCTTGAGGGATTCATATTGCACTTATGTTTTTTGCTTCCGCTGTGCCCTTTGTTTTTGCTTGCGAATCCAAATAGTTACTTCTATAGCGCGCGCTATGATGGTATATCTAGCGTACGGTAAACTTTTATTATTGCGTACGCTAATGCATCTGGGCAGAGTACTCTGGAACTGGACAGAAGGTCCAGTAATTCTGTACTGAACTAGGTAGTGTACGCTAACAAGTTATTAACGTACGCTAATTACAAACCATAGCGCACGCTAAGCTGTCGTCAACGTACGTTAATGGGAGGACTGAAGAATCTGGACTGCTCGTTGTCCCGAATAGCGCACACTACGCAATGTATATAGCGTACGATATCTACTGTCAGTATATAAGGGACAGCAGTAGTTGACTTCGTTATTTTTCATTCTCTACATGTTCTTTCTGGCGATCCGCGGCGAATTCAGGCGAGAGGGCTAGATTTCAACCATATCATCATCTATTATCATATTTGGGTTTCTTGTGAGGAATTAACATTATCTAATCATCTTCCACCACCCGAATCAAGGTAAGAATTCCTAGAACCCTAGTTTTTGGGATTTTGGGGGTTTTGTGGTGATTTGGTCTTTCTAATCCGATTTAGCCTAGACTATGGTTAGATTTCGATAGTATACTCGTAATCCTTAGTTTTCCTTGTTGTCTTGTGTATTGATATTCCGTTATTCCAACGTTGATTGATTATGATCCATTTCGCACCCGTAGTGTTCGACAAATCATTTCAAAGGGGTAGAATCTAGGATGAACCTTTTGATTCCGTAGTGTTTTAGTTAATCGAATATCATTGTGTGCTAGGAACGAAACCTTGGGGTGAGTTTGGATCGTAGCCTCTCCGTTCACTGTTTTTTTGCGTCGTATTATTCAAGGCAAGTACATGTATTATATTTTGTTATGTGTGTTACGGTTTCGATACGAATTATGAACTGTGATATCGTGTGGGTGTGTTGATGTTCTTCCACCCAGGGACAGTTCGACGGACCTCTGGGGGTCGATACTAATGGGTACGACCGCGGAATTGTTTTCCCACCAAGGGATGCTCCGACGGGACCTCCGGAGGTTGATACTAATGGGTACGGCCGCGGGTTACCAAGTATGGATGTTTTTGTGATGAAATGAGTTGATGTAGTGTTTATGAAAATGATGTTTAACGCGAATGTGATATTCCGGAATATGATTTTCAAATGCTTTCTAAACAAGATGATTGTGTTGAATCGTATCTGTATATAATATAGTGTAATTGTGTACTTGCACTTGCTATTCGAATGCTAACCCCTCAAGCATGATGATGAGGCTCGAGTCTATGTTGATTATGTTATTTTATGTCTACATGGTTTGTTGGGATAGTCGAGTAAACTTGTTATTATTTTGAAAACGTTGCTAAGTCCCCTGCGTGGGCAAAGAACTCACTTTACTTTATGTTTTTCTAAAGTTGAACTAAAATGTTTTGGCCGAGGCCACGGCCCTATTTATTATTATTAATGTGTCTTTATGGGACAAATTGTGAATTATGCATCATGTGCTAGCCTGGTAGACCTTGTTGGAGGTTATATGGCGTGTAATGTCCCTTATGAGATTTGGGGTGTTATACAAATGATGTTGCATTCACTTCAGGGATTAGAACAGATCTAGTGGGGTGAGATTCATCATTTTTCATTAACAGTTCATTCTGTTCAGCCAAAAGAAGACGTGAAATCATTTCAGAATATTTTGTGAAACACCATTCACAATATTGTTGTTGTAAGATTATATTTGAAGCATGAAATGTGGCGAATGTTTTTCTAGCATGTCATAATCAACAATATTTTCTCCACATAACTTCAAGTTTGAAATGATCCGAAACATAGCTGACTTATATTCGCTAACAGACTTAAAGGTATATAAACAAAGTTTGATCCACTCATAACGAGCTTTGGGGAGAATCACTATTCTATGATGATCATAGCATTCTTTTAAAGACCTACAGGATCCTTGATTGTGAGGTAATCAATTTTCAGTCCCTCATGAAGGTGGTGACGAATAAAAATCATAGTTCTTGCATTTTCTTGAGTTGATGTTTCCTTTGACTCAATTATCGTATCACCAAGACCTCTAGCATCAAGGTGGATTTCAGCATCCGACTGTTGGGATTCGGTGCCTAAAACGAAAGGCGCAGCAGAAGCAATATTTGAATCTAATTCGATCCGAATCCCTTAAGAGGATCGATCAAGCTACGTATATATGATTATAAAACGAAACAAAGTAAGATACGAAATCATACCCTCGTAGTCCGTTGATTTAAATGGTGTGAAGATTATGTCCCTTGCGAATATGATCCGCAACAAGCTCTTGGATGATCCAACACCAAAAACACCGTGTCTCTACTATCCACGCACCGGAGAAACGATCGGAACGACAACCACCCAATTAACCTCCAAGGTTACAGCTAGAATAAAGTGATTGAAGCTTTCAAATGTGATTGTAACACTCTAAGTGTATAACTCACAATCTCTCAATGATCTTTTGAATTTTCTCCAAGAAAAACTCAAGAGAAATGAAAAAGAAGAAGATGAAGACTATTGTTCTCTCTCTCTCTCTCTCTCTCTCTCTCTCTCTGTTTCTCTAAAAACCGTGAGTTTCAAAGTGTTTTGGAGAAAATGAAATCTTCACAATATATTCTTCATCTCCTACACCAAGTCACCTATCCCACAATATAAAAAGAGATACCATATCTCTTTAAGGTCATTGGTCTTCCACCTATTAAGGTGGAGACAAAGACCAAGAGATATGGGAGTAGGTGGGGGCGGCCTCTAGAAGAACCGGATGGATTTGGTGCGTTTCGGACTCTCGTTAGTCCAAACAGATAAACCCCAATCCGTTCCGATGTATTAATATCAATTAATTAATCCAATTAATTAATTATATTAAATGCAAAATAATATAATTAATTTCTCCAAGAAATAATTATATTCATGAATTAAATTAATCACCTAGTATTATATTTAATTCATTAGGCCGTAAATTAATTTATCCAATAATTAGACATTTAATGTCCAATAAATTAGATATCAAATATCTAATATTTATAAAGAGAGAATAAGCTCGATTCATTCCGTCGTCAATCCGATTGCGCGACTCGGTAGGTCCGTCTCAGTTAGCAATGGGAGGAACCAAAGAGTAGTAGCACCACCTAGCCATCCTGGCGGCCTACACTGTACCCTAATTGAGAACGAATGATGGAGATCATTCCAAAATCTTTCCGTCGTGAATACCAGTATCACAACTAGCTCTCGTGTGTCCAATACAACTAGCTCTAATACTTTGGCCAAAGACTTATGATCTCATCTGCCAATAACCGTATAGGACATATAACCCGTTCACTAACATTCTATCTTGGTATTCAGTAGAACCTGCTACTTGCCCGTCAAGACGCACGTCGAGGTTGACCCCCACCTTCCTATTTTCTGGGTCGAACTACTCTAATGAAAATCTTACTGTCACAAGCACATCCCTAATAAATCCTCAAGTCGAAGGTTCACGAATACCTATCTCAACCTTTCGATTCCGTCATTGACTGTCCCGGAGTGAAGTCCGTGTGACGACTCGAGGGTGAGTCGGTTCGAGTATATTAATCTCATTTGCATACCTATAACGTGTGCTCCCACTAACCATTAATGTTCGACATGCACTCTCCAAGTCAAAGAGCACATCATACAAGTCTTCACATAAACTTAACGCCCAGTCAAGTTTCATCAACTTGCGAACGCTTAAGTATTTGAGCCACAAACCTTTCCAGTGCCGATCACCTTATCCAATAAGGAGTGGAATGTTTTGCTATCAAATACACGGACTAGTTACTATATATATTTATGAGTCAGGAATGCAAGTGACTACCAGTAAATAAAGAAATATACAATTGCCTTTAGATAATGAATTACATAATAACAAGTACAATACCCTCACTCTAACATCCCCTGAGTGGCATTCGAGGGCATACTCCTAACAATCTCCCACTTGCACTCAATGCCACACACTATGGTATCTAATACCCATGTTCTCCCGATGACGCTCCAAGCTAATCTGAGAAAGTAGCTTGTTCAGTAGATCAGCGACGTTGTCGGCTGAGTCTACTCTATGTAGCACAATGTATCCCTTGCAAACAAATTCTCTCATGAGATGATACTTCCTCTCAATGTGTTTGGTACTGTTGTGAAACCTTGGCTCCTTGGCCTGCGCTACAGCTCCGTCGTTGTCGCAGAAAAATGGATCAGACAGCTCAGCACATGGAATCACTTGAAGTTCTCCCAGAAACTTCTTAATCCAGAACCCTTCCTTAGAAGCCTCCGAGGTTGCTTGATACTTAGCCTGACTGGTGGAATCAGCAGTCGCGCTTTGCTTGGCGCTACGCCAAGATACTGCTCCTCCATTAATAGCAAATATGTAGCCAGAAGTAGACATCGAATCGTATTTCTGTCCTTAGAAGTCTGAATCAGTGAAGCCCATCACATTAAGTTCTCCACCGCCATACATACGAACCAGATCTCTAGTCCTTCTCAAGTACTCGAGAATGTTCTTTACACCAGTCCAAAGTTCCCTACCTGGGTTTGCCTGAAACATACTTACCACGCTCACAGCGTGCGCAATGTCAGTTCTTGTACACAACATTGCATACATAAGGCTACCCACGGCCGAAGCATATAGTATATTACTCATTTCCTTTCATTGTTCCTCACTTTGAGGACACATCTTCGAGGAGAGTTTTATTCCATGTCGCATTGATAGGAACCCTCTTTTAGAATCATCCATCTTAAATCGCTTTAAGATTTTATCTATATAGAGGGCTTGGGAAAGACCTATCATTCTCTTCGCTCTATCCCAATAGAGCCGAATTCCAAGAATATAGGTGGCTTCTCCCAAGTCTTTCATGGAGAACCTACTCGAAAGCCAAGCTTTCACAGAACTGAGCATTCCTACATCATTTCTATTAGTAGAATGTCATCTACATATACTACTAAGAATGCGATCTTGCTCCTACTAACCCTCTTGTATACACAAGGTTCCTCTTCATTTTGCACGAAGTCAAACTCTTTGACTGCCTCGTCAAAACGAAGGTTCCAACTACGCGAAGCTTGCTTCAGTCCATAAATGGAACGCTGAAGTTTGCACACCTTATGAATATCGACTTCGGACATAAAGCCTTTAGGCTGTTCCATATAGATTTCCTCCTCGAGTAATCCATTAAGGAAAGCCATATTTACGTCTATTTGCCATATCTCATAATCATGGTAGACAGCTATAGCAAGCATCATGCGAATAGACTTGATCATAGCTACGGACGAGAAGGTATTGTGGTAATCGATCCCTTCTTTCTGGGTATAACCCTTTGCCACAATCCTGGCCTTATAGATGTCAACCTTGCCATTCCCATCAGTCTTTCTCTTGTAGATCTACTTATCCCCATTAGGACTATGCCCTTGGAGCGGTCTACTAGAATCCAGAACTTATTGACATGCATCGAGTCTATCTCAGCTTCCATAGCTTCACGCCATTTTGCGGAGTCTACATCCACCATCGCTTGGTCATAGGTCGCGGGGTCGGTCTCTTGGCTATCACCTGGAACCTCATGTAGACCCAGCTCCTCCAGGTGCACAAGGCCATACCTCTCAGGTAATTGAGACAGCCTACTAAACCTACGAGGTGGTTGTACTTGTGTTTCAGAAGGTTCGGTTCCAACTTCTTGTACATGTGTCTCCTGAGGAGTTTCATTGTATTCTTCCAAAGAAATACTTCTACCTGCTCCACCTTTCTGAATGAACTCATCTTCCAGGAAGTGTGCTTGCAAAGCAACAATGATCTTTCGATCTTCGAGCATGTGGAATAGATAACCCATCGTCCCAGATGGGAATCCAATGAAATGTCCCTTCACGGACATTTCTTCTAATTTCTCCACCTTAGTCTTCTTGACATAGGCGGGACATCCCCAAATTCTAATTTGATTAAGACTTGCTTTCCTGCCCTCCCACATCTCATGTTGAGTTTTAGGAACGGACTTGGAAGGACATTTGTTCAAGACGTAAGCAACAGTAAGGAGTGCATACCCCCACATGTAAATCGGTAAGTCAGTATAGCTAAGCATAGAACGGACCATGTTCAACAAGGTTCGGTTCCTTCTTTCTGACACACCATTTAACTGAGGAGTTCCTGGAGGTGTAAGTTGTGATATTATTCCACCTCAGTCCGACCAAAGTGTTTTGATATGATTACCGGTTTGCTTTTCGACTAGGGCCTTAAATTCCCAAAATTTCTCAAAGGCCTCGGATTTGTGTTTCATTAAGTACACATAACCATACCTAGTATGATCATCCGTAAATGTAATGAAATACGGATATCTATCATGGACTGCTTCTAAAGCACCACAAGCGTCGGTATGGACTAATCCAAGTTTATCGGCGCCTCTTTCAAAAGTCCCTGTGAAGGGGGACTTGGTCATTTGGCCTTTAAGGCAAGAATCACAAGTTGGAAAGGGATACGATCCCAATGGACCCATAAGTCCATCCTTTTTCCATTTTGTAAACTTTGGTCTGACCAACATGACCAAGTCTAATATGCCATTTCAAAACTTGATTAGTTTAATCCTACCACGCTTCCTAGTCATAGTATTCACAACGACTTTGTTACTTAGGTTTAGATGATATAATCCATTTAACAATGTAGCAGTGCCTACTAGTTTATTTCTAAAATAAATTTTGCAGGAACCATCACCAATGAAAAATGAAAAGCCTTTCCGATCCATGACCGGATGGATACAATGTTTTTATGCCCCTTGGGCAAAACAAGTACATCATCTAATGTTAAAACAAAGTCGGATTCAAAATCCAAAAGAAGTGATCCTATGTCAGTTGCTTCGACACTATGCCCACTTCCGACAGTAATCATCACTTCCCCAGCTCCAAGCATCCTACTTTGTTCCAGATCCTGATTCACGGTACAAATGTGAGAACTATCACCTGAATCCAGTATCCAAGAAGTAGAAAATACAGTAGCAGAACAATTTGTTTCCAAAACTAAAAGTTCTGTACCTGAAGTGCCATGAAGAATCGGACAGTCTCTAGCCTAGTAGCCCATCTCACCACATTTGAGACATGCGTCCTTCTTCTTCTTGCTCTTGGAAACCATTGGGGCCTTTCCCTTACCTTTAAGGTCCTTTATTTGTGGTCCCATCTGCTTCTTGGTCTTTTTCTTCTTGTTCTTGGACCTCCGAGGTCCAGAAGAAATCACCAGGGCAGACTCCTTCACCCGTGGAGTCTTTATCTGAGACTGAGCGGTTACCAGTTTATTCATCAATCCTGCTAAATTACAAGAAATCTCATTGCAGTTGAAATTCATAACAAACTGTGAGAAGGAATCAAGAAGAGACTGTAGGATAAGGTCAGTCTGAGGAGAAGTATCCATCTTAAAATCAAGAGCCTCCAATCTCTCGATCATAGAGATCATTTTGAGTATGTGGTCCCCAACCTTATCACCTTCCTTCATCCTAGCACCGAACAGTTGCTTGGATATCTCATATCTAGCAGTTCGACTGTGCTCACCATAAAGCTCGGTTAAGTGAGATAAAATCTGCCTAGCAGAAGTCATTTTCTCATGAGCTCTCTGAATCTCATTAGACATAGAAGCCATCATATAGGCATGAACTTTTATGTCATCCTTAACCCACTTTTTCGTGGTTTTCAATTTCTTTCTGATTGGCTCTAGTCCGCACCGGAGGAGCTGGAATGTCCGTCTCCAAAACGTATCCCAGTGCCTCTATGCTGAGGACAATCATCAGGTTGCGGAGACAGTCCACAAAGTTAGGACCAATTAAGGTGTTCTTTTCGAGTAGTATAGCGAGTGGGTTCATTGTCATATTTAGAGTTGATATTCGTCTACATTAAGTACGACATATTTATTAGTGACTCATTCAATTATGATCTGAGTATAGAATTAATGTCTTTTCTATTCTTTTAACCGAGCTCCCACTATTTTTATCGGAACACACTCCCATATGAAATCCGGAAGTATTATTCGCATTACTTCATAGTGGTGATCGAGTTCTTTATAAATTTTAATAGAGGGCAACGGAACAGGTTTCTAGTCTATTAATTTTCATAAAGTGGTGTCCAACACCAACCCATCTAATGGATGATTCGATCTTCTTTTTTCCCTTGTTCACTCCCCTCAACCTATACGGTTTCTATGGTTCGTGAACAAGTTAAGTTTATACCATCGACGCAAATCAGTTTAACAATTGAATCTTATCTGGCAACCGAAAAGGTTTCTATGGATAAAATTTGCTCCAGTCGAAGGCATCCAATGCGCTCTTGGTAATTTATCGATCGTCCCCGAACGACTACCCCGATAACTTGGAAGCATAGAACATCCGGTTTGGATTTCAATTTTCCGAAAGCTCGATGGAGGGAAGGAAAACCTTGAAACCTTTTAAACTTAATAATTTGTCGTGGGAGAATTTTCGCGATTAATGTTACACTTTGCACATTATTTCATTTAAGCGCGTTTGTAGCATTCATACCATATGAATTTCACAACCTAGTTGCTACCAACATGTAGTTCATGGGCCGTTCCTAGAACAAAAACATCATAATCTAATTACAAGTCTTCGGTATTGAATCTTCGTCTTATCGAACGGATCTTCCTCCGGTCTTTGTCATTACATATAGATTTTACATTTGAAAAATTGCATCCTAGATACAAATATATCTAGTAAAATAAATAGGCTCAAAATGGCCTTTACAACCCAATCGAATAAAATCGAACGATTCAAAACTAGGTCCATGAACCACATTCCCATTCAAAAGCATTCATCCAATAAATACTAAATAAATGTATTACATACAAATATATCGATCCAACCTATATATATATATATATAACCAACTCTAAATAGAATTGATCCAATCAATTTACACAATCGGTAATATGAAAATGTTCAAAATAATTCGGTCACTCACAAGTATTCCAATCAATCAATACTCCCTAATAAAATGAAATACCATAAATCATTTAATCATATTAAATCCAATTTAATATGCGGGAGATTAATTTTCTGGAATGTACGAAAAATCGAGCTTGAAATGAATCTAGAAGCCTGACACGGTTGAGTCACAATGACACGGGCCGTGTCAAACTCACCGGACGGCTGACCCGACCATGTCAAAGAGTGACACGGCCCGTGTCACCTGTCCAGAACACCACGCTTCGCCGAAAAGTCATCCAACAACGATCCGGGGCTAGATTTTCGACCGAATATCCAATAACAATATTTTCTGACTTTCATATCTTAAATATAAATCACATTTTCCAGAAATTAAAGATTTATATTTAGATATAAATCTACGAAAATATAACTACAACGAACGAACAAACATATATCACGATTATGACTATAAATGATTCCAAATCATTCACCATCCAATCAAGCATTCCAAATGCTAAATATAATATATACGATCGCAAGACCTACTCTCCGATACCACTGTTCGGATTCAGTGCCTAAAACAAAGGCGCAACGGAAGCAATATTCAAATCTAATTCGATCCGAATCCCTTAAGAGGATCGATCAAGCTATGTATATACGAATATAAAACGAAACAAAGTAAGATACAAAATCATACCCTCGTAGTCCGTTGATTTAAATAGTGTGAAGATGATGTCCCTTGCGAATCTGATCCGCAACAAGCTCTTGGATGATCCAACGCCGAAAACACCGCGTCTCTACTTGCCACGTGATGGAGAAACGATCGGAATGACAACCACCCAATTAAACTCCAAGGTTACGGTTAGAATAAAGTGATTGAAGCTTTCAAATGTGATTGTAACACTCTAAGTGTATAACTCACAATATCTCAATGATCTTTTGAATTTTCTCCAAGAAAAACTCAAGAGAAATGAAGAAGAAGATGAAGACTATTTTTCTCTCTCTCTCTCTAAAAAACGTGAGTTTCAAAGTGTTTTGGAGAAAATGAAGTCTTCACAATATATTCTTCATCTCCTACACCAAGTCACCTACCCCACAATATAAAAAGAGATATCATATCTCTTTAAGGTCATTGGTCTTCCACCTATTAAGGTGGAGACAAAGACCAAGAGATATGGGAGTAGTTGGGAGGCGGCCTCTAGAAGAACCGGACGGCTTTGGTGCGTTTCGGACTCCCGTGAGTCCAAACAGATAAACCCCAATCCGTTCCGATGTATTAATATCAATTAATTACTCTAGTTAATTAATTATATTAAATACAAAATAATATAATTAATTTATCTAAGAAATAATTATATTTATGAATTAAATTAATCACCTAGTATTATATTTAATTCATTAGGCCGTAAATTAATTTTTCCAATAAATTATTTAGACATCCAATGTCCCAAAATTAATTAGACATCCAATGTCCAATAAATTAGATATCCAATATCTAATATTTATAAAGAGAGAATAAGCTCGATTCATTCCTTCGTCAATCCTATTGCGCGACTCGGTAGGTCCGTTTGAGTTAGCAATGGGAGGAACCAAAGAGTAGTAGCACCACCTAGCCATCCTGGCGGCCTACACTGTACCCTAACTGAGAACGAATGATGGGGATTATTCCAAAACCTTTCTGTCGTGAATACCAGTATACGTATAAACCCTTCTTTCAAATATCCCGATCACGTTATAGGGTCACGGTCAGTCAAACCCTATCTGTACTTGACTCTATGCATGAGTTAATGCAGATCAAGATCATCGAGCTCTCGTGTATCCAATACAACTAGCTCCAATGCTTTGGCCAGAGACTTATGATCTCATCTGCCAATAACCACATAGGACATATAACCCGTTCACTAACAGGAGAAAGAATTCTATCTTGGTATTCAGTAGAACCTGCTACTTGCCCGTCAAGACGTACTTCGAGGTTGATCCCCACCTTCCGGTTTTCTGGGTCGAACTATTCTAATGAAAATGTTAACGTCACATGCACATCTCTACTAAATCCTCAAGTCGAAGGTTCACGAATACCTATCACAGCCTTTCGATTCCGTCATTGATTGTCCCGAAGTGAAATCCGTGTGACAAATCGAGGGTGAGTCGGTTCGGGTATATTAATCTCATTAGCATACCTATAACGTGTGCTCCCACTAACCATTATTGTTCGACAGGCACTCTCCAAGTCAAAGACCATGTCATACAAGGCTTCACATAAACTTAACGCCCAGTCAAGTTTCATCGACTTGTGAACGATTAAGTATCTTATCCAATAAGGAGTGGAATGTTTTGCTCTCAAATACATGGACTAGTTTATATATATATATATATATATATGTATATATATATATACGAGTCAGGAATGCCAGTGACTACCAGTAAATAAAGAAACATACAATTGCCTTTAGATAATGAATTACATAATAACAAGTACAATGCCCTCACTCTAACATCTCCTGAGTGTCATTCGAGGACATACTCCTAACATCGACACCCATGATAAATAATTTTTTCCCAGTTATGTCAAGTGCCTCGAAATCAAACTTGACAAGATTTGACATGGCGATAACTATATGAAAGAACATACATATCATTAATATTTTAACATCAAGAACACAAATATTTTATTTGGATATAAAAGAGGTATTATTGCATGTTAAGATTTACCAGAAGTCTAATTATGGGATAAAATAGCAAAAGACTTGTAATAAAAATCAAATATTCCTCTTTCGTGTTACACTCCACATAAACAACTAATATAGTATATGCTATGACCAACGTAGTGTAGAATGTAAAAAACAATTGATGAATCATTTTGAATAATCTTTTTGTTTTTATGAAGGCGTAAGAAGATAGAAGGGGGATGAGTTTTTGAATAAAATGTGGATGTATTTATAGAATGAAACCATTTTATAGTTGTTAACTACCCGTTGGAGTCTGAAAGACAATGGAGTGAAGATTATGAATGATGTATAAATATATCTATAGCATATTATTCGATAAATGTACATTGAGTATTCGTATAGTCAATCTGTTTATAATATATACATATTCAGTTTGTAGCTTGGGGGTTATCCGCACAAGCAATACTAATATATATTCAATTAGCTGCTCGGGGTTATCTGCTCAAGCATATATAATATATATTTGATTAATTGTTCGAGGTTATCCACTCAAGCATATATAACATAGGGCGATTTACATCTGACTACCTTTTTAGATGGTCTAATTACAGTTTGGTCCCTATTGTTTCAGATATTATAATGAAGGACAAACTTTGCACTGTCCAGAAACTATATTTACAACCAAGGACAAAAGTCAAATTTCCAGATGATGTCACTGGAGGAAATCTTGATATTAGAATTTACCCTTTTATTTTTCCTTTTCTTGTTTACCCATTTATGTTTCGTCTCACGTGGGTGGCACATGCTGGACCTCATTGTAATATATATAACACTTTTGGATTTCAGTGTAATAAATTTTCAAGCTTTTTAGAAAAAAATATTTTTTTCAAAAAAAAAAGTATTTTTAGGAAAAAATATTATTTTTCGAAAAAATAAAAAAATTATTTTTCTGGTAAAAATTATCTTTTTTTAAAAAATATTATTTTTTTGTATTTTTAATTTTTTTTGAAAAATTAAAAAATATTTTCTGGAGAAAAAATTATTTTTGGGTAAAATAATATTTTTTTGAAATAAAATTATTTTCTGGAAAAAATATTTTTTTTTTGAAAAAATAAAACTATTTTCTGGAAAAAATAAAAATAATATTTTTTCGAAAAAAAAAAAAATATTTTCTCGAGAAAAAGGTATTTTTTGGCAAAATAATATTTTTTCGAAATTAAATTATTTTCTGGAAAAAAATATTATTTTTCGAAAAAATAAAATAATTTTCTGAAAAAAATAAAAAAATATTTTTGAAAAAATTTAAAAATATTTTACGGAGGAAAAAATATTTTTGGCAAAATAATATTTTTCGAAATAAAATTATTTTCTTGAAAAATATTATTTTTTGAAAAATAAAATTATTTTCTTGAAAAAATATTATATTTTTTCGAAAAAATAAAATTATTTTCTTGAAAAAATATTATTTTTTCGAAAAAATAAAATTATTTTCTGGAAAAAAATAAAATAAAATATTTTTGCGAAAAAAAAATATTTTTCTGGAAAAAAATTATATTTCGAAAAAAAATTATTTTATGAAAAAAGAATATTTTTTAAAGAAATGTATTAGCCAAACACTTTAATAACTTATAAACTATTTGTTTAATATGAAATGTATTTTAAAAGAAATATTTTATTCAAGTAAATAGAGGGACATTTTCGTCTTTTTAATAGAAGTCAACACCAATTCAGATTTTTGTCCTTCGCTGTAATTTATGTAACAATAGGGACTAAAGTGTAAAGAGGCCATCTAATAGGGTAGTTGGTTGTAATTTCCCCATATAACATATATTTGAGTAGTTGCTCGGGGTTATCCACTCAAGTATATATATAGTTGATTAATTACTCGGGATTATCCACTCAAGCATATAATATATAGTTGATTAATTGTTCGGGGTTATCCACTCAAACATATAATATATATTATTGTAATATGTTGCAATAATAAATTTTATTCGTCATCTCACCAAATATTATAGATTGTGACAGAGTCTCTTTATCTCATAATGATGGTGATATATAATATTAAAATAAACGTGATTGACATAAAAAAGTATCTCCAACTTTACCGTTCGAGTTGCTTAGAAGGGCTTCGAGCATTCATGCTGTTAGCATGGTGTGAAATTCATCTCCAACTACTTTATAATACTTTATATGTGTGTTTTAGTATTAAGAGCACTTATAATACAAGATAATACACAAACATACACTAGTAGAAATATAATTAAAGGAAGTTTTTCATTCACTATTTTCACTTCCATCTACACTCCATAGAATGTGCCTTTTATATAGGCAAACTTTTTTTTTTTTTCCACACCGGCACACCACAAGATAGAAATGTGGCCATGTACATTTATTACAACAAAAACCATAATCTTCACCCACAATTCTCAAGCCATCCACGCCCACGGCGTCCTCTAGACCCTAATCTTTTCCCACAGCCATCCACGCCCACGGCGGCCTCTATGCTCGATTACCGTACCGACCAGCTCTCCCTACCTCTCGATCAAAAAAAGAGAATTGCAATTTGCAAGGTTTGATTCTCTCTCTCTCTCTCTCTCTCTCTCTCTCCTTTTTCAAAGACTGATTTTGTAGTCCTTCCCATTTGCACCGATTTCTCCACAAACCTGTTTTTCTTAGTTCAAAAGGTTCAGTGCAATTTGCCGTACTTTTCTAATTAAAACCGACAAAAGAAGTTCGGGATTGGAAGAATCGAAATTAGGAGAATGCTGAAAGCAAAATTGTGAAAATGGAAAATAGAGGCAAGCCTGAAAATCAGCAACAGAAACAAGACAAGGAGAAGAATGCACCGTTTGTCATAAGAATACCATCTTATGAAGAGGTGTCCGAGAGCTCTCATCCCAAGACAACCCCGCAATCTCTCTTCAATCCTTCCCCTTCCTTTTCTCAGGCCTTCAATTTTATCAAGAACTCCGAGCTTTATGCAAGACCGCCAGCTCTATCGTCATCTCAGTCATCTAAAGTTCCACATTCTCCTTCTTACACGCCCCCTCCAAGGTCCACCCTCTCTTTGTGTGCCCCTGCGTGTGTTCTTACATGGAAGTGTGTATATGTGTTCATAATAAATATCTGTATGGGCTCAAATACAAAGTGATGCTTCATGTGGGTTTTGATATTGTAGGCAAATTGTTCAATCTGAAGGTCCATCTACTTCAGTTTCGCCAGCTGGGGGGAATCGGAATTCTATCCTTGTTAGTCATAGACAGGTAAGTCATTGCATATTGGTAGCTTTATGTTGGTTAAACTGGTTATGTTTCCATACGTAGTGAACTAGGGCACGCAGAGTTTGATTAAGCAATATATTTGTAGCGTGGACTTATGGATCTTCTGTTAGATAATTCAAATGACTAAAATGGTTCCAGTAAAGTAAACCAAATTTTGTATATACTTGGTCTTATATATGACCTACAATTTACATGTTTGAGTTTAACAACCTACAGTGTGTCATTTAATATAATTTTTTTTCAGTTATCTGTCAAGTTAGTCTGCAAAGTGTCATAGGGGATGACGAGCAGCGTTAATATATGTTTCTAGCCTTCTGTAATGAAATCTGTATTGTTGGTGATTTGGCCTTGCTTATTTTGGTAGCTGTTCTCACATTCTAAATTTCTTAACAGGATATACAAAGTTGATAATTCAATTAAAACAATTTATTTGTTTTATTGTATTGCAGAAGGGCAACCCTTTACTGAAACATATAAGGAATGTGCGATGGGCTTTCGCTGATATAGTTTGCGACTACTTGTTGGGTCAAAATGCATGTGCCCTTTACTTGAGGTTTGGATTTTCACTTTATGTATCAATTCACTGATGAAAATAGGATGTTGTTTGACAACTCCATATTTGTTGATTAGTCACTGTCAATGTTTTAAAAGGCGTGGGGCGTGTTTGAGGCGTTTTCAGAAAATGAGGCGAGGCGTAAGCCTCAGTTTTTATAAAAAAAATATTTAGAAGCTTCATCATTAACAAAGGAACATAGCGAAATAGTAATGTTTTGAATTACTTAGCAATTACATCAATGTAACGAACATAAAAACGCATAAAATAGAGTTTATCATCTCAAAAAAAAGATTATAATATCACGGTGAATTTAAAATTGGATCATCGGTATCTAGTGGTTTACGGATCAAAACCACTAGTATTTCCACCACCATCATCGTCATCGTCGTCATCATCATCATCATCAAATAACTCGTCCATAGCATCATCTTCTTGAGGATCATCGAATTCGATAAACTCGATTTCATCTTCTTCATCCAATAATTGTAGCATCTTTCCTTTATCTATTAAGAATATTATAAAAGTGTTAAGTGACAATACACGAAATTATAGCAAATACTATATAAAAAAGAGTTAAGTGACACTAACCTAGAGCATCTCTCTCTTTTTTTTTCTCTTCCTTGCCCTCGGCTACGACCCCGCCCAATACCACGACCACGAGTACGACCACCAACTCGGCCACGACCACCATCTTCATTGACCTCACGAACATGTTCATTGTCTCCACCGTCCACTTCTACTACTTCATCGCCAATATTATTCGTCAAAATGAATCCGGAATTATTCGAATCATTTTCATCAACCATCCATTCATCATCTGATGGAATCTCATCTAATACTAAAGGATCCTCATCCTCTTTGAGGGACGTCTTCTTCAACCATCTAAACTTCAACCTTTTATTATACATAACAAAGACTAACTTGTTCAAAGTCTTTGTATGTAAACGATTCCTCTTCTTCGTGTGTAGCTAGAAAAAATTCAAACAATATATAAATGATGATTTCTAACATGTAAATAATAGTTGCAAGATAATAATTTTTTTAAGTACATAAAAATAATACCTGATTGAAAGTACTCCAATTACGTTCACATGCAGATGATGAACATATTAAACTCAATACTTTCACAGCAAAAGTCGTGAGTTCTGGTGTCTCATCTCCGTATTGAATCCACCAATCAACTACAACAATTTAAAATAAATGTATTTTTGGACGGTAAGCATTTGAAAAGGAGAACATGAAAGATGTATATCTGTAGCTACAATAATTTAAACTAAATGTACCTGGACTACGTCGGCAACCATTATCAACGTCGGCAACAAATCTATCCATCGGACCCCTAATTCTCCTTTGAGAAACACTCCCCCCGCTAGAACCTCCAAAATATGGATTTTGACTTTGATAATATGACCCGCTATCGATCAGTTCATCCTTATTTCTTTGCATCTCCACTTTTGCCTTCTCGGTCGATTTCAGATAATTTTGCATCTCTTTCTTTACATCGTCAGAAGCTTTAGTGCCTGGGGCAACATCCTTTTTTGTGCCCGCGAGATGATGATTCTGTCTATGTAATCCTCCTTTTATTATTTTTTGGCAAAAATTACATTAAACGTATTTGTACCCTTTTTCTTCCATTCCCGTTTCTTCCACGCAATATTTCCATGCCGGGTCCTTCCTCTTGCCGGATGTCATATTCCTAGACGATCAATTAAACATTATTTAAAGAAAATCCAAGGAATAAAAAACAGAATAAAAACACCTATAAAACAAAAATAAGTTTGGAATAAAACAAAAACCTGTAAACAAAAACCTGTAAAACCTGTAAAACATAATAAAAAAATGCAGAAGTAAAAAAACCTGCTGAAAAAAACCAGAATAAAAAAAAGGTCGTCGGAAACGTACGTGGTAAGCCGGAGGTCATAGTAGTCAATGGCGATTAGCGGCCCGTAGCGGTCACGTGCCTGTTTAGCTATATAGCGATAGCGGTACAATAGCGGCCGCTAAATTCAAATATAGCAACAAGTATATATATAAAAACAAGGCAATAATTAGATCCATTAAAGTGCAAAACAAAGTCTAGTTCATTAATCATCATCAAAGATGAAACATCAAATGGAAATCGATTACTAGAATAAAAAAACATCAAGAGTGAACCGGAGTCTGGACTTCGGCGATGAGTAGGAAAACAGGAGGAAAATACGTAGGAACGAAAAGAAAGAAAAAGAAACGGGGGAGTCGGAGGGTTAATAAGAAAAAATTAAAAGTATGCCTGCAAAATGAAAATAAAAAAACTCCATACAAAATGTAAAACTAAACTGTCTTGCAAACATTTTTATTAAAAAAAATACCCAGCAAATTTATAACAAAAACTTAATTTACTTTAAAAATTATATAAAAAAACTTATTTAGAGAAAATATTATTCAAAAACCGGTGCTATACAAAACAAAAGCTTCACAGCTATTACGGAAGCAAAAAAAAATACTTACTTTAAGGGCGGCGATCATCTGCTTGGACGAAGACGGCAGCGATGGTCGGCTTGGAGTTGGGCGGCGGCAATCGGCTCAGAGTTTGGGTTTTTTGCAGCGGGTATGTGTTGGGTTTGGGCTTTATATTAATCAGGGTTGGGTTTTATTATTATTATTATTATTATTTATTTCTATTTTACGAAAACAAAAAAATATATATAAAATTGAACTTAGCGGCCGCTATGACCGCTATCGCTACTTCGCAATAGCGCAGAAAGCGGCAGTTCGCGGCCGCTACCCTAATCGCCGCCGCGACTGTCAGGGAATAGCGATGGTCGGTCGCATCGCATCGCTATGCGCTATAGCGGCCGCTAAGATCGCTATTGACTACTATGCCGGAGGTCACTGGAAGTCGGAGCCTCGGAGGTCGCTGGAGGTCGGAGTTGCTGTCGGAGTTGATGTCGGACTGGAGGTCGGAGTCGCCGGTCGGTGGAAGTCGGAGGCGAAAGTCGCGATGGAGGCTGAAAGGAATTAGGGCTGAAAGTTGCGATGGAGGGTGAAAGTCGCGATGGAGGTTTTTCTCTATTTTTCTGCCTGGCCGTCTCTTTCTACTTTTTCATTTATTTAAAAAAAAACGCCTCAAATGCCTTACGCGGACGCCTTGGAGGCGTGCGCCTTTCGTACGCCTCAACCGGAGAAGGCGTTCGCCTTCTTTTTTACTCCTTGAAAGAGCGCCCCAGGACGTTTTCCCGGCGCCTCGCCTCGAGGCAGCGCCTCAAGGCGCGCCTCTTTTTGTCTTTTAAAACATTGGTCACTGTCATGATTAAAGTCTCTTGTTGCTTCTACTGATTGTGCAAGAAAGTTCTAGATAAGAGTCTCCTTATACCATTGTGTTAAATGGCATCTCAACACATGCTGAAATCTGGAGAAAGGACTTTCACAAATGCATTGGTGCACTGATGAGGATTATCTATTTAGAGTTGTTTCCTTGACCTTGGTTAGACGCTGGATGTGCAGACTCTTAATATGTCAATTTTTTAGAGTGCATATCAACTTCAAAGACATAAGGAGGTATTGCCGAAACTCAACAAAAAATTTGGATGCGCTTCTTCTAAAGCTGATATTATCTTGAACCTGCGCCACCCAAATACATAAGAACAATATAGTCACTGCTTGGGGTCACTGTTTCCGAGAATTTAGCTCCCTAAATCTCGCCCGCAAGAGAATGGGGTCGACTTATAGGAGTGGTAAATCAACTCGGGTCGATCTCTCGAGGAAGTTTAGAAGGAGGCATCAATGAACAAAAAATTCAAAGAAATGGAAACGTGTGCTAAAGACAACTATTCCCTAACATATTTATGGATTGGGATTATCACTACGAAATGTAAATGCAAAGCAAGAAAGCAAATCATAACAAGTAAATGAATGTAAAAAACAAGACAAAAGTAAAAGAAAGCAAGTAAATGACTTGAATTAAATGCAAATTTGAACAAAAGCAAATAAAGAAAGTAACTGTGGGATTATCGAAAGCAAGTACAAACTATCATTAAAGCAATTAAACAAACATATTAAAGACAATAATATATGGAGTTTAAGAGAGGAATTCAAAAGGGTGAAGTGACAATTGCATTGAAGATGGGGTCAAAGAAAGCAGAAGGACCAGATGGTATACCTATTGAAGTTTGGAGGTGTTTGGGGGAGAGAGGGATCGAATGGGTAACTATGCTTTTCAATAAGATTTGGAGAAGCAATAAGATGCCATCAACATGGAGGAAATGTATTCTCGTCCCTTTGTATAAGAACAAAGGTGATGTTCAAGATTGTTCTAATTATCTCGGAATTAAACTAATGAGTCATACCATGAAGTTGTGGGAACGAGTGACTGAACAAAGGATCAGGAAATGTGTGAAGATAACAGAAAATCAATTTGGATTTATGCCTGGAAGATCGACCATGGAAGCAATTTATCTTATCCGGCAGTTGATGGAACATTATCGAGATAAAAAGAAAGATCTACATATGGTTTTTATTGATTTAGAGAAGGCATATGATAAAGTACAAAGAGAAGTACTTTGGTGGGCCTTAGCAAAGAAGGGTGTATCGCGGAAATATATTGACATTATAAAGGACATGTATGAGGGAGCTAGTATAAGTGTACGTACTAATGTTGGGAGGACAGAAGAATTCCCTATTACGATTGGGGTGCATCAAGGATCTGCTCTTAGTCCTTTTCTCTTTGCCATAGTGATGGACGAATTGACAAGAGAAATTCAAAATGACGTTCTGTGGTGTATGATGTTTGCAGATGATATTGTGTTGATTGATGAAACGAAGGTTGGAGTGCAACAGAAATTAGAACTTTGGAGGGATACTTTGGAAGCTCGAGGCTTTAGGCTGAGCAAAAGTAAGACTGAATATATGGAGTGTAGGTTTAGCGAAAACAGTGATAGCGAGGCGGGGATGATCACATTTGATGGGAAAGTTGTTCATGGATCCACTTTCTTTCGGTATCTTGGATCTATTATCCAAAATGATGGAGAGCTAGATGGCGATGTGGCTAACAGAATAAAGGCCGGGTGGTTGAAGTGGAAGAGTGCCACAGGGGTTTTATGTGATCCTGACATGCCTCATAGATTAAAGGGTAAATTTTACCGCACGACAATTAGGCCTGCGCTGTTCTATGGCACCGAGTGTTGGGTTGTAAAACAGTGTCACGTTCAAAAGATGAATGTGGCGGAGATGCGTATGCTACGATGGATGTGTGGTCATACAAAAAAGGATCGGCTCAGAAATGAGGTGATGAGAGAGAAGGTAAGAATTGCGGTTATAGAAGACAAGATGATGGAGAATCGATTACGATGGTTTGGTCATGTGAGAAGAAGACCTGTTGATGCCCCAGTGAGGAGGTTAGAAAGTTGGGGAACAAGTAATGTTGTGAAAGGTAGAGGAAGACCCAAGAAAACTTGGATAAAGATGATTGAAAATGATATGCGGTTTCTTGGAATTGGAGAAAGTATGGGGATATAGAGAGGCAAATGTGGCGGAAAAGAATACGGATGGTGGATGGAATTTGATTCTTTTTTTTTCTCTGTATTTTTATTCCTATTTTTTTTTATTCCATGTTATCTTTTAATTTATTTTTCAGGATTTTTCAATTTTTTTTAACATTCATTCTCTTTTTTTATTTGCTTTTTTCTCTACTTTTTTCCCTCTTTTTCCTTTTATGTTATTTATGTAACGATCATTGACGGTTTCAAAGTTTGATTCATGTTAGCCGACCCCAAATCATTTTGGGACTAAGGCTTAGATGTTGTATTAAAGACAATAATAACAAATAAGTGGAAATATGCAATTCAAGGTCTAGTGAGATGGGAATTGCCCCAATCCTACTAGGAATTTTGACCAAGTTGACAATTGAACCTTAATTGGATGATGTCTCTCTAATTACACCTCATAGTTTGCGGAATTTCGGCTAAATTGCCCTCTCGGGTCAATTTCCCAAAATTGGGGTTAATTGAGTCGATTCACCCAATTAGAGTGATTCAATTGCTAATGTCCCTAAACTCTAGGGGGTGTTTGGTAGAGAGAAATGAGAGGAGAGAAATGAAATGGCATTTCCCTGAGAATTGATTTCCTTTGTATTTGGAGAGAATTGATTTCTCTGATTTTTGGAGAGAATTGATTTCTCTAAGTTGGTATCGCCACCACCACCACCACCGACCACCGCTGCCACCACCGTTGCCACCATCGACCACCGCTGCCACCACCGCCACCACCACCACCGCCACCTCCACCGCCGCCACCACCACCACCGCTGCCACCACCGCCGCCACCACCACCTCCGCCGCCGCCACCACCATCGCCACCACCTCCACCGCCGCTGCCACCACCGCCACCACCGCCACCACCACCACCACTGCCACCACCGTCGCCACCACCGACCACCGCTGCCACCACCGTCGCCACCACCGACCACCGCTGCCACCACCGCCACCACCACCACCACTGCCGCCACCACTGCCGCCGCCACCACCACCACCGACCACTGCTGCCACCACCGTCGCCACCACCGACCGCGGCCACCACCACCGTCGCCACCAACGACCACCGCCACCACCACCGTCGCCACCATCGACCACCGCTGCCACCACCGCCACCACCACCACCGCCACGACCACCACCGCCACCACCAAGAGAAATGATTTTCTGTTGCATTTCTCTGCTGAATTCTCTGTGCTACCAAACAGGATAGTCAATTCCTATTCTCCTGACTAATTCTCTTTCTCTGCAATCATTTCTCTGGAATTGATTTCTCTGCAATTCCATTCTCTGTACCAAACGCACCCTAGGTGAACTGTGTCAATTTTCCCCAAATTCCTAGAATTAGGGTTCCACTTATTTATAATTGAAGCAATAAAAAATAAAAGAGAAGACAAGTAAAATAAAACAAGTTCCATGGAGAAATGGAGGGAGAAAGAGAGTAGATCTAAAAATTAAAAGCAACTGAAAACTTACTTGCATGCTTGAAATTGAAAGTAAAATGCGAAATGAAACCTTGCAATAGACGTGGAATTAAGGAAGAGATGCAACTACAACTAATTGAAAGTAGAAATTGAAAAGGAATTGATATTGCAAAACCAGATTTAGCGATTATGGTTTGTAGAAAGGGAAAAATTAGAGAGAAACCAGCGGAGGACAATTTTTTTTTTTTTTTAAAAATCCCCCCACCCCCTTCCCTTACAATGAGAATCGAACCCAGGACCTCTAAGTCACTGTAACGCTTCCTAACCACGAAGCCATTCGATGTTCTCCTAGAGGAGGACAGTTTCCCTCTTAGAAATCTAAAAAATGAGAAGTCCTAAGATAAGTGGGTCAAACATCTATTTATAGTTTGACAAAAAATACCAAATATAGGCAAAAACATCCTCAGGCGTCGGTTAGCCCTCGGTCCGTCCTCGTTTCGTCCTTGGTCATAGGGTCGGTCCGGTCATGCTCGACAGCCCTTGCGCGGGTGTGATCGGCTATGCTCGACAGTCCTTGTGCAGGAGTGATCGGCTATGCTCGACAGCCCCTGTGCGGGAGTGTGGCGGGCCATGCTCGACAACCCCTGTGCATGAGCGATGGGCCATGCTCGGCAGCCCCTCTACCGAAGCGACTCGCTCCCTCGATCAGGTGATGTCTCGGGGCTCCGAAAACTCATTTCTGCTCCTGACCCGGTTTGCTCGATCCATTTCTTGTTTTGATGTGGGACAAATTACTACTCATAGGGTTCAGAATTCTAAAGATTGAATAGTCTTTTGACCATTCTAAAGTTTGACCAGTCCTTTTTGACCATTTTATTAATTTTCTGCATGTTCATTATTATAAGTGTGAATGACTTTTCATCCTATTATGTACCTACACCTATAAATAGGTGATCATATGATTGAGAATGTATCAAGATTTCAACATTCAGATATTAAGAAACTTATCTTATTCTATCGTACGAAGATCGTTTGTCTTCTACGAATTATCTCCCGTGTCAGTTGTATCAAGAACCTAGGTTTCTCCTTGGCAATGGCTGACGACAGAGAACCTTCCCTTGCTGACATGCTCAGAGAGGTTCAAAGAATTGCAACAACACTTCAAACACTATCAGTTCGTGTTGAACGCACAGAGGCAGATTTGCAAGCTGCCCAGGGTAACCCGAATGGCAGAACTGGAGGCAGGAGAGTTGCTGACGCCGACCAAATCTATCATGGGGCTCCACAACAACCACGGGGATTTCAGGCTTATGAGGATGAATCATCTGATGAAGAAGTGGCAGAAATCTTTAGTGGGAATCCTAACCATAGAGGAAATCGACCGTATCGGCAAAATGAATTTTGGTTGAAGACCGATCTTCCTTCCTTCAACAGGAATTTCAATATTGAAGAATTTCTGGCAGAAGTTGAAAGGTTTTTCGATTATGCTGAAATACTTGAAGACAAGCAAGTGAAGTTGGTGGCTTATCGTTTAAAAGGAGGTGCGTCATCGTGGTGGGAACAAAATCAGGCCCAAGGACGACGTTTGGGAAAACAGCCGATCAGATTATGGACAAAGATGAAAAGGATGTTAATGGCCAGGTTCCTTCCTCCAGATTATGATTGATCAATTCTTATTCCACCAGACGTTGATACAAGGACAAAAATCAATTTCTGAGTATACTACAAAAATTTTACGCCTTTCCTCACTTAACAATCTGATGGAGAAGTTGCGAGGTACGTTCATGGGTTGAGGCCAGCTATTCGTGATAAGATCGGATGCCAAATTATCCTTACCCTTAGTGAGGCTCAGAATATGGCACAACGAGCAGAAACCATGGGGTTTCAATGTTATGGGCGAGAAGAGGCTCGCAGGAGCAGTTCCGAAAGGGTAAATCTTAATCCTAAGCCTAATACTGAAAACACTTCCAATCCTGGTAAACGTTTGATGGTAGAGAAAGAGCCCGTTAAGAAGCCAAACAATAATCCATATGCGAGAACAATCGGAGATAAGTGCTACAGATGTCAGGAGAATGGACATCGATCAAATAATTGCCCACAACGTCGCCCCGTTAATATGGCAAATTTTGATAATGAAGCCGGTGAGTACGACGATGGGGAGGGGATTTGTGAACCAGATGGGGATGAGGACGATGTGCAACAAGCCTTAGTGGTTCGAAAGGTCTTACTCTCGCCACGAATCAATGATTCACGGAGAATGCATTATTCCGAACCAGGTGCACGATTTCTAATCGTATTTTCGAACTGATTATTGATAGTGGTAGTTGCGAAAATATTATTTCTCGAAATCTGGTTAATGAGTTGAAACTACCTTTTGAGAAACACCCTGAACCTTATAGTATTGTCTGGGTGATGAAGGGGGAGGAAATTAAGGTGAAAGAGAGGTGTCGTGTTCCCCTATCCATTGATAAATACTATAAGGATGAGGTTATTTGTGATGTGGTAGATATGGATGCTTGTCAGTTGCTATTTGGCAGGCCTTGGCAGTTTGATCTGGCAACTACTCATGACGGGCGGAAGAATATTTATCAGTTTTCAAAAGATGGTAAGAAAATAACATTGCTACCATTAGGTTTCAAGAGGCAGACCGAGCAACATGAGGCAGCGAGTTTCTTGACTCTTACACGATCTGGAACAGATCTTGTAGCGGATGCACGTCGTACCAAGGAGCTTCATGCCTTAGTGATGAAGGCGGTGTTTTTGACAGGGCTGGCTGAGTCAACAGATCTGTACATGAATTGCTCAAGGAATTCCAGGAGCTGGTGCCGGAGGAGCTCCCTGCCGAATTACCACCAATGAGAAATATTCAACATGCAGTTGATTTGGTTCCTGGAGCCACCTTACCAAATCTACCGCATTATCGAATGAGCCCAAAGGAGAGTGAGATATTACAGAAAATGGTGGAGTTAATACACAAAAGTCTAATCCAAGAGAGCATGAGCCCTCAGGCTGCCCAAAGACTACTTACTCCAAAGAAAGACGGGTCGTGGCGCATGTGCGTAGATAGCCGAGCGATAAATAAAATTAGTGTGCGATACAGGTTCACCATGCCGCGACTTGAGGATATGCTGGATAACTTATCGGGCGCAAAGATTTTCAGTAAGATTGATTTTCCGAGCGGTTATCATCAAATCCGCATAAGACCGGGGGACGTGGAAGACCACTTTCAAAACAAAGGAGGGATTATACGAGTGGCTCGTTATACCTTTCGGGTTATCAAATGCTCCCAGTACCTTCATGCGATTAATGAACGAGGTATTGAAACCTTTTACGGGCAAATTCGTTGTGGTCTATTTTGATGATATCTTGATTTATAGTGCTAACGAACTTGAGCACATGGAGCATTTGCGGCAAGTCTTGGTGGTATTGCAGGTTAATAACCAAAAGAAGTGCAGCTTCCTACAGACCAACCTTGTTTTCCTGGGCTTCGTTATTAGTGGTGAAGGGATTCGTGTGGACCAAGAAAAGGTTACGGCGATTCGGGAGTGGCCAATCCCAAAGTCCGTGATAGAAATTCGTAGCTTCCTCGGGTTAGCTACTTTCTACAGACGATTCATTCGGAATTTCAGTACAATTGTGGCACCCTTGACTGACTGCTTGAAGAAAGGAAAATTTCGATGGGGATAGGAGCAAACGGAGAGTTTCGATCGGAGCAAACGCAGAGTTTCGAGTTAATTAAGGAGAAACTTTGCACAACCCCAATACTTGCACTTCCTAACTTTCGAGGGGCAGGCACAAAACACTGGCCTTTATACTTCTTTACCTGTTCCTGAAGCTATCTGGGAAGATCTGTCCATCGATTTCGTCCTTGGTCTACCCCGGATTCAACGCGTGGTTGATTCTGTCTTCGTGGTGGGTGACAGATTTTCCAAAATGGTGCATTTTATTCCTTGCAAGAAGACATCAGATGCTTCACACATTGCGCGATTGTTCTTTCGAGATGTGGTTCGTCCGATCGAGATACTAACTTTCTCAGCCATTTTTGGGTTACTTTGTGGCGTATGTTTGATACTTCTCTAAATTTGAAGACAGACACCCGCATGACCGATGGGCGATCAAGTTGTCAACCGAACCCTTGGGAACCTGATTTGTTGTATCTGCGGGGACCGACCAAAACAGTGGAATCATGCTTTGCCACAAGCAGAATTTGCCTTCCATAATGCTATTCATAGTTCGACGGGAAGATCACCTTTCGCCGTCGTTTATCAAAAGCCACCACGACATGCTGTAGATTTGGTGAAATTGCCACAAGTTGCTGGAAAAAGTACGGCTGTTGCAAATTTGGCTAAAGAGTCGCTGGATGTTCAAACAGAGGTTCGACAGAAGTTGTTGGAAACTAATCAGAAATTCAAAGAAGCTGCTGATAAACATTGTCGAGTTAATTTGTTCGAGGTTGGCGACGAGGTGATGGTTTTCCTTCATCGTGAGCGTAACCCAGTTGGGCATTATCATGAGTTAAAACAAAAGAAATATGGTCCTTACAAGATTGTGCATAAGATTAATGATAATGCTTATGTGGTGGACTTGCCTGAGTCGATGGGTATCTCGAAAACATTCAACGTGGCAGATTTGTCTCGTTATTTTCCCACCGAACCATCTCTATCCGAATCACTCGAGGGCGAGTTCTTTTCAGGTGGGAGGGCTGATGTGGGACAAATTACTACTCATAGGGTTCAGAATTCTAAAGATTGAATAGTCTTTTGACCATTCTAAAGTTTGATCAGTCCTTTTTGACCATTTTATTAATTTTCTGCATGTTCATTATTATAAGTTTGAATGACTTTTCATCCTATTATGTACCTACACCTATAAATAGGTGATCATATGATTGAAAATGTATCAAGATTTCAACATTCAGATATTAAGAACTTATCTTATTCTATCGTACGAAGAGCGTTTGTCTTCTACAAATTATCTCCCGTGTCATGTTTCCACCTATAAAAATATGATTTTTCGAAAATTCCAAAAAATACATGAAAAGAACCAAAAGTCCTATGAAACGAGTTAAAAACCACGAAAACTACAACATTAAGCGACTAAAATAACAATAAAAACACTAACTAAAACGGTCAAAACAACTCCCCACACTTGACCAATTGCTTGTCCTCAAGCAAAACAATCGTGCAACAAGATCTAAAAGGAGAAGAATGGCCTATCTAAATTCATAGCAATCATAGCCTAATCGACTTACCCCGACACGGCGACACCTTAATTCGGACCTTAGAGAATGTAGATATTGTAAATTAGCTAGGTGGAATGCTAGATTACAAACGCGTTGTCCTTCATACAAGTGCCCAATTATCACGAGTCGTACCCCATGCCAGTGGTAGTGTATCTATAAATGCACTAGCCCCAAACTACTCATGCATATACTAATTTTTTTTTGCATTCTAGATGCAATGTTCATGCTACCATTCAACGTGATAGAGATTACTTTAACTTATCATTACTTTAGCGACAACAAGCTCTTGATCAAGTTTTAGGTATTTCACTGAAGCATCTAAGCCTGAGTCACCTATCATAAGGACCTCTCCTTCGAGGCTTCATGCATCGGGTCACTTCTCATTTGATGTTACTTCCAATTATAAGAACTATATTTTCATGTTTTTCAAAAACTTAGTTTCAGAAGCATATTTCTTTGTAAATTCAAGGCGTAGAGCATCGGAACACAACCAAGCACAACCGACCACTTCATGAAACACAAACTACTTCACGGTTCTGGCTAACATTTACTTTCCCTAATCTACATATCAACAAACCCGATCCTAATTAATGCCGCAAATCCAGCAATTGTAGGAAACATCATACACACATACTTAAGTGTAACACTCTTTTGAATTTAAATATCAACACAAATGCTAAGTTGCCGCAGTGTCGGTCTCATGTTGACTCGATCCCTCGGTCATCCCCGGCGGTTCCGAGTAATTTTTTTTCGAAATGCTTATTTTTTTGCTGTTTTCTGCCTCGTGACTCGTTTTTTCGCCTACAACAACAAATATGAAAAAATGAAAAGAAGATTAGAAGCAATAAAGCATGAAACGAACGAGGAATATATGCAAAAAGGCAAGAAAACGAGTATATGCTAAGAAGTGCTTTTCTAACGTTGCTAGCTCGAAGGCCTTAACGCCTTTGTATTTCTGTCACACCTTTGTATTTCCGTCATGTAAAAACAAGCGCGGCATGTAGAAAGGCGAACATGAAAAACCGATTATTTCTATATTCTTGCCGGAATGCACGCAAGCAACCATGTAGACCAAAAATAATGCGTGGCCGTAACTAGGAAGTAACTAGGAAATAGCCCAGGAAGGGTGTCCTCGTAAAAAATGAAGATGTTCGTTGAGCAAAGGACGGGACACCGGTCACCCGAAATATGCTGGTTAACCTTTTATCATCAAGCTCATGAGACGGTAACATAGATAAATCATGGTCGACCAAGCTCGTATTTAAGCACAAGAATCAACATCGAGCGAGGAATCCATAATACCCGGAACCACAAGACTGCCTAAGTTGGGGTCACAAATTCTCCCCACACTTAGACTCCTCTTGGATCTCTACAATCACATCATACTTCACATTGTTGTTAAGGCATCACCTAAACATAAAGAATGATTTAAAATTGGTTGTTGGCGTAAACGAATCGAGCTAGCTAGAGTTTCCAATATTACAAGTTTTGAAGAATCAGTTTATAGATAATGTTCAATTAATAATCATAAAAATAAGATGAAAACACTTACCAAAATGTTTTATGAAAGGTGCTTACGTGAACCACCAACTCAAAGTGATATTCAGGTCGGCAGTGCCCACGCCGATGAAACAACAATGTGATGTAGGACAACAATTGAACAACATAAAATTAACAAAATTAGGTGATTGTATCGCAACTCAATCACTACCCCAAGTAATTTCCAACCTTAGTAGGAAGAAAACGATGATCGCTATGTTACAAGAGTAATACCAAGCGTGAAATAAAATGAAACCATAATGGGCTAAGCCTAAAAAAGTGGACTAAAATAAATAAATCCTAATAGCCTAAAGCACAAAGCTGGTGGGTTAAAATCAAATAAAGCCCAACATAAAATAAATAAAAGTCTCGATCAACATAATTGAAATATGAGGATTTAAAATAACGGGACTGATCCCTATTAACTCTCCCAACTACGGGAAGTTCGCTCTGTCGAACTCAATGCTGGGTAATGCTCGAGAAGATTTGGAGGAAGCCGGTGAAACTCTGCAGTATCAATCCAAGTATGGTCATCCTCTGACCTGTCACGCCAATGCACCAAATATTGTCAATAACCACCGCATCGAGTCAGGAGAAACTTCTCATCTAGAACATCAACGTACACTTGTGCTGTTTGTTACGAAAAACAGGCAGAGGCGCGGTGGATACAATCAACTAGCATATGCTTAATGGGACTAGAAAAAACGGGCGAAACAAGCACAATAGCAGGTTAAGAAGACAAGGATGAATAAGGTGAAGAACATGGGGAAATATAAGGTCCATGAAATGGAGTAAGATCTTCCACATTAAACAATGGACCAATAGTTACATCACTAGGAAGATCTAACTCGTAAGCACTAGCACCGACCTTTCGAATCCAGAATGGATCCATGCTCTTAGCATGCACTTTCTTCCAAGCATTTGGAGGTAGGCTCTCACTATGGTGTCGCAACATAACTTGATCATCTTCATTATACTCAAGAAACCTTTGATGAACATCTACAACAGACTTATATATATATATATTTTTTTTTTGCTTAAATTATTTTTCTTACCTATCTTAGCATACAATTGATGAATGTAATAGTGCAAAAAGACTCTACAGACTCACTAGACCTATATGCAGGTGGAAGGAAATCTAAATCTATAGGTTTTCTAGGCTGACGACCAATATAATCCTCAAAAGGACCGACCCCCATAAACTTATTACCAGAACTATTATATGCAAACTCCGGCCGTAAGTAATATTCTATCCTAAGTGGACACTTGTTCGCCGACAAGATACCTATTGAATCTCATAGATTCTTATTAACGACTTTGGTTTGCCCATCAGTCTGTGAGGGATACGTTGTAGAGAACTTAAGAGTAGTCCCAAGTAACTTCGAGAGAGTCATCCAAAAATAGCTCACAAACTTCACATCTTTGTTAGAAACTATACTCAAAGGGAAACCATGTATCATTACTACCTCGCTAAAGAAGATCGAGGAAACACGAGCAGCTATCAGCTGCTAGAAATAAAATGAGCAATCTTTGTGAAACAATCCACTATACAAAAACTGAATCATACCCTTGTGTGTCTTACACAATCATAACACGAAATCCATACAAAGATCTTTGAAATGAGCATGGAGAACTGGAAGAGGAGTTTATAAACCCGTATTTTGCTTTCTACTCTTAGCCGTCTGACAAGTACACCGCTCTGCAACTAATCGAGCAACATCACTCTGCAGGCTAGCCAGAAGAATCTGTCCTCGGCAATATCAAGTCTTATCTTGACCATATATTAGTTATCTTATCCAATGATCAGTGGAATTTGTGGGGCATTACACTGCACTCCCCTTAAAACTATATTTTTAACATCAAAACTTAATTTCTACTATTCTGTATTCTGCTTTTCTCTGCTACAAATAATCTCAAGTAAGAAAATGAGAAAGTGAAATGCGCTTATTTGATGGGTTCAAGGAGGACATCAGTAGTATTCATGAGGATTTCTCTTTTATTCTAGTACAATTTTATGTGAAAAACTGATCTAGATTTTTAAGTTTTATATACTTGTGGTAATAACATTGGTCAGAGTTCCAGTCATTGTACCTGTAAAATGTTAAGAAAGAAATTGCATTTGTTTCTTCAGGTTTTAAATGGATAACTGCATGTAGTTTTCCTTTCTCTTGTCTGAGCTTAGCTTCTTGTTTTCCTTTAGTGCTCATGTAAACATGTCTATCTAGTCATTCGTTTGTAAATACTTTATTACTGATTTTGCTTCCCTGTTTGTAATTGACACTTGTGAAATAAATGAATTCCTGTTTGCAGCTTGTGGCAACGGTGACATACTTTCTGGCATAGCTTTATATTTAGTGAAGTGCCCTCTTGCATTTCTTATGAAATACACCTGTGGAGGTCATCAACATCCTATTTTGTTTCTAATCCTATTTTGTTTTCAGCCTTCGCTATCATCTTCTGCATCCAGATTACCTGTATTTTCGGATAAGGGAACTGCAGAAAAACTTCAAACTTCGTGTTGTATTGTGCCATGTTGATGTGGTGAGACTTTGTAAAGATATTCTTTTATGACTTGATCTTTGTCTGGTTCTCTAATTCTTTCACTGTTGGTAACAGGAAGATGTCGTTAAGCCTTTACTTGAAGTCACAAAAACAGCTCTACTCCATGACTGCACTCTTTTATGTGGTTGGAGGTATCTTTTCTATATGAAGTTTGCACCTCATACGTTGTGTGGGGAATAATAAATTGTACAACTGTAAACTTCACAATTAATCCTTTGTACTTTTACTTTTGTTTCCTGGGAGTAAAACACAATCCTTTTGGCATAGCTTTTTCTTAGCTATGCCAAAAAATACATGTAAGAGAGGACGAATCAACACACCTAAGCTAACTGTAATTGAAATATCAAATCCTCAAACGAGGCCACAGAGAGAAATACTGTTACGACGGGATTAAAGAAAAGAAAAATTGAAGAACAAACTGATAATCAAAAGATACTCGACAAGATAATGTCATGTCCCAAGTCGAAGCCTGAATATAATTATTTCTCAATAATAATTCTTAACCTCAATAACCTCAATATATAGACCCATATGTCTCTTAATTAGGAAAGAGATCTAACATAATCATAACTCCACAATATAAAAAATACTAAGAGACCTAATATAACCAGAACTTCCATAATTTAATAATAATAATAATTAATTACTCTTCCTACATCTCGAATAGACCCGCCGAGGAACTGAGTCTTCTGCTCGGCTACGGCTCTGGTCGGCCGAGTCTCCCTGCTCTTCTCGGCCCCCTTGCTCTGCTCGGACCCCTTGCTCTGATCGGCTACAGTCCGGGTCGGCCTCATCGCCCTGCTCTGATCGTCCACCCTTCTCTGGTCGGTCACGGTGTGGGCCACCCCGTTCTGATCGGCTGTCCTTCTTTGCTCGGCCATGATCCGGGTTGTTCGAACCGCTCCGCTCCACAATACTTTCCACATCCACCCAAGTCGCCCATCTGGTGACTTCCCCTTCCGTTGTACTAATACTTGCGTGACTTTTTCACATCCTTCCTCTTTAGATTGCCACTGGTCCAAATAGATCCGAACCCGAGATGCTTGAGCTCGGGAATGAATCCGGCTCCCTCGTAAACACACGACCCTGCTCGGCGGCCCCTCCTTGCGCCCATCCCATCACCCACTATAATGGTCCAAAACTCATATCCCCTTCACGTATCAAGAATCTGGGAGATGCTTGAGCTCGGAACTGACTCGGGCTCTCCCGTAAACACACGGCCCGCGGCCCGTCTTGGAATTTCATCATCATAGTTTGCCAGTACACCAAACTTCCCCCAGGGTCCTTAACCATGCCACTCCCAAGATCACGTCCACCCCGCCCAGGAGAAAGACGTAGCAGTCAACTCTCGCCTCGTATCCTGCCTCAAATTCTATCACTAGCTCCTTACACAACCCTGCCGAATTTTGCCATTGACCACCCCCCAAACGAATTTCAAAATTCACCTCACCATCGCCCGTAACCGCAACTCTCGTACTAATTATTTGGAGATAAAATTATCACTGGCCATACTATCTACTAATGTTGATACTGCCCGATCGCCAAGCTGACCCCCTATCCGCATCGTATCGGGACCCGATATACCTGTCATGGATAATAAAGACAAGGCTCCTTCTTCCCTTACTTCACCTTCTTCTTTTCCCCCAGATTCCTCCACCTCTACCAACTTGGTTTCCAGCATCCCCTCTTTCCCAGCAAGCATCACTCGCAACTGCTTGCTTGGGCATTCGTGTTAAGGGTGATAGGGTTCTCGGCACCGGAAGCACAACCTCGTTGCCCTTAAATCATTGTATTCTTTCTGGGTCATTCTCCGCTTAGAGCCTCGGATATTTGGTCTTTTCGATCTAGGGAAATAATTCGTTGGTCTGCAACCTCCCTCTCGGGCCTACGGTCCTGGGTGCTGAATGGGCGAACTGGGTTGGTGGGTCGAATCCTCCCATGTATACCCTTGGTGGTACATTTGAGGTCCGTTCGAAATTGCCTCCCCGGTCAACTACCAATTTAGCCTCGATGTCAAGGGCCATTTGCATGGCCATATCCAAGTCCTGTGGATCTGATCTGGATCCTGAACTCGCAAATTGACGCGGATCGACTCGCTCAACCCGTTCATAAAGTAACCTCGATAATGCTCCTCTTGCAGCCCGATAACTTGGGTGCGAGCTGGATACATTCGTGGATATATGCATCCACTGACATTCTTTGCTTAACCGCGGCTAACCTCTTGTACCGGTTCCCCTTATATCTCGCGTAAAAACGCCTAACCATGGCCTGAGAAAATTCCAACCACGGAAAATTCCCCTTCCTGGACCGCATCCAACAACCACCCTAAAAGTTGTCCCTTCCATGGCACCATGGCTAGGTTAGTGCGCTGTTCTTCGGGGTGCCGTGGAGATCAAACTATTGTTCTGCCCAGGCTAATCATCCATTCGGGTCAGATCTATCGAAAACCGGCAAATTCAACTGCCTTATCCGCAATGCTGGAGTAATGGAACCTCCTCATTCTCTTCCGATTCACCTCGATTCTCTTCGTCGCACTCAAGCGTTGACATTTATGCAGGCCTCGATCCGATTAGTTCTCCAAGTACTCTTTCTAAATTTAACCTAATGCCCCACGCCTTTCGTGCGATAGCGCAAATCGCGCGGGTAATTGCTCCTCGTTGCCGCGTAAGCAGATGGCGTGTGCAAAACAGGTGCGGAAGTTACTGGTCATGTGCTATATGACGTTTTCAATTTTTTTTGCGCAAAAGCGCGCTATGTAGCGCGCAAGCAATAGAAAACACCAAGTTATATATAAGATAGATTACTATTTTCAATATTTAGTTGGGAGTTAAAGAAATATACGAGTTACTGAATAAACTGAACCTTGAACTTTTACAGGTCGAGTGTAAGATGTACTTGTTTTATTTTATTTTTTTTACGGGAAATTGATTTGTTGAAAACCTTAAACGATAAGTTTCTTCTTTCCCCCTTTCTTATCTGTCATCAGATTCATACCCTATTGTATACGTGCTGTTTGTTGGCCTGTTTATGTAGCTTGGAAGAATGTGGTCGATACTTGGAGACATTTAAAGTTTATGAAAATAAACCTGCGGATCTTATTCAGGGACAAATGGATATGGACTACCTATCACGGGTATAACTCATTTTCTTTTGGCCAGTTATCAACTTTCTTTATTGACAAGTTCACACGCAAATGCTGACCTAGATCTAAAAATTATCGCCATTATTTTATTATTATGAGATATTATTGCTGCTCATTGAAGTGATCTGAACAAATGCAATGCCTTCTTCTGCTGTAGTTGAATCATGCACTCACAGCAGTACGACATATTAACAAGACAGATGTTGTTACTCTTGGGTCTACATTTGGGGTAAGCCTGTGGCTGGTGTTTTTTATTTTGTCGTTGGTTGCAGGTACTTTTGTTCTTTTCCATTAAACTCAAATTACATAAAACTGCAGTCTCTTTCCCATATTATGGATGCATCAATGGAAGATCTCGCTCGTTGCCCTGGCATTGGAGAACGGAAGGTAGTCTTGAGTGTTTTTTCATTAAGAAGTGTATATGCTGGTTAATCCTTTTGGAGGGGTGGGGGTGGGGGGGCTTGAAGAATGCACGTATTTTGTATACCTGCTTTTTAAAAGTCGGCTGCTAAATCTTGTCCATAAGGATCAGGCCAATTCTGCAAATTCTTACTCTCACACTCTCCTCGGAATACCTTGGATTTTATAAATCCATTCGTATTATGTGTTTTCAAAGGGAATATCATTAGAATTGGCCTTCTGTTGCAGAATGGATCAATTTTTATCTATATGTAATTGTTTTGTGTATTTATCAAGGTTGTAAAAATCGGAAATCGGTTCTACTGAGTTAAGTCTATGAAATATGAGTACTCGAGAAAGAGTAATTGGAGAACTAATCAGATATTATTTTTCAAATTTTGTTGCATAAATGCGGGATTCAAGCAATAAGAGACAAAAACAATGCGAAATAAAGAGTCAAGTAATACATACATGCTCGCAGCTTTAACTGGATCAGTAAACTAATGACTAACAATATATTTAAAATGTAATAACCAATAAAAATATTGAATGATTTTAATTAATATTTAACTTATTAAATATTTGTATAATTGGGCATATATTAAACTATAATGTTATTCTATTTACTTGGGTAGAATATATATTCTCGTTGTAGTTATGGACCTGGGTAAATTGATGTATATGATAGACATACAAGTCATTTGCTTAATAAAAAGTTTAAGTATTAAATTTGCCAAAAAAAAAAAAAAAGAAAAATCCGAGTATTCCCCTGATAGTCCGAACTTTATCGAGTTTGACCGAGTTTGGCAAAAGCCAATTATTAACCCGAGTAGTTCCAACTCGGCTCTGTTGAGAGCCGAGATTCTAGCACTCGTCCGAGTTGACCGATTTTTACAACACTGTATTTATTGGTGTTTTGCAAAATATTACCCATCAACATATTCTCATAAGTTCTTTTGAAGTACGGCAGGTAAAGCGCTTGTACGATACATTTCACGAGCCATTCAAACGTGCAGTTTCCAACCCTGTACCAGCAGCTGGAAATCCAATTGGAGAGCATGCTGGAATTGCGTCTGAAAGTGAAAGAAATGAGGGTGGGAACGAAATTCGAGAGGTGGGGAGCAAGAAGCAGAAGGAAGAAGCACAAGTGAGTGTAAAATCTGCCCTTAAGGCTGCCTTTGCAAAATACTCTGATCGTATTGGTGGCAAGAGAAATACACCGGTGCTGGATGAGAGAGAAGATGCGACCGTTGCTGATTAAAAAGTCGATAACAATTAGGATACTGCATCCTAGTTACATCCATTATCATCCTTGTTGGTGTAAGAGTTGCTACAGCATACATTATCATGCAACAAATATTTTTGTTAGGTTTCAAAATTGCAGGATTGCCAATATAAGTCCACAATTTAGTGAATCCGATCAGGTGAAACACAGCTAAGATAGATGTCATGTATGCATTCCGTAGTCTTTGCATATGTTAGGGTTATATCGTGCGACATTCTGAAATACTGTGAACGACTACAACATCTGTTCCATCAAAGAGTCCATCTTTTGTAACAGGCAACTTTTTTTTTTTCTATATATAATAAGGTACAATACCAATATAAAAAGTTTCATTTACATTATTATGATTTTATAATGGTTCAAAGTTTCTTATATCCAACAAATATTAGTAAGTGCTTATAAGGTCACGGGGCTAAAAGTTTGACCTTTTTTCCGGATAGATCAAGTATTTTATGTATCATCTTTATTTCGTTGTCATACTTTAGTACGGTACATATACTTGTGATAAGTTCCTTTATTAAATTTAAAGGCTTGAATTATATTATTGAGAGTTTGTTTTCTTTTATTTAATAAAGTTGTTGATCGGTGGATTATTAACATTGATATTTAATAATCCGGATAGATTAATTTAAGTTTAGTAGTCCATCAAATAGAGATTAGTAGGTTTATTAATCTATAATATAAAATATGGTGGTATTTTTTTGTTCTGTGCAGCTAGCGAGACTATTGTATCCCTTAGAACATTAAATCTTTTTTTTTTTTGTGGTGAAGTTAGAACATTAAATCTAATCAATGAAACAACCAATCTTTTATTTTTTTATAGTTCCTGATTGGAGGTCGCGGCCAACCAGTTTTTTTTTTTTTTTTAAATTTGCCTCGAGCGGCCACACGCACACACGCATATATATGCTGCTAATCACACTCACTGCTTTCACTCAGAAGGAACAGGATAAAGGAAACAGAACAAGGAGCACGTCTTGAGAAAAGCAATCAGAAAAAGTAAAGGGGCAATAGAAAATCTGGGGCGAGGGGAAAAAGAGGAAAATATGTTGCTGTGCTGATTTCGGGTAACACTAATCTTTATATTTATATATAATCTGGAAAAACTGCAATCCGGTACTTCGGAAGTTTCTAAAAATTTTAAATCAATCCCTTAACTTTTAGAAAATTTCGGACAAGTCCCTGAACTTATACAGAAATTCAAATTAATCCTTAAACTGTCCAGATATTACAGACTAGTCCCTATTTTTTCATAAACTACAAAAGAACCCTCAAAATTTTAGAATTTGACATTTCAGTCCCTACAACTTCTGGATTATGACAGTTCAGCCCTTGTAACTTTTAAATTTTGACAAATCTTTCATTTAACATCATAAAAATAAGAAAAGATGATTGTTGAAGATGTACTTATCCCTCCACTCTTTCAAAAGATAATTCAAGAATCCCTTATTTTACATATGCTCGGAGTGAATCAAATCCAATTAAAATAGCTATTAACCTTAATTGCGAGTTTGATTTGGTTACTCCTATCCTTCTCAAATATTTTAACCTGCAATCCAAGCATGTTCACTAGTAGAATAAACATCAAAGACTTCGGTACGTCTCACTTCGGTAATCTATATTAGCGAAGTAAAAACAAACAACAATTTCGCTTTTCAATTTACTGAAGTAAAAAACCCACATAGACTTCAGTAAATGGTACCAAACATAAAAGTAGGAGCTAGTTATAAATTTTAAATTACAAAGACTTCGCTTATTTGATAATTACTGAAGTAAACAGTGTGAAATTTGATAATTCTGGATTCAGGTTAGATTGAAGGATCCGAAAATTCTGGATCTTTAATTGAGTTGGACCCAAAAATCAGGTTAAACGCCTTTCTCAATGCTAAGTCGGCCGATATCTCATTTCTCTCCTCTATTCTGACCTCTCCCTCTCTCTCTCTTCATCCCTCTCGGCCATAAGTCAAAATTTGCAGAACACACATAAATTAAATCTACACAGAAACACAAAAGATGCACCTTTGCCGGATCCACGCACACCGATTGTGAAAACAGTAGTGGTAGCGGCGGCGGTTTCCTATCAAAATTCATGGTCGAGTCGGTCGGTTGAGGTGACCTTGAGTCCGATTCGGCTCGATTTGGGTTGTTCATATGTAGGTCCGACTTGGGTTCAAAATTCTAGTCGAATCTCCGGCACATCGGCGCCTCGCGAATAGAGGTCCAGTGCAGTATCGATCTAGGGCTTTTTGAAGTTTCGACTTTGGTCGATTCGGGCTCGATATGGAGTTATTCGGCGGTGGGTTCGAGGCCAGGAAGCGGTTCATAATGTTTGTTCCATTATCTTATTTCGATTCGTGCTTCACTATGGTCGAGCAAATGCACATAATGTTGTCTAATTCCTTTAACCTTTTTACTATGTTGATTTTTATCGATTAAGAATTGGAATTTTTTGCTCGAATTTTGTTCTCATTATTAAGCTTAAATCGGATATCTTCTCATCTTTGCGTTCTTTGTGCGAGTGCAACCGTGTAGTTGTATCTTGGGGTGATGCGAGATGAGTGTTTAATGTGTGTGTATGTATGTGTGTTATGTTGTCATGTTGATGATATAACTAAGTGTATGGATTTGAGATGATTTGGGGCTAGTAAACATCGACTTCCATCGATGTTCGAATGTCATGAAGCATGACATTTTTGAGAAGCATCTTCAATCTATAAAAGAAAGACGCAATTCTGTTATAGTTCCTATTGGGGGTCTGCAGGGTGGTGGTTGCTGGCATAGAGCATTGCTCATGAAGGTACCTCTTTTGTTACACATGTTTTTTTCAGTTTAAATGAATAGGTCAGTTTTATGAATTGAAATATTTCCTTTTGTTTTGCTTCTAGTATCTGTGTGATCGGATGGAGCCTCGTGTTCATTGTGAGCTTGTCAAGGGTTACTTGGATTTCTCTCCTCATGCTTGGAATGTAATTGTTATGGAAAAGGGCAGTTCATTGTCCCGTATGATAGTTGATGCATGCCATCCACATGACATCAGAGAAGAAAGTGACCCCGAATATTTTTGCGAGTAGCAATTTAAATTTTTGTTTCCATAATAAGATAGTTTTTATATTAATGGCAATGTTTTATATGCATGTTTATCCTTCGAGGATAGCTCTATCCAGTTGATGGTTGCAAGAAGATGTATTTCGGTATTTAGCTATTGTACTTTCACCTTTAGTGATTTTTGGAATATTCTTACATGAGCGAGGTCCATGAGTAAGTTGTAGACCTTGTGGTCAGATTCGTCAATCATCAATTGAAAAATTAAAAATACATGTCAATTAACACATGAAGGTGGACAATGTTAGAATTTTGATTTTTGTTCTATTGGATTGTAATTTGTGAATACTAAAATGGAATACCGATTTATGCTTCTTGCTTTAGCTTTGAATTGTGAAAGCTTATCTTTTTATGCTTCATAAAAGCAACATATATGTGAAGCTCACTTTTAGCACTTTCTAAGTTGGCCCTTTAAGTTTTGAGCGAGCGATCAAATCTATAATGCCTCGGTGATCCGATTAAAATTTTACGGCCGTGGTATTAGGTATATGTGAATTATCATACTTCTATACATGTTTCTAATGTATGTCACTTGTTGTAGGTATATTCCCTTGGTAGGTCGGTGAACTGTTGTCACGGTTCCTGATGCAAGTCCTAATTGTTCATTTCCCTATGTGACTGTATGTGATGAAATTGGGAAATTGACATTCACGTCTTTGGTGCGCTGCAATATTGGACAACTGTATGCAAAGGTTTTCTTGTATTAATTTAAGCAGATGGCCAATTTTCGTGAATTAGGCGTAATTTTTGTGTGGAGTAACTGAAGAAATTATTTGGATTGTGTTTTTTTTGTGGCTCAAATTGAGTTGACTGTCTTAGATCGGGTTTGTTTCTACTGTACAATGTCTTATATCACAGATTTCAGAAGAAAAATATATGAGTAACACGAAGAAAATGAATTATTGTTATGTTGTAATCTTCACATTTAACTTGACGACAATAGATAATTCTTTTTTTCACATATTCTGATGTTTAATTTGTCTTCTTGAGAAAGTGAATTGAAGCAAAAGTAATGGATAAATGAAACATGAATGTAACCTAGTTGAGTTTTCTCGAGTAAATGAGATTGATCTTATCTTTTCAGTCACAGGCTGAACAGAGTCTCAGTTTATCTGTCATTGATTCTTTGAGACATTGTTCCATATAGCTGGTTATTTTATATTTAATTTCATGTGTTATCCATGGTACCTTTATGATTTTTGTATTATGAAGTTAATTCACATCCCTTACTACTTCAGCCAATCATTTGCGCAAGCGGTAAAAGTAGTAGTGTATTTCAAACTAAAGGTGATATCGACTTAGAGAAGATCAAGCACTCGGGGTATTTAGGTCACTTTTTCCAGTCATGTGAAAGAAGCGCATATGGATTGGTATGTTCATTTGGATCATTGAGCGTTGAACTTGTTTTACTCAATAGACGTCTAACTCGTGTTTGCTTTTTGTATGATGTCGGAATGACCTTGATATTCAAATGTTGTTTCGAAACATTTTCCTAAATTTTTCGGAGAAAAGAACACGATAAAGCGAGATTGTGTTGTCATGGAAAAAAATATTCAAGTCGAATTATAGGTATAACCATTCTATGTCGCCATCACTAAAGCATAGGAGAAAAGGAGCTTATTGGGCTAGTTTTAAGACCAAAAGCTTACATTAGGAAAGTAGTAGTCCTGCATTGAAAATGTAAAATCTCCATAATGCATGAAGAAGTGATCTTCATGCTCTGGTAAAGGATTTGTTAATGCTAGAGCAAAGTGGTATGCACTTTATTTTGAGCTATCTTGTTTTATTTGCTTAATCTTGCTTTTATTGTTGACATCACGATCGGCCGGTTCATTGTGAGTAAATGGGTATATTTCTCTCCGTGAACTGTGTGATTGGTTAGGCTGGTTGTTTATATGGAGCTTATATACGTTATTTTTCGATCAATTGAGATATCATAGTTCTTCTATGATAAACACCTCCGAATAAATATAGGCAAAAGTTAGATGTAAAACATGAAAATGTTTGATGATTATCTTGTTTATTAACAATCGAAGCAATCCTAAAGCAAATCAAGTATGATATCTGGATGATGCCATTGCTTGTTTCCGATTTACATGGTTAATTCCTATATCAAAATATACGGAGGCAATGTATAGATTTTATATGCTTGATTAAAATAATGATTGCAGATAGGCGAGGGTGAAAAACTTGTAAGAGCATTTTTGGTGTTGCTAGTCTACGGGTGATTATGTGGATTTGTTTGCTTCATGTGCTGATGTTGAAGATTTGAAGAAGAAAGTTGATGAGAATATGATTTCATGATGAACAAGAAGTGTGATCGTCGATGAAAAGCAATGATGTGTTGAGGAGAGACTTTGTCGTTTGAAGTATATGATCCTTTTTAATCCTTTTTGTCCTATTTGTGGTGTTCATGATGAAATAGATAGAATCTTATTAGACATTCTTTGTCTTTGTTATGATATGTATCTGGTTTTGAATTGGTTGGAACGCATGTTATTTTTTTTAAGATGGGATGATATGAAATTGTTGGTTCTTATATTATTGAGCTCTTGTGGTTGATGGTTAGTTATAGTTGAATGTAGATTTTGGCAATAAATTCTAAATTGAAATGTGAAATATTAATATATATTACTGCAGAAAATACTAATATATATTATACAATAACTGAAGTAAAAAGTTCTTTATTTACTGCGTCAATTATAAAATAACTGAAGTTAAAGGTATTCTTTTACTTCACTTACCCCCATATTTGGATCACAATTAGAAAAAAAAACCGAGATAGACTTCGGTTATTAGGATATTAGACTTCGCATATAAAGCGAAGTCTAAAGTATACCTTTTACTACACGAACATAGACTTCGGTAATTATAATATTTTTACTTTAGATATTATACGAAGTCTTTGACGTTTATTCTTATAGTGGTTCCTTATATTTTTAGCATCTCATTGTTTGACACTTCCTTGACAATTACTGAATATTATTTAGTTCCAATCAAGTTTCGACGCTACACAATATATGCACATTATTTTATATTGCCTATGGATGTCGCTCATAGTCTACTTGGGAAGTATTTCATGCATGACTATGATGCCTGAAGAGAACAACACTTTCATTTTTGGTGTTCGTGGAGGAAAATTATGCATGTCAACCACAAAACTATATTCGAAGGTTATGAAAGATCACGAGCCTTCTAAAATTGCTAAGAAAGTTTGAACCACAACATGAGCAAGTTGAAAAGACAAATACGAGAAATCATTCACATCAAATAGTGTGGTTGTTACTAATTGTATGAGTTGTACATAAGACAAGATCAAAGATATTTTTGGTATTATTAGGGAAGCTTCTAGTTTATAGGGAGCATGATCCGAGTGTTCCACAGAAACAAACAGTTGATGATATTGTTGAGGTTGATTATATCGAGCTCATCATTCCAGAATCTGTATGAGCCTCCTTCATATACAGATCCATTTTCAAAGTTCTTTCCGCCTAAAATGATGTTCTTGAAGCTTGAAGAAGTGCAAAAAACTATTGTGTTGGGATAACAATCCCTGTGTCGAGATTGTCAGGACAAAACAATCCTTGTATCGAAAAGATCAAGACAGAATGTTTTGACAATATGTCAATCCAACATACAGCAAGCAGCTGTATCGAAAAGATGATCAACTCGTATCGAAGACTTCTCGTAGCCCCAGCATACAGAATTAATCATACAGCAAAGGAGTCTTATAAAGACTAAGTATGGAAGCTGTCTCGAATCAACAATACAGCTATCATTCCATACAGCATCCAAACAGGACAAGAAGGAATCTTTGTTATTCACTAAGTCAACGTCCCGTTTGAGAAGATATATTTAAATACTAAAGGATAACATATTTAAATATCAAGCCGTCAGAGATCTTCAAATCTAGCGCATAATCCGGATCATGTTTTATTCAAACACATCATCCCGTTGGAACGGAATCTTGCTCAACGGATTTATATCAACGAATATATTTCAGAAAGCTATATATATCCCCAGCCTTCGAAGATCTACATATATACATACACGCAAGTGCTTACACGAATATTCAGAGCAAACATATCTCCCAAGGCATTCTGCTATTCTGAAAGAAGAGATATACAGTGCTCAAAACCGTGAACAATACATCATTAGCTAAAAGCTCAGAAAGTCAAAGCTGTTGTTCAAATATTGTTCAATCCCTTGAACAAACCCATCAGCCCTGTGTGGACTGAGAAACCTTGCTCTTCCCGAACTGTGTGTGACGGATTTGCATTGAAGAGACGAAGCTTCGGAACTGTGTGTGAAGAAGCCAGTCAAGTGAAAGCTCAAATCAATCTGTGTGAACGGTTGAAGGCTAAGATCATTATATCAATCTGTGTGAACGATATACTGATTAGGTTTGATTATAAATACGTAGTTGTGTACGTAGTATTTATAATAAATATTTTCACTCCTGTGTGGAGGACCAGTGGACATAGAGGGGTTTACCTCGAACCACTTTAATTACTGTGTCAATTACCTTTTGCAATTACTGTTTTATTATTTGTGATTATCTTTAAGTATACACTTCATATCTAGTTGCTGTATTTATAGCAACTTATTTTGACAAGACTTCCGCTACGCACTCAGATTTGAAAACCGTACAGCTTGTTGTTTAAAACACTCTCCAAGCTGTATCCTGTATAATTAGTGGCCAACAAGTGGTATCGGAGCGGTTGATTCTAAAAAGAATCAGTCGTATTTTTGATTGAATCAGATCCTTAAATCACTTATTTTTATAAAACAGCCTTTTTCTTCCTTTTATCTTCATATGGATACATCTATGATCAATAAAGTTCCTATGTTCTCTATTAATGAATTTGATGATTGGAGAATTAGGATGGAGGCTCATCTTGCAGCAATGCACGAAGAGATGATTTTTGTTATAAAGAATGGCCCCATAAAGATAATGAAGGTAAATCCAGCCGCAAGAATTGAAGGCCAGGCTCATGCTGAGATGCTCGAGAAAGAGCACGAACAATGGACTTCTGACGAAAGAAAGCGCGCCAACCTCGACAATGTTGCTAAGAACGCGTTATTTATCACTCTTGATAAATGCACGTTCTCAAAGGTAAAAAGCTGCAAAACAGCCAAGGAAATATGGGATAAACTCAAGTTAATTTGTGAGGGAACTGAGCTCTCAAAAGAAAACAAGATTTCAAAATTAACTCAGCAATTTGAATCTTTTGAAATGAATACATGGATTTTCATCAACCAGGAAAAATACAGCAAGGAGCTTCTCAACAAATTTGGAATGAATACTTCCAAATCATCGTCAACCCCCATGAGCACTTCCGTGCAAATTAGTGCTGATGAAGCTGGAAAGCCGGTTGATCAATCACTCTACAGGAAGCTTATTGGCTCACTCCTGTACCTAACAGCTAGCAGGCCCGATATCCAGTTTGCTGTGGGAGTGTGTGCGCGATATCAAGTATCACCCAAAGAATCACACTTCGCAACAGCTAAACGAATCTTGAAATACGTCAAAGGAAAAGTCGATGTAGGACTGTGGTATCCTAAAGAAGGCAGATTCGATTTAGTTGGCTACAACGACTCGGATCTCGGAGGTTGCAAGCTAGATAACAAGAGTACAAGTGGAACTTGTCACTTTCTTGGACCTAGACTTGTATCTTGGTTTAGCAAGAAACAATTGGCTAACTCGCTTTCAACAGCTGAAGAATACTATGCTGATGGTAGTTGTTGTATGCAGATCCTTTGGATGCAACAACAGCTGTCAGATTATGGAATTGAAGCCAAAGAAACGCCGATTATGTGCGATAGCACGAGTGCAATTGCTATCACTCACAACCCTGTATTGCACTCACGCATCAAGCATATTCACATGAAGCATCACTTAATTAGGAATCATGTTGAGAACAAGGATGTTCGACTGGAAAAAGTTCATACAGATATCCAGTTAGCCGACATCTTCACCAAACCTCTTGACAGAGCAAGATTCTGCATGCTTTGACATGAATTGGGATTGCTACAGCCTGACTCCCTGTAAGTTTTTAACGTTTTTACTCAGCAAATTGAGGGGGAATGCTGTAAGACCCAAGAATACAGTATCCACCGTTAGTTATCTGTACACACAGTCCATCAGAACAGCACTGTAGGAACCAAGCGATATGAATTATCCTACAGCTGTAGTGTGCAATAATTAAGGGGGAATACCGTACGACCCAAGAATACAGCATTAATCCGAAAGCTGCTGTATCGCATTGAAACCCATATGTACCTTTTAAGGGGGAACACTGTATTTTCGCAGATACAGCACATACAATGGGAAATCAATTATCATGCTATTTATTTTTAAAAATATTTTATGTCCACGTGCCCTGCTATCATTACAAGCCGTTTGGATTAAATGCTTTACATGACATCTGTACATTGATATCTTCAAACCGCGATGTTTTCAAATTTTTTATTAATTGTACACCGCCGTTTCAGGCAATAAGGGTAATTTGAAAAGTCGGAAGTGGGACCCGCTCCTATTTTAAATTAATTGGATAAGTTGTACCGGTTACACTCAGTCCAATCGTGGTCGTCCATTTTAAACAAACGGTTCCCATCCCTTAAATCTGACCGTTCAATCTCTGAAAGCCCTTCTTCGCCGCCCACTATAAAAGGACTGAAAATGCCATTTGAGACTTCTTACGCGTTCTGCATATTGTAAGAGTTTTTGAGCATACAACCTACAACTTTTCTGTGTTTACTACATTTTCGCTTGAAACCTTTTTAATTTTTCTTCGAGTATCAACAATGGCATCTTCTCAGACCTCTTCCATCTCTCTAAACAAAACATCCAATATCATCAACGGACGGATCTTTTCCAGATCTGTCTTGCTTGAACGTGTTCATACCGAAGTGGACGACGTCGAATCGATGGAGTACGTCATCACTAGGATTCGTCAATAAGGCCTCTATCGCCTTAGCAGCCACTCTGCTGAACGATTTGATGTCCATATGGTTGAGGAGTTCTACCTCAATGCTGCCATTCGTTTTCTTTCACTGGCCCAGGTAGGACATGTCGCTGACATCACAGCTATCGTTCGCGGAGTCGAGATCCGCATTGACCAAGAATATTTACAGGCTTCCTGCTGATGTTCTGTCAATGGAAGATCTTGAGACCTTTGGGTCCCAAAAACTATTAACCGCCTACTATGGCTTGTTCACCGGTTCATCCTCGGTTGAAACGGTTCACACCTCTTGTCATAAGAAAAATTTCTGTTTACCTTTTGTCTACTTACATGATTTTTGTTTTCGTATTATTGAGAACAGAACAGGTGCTTTTGAGATGTGCACCAATCTTAGGTTTAGGATGATGGTTGCAATAATGACCTGTGAGAAGGTCAACTGGTGTCAAATCATCCTCAAACGGTTGCAGGAAGAAGTTTATAAGCCTGCTTCGCAGAAGAAATCCTTTGGTCTGCTGTTGAACTACATTCTGACCAAATGCGGTGTCCCGCAAGACAAAAAAGCCAAGAAGATCACTTCTCGCATTTATATGGGAAGCATCAAACCCACCGTCTTCAGGAAAGGACCTCTCATTGCAAATAGGCCCTGCGTTCACAATTTGCCGTTTTCTGCTGATCCAAGGGACGTATCTTCGAAGTCTCATAGCGAGGAGACTTTAAGGAAGATAAAAAGATCTCACAGCAAAACTCCAATTGCTGGTGAGAAACCGAAAGGAAGCTAAGTAGGGTTTCCAAAGTTAAGGCAACAGAAACCTCCAAGAACGCTTCTTCCGTGGCTCAACCCACTGAACAACTCCCCCAGGGCCCAACCTCTGTGGAAGAGATGTCTGCTACTGTCGATACAGTAGATCCCGAGCCTTTGGCGGCTATAACGGATGCTCAGACATCTGCCAACATACAAGACTCTGGCGAGTCGGCTGCCACTTTGGAGCCAAAAGCTACTTCTCCTATATGGGATCCCACACCCGTTCAGGATCCATCTACCATCAGGGTACCAACCCCTGTAAGGAATCCCTCTCCGATACAGGATTCCACACATGTAGAGGAACCCATGCCTACAGCGAACCCAGGCACTGTACGCAGCCCCTCCCCGGACACAATCATTCACAAAACCTTACTTTCTGTGCAAATCGAACAGGCTTATGAGCGGTTTGTCCAATGAAAGAATTACAGACTTGCTTCGTACGAAACCCTGTACAACTGGAGCGAATGGAGTAACGAAGAAAGATTCGTTTTGGAAGTGACGGACGCTCAAGATGTTGCTGTCCTGATCCAATGGGACAATATTTGCGTTAAAGAGCTTATTGAGAGCCATTTGTTTGAAAAAGCCGAATCACGAAAGAAAGGTAAAGCTAAGTCCGTGGAATCTCCCATTAGTCCAAGATCAGATCCCGACTCAGACGATGATGACGATGCCCTTCAAGCTGGTCTAAGAAAGAGTCGCGAAGAATCTGAATTTCAGATGGGTGCAGGAACTTCAAGTCAACATTAATCACCTCCCCATCAACAATACACTGTTCCCGACAACGAGGATTCAGCTCCTCATGTCGCGGAGGAACAATCTGTTTCGCAACAGGCACCCGAGTCTGTCGCTGCCCAAGCAGAAGAAGAATCCAGCGCCATCCCGCACGAGGAATCAGTCCCTCTGCCGGATCAGACGGAAGCTGAGAGACAACAGGAGGAATCAGTCCCTCCTGTATCCATGTCTTCAGAACCCACTTCAGCACAGGAGGATGCAACACCTGTCGCCGAGCCAGTATCTAATACTCTCGCACCCTCAACCGCCTTGGAATCTGACGATGGTATAATACCTGAGGATGTCCACCTCAATTCACGTCCCAATGTGAATTTGAGACGGTTGAACGGAGTCGAGGATTTCGCCCAGCCAGACTCTCTTAGAACTGCCACAAGAAAAGAGCGATTACATGCTCTTGGTCTCTAAACTGTTTTCATCCAGGACGCCGTCAATGCCCTATACTCTGTGGAAAATGCTCTTGATTGGCTACACACATCTGCCATTGAAGAAATGACAGGACTGAAGCACGAAGTCTCCCGAGTGGTAGAAGCCTTCACTGTCTTGCCACACGTATTCAAGCAGGCACTGAGCCAACTACAAGAAAAATAGGAGCAGATCCTGAGAGAAGAGCAATCAAAGTTACGCGTGTCTGAGGCCAAGACAACATCTGCTCTGATCGAATCCGGTTCCCAGCTTCGAGCCCACGACAAGAAAATTCAAGATATGTCGCAGGTGCTCTCCTCCCTTGTTGAGAAAATGACTAATATTGAGACGAAACAGGATGCTGCTTTGCAAATCCTGGAACGCCTTGATGAAAAGGTGTCATACCTTGATGATGCCAAAAAGGGGGAAGAATCGAGGGAAGCTGCTAGGAGAACGAGGCTGGATCAAGAGAAAGAAATATTAGCTCCTTTTGAAGACTCCATCACCGCTGATATAGCCTGTATCACATCTCAAAATATTAGGATATAGAGAGATCGACCAGAATTCCAGGATCCTAAGTATCCTTGGAAAAGCCTAGTCCGAAATCCGCAAGCTATGAACCTCCCGGCGGACCGACAGCCTACTGCTGAAGAGATCAAGAACTGGAGGAGAAATGAACTGCTAAGACACTTTGTTCTTATCAGGGAATCCTCATTATTCAACATATGCAGGACGGTAAAGGAAGCCGCAGAAGAGTTCAAGAAAAGGCTGGAAGAAGGAACGTTCTCGCTACAGCTGCAAATGAAGTCAAAGCAGAAAAATGGTGACTTGGTAACCCATCCAGAGGATTGGATCCTAGTCTTCGAAATCATATGAAGGTCGAGCCTTATATCTGAATCGAGACAGGGACGCACATTAAAACTGGTGGAAGGGTACCAAGAATGAACCTAAAAGGCCATGGAGGCATTCAGACTACATGAGTCAAATTTTCTTGTATTATTATTTTGTAATCTTACTTTCAGAACATCAAAATTTTGTACTCTTCGTTTTTATATCAATAAAAATTTTGCCTGTCTTGAAAGATTACAACTCGTAATCTACTGTGCTATTGTATGTTACAAACACTTAAAATTTATCCTTGCTGTATTCAAATATGAAACTTATCTTAATACATAAGCTGTAAAGAACTTGTCTGCGAACAGTTCATAGTTTAAGTTGTATGTATCTAGAATACAATGTAAGATTGTGCCTACGCGCCAATCATAAGTTTAATCATGTATCACTCTTTTGATAAAAGCTGAACTTGCTTGCGAGCAGTTCTTAGTATTATGCTAAATGCTGAAGACCAGGTCATTCGAACAGAAGACCAAGAAGTCTGCCCTCCCTTAAGACGCTAAATGTCAAAGTTAAGGATGTTTGGATAACATCATAAAGTTTTTAAAAGGAATACTTGGAAGGACTTGGAAAATTATCAAAAAGGGGGAAATTGTTGGGATAACAATCCCTGTGTCGAGATTGTCAGGACAAAACAATCCCTGTATCGAAAAGATCAAGACAGAATGTTTTGACAATATGCCAATCCATCATACAGCAAGCGGCTGTATCGAAAGCTGATCAACCTGTATCGAAGACTTCTCGTAGCCCCAGCATACAAAATCAATCATACAGCAAAGGAGTCTTTGTTAGGAATACTTGTTAGATTTTGATGATGTCATTAATGTAATTCAAATACTTATTACTTGGCAAAAATGTAAGGAAGAACCAAATAAGTATCTTCCATAGGCCAAATTATGTTAAGTTTAATAATTGGCAAATTGTAAAGAAGAACCAAATGAGTATCTTCTATAGGCCAAAATAAGTTAGGCTCAAATCGGCTAAGTACAAAAGTACAGCTCAGTTCATCAGAGAGGTACAACCGAGTCAAGTCAGAGAAGTTCTGGTCAACAAAATTAATCAGAGATGTTTGACCACACTGCAGTCAAGTGACCTCAGACAAGCCATCTGATCAGGCGAGTCCCAAACATCCACCATCAGAGAAGTCCAGACTGCAGAGAAGATGACTGTACATCAGCCAACTTAAGATCAGCCAAGTACTCACAGTCCACGTCAGCATGCGTTGAAAAGTCAAATATTACGGAAAGTCACATGCAAGCGTGAAGAGACATATTGGATAGATTCCCGCAAAGGATATGAATTAAATAATTCATCCAGGCCTACCACTGAAGACTTTAATCTTTCTATATTCAAAGAATTCGGCGCCTCACATGCAAAGTCTTCACAACGGTCGATTGATGGATTAAAATATGGGAATCCAGCCTTGCAATGTTCAGAAAAGAATAAACAAAGAAGTCTTTCTCCAACGGACGAATTTGTTACAAGATTTGCAACGGCTATGAAGAAATGCTCAAAGATCAACACCTATATATATCCGAAGATTTGAAGTTGAGCAACTACCGGTGCAAACACAATCTCAAGCAATCAAAGCATTCAAAGCATAAAAGCGAACAATAGCATCGTGAAAAAGAGCAGTTCTCAAAAGTTTATACTTGAAGAAGCTCTTAGTTGGAGAAGAAAAAAACTCGTGTCTTTAATCCTGAGTTCGGGGTACTTCACTGGTTGAAGTTCGAGACTGTTAAGGCATCCAAGGATCGCGGATCAAGAGGTGCAAGGCAGTCAAGGGAGTTGCAACGGCAAGAATTTCCACTGGTTGGAAGCTGTTGTAATTTGGTTGAATCACTGTAATCTTTATCACTGGTTGACAATTATAGTGAATTCATCTCCGACTGGTTTGGAGAAAAGTGGATTACTAGAGGATTACCCCACCTCTGAGACCACTATAACTGCCTGCGTATTTTACTGTTTTATAGCATCATACTTTAACTGCTGCATTCATTGTTAAGTGTTTCATTAGTTGTTTTGTATTCGTCATCAGCATACTTCCGCACGTATTGAGAACAAACGACTCTAAAGTCATTTGCATATCTATCAGCTGAAGAAACTTACTCTTTGTGAAAAAGAGTTTAAGAGTTTCAATAAGTCTATTCACCCCCCCTCTAGACTTATTCCTGGACGACTTGTGACCTATAAGTGGTATCGGAGCGGTTGGTTCATTTATTTCACGAACCAGATCTATATCAGAGATATATTTTTACTCTCATTATATAATGGAACACATGCATTCTAAACTACCTGTGTTTTCAGTTGACGAGTATGATCTTTGGAAGATAAGGATGTAGGCACACTTATCTTCAATCCATGATGACATGTGGTGCATCATAGAAGACGGTCCATACAGCTTCGAGAAGGACAACACTCCCGAGGAGATCGCAGCAGGGAAGCCAGAGAAGATCCCAAAGAAGAGGACAGAGCTGACCCACGAAGAAAGAAAGCTGGCCAACCTTGACAACCGGGCCAGAGACGTGCTGTATCAAACTCTTGACAAATCCACCATGGTCAAGATCAAGAATTGCAAGAATGCAAAAGAAATCTGGGACACACTAGCCTTAATGTGTGAGGGAACGGAGCTGATCAAAGAAAACAAGTTGTCAGTTGCCACTCAAAAGTTTGACAACTTCAAAATGAAGAATGGAGAATCAATAGACCAAGTGGACACAAGGTTCACTGAGATCATCAATGAGATCAACTCCCTCGGTAAATCTTACGGCAACAGGGAAATGGCGCTGAAGGTACTAAGATATCTCAATCCTGAATGGAGTATGAAGGAAGTGGCCATTAGAGAATCCAAGGATCTTAATAAAATAAAGATCCAAGAGCTGTTCTCCGACCTGAAGGCTTATGAGTTCGAACTCCCAAGTTCATCCTCAACCGAGCCTGCAGAGAAGGGAATAGCCTTTGCAGCCGAGTCCCCCGCCAAGAGCTTATCTGATGTAAAGCCTCCAAATCCATTATATTTTGAGGAAGAGATGGCATTCATAATGCATAGATTCAGCAACTTCCGGAAGAACTACTCCAAATATAAAAAGAATTATAAGGAGAATCCCAGAAGGAACCAGAAAGCCGGAAGCTGGAAGGTGGAGTGCTACAACTGTCATAAGACAGGACACATTCAAATCGACTGTCCTGATCTTAAGAAGGACGAGAGCAAGAAGGAGGTGAGCAGAAAAGAAGACAGAAGGAAGGCCCTCATCGGAGAAGATCAAGAGCGTGTAGAATCAAGCAGCGGATTCTTTTTTGATGATGATGAAGAGTATGACTGTCTGATGGCCAACCTAGCTGATGAAGAGGTAACTTCAAAACCCTCTGTTTCAAATAATAGTTCAGCCATGTCACAAGATATGGACTTGCACGAATCCGTAAATCATCTACTTAAAGATTTTGAGACATTAAAATCTGCACACCTATCTGTATCAGCCGAGAAGACTCAGTTGTAAGATGAGAATAGGCAGCTGAAAAATGATTTTGAAAAACTCAGCCTAGAATTAAATAAAGTCAAAACTGATTTTGAAAACCAGGCTGCAGTTAACTTGAAAAACCAGGCTGACTTCACTACAGCTGAGATAAATCGACTAACTGTTTTAATTAGAGAAAAATCAGCTGCACTTGCTCATGTGAAGGCCGAATTTACTAAACTGACTCAGGTAAGTAAAACTCAGGCACCGGAAATAACCTCCCTGAAAGCGTCTCTAACTCTGGACGAATTGTGTACTAATAAAAGGCCACTATATTCCAGATCAGGCCTTGGATATGATCCTCACACTCACTCTAGTTCTAAAACCACTTTCATCAAGGGAGAAACAATTGTCTCGACTGCTGAGCCTATATACAAACCGATATTTAAAAACAGGCAACAACCAAGTCACAAGTCTAGGCTGCAGCCAAGGTTCACAAGACAGCCACCTAGACAAGCGACTAGGCAATGGCCAAGGTAGAAGCAGCCGCCCAGACAACATGCCCACTATTATCAACAACTCCCCAAAAACAGATTTCAAAATGGGAGGGGCAGATGGAAACCTCAAGGTTATCCTAATTTCCAAAATGAACAAGTGTGGAGACATCAAAGATTTAATAAATGGTCTCAGCCAAGGTTTAGAAATGGCCGACACTACCAGTATTTTGAGGAATATCCAGTATAAAATCCTAACAGAAGATACAGACCCAGACCTTACACACCATATGAGGGTTATAATAATAACAACTTTCACAATCCAAGGAGAAATCAATTCTCCAGGAAACCAGCTAACCATAAAGGACCCACACAGATTTGGGTACCTAAATCTCTGCTTATATGATTGCAGAAAAGGTGGAAGGACTACAACCACATCTCCACAAATTCAAACTTTGGAGGTGAAGAATGGTTTGTAGATTCTGGATGCTCGAGGCACATGACCGGGAACAAGAAGATGCTGACTAAATACACCAAAGAAAGAGGTCCTGACGTAACCTTTGGAGATAGCTCTAGAGGACAAACAAAGGGCTTTGGAGAGCTGCACCGAGGAAACATCATTATATCCAAAGTTCACTTGTCAAAGGGCTCAAATATAATCTCCTGAGCATAAGCCAGTTTTGCGATGAGAAGAATCTAGTAGTCTTCACCATTTGGAAATGTATGGTGATAGATATCCTATCTGGAGAGGTGAATCTACAAGGATTCAGAAGGAGAGATGTCTACATGATAGATTGGAATACAGGAACTCCCAACACCTGTTTTCTATCTAAGATAATAGCTGAGAACGGATGGTTGTGGCACAAAAGATTATGTCACCTGAACTTCAAAGCCATCAACAAGATTAGCTCTCAGAAGATGGTCAGAGGACTTCCAGAGGAAACATTCAAGAAGGAAGCTCTTTGTGATGCTTATCAGAAAGGAAAGCAGACCAGAGCATCATTCAAGCCAGTCCAGCCTACAACTCTCACAACAAGGATCTTAGATCTACTCCATATGGATCTATTTGGTCCTATCAAGCTGAGGACTCTAAGTGGCAGAAAACATGCACTAGTAGTAGTGGATGATTATTCAAGGTACACTTGGATTATCTTCTTGTATAAGAAAAGTGAAACCTTGACCAAGCTACCTGAGCTGCTGAGAAGGATCCAGAATGAGAAATCCCTCTCAATCATCAAGATCAGATCAGTTAGAGGAGTTGAATTTCTCAACAAGGCGATCACTGATTACACCGATCAGAATGGAATCCAGCATGAGCTATCTGCAGCCAGGACCCCCCAGCAGAATGGTGTTGCTGAAAGAAGAAACAGAACCCTGAAGGAAGTAGCCAGGTCTATGATTGCAGAAGCGGACCTACCCAAGAGGTTCTGGGCTGAAGCTGTCAACACAGCTTGCCATACTCAGAACAGGAGTATGATAGTAGGGAGACATGGCAAAACTCCCTATGAGGTTTGGAATAACAGAACTCCTACTGTTGCTTACTTTCATATTTTTGGTTGTAAGTGTTTCATCCACAACAACGGTAAAACACAACTAAATGCCTTTGATGCTAAAAACGATGATGGTTTCTTTATGGGATACTCACAAATAAGCAAGGCATATAGAGTCTTTAACAAAAGAACCTTAGTTGTGGAGGAAACACCCCATGTTGTATTTGATGAATCTAATGTTGAGTACAGGAAGCAAGTTGAGCTAATTGAGAATAAGCTCAAATCAGCAACCCTCGAAGAAGTCATTGTACATGACACAGGAATGGTGGACTCGACTGCAGATCAGCCTGAAGACCCAACTGTAGTTGCTGAAGTCCCAACTGCAGATCAGACAGGAACACCAAACCTATCTGATCTAGTTGCCGCTGATGAAGACCCAGCTGTAGCTGATAAAGACTCATCTGCAGACCAGAACAGATCCCAACCTGCAGATGACAAAACGGTAGCTGATCCAGTTGCAGACCAAGGAGACCAGATCCAAGCTGATGCAGACAGAGAGGAAATTCACCAGAGCAATCCTATAGGGGGAACAGACCCTGAAGAAGAAGATATTCCCAAGTGGCTCAAAGACCATCCAATCCAGCAAATCATTGGGAAGCTGACTGATGGAGTTAAGACAAGACAGTCTACTCTACCCGCAGCAAAGGCAATGTTCTCGTGCTTCATGTCTCAGATAGAACCCAAGACAACAGAACAAGCCTTGGAAGATTATTCATGGATCAATGCCATGCAAGAGGTGCTGGAACAGATGGAAAGGAACAATGTTTGGATACTAACAGACAGACCAGATCACAAGAAGGTTATTGGCACCAAATGGGTGTACAAAAACAAGAGCAACGAAGATGGAGCTGTTGTTAGGAATAAAGCCAGACTTGTTGCTAAAGGATATGCACAGTGTGAAGGACTAGATTTTGATGAAACCTATGCACCTGTTGCAAGATTAGAAGCCATCAGACTATTTCTCGCATATGCAGCATTCAAGGATTTTGAAGTCTACCAGATGGATGTAAAGAGTGCATTCCTTAATGGAATCCTAGAAGAAGAAGTCTATGTGGAGCAACCCCCAGGATTTGTCAAAGGAGACATAGTCTACAAGCTACTGAAAGCTCTATATGGACTTAAGCAAGCACCAAGAGCTTGGTATGAAACCATATCTGTATTTCTTGAGAAGAACGGTTTCTGCAAAGGGAAGGTGGACAAGACCTTATTCAGAGTGGAGCACGAAGGCCACATATTGATAGTTCAGATATATGTGGATGATATTATATTTGGCTCAACCAACCCAGAGCTGTGTGAGAAATTCTCAAACCTCATGCAAGGAGAGTTTGAGATGAGTATGATGGGAAAGCTTAACTTCTTTCTTGGATTACAAGTCAAGCAGATGGAAAATGGAATTTTCATCAACCAAGCCAAATATACCAGAGATCTAATCAAAATATTTGGAATGGAATCAGCCAAGCCAGTAAGAATCCCTATGAGCACAAGTACTCACCTAGATGCAGATGAGGGAGGCATATCAGTGGATTCAACCCACTACAGAGGACTTATTGGATCATTGTTATACCTCACTGCAAGCAGGCCAGACATATCTTATGCCGTAGGAGTTTGTGCGCGATTTCAATCCAAGCCAAAGCAGTCCCACCAAGATGCAGCCAAGAGAATAATTAAATACCTTAAGTCCACAGTCAATGCTGGACTATGGTATCCAAAGGACGATAACTTCGAGATATCAGGATACTCAGATGCAGATTTCGCAGGATGCAAAATTAATAGGAAAAGCACTAGTGGAACGTGCCAATTCCTAGGAACCAGACTGATATCCTGGTTTATCAAGAAGCAGGTTTCTAACTCTATCTCCACCACAGAGTCAGAATACCTAGCTGCAGGTAGTTGTTGTGCCCAGATCTTATGGATCAGACAACAGCTGAGGGACTACAACATCATTGCCAATGAAGTCCCTATCTGGTGTGACAACAACAGTGCTATTGCAATAACCAACAATCCGGTTTTGCATTCAAGGACCAAGCACATTGATGTTAAGCATTACTTTATTAGAGATCACGTGCTTAACAAGAGAGTCAGAGTTGAAAGAGTCAGCACAGACTATCAAATTGATGATATCTTCACCAAACCCTTGCCAGAAGAAAGATTTTTGGAGCTGAGCAGAGAACTTGGTCTACTAGATTGGGAATCTAGTACAGAAGAAAAAGCCAGCTGAAGCAGAGCAGACGATGGACGGACTTAGCTGATCAAAGGAATCAGAACCTACCTAAAGACGAAAGACAGACAAAGAAATCTAGCTGATCATAGCACAGACGAGAAGTCAAAGGAGTCAACTCACCTGATGCAGAGCAGTCAACGGTCAACCAGCTAAGTTTTCTAATCTTAACCGACTTCTGAACATTATATTATTATCTGCTATATGTATAATAATATCATATTAATTTTTGGTTCACAAGTGGCATAATACTATATGCTTTAAATACACGTGGCAATCACAGGTTAAATCGACCTCCACTGTGACCAATTAAAATCCAACCGTCCATTTTTAAACTCAAAACCTGGACCACCGATTAAAATTTGAATTTTAATAAGTAATCTCAAAAGGCGGACCACCGATTTAAAATAAATAATTATTTAATTCCAATGTCGTTTCATTTTCTTTTTAAGGACGGAAAAACCCCTCACTTTACCTTTACCAGTCTTTCAAAAACCCTAATTTACAGAGCAGAAATTCCTTTGAATTCTAAATACACTAAGAAATCTCCCATACTGCAGAAATGGAAGCTTACTTTGAAGGCGTAAACATGAAGGCTGTCAAGGACCAGATCATTTTTTCTCTGGTCGTTGATTTTGAAGGACTTTTGGAATCGAATCTGGAAGACTACGATGTGCTCAACCTTATCCGTTCGATGAAGCTGAATGGGATCTACCCATTTTTGGATATCAGTCCTAAACACCTGTACAAAGAGGACGTTATCGTATTTTTCCGCGAAGCCCATGTGATTGAAGCAGGAATTAGGAGCACCGTCGGCGGAGTACAAGTTGACATATCGCCGGAGACGATCCGAAAAGTTTTTGGTATGAAGAATCGTGGCGTAGTTAAACAAAGCACAGCCGATACTTGGCTGAAGATTAAGGCGGACGACCAGCCGGCGAAGCTAAAGCTCACCGCCAAGAGGAGCGAAATTAAAAAGGTGTATCGGTATGTGTTGGACATCACCAACAAAATTGTCATGGGCATGGCCGGGAGTTACGACCAACTGTCGTCGGCTAAATTCATGGTGCTGGGAGCACTAATCTAGGACGAGCCGATTGACTGGTCGGACTACATTTTTAGGCAGTTGGTACGCGAGGTCAACAAGGCCGAGTGGCTTGTTGAAGAGAAGAAATTCAGATCCAAGTTGGAATTTGGAACGCAGCTAAGTTGGATCCTGAAGAAACTGGTTGTGGCGAAGGGAAATACTGACCCCTTCCACATCAACAAGAGACTTGGTCATCCAAGAGACATTGATGAAGCTAGGAAGCAATAGAAGAGCAGCCCAGATGATAAAAGAGTTGTCTGATTCAAGGACCTACAAATACCCTTCATCAGACGAGTCGTACCAGCCTGCAGACGACAACCCACCTGCAGCCAAGTCGGATTCAGAGTCAGACAATACGCCCATTGCTGTTCGTTTCAAAACAAGGGGACCAGCCCCTGGTGAGCCATCCATCATGCATTCCTCACCAGAACCCTCTCCCAAAAGGCCCAGGCGATTGCAGTTCAGCCAAGAGGAGCAACCAGAACAATTTCCCAGTCCTGCAGCCAGGTCGCCTATCCACCTGGAGGACCAGCCTGCTCTCACTTTATTACTTGAAAACGATAACGTGCACTTGCGTTAAAGAAAAATCGCAACAAGTTTTTGGCGCCGTTGTCGGGGACTGATTTTTTCGCTAATATCAATACCAAGCGACTCTAATTTTAATTTGAAGTTTTTTCTTTTTAGTTTCTTTATTTTTATTTTCTTCATTATGTTTTCCTTTGAGTATTATGGCCCTTGGCATTTCATAAATCCCAATGTTCTTAATAATTTGCCAAATAGGGTCAGTCAGCCCCCTCCCCCAAAACAAAAGACCATGCTTGAACAATGTGTAGACGTTCTCAAAAATCCTGATAGTACCCTTTTTGAGCTAGAATATGCACGTCGTGGTCTTGAGATTCACTATGGTTATTTTCCAACTCATATATTTAGGAGTGAAGTAGAGGGGGAGGTTGAGAAGAATGACATGCTAAGTTGTAGGGTCGATCCCCCAGCACCCGATAATTACATAAAGTGTGATGAGCCTGTAGAAGAAGTTACCATTGATGATGTTTCCCAAGAAATTTCATTAAATTGTCATCAAACTTCGACTAATAAGGTGAACACTTATGTGCCTAAAATTTTATTAACGGTGCCACGCATAATTTTTCCTAAATCCATAATGGGAGAGATTGACCCTATTACTCTTGATTTGGTTGAGGCTGATTCTTTGAGTTCTAATGAGGTTGTTCATGATAAGTCTTTATTATTTACCCATTCGAACTCTTCTTATTTTTTCATGCCTTATCATTATTATATTCTTCCATCATTTTTTGGTTGCCCGCATAATTATGCTTACTCTTTATGTTCGGCAACCGGGCATGAACCAAAGCCTCCTTTGTGGAATAAGAGGCTTATAGATTGCAAGAAGGGGGCATTTGGCAATCTCCCTAGAAAGAAGCCACGTTAAATTCTGTTTGCCACGTCGTGCTCAAGACGTAAAATAGAGCGCTTGATGGGAGGCAACCCATCATTTTTACTTGCTTTCTAGTTAGTTGTTTTATTTGATTTTTAGTTATTAATTTTTTCTTTGTTTGTTATTTCGTTTGGATTCGCGTATTCTTGTTGGCCCTCATCTCTCTAATATAAATTTTTAACCCCAATGAGTTATTATTGTTCATATTCTAGTCTTTCTTGATTTAATGTCTATTGTTATTTCATGACTAGAGACTAAGTTTGGGGGTCCCTCGTGATGTTGAGCGTTATTGGATGTATGGACAGTCGATTCCACTCAGACATGCGCTGGCTTTCAAGAAGACATTTGGAATAAGATTCTCTTTTCCTTATCTATTTTATTTTATTGTTAATGATTTTATGTGTAGTGGAATAGATTGAAGCATGCGTTATTTTCTTAATTTTTCTTGGTTATAAATTGTGATTTCATCATTGCTTTTTTTGTCCTCGCATGCTGTTGATGGTTTTTGCTAAAAAACGTGAATTTTTCGTGCTTCCATGTGTAAAACTGATGTTACGATACTGATTTCTCTTGGAAGAAACGGTTGACTTTTGGTCGAGTTGCAATCAGCGATATCTGCTTCTATTGAGTATTCAATTAGGTCCGAAATTTTATCGTTTTTGTAGAAATTTTAGCAGATAAGAAAGGAGACATACGTGTTTTCAAATCACCGTTTATACATTTGGTTAAACTTTTCGCGTAGCTAGTCGTCCAGTAATATGAGTCTTGTTGGCACTTGGATTGAGTTTAGAGTCGGACAGTTTCTCCCAAAAAGTTGAAATTTTATATGTTCTATGATGGGAAATCTAGTAACCGGGGTATTCACGTGACCCGTTGTTTACTCTCACGTAAAACGACGACCCTAATTAGACTAGTGGTCTAAAAATTTCGCATGTTCCGATGATAGGGAGCCTAGTAACCGGGGGTATTCGCGTGACCCGTTGTTTACTCTCGCGTAAAACAGCGACCTTGAATCGGACATGCGGGAATAACTATTCGAGTTGTTTCTCCTCTGTGGAAGGGAACTTAGTAACTAGAAGCATCCATGTGCCCCATGAGTGTCTTTTACGTCAAACGGTTTCTCAACACATGAGAATGGAAATCCACCCTAGGATCATCCCGATGAAATATCCTGAGACACGAAAACCTAGTGGGTAACTCGAATCATATTATTGATCATACATAAGGGGATGCTGTCCTAAGAGTAATTTTGATAATGAAACTCTTGAATTTTGCCACTAGACTGTGGGACTGGGCGAATTAGCTTGTTTAATATAACCCTTCATATTGACGGTCGGTTAAATTCACGCTTGTTGATTTTTGAGCTTGATTTTCTTCATGAACGATTGATTAAGACTGAATTTGGTTACTTAGTGGGATCAGTGTCCTGGATGTGACTCGCTATTACGATACTTGTACTATTCTTTGAGATTTTCAGGGTAGTATTGATTAAGTTGAGCACTATGGACTTGCATGATTATTCACGATACATTTTGTTTAAAATTGATAATTGTTTGCTTGAGGACAAGCAAAGGCTCAAGTTTGGGGGTATTTGTTAGGTGTATTTTTATGCGCTTTTATGTCATTATTTTATATCCATCTTGAGCCTAAATCAGCATAAATGAGCTTTTAATGCACTATTCTTATATGTTTTACAGGAAATCGGAGTCCGGAAGCCAAAACGATGAAAAACGGGCGAAAAACAGCAGTTTTTGGTTATGAGCCGCGGCACACGCCAAGTGAGCCGCGGCACACGAAGACAACCAGCGAACGCTATGCACACTGTACAGTGTGCCGCGGCACACACCAAGTGAGCCGCGGCACAGGATGAAAAATGCGCCCAGGTATGGGCGCTGGGCGTTAAGGGGCCGCGGCACAGATTAAGTGAGCCGCGGCCCACCAGGCGGTTTTGGCTGAGCCTTCCGCGTTTCTTCGCCGTTTCGGAGCCTGTTCTCGACCTAATTACACGAACGCGTTTTGAAGGCTGATAAGAGTTATAAATAAGGGTTAAAGGGCTGGAAGACAAGAGGGGGGGATCGATCAGGAGGAATTTGGAGGTGGATTCGAGCTAGGGCGAAGAACATAAGGAGGAGATTTGTGGGCGACGACAAGACCACGGATCCCTACGGTTTTTCTGAATCTTAGTTCCTAGATTTATTCGAGTAGGATTTTGATTGTAGCTGATTTCATGACGGTTTGATTATTTATTATTATTTCGATTTACTCGTTATTCTATTGAATTGGATTCTTCTTACTGTTCTTAATGCTTTTTAATTGTCGCCATGATTAATTTGTTTTGAATGTCTTTATGGATTCGGGAGATGAAATTTAGGCATAGTTCTTATGAGACGAATCATAATTTTCGTGAGATAGGGATATACTCATGCGAATTGTGAAGCCTGTTATTGTGGGAATTCTTGAACTGTTTTAGCTATTAATTATCTGATTCGAATAGGGATATATCGAGTTAGTAATTCGTAGTATTTTCTATCGACCTTGGGAAAGGCTTTAGAATAATTTAGGAATTCCTGGCTTACAATCAATTGAATAAAAGTGAATTGAATTGAATAAATATCATTCCTGATTATTTGAGGTGAAAATCATAATCCTACGCCCTTATTAGTATTATTATTATTAGTAGTATTATTATTTCTTAGTTTAGGTATAAATTCCAAATAATTGTTCTTCAAATAAAATTGTGAGTTGACTACATTTTGGTATTTAGTGAAATCAGTCCTCGAGGGAACGATACTTTACTTATCACTTTATTACTTGTTGACACCGTGCACTTGCGGCATATTGTGAGGGATTTTTCCTACATTTTGTTATCACTTATGCTGTGCCGCGGCACACCATGCGGAATTTGAAGAGCCCAGGTACCTTATAACCCGCATTCGGCCGACCACCCCAGGTACACTTCCCTTTCCTTCCCTTCCCTTCCCTTGCGCGCGATCGGTCGACACCCTTCTCTTAGTCTTCTTCTCAAATTCTTCAGGTAAATCTTGATCCCTTAATCATAATTGACACATGATTTGAAAAGTGAATTGAAGTTATATGTTGCTAGTTGTTCTTCAATGTTTTCTCTAAAATGGAGTTGGAATATGTGGAATTTGGTATTTTATTGTGATGGAATTGGTAATTATGAACGAATTGGTGATGATAGTTGTCGTTATTCATGGCTATTATCTGTGTTATTATTTTTGGGATTTGGAGTTAACCATTAAAATTCTTGTTCTTCATTTTAACTTGTGCATACCAAGTGTTTGATAAATTGCAGCAATGAAAAATTAGTAAGTCAAGCATTTTCAAATTATATGCAACGAATCATTTTATCGAATTACATTGTCCCCAACCCTTACATCATGTTAAACTTGAGAGCTCGTACTTAACTTCCTCTTTGATGATGCAAGCTCATTTATTCACGCTCCGCATGATGTAGTCAAGAAGCGTGCAAGCTCGCCGGACGACGCCGGCACCAGCTCGTGAGAGGACTGGAGGGGAGTACTTGACCTTTCACTTTTATTGCATATTATATTTTTGTCCATTGAGGTCAATGTACGCCCTAAGTTTGGGGGGGGGGGGGGGTCTATTTCTGTTGCTACATTTACTGCTGTACTTATTTCGTTGCACTTTTTGTTATTTCTAGTTATCTTTTTGTCGATAGTCTTGCTTGTCATGATCTTACTCTATTCGTGAATTTTTCGTGCTTCTATTTGTGTAATACTGATGTTACGACACTGTTTTTCTCTCTGAAGAAACGGTCGAGTTTTAGTCGAGTTGTAGTCAGTAATTTCTGTTTCTGCTAAGTCTTCATTTAGGTCCGAAATTTTTTCGTTTTTTTAGTGGTCTTAGCAGATAAGAGAGGATACATACGTGTTTTAAAATCACCGTCGATACGTTTGGTTACATTTTTCGGTTAGCTAGTCGTCCAGTTACATAAGTCGTGTTGGCACTTAGATTGAGTTTAGAGTCGGTCAGTTTTTCCCAAAAATCGAGATAATTTTTGTTCTATGAAGGGAAGTCTAGTAACCGGGGGTATTCACGTGACCCGTTGTTTACTCTCGCGTAAAACGACAACCCTGATTTGACTAGTGATTTAGAAATTTCGCATGTGCCGATGATGGGGAGCCTAGTAACCGGGGGTATTCGCGTGACCCGCTGTTTACTCTCGCGTAAAACAGCGACCTTGAATCGGACTTGCGGGAATAGCTGTAACACTCCGAGATATTCGGAATAATTACAGTGCCGTAAACCCCTTTAAGTAAGGATTTACAAGGCTAATTTAAAAGAAAGGTAAATATAAGACATCATCATCATTGGAAATTCAAGTTTACAAACCGAACAACTGGTTCAACGAGTAATTTATACAACCATATCGAAATAATATTAATACGACACGCGTACTCGAGTACTGAAATCAAAACAAGAAAACAATTCACCACCAACAACAAACACCACTGAACCCCTTCGTCGTCACGTCGGTACTATGGCTGTTTCCCTGCTCCTCGGCTACCTGAACATCAAAACAAATGTCCACCCCCGAAGGGGTTAGCAAAACGATGCTAGTACAAGTATCATATTAAACAATTCAAATATGCATCAACAATACATAACAAGATACACCACACGGACTTCCACTACCAGAATCCGACAATGCGAATCCACAAGATTCCATTAACACAGCAAGGGTATTCCAATGATCCAGCGCCCTCAGCATAGATCCCAAGATGATCCCGTCGGACCAACACGAGGTGGAAATAACCCGTCCAATGATCCAGCGCCCTCAGCCTAGATCCCAAGATGATCCCGTCGGACCAACACGAGGTGGACATCCGATCCAGCGCCCTCAGCATAGATCGTACAACGTACACAAACACAACTCATGCATACACATATGCCAAATCATTATGTTCATCAACATGAACATACAAACACTAGATAACGAATATCATGACAATTCAACGAAATAAATCTTATGTTCAACAACATGAATAATCACACGCATGCTCAAAATACCAATATTAACATATTACGATACTTGCCTCAAAGATGGCAAGAACGAAATACTTCAATGATATCAACACTCGAAGGCCGCCTCCTTCGATCAACGTAGCAAGCTCGAACCTTAACAAAAGGAATGATATACAAATCATCTCAAGTCGAACGATGGCCTAACAATTCGGTCTACGGCCCAAAAGCTCAATTTAAACAATTCTGCCTGGACTGCTTAGCGTGCGCTACGTACTCTACGTAACGTGCGCTAAGCCTGCCTGTTAGCGTACGCTATCGTATAAGCCTAGCGTACGCTAGCCACGGACTGACAGTTTGACTCGGCTGATCTCATAACGTACGTTACGTACGTATCGTGCGTTAACTTAACCCCGATAGCGCACGTTAACTTACGTATGTTAGCGTGCGCTAATCTTGCATGGCAGAATACTGCTAACAGAAAACTGGGTTGAATGGTGATGAACTCATGAATTCTATGGTGATAATACAAGTCATCCTCGAGCATATCATGCTAATAAGGTTTGAGGAAGTTCTATGATTATGAGATACAAATATACGGATAATCATCTCAACATCATAATTCATCTTAGATTTTCAAGAAATATTCTAAGTTCCGTTCGTCCTACGTTCCAAAACGCATGATTCCAATTTGTAAAACGTAACAATCTAGGTAATATCCGATTACTGATCATAAATCGATTTGAAAAATGCTTAAGAGTCCATATACTAAGATGGTTCAAAGGTTCATACGATATATAGTGCCGATACGTCAAAAGTATCCTTCTAACATGTGATGACCGATTATAAACGAAATATCTGGCTATCAAAACATGATCAAACGTCCTTAAGAACATTACTAACATCGGTGAAGAATCACCTACCTCAAAGTAGTGAAGAACACGGAGAAAATCGAAGCAATCCAACACCGAAGGCTTGAACACCAATCTCCAACGATATACGATCTTCAATCACGAGCTAGGATGTTGATATGAAGTGTTTAGGATGAAGGAAGTTATGCTCTAAGTGTAAGAATTCGGGTTATGGGAGAAAAAAGAACTGAAATCACGAATAGGATGCTATCATATTTATAAGAAATGGCTATTAGCGCGCGCTAGTCCCTGCTCGTAGTGTGCGCTAACGGCTCACTGACTTAACTGTATTCAGCACTTAGCGTGCGCTACGCATATACCTGTAGCGTGCGCTAAGGCGTTGACTTGGCTTTTCCCGAAAGCCATCCAGGTTCATCCCGACATGATCCGACAGGGGTCCCTGGCCAGATCTCACCTACCGCACGTCTCAATCAAATTGACCACGCATAGCGTGGGCTAATAATCCTTTGTAGCGCACGCTATTGAGTCCATGTTAGCGTACGCTACACATAGCCGATAGCGTGCGCTACATGCGCAGAATTACAATTTCTAAATCACATACACGAAATCATACGCTCGACAACATCGGATTATGAAATACGGAGAATAATACTCAGATAAAAGTACTATAATTACATTATCACAAGTTCCAAATACAAGTCAGAAATCTCGGGTATTACAATAGCTATTCGAGCGTTTCTTCGCTGTGGAGGGAAACTTAGTAACTAGAAGCATCCATGTGCCCCATGAGTGTCTTTTACGTCAAACGGTTTCCTAATACATGATAATGGAATTTCCACCCTAGGATTATCCCGATGAAACATTCCGAGATCCGAACCTAGTGGTCAACTCGAATCAATTTCTTGAGCATATATATAAGGGAACACTGTCCGAGGGTTATTTTTTTATGAAACTCTTGAAATTTGTGCCACTAGACTGTGGGATTGGGCGAGTTAGCTTGTTTATTTTAACCTTTCATATTGACGGTCGATTAGATTCACGTTTGTTAATATTTGAGCTGGATTTTCTTCATGAACGAGTGATTAGGACTGAACTTGGTTACTTTGTGGAATCAGTGTTCTGAGTGTAGCTCGCTATTACGATACTCGTATTATTCAGAGAGAATTTCAGGATAGTATTGATTAGGTTGAGCACTATGAGTTGCATGATTATTCACGATATTCTTTTGTTGAAATTAATTGTTTGTGCTTGAGGACAAGCAAAGGCTTAAGTTTGGGGGTATTTGTTAGGCGTATTTTTATACGCTTATTTATCATTATTTTATATTCTTTTTATGATGAAATCTGCATAAATGATGTTGGGATTCGGTGCCTAAAACGAAGGCCCAACGGAAGCGGTAAAACGAAAATTAATTCGATCTGAATCCCTATGAGGATCGATCGAGCTACGTATATACGAATATCAAAACGAAATACAAGAGATACGAGAAACATACCCTCGTAGTCCGTTGATTAAATGGATAACCTTCTCTTGAGCTATTCCCCAAGCTCTTGAATGATCCAATGCCGAAAACACCGCGTCTCTACTTGCCACGCACCGGAAAGACGATCGGAACAACAACACTCGATTAACCTCTAAGGTTACGACTAGAATCAAGTGATGAAGCTTTTATTACTACATTCTAAGTGTATAATATATCTCTCAATAATTTTCTCTCAATTTTTCTCCAAGAAAAATGAAGATGAAGTGAATGATGATAGAACACAAAAATTTCTCTTCCCTCTCACTTTAATGTAGCTGCCGTGAGTGTGCCAAAATGAGAAGAGAAAGAGGTTTTATTTTGGTCTTCAAAATCATTCACAAGATAAGATTACACCCACAAAATCACCTTTAACCTTATAATAAGAGATATGAAATCTCATATGTCAAAAGTCTTCCAACAAGAAAACAAGACAATGATCAAGGTAGCAAATCAAGGTGGGGGCCGGCCTCTAGAAGAAATCGGACGAGTTCGGTTCGTTTCGGACTCCCGTGAGTCCAAACAGATAAACTCCAATTCCGTTCCGATGTATTTATATTGTTTAATTAATCCAATTAATTAAACATAACAAATACAAAATAACATAATTAATTTCTCCAAGAAATAATTATATTCATGAATTAAATTAATTACCAAGTAATTTATTTAATCCATTAGGCCGTAAATCAATTTATCCAATAAATCGATTTAGACATCCAATGTCCCAAAATCAATTAGACATCTAATGTCCAATAAATTAGATATCCAATATCTAATATTTATAATGAGAGATCAAGCTCAATTCATTCCGTCGTCAATCCTAATGCGCGACTCGGTAGGTCCGTCTCAGTCAGCAATGGGAGGAACCAAAGAGTAGTAGCACCACCTAGCCAGCCTGGCGGCCTACACTGCACTCGATCGAGAACGAATGATTGGGATCATTCAAGAACCATTCTGTCGTGAATACCAGTAAACGTATAAACCCTTCTTTCAAATGTCTCGATCAAGTTATAGGGTCACGGTCAGTCAAACCCCATCTGTACTTGACGCTATGCATGTGTTAATGCAAATCGAGATCATCGAGCTCTCGTGTATCCAATACTACTAGCTCCAATGCTTTGGCCAAAGACTTATGATATTATCTGCCAATAACCGCATAGGACGTATAACCCGCTCACTAATGGGAGAAAGAATTCTATCTTGGTATTCAGTAGGACCTGCTACTTGCCCATCAAGATGCAAGTTGAGGTTGACCCTCACCTTCCAGTTTACAGGGTCGAACTACTCTAATGAAAATCTTGACGTCACAAGCACATCCCTACTAAATCCTCAAGTCGAAGGTTCACGAATACCGATAACAACCTTTCAATTCCGTCATTGACTGTCCCGGAGTGAAATTCGTGTGACGAATCGAGGGTGAGTCGGTTCGAGTATACTAATCCAATTAGCATACCTATAACGTGTGCTCCCACTAACCATTAGAGTTCGACAGGCACTCTCCATGTCAAAGAACACGTCATACAAGTCTTCACATAAACTTAACGCCCAATCAAGTTTCATTGACTTGCGAACGATTAAGTATTTGAGCTATAAACCTTTCCAGTGCCGACCCCCTTATCCAATAAGGAGTGGAACGTTTTGCTCTCAAATACACGGACTAGTTTCTATATGTATATTTACGAGTTAGGAATGCCAAGAACTACCAAGAAATAAATAAACATCCATTGCCTTATATTGATGATTTACATAATAACAAGTACAATGCCCTCACTCAACATCCTCTGAGTGGCATTCGAGGGCATACTCCTAACAATCTCCCACTTGCACTCAATGCCACACACTATGGTATCTAATACCCATGTTCTCCGATGACGCTCCACGCTAGTCCGAGAAAGTGGCTTGGTCACTGGATCGGCGACGTTGTCGGCCGAGTCTACTCAGGCAAGACAATGTATCCCTTGCGAACAAATTCTCTTACGAGATGATACTTCCTCTCAATATGTTTGGTGCTGTTGTGAAACCTCGGCTCCTTGGCCTGCGCTACAGCTCTGTCGTTGTCGCAGACAGTGAACAGGTGACTCGGACATGGTATCACTTGAAGTTCTCCCGAAACTTCTTAATCCGAACCCTTCCTTGAAGCCTCCGAGGCCGCTTGATACTCACTGACAGGTGGAATCAGCAGTCGCGCTTTGCTTGGCACTACGCCAAGATACTGCTCCTCCATTAAGAGTAAATATGTAGCCAGAAGTGGACATCGAGTCGTCCTTCAGTCCTTGGAAGTCCGAATCAGTGAATCCCACCACATCCAAATCTCCACCGCCATACATCAGAACCATATCTCTAGTCCTTCTCAAGTACTTGAGAACGTTCTTTACGGCAGTCCAATGTTCCCTACCTGGGTTTGCCTGAAACCTACTCACCACGCTTACAGCATGCGCGATATCAGGTCTTGTACACAACATAGCATACATAAGGCTACCCACGGCCAAAGCATATGGTATATTACTCATTTCCTTTCGTTGTTCCTCACCTTGAGGACACATCTTCAAAGAGAGTTTTATTCCATGTTGCATCGGTAGGAACCCTCTTTTAGAATCATCCATCTTAAATCGCTTTAAGATTTTATCTATATAGAGGGCTTGGGAAAGACCTATTGTTCTTTTCTCTCTATCCCGGTAGAGTCGAATACCAAGAATATAGGTAGCTTCTCCCAAGTCTTTCATGGAGAAATTACTCAAAAGCCAAGCTTTCACAGAACTGAGCAATCCCACATCATTTCCTATTAGTAGAATGTCATCTACATATAGTACTAAGAATGCGATATTGCTCCCACTAACCCTCTTGTATACACAAGGTTCCTCCTCATTTTGCACGAAATCAAACTCTTTGATTGCCTTGTCAAAACGAAGGTTCCAACTACGCGACGCTTGCTTCAGTCCATAAATGGAACGCTGAAGCTTGCACACTTTCTGAATATCGACTTTGGACACAAAGCCTTTAGGCTGCTCCATATAGATTTCCTCCTCGAGGAATCCATTAAGGAAATCCGTCTTTACATCCATTTGCCATATCTCATAATCGTGGTAGGCAGCTATAGCAAGCATCATGCGAATAGACTTGATCATGGCTACGGGGGAGAAGGTATCGTGGTAATCGATCCCTTCCTTCTGGGTATAACCCTTTGCCACAAGCCTGGCCTTATAGGCGTCAACCTTGCCATCACCATTAGTCTTTCTCTTGTAGATCCACTTGTTCCCAATAGGCACTATGCCCTTGGGGCGGTCTACTAGAGTCCAGACCTGATTGGCATGCATCGAGTCTATCTCAGCTTCCATAGCTTCACGCCATTTCGCGGAGTCTACATCCACCATCGCTTGGTCATAGGTCGTCGGGTCGGTCTCTTGGATATCACTTGGAACCTCATGGAGACCCAGCTCCTCCAAATGCACAAGCCCATACCTCTCAGGTAAATGAGACACCCTACTAGACCTACGAGATGGTTGTACTTGTGTTTCAGAAGGTTCGGTTCCAGTTTCTTGCACAGGTGTCTCCTGTGGAGTTTCATTATATTCTTCTAAAGAAATACTTCTACCTGCTCCGCCTTCCTGAATGAACTCATCTTCCAGGAAGTGTGCTTATAAAGCAACAATGATCCTTCGATCTTCGGGCATGTAGAATAGATATCCCATCGTCCTAGACGGGAATCCAATGAAACGTCCTTTCGCAGGCCTAGCTTCCAACTTTTCCACCTTAGTCTTCTTGACATAGGCGGGACATCCCCAAATCCTAATATGATTAAGACTTGGTTTCCTTCCCTCCCACATCTCATGTGGAGTTTTAGGAACGGATTTGGAAGGACATCTGTTCAAGATATACGCGGCGATCAGAGTGCATACCCCATAGGTAAATCGGAAGTCAAGATAGCCCAGCATGGAACGGACCATGTTCAACAGGGTCCGGTTCCTTCTTTCTGACACACCATTTAACTGAGGAGTACCTGGAGGTGTTAGTTGTGAAACTATTCTATGTTCCTTAAGGAACTCGTCAAACTCCGTACTCATATACTCGCCACCTCGGTCCGACCGAAGTGCTTTGATATGATTACCGGTTTGTTTCTCAACTAGGGCCTTGAATTCCTGGAATTTCTCAAAGGCCTCGGATTTATGTTTCATTAAGTATACATAACCATACCTAGTATGATCATCTGTAAACGTAATGAAATATTGATATCCGTCACGTGCTGCTTCCAAAGCACCACAAACGCGCATGGATTAATCCCGATTTATCGGCTCTTTCAAAAGTCCCTGTGAAGGGGGACTTAGTCATTTTGCCTTTAAGGCAAGATTCACAAGTAGGAAAGGGATCCGATCCCAATGGACCCATAAGTCCATCTTTTTCCATCTTGTAAACCTTGGTCTGACCAACATGACCAAGTCTAAGATGCCATTTCAAAGCTTGATTGGTTTCATCCCTACCACGTTTTCTAGTCATAGTATTCACAACTACTTTGTTGCTGAGATTTAGATGATACAATCCATTCAACAATATAGTAGTACCCACTAGTTTATTTCTAAAATAAATTTTGCAGGAACCATCACCAATGAAAAATGAAAAGCCTTTTCGGTCCATGACCGGAATGGATACAATGTTTTTGTGCCCCTTGGGCAAAACAAGCACATCTTCTAAAGTCAAAACAAAGCCGGATTCTAAACCCAAAAGAAGTGATCCTATGTCGGTCGCCTCGACACTATGCCCGCTTCTGACTGTGATCATTACTTCTCCAGCTCCAAGCTTCCTACTTTGTTCCAGATCTTGATTCACGGTACAAATATGAGAACTAGCACCAGAATCTAGTATCCAGGAAGTAGAAAATACAGTAGCAGAACAATTTGTTTCCAAAACTAAAAGTTCTGTACCTGAAGTGCCATGAAGAATCGGACAGTCTCTAGCCCAAAGGCCCACCACCGCACTTGAGACAAGCATCCTTTTTCTTCTTGTTCTTCGGAACCATCGGGGCCTTGCCCTTACCCTTAAGGTCCTTAACTTGTGGTCAAGTTTGCTTCTTGGTCTTTTTCTTCTTGTTCTTAGACCTCCGACGTCCAGAAGAAATCATAAAAGCAGACTCCTTCATCCGCAGAGTCTTCATCTGAGACTGAGCGGTAACAAGTTTGTTCATTAGCCCAGCTAAATTACATGCAATCTCATTGCAGTTGAAGTTCATAACAAACTGTGAGAATGAGTCAGGGAGAGACTGTAGGATAAGGTCGGTTTGGAGAGAAGTATCCATTTTAAAATCAAGAGCCTCCAATCTCTCGATCATGGATATCATTTTGAGGACGTGTTCCCCAACTTTCTCACCTTCCTTCATCCTTGCACCGAACAGTTGCTTGGATATCTCATATCTAGCAGTTCTGCTGTGCTCACCATAAAGTTCGGTTAAGTGAGATAGAATCATCTAGCGAAGTCATTTTCTCATGAGCTCTCAAGCTCATTAGACATAGAAGCCATCATGTATGCACGGACTTTACGTCATCCTTAACCCACTTTTCGTGGTTTTCAATCTCTTCCCGATTGGCTCGGGTCCGCACAGAGGCGCCGAATGTCCGTCTCCAAGACGTATCCCAGTGCCTCTATCGAGGACAATCATCGGATTGGAGCCAATCCACAAAGTTAGGTCCCATTAAGGTGTTCTTTTCGAGTAGAATTGCGAGTGGATTCATTGTCATATTGAGTTATGTCGCATTAAGCATAACATTAATTAGTGACTTGTTATATTATGTTCGAGTATAGAATTAAGGTCTTTTCTATTCTTGTTACCCAGCTCCCACTATTTTTATCGGAATAACACACTCCCATGTGAAATCCGGAAGTATCGTCGCTCTACTTCATAGTGGTGATCGAGTTCTTTATAAATCTTAATAGAGGGCAACCGAACAGGTTTCTAGTCTATTAATTTTCATAAAGTGGTGTCCAACACCAACCCATCTAATGGATGATTCGATCTTCTTTTTCCCCTTGTTCACTCCCCTCAACCTATACGGTTTCTATGGTTCGTGAACAAGTTAAGTTTATACCTTCGACGCAAATCAGTTTCACAATTGAATCTTATCCGGCAACCTATCAGGTTTCTAGGGATAAAATTTGCTCCAACCGAAGGCATCCAATGCGCTCTCGGTAATTTATCCATCCTCCTCGAACGACTACCCCAATAACTCGGAAGCATAGCACATCCGGTTTGGATTTCAATTTCCCGAAAACTCGATGGAGGGAAGGAAAACCTTGAAACCTTATAAACTTAATAATTTATCGTGGGAGAATTTTCGCAATTAGCGTTACACTTTGCACATTAATCGTTTAAGCACGTTTGAGGTATTCATACAATATGAAACAACCATTCACAACCTAGTTGCTACCAACATGTGGTTCATGGACCGTTCCTAGAAAACAAAAACTCCGTAATCTAATTACAAGTCTTCGTCTTGAATCTTCGTCTTCTCGAAATAGATCTTCCTCCGGTCTTCGTCATTACATATAAATTTTACATTGAAAATTGCATCCTAGATACAAATATTTCTAGTAAAATAAATAGGCTCAAAACGGCCTTTACAGCCCAATCAAATAAAACGAACGATTCAAAACTAAGTCCACGAACCACATCCCCATTCAAAAGCATTCATCCAATAAATACTAAATAAATGGAAAGCGTAGAGATACATTGATCCAATCAACAATACGAACCGATCAAATCGATTCACACAATCGGTAATATGAAAACGTTCAAAATAATTTGGTCGACCATAAATATTCCAATTAATCAAATTTCCCTCATAAAATGAAATACCATAAATCATTTTAATCATATTAAATCCAATTTAACATGCGGGAGATTAATTTTCAAGAATACACGGAAGAAACGAGCCGGGGCGAAAAAAAGCCTGCCATGGCCGAAGTCATCACGGCAGATGCCGTGACAGGCTGGCATGGCCGATCACGCTCGGCATTGGCCGGCCGCCTGCAGCCCCGTGCCGCGGCCCCCGGAGACTGCTCTGGCCCACGATAGTGGCCGCCCAGCCGGCCGCAATGTACTGGCCGCGGCTCCCGACTTCCGGACCCCTCCCGGACCGTCCAACGACATTTCGGGACTAGTTTTTCGACCGGATATCCAATATCTATATTCTCCAACATTCATATCTTCAATATAAATCATATTTCCAAGAAATTAAGATTTATATTTAGACATAAACTTACGAAAAATATAATTACAACGAACGTAAAAACATATACCACGATTATGACTAAAATGATTCCAAATCATTCACCATCTAATCGAGCATTCCAAATGCTAATATCGTATATACGATCGCAAGACCTACGCTCCGATACCATTGTTGGGATTCGGTGCCTAAAACGAAGGCCCAACGGAAGCGGTAAAACGAAAATTAATTCGATCCGAATCCCTACGAGGATCCATCGAGCTACGTATATACGAATATCAAAACGAAATACAAAAGATACGAGAAACATACCCTCGTAGTCCGTTGATTAAATGGATAACCTTCTCTTGAGCTATTCCCCAAGCTTCTGAACGATCCAACGCCGAAAACACCGCATCTCTACTTGCCATGCGCCGGAAAGACGATCGGAACAACAACACTCGATTAACCTCTAAGGTTACGGCTAGAATCAAGTGATGAAGCTTTTATTACTACACTCTAAGTGTATAATATATCTCTCAATAATTTTCTCTCAATTTTTCTCCAAGAAAAATGAAGATGAAGTGAATGATGATAGAACACAAAAATTTCTCTTCCCTCTCACTTTAATGTAGCTGCCGTGAGTGTGCCAAAATGAGAAGAGAAAGAGGTTTTATTTTTGTCTTCAAAATCATTCACAAGATAAGACTACACCCACAAAATCACCTTTAACCTTATAATAAGAGATATGAAATCTCATATGTCAAAAGTCTTCCAACAAGAAAACAAGACAATGATCAAGGTAGCAAATCAAGGTGGGGGCCGGCCTCTAGAAGAAATCGGACGAGTTCGGTTCGTTTCGGACTCCCGTGAGTCCAAACAGATAAACTCCAATTCCGTTCCGATGTATTTATATTGTTTAATTAATCCAATTAATTAAACATAACAAATACAAAATAACATAATTAATTTCTCCAAGAAATAATTATATTCATGAATTAAATTAATCACCCAATAATTTATTTAATCCATTAGGCCGTAAATCAATTTATCCAATAAATCGATTTAGACATCCAATGTCCCAAAATCAATTAGACATCCAATGTCCAATAAATTAGATATCCAATATCTAATATTTATAATGAGAGATCAAGCTCAATTCATTCCGTCGTCAATCCTAATGCGCGACTCGGTAGGTCCGTCTCAGTCAGCAATGGGAGGAACCAAAGAGTAGTAGCACCACCTAGCCAGCCTGGCGGCCTACACTGTACCCCGACTGAGAACGAATGATTGGGATCATTCAAGAACCATTCTGTTGTGAATACCAGTATACATATAAACCCTTCTTTCAAATGTCCCGATCAAGTTATAGGGTCACGGTCAGTCAAACCCCATCTGTACTTGACGCTATGCATGCGTTAATGCAAATCGAGATCATCGAGCTCTCGTGTATCCAATACTACTAGCTCCAATGCTTTGGCCAAAGACTTATGATCTTATCTGCCAATAACCGCATAGGACATATAACCCGCTCACTAACGGGAGAAAGAATTCTATCTTGGTATTCAGTAGGACCTGCTACTTGCCCATCAAGATGCAAGTCGAGGTTGACCCTCACCTTCCAGTTTACAGGGTCGAACTACTCTAATGAAAATCTTGACGTCACAAGCACATCCCTACTAAATCCTCAAGTCGAAGGTTCACGAATACCTATCACAACCTTTCAATTCCGTCATTGACTGTCCCGGAGTGAAATCCGTGTGACGAATCGAGGGTGAGTCGGTTCGAGTATACTAATCCAATTAGCATACCTATAACGTGTGCTCCCACTAACCATTAGAGTTCGACAGGCACCCTCCATGTCAAAGAACACGTCATACAAGTCTTCACATAAACTTAACGCCCAGTCAAGTTTCATTGACTTGCGAACGATTAAGTATTTGAGTTATAAACCTTTCCAGTGCCGACCCCCTTATCCAATAAGGAGTGGAACGTTTTGCTCTCAAATACACGGACTAGTTTCTATATGTATATTTACGAGTTAGGAATGCCAGTAACTACCAGTAAATAAAGAAACATCCATTGCCTTATATTGATGATTTACATAATAACAAGTACAATGCCCTCACTCAACATCCTCTGAGTGGCATTCGAGGGCATACTCCTAACAAATGAGCCTTTAATGCCCTATTATTTTATGTTTTGCAGGAAAATTGAGTCCGAAAGCTAAAACGAGGCAAAACGGGCGAAAATGGCGAATTTTGGCCGTGGGCCGCGGCACAGGCCAAGAGAGCCGCGGCACACGCAGAAGGCCAGCAGGCACCAGAGTAGACTGTAATCTGAGCCGCGGCACAGCTTTGGTGAGCCGCGGCCCAGAAGAAAATCACAACGCCCAGGTTTTAACCTGGACGCCATGTGCCGCGGCACAGTTTAAGTGAGCCGTGGCACACAAGGCGGTTTTGGTGTGCTCCGCGCAGATTTGGGCCGTTTTGAAGCCAGTTCTCGACCTACTCACACAGACGCGATTTGGAGACTGTTGAGAGTTATAAATAAGGGTTTAAGACCCTAATTAATTATCTTTGGAATCTTGGAAGCTTGGAAAAAGGAGGAAGACAGAAGATTATCGCAGACGAGAGAAGCAGAAGAGATCAAAGGCAGAGGGCGGAAGCCAGAAGAACGAAGGAATCCGAGTTCTTCATCTGCGTTTGATTTTCATGCTTTTATTTATTTATTCTGTATTTTCGTTTTTTAGCATGTCAGGCTAAAACCCTTGATCTAGGATTTTGATGAAATCTATGTTTTGACGGATTTGCTTGAGATTATCTATTTAATTCCCTTTTTGTTGAGTTTTCCCAATCGTGAGTAATGCTTTCAATTATCTGGCCAATAGTTGTATTGTTCTAATCATTCAATTCGAATCGGGAGAGGAGAGTTGGTGAGGAACTATTGGTGAGAACCGTTTTATTCTGTGAGATAGGAATATACTCATAGAAACTACGTGGCCTTTTGGTATGCTTTTTGCCTATTGATGAATTAATTCACCTAGGAATAGAGTGCTTTATTCGCCTTTAGGAAAAATCTATTGACCTCGGGAGAGGCGGTAGAGTATATTAGCAATATTCGCCTTCAATAAATTGGGAAAATCATTAACTACAGATAATCGAGAGTAAATTCGGATAAACCGAGGTGGATTCAGAATCCTAGACTTATTTATCATTTGATTCTCTTTCTTCAAGCAATCGTTTTTATTGTTAGTTCTTTTATTGATTTTATTTAGTAATTAATTGCTACCCAAAGTTCGTTTGTTCAAATAAAACTGGAATACACAAAAATCGGTAGTTAGTGATTCAGTCCTCGTGGGAACGATACTCACTCATCACTTTATTACTTGTAAACGATAACGTGCACTTGCGTTAAAGAAAAATCGCAACAAGGCTCAACAGCTTCCCACCAATCAGTAGCGTCCCTAGTGAGAAAGTAATGTGCAATAGGGACCTTGTGGTCCTCGGGACAGTTGGTGGCGACGAACACTTTGGATATCTCCTTGATCCACCCCTCATAGCCGACCGGGTCTGAAGCCCCCGAAAACTGAGGAGGATGCATCTTGATGACATCCTGAAGCCAACGATCTGCTCCGCCCCGATTAGCGTGGGCCGGAGTCGGGTTTTGAACCGCCTGAGCTATCGTAGCCATTTGCTTCACCATTTATTGCATCACTGCTGCAACACCAAGATCAGCGCTATCTTGAGAAGTAGCCTGGCTATGACGGTCACCGGTGCTACCGGCTCCCGAAGAATGCGACGTGGCCGCCTCATTGGCTGCCCCACGTCCCCAACCGCATCCACGACCACGGCCTCTTCCAGCATCCATACTGGTGTTAAAAGGTAGCAAAAGCAACTCGATGATAAGTAAGAGAGGAAAAACATCCACAGTTCAAGAAATGGAAATACGGTACGTGAAAACAAGGAATCGAGTAAGGAAAACTTACGAGAACTCGGCAGTGTGACGATGTGTAAAACAAAACACAACTAGACCCAAATAACCGACAAGCCTAGGTATCCATAAACCTAGTTGCTCCGATACCATTTTCTGTAACACCCCCGAGATATTTGAGGTATATTACAGTGCCATGGACCCCTACATGGGACCCACCAGGCTAAACAAGAAAAACACCACTCGACTAACTGCCTTGGTTAGTGAGGAAACATATATTAACTATACAAACATATAATAACACGCCCAGTACAACCGGCATAATAAACATCAACCGACAAATATAGTAAATTCAATGAATACAAACCATAATCTGGAGGGAAAAGCCTAAGTACTCGCGAGTACATCTATAAGTTTATAATTTGGAAACAACCATATCGAAAGAGACCACAGAAATAAGGAGACTCAAATGCACACGTCAACGACCCTGACCAGCATCCTCATATTGTCCCAGTGCCCGCTCGTCCGGCTGAACATAACCTAAAATCCATAACAAGAATTTCCCCAAAATGGGTCCCCAAAGGGGTTAGCAATTACGCTAGTACAAGTAATCAAGGCAAACCATTCGCTTACACATTTCATAGTACATGCACCAATACATTTCGAAACCAAAAACCAGACATGTCTTTTCTGGAAAACAAACAGTCAATATCAATTTGCCTTGGAATCGGGGCTATACTACTGGTCCCATTCGAGGCCCCTAAGGACCCTCCCAAGCTGGCCATATCATAAAACAAATCACACACAGGCATCGCCTTGGGACCGGGGCTATACCACTGATCCCACTCGAGGCCTCTAAGGACCCTCCCGAGCTGGCTAGCGAATCAAACTCGTGAATCCAGGGCTATACCATTGGATTCCATCGAGGCCCCATCGGACCCTCTCGAGGTGAGCAAAGCACACACAATATACATCACCATTTCATGTTAAGCATAAAGGTTTCCAAAAATACTTGCCTTGAGTAATTGACGACGACACGAACGGAAGGAAATCAACGCGACCGCTAGGAACCAACGAAACCAAACCTAACGATTCGAAGAATACAATCACAACCATTTCTAAACGAATATAGAAATGGAACACACCGGAAAACCCGCTTACGATTCATGTGTATTCGTACAAAACAACAACGAGGGCGGATCGCAACCAAACCCTCTCGATTACACAAATACCACGAAATACACCATGAATCCGTAGGGAAACCAAAAATACCAACAAGATTAATCATGTTCATCATGGATTAATCAACAACACGGAGCGAATCGAACAATAGAATCGAAAAAACCCCAAATTACCCAACAGTAGGGTTCTAAGAGATTACCTTATTAGGATGAAGATTTCAAGTAGAAGTCGATAATCTTCAACAAGAACTCGAGGTGGATGATCTCTGCAAGATTGAAGGTGCTCAAATCGCCCAAAAATCGCCCCTTGAGTCGCCCAAATCGTGAGGAAGAAGAAGAAGGGAGAGGAGATGAAATCCTCTCCCAGAAACCCGCTGAAATAGTGCAGACTGACCCGCGTGCCGCGGCCCAGGTTGAGTATGCCGCGGCTGAGAATGGAGAGTAGTTTTTTTGGCTGGGGCCGTGGCTCGATCAAGGCAAACCGCACACAAGCATGACCAGATCCTCTTTGCCAAGGTCATGCGCGGTGCACAGTCCCCTGTGCCGCGGCACACACTATTTGAGCCAAAATTAATGAAAAATGACCCCCAAACTTGATATAATTGATCGACGCATAATACCAACCATTTAAAGACCTGAATGAACTATCACGAACCCTCGTGTGGTGACTTCACGTCAAACACGGTCGGTACAAACACGATGGTAACATCAAATGATCCGAAAAGAGAACAAACGCAATGAAAACCCCAACTTTGGAATATAACAGAATACCCAACACGATCCTCGATCGGAACACCAATAAAAGTTCACAACATCCATAATAACATGAGATGGATTTGCGGGAACCCCAAACGGCGGTTCCAAACAATGATTATGAGAATTGATCCCAACGGCGACAAAAGTGACATCCAATACGGAAATGAGTAAAACATGTTGGAAACATGCTCGGATGATGAGAAGTTTAGTATTACATATTCTCAAAACACTCATACGGTTGCAAGCGAGTCACTAGGAACAAAAATACACCAAAATGAAAATACCGGAAAAAAAATGCGGATATTACATCCACCACATTAGGTGGAAGACATGGGAGGGGCGTCCATCTAGAAGGAGCTAGGAGGAGTTCAATTCGTTTGGGACTCTCGTGTGTCCAAACAGATAAACTTTGTTCCGTTTCGATGTATTTATGTCAATTAATTAATCCAATTAATTATATCGAATACGAAATAATACAATTAATTTCTCCAAGAAACAATCATATCTATGAATTAAATCAATCACCCAGTAATTTATTTAATTCATTAGGCCGTAAATTAATTTATCCAATAAATTAATTTAGACATCTAATGTCCCAAAGTTAATTAGTCATCTAATGTCCACTAAATTAGATATCCAATATATAATATTGTGCGACTCGGTAGGTCTCAATTAGCAATGGGAGGAACCAAAGAATAGTAGCACCACCTAGCCAATCCTAGCGGCCTACACTGTACCCTAACTGATAACGAATGATGGGGATCACTCCAAAACATTTCTGTCGTGAATACCAGTATACGTATAAATCCTTCTTTAAAATTTCTCGATCAAGTTATAGGGTCACAGTCAGTCAAAACCCTATCTGTACTTGACGCTATGCATGAGTTCATACAAATCGAGATCACTGAGCTCTCGTGTATCTAATACAACTAGATTCAATGATTTGGCCAAAGACTTATCTCATTTGCCAATAACCGCATAGGACATATGTCTGTTCACTTACAGGAGAAAGAATCCTATCTTGGTATTTAGTCGGACCTGCTACTTACCCGTCAAGACGCACGTCGAGGTTAACCCCCACCTTCCGATTTTCTGGGTCGAACTACTCTAATAAAATTCTTAACGTCACAAGCACATCCCTACTAAATCCTCAAGTCGAAGGTTCACGAATACCTATCACAACCTTACGATTCCGCCATTGACTGTCCCAGAGTGAAAACCGTGTGACGAATCGAGGGTGAGTCGATTCGAGTATACTAATCTCATTAGCATACCTATAACGTGTGCTCCCACTAACCATTAGTGATCGATAGGCACTCTCCAAGTCAAAGAACACGTCATACAAGTCTTCCATAAACTTAACGCCCAGTCAGGTTTCATCGACTTGCGAACGATTAAGTATTTGAGCCATAAATCTTTCCAGTGCCGATACCCTTAACCAATAAGGAGTGGAATGTCTTTGCTCTCAAATGCATGGACTAATATATATATATATATATGAGTCAAAAATGCCAGTGGCTACCAGTAAATAAAGAAACATACAATTGCCTTCTGATAATGTTTTACATAATAAGTACAATACCCTCACTCAACATCCTCTGAGTGGCATTCGAAGGCATACTCCTAACAATCTCCCACTTGCACTCAATGCCACACACTATGGTATTTAATACCCATGTTCTGCAGATGATGCTTCCAGATAATCTGAGTAAGTGGCTTGGTCAGTGGATCAGCGACGTTGTCGGCTGAGTCTACTCTATGCAGCACAATATATCCTTTGCTAACAAATTCTCTCACGAGATGATACTTCTTCTCAATATGTTTGGTACTATTGTGAAACCTTGGCTCTTTGGCCTGCGCTACAGTTCCGTCGTTGTCATAGAAAAGTGGAAAAGGCAGCTCAACACATGGTATCAGTTAAAGTTCTCCCAGAAACTTCTTAATCCAAAATCCTTCCTTAGAAGCCTCCGAGGCTGCTTGATACTTGGCCTGATAGTTGTAATCAACAGTCACGCTTTGCTTGGCGCTACACCAAGATACTGCTCCTCAATTAAGAATAAATATGTAGCCAGAAGTAGACATCGAATCATCCTTCTGTCCTTGGAAGTCCGAATTAGTGAATCCCACCACATCTTCTTTAGCTTTAAAGGCGATCGGCATTTCTCTTTCTTTGGGGTTTGGCTTAGAGTTTCGAGATCTAATAACAATCTCATAATTGATAAGGAATCCAATAAGAGCACTGAATTCTATATTGTTAAGGTCTTTTGACTCCATAATAGCCGTTACCGTAGCATCTCAATCTCTGGGTAGTGATCTTAGGATCCTTTTAGCTTTATCACTACTTGAGATTAGTTTGCCAAACAAGGCTAGCCCATTTGTAATAGCAAAAAAATGGTCAAGCATGGTAGTAATCCTTTCTTCTTCTTTCATTATGAATAACTCATAATCGTAAAGAAGCATATTAATTTTCGTCTCTTTAACTTGACTCATACCTTCATGAGTGATATCAAGCATCTTCAGAATTTATTTGGCCGTTTCACAAGATGAGTTCCTGTTGAGATCTTCGGGATTAAGAGCACAGTAAAGCAGTTGAGTGGCTCTACTATTGAAGTGATCATTCTTCCAATCGGTTTCATCATACTCTCCAAAGCTTTTTAGAGAACCGTCGGTTTTCTTTGGAATCGTTGGACCAAGAGCGATGACTTTCCAAATCTCAATATCATTTTCTTCTTCCAAGTCACAAAGTTTGAACCGTCGAATAAGGGACGGCGATTATGAACGTTACCTTCAAGAGAAGTATGAATGTAGGCCATATATGGATCTTTTCTCTAGCGGGTGCTAGACCAGTGAAAAATAGACCGCTCTGATACCAATTGTTGGATTGGTACCGCCACTAGAAGGGGGGGTTGAATAGTGGTAGAAAGAGTAATGAACCCTTTTCATGCGGAAGTGATTAATCGGAGTAAGAGAAGTGTGGAAAAGAAAGAAGACAATAAATTATTCGAGAGGTTCGGCTATCAAAAAGCCTGCGTCCCCTACCTAGTGTATCGACTAGGACGTTTCTTCACAACTGAATGCACTTTATAGTTCAGTGCCAACTCTATTACAATAGCACTTTCTATCTTAGTGCTTAACTTTAATTTCTTGATTTCTTGGCTCAAGACTGACCACTATATCTTGTTTACCGAGTACAAGATAACCTCTCTAAAATACAAAGATTTTGCGAGTACACTTACTCGTATTTCAAACCAATAGCTCACAGTGATACAAGAATGTATATCGAAGATTGTTAGACAATTCTTCTTGTATCAGTTAAAATGAATATATCTCTCAAGAAATATTGCGAATAAAGCTCAGATAATAGTATGAATGCTTGTGTAATTCTTGTGTAATCTTGTGTAGCTTAACACCTTGGAAACATTATATTTATAGCACTTTGAAGCCATTTTCCCATTGGAATAGGAAACACTTGTAACGTACGTTATGCAGCATGTGTAGTGTACGTAAGCTTAAATAGCGTACATAACATAATCTTTGTAGCGTACGTTATGTAACTCCAGAACCATCCAATAGCAATTAATCCATCCTTTACGTACGTTATCATCAACAATTGCGTATGTAATAGGGTCTTCAGATAGCCGTTGGATGATATGACATACTGGATGGCATCACTAGAAAAATCAATGGTTAGATCATAGATTCAAATTAAAAGTCTGTAATGTACGTTATAGACAAGGTGTTGCATACGTTATATTACATAAGACCGTTCAATTTTGTTGACCTTGACCAACGGTTAAATTAAGTACATTACGTACGTTATATATAGTATATAACGTACGTTATCTTTAACAAATAATATTAAAATGTAAAACATGTTATGATTTAAAAGACAATATCAATTTGTGTAATATATGATGATTATTTTATTTATTAAAACATCATCAAAATGTGTATAAAAATATTGGTTTAACAATAAGAACCACAAGCTCGTTCTTTGCAGTCGTGAATAACTTTAGAAAAATCTGGATCGTCTACGTACAATTCTTTAATGAAAGAAAAGCCTAGCACTCTTGCCCCAAGAATAATAAGCATGGCATATCTCATTGAGAGGTCATCTACAACAATGTTAGAACTTCCTGTTTTATACTTTGAAACAAATATAAATGATTGGAGAAATTCTTCCCATTTTGCATGTCTTGGATTCAACTTGTTTTGGCCATTTATATGCCTCAAGGTTTGATGATCAGAATGTAGAACAAACTGTTTTCGCCTCAAGTAATGACTCCAATGATCTAGGGCACGTACAATAGCATAGAACTCCTTGTCATAGATGTTGTAGTTCTTCTTTGATTCATTCAACTTCTCACTAAAAAAGGCTATAGGTCGTTTATTTTGTAGCAAAACAGCCCCAATGCCAACTCCACTTGCATCACATTCAACTTCAAACATTTGGCTGAAATCTGGGAGGGCCAAGATAGGTGAAGTGCACAAACATTCTTTGATCTTCTCGAAGGCATTTTGGGCAGACTGGGTCCATTTGAAAGAGCCTTGTTTGATACATTCCGTGAGAGGTGCAACAATAGTGCTGAAATTCTTGACAAACCTCCTGTAAAATGAAGCAAGGCCATGGAAACTCCTTACCTCTGTTGCATTCATAGGTACTGGCCATGATTTGATTGTTGTCACATTTGATTCATCCACTGAAATTCCATCTTTAGAAATAACATAACCAAGAAAGATCACTTTTGGAGAAAAGAATTCACACTTCCCCAACTTCCCATAGAGTTCCGGACTTCTCGGCACTTCAAATACTCTTCCCAAATGTTGAATGTGTTCTTCTGAACATTTGCTATACACAAGTTTATCATCAAAGTATACAACAACGAATTCACCAAGAAAAGGTCTAAGAACATCATTCATTAGCCTCATGAACGTACTAGGAGCATTGGAAAGTCCGAATGGCATTACCAACCATTCATACAACCCACTTTTTGTTTTAAATTCGGTTTTCCATTTATCTTCTTCACGCATTCTGATTTGGTGATGGCCACTCCGAAGATCAATTTTCGAGAACACATTTGAGACATGTAGTTCGTCAAGCATGTCATCCAATCTTGGAATAGGATAACGATACTTGATTGTGATGTTGTTGATGGCTCTACTATCAACACACATTCTCATGGTCCCATCTTTTTTTGGAACTAACAAAGCTGGAACAGAACAAGGACTCATGCTTTCACGCACGTAGCCATGGTCAATGAGTTCTTGGACTTGACGTTGTAACTCTCGAGTATTTTCGAGATTACATTGGTAGGGTGGTTTGTTAGGGAGCAGTGCCCCTGGGATTAGGTCGATATGATGCTCAATACCTCTAAGTGGAGGTAATTATGGAGGTAAATCAGGGGGGAAACATCTTTAAACTCTTCCAGAACGGACAGCAGCGTGCAAAGGAGTTTTAACATCATCAAACCTGTTTACAACTAGCAACAAAACATAAACAGGTTTACCCTTACAATAAAGGAGCTTTCTCTTTTAGTGCTTCATTCACAAATAGTTGTTTGTCAACTTGAGTAACCAGTCATGGTTCTTTTTTGTTCATGTGGTGATTTAGATGGTAGCGGCTCGAGGATTACCTTCTTTTTATTCCTGACAAAAGAGTATGTATTATGATAACCATCATTCAAAACATGTCTGTCATATTGCCAAGGTCTTCCAAGCAACATATGATAAGCATCCATAGGTATAACATCACAAAAAACCTCATCTTGATAAGACTTACCAATAGAAAATGAGAGTAGGGCCTATTTGGTTACTTTCATGTCAGATACCTGATTTAGCCATTGAAGCTTGTATGGATTCAGGTGAGATGATGTCGGAATGCTGAGTTTATTGATAAGAGTTGTAGATGCAACATTTGTGCAACTACCGCTATCAATAATAAGGTTGCATATCTTCCCTTTGATCGTACACCTGGAGTGAAATATTTGCTCTCTTTGTTCATCATTAGGATTCACCTATTTTGCATGGAGGGCTCTTCGTATCACCAGAGGCTCTCCTTCATCAGGTTTAACCCTCTATTCAAAGTAACATTCCTCATCATAGATTGGCGTCTCGTCTTCTCCATCTTCAACAACATTAACCTCTTCAACCTCTTTCAAAGTCATGACTAGCCGGTTAGGACATTCGGCTTGAAAGTGCCATAGACACTGGAATTTGAAGCACTTCTTCTTTGGTGGATCAACATGACCTTTACCCTTGTCTCGCTTAGAGTTTTCACCCTTTGAAGAACTTTCTTTATAAAATGGATTCTGGAATGAATTGTTATACCTTGAGAATAACTTGGGAGTTGCCTTTTCTGCCTTCTTATTCTTAGTATGCTTCTCATTCTTAGAAGCTAACTTGCAAACTTCCTCAAAGGACCAGTAAGGTTGCAATTCAAGTTTCTCTATCATGGTTCAACCCACCAACATAACGAGCCATAGTTTGTTCCGGTTTCTCCTGAATCCCACTATGTAACACCAGTTGTTCAAATTCACGAGTGTAATTGACCGCGCTGTCGTGACGCGTCAAAATTAGTTATTTATATTTTTCCTTGGCTTACTTCTACTAACTAGTAGTATCGGCAAGTAAGGGTCGATCCCACGGAGAACGGTAAATCAATTATACTATTTAAGGATTAAATACTTTTAGCAATTAAAAATAAAATAAAAACGAGGGGGGATTTCAGTTTCTAATCTTAACTAAAATAATTTGCGGAAATAAATTAAAATAAAATAAAATAAGCAAAGGGAATAAAATACGGAAATATCAATCAAAGAATAATCTAGTCCTTAGCTCCGTTATCCACCGTTTCGAATTAATTCAAGTTTCAATGCAGCGCTTATCCCTTCTCTAATATCATGAACTCCTATTCCGAAGCCAACAACAAGCTCTGTTGACCCCAATTATTTCTTAAGTTTATTCAATTAAAACAAGCTCTTTAATCGAACCTATCTATACGGTGGATTCAAAACAAGCTCTTCAAATCTCGCTCGCTAGATGCATTAAAAACCAAAATAATGGAATAGGCAAGATATTAAGTTCACAAGCTCGACTTAAGGGATCTCGATTTTGTGTTACTCAATTGGGAAAAATCAATTGTTTGCTACTTGTGAAATTAAAATTGCAACAATTACGGATTACAACTCAATTTCTAGCATAAGACATAAAACTCCTAATCTAGTTGGCCAAACCAAATCAAGAAATTAAATGGCATAATCGTGAATTCAATAACACAAAAATAATTCAAGAGAATTCGAGTTGAGAATACGCTACGGGATTAAAACATGAATAATTCGAATACGGTTTCAAACTTCACTAAGAACTAGAATAGAAAATTAGCCGGACATGTTGGCTTTAGAAAACAGCAAATTAAAGATAGACATGAGAAGAAAGAAATTCAAACGGTATAGTCTTCTTCTTCCACATAGGAATTGGCTCGGTTGCTCCGGCGAAAAATCGGTTCGGTCGTCCCTCGTGATTTCTTTTGTATCCAGCCGTGAATCTGCTCCTTCAGCCGTGAATTTGCTCCTTCAGAAGTTGATTTTTATTCCAGCCCTCCTCCCTTTTATAATTATTCCTCATCTCATAGTTTCCTTCTTTAATTAGGACTCTTTCCTTCTTGAGTTTTAATTTCCTTGGAGTCTTTCTTCCCAAATCTATTCCAATTCGTTTTCCCAGCATATGGACCGATTTATTGCCTTGTGGAACTGATTGGGCGATTTTTTGAGTCGCTTCTTGGGCCCAAAGTAAGGTTATTTTCGTAACAGGACTGGCACTGGGTCAGCGAACTGACACTGGGCCACCCAGTGTCGCGCGACATTCTCTTTATTTAAGCCCAAATCACCTTGGTTTGGTCCGTTTGATGATCCAATGTATTCCTTAAGTTTAAAAACTCCATCAAACACCTAAATTAAACAACAAATTGCCAAGTGGAGTAAATTGCATCCAAAATATAAATATATGGAAAATAACCAAGTGTGCCAATATAAAATTCATTAAAACCTTATAATTAACAATGATTTTAGCACACTATTTTCGTTCTATCAAATATCCCCAAACTTAAACCAATGCTTGTCCTCAAGCATAATTCGAGTGAAAGAATTTCAAGAAGCGTGTATTGAAAAATCCAAGATGATAGCCATATTCAAGGGAGAATAAATAATCATGAACAAGTATGAAGAAGATTAAAGTACCTCAACCAATCTCAACATCTTCATTGGCATCAAGTGAGAGAAAATTCAATGGCCTCACAAGGGGTCACTCTCGCTCAAGTAGATATAGGGATTATTAAGCAATCACTCACGTCAAAACATGGTGTGTCCTTACCATATACTCGCACAAAAATCAAATCTCCACTACTTAGATGAACTCATGCATATAATCAAAAGGACTTTTATGGTTTTAACGGGGCTTTAGGTATGGGTAGGATAAAAAGGATAAATAAAGGATTCGTTGGTCAAGACTAATCATGAAGTTAAGTGCATAACAAATCCTACAAACAATGAATCACCGTCCTTCCTTTCGCACCCTTTTGGGTACATACATGTAATCGCATAGCCACGAAAGATCAATTGAGGTCAGTGGCTTTAACAACATTCGAGGGGGGGTATTTTTTACGGCCGCCGCCCTTTTTTTTTTTTTTCGGCCTCTATTTTTTTCATCTTAATTTCATCACTTTTTTCTTTCACTTCACCACCCACTTTTTGATAATTTCTCGTCCTTCCCTCGACTTGTTATACACCTAATTCTCAACCAAATCTTGACCAAGGGTTCAAACGGATGAATTTTCACCAAAAATTAGATAATGGCTAATAAAATATGCTGGATCAAAGAATAAGGCTTAGGTCCAAATGGGCTTCTAATGGTGATTATGTCGAGGTGGGAAAATATAAGCCAAGTGGGTTATTCCTAATTTGCCTTTATCACTTTACTGCATGAGAACACTAACATAGTCTTGACATGAATAATTGATTAAGTTCTAGTATGAACACAACACGTTCGACCCCACAAGAAGAAATAGTGAGCATGTATATGTATAATTATTTATATATATGTGTGTATTTTGCTCTACGGCTCAAAACTCACAAATAAAAAGGGCTTGTGCCATGAATCCCTCACACTTTTATCCAAATTCAAAATCAAGAAAGTGAACTACCCTAATTAAAATCAAACTAGTCAATCATACCCATCTCCTATGTCAGGCCATACTTAAATCCCCAATACACGAACTTGATTCAATCACACCAATTTAGCTAAGGACAATCTTAAATATATTACCTCACACTTTCGAAATTCAATTAATCATTCCGACTCCACTCTCCCCAAACTTAAAATTCAGCACACGACTCTAAAGAAGGGAAGGAAGAGAAAAAGAAAAATAAAAGATAGTAAAAAGTCTAGAATAGGAATCACCGGGCTAATGGGGGAGAAGGGCTTCCAGCTGCTCGGTTCGGTCCTCCATCCCATGTTTCTTGTGCACCTCCGTCGCATTAGCTTCAACATCTTGACGGCGATCTCAAACGGGCGGCGCTTGGGGCTGATGTCGACTGAAAAGAGAGATGGAGAAGTTAGGGGTTGCAGAGTAAAAAGAAGATACCGAGAAAGAGAGAACGGAGAGAGAGAAAAAGAAAAATAGAGAAGGAAGGGAATAAAAATAAAAATAAAGGAAGTAATAGAATAGAAAATATTAAAATAAAAGGGATAGTATAAAAAAATAAAGAAATGTAGAAATAAAATACGAAATGCAAGAAATAGATTACCATTTACCTAAAATATAATTAGCAGAAAAAATAAATAATAAAAAGAAAATTGGAAAAAAATAAAAGAAGTAAAAAAAATTGGGTTGCCTCCCAACAAGCGCCTTTTTTTTTACGTCGTTGGCTCGACGAAGAACTTCCCTTTTAGTGAACACACCAAGGAGGTTTTGGTATGGGTCTCAATAGATGTACGACTGATGACTCGTCTTCTTGAACCACACCAAACTTTCTCGGAGTGTTTATTGAAAATTTTCCTCTCTTGAGATGCTCATCAAAGGCCAACTCTGGTTCACTTTTTCCATATAATTTCTCATATATTGGCTGTAATTCTCTTTGAAACTCTGGATTTTCCCGTTTTTGTGGCAATTTCTTTTGGAATACAGCGGACACATTTTCTCCCATCACCACCTTCCCGTTCCCTTTTAACCTCCGTTTGTTGGTGCATAAGTCTTTAAGGAACTTTGCGCATTTTGGAATTTGTTGAACTGCATCGAGTAAGGGAATGTTGATCTCAACCTTTCGGAATACGTCTAGAATTTGCTTCTCTTTATTCACGATCGCTGCCTTTTTGACCCTAGATGGAAAAGGTAACTCGTTAGTCTCAAAAGGAGCAGTTTTGGACGAATTTACCTTGCTGTCCGGCAGTTCTGCACTGGGTGCTGATTCTGCACTAGGTGTCCCAGTGTTGATCTGTTCAGTGGATTTTTCCTCCTCGTTTTCAGCTTCCTCCACCTCCTTAGGCTCCTTAAGCTGCTTCCCACTCCTTAGAGTTACAGCACTCACGTTCCTTAGGTTCGACTCAGGTTGGGATGGCAATTTCACACTATTTTGGTTTTCCAAGCGGCTCACCGTGGTGGCTAGTTGACTCATTTGATTTTCGAGAATTTTGATACTCGATTTAGTGTCATGCTGGAATTGATTCATGCCCTGTTGGATCTGGTTCATGCCTTGTTGTAACTGATTCATAGTGTTTGCCATGAGGGTCTTCATCATATCCTCCAAAGATTGTGTCGAATTTTCGGTGGGCTGCTTGTAGAATTGTCCCCTATTTTGCGGGGGCACCTCTTGCTGGTTCTTCCATCAAAAGTTAGGGTGATCCCTCCATCCTGGGTTGTATGTGTTTGAGTACGGATCGTTCTTTCGCCCATAGGAATTTTCGGTTCCAATTGCATTGGCGTGTGCCTCGATTTCATCAAGCAAAATCCGACAATTCTCCGTTGTATGCTCTGTGGTTTTGCAAAGACGACAGGGTACGACTGGCGTGCTATTACCTACAGCAAGTTTTCTATCAAAAGTAGTTAGCTCATTCAATTTTTCCTCAAGGGACGAGTCATGGATCTCCTTCACCATCCTGATCGGTGAATCGCGACATCCAAATTGTTGTGAATTAGCCGCCATGTTGGATATGAGAGCCCTTGCGGCCGTGGGAGTTTTGTCCACTAGAGCTCCTCCACTTGCTCCATCTATCATGTTTCGCTCCATCGGATTAAGTCCTTCGTAAAAATACTGAATCAGGAGTTGCTCGCTAATTTGATGTTGTGGGCATCGAGATACCAACTGTTTGAATCGTTCCCAATATTCATGCAATGTTTCTCCGGTCATTTGCCTTGCACCACATATTTCTTTCCTTAGGCTGGCTGCTCGAGAGGCTGGAAAATATTTTTGTAGAAATAAGATCTCCATCTCGTTCCACGTTGTGATAGTGGCCGACGGTAAATAAAATAACCAATCCTTAGCCGAATCTTTTAAGGAGAATGGGAAGGCTCTAAGCTTGATTTGTTCTTCGGTGACACCCTTCGGCTTCATGCTTGAACAAACGACATGGAATTCCTTGAGATGTTTGTGTGGATCCTCTCATGATAGACCATGAAATGCAGGTAGTAAGTGAATCAACCCCGACTTCAGTTCAAAGGTGTTGTTGTTGTCAATAGCCGGGATCGTGATGCACAGTGGTTGTTGCGGTAGCTCTGGGTCGGCTAATTGCTTCAGCGTCTTTTCAGCGTTATTTGCCATGACTCCAAATTCGTCCTCCGATTCGCTGGGTGATGTTTCGAAAGAAAATGATAAGTGCTCGAGTGCTTCTTTGGTTTCTTTTGCTTTTTGCCTGAAAACACGATCTCGCTTGTTGATTTCTGGAAAATATTGCAAATTCTTATCTCCACGTGACCTTGTATTCATACAAAACTAAAACAAAACGGATTAGTGCATAACTAACAATTATAATAAATTTCCAGAACTGACACTGGGTCACCCAGTGTCGAAATTACAGAAAGTTTTTAACCCAAAACAAGTAAAATTAATTTAACACCGTTCCCCGGCAACGGCGCCAAAATTTTGACCGCGCTGTCGTGACGCGTCAAAATTAGTTATTTATATTTTTCCTTGGCTTACTTCTACTAACTAGTAGTATCGGCAAGTAAGGGTCGATGCCACGGAGAACGGTAAATCAATTATACTATTTAAGGATTAAATACTTTTAGCAATTAAAAATAAAATAAAAACGAGGGGGGGATTTCAGTTTCTAAACTTAACTAAAATAATTTGCGGAAATAAATTAAAATAAAATAAAATAAGCAAAGGGAATAAAATACGGAAATATCAATCAAAGAATAATCTAGTCCTTAGCTCCGTTATCCACCGTTTCGAATTAATTCAAGTTTCAATGCAGCGCTTATCCCTTCTCTAATCTCATGAACTCCTATTCCGAAGCCAACAACAAGCTCTGTTGACCCCAATTATTTCTTAAGTTTATTCAATTAAAACAAGCTCTTTAATCGAACCTATCTATACGGTGGATTCAAAACAAGCTCTTCAAATCTCGCTCGCTAGATGCATTAAAAACCAAAATAATGGAATAGGCAAGATATTAAGTTCACAAGCTCGACTTAAGGGATCTCGATTTTGTGTTACTCAATTGGGAAAAATCAATTGTTTGCTACTTGTGAAATTAAAATTGCAACAATTACGGATTACAACTCAATTTCTAGCATAAGACATAAAACTCCTAATCTAGTTGGCCAAACCAAATCAAGAAATTAAATGTCATAATCGTGAATTCAATAACACAAAAATAATTCAATAGAATTCGAGTTGAGAATACGCTACGGGATTAAAACATGAATAATTCGAATACGGTTTCAAACTTCACTAAGAACTAGAATAGAAAATTAGCCGGACATGTTGGCTTTAGAAAACAGCAAATTAAAGATAGACATGAGAAGAAAGAAATTCAAACGGTATAGTCTTCTTCTTCCACGTCCGAATTGGCTCGGTTGCTCCGGAGAAAAATCGGATCGGTCGTCCCTCGTGATTTCTTTTGTATCCAGCCGTGAATCTGCTCCTTCAGCCGTGAATTTGCTCCTTCAGAAGTTGATTTTTATTCCAGCCCTCCTCCCTTTTATAATTATTCCTCATCTCATAGTTTCCTTCTTTAATTAGGACTCTTTCCTTCTTGAGTTTTAATTTCCTTGGAGTCTTTCTTCCCAAATCTATTCCAATTCCTTTTCCCAGCATATGGACCGATTTATTGCCTTGTGGAACTGATTGGGCGATTTTTTGAGTCGCTTCTTGGGCCCAAAGTAAGGTTATTTTCGTAACAGGACTGGCACTGGGTCAGCGAACTGACACTGGGCCACCCAGTGTCGCGCGGCATTCTCTTTATTTAAGCCCAAATCACCTTGGTTTGGTCCGTTTGATGATCCAATGTATTCCTTAAGTTTAAAAACTCCATCAAACACCTAAATTAAACAACAAATTGCCAAGTGGAGTAAATTGCATCCAAAATATAAATATATGGAAAATAACCAAGTGTGCCAATATAAAATTCATTAAAACCTTATAATTAACAATGATTTTAGCACACTATTTTCGTTCTATCAGTAATCATCAATACCAAGATTACCTTGCTTGAAGTTGGATATCTTGATGTGTAGGTCTTGCTTGTAAGAATCTGGAATGAATCTCTCCTTGAGTAGTTTCGTGAGTGTTGTGAAAAATAGCGAACGCAAGCACACGTTATCGTAAAAGTAATAAAGTGAAAAGTAGAGTATCGTTCCCACGAGGACTGTCTAACTAAGTACCAATTTACTAGTCATCTTCAATATTATTTGGACGATCGAATAATTGGTTTGGTTTTACAAGAAAATAAATAAAATAAATAAAGGCTGAAAATTGAAGATTAAGGAATAATAAACGCTACGTTCTAAAGAGAGAGTTTGTTGGTTTTAAAAGCGTCTAGGGTCGAGAATCCACCACAGTTATTCAGAATTGATTTGCTCGAGTTATAAAGATGATTATTGAGTTGGATGAAAGTCTAGATTATCTAGTTTAATCCCATGGCCCCTCCCGAGGTCGCTAGAATATACCGAGAACTAGCAAATCACTATATTGCTATGTGACTTGTTTCATTCAAGGCCTAAAAATCACTTATAATCTAATTTGGACCAAAATCACCTTGAGGGTATATTCCTATCCCACAATATCCGACTGTTTTTAATTCCTTATGTCGTTACTTGATTATCCTTTCCCAATTCAAAACAAGTAATTATTTCAGTTCATAAATGGCCAGTAAATGAAAAACATTACGATCAAGAATTAAAACTCAAACAACCACAATAATTTGAAGATATGCCAGGAACAAACAATTCCTCATAAATTAGGTTTCATCTCTTCCCTATAACAAAGGATCTAGCCTAACATGCTCGAATTAATCAACAAAATACAAAAATAAGACATGAGTTCAGAATATTCAAACACTAAGAAAGAAGATCTGAATTCGTGCTCGTCTTGTCCAAGTCCTCGCCGAAGCCTTCGTCGGATTCCTCCTTGGATGCCTTGATGATTCCTTAAGCTCCTCCTCCTTTAAATTAGGATTTTTTCCCCTCTCTCACTGCCCTCCTTCTTTTTGTCCTTGTCTCGGCTTTTATAACCCTCTCATGCCTTCAAATCGCGTCCAGAAAATTAGGTTTTGTCTGACTCCAAAACGGCCAAAATCACGAAGTATCATCAGGTTTCCCGCCGTTGCGGGCCACGGCCTGGAGTAAGTGTGTCGCGGCCCTAATCACACCGCTGCCCAGTTCTGGGCAAAAATTCAGTACGGGCCGCGGCCTGTAGTAGTTGTGCCGCAACCCCCATTACAGATTGTGCTTGGTTGCTAAGTGTTGTGTCTGCGATGCGGCCCAGCTTCGTGTGATGCGTCCCTCTACAGAAAATATCGTTTTTGGCCTGTTTTCTTCGTTCAAGCTTCAGGACTCTAATTTCCTTCAAAACATGTAAACATAATGCATTAGGAGCTCATTTACGCAGAATTAAACCAAAATAGAGGTAAAATAATGACAATAAAGCGTACAAAATTAACACGTAACAAATACCCCCAAACTTAAACCTTTGCTTGTCCTCAAGCAAAAATCAACTCCAAACAAACTACAAGTATTGTGGACAATCGTGCAAATCCACATCACTCAACTTATTAATGCTAATCTGAAAATCTCAAAGAATAATACGAATATCGTGTAACACCCCCAATCCGCTCAGGGAAATTACACGCCGTAGAACCTTTCCTCAAGGATCTACCAGGATGGTAACAACATCGAACGTCTCAACAATGCCTTTAAGGTTAAAATGACTCAGTAGACCGATTTGGTCTTTCAATAAATACATACAACTCAATCTCAATACATGCCCACGCAGGGGTCAAATACAACATACTCCCGTACAACGGGGAAAATACTGCAGCGGAAATTAAGGTACAACTGAACCAATACAACAACGTACGAGTCCTCATGTAATTAGTATCGATCATCTTTCATCATCCTTCATGCCGACCCTATGCTATGCTCCCCAAAACCTGAATGCAATACAGACATCCACCCCCCGATTACTCGGGAGTTAGCAAAATTCCACTATTTTGCTAGTGCAAGTACAAAGTCCAAAATACGAATCATACAATTCACAGTCCAAGAATAACAATAATCAGGAATCTTCACAGATTCAATCATAACAAAAAGTACTTCCCGAGGCAATATTTTGAGTAAAACTTTCTAAATTCGAAAAATCACAAATCATGAGAACAATTTGTAAAACGGTTTGAAATGCCCTCGGGAGTTTTATTGGAAAACAATTTAGGATTATCAAATCCTTCTCTTTCCAAAATCAACAGGGGTCACACCCCAAAGATTTGCTTTCTCGAATAAAAACCAACAACAATTCACAGGGTTCAAAACCCACGTCACGAGTCCTCGATGGACATAAAAATCAGCAGAACATAACCACCCAAGATACGAAATCCCAGTCACTCCCAAGGTACTCGACCTGGTTAATACATCCAAATCATATACATAACATCGTGAACACATGCCACGTCATCTCACGGTTGGATCAATAACTTGTTGTCTCCTGACCACATGATCGCATGTCATGTGTCACCGTAGGTTCCTTACACCACCGTGATCACTTGCCACGTCATCTCATGGTTGGATCAATCACTTGTTGTCTCCTGACCACATGATCGCATGTCATGTGTCACCGTAGGTTCCTTACACCACCGTGATCACTTGCCACGTCATTTTGCGGTTGGATCAATCACTTGTTGTCTCCTGACCACATGATCACATGTCATGTGTCACCGTAGGTATCCCGAGGCTCTCACGGTTGGATCAATCTCTTGTTGCATCCTGACCACATTATCGCATGTCATGTGTCACCATATCCTCACACATTACAGCTAATGTGTCGCATATTTCCTTGGCGCTCTTGAAATTCTTGATTTTTACCATAATGGCTTTATCAAGAGTTTGATACAATATGTCTCTGGCCCGGTTGTCAAGGTTTCCCAGCTTTCTTTCTTCTGCGGTCATCTCTGTTCTTCTTTTGGGAATCTGATTTGGTTTCTCGGCTGCAATTTTTTTATCTGAATTGTCGTTCAGGAAGGTGAAGGGTCCATCCTCGATTATGTAACACCCCAAACTAGGCGGATATTACAGTGCCGTGAATCCCCGACTGGGACCCACCAGGCAATGAAAATGATGAATTAAATAATATAATTGTAGTACCGAACCACATTATATTACCAAGTACTCCGATGAGGAGTTTAATACAACACACCAGGACAATAGCGAATACTAGTATATTTTATATGAAGATAAAATACACCACCCTGAATAAATAAAATATCTCAAACGGAATTTGCAATGAAAATACAAATGACGTAATAATCAAATGATCAAATGATCAAGCAAACGGATGACTGGGCCCCTACTAGTATCACTGACTCGCCGCCAACATGCTCTTCCCGTGCCTTTGCCTTGCCGTGACTGAAAACAAAATCCCCAACGGGCCGGGCCATACGTAACAACAATCCTCAAGAGTTGAAATTACACAATCATGAATTAATCAAGTTATGAAATATTCTTAATTATGAATTACGCCAAGAGGAGTACCATAGTACGCCTGTAATGTTCGTGCAAGTGAACAAGACGAATGTCCGGACACATCCGTCCTTGTACCTAATTAGTCTCACGGAGGTAAGCGTTACCGTGTGCACGGTCCAATGTATCGGTGAACCCAATACATGACCATCGTGTGCCCGACTAAAAATTCCACACAGCCACACCCGGCCACGCAATATGAACCCGGAAGGTCACATGAACGAGAATGACCATGATGAATACCAATGAATAATAATTAAACAAAACCAAGATGACTCACCGATATGAAAGTAATAGTGACGTGATTGATAACCCAATGAAATGATTTGGAACCGCTGCTCCTCGTGAATGAAATGATTATTCGACAACCACAAGTCTCAAATTGATTAATATTATGATGAATGAATTATGATTATGAGCAATCAACAACAAAAGGAATGAGTATTCTTTTAACCGAGTAAGAGTTAACTTACTCAATACCGATGACAAAGTCCTTCCACGAACAACGTCCTAATCGATATACCGGTCGCTCGAACAACCTTGAATAACAACAATTACCAACAACCGATCATTACGCAAATCAAAAACGATCATAATCGACTCAAACGTCGACACAACGATATCCGAGCTCGAATGAATCGAAACCAACTCCAAGATGAGTATTTCAAACCATCAAAACACTTTCAAGGATATCAATAATCCATTAGGAATCCATAACTCATGATTACAACAACATCAATCGGAAAATCCCCAATTAACCGAAGTCAACCCCAAGGGTTCTTGAAATAATTCCGAAAATAACCATTAAATCCGTAGGAATATGTTTATACAAGTTAGATAATCCATAACTAACATATTCCAATGATAATCCAAGCTTACACGAAGAAATCGGAAGGAAAACCCCAAAATCCGAAATTCTAGATCCAAGAGATTAATACCTTTGATTCGATGTGATGAAGATGATGAAATGATGATCAATCCGAAAGATGAGCTTGAAGATGATGATTGATGATTACACTTCGAAGAATCCTCTCCGAATCGCTCGAAATCGCCCAAAAATACCGAAGGAGTGAAATGAGATGAAAAATGACGAACTCTGACTAAACTGTCCAATTTATACTCCCTGTGTTAGCGTGCGCTAGCCCTTGTGCATAGCGTGCGCTAACGAGTAATTTGGGTAGTCCAAGACCCATCGTCCGAACACGGTAGCGCGCGCTACGTACCTATTTGTAGCGTGCGCTACGGCCATACTACTAGCGTGCGCTAATATCCATTGTTAGCGTGCGCTAGCGAAATATTGATGCCCGATCGAGTCCGTAAACTGCGCCTCTCGATTCGAACTCGATAGCGAGCGCTACAACCATTGTTTAGCGTGCTCTAATATATAGGTTGCGTCGCTAACAACAATACGTAGCGTGCGCTATGAATTAATCCAAAGGCACTCCGGTGGCCACCGGACTCAACTCGATCCGTCCTTAGCGCGCTACTCCACACATATAGCGTGCGCTACTACACCGCTAGCGCGCTACTTACCAATCGTAGCGTGCGCTACTTATAACTCACTGCACCCAAGACTTCGGATCGCAGCCAAGGTAACCTTAGCGTGCGCTAAGGCTGAGTAGTAGCGTGCGCTACCTATACTCAATTAGCGTACGCTAAAATGAGTACGTAGCGTGCGCTACTCCTCACGCACAGTTCACAACGAAAATGACAATGATGATAAACACGGCACGAAACTCCAATCAGATTAATGATGAATGTCGATTGATACACGATACAATTACTCTGAATGATGAATACCATGACTGAATCTGAGTGATAAATGATCAATAATGAATGAAATTACTGAGTATCAATTACTGAATGATAAATACTGAATGATAATTACTGAGTTACAACTGGGTATTACATACACCCCCCCTTAAAAGAGTTTCGTCCCCGAAACTAAGGGTCAAACAACTCGGGATAACTCTCCCGCATACTATCCTCGGTTTCCCAAGTAGCCTCTTCGACTCCGTGTCTAGACCACTGAATTTTAACCAAAGGAATCGTCTTATTCCTCAACTGTTTGATTCGCCACTCTAAAACTCGTATAGGACGCTCCTCATATGAATGATCGTCGGCGATCTCGATTTCGTCAATCAAGTATGTGACTCGGTCGGCAACATACTTCCGCACCGAGAGACATGAAACACATTATGAATTCGGCTCAACGCCGGAGGTAAAGCCAATCGATAAGCTAACTCGCCCACTCGATCCAAAATCTCAAACGGTCCAATGAATCTCGGACTCAACTTTCCCCTCTTCCCAAAATGGAAGATACCACGACTCGGGATACCTTGACCAACACATGGTCACCAGCCTCGAACTCTAATGGTCGATTTACGGTTATCTCGCATATGATTTCGCCGACTCGAGCGGTCAACAAACGACTCGATCAAAGCTACCTTCTCACGGGCGGCTATAAGCATATCGGGCTCGGTGCCGATTGATTCTGATAAGTCGTCCCAACACAACGGAGATCGACAACGACGACCATACAAGGCCTCGTAAGGTGCCATCTTGATCGAAGCATGCCAACTATTATTATACGTGAACTCGATCAATGGTAGTTGGGCTTCCCAATCGTCTTTCCAATCGAGGACGCATGCCCTCAACATGTCCTCTAATGTCCGAATGGTCCTCTTCGATTGTCCGCTTGATCGAGGATGAAAAGCAGTCTTGAGATTAAGCCGAGTTCCCATAGCACGATGAATCGATTTCCAAAATGCGACACAAACCGTCCGTCACGATCGGAAACGATACTTTTAGGAGTACCGCGGTACCGACTATCTCTTTGATGAACAGCTGCGCAAGTCTCTCGGGACCCCACGTCTCCTTGATCTCAAGGAAATGAGCTGATTTGGTTAAGCGGTCCACGATCACCCAGATCGTGTTCATGCCACGACGACTCGTCGGCAAACTCGTGATGAAATCCATAGAAATGTCTTCCCACTTCCACTCGGGAATAGGAAGGGGTTTCAGATACCCACGGCCGATGTTCAATCTTTACTTGTTGACAGTTAAGCATCTCGAAACAAATTCTGCGACTTCTCGCTCATATTACTCCACCAAGAATTTTGTTTCAAGTCCTTGTACATCTTGCTAGACCCCGTATGAACAGAATAAGGAGTAGCATGAGCTTCGACAAAATCGAGTTTTTCAACTCGTCATTCGCAGACGCACAACCGATTCTTAAACCTCAAAAGTCCATCCTCGTGGACCACAAATCCAGGGCTTTCCTCGAGCCACATCCTCTCGGATGCGCAACAATGATGGGTCCGAACCTGATTCTCTCGGATTTCCTCCTCGAGAGACGATGAAATCTCTAACATACAAAGTCGCCCCGAACTCGCCGGCTGCACCTCGATCTCGGGTCTAAGGAATTCCCGCCAAGCTCCTTCGAATGTTAGACGGGCAAGCATCCGCTCCTGAACGGACTTACGACTCAAGGCATCGGCGACAACGTCGCCTTGCCCGGTGGTAGAGGATCTCAATATCATAATCTTTGATTAATTCCAACCACTGTCTCGACGCATATTTAACTCCTTCGAGTAAATATATACTTTAAGCTCTTATGATCGGTGAATATCCGATGTAACGCCATAAAGATAGTGACGCCAAATTTTCAAAGCGAACACCACGGCCGCTAGCTCCGTGTCGTAGGTCGGATAATTAACCTCGTAAGGTCTCAATTGCCGTGAAGCATAGGCAATAACCTTCCTGCTCGCATGAGTACACATCCGAGACCCCGTCCGACGCATCACTATAGACCACAAATCCTTCCGCCCTCGCGGCAAGGAAAGTACAGTGCCGACATTAATCGGCTCTTGAGTTCCTCAAAACTCCGTTGACACGCGTCGGACCACGTGTATTTCTTATCCTTCCGCAAAGGTTCGTTAAGGGTTGAGCGATTCTAGAAAATCCTCTACAAATCGCCGATAATAACCCGCTAATCCGAGGAAACTTGGATTTCCTTAACGCTCTTCTGAGGTGGCCAATCTCGAATAGCCTCCGTCTTCTCGAGGGTCGACACGAACTCCATCTCGATGATATTACATGACCGAGAAAATCACTTGGACATCCGTAACTCACATTTGGAAAACTTCCCATAAAGTTGTTCTCGTCTCAACACGTCTAGCACTTGATGAAGGTGAAACTCGTGTTCCTCCCGGCCACGAGAATAAATCAAAATGTCGTCGATGAAGACAACAACAAACCGATCCAAAAGTCGATGAACACTGATTCATTAACTCCATGAATACCGCAGTGCATTAGTCAATCCAAACGGCATAACCACAAACTCATAGTGACCATAGCGTGTTCAAACGCCGTCCTCGCGATGTCCGACTCTCGGATCCGCAATCGATGATATCCAGACCTTAAGTCGATCTTTGAAAACATCAAGCTCCTCGAAGTTGATCTAAGAGATCATCAATACGGGGTAAGGGATACTTATTCTTGATCGTCACCTGCTCAACTCCCGATAATCAATACATAAGCGGAATGAACCATCCTTCTTCTTGACAAACAACACCGGTGCTCCCACGGGACGCACTTTGGTCGGATATAACCTTTCTCGAACAACTCCTCGAGTTGGTTCTTTAATTCTGCATTTCGGTCGGGGCCATCCGCAGGCGCCTTCGATATCGGGGACGTACTGTGCTCCAACTCAATCGTGAATTCCACATCCCTCTGTGGAGGCAAACCAGTAGCTCGTCGGAAAAACATCGGCATATTCCCTCACCACCGAATATCCGTTAACATTATCGATGACTTCTCGGTGTTGGCCATATAGCACCAATAACCGACACATCCCCGATTGAGTAACTTACCGCTTTCATTGAATTAATGACCTTACGAGCAAATGGATTACCTCCTGAAACACACATTCAACTCCATCGTCAAATGATAGTGACCATACGCTTACGGACATTAATGATGGCATCATGACGATCCATCCAATCAATACCCAAGATGACGTCGTCCCTCGGTAAATCTACCACGATTAGGTCCACGCCATACACGACCATGAAATCAATCGGACAATTTCAATCTCATGATTACCGATAATTCGTCTACCATCGTAGGCCAATGACATAAGGCTCACAACTAGTAGCACTACCTGCATTTAGTCTACTCAAACATGACTCGGAAATGAATGAATGCGATGCACCAAGATTTAAAAGAGTACACACAAAGTTGAGATAGAATATCGAGTGTACCGAGATCATTCGGCCTCTGGATCATCGGTCTTCTTCATCTCATAAATCCGGGCTTGCTAGTCCTGCACCGACGCCCTGTCACGGCTAAAAGCTCCACCTTTAGTCGCCTCGCTGCTTTAAACGACGCTGATTGAGTGGCCTGATTACGAACGGCCGATCGTTTAGGTGCACAGGATGACGTCCGAGTAGGTTTGGAGTCCCTACGGCAAAACGGGCCTTATGCCCGGCAATCCCACAATTATGACATGTGATAGTTTGTCTCGGACACTTGGTACCGAGGTGACCAAGTTCCCACGCTTAAAACAGTGATGGCCGAACCGCCGCTCGAGATTGAGATTCCGCGGTTTAGACGACACCGAAGGTCGCTCGTAAAGCAGAGCCCGCACGGGGTTTCTTGAAAGTGGCACTTCCGCTGATCGATTACGATTCTTGGACTTCTTGCTAGCATCGAAGGTTGCCGCTTAGCAATTTCTTTAGCAAGAAGCTCGTAGGTGAGAGCTTTCAATGAATTCGCCAACGTGGTGCAATTATGATTAAGTAATCAAGTCTCATACGGGTTTCACCTCTTCTGTCAAATACTTGATTTTATCCGCCTCTGAATGAATGATGGACGAGGCGAAAGGAAAAAGTTCCTGAAATTTCTCGGCAATGGCGAGAACATCCTCGTCTGTTGAGGGGTCGGGGTGAGCAATTCTGACACTTGGCCTCTCTGAGCGGGGCCGGAGAAGACCTCTCCATCATGAGAGACTTGAACCGCTCCCAAGCCCAAGATCCTTCGGTGGGCTTCAACGACAACCACCAAGAATGTGCGCTCTTACCAAGGTAGTAAGCCGCAACAAACTTTGTGTCCTCGGGACACTCTACCATAGCAAACAGACTTCTCGAAATGCTCGAGCCAATGAATGATATCTGCCGCCGACGAGCCCTCAAAAGTAGGTGGCCTCAGCGAGAGATATCGCCAATGATGTTACTCACATTCCTCTCTTGCCTCGAGGTGGCGGCGGAGGAGCCTGCCGATTCGATTGACAGAGTTATGCATCGTCTCCATCAACCGAGCCATCCGAGTCATTTGGGCCATCATGCCCTGCATAAATGCGAGTGGATCAACCCGACACCCTCTCGACCGAGCCGTGTCTCGGTATGACTCCCGATAATGAATGATCGCGTCCTGTGTGAATGAGTGGCAGCGTGGCCGCCGATGAATTAGCATTATTCCTCGCGTTTGCACGTGTATTCACACGAGCTCTCGGGATTCGCCCGCTCCACGCCCTCGTCCTCCACGCCCTTCCGACCCTTTCCATACTCAAGTGGAAAGTCATATGATGATTATATGTCTCGCATGAGTATCACATTATGATTATATTATGAAATGATGAAAATGAGCATACGCGCTCAAATACAGCGATTACATGAATGATCAATTGACGTGACATGATTATCTCGATGAAGTTATCAAATGATTATCTTGAATGAGTTAACAAGATTAATGATTCGATCTTCCCGATCAACAATCGAACAATGAAATGAATTGGTGATTAATGAGTTAACTCGACCGTCTGGTCAAAGTGACAATGATGATTGAGGATTGTTAATCGATGAATTATGAATGAATGATTAATGCCAGAAATTATACCATGGCATTAGAAATCTTACGCTTCTTGGTCTCGATTGGCTCGGCATTTGCGCAGTCACACGTGACGCGAAAGTCCAATGATACTAGTCCGATGACGATGATTTCAAACGAGACATGACTTGGAGGGTAGTATTCAAAACCACGCTCCGATACCAACTCAGTAACACCCCAAACTAGGCGGATATTATAGTGCCGTGAATCCCGATCGGGACCCACTGTGCAATGAAAATGATGAATTAAATAATATAATTGTAGTACCGAACCACATTATATTACCAAGTACTCCATGAGGAGTTTAATACAACACACCAGACAATAGCGAATACTAGTATATTTTATATGAAGATAAAATACACCACCCCGAATAAATAAAATATCTCAAACGGAATTTGCAATGAAAATACAAATGACGTAATAATCGAAATGATCAAATGATCAAGCAAACGGGATGACTGGGCCCCCTACTAGTATCATCGACTCGCCGCCAACATGCTCTTCCCGTGCCTTTGCCTTGCCGTGACTAAAACAAAATCCCCAACGGGCCGCCATACGTAACAACAATCCTCAAGAGTTGAAATTACACAATCATGAATTAATCAAGTTATGAAATATTCTTAATTATGAATTACGCCAAGAGGTGTACCATAGTACGCGAGTAATGTTCTGTGCAAGTGTACATGACGATTGTCCTGACACATCCGTGCTTGTACCTATTTAGTCTCACGGAGGTAAGCGTTTGCGTGTGCTCAGTCCAATGTTTCGGTGAACCCAATACATGACCATCGTGTGCCCGACTAAAAATTCCACACACCACACCCGCCACGCAATATGAACCCTAAGGTCACATGAACGAATGACCATGATGAATACCAATGAATAATAATTAAACAAAACCAAGTGACTCACCGATATGAAAGTAATAGTGACGTGATTGATAACCCAATGAAATGATTTGGAACCGCTTCCTCGTGAATGAAATGATTATTCGACAACCACAAGTCTCAAATTGATTAATATTATGATGAATGAATTATGATTATGAGCAATCAACAACAAAAGGAATGAGTATTCTTTTAACCGAGTAAGAGTTAACTTACTCAATACCGATGACAAAGTCCTTCCACGAACAACGTCCTAATCGATATACCGGTCGCTCGAACAACCTTGAATAACAACAATTACCAACAACCGATCATTATGCAAATCAAAAACGATCATAATCGACTCAAACGTAGACACAACGATATCCGAGCTCGAATGAATCGAAACCAACTCCAAGATGAGTATTTCAAACCATCAAAACACTTTCAAGGATATCAATAATCCATTAGGAATCCATAACTCATGATTACAACAACATCAATCGGAAAATCCCCAATTAACCGAAGTCAACCCCAAGGGTTCTTGAAATAATTCCGAAAATAACCATTAAATCCGTAGGAATATGTTTATACAAGTTAGATAATCCATAACTAACATATTCCAATGATAATCCAAGCTTACACGAAGAAATCGGAAGGAAAACCCCAAAATCCAAATTCTAGATCCAAGAGATTAATACCTTTGATTCGATGTGATGAAGATGATGAAATGATGATCAATCCGAAAGATGAGCTTGAAGATGATGATTGATGATTACACTTCAAGAATCCTCTCCGAATCGCTCGAAATCGCCCAAAAATACCGAAGGAGTGAAATGAGATGAAAATGACGAACTCGACTAAACTGCCCAATTTATACTCGGTCAGGTTAGCGTGCGCTAGCTCCTTGTGCATAGCGTGCGCTAACGAGTAATTTGGGTAGTCCAGTACCATTGTCCGAACACGGTAGCGCGCTACGTACCTATTTGTAGCGTGCGCTACGGCCATACTACTAGCGTGCGCTACAATCCATTGTTAGCGTGCGCTAGCGAAATATTGATGCCCGATCGGAGTCCGAAAACTATCGCCCTCGATTCGAACTCGATAGCGTGCGCTACAACCATTGTTTAGCGTGCGCTAATATATCGATTGCGTACGCTAACAATACGTAGCGTGCGCTATGAATTAATCCAGTGCACTCCAGTGGCCACTGGACTCAACCTGATCCGTCCTTAGCGCGCGCTACTCCACACATATAGCGTGCGCTACTACAATCCGCTAGCGCGCGCTACTTACCAATCGTAGCGTGCGCTACTTATAACTCACCTGCAGTCCAGTACCTTCTGGACTGCAGCCAAGGTAACCTTAGCGTGCGCTAAGGCTGAGTAGTAGCGTGCGCTACCTATACTCAATTAGCGTACGCTAAAATGAGTACGTAGCGTGCGCTACTCCTCACGCACAGTTCGCAACGAAAATGACAATGATGATAAACACGGCACGAAACTCCAATCAGATTAATGATGAATGACGATTGATACACGATACAATTACTCTGAATGATGAATACCATGACTGAATCTGAGTGATAAATGATCAATAATGAATGAAATTACTGAGTATCAATTACTGAATGATAAATACTGAATGATAATTACTGAGTTACAACTGGGTATTACAGATTATAGACCACATATCATCATGAATGGATGATAGATGTGCCTGCATTCTTAATTTATAAGTCATATTCATCAACAGAAAAAACAGGTAATCTAGAGTGCATGTGTTGCATGTGTTCCATTTTAATAAGATATTTAAATATATACTCAAGTATATGGATCTGGGTCGCTAAAACTGAACCAACCTCTCCGATACCAATTGTAGGTCACAAGGTGTCAGGTATAAGTCTAGGGGGAATAGATTTATAAAATCTTTTGCTTAATTAACTGTTTTGAAAAACACAGCTGTAGTAAATACATCTAAGTTTACCTGGCTGATACTAGTGCAGTTAACTTTTGTCAGCTGTAAAATTATTTTGTGGAAGGACAACTGACTTTGAATGGAACAGTTAATATGAATGCAGCAGTTAAGTATGGCGATAAAGATAGTAAATGACACAACACTTTATAGTGGTTTCAGAGCTGGGGTAATTCTCTACTGGTCCACTTCTCTACAAACCAGTTGGAGATAAATTCACTATAACTTTCAACCAGTGAAAATTGTATTACAATGAATTTAGTTACAACAACATCCAACCAGTGGAAACTCGTGGCCGTTGTAACTCCTTCCATTGGTTGCCTAACATCTCTTGATCGAAAACTCGTAGATGCCTCAACAACTCGCAAGTTGTCTATCACCTTCCAATCAAGAACCCGTGGATGTCTTACAACCTCTTACTTTCAAGAACCTCGTTCAAGAAAGTACCCCGTACTCAAACTTAAAGACATGAGTGTTTGTCTTCTACAACTTAAGAGTGTAATATCCGACTGTAACTTTTCATTTTTACCTGTCGTTGTATTATTCGGATAATCTGATTATCAGAAATCGTTGCATTTAGTATTATGTTGAGGTATTATAGATTTGAATATCATATCGTTGTTATTTCATATGTGATGATTCGATGTTATTAGAGTGTTACACTTTCGAATTTTTGTTAATGTAGCGTCGCTACACAAGATTATTAACGTCGCTAATCATGCGACTTAGCGTGCGTAAGGTTTCTCGGTTGCACGCTAAGAAGGAATCGCGTGATTGACTTCAGCACGTGAACCCTTTTAACCGTTAGCATGCATGAGATCTAAATCGAGTGGCGTGTCGGTGAGAATCTACTTTTATTAGCGTGAACCCATTTCTCGTTAGCGTGCGCTAACGGCTGCGATAATTCAAGACGGTAGCCATCGTAAGCCGCTTACGTACGTAATATCGACCGGATAGCGCGACGTAAGGGCATTAGCGACGCTAAATCGCCCCGATAGCGCGCTAAGGATGTCCATCTATTTATAGGGCCACTGTTTTTCATTTCTTCACAACTCTAAACCGATTCTCTCTCCATTTTATCGTCCCTCTGCACTCTAAAAACGATATCAACCTACACCAACTTGTTTCTAATCCTTGAATCTCGGAGTGGAGCTCATTTTCTTGGAGATTTGGAGTTGTTTTTAAGCTTGGAACATATTCTCTCATAGCATTGAAGTTGTTCTTCATTTCTGGAGGTTGGTGTGTTTTCTTCTCTGCATTATTTTCTTATGTTGATGTTAATGACGAATTATACTTCACCTAGAGTTAGATTAAGCAAGTAAAACATAGTTCTAATCCAACCTTTTTAACACTTTTGATGAATATGTTAAATGAGGGTTTAGTTTAGAGGAGTTCTTGATATTGTAGTAATGGTAACCATGTTTGTAGCTGTCATTACACATCTTCTGGACGAATTTAGCTCAGTAGGACATTGTTGGATCGGTTAGCTTCATCATAACTGGACTTAGTCAAGAACTTGATATCATATAGTGATTAAACACCATTTTAGGTATTTAATTACCTTGAGAAGAACTTGATGATGTTAAAGATGAGATTAGATGATCTAGTTCGAGAATCTTAGAAGCTTTAACAAATCATGATTGTTCGATTTCACAAGTCTTTGAAGATTGATAAGGATCTTGATAATTTCAACAATAATTTTTCATTAATCTAATGTATTGAGAACTTAGAATATTTTGATCATCATACTAAAATTGGTGAATTCACCATCATGTTAATGAATCCTCCACCTTGTAACAAAGACTTTGATAACCTTCATGAGTATGGTGTAATCTCGTAACTTATGAACTTGTTGTTAGCTTAAAAGTCAATTTAAATGAGAGGAGAATAATCATAATGTGCAGATTTTACCTTTCAACCTTTTAATGTTTTGGAAAGTTTAATCATCATAAGATGATCTTAACATCATGATTAGTTATTCAACATACCCTTGATAGAACTCTTGTTATGATTGAACCATGCGAACATTCGGTAAATTTTGTAAACCGATTCTTATAGTTGTATTGATGTTAGAAGGACTCCTAGCATAAGGCTTCAATAATTTGTAGTAACAAACTATTCTAAAGGATTGTAGGTTGACGTCTTACTAATCCTATATTGATAATTATACGAATATGTTTTGAGTAAAATGTATTTCGTTTAAGGTTGGTTGTTCGAGTAAAACTTGTCGAGACCGTCCGTCTGCTCCGATAAGAAGAGGACTATTCTCGTCTCCGTATTAAGGCAAGTTATCTTGCTTGGTTATAATGATTATTAGATTCTTGTGATGATTATATATATTTCATGTGTATGAATTGTCCATGTGACGTTTGTCGTGATTTGATATTGTCCTTGACGTTATGGGATTGCATTCCCAAGTACGCCGTTTCGAATCGCTGATCTCGTTGGTCCTTATTTTCACTTTGGTGAGTTTTTCTTGATCCTTAATTGGATGTGTTATCCTTTGAGTTTCGTTGTCATGTTGTATCGTGACATATCCTAATCATATCTGCGTGCCGATTGGTTATTGTGTAGGATTTTTAGCCGGGCACACGATGGTCATGCGTGGATGTTTCCGCATTGGACCGCACACGACGTTAGTTCGTGAGGCTAATTAGGTACATTGTCCCACGTATATTTCTGGATTCCGTATACGGGTGGACATGTGCACGGACACATTTCCGGATCGGGCGTCTTGTGATGTCCATCTTGAGCCATAATGTTAATCGTTCACGTACCATGTTTGATTGGATGTGTTCGATATTTTGTGATCGATTGTTTCATACGCCCGAGGGGTATGATTAATATTCTGAATGATTTTCTTGAGATATATATATGTGAATTGTATAATGTCGGAAGAATTGATTATCATGTATATCGACCTGTGTTGGGCGAAATACTTGTATTGAATTTTATGTAGAGGCAAAGGCAAGACACGGGAAGAGCATGTCGACGGCGAAGGGTTCGGAGGATACTAGTTCGGGGGCCCCACATCTCTTGTTGTCCGGTTATGTTAAACCGCGTTATGTTATCTCCTGTTTCATTTAAATTACTTTTTGGTTGTATTTGACATTTGAAGTATTCTCCATCTCCATATGGTTTATACTTGTTTTGTTCGGATCCTGGGTGTTGTAAGGCCGTTGGCCATATTTTAATAAACTCCTAATCGGAGAAATGACTATTCGTTGTGATTCGGTATCACAAATAATATTTATTTAACCTGTTTTGGATATCGCCTGGTGGGTCCCAGTGTGGGATTCACGGCACTGTAATAACCGCCATTTGGGGTGTTACAGAAGATGGTATCAGAGAGGTCGTTTTTTTTTTTTTATGAGTCATTGAGAAATGAACTAGTATCAAGAGACCTTCGTGTCACGTGTGACCTGTGCAAGCTCCTGACCCTACGAGCCAAATACGGTATGTACTTTATGAGCCATGGTTTAATTACTGGCATGATATTGATATCAGTATGGGTCTCCCTGCTGATCATGTTATTTCAAGGAATTGTGACAGGATTTATCTGATTGATAATCCGAGGTAAATGCTGAATTTATTATACAATTGAAATTGTTCGACTTGACACCGATATGATATTCGGTGCGACATTTGTGGTATCAATAACCGTTTTCCTTGAATATATGATTCCTTGTTACTATTAATTTAGCGTGAATTTTAGTATCTTGAACTGTACTTATGGTTATCATTACGATTGATTCTTTCAGTATGGAAAGAAACCTGAGAGGTCGTGGCAGAGGGGGACGAGGCCGTGGAAGGGGCCGAATCCCAATACCTCGAGCCAACAGACGCGCGAATGCGGATCAGAGTTCCGCAGATAGTGGTTCACCTTCTAGGGAACAATCGCACCACAGTGGGCGCGGGGATGCACGTGTCGATCCTTACGTCGTAATGCAGGGCATGATGACACATATGACCCAGATGGGTCAACTAATGGAAGCTATGCAGAGGGCCGCTACTGGCCAGCAGCAGGGGGCTCATCCTCCTCCTGTGATTGGCGGACCCGTGAGTCGGATTATCAGCGACATCTCTCGCCAGCGACCACCGACTTTTGAAGGCTCCTCTGAGCCTGCTGACATTGTGCACTGGATCGAGCTTTTTGAGATACTTTTCCATGGTGGATCGCCGAAGAGAATCGCGTCTCGGTAGCCGCGTATTATCTTAGCAAAAGCGCTCATACTGGTGGCTTTCAAGAAGGCCACCGATGGTGTTTGCACATGGGAGGAATTTAAAAACCTCATGCTAGACTTACTATCTGGGCCACTCGTGAGGCCAAACTGCCGGAACTTTTGAACCCCGACCCGTCTCAAGACGATGATGTATTATCTTCTTTGAGAAATTCCAGGCACTCCTTCCTTTCGCCACGACAATTATCCGAACAGAGGCCGATAAGATCAAATACTTTCTCAAGAGGCTTAAACCCCGAATGAGAATGCAGCTGTTGAATCACCACTGTACTACCTTACCGGAGTTTATCGAGAAGGCTCTGGAGTACGAACTCACCGCGAAGGAGATTTCCAAGAAGCAACCATACCAACAACAAAGGTCCAAGAACCAATCGACCGAGAGTAACCGGGACATTCGGGAAGTCCCGGTCATTGCCAAACCCCTCCGATCGACCACCCATGGCGTCAAAGCCGGTGGATCGCACTCTCGAGCGGTCCCCTCATCTGTTGTGTGCTATAATCATGAGACCAGGGCATTTCAGCACTAAATGCCCGAAGCTGCCGTCACATGCCTTACTTGTGGCAAGATTGGTCACCGTGCTCGTTTTGCGGGGTGGTCCTGGACATGATCCAAGAGCGTCTCATGCTCCTATTCAATCCTCTCCCGAACCGGACGCCTCCGTCCACTTCCTATCGTACCACCGGGGCAAATAGGGAATGGGCCGTGGGAATCAAAGTGGTACACTGTGCCGAATCTGAAACCCGTGATTTACGAGATGAAGAGAGCTGATGATCCCGAGGCCAGCATGATTTCAGGTATACTCGAGATCCACTCCCAGCCTGTGTGTGTTCTTTTTGATACCGGTGCTTCACACTCCTTTATATCTTCTTCTTGTTTAAGTCGTTTGCCTCTAGACCATGTTATCAATTGTGAGCCCTTCGTGATTGGTCTACCTGATGGTAGAAGAATTATTGGAAATCGTGAAGTCCAGGACTGTCCGATTCGTTTGAACGACCGTGAGTGGTTGTCAAATCTGATTGTAGTCGATCTACCTAAGGATGATATAATTTTGGGCATCGATTGGATGGATCATCACGATGCAATACTCAGTGTCCGCAAGCGGATGGTTACCGTCACTTCTGATGATGGATTCGAGTGTATTTTTCGAGGTGATAATCCCAGTCGTTCTGGGAGAGTCATCAGTGCTATGAAAGCAGTGAAACTGCTTAATCAAGGGTGTATTGGTTATTGGTGCTACATGACCAAAACAGCAGATCGACCAGTTGAATTGGCCGACATTCCGGTAGTCCGAGACTACCCAGATGTATTTCCAAACGAGTTGCCAGGCTTACCTCCTCATCGTGACGTGGAGTTTATTATTAAGTTAGAACCAGGTACGTCCCCGCTCTCAAAAGCACCGTACCGTATGGCTCCGACTGAGATGCAAGAATTGAAGAACCAGCTTGAGGAGTTGACTGACAAAGGCTATATTCGACCTAGTGCGTCCCCTTGGGGAGCACCAGTGTTATTTGTGCGGAAGAAAGATGGATCTCTACGATTGTGTATTGATTACCGTGAGTGAGCAGGGTAACCATCAAGAACAAGTATCCCTTGCCTCGTATTGATGATTTACTGGACCAACTTCGGGAGCCGCCGTGTTTTCTAAGATCGACTTAAGATCTGGTTATCATCGATTGAGGATTCGAGAGTCGACATTTCAAGACGGATTCCGTACTCGCTATGGGCATTATGAGTTTGTGGTGATGCCATTTGGACTGACTAATGCACCGGCAGTGTTCATGGAGTTGATGAATCGAGTTTTTATTAACTATTTGGATCGCTTTGTAGTCGTTTTCATTGACGACATTCTGATTTACTCTCGCGACCACGAGGAGCACGAGAGTCACCTCCACCAAGTTCTCGATACTTTGAGGCGAGAACAACTTTATGGGAAATTTTCTAAGTGTGAGTTCTGGATGCCTGAGGTTGTCTTTCTCGGGCATGTGATATCAGCCGAAGGGGTGAGAGTGGACCCACAAAAGACGGAAGCCATTCGAGATTGGCTACCACCGAAGAACGTGAAGGAAGTTCGTAGTTTCCTCCTCCTAGCAGGTTACTACCGACGATTCGTGGAGGGATTCTCCAAAATTTCGCAACCGATGACTAACTTACTGCGAAAGGACAAGAAGTATTTGTGGTCAGAAGCATGTCAGCAAAGTTTTGAAGAGCTCAAGAGTCGATTGATTTCAGCACCTGTTTTGGTCTTACCAAAGGGAACGGAAGGATTTGTGGTGTATAGTGACGCGTCGAGAGTGGTCCAGGATGTGTACTAATGCAGAAGGGAAAGTAATCGCCTATGCATCGAGACAATTGCGACCCTATGAAGTTAACTATCCGACCCACGACTTAGAGTTAGCAATGTGGTGTTTGCTTTGAAAATCAAGGCGTCACTATCTTTATGGAGTTACTCGCGATCTTTACGGACCACAAGAGCCTAAAGTACATTTTTACTCGAAGGAGTTGAACATGAGACAAAGAACGTGCCTAGAATTAATCAAGGACTATGAAATCGACATCCTTTATCATCCGAGTAAAGCAAATGTGGTTGCCGACGCATTAAGCCGTAAGGCAGGCAGGAGCAGATCTTTGAACCGTTTAACGGACAGAGGAATTGCAGTTGGACCTTATGAGGTCGAAATTGAAGTTTGGTTACAGCGTGTTCGGGGACAACTTTGCACCCTTGATATTTCTTCGTCTCTCGATGATATGATCAAATCGAAGCAAATTACGAGACCCATTCTTATCTCGGGTTCGGGATGAAGTAACCCGTGGAAAGCCCTGGATTCGTGATCCACGAGGATGGATTGATACGTTTTAGAAATCGAGTTTGTGTACCCGTGACGAAGAGTTGAGGAACTCTATCATGAGAGAAGCCCATGCTACCCCGTACTCTATCCACCCGGCTCTAGCAAGATGTATAAGGATTTGAAACAATTATTGGTGGGGAAATATGAAACATGAGGTTGCCGAATTCGTTTCGAGGTGCTTAACTCACAAAGAAGTTAAGATTGAGCACCGGCGACCCGCAGAATCTTTAAACCGCTCCCGATTCCCGAATGGAAATGGGAGGACATATCTATGGATTTTATCACTAGCTTGCCGACGAGTCGTCGAGGAATGAATACGATTTGGGTGATTGTGGACCGTCGACCAAATCAGCTCACTTCTTGGAAATTAAGGACACATGGGGCCCCGAGAGATTGGCCCACTGTTTATTAAGGAAATTGTGAGACTACACGGTACCCCCAAGAGCATTGTATCAGACCGTGACGGGCGATTTGTGTCACACTTCTGGAAGGCAGTTCATCGTGCGATGGGCACGCAATTGAATTTCAGTACGGCTTTCCATCCACAGACTGATGGTCAATCGGAGAGAACCATACAGACTCTAGAAGATATGTTGAGAGCATGTGCTCTTGATTGGAAGGACGATTGGGAAGCCCAACTGCCTTTGGTGGAATTCACTTATAATAATAGTTGGCACGCTTCGATTCAGATGGCACCGTATGAGGCATTATATGGCCTTCGCTGTAGGTCCCCTTTGTGTTGGGACGAACTGTCAGAATCTCTGGGTACGGAACCCGATATGTTGTTAGCCGCCCGTGAGAAGATCACTTTGATTAAGAGTCGGCTGTTAACGGCTCAAAGTCGGCAAGTCTTATGCGACCATCGTCGAAGACCGCTTGAGTTCGAGGTTGGTGACCATGTGTTAATGAAGGTGTCTCCTACTCGAGGTGTTTTTCGTTTCGGGAAGAGGGCAAGCCGAGCCCAAGGTATATTGGGCCGTTTGAGGTTCTGGAGCGTGTAGGTGATCGGCCTATCGACTAGCCTTGCCACCGACCTTGAGTAAGATTCACAACGTGTTTCATGTCTCCCAGCTGAGGAAATATGTTGCTGATCCGAGCCACGTTCTTCAATTCGAAGATATTGATTTAGCAGAGGATCATTCGTACGAGGAGCGTCCTGTACGGATACTCGAGAGGAAGATCAAGCAATTGCGGAACAAGACGATTCCACTACTGAAAGTTCAGTGGTTACGACACGGAGTCGAGGAGGCTACGTGGGAGACCGAGGATAGTATGCGAGCGAGATACCCCGAGTTATTTACCCCTTAGTTTCGAGGACGAAACTCTTTTTAAGGGGGGGAGTATGTAATATCCGACTGTAACTTTTCATTTTTACCTGTCGTTGTATTATTCGGATAATCTGATTATCAGAAATCGTTGCATTTAGTATTATGTTGAGGTATTATAGATTTGAATATCATATCGTTGTTATTTCATATGTGATGATTCGATGTTATTAGAGTGTTACACTTTCGAATTTTTGTTAATGTAGCGTACGCTACACAGTACTATTAACGTACGCTAATCATGCGACTTAGCGTGCGTAAGGTTTCCTCGGTTGCGTACGCTAAGAAGGAATCTGGCAGCAGTTGACTTCAGCACGTGAACCCTTTTAACCGTTAGCATGCATGAGATCTAAATCTGAGCTGGCGTGTCGGTGAGAATCTACTTTTATTAGCGTGCGTAACCCATTTCTCGTTAGCGTGCGCTAACGGCCTGCGATAATTCAAGACAGTAGCCACTGTAAGCCGCTTACGTCGTAATATCGACCGGATAGCGTACGTAAGGGCATTAGCGTACGCTAAATCGGCCCCGATAGCGTGCGCTAAGGATGTCCATCTATTTATAGGGCCACTGCTTTTTCATTTCTTCACAACTCTAAACCGATTCTCTCTCCATTTTATCGTCCTCCGCACTCTAAAAACGATATCAACCTACACCAACTTGTTTCTAATCCTTGAATCTCGGAGTGGAGCTCATTTTCTTGGAGATTTGGAGTTGTTTTTAAGCTTGGAACATATTCTCTCATAGCATTGAAGTTGTTCTTCATTTACGGAGGTTGGTGTGTTTTCTTCTGAATTATTTTCTTATGTTGATGTTAATGACGAATTATACTTCACCTAGAGTTAGATTAAGCAAGTAAAACATAGTTCTAATCCAACCTTTTTAACACTTTTGATGAATATGTTAAATGAGGGTTTAGTTTAGAGGAGTTCTTGATATTGTAGTAATGGTAACCATGTTTGTAGTGTCATTACTCATCTTCCGGACGAATTTAGCTCAAGGACATTGTTGGATCGGTTAGCTTCATCATAACTGGACTTAGTCAAGAACTTGATATCATATAGTGATTAAACACCATTTTAGGTATTTAATTACCTTGAGAAGAACTTGATGATGTTAAAGATGAGATTTGATGATCTAGTTCAGGAATCTTAGAAGCTTTAACAAATCATGATTGTTCAGTTTCACAAGTCTTTGAAGATTGATAAGGATCTTGATAATTTCAACAATAATTTTTCATTAATCTAATGTATTGAGAACTTAGAATATTTTGATCATCATACTAAAATTGGTGAATTCACCATCATGTTAATGAATCCTCCAGCCTTGTAACAAAGACTTTGATAACCTTCATGAGTATGGTGTAATCTCAGAACTTATGAACTTATTGTTAGCTTAAAAGTCAATTTAAATGAGAGGAGAATAATCATAATGTGCAGATTTTACCTTTCAACCTTTTAATGTTTTGGAAAGTTTAATCATCATAAGATGATCTTAACATCATGATTAGTTATTCAACATACCCTTGATAGAACTCTTGTTATGATTGAACCATGCGAACATTCGGTAAATTTTGTAAACCGATTCTTATAGTTGTATTGATGTAATAATGACTCATAGCATAAGGCTTCAATAATTTGTAGTAACAAACTATTCTAAAGGATTGTAGGTTGACGTCTTACTAATCCTATATTGATAATTATACGAATATGTTTTGAGTAAAATGTATTTCGTTTAAGGTTGGTTGTTCGAGTAAAACTTGTCGAGGACCGTCCGTTTGTTCCGATAAGAAGAGGACTATTCTCGTCTCCGTATTAAGGCAAGTTATCTTGCTTGGTTATAATGATGATTAGATTCTTGTGATGATTATATATATTTCATGTGTATGAATTGTCCATGTGACGTTTGTCGTGATTTGATATTGTCCTTGACGTTATGGGATTGCATTCCCAAGTACGCCGTTTCGAATCGTTGATCTCGTTGGTCCTTATTTTCACTTTGGTGAGTTTTTCTTGATCCTTAATTGGATGTGTTATCCTTTGAGTTTCGTTGTCATGTTGTATCGTGACATATCCGGGATCATATCTGCGTGCCGATTGGTTATTGTGTAGGATTTTTAGCCAGGCACACGATGGTCATGCGTGGATGTTTCCGCATTGGACCGTGCACACGAGACGTTAGTTCGTGAGGCTAATTAGGTACATTGTCCCACGTATATTTCTGGATTCCGTATACGGGGTGGACATGTGCACGGACACATTTCCGGATCGGGCGTACTGTGATGTCCATCTTGAGCCATAATGTTAATCGTTCACAGACCATGTTTGATTGGATGTGTTCGATATTTTGTGACTGATTGTTTCATACACCCGAGAGGTATGATTAATAGTCGGAATGATTTTCTTGAGATCTATATATGTGAATTGTATAATGTCGGAAGAATTGATTATCATGTATATCTGACCCTGTGTTGGGCGAAATACTTGTATTGTATTTTAGGTCGAGGCAAAGGCAAGACACGGGAAGAGCATGTCGACGGCGAAGGGTTCGGAGGATACTAGTTCGGGGGCCCCACATCTCTTGTTGTCCGGTTATGTTAAACCGCGTTATGTTATCTCCTGTTTCATTTAAATTACTTTTTGGTTGTATTTGACATTTGAAGTATTCTCCATCTCCATATGGTTTATACTTGTTTTTTTCGGATCCTGGGTGTTGTAAGGCCGTTGGCCATATTTTAATAAACTCCTAATCGGAGAAATGACTATTCGTTGTGATTCGGTATCACAAATAATATTTATTTAACCTGTTTTGGATATCGCCTGGTGGGTCCCAGTGTGGGATTCACGGCACTGTAATAACCGCCATTTGGGGTGTTACAAAGAGCTTCTCTGCATTTGCTTTAAGATCTTGCTCGTCATGATGCTATAGATGTATATTGCTTATATTTACTTTGATTGCTTTGTAAGTGTAGTTCACATCGTACTTTTGCTCAAGTGTTCTTCAGATATTTAAAGTAGGATTTTTGAGCTCTTCATAGCCGTTGCATCTTGTAACAAATCTGTTTATTGGAGAGTGGACTTTATTATTTATCTTATAATCTCTTTGCAACGCTTTTTTCCATTCTTCAAATCTAATTGTTTGAAGATGTATGTTGTCGTTGCACCGCTTTTATTCAGTACTATAATTAGTAAGGCCTCTAGGCGCGAATCTTTAAGGAATTAAATATTCCTTAACTTCAGGGAATCAGTCACTTGGTCCCCTTGCTTTAATTAAGCCTGCACGTGACGTTCCGTCATTGTTGACTTTTCAACGTTTGCTGATGTGGACTTAGTTGATGTCAAAACTTTGCTGATATTCCGTCTTTGATAAAGCTCAGTTGATATTTCTTTTTGGTCAAACCTGGCTGATATGTTGGTCAAACCCGGCTGATATTCTGCCTAGGTAAGAGCTGGCTGATACCTGGTCTTGATCAAAGTTGGTTGATATTTGTCTTGGTGAAACTCAACTGATATTTTGCTTTGACCAAACTCGGCTGATATTTTAGTGGTTTTGTACTTAGCCAGAATTATCCTTAGTGATGTTCAGCTGTACTTCTGACTTGGTCAAACCCGGCTGATATTTTCCTTTGATCGAAACCCGACTGATGTTTATCGGTCAACCTTAGCTGATATTTTGCATTGACCAAAACCCGGCTGATATTTTTAACTGGTCAAGCTTAGATGATATCTTGCATTGACCAAAACCTGGCTGATATATGCCTGTTCTATACTTTGCAAAATTTCTACCTGATCAACATGATCAATATTTAGCCTAATTGTTTAAAGGCCTATAGAAGATACTCATTTGGTTCTTCTTTATAATACCAAGTACATATATTTGAAATAATCTTTGAATACAAGTATGACATCATCAAAATCATAAATTATATTCCTAACACTGATCTGTCAAATAGGCAAGCATTTGCTCTTGTACTTTCTTACGACTCAAGGCGTCGACAACCACGTTCGCCTTTACTGGGTGGTATAGGATCTCAGTATCATAATCTTTGATCAATTCTAACCACCTCCTCTCTCTCATGTTCAACTCCTTCTGAGTAAAAATGTATTTGAGACTCTTGTGATCATTAAAATTATGACAGGTGACTCCATACAAGTAATGGCGCCAGATTTTCAAAGCAAACACCATAGCTGATGTTGGCCACAGTATACTGTTGTACAACATAGAAGGGGGAAGGGGTCGAATAAGATGTAATTTTTTTTGAAGTTTAAGTTTGAGTAGCAGAAGCCTTAGACTAAGTTGCTGTAAGTACAACTAGACAATCATCTGTAGCTTGGTGTATACAGGGTTTTCAAACACAAGTATACTAAAATTATAAGCAATAGGAAAATAATAAGGACAGAAAGTAATAACACACAGTTTAATGTGGTTCGAGGTAATACCCTCTACATCCATAGGTCCTCCACACAAGAGTAAGAAATTTATTAAAATCAAGGCGTACACAACTATATGATTTTAACACAAGGCTCTTTCAATAAAAAAGGGAAGGACGAAATGCTTTTTTTTTTTCAAGAGATGAGACCCATCGCTGTATCCTTCATACAAATTGATACAACCGAGATTGGCTGTAGGCTTCTTAGAATTGCTTCTTCTCACATAGATTGAAGCTTGGGCCGTCCATACTTTTGAATGTTTGAATTAAAGATGTTTCACCTTTAATGCTTCAGACATTCTCTTTGATCGGCATTAAATGCTCTTCTATCTGTAGTCTCTTCGACTGCATTAAATGTTGTCGTGTCAGCATTAACAAAACCATGAATAGTTTATGAATAAAGAAGATTATTTCACAATGGTTTAAAATTCAGTCTATGTCCTGTTGGATTTATGTTTTACTTTTGCTAAGTAAACACCTACAACATTGTTTGCTGTAGCCAAAGTTTCTTCTTTTGCTGTACTCTAGAGCTTAACTCTAGGATTTTTCCTCTTTGGGCACTGTATGAAGTTGCGTTGTAGGGATAGGATGTAGGGTGCATTTATCAAGACACTTGGGGTATTACTTTTACCAATAATTTCCCTCGTTTTTATAATCGCAAAACCCTTTAAAAACACGAGGCTGTCTTCAAGTCTTCTGTCGAATGATCTGATCTTCGTGACTTAGACTAAAATTTGAACTGCTCGAATGCAAGTTCTAAAACTTTAATACCTACAAGACTGAGTGTATTACAACTTAATTATGATTGGATCATAGGCACAATCTTACAAGAAGTAATCTTACTCGAATACAACTTGATCTATAAACTGTTCACAGACAAGTTCTCACAGCTTGAGACTTATAAAAATTTATACTTAGCAAATATTTCAATATGAATCGTAATCAAAGTAGTAACTGAATATTAGACTTTAGATGTTTAGACTTCAGTTTAATTTGTAAAGGGAGCTTTCCTTCTGATAGGAGCCTTAAGAACTCCTTCGCAGCATCCTCCAGTGTCTTGAGATGGTTGAACATGGCAGATTCCCTGAAGAGAGTACAGAAGTATCTAAGCAGTTCATTATTCTTCCTTGCCTTTAACTCTTCTACTGATCGTTGCCTTTCTGTATGGAGTAAGATCTCAATGGGCTTCTGAACTGTATTTTTCCTAGGAAAATCGGGATCCTAAAACTCGGGACGAGAACCAATTACCCTGAATACTCTGGCTCATTAACCTAGCCCAGGTCCGGCCAGTCTTCCAGTAGCTGTAATAACACTGTCATCTAGTATTGCTTCCATCTCCCTTTCTTTTTCCATCCTCCATCTCCTTCCATCCTCACGGGCCTCTTAATACCCGAACTTGATCAATATTATATTCTTGAATCCTACTGTTTTCCCCTTAATTAATGCACACTTCATCTGTAGAAAGGTAATTGTACCTTCTTCTTCCTACAGTAAGAATATAACTTGTAGTTCTGAGTGTATGATTAATTAATGTCGACACTGTATTCATGGTCTTACAGTATTCCCCCTCAATTGATGAGTGAAATTAAAAACTCGCAGGGAGTTTTAGTCGAGCTGTAGCATTCTTAATTACCGGCAGAGCATACCTAATGTGCTAAGAGGCTTTTAAAGATGTCGGCTATGTAAACGTCTGTATGAATTTTCTCGATCCGAACATATTTATTCTCCAAATGATTCTTGATGAAGTGATGCTTCATATCAATGTGCTTGGTCCTCGAGAGCAATATAGGATTGTGCGTGATTGCGATTGCACTCATGCTGTCACACATGATTAGAGTTTCTCTTACCTCAATGCTATAGTTTTGTAGCTGTTGCTGCATGCAGCATCTTCCAGCAGCATAATATTCTGACTCAGCAGTAGAAAGCGAGTTGGCTAACTGTTTCTTACTAAACCATAACACAAGTCTAGGTCCAAGGAAGTGACAAGTCCCGCTCGTACTCTTTCTATCCAACTTACAACCTCTGAGATCTGAGTCTATCACGGCCCCTTATCCCTGAGGACGGAATAGGTAGGGCGTGACCCGGGGTAGGAATTAAGAAGCAGGGAAGAAGGAGGAAACATATGTTTCATAATGAATATGGGTGGATTACCATGAATAACCTACTAAGGCATCATGAAGGGAATCACTCCTGTAGGAATGACTTAGAATCCACGGTAAGATTACATAATAATAATAATAATAATAATAATAATAATAGACTTGAAGTTTAGGAAAGTCTACATAGTACAATACAAACGACGTGACTTAGAAAGCAAAATCATAAAAAGTGTCTGCAGTGGAAAAACGTGGTTGATTACATATATGAATATATGTAACCATGGCTTAACATTGTTTGTAGATAAAAGACTTCCACTCGACACCCTCCATCACATCCCCTGCTCAACCTGCACATTTTAAAAGATATACATGGCTGAGCACAACGTACTCCGTGAACATATTGCCAAAAGATAAAACATGCTTTTGTATTTGTCATCATGCATCTAAGTAGTAACACATGGGGGTTTCAAGAAAAGTCCATGTTTACTAAATTATTTCATTTTATTGCACATATCATCAGATTCACCATATCCATAATTACGTCAGGTGTAACCCCCCAACCTAATAGTTAAACCATAAGGGTTCGTACTATTAAGTTAGGGAATGCCATGACTTTGTACTTTGAAAACTTTCAATTTGAACTTTTTAAAATATATAACTCGGGAGTAATAACAAATTTCAGGTCAGGAAATATTATTTTTATCATTATAAAACTTTATTTATAAAAGTCCAAAAACATTAACTCCGAAAAATAAAGCAAACTATTTTTATTCCTCCTGAAGTAGTACAAAAGATAACAAAACCGAACATAATAGAATACAACATAATAGAGCGGTCCTTATTCAATGTAATAAAGTCATTAAAATTATGGCATATTGACGGATCTCCGACTGGCCTCTCCGAAGAGGAATGATCGACTTCTAGGCGTTTACATCGTCACCTGTATCATAAGAATCTAATGAGCTAAGGGCTCGGTAAGATGATACTTCTGTAACAGCAAAATTGCACATTCATCAAACAATTAATATTATACTTATACATATATATAAACATGTGTATGATCATGTTCATATTCTTTTTTATTTAAAAAAATCCTTTCTTTTTTGGGGCCCTGGAAGCTGATGCTCGACTGACAGAAGTAGACTGAGGTTTTCGAAACCTGTTCTTATAATTGGCTAATATCATTTAAAATTTTGGTGGGTTACGCCACCATCTATGGGGTTCCCATACTGGTCTTTCGACCAATGGTATTAACCGTATCCTCTATCAGTCTGTGGCTTTTCCTGACCGACGTTTCCGCCGCAGGTATTCACCACCCTTTTTCCTTTTTCAGTATGTGGGTCTGCCGGTCACTACCGCGTCGTGTGGCCTATCGCCGCCAATCAAGTATCATACTCCCCTTTTTGAAAACGTGCTTTCTTCATTTTCAGTAAAAAACAATCGTATTCATTTTCTTTTCAAGATATCCTTTCGTTTTATGTATGCGATGCACAATCGATCAATACAGTCACATATAACACAGTCCATATATGATTCGTATGATACATCAAAGAAAAGTATCGATCTTACCTCAGGTCCTGTGCCTGTTGATGTGAAAAGATCAGTTTCTCTTGCCGCATGGATGTGCTATAATCCTTGATGTAAAATCTGAAATCTCTTTGAGGACTTTTATCAAACACCTTTTGAAAATTGGCAGATTCGGGCTTCCTGTTTGATCGAGCTTTTTGATGGCTTTAGAATTATTTGGAATGGAAATATGTTTCAAGCGTTTTAAAGTAGATATCGAGGTCTTTAATTTGATATAAGATATGTACACAAATACATCCGGGAACATGAATAAATAGGGGCTCAAAGTCGGTTGAAAGTCAGTCCTTATCCGGAAAACTCAATAGCCTTATCTAGACAGCACCGAGAAACTTCTGTCGGCCGTGACCGGCAGCTGTCGGTAGCGTGTCTGGCGGTGACCGACATATGTCCGTCAAATTGGCTCGGCCGGTTCGACCCCTTCCCGATGTCCAAAATTTGATTACCAACCGGTTCCGGACTTGTCTAAGTGTCGAGATGCTCGGAACAAATTTTCTAAAATAATAATAAAATAAGTTAATTTTATTTTTGCAACATAAGTATTCTGTGATGAAAATTTTATCGTATCAAAATCGTCGGAACTTTTCGAAATCACTTTCATAAATTCTAAAAATGATCCTTATAATTTATTTTGAAATCTTTTCTTTTTAAATCCTTCATTTTATGCTAGGAACGTATCTGTCCAAGTATCGAACAACTTGTAAATATTAAAAAAATCAAAATCCATGATCGTTAGCAAAATAGATAGTATTTAAATAAGTCTTTGAATTTTTGGGGCGTTATAATTGTTACTTTATGATCGTTTAGCACATCGACCTCCTTACTGAGAAACTGAGCTCCTCACTGCAACAAAACATCTTACAAAATAACTTTTATCATGTTAGAAGAGATAATTAACATGTCGTATAAAACATAATGAGAATGTAAATAGCACTTATTCATGGAAACCATCATTTATATGTCATGTAATTTTAAAGGCAAATATTTATTGACTTATTACGGGTATGACTGGGGCGTTACAATCCTCCCTCCATATAAAATTTCATCCCCAAAATTGGTCATACCAAAAAGCTCTGGATATTTGCTTTGCATCTCTTCCTCTCTTTCCCATGTAGCTTCTTCTTCCGAATGATTCCTCCATAATACTTTAACTAGCTGTATTTCTTTGTTCCTCAATTTCTTTACCTTCTGATCAAGAATCAATACCGGTTTCTCTTCGTAGGCCAAATCGGGAGATTACTTCAACGATTCATAGCTTAACACATGAGAAAGGTTAGGTATGTACTTCTTTAACATAGATACGTGAAAGACATTATGAACACCAGATAGTGAAGGAGGTAACGCCAACCTATAAGCCCTGTCACCAATCCTTTCCAAGATTTCAAATGGTCCAACGTATCTTGGGCTAAGTTTGCTCTTTTTCCCAAATCTCAGGATGCTCTTCATCGGAGACACTCTCAAGAATACATAGTCGCCGAATTCAAATTCCAGGTCTCTCCTACGTGTATCTGCATCCTTAATCTTTCCTCCTATCATTGCAGTTTGTTGAACTATTTCTGGACCCAAAAGACTTCTTTCGCCAACTTCATCCTAATAAATAGGAGATCTGCATTTTCTTCCATATAGTACTTCATATGGAGCCATTCCAATCGTAGATAGATAGTTATTATTATAGGTGAACTCTACCAATGAAAGTTTTGTATCCCAATTACCTTTGAAATCGAGTATGCATGCTCTTAACATATCCTCCTATATCTGAATAACTCTTTCTGACTGTCCGTCAGTCTGTGGATGAAAACCTGTACTGAAAGCAAGCCTCGTTGCCATAGCATTGTGCAAGCTTCTCCAAAATACCGATGTAAACTTAGGATCTTGATCAGATACTATTGATAGTGGTACTCCATGCAATCGGAAAATTTCTTTAATGTACTCTTGAGCATATCGGTCCATATTATACGTTGATTTTATAGGGAGAAAGTGAGCAGATTTGGTTAACCTATCGACAGTCACCCAAATTGAGTTGTAACTATTTTGAGTTTGTGGTATTCCGAGCACAAAGTCCATTATAATATGTTCCCACTTTCATTCTAGAAACAATAAGGGTTTTAATAAGCCTGTCGGTCTTTGAAGTTCCGTTTTAATCTGTAGGCAAGTCAGACATTCCGTCACGTATCTCGCAACATCCTTCTTCTGTTAGGCCACCAGTAGTGTTTCTGTAGATCTTTATACATTTTCGTGCTACCTGGATGTATTGAGTAAGGGATAGAATGAGCTTCCATCAGAATATCCCCTCTGGTTGATACGTCATCTGGAACACATAATCTCCCTTTATATCGCAAAACTTGATCGTTAGAAATTGAGAAATCCGTCAAGTAACCTGTCTCGACCCTTTCTTTTAATCTACATAATTGAGGATCCGCCTTTTGTTCTTCCTTGATTATATCTAGAAGTGTAGGTTTCACCACAAGAGCTGATAATGAAACACTTCTTTCCTTTGGGCACAATTTCCAAATCTAATTTCAACAAATCTAACAAAAGTGGTTTTTGTGTAGTAAGGAAGAAAGACATAGATTTCCTACTAAGCGCATCTGCAACCACATTTGGCTTACCAGGATGATAGTCAATCCTGCAGTCGTAGTCCTTTACCAGTTCTAAACATCTCCTTTGCCGCATATTCAGTTCCTTTTGAGTGAAGAAGTACTTTAAACTCTTATGATTCGTATAGATTTCACACTTCTCACCATAGAGATAATGCCTCCAAATTTTTAATACAACGAGGACAGCCGCCAATTCTAAATCGTGTGTTGGATAATTCTTTTCATACTCCTTTAATTGTCTAGACACATAAGCTATTACTATTCCATGCTGCATTAATACGGCGCCCAAACCATTCTTAGAAGCATCTGTATAGACTACAAATCCACCTGTACCCGTAGGAGTGGCAAGAATAGGGGCCGTAGTTAATATATGATTCAACTCCTGGAAACTCTTTTCACAGGCATCCGTCCAGATAAACTTTACATTCTTCCTTGTTAGCCTAGTCAATGGAGTGGCAATCTTTGAAAATCCTTGTACAAACCGTCAGTAGTATCTGGCCAATCCCAAGAAACTACGAACTTCCGATACATTGGTATGTGTTGGCCAGTTGATCACAGCTTACACTTTGCTCGGATAACTAAAATGCCGTCCTTGGATACAACATGTCATAAGAAAACCACATTCTCCATCCAAAATTAACATTTCTTGAATTTGGCATACAACTGTTTCTCCTTGAGAATCCATAGTACAATTCTCAAGTGTTCTTTATGTTCTTCTTTGGTACGTGAATAAATAAGAATATCATCACTAAATACCACCACAAAATTATCAAGGAATTCTTTAAATGCCCGATTCGTTAGATCTATAAAGGCTGCACGAGCATTAGTCAGTCCAAAGGGCATCACAAGAAATTCGTAATGACCATACCATGTCCTGAATGCAGTTTTGGGGATATCTTCTTCTTTAACCTTCAGTTGGTGATATCCAGAACGTAGATCAATTTTTGAAAATATAGAAGCTCCTTGTAACTGATCAAAAAAATTGTCTATCCTTGGAAGAGGATACTTGTTTTTAATAGTAACTTTATTGAGCTCACTGTAGTCAATACATATCCGAAACGTACCATCTTTATTTTTCACAAATAAAACAGGTGCTCCCCAAGGTGAATGACTTGGACGAATAAAGCCTTTTTCGAGTAATTCTTGTAATTGGATTTTTAATTCCTTTAGTTCGGTTGGTGCTAGTCTATAGGGTGATTTAGAGATAAGGGCAGTTCAAGGTATAATATCAATTTCGAACTCAACTTCTTGTTCTGGTGGTAATCCTGGAAGATCCTCTGGAAATACCTCAGGAGATTCCTTAACCACGTCTACATCTCCAGGTTTCAATTCCATTTTATGAGAAGTATCTAAAATATTGGCCAAATAGCCGACACATCCCCTTCTTAATAACTTCTTAGCTTTTAGTGCAGTTTTAATCGGTAAGGAGCAAGAATGGGAATTTCAGCTAAATGCGAACTGTTCTTCATTCTCTGGTTGGAAGGTTACTACCTTTTTAGTACAATAGACATGTGCACCATATTTAGATAACCAGTCCATACCAAGGATAACGTTGAAGTTTGATATTGGTAGAATGACAAGACCAGCATATAGCATCCTACCACCGATTCGAACCGTACAAGCCCTTATCATTTGGTTAGAGTCCATTTCTTCTCCGCTTGGAGTAGCCACGTTATAGCCAATTTCTAATAATTTCGGTTTAATGCCCAAGTTTCTCATAAATGTTTTTAATGCAAAAGAATGCGTAGATCCTGGGTCTACCAATGTAAATGCAGGAATCCTGGAGATTAAAATCGTACATGAGACCACAGAAGAATATGTATTAGCTTGTTCTCGTGTCATCGCAAAGACCCTTCCTTGAACTCTATTCTCCAAACTAGGGCAGTTCCTTGCCATATGTCCGGGTTTCATACACTTGAAGCAAGTATTGGAGTTGATGAAGCATTCCCCAAAGTGATTTTTCTCGCACTTAGGACATTTTGGTTTTTATGTTGCATATGTCGTTGGAGCAGGTTCAGCCTTAGGATATTTCTGATTAACTTTGCCTAATTTTGTGATCCAGCCTCTTCCTTTTGTATTTTATTTTTAGCAGTAAATGCTTTCCTCTTCTGTTGATAAGCCTTCTGGATTTTTTTCTCGTCGGACTTCGCGATTAGCGCTTTATCAACCACATGTCGGAACTCAATTGATGTTGACATCCTGATGTCCCTTCTAATTTCAGGGCGAATTCCTCTCAGAAAATGTTCCATCTTCTCTGTATTATCCCGTGCGATGTATGGGACATACTTGCAACCTTCCTCGAATTTCGAATATAATATCCAATAGACATATCCCCTTGTTTCAACTCCAAGAATTCCTTCACCTTAAATGATCGTACGTCCCTGGTAAAGTATTTATCATAGAAAATTATTTTAAAATTTTCCCAGTAAGCCCCTCCATGTTTACTCCAAGTTTGGCCCCTTCCCACCAGGTTCTTGCGTCTTTCTTGAGTTGTAACACCGCACAAAGTATCTTCTCAGCATCATCAATGCGCATATAGTCGAAGATGACATCAAGTGATTTGACTCATTCTTCTGCAACCATGGGATCAGATCCACCATGGAAATCAGGAGGTTCAATTTTCCTAAATTTTTCATACACCACTGGTCCATTATCGTTTCTCGGAGGATGTTGTTGATGCTGTCCTTGATTCCTTTGCTGCATATCCAAAAATCGCTGCATTTGTTCACCGTACATCCTTGTCTGTTGTTGCATTAGTTCGGCTAGATTATCCAGAAGGTTCGGATTCTGGTCATCTCTCGTCTTCCTTTTTGGTGCCATTGTTTCTTATTTATCGCCCAATCTTAACCCCGTCATAAGTCAATAATAAATGCACAATCATATCAATCATCAAATAATACATAAAATCTATGCAACATACCTCTAAAATTTGAAGTTGATCATACCTCCCAGTCGAGATAGTTCATATGCCATCTTTTTGTCAGCAAGAAAGATTCAAACCTTTGCTCTGATACCACAACTGTAACACCCCCTAACCTAATAGTTAAAACACAAGTGTTCGTACCATTAAGTTATGGAATGCCACGACTTTGTACTTTGAAAACTTTCAATTTTAACTTTTTAAAATATATAACTCGGGAGTAATAACAAATTTCATGTCAGGACATATTATTTTTATAATTATGAAACTTTATTTATAAAATTTCAAAAACATTAACTCCGAAAAATAAAGCAAACTATTTTTATTCCTCTTGAAGTAGTACAAAAGATAACAAAACTCAACATAATAGAATACAACATAACAGAGCGGTCCTTATTCAAATTAATACATATTCTTTCATTTTATGTAATAAAGTCATTAAAATTATGGCATATTGACGGATCTCCGACTGGCCGCTCCGAAAAGGAATGATCAACTTCTAGGTGTTTACATCGTCACATAGATCATAAGAATCTAATGAGCTAAAGGCTCAGTAAGATGATACTTCTGTAATAGCAAGGTAGCATATTCATAAAACAATTAATATTATACGTTTACATATATATATATATATAAACATGTGTATGATCATGTTAGTATTCTTTTTTTTTAAAAAAAATCCTTTCCTTTTTGGGGCCCTGGAAGCAGATGCTCGACTGACAAAAGTAGACCGAGGTTTTCGGAACCTGTTTTTATAATTGGCCAGTATAATTTAAAATTTTGGTGGGTTACGCCACTATCAATGGGTTTCCCATACCGATCTTTCGACCAATCGTATTAACCGTATCCTCTATCAGTCTGTGGCTTTTCCTGACCGATATTTCCACCGCAGGTATTCACCACCCTCTTTCCTTTTTCAGTCTGTGGGTCCGCCGGTCCCTCCCGTATCCCGTGGCCTATCGCTGCCAATCAAGTACCATACTCCCCTTTTTGAAAACATACTTTCTTCATTTTCAGTCAAAAACAATCGTATTCATTTTCTTTTCAAGATATCCTTTCGTTTTATGTATGCGATGCACAATCGATCAATATAGTCACATATAACATAGTCAATATATGATTCTTATGATACAGCAAAGAAAAGTATCTATCTTACCTCAGGTCCTGTGCCTGTTGATGTGAAAAGATCAGTTTCTCTTGCTAGATGGATGTGCTAAAATCTTCGGTAGCGTGTCAGGCGGTGACCGCCAGATGTCCGTCAAATTGGCTCGGTCGGTTCGAATTCTTCCCGGTGTCCAAATTTTGATGCTCGGAACGGATTTTTGAAAATAATAATAAAATAATTTAATATTATTTTTGCAACATAGGTATTCTGTGATGAAAATTTTATCGTATCAAAATCTTCGAAACTTTTCGAAATCACTTTCATAAATTTTAAAAATGATCCTTATAATTTATTTTGAAATCTTTTCTTTTTAAATCCTTCATTTTATGCTAGGAACGTATCGGTCCAAATATCGGACAACTTGTTCGTTAGCAAAATAAATAGTATTGAAATAAGTCTTTGAATTTTTGGGGCATTACAATTGTTACTTTATAATCGTTGAGCACATCGATCTCCTTACTGAGAAACTGAGCTCCTCACCGTAACAAAATATCTTACAAATTTACCATGTTAGAAGAGATAATTAACATGTCGTATAAAACATAATGAGTATGTAAACAGCACTTATTCATGTTCATGAAATCATAATTTATATGTCATGTAATTTCATTTAAAGGCAAATATTTATTGACTTATTACGGGTATGACTGGGGCGTTACATCGGGGAAGGTTACTCCCCGATATCGGCCACTCCGAAGAGAGCTCACAATCCTGAGTATTGTGTACACTAATCCTAGCCAGCGACTTTTGTCTAGCTCAGGATCCGATCATTTCTTAGGTTGGCAACCCAACGGTGATAGGTTCATAAGAATCCACGTAAAGGTGTTTATGCATCAGAATCATTGAAATCATAATTTGCTAGTAAAACATTTCATCAAAATATAGCAAAGCTCAAATCATTTTCGTATAGAAAGCCCACCTGGACAAGTAATAAATGCAAGCAAAACAATTCTCGACTCTTCCTTATGCTTCAATATGCTGCTCCACCTTTCACGAGAAACAACTAAGTTTAGCGGTCGATTGAGCTTAACAAAGTCTAACGGACAACTGACTCGATCTACATGTTTGGACTTTAGGGTTTTACATTCGACTTTTAGTTTTAATCATAAAAGTTATGGTTCTCACAGAGAACCCAACTGACCATATAACATATGGAGCTACTAACAGCAGTAACCGACACTTGATTCTGTTACACATACCTTGGTTCAAAAACCATCATCAAATACTTAATGTAATCAAAAATATAAATGTGCAAAAAGATGGAAAGAATTAGAATTATGTGCTTGCATACGAAGAGCCGGACAGTGTATCATATTCCACTAGAAAGCCACTGAAGCCTAGTTTTATGTCCATTTTACGGATCTCAAAATTAATAAAAATGGAGAAAGTTATGACCGTCTCTGTAAAGTATATCTAAACTGTCAATTTCCGGCAAAAATGGAAAACGTCATATTGACCTAGAGCTCGTTTCTAGCAACGAAAACCCTAAACATGAAAACCCTAATAATTCATATCATACTTATAACTCAATGTAGGAGTCGACATTCAAGCATGCTTCTCGATACTACAAACTCCATTTCATAATCTTTTTTAACAATTGACTACTAACTGATAGGACGTCGAATGTACGCTCCCTGAAAACCCGGTTTAAAATATGGACCAATAAAAGTCCGACCTAGGTTCTTAGATAAGGAGATGACAACCCCAAGGTCCTTTAGAAGGTCGCCGACCTCGGAAGCCCTACTTAGCTGTAACGTCTGTTAGAAGGGCGCCGACCTCGGAGGCCCCGCTGACCTATGATATCTGATAAAGGTCGCCGACCTCGGAGGTCCCGCTTAGCTGTGACATCTGTTAGAAGGGCGCCGACCTCGGAGGCCCCCGCTGACCTATGATATCCAATAACAGGTCGCCGAACTCAAAGGTCTCTCAAACTACTGATTTGAATAGGAATGAGCCGACCTAAAAACCACCAAACTCAGGAAGGTTGAACTCTTGGGAAAGAAGATCCTGGCTCACCTGACAGAATCCCTAAGATCCAGGGGTTGAGAGCCCATACCTTGCCATCCCGGAAATCCAGGGATTGAGAGCCCATACCTTGCAATCCCGGAAATCCAGGGATGGAAAATCGCAGCTTGAATCCCTGGATATCCGGGATTCTCTCTGGGAATCAGGGAAAAATCTTTGGGGTCTCCACACCTGGTTATTTTGAAAATTTGGATAACCTTGAGGTTTCCATTTACCTCTCCCTTTTTAAAATCTGTTTTTGGGGAGTCTTTTATAATAAGCAGAATAATGTTGTGCTGCTTCTTCTGCCTTGGCCATTGCCTAGTCTCCTGTCTAGGTGGCTGCATTGTAAACCTTGGCTGCTGCCTAAACTTTTGACTGGGCTGCTGCCTATTTTGAAATGCAGGTTTGTTTCTAGGCTCAGTAGTCTGAACAAGTGTTTCTCCCTTTATGAAAGTAGTTTTAGAAGTGGAGGGAGTGTTGGGGTCATATCCAAGGCCTAGTTTTGAATAAAGCGGCCTCTGATTTATACATAGACCATCTAAGGTTATAGATGCCTTCAAGGATGTTATTTTCTTTGCTTGTGTATTACTCAGCTGTGTCAGTTTAAAAAACTCAAATTTGGCATGAGCAAGTGCAGCTGATTTCTCACTGTTTAAAATAGTTAGCTTTTTAATCTCAGTTGTGGTAATTTCAGCTGAGTTTTTTCAATTGTCTTTCAGTGCTGGATTCCATTGTGATCACTGTATTCAGTGATTGCCTTGTTGAGGAATTTTCCTCCTCTGTCTGATTTGATCTTTATGATTGAGAGAGATTTCTCATTCTGAATTTTTCTCAGCAGTTCAGGTAGCTTTGATAATATTTCACTCTTTTTATAGAGAAAAACAACCCATGTATATCTGGAGTAGTCATCTACTACTACTAAGGCATGCTTCATTCCACTCAATGTCCTTGGCTTGATGGGGCAAAAGAGATCCATATGAAGTAGATCCAGAATTCTGGTGGTGATAGTGGTATGCTGAACTGGTTTGAGAGATGCTCTGGTCTGCTTTCCCTTCTGCCATGCATCACAGAGAGCCTCTTTCTTGAATACTTATGTTGGAAGTCCTCTGACCATCTTTTGAGAACTTATATTGTTGATGGCTTTGAAATTCAGGTAACATAGTCTCTTGTGCCAGAGCCATTCATTTTCAGCAATTGTTTTTGCTAAGAAACACATATTTGGTGTTCCTAATTTCCAATCTATCAGATAGAAATCTCTTCTTCTGAATCCTTGTAGCTTCACTTCTCCAGTCAGGAGATAAATCACCATACATTTCCATCTTGTGAAGACTACTAGGTTGTTCTCATCGCAGAATTGGCTTATACTTAGGAGATTGTATTTGAGCCCTTTGAGACATTGCACTTTGGTGATGATTATGTTCCCTCTGTGCAGCTTCCCATAACCTTTGGTTTGTCCACTTGAGATATCTCCAAAAGTTATATCCGGACCTCTTTCTTTCACATATTCTGAAAGAATCTTCTTGTTCCCTGTCATGTGCCTTGAGCATCCATAGTCTACAAACCATTCTTCACCTCCTACTGTTGAACTTGAGGAGATGTGGTAGTAGTCCTCCCATATTTTCTGGAATCAGACAAGCAGATATTTAGGTACCCAAATTTGAGTGGGTCCTTTGGGGTCAGTGGGCTTTTTGGAGAATTACTTTCTCCTTGGATTATGAAAATTATGTTGATTACACCTATAAAGTGTGTGATGTCTAGATCTGTATCCCCGATTAGGATTGTATAGTGGATATGCCTCATAATATTTGTGGTGTGGTCCATTCCTAAATCTTGGCTGAGACCATTTATTAAATTTTGGGGTCTCCACACCTGGTTATTTTGAAAATTTGGATAACCTTGAGGTTTCCATTTACCTCTCCCATTTTAAAATCTGTTTTTGGGGAGTCTTTGATAATAAGAAGAATAATGTTTTGCTGCTTCTTCTGCCTTGGCCATTGCCTAGTCTCCTGTCTAGGTGGCTGCCTTGTAAACCTTGGGCTGCTGCCTATTTTGAAATGCAGGTTTGTTTCTAGGCTCAGCAGTCTGAACACGTGTTTCTCCCTTTATGAAAGTAGTTTTAGAAGTGGAGGGAGTGTTGGGGTCATATCCACGGCCTGCTTTTGAATAAAGCAGCCTCTGATTTATACATAGACCATATAAGGTTATAGATGCCTTCAAGGATGTTATTTCCTTTGCTTGTGTATTACTCAGCTGTGTCAGTTTAGAAAACTTAGATTTGACATGAGCAACTGCAGCTGATTTCTCACTGTTTAAAATAGTTAGCCTCTTAATCTCAGTTGTGGTAATTTCAGTTGAGTTTTTCAATTGTATTCAGTGCTGGTTTCCATTATGATCACTGTATTCAGTGATTGCCTTATTGAGAAATTCTCCACCTCTGTCTGGTCTGATCTTTATGATTGAGAGAGATTTCTCATTCTGAATTTTTCTCACCAGTTTAGGTAGCTTTGATAATGTTTCACTCTTTTTATAGAGAAAAACAACCCATGTATATCTGGAGTAGTCATCTATTACTGCTAAGGCATGCTTCCTTCTACTCAATGTCCTTGGCTTGATGGGGCCAAAGAGATCCATATGAAGTAGATCCAAAATTCTGGTGGTGAGAGTGGTAGGCTGAACTGGTTTGAAAGATGCTCTGGTCTTCTTTCCCTTCTGGCATGCATCACAGAGAGCCTTTTTATTGAATACTTATGTTGGAAGTCCTTTGACCAGCTTTTGAGAACTTATCTTGTTAATGGCTTTGAAATTCAGGTAAAATAGTCTCTTGTGCCAGAGCCATCCATTTTCAGCAATTGTTTTTTATAAGAAACATGTGTTTGGTGTTCCTTATTTCCAATCTATCAGATAGACATATCTTCTTCTCAATCCTTGTAGCTTCACTTCTCCAGCCAGGAGATCAATCACCATACATTTCCATCTTGTGAAAACTATTAGGTTGTTCTCATCACAGAATTGGCTTATACTTAGGAGATTGTATTTGAGCCCTTTGACACATTGCACTTTGGTGATGATTATGTTCCCTCTGTGCGGCTTCCCATAACCTTTGGTTTGTCCACTTGAGCTATCTCCAAAAGTTATATCAGGACCTCTTTCTTTCACATATTCTGAAAGAATCTTCTTGCTCCCTGTCATGTGCCTTGAGCATTCAGAGTCTACAAACCATTCTTCACCTCCTACTGTTAAACTTGAGGAGATGTGGTAGTAGTCCTCCCATATTTTCTGCAATCAGACAAGCAGATATTTAGGTACCAAAATTTGAGTGGGTCCTTTGGGGTCAGTGGGCTTTTTGGAGAATTACTTTCTCCTTGGATTATGAAAATTATATTGATTACCCCTATAAGGTGTGTGCTGTCTAGATCTATATCCCTGATTAGGATTCTATAGTGGATATGCCTCATAATGTTTGTGGTGTGGGCTATTCCTAAATCTTGGCTGAGACCATTTGTTAAATCTTTGGGGTCTCCACACCTGGTCATTTTGAAAATTTGGATAACCTTGAGATTTCCATTTACCTCTCCCATTTTAAAATTTGTTTTTGGGGAGTCTTTGATAATAAGCAGAATAATGTTTTGCTGCTTCTTCTGCCTTGGCTATTGCCTAGTCTCCTGTCTAGGTGGCTGCCTTGTAAACCTTAGCTGCTGCCTAAACTTTTGACTGGGATGCTGCCTATTTTGAAATGCAGGTTTGTTTCTAGGCTCAGTAGTCTGAACAAGTATTTCTCCCTTTATGAAAGTAGTTTTAGAAGTGGAGGGAGTGTTGGGGTCATATCCAAGGCCTAGTTTTGAATAAAGCGGCCTCTGATTTATACATAGACCATCTAAGGTTATAGATGCCTTCAAGGATGTTATTTCCTTTGCTTGTGTATTACTCAGCTGTGTCAGTTTAGAAAACTCAAATTTGGCATGAGCAAGTGCAGCTGATTTCTCACTGTTTAAAATAGTTAGCCTTTTAATCTCAGTTTTGGTAATTTCAGCTGAGTTTTTTCAATTGTATTTCAGTGCTGGATTCCATTATGATCACTGTATTCAGTGATTGCCTTGTTGAGGAATTTTCCTCCTCTGTCTGATTTGATCTTTATGATTGAGAGAGATTTCTCATTCTGAATTTTTCTCAGCAGTTCAGGTAGCTTTGATAATATTTCACTCTTTTTATAGAGAAAAACAACCCATGTATATCTGGAGTAGTCATCTACTACTGCTAAGGCATGCTTCCTTCCACTCAATGTCCTTGGATTGATGGGGCCAAAGAGATCCATATGAAGTAGATCCAGAATTCTGGTGGTGATAGTGGTAGGCTGAACTGGTTTGAGAGATGCTCTGGTCTGCTTTCCCTTCTGGCATGCATCACAGAGAGCCTCTTTCTTGAATACTTATGTTGGAAGTCCTCTGACCAGCTTTTGAGAACTTATCTTGTTGATGGCTTTGAAATTCAGGAAACATAGTCTCTTGTGCCAGAGCATCCATTTTCAGCAATTGTTTTTGATAGAAACACATATTTGGTGTTCCTAATTTCCAATCTATCCGATAGACATCTCTTCTTCTGAATCCTTGTAGCTTCACTTCTCGAGTCAGGAGATAAATTACCATACATTTCCATCTTGTGTAGACTACTAGGTTGTTCTCATCACAGAATTGGCTTATACTTAGGAGATTGTATTTGAGCCCTTTGAGACATTGCACTTTGGTGATTATTATGTTCCCTCTGTGCAGCTTCCCATAACCTTTGGTTTGTCTACTTGAGCTATCTCCAAAAGTTATATCAGGACCTCTTTCTTTCACATATTCTGAAAGAATCTTCTTGTTCCCTGTCATGTGCCTTCAGCATCCAGAGTCTACAAACCATTCTTCACCTCCTACTGTTAAACTTGAGGAGATGTGGTAGTAGTCCTCCCATATTTTCTGCAATCAGACAAGCAGATATTTAGGTACCCAAATTTGAGTGGGTCCTTTGGGGTCAGTGGGATTTTTGGAGAATTACTTTCTCCTTGGATTATGAAAATTATGTTGATTACCCCTATAAGGTGTGTGCTGTATAGATATATATCCCCGATTAGGATTGTATACTGGATATGCCTCATAATGTTTGTGGTGTGGGCCATTCCTAAATCTTGGCTGAGACCATTTATTAAATCTTTGGGGTCTCCACACCTGGTCATTTTGAAAATTTGGATAACCTTGAGGTTTCCATTTACCTCTCCCATTTTAAAATCTAATTTTGGGGAGTCTTTGATAATAAGCAAAATAATGTTGTGCTGCTTCTTCTGCCTTGGCCATTGCCTAGTCTCCTGTCTAGGTGGCTGCCTTGTAAGCCTTCGCTATTGCCTAAACTTTTGACTGGGCTGCTGCCTATTTTGAAATGCAGGTTTGTTTCTAGGATCAGCAGTCTGAACAAGTGTTTCTACCTTTATGAAAGTAGTTTTAGAAGTGGAGGGAATGTTGGGGTCATATCCAAGGCCTGATTTCGAATAAAGCGGTCTCTAATTTATACATAGACCATCTAAGGTTATAGATGCCTTCAAGGATGTTATTTCCTTTGCTTGTGTATTACTCAGCTGTGTCAGTTTAGAAAACTCAAATTTGGCATGAGCAAGTGCAACTGATTTCTCACTGTTTAAAATAGTTAGCCTTTCAATCTGAGTTGTGGTAATTTCAGCTGAGTTTTTTCAATTGTATTTCAGTGCTGGATTCCATTATGATCACTGTATTCAGTGATTGCCTTGTTGAAGAATTTTCCTCCTCTGTCTGATTTGATCTTTATGATTGAGAGAGATTTCTCATTCTGAATTTTTCTCAGCAGTTCAGGTAGCTTTGATAATATTTCACTCTTTTTATAGAGAAAAACAACCCATGTATATCTGGAGTAGTCATCTACTACTACTAAGGCATGCTTCCTTCCACTCAATGTCCTTGGATTGATGGGGCCAAAGAGATCCATATGAAGTAGATCCAGAATTCTGGTGGTGATAGTGGTAGGCTGAACTGGTTTGAGAGATGCTCTGGTCTGCTTTCCCTTCTGGCATGCATCACAGAGAGCCTCTTTCTTTAATACTTATGTTGGAAGTCCTCTGACCAGCTTTTGAGAACTTATCTTGTTGATGGCTTTGAAATTCAGGTAACATAGTCTCTTGTGCCAGAGCCATCCATTTTCAGCAATTGTTTTTGATAAGAAACACATATTTGGTGTTCCTAATTTCCAATCTATCAGATAGACATCTCTTCTTCTGAATCCTTGTAGCTTCACTTCTCGAGTCAGGAGATAAATTACCATACATTTCCATCTTATGTAGACTACTAGGTTGTTCTCATCACAGAATTGGCTTATACTTAGGAGATTGTATTTGAGCCCTTTGAGACATTGCACTTTGGTGATTATTATGTTCCCTCTGTGCAGCTTCCCATAACCTTTGGTTTGTCTACTTGAGCTATCTCCAAAAGTTATATCAGGACCTCTTTCTTTCACATATTCTGAAAGAATCTTCTTGTTCCCTGTCATGTGCCTTGAGCATCCAGAGTCTACAAACCATTCTTCACCTCCTACTGTTAAACTTGAGGAGATGTGGCAGTAGTCTTCCCATATTTTCTGCAATCAGACAAGCAGATATTTAGGTACCCAAATTTGAGTGGGTCCTTTGGGGTCAGTGTGATTTTTGGAGAATTACTTTCTCCTTGGATTATGAAAATTATGTTGATTACCCCTATAAGGTGTGTGCTGTCTAGATATATATCCCCGATTAGGATTGTATACTGGATATGCCTCATAATGTTTGTGGTGTGGGCCATTCCTAAATCTTGGCTGAGACCATTTATTAAATCTTTGGGGTCTCCACACCTGGTCATTTTGAAATTTTGGATAACCTTGAGGTTTCCATTTACCTCTCCCATTTTGAAATCTAATTTTGGGGAGTCTTTGATAATAATCAAAATAATGTTGTGCTGCTTCTTCTGCCTTGGCCATTGCCTAGTCTCCTATCTAGGTGGCTGCCTTGTAAACCTTGGCTGTTGCCTAAACTTTTGACTGAGCTGCTGCCTATTTTGAAATGCAGGTTTGTTTCTAGGATCAGCAGTCTGAACAAGTGTTTCTACCTTTATGAAAGTAGTTTTAGAAGTGGAGGGAGTGTTGGGGTCATATCCAAGGCCTGATTTTGAATAAAACGGTCTCTAATTTATACATAGACCATCTAAGGTTATAGATGCCTTCAAGGATGTTATTTCCTTTGCTTGTGTATTACTCAGCTGTGTCAGTTTAGAAAACTCAGATTTGACATGAGCAAGTGCAGCTGATTTCTCACTGTTTAAAACAGTTAGCCTTTTAATCTCAGTTGTGGTAATTTCAGCTGAGTTTTTTCAATTGTATTTCAGTGCTGGATTCCATTATGATCACTGTATTCAGTGATTGCCTTGTTGAGGAATTTTCCTCCTCTGTCTGATTTGATCTTTATGATTGAGAGAGATTTCTCATTCTGAATTTTTCTCAGCAGTTCAGGTAGCTTTGATAATATTTCACTCTTTTTATATAGACAAACAATCCATGTATATCTAGAGTAGTCATCTACTACTGCTAAGGCATGCTTCCTTCCACTCAATGTCCTTGGCTTGATGGGGCCAAAGAGATCCATATGAAGTAGATCCAGAATTCTGGTGGTGATAGTTGTAGGCTGAACTGGTTTGAGAGATACTCTGGTCTGCTTTCCCTTCTGGCATGCATCACAGAGAGCCTCTTTCTTTAATACTTATGTTGGAAGTCCTCTGACCAACTTTTGAGAACTTATCTTGTTGATGGCTTTGAAATTCAGGTAACATAGTCTCTTGTGCCAGAGCCATCCATTTTCAGCAATTGTTTTTTATAAGAAACACATATTTGGTGTTCCTAATTTCCAATCTATAAGATAGACATCTCTTCTTTTGAATCCTTGTAGCTTCACTTCCCCAGTCAGGAGATCAATCACCATACATTTCCATCTTGTGAAGACTATTAGGTTGTTCTCATCACAGAATTGGCTTATACTTGGGAGATTGTATTTAATCCCTTTGACACATTGCACTTTGGTGATGATTATGTTCCCAATGTGCAGCTTCCCATAAACTTTGGTTTGTCCACTTAAACTATCTCCAAAAGTTATATCAGGACCTCTTTCTTCCACATATTCTGAAAGAATCTTCTTGTTCCCTGTCATGTGCCTTCAGCATCCAGAGTCTACAAACCATTCTTCACCTCCTACTGTTAAACTTGAGGAGATGTGGTAGTAGTCCTCCCATATTTTCTGCAATCAGACAAGCAGATATTTAGGTACCCAAATTTGAGTGGATCCTTTGGGGTCAGTGGGCTTTTTGGAGAATTACTTTCTCCTTGGATTATGAAAATTATGTTGATTACCCCTATAAGGTGTGTGATGTCTAGATATATATCCCTGATTAGGATTGTATACTGGATATGCCTCATAATATTTGTGGTGTGGGACATTCCTAAATCTTGGCTGAGACCATTTATTAAATATTTGGGGTCTCCACACCTGGTCATTTTGAAAATTTGGATAACCTTGAGGTTTACATTTACCTCTCCCATTTTAAAATCTATTTTTAGGGAGTCTTTGATAATAAGCAGAATATGTTTTGCTGCTTCTTCTGCCTTGGCCATTGCCTAGTCTCCTGTCTAGGTGGTTGTCTTGTAAACCTTGGCTGTTGCCTAAACTTTTGACTGGGCTGCTGCCTATTTTGAAATGCAGGTTTTTTCTAGGCTCAGCAGTCTGAACAAGTGTTTCTACCTTTATGAAAGTAGCTTTAGAAGTGGAGGGAGTGTTGGGGTCATATCCAAGGCCTGATTTTAGATAAAGCGGCCTCTGATTTATACATAGACCATCTAAGGTTATAGATGCCTTCAAGGATGTTATTTCCTTTGCTTGTGTATTACTCAGTTGTGTCATATTAGAAAACTCAGATTTGACATGAGCAAGTGCAGCTGATTTCTCACTGTTTAAAACAGTTAGCCTTTTAATCTCAGTTGTGGTAATTTCAGCTGAGTTTTTTCAATTGTATTTCAGTGCTGGATTCCATTATAATCACTATATTCGGTGATTGCCTTGTTTAGAAATTTTCCACCTCTGTCTGATCTGATCTTTATGATTGAGAGAGATTTCTCATTCTAAATTTTTCTCAGCAGTTTAGGTAGCTTTGATAATGTTTCACTCTTTTTATAGAGAAAAACAACCCATGTATATCTGGAGTAGTCATCTACTACTGCTAAGTCATGCTTCCTTTCACTCAATGTCCTTGGCTTGATGGGGACAAGGAGATCCATATGAAGTAGATCACGAATTTTGGTGGTGAGAGTGGTAGGCTGAACTGGTTTGAAAGATGCTCTGGTCTGCTTTCCCTTCTGGCATGCACCACAGAGAGCCTCGTTATTGAATACTTATGTTGGAAGTCCTATGACCAGCTTTTGAGAACTTATCTTGTTAATGGCTTTGAAATTCAGGTAAAATAGTCTCTTGTGCCAGAGCCATCCATTTTCAGCAATTGTTTTTTATAAGAAACATGTGTTCGGTGTTCCTTATTTCCAATCTATAAGATAGACATATCTTCTTCTCAATCCTTGTAGCTTCACTTCTCCAGTCAGGAGATCAATCACCATACATTTCCATCTTGTGAAGACTATTAGGTTGTTCTCATCACAGAATTGGCTTATACTTGGGAGATTGTATTTGAGCCCTTTGACACATTGCACTTTGGTGATGATTATGTTCCCACTGTGCAGCTTCCCATAACCTTTGGTTTTTCCACTTGAAATATCTCCAAAAGTTATATCACGACCTCTTTCTTTCACATATTCTGAAGGAATCTTCTTGTTCCCTGTCATGTGCCTTCAGCATCCAGAGTCTACAAACCATTCTTCACCTCCTACTGTTAAACTTGAGGAGATGTGGTAGTAGTCCTCCCATATTTTCTACAATCAGACAAGCATATATTTAGGTACCCAAATTTGAGTGGATCCTTTGGGGTCAGTGGGCTTTTTGGAGAATTACTTTCTCCTTGGATTATGAAAATTATGTTGATTACCCCTATAAGGTGTGTGCTGTCTAGATATATATCCCTGATTAGGAATGTTTACTCGATATGCCTCATAATGTTTGTGGTGTGGGCCATTCCTAAATCTTGGCTGAGACCATTTATTAAATATTTGGGGTCTCCACACCTGGTCATTTTGAAAATTTGGATAACCTTGAGGTTTACATTTACCTCTCCCATTTTAAAATCTATTTTTGGGGAGTCTTTGATAATAAGCAGAATAATGTTTTGCTGCTTCTTCTGCCTTGGCCATTGCCTAGTCTCCTGTCTAGGTGGCTGCCTTGTAAACCTTGGTTGTTGCCTAAACTTTTGACTGGGCTGCTGCCTATTTTGAAATGCAGGTTTGTTTCTAGGCTCAGCAGTCTGAACAATTGTTTCTACCTTTATGAAAGTAGTTTTAGAAGTGGAGGGAGTGTTGGGGTCATATCTAAGGCCTGATTTTGAATAAAGCGGCCTCTGATTTATACATAGACCATCTAAGGATATAGATGCCTTCAAGGGTGTTATTTCCTTTGCTTGTGTATTACTCAGTTGTGTCATATTAGAAAACTCAAATTTGTCATGAGCAAGTGCAGCTGATTTCTCACTGTTTCAAACAGTTAGCCTTTTAATCTCATTTGTGGTAATTTCAGCTGAGTTTTTTCAATTGTATTTCAGTGCTGGATTCCATTATAGTCACTATATTCGGTGATTGCCTTGTTGAGAAATTTTCCACCTCTGTCTGATCTGATCTTTATGATTGAGAGAGATTTCTCATTCTGAATTTTTCTCAGCAGTTCAGGTAGCTTTGATAATATTTCACTCTTTTTATAGAGAAAAACAACCCATGTATATCTGGAGTAGTCATCTACTACTGCTAAGTCATCCACTCAATGTCCTTGGCTTCATGGGGCCAAAAAGATCCATATGAAGTAGATCCAGAATTCTGGTGGTGAGAGTGGTAGGCTGAACTGGTTTGAGAGATGCTCTGGTCTGCTTTCCCTTCTGGCATGCATCACAGAGAGCCTCTTTCTTGAATACTTATGTTGGAAGTCCTCTGACCAGCTTTTGAGAACATATCTTGTTGATGGCTTTGAAATTCAGGTAACATAGTCTCTTGTGCCAGAGCCATCCATTTTCAGCAATTGATTTTATAAGAAACACATATTTGGTGTTCCTAATTTCCAATCTATCAGATAGACATCTCTTCTTCTGAATCCTTGTGGCTTCACTTCTCCAGTCAGGAGATCAATCACCATACATTTCCATCTTGTGAAGACTACTAGGTTGTTCTCATCACAGAATTGGCTTATACTTAGGAGATTGTATTTGAGCCCTTTGACACATTGCACTTTGGTGATGATTATGTTCCCTCTGTGCAGCTTCCCATAACCTTTAGTTTGTCTACTTGAGCTATCTCCAAAAGTTATATCAAGACCTCTTTCTTTCACATATTCTGAAAGAATCTTCTTGTTCCCTGTCATGTGCCTTGAGTATCCAGAGTCTATAAACCATTCTTCACCTCCTACTGTTGAACTTGAGGAGATGTGGTAGTAGTCCTCCCATATTTTCTGCAATCAGACAAGCAGATATTTAGGTAACTAAATTTGAGTGGGTCCTTTGGGGTCAGTGGTTTTTTGGAGAATTACTTTCTCCTTGGATTATGAAAATTATGTTGATTACCCCTATAAGGTGTGTGCTATCTAGATCTATATCCCTGATTAGGATTGTATAAAACTTAACTGTGTATAAATTTAGACAAGACTTATATAACATGTACTTTGAAATGGAGAGTGCCTGTATTCACTAAGGGTTAATGGAAGCATATGTTATAGTCTGCTAATGGGATTAGTGTACTCGGACTCGACAAATCTCGATTCGGTCATATATTTCAATTTGGGATAGTCAATGGCTGAATCGAAAAGTTGTGATACGTAAACTATTGGATTTTTATGTATCTAATACATGGAATATGAGTAAAATGTAGCGAAATAATAAACAAGAGACCTAAGGTGATGATCTCATGCAGTAATTTAATCGTTTAATTAAAGGGCTCACTGAATTACCTTAATCGTTGAACAAACCTAGATCCCAAGAAACTGATGAAATTCAACTTCCTCTTTTAGTGATCCACACACGAACAATTACACAAGCCAGACGGTTAGATCCTTACGAATAATGTTGATTAATAGTACAATAAACAATGCATTGCCAGAAGGATTGCACTATTGATCAAGATAAACTAAGGGGGGAACATGGGACGACAGAACCAGGATTCCTACCATAGAAAAAAGGGTGGCTGATTTGTAACGGGAGGGGGTATTTTTTTGTCTCTCATAACTAGGGTTTTGTGATCTTTTTTTACGACAAATTGCCATAGATACCTTATTTATACTAAGTAAATCCTAGAGTCGAAACTCTAGTATTTGCTGACTTACAATTTAACTTATTAAATGATACAATATATATATAATATTCCATATTATATATTACTTATTATTTAATCATTTAATAAATATAATATCCAATATTATATTTATTATTCCTTGATGATATAATTAAATAATATAATATATAACATCATACATTAGTGACTTTAATTCCGTAATAAATATAATATCCAATAATATACATATTAATTATGCTTACTTGTCTTTAATTGTCATATGTGTGACCCAAAAGGCTTGTATCATGTTGGCAATTATTTAATACCTTATTAAATAATAAATCATAAGTGGTCTTGAGCATAACATTATGACTACCCAAGTAATATAACTTTATAGTCCACTAAACCATTCAACGTGTCAAACCCCTTTGTCGTGCGATATCATATTTGAACTAAGTCGTGAAAACTGTCATACTTATTATGTTCGAATGCTTTATTGATTTTAAGTATACTGATTGAATCAAATGTTCTTAATTTGAGCATGGCCATGCATTTGCTTCAGTCCTACTTATCGAGGAGCCGAATGGATGTCTCTCTCCCAAATGAGAGGGACAAATCCCCATCTTAATTATTCATTATCCTTTACATAACTCCCATTAATCCTATCGCTAACCTTTATGATCACCATGTTTTAGATGACGTTGGATTACATCAAGGCATATCAGTTATCATGTTGGACTCTATGATAATCTCACGTTCAAAAATTTATTTACATAATGTTATATTGAGATTCACTTATGACATTTCGATGTACTGATCTATGTAACGCCCCCAAATCCCATTGGGTTATTACAGTGCCGTGGACCCCACACCAGGAGATCCACCAGGCGAACACAACTAAAATAAAACAAACTGACCAAAAGTGAAATCACAGTCCCTACTATGATATCCGACATACTATTCCGATATGGAATTTCAACGACAAGAATGGGCCCACATGTCCAAAATAAAAATACAACAACATCCACGAGCCCTACTCGGATAATACAAAATGACAACAACTGACGAAACTAGAGTACTCCAAACTATCTGACCGACATGAACACCGAAACAACTCTGACTAGTATCGCTCGAATGCCTCGTCGCCATCGTCATGCCCTTGTGTCTCAACTCTCTCCTCGCAAATACCTAAAACATGAAAACATGTTCCGCCCCCACGGGGTCAGTCATCCAGATAATGAATGTCAAATGCATGTACGACATGATATGCATCCGAAGGCAAAATAAATGGTACAATAATGATAATACGAGATGCTCACAAACCAAGGTAAGAACCGAGCATTCATGAAATATTATGCCCACGGCATACGATCAATACCTGCTCAACAGGTTAGAACACAAGTGCCCAACGATGAATCATCAATAGAGAACACAAAAATGAATTACCTGAAGGTAAACCCAAACCATAGCTGAAATAAATACGAATCACAATGCCCGAAGGCTCCAACGGAAATACCAAAACATCACAATGGCCTGAAAGCCCTTCAACCGAAGTTGCCAAAATATCACAATGGTCTTAAAACCACTCAGCCGAAGTTGCCAATCATCACAATGGCCTGAAAGCCAAACAGCCGGAAATTGTATATCAGCACAATGCAGATCTCAAAGAAACAACCTGACTATCGAACATACCCCTCGGCGTATGAACAACCAGTCGCAAACCGTCGAACATATCCAATACAACATGGATTATGAACAACTAAACCAATAAGGCTCAAAAGGGACATCACAGTACGCCTAATCCGGAAATGTGTCCGTGCACATATCCACCCCGTATACAGAATCCAGAATATACGTGGCACAATGTACCTAATTAGCCTCATGAACTACGTCTCGTGTGCACGATCTAATGCGGAAACAGCCACGCATGACCATCGCGTGCCTGGCTAAAAATCCTACACATAACCAATCGGCACGCAAATATGATTCCAGATATGTCACGATGCAACATGACAACGAAACTCAAAGGATAACACATCCAATAAGGATCAAAAGACTCACCACAGTGAACAATGACACATGGATAATGAAAGATCGATACGACCAGCAATATCCAAAACAACCATCCTGGGATCACAATCCCTAAGGACCGATTAACACGATCAACAATCACAACACAACAATCCTGGAATCCTCAACCCTCAACGATCACAAAATTACTGAGTTCACAAGAATAATAGTATGTTGCCTTGAGACGGCCAACATGACTATAATAACTCACGGATGGGCACCGTCCTCGACAGTCCTAATTCAATACCTCGATTGTCTTAGAACGACCAATCAATAACGACTCAACGGATGGGAACTATCCTCGACAGTCCCAATTCAATACTTCGATTGTCTTAGAACGACCAATCGATAACAACTCATCGGATGGGAAATGTCCTCGACAATGCCAATTCAATACTTCGATTGTCTTAGAACGACCAATCGATAACAATAATACCACAGGTGTCTCGGCACCTTTAATCGGTTACCGATAATGAAGATGATAATCGAATACGTCAATGCCTTCAATCGGCCATTACAACATCAATAACGAAGCACCAATATCAATAACAATGATCACAACTATGTCTTAAATCGACATCAATATCAACAACAACAATCGATACATCGATACTGCGAACCGGCTATCGACAATAACATCCACAACGAGTATCTCAATGCCTTAAATGGATTTTGCCGAACAAGAATAACATTTGACATAATTTGCCGAAGGGTATCGTATTAAACAATCCCCAGATATCAACAAAATCATGAAGAGACCAAGTCTCGAAATGATACAACACATTCATACACATACATGATAACATTAATCTCATTGACTAGTACAAGTATAAAACTTGCCTCAAACCGAAGGCGAGAAAGTCCTCCAACGAACGACGAACGACATCCTCCGACGATCACAAGTACTCGAACAACCTTGAATGAAATACATTTCATTCAATAACACAAAATCAATAGAAAACAACACCAGAGACAATCCCGATTCAATCACGAATCGGTTAAACTCCACAAACGAATATCATAGTTCTCAACTATGAATTCTAACATCCTCCAACACCTCAATGATCAATTAACATGTTCATTATGTTCTTAACACTTGTGAAAAACAATTCAACAAGGATTATCAAGAACAACATCAAATCAATCATCTCAAAATGATAATAACACCAAAATCCTCATCAATACTTCAAGAATGTAATCAACCCTACAAACATGATGTCTAAACAATAATCAACCACCAATTCATCATGAATTCAGATTAATCAACAAAATTAACTTAACCATTTCAGAATTATGATAATCACATCCTAATTCATCATAAATCCTTACTAAAATGGTTATAATCTATCAATAACACAACCAATAACAATAATCATCTGAATGATATGTTAATCATCTAAAAATCTTTACATAACTCTTCCTAGACATGATTATTAACTCTAAGTATCCTTAAACATCAAGAACACAATCAAACTCAAGCTATATCATCATGTTCTTTATCATAACTTCATCAAAACTATGAAGAACCATACTATCCTCCAACAAATCATCAAAACATGAAGTAACCAACAATAACAACATCATAATCTCAAGTTCAACACCAGATTAATGACATACCACTTGAAGAAGTGAAGAAAAACCTAAAACCATCAAGAAACACTCCAAACTCCAAGATCTTAAGCTTCAATCCAAGTTATGAAGCTCCAAATCAAGTTGGAAGAGGCTGGAAAAGACTAAGGGATGCAAAGGGATGATTTCTAGAGGAAGAAATCGAAAATGGATTGTGAGAAAATGAAAGACGAATCATGTCTTTATAATCTGCACAATGCATTACGGCCGCTACAACACCACCTTAACGTATGTTATGCCTTTAACGTACGTTATTGTAACACCCCCAATCCGCTCAGGGATATTACACGCCGTAGAACCTTTCCTCAAGGATCTACCAGGCTGGTAACGACATATAACAACTCAACCATGCCTTTAAGGCTAAAATGACTCAGTAGACCGATTTGGTCTTTCAACAAATACATACAACTCAAATACAACTCATGCCCACGCAGGGGTCAAAAAATCTGACCACACCGCATAACGGGAAAATATAGCAGCGGAAAAATAGAGTACAACTGAACCAATAAACAAAGTACGGTTCCTCATGTGATTAGTATCGATCATCTTTCATCATCCTTCGTGCCGACCCTGTGTTATGCTCCAAAACCTGAATACAAAAACAGACATCCACCCCCCGAATACTCGGGGGTTAGCAAAACTCCACTGTTTTGCTAGTGCAAGAACAAAGTGCAAATACGAGCCATACCATTCACATTCCACGAATAACAATAACCAAGTATCCTCAAAGATCCAAACGAAACGAAAAGTACTTCCCGAGGCAAGAGTTGAGAAAACATTTCAAAATCGAAATATCATAAATCAATGGAAGTAATTTATAAAACGGTTTAGAATGCCATCGAGAGTTTTAATAGAAAACAATTTAGGATTATCAAATCCTACTTTTCAAAATCCAAAAGACAGAAAGGGGTCACCGCCCCAAAGGTTTACTTTCAGAAAAATGACATTTACCAAACCGTTGGGATTATAGCCCCAAATCTCATCAACTCACAGTACAAAAGAACGACTACAAGGTTCGTCTCCCAACATCAAAATCCACAAATAAAGGATTTAAAACAAACAATAAAATACTCTAGTGCCATCCTAGCCAAGTAGGCCAAGCAAACAACTTACCTCTTACACACTTAGTCAATGCATGCAATCATGAAAACCATTCAAAAGCACTCATTTCCGGAAATGCCAATAGTCAAACCACATTTGTGAAATGCACCACAATTAACCGTGGATCCACCCCTCCGTGGACCCCTACCGAGACCCCGTCGGATCTAACCCATAGTGGTTAAAAGCAAGCTCGCGGATCCACCCCTCCGTGGACCCCTACCGAGACCCCGTCGGATCTAACCCATAGTGAGCATACACACACACACGTTACTCATGCAATACTAATATGCTAAGAATGTAAGTTCATCAAGAATACTTACTAGAGATGGCCACTAATCCGACACCATTATCAAACTCTTCAAAACACAATAACAAGATTAAACACGGAATACACGATTCCATAACTTTAAACAACAGGGATATCATCAAAACCTCTAACGTTCAAAATAATCAAATCATAATAAATTCCCAAAATACAACGTTCACAAAACACACACGCGTTTTGAAAGAGAGCCTTTAACGAGGCCAAACCGAAATCTTTTGAAACTTCATTTCAAATGACCAAACAAACACGTCAAGACGACCACTGATCATCATATCCATAAAACGAGAAAAGTATGGACAAGGTACTTGCCTCGAATAACCACAACGCGGAGAATCGGCCGAAGTAGGTTGGCACGAACCGACTACGAACTCGCCGACTCCACCGAACGACAATCCTCAAAAATGAACTACGAACGAAAACAATAACAACGAAAATGAATTCCAAAGTACGACCCAAAGCCGCTGAATTCAAAGAACAAATGACGAAGGTTCAAGGATTTCCCCCAAAACGGCCAAGAACACGATTCGTCCCGTCAAATCACGGAAACGGAATTCCAAGTTGAAATATGGATATACAATCCATAGAATATGTTTAACAACATCATTTAACCATAATCGATCCATCGAAAATGGATGAAAAACGAGATCGAGGACAAATCCCCCGAAAAGTCGACTCGAAGGAAATCAAGAAATATACTTCGATTCGACGAAGAACAATGGATTAAATGATGTTAAACACAAGAATACTACCAAGATTAATCATACCCATCATGAATTAATCAACAACACGGAACGAATCGGACAAAAATGCAAAAACCCCCAAATTCACGAAATTAGGGTTCTAAGAAAGGTTACCTTGATTCGCTGGATCAAAGGACGATAACGGATGATTGATTGATGTTATGAACTCAAGAACTTCTTGGATTTGTTGTTCAACAACATGGCTCCACGATCTCTAAGTCTCCAGCCGCGGAAGAGAAAGGTAGGAAATGAAAAACGAGATGAAATGTGACTGCTCTGTCACATTTATACTGGGCCGGACTAGCACGCGCTAGGCTGCCGAGCTAGCGTGCGCTATCGGCCCAGGCCGCAGTCCAGTGCCCACACTGCCCTACTGACTCGGCCAGGTAGCGTGCGCAGCCTTCCGGTCGTAGCGCGCGCTACCTGCCGGTCGTAGCGTACACAATGCCCGACAGTAGCGTGCACTACCTGCCGAGCCTGACCGATTCTAGAACCCCTGGACTCCACTGTCCGCACTCGATAAGCGTCGTTAGGCGGCCGGTGGCGTGCGCTACACCCTACCGGTTAGCGCGCAGCCCTTCCGGCCAGAAGCGTGCGCTACGCCGGTTCTGCCGCACTGTCCGGCCGGTGCCCTAATCGTCCGGCCAGATCCATAACCGTCCGGCGATGCGACCACCAGGGCTCGACGACCCGATTTCCGAAAACGTACGGAACGAACACGACGAAAAGTTCGCGGACAACATCAACGACCCGGAATGAAAACATAATACCATAATTAGTCATACGCGTCCAAGAAACGGGTCGAGACAACAATTACAGATACGGATACCCGTAACTTTCAAGAAATTACGAAATGGCCCAAAACGCCCGGAAATCACGATACGTGATCGAATAACCAAACCGAAGTTCAAAACACGTCTAACAAAGTTAAACGGACTTACGGGAAACTCGAAACAACAGTTTCGAACGAGATTCGCAAGAATGGAACTCAAGTGCGGAAAAGTCGCTAAAAAGCACGGAACTCAACAAAACGACACCGAAACGAACTCGGATGACAAAAAGTGCAGAATTAATCATTCTCAGAATGACGAAACGGTCATGAGCGAGTCGTCAAAACGGACTTCCGCTGAAAAAAAGAAATTACCGAAAATCGAAAATTGCGGATATTACATTCTACCCTCCTTAAAAGAAGTTTCGTCCCGAAACTTAAAACAAGTAGGGAGAAGCAATATCCCGCCAGGAAAACTCAACGAGATATGTAAGAAACGCGTAACTAATGCCCAACGGCGAAACGTTACAAACAACGCAACGGAATATACGGTGTGAAAACACGCTCCACGACCAGACCTGGCGTCGCCGTTAGGGATATAATAAAACCAACAAGTGACAAGCGTCATCAAATAGACAATACAATCGAGTCGATTATACGAACAATCACAAAACACAACGAACGATAATCAATACGATTGACCAACCCAACGGTACATCAATCAAAACGCGAGCCAATCGCTGAACAAATACGGAATTCCACCGCCCAAGGGTTGGAAGACCGAAAACGAGACTAATTTCCCAAACTTAAGGGAATTAGGAAGGAGCCTGAATGCTCAACAATCATGAAACGAGAACAAAAACCGAACAAGCAAACGATCGAGACAACAAAGATCGAACAATCATGTCCGAAACACGAAGGATAATAAAATTCAAACAACTCCCAGGATGATCTGGTGAGAACTACAAGACATGCATTCCCATAAGATCCACAGGGAAGGGAATAACGATTGAAAAGTCACAACAACAAACGAGTTATTCCAAAACAATACCACACTCGTTCGATCAACAAAAGCAAGGGGCAGGACAAGCTCAGAAATGTCAACGAACATAATGAGTCGACAGAGTCGAAAACACAAGAGTTCCAAATTTGATCCACTTCGAATAAAAGAACTAATAGAACCAGATGATGTCACTCCTGAACAAAGTTCACAAGAATCGAACTGAACCCGAAAAAGTCACATCGATAACCAGATCGACCCACAATAAGATCACAGCTCGTTCGGACGATGAAACCGAAATACAGAACAAGTTCATAAAGTATCAACGAACATGAGCGAATCGATAGACTGGAGAAAGAGAAAATACCGAAGTCAAAATAGTACGGGTATTACCTCCGACCTCGTCCACGAAATTCACAAAAACAGGAGCAAGGTAACAAGACATTAAACAACCGACACATAACAGAACGATCACCGATGCACACGGTCGTACCAAACCAAGCTCTAACAGCTCGCACATGCGCGACAATGCAGAAATCACTACGAGGCGATAATATTCAACACCAACACCCCGCCTCTCACAGGGGGCTAACACAACAAATGTGTGGAAAACAACTCAACTCTCACGCCGCCAACTCGATCATACTCGGGAGCAAACATCAAAATGAAAATGCGAACATCATACATACATACCCAGCCCTCAAACGGGAATGGATAGGTTTTAAAAACGAAAACCTCATTTTGAAAATAATTTAGAAGAACACCGGTTGGTCTTGAGTATTACCTTTCAAAAAAAATACAAACGTGAAACATCGTTATCGAGACTTTGGAGAACCATTTCGCATTTGATAAAAATGAGGACACTTTCTCTTAGTGAAAACTTTCAAAATATTCGACCCTCGGGTCTAAATAAACGTGTTTCTAAAACATTGAAAATATCTCAAAACATTTTGGTCCTCGAGGTAGAAAAATTTTGAAATATATTGTGGCACCTTGGCTGTACCACAAGAAAATAACTCATTTGAAAAGTATGTCTCGAAATTTATTTTTCTAAGATACTCAAGGTTTTCAAAAATCGAATAGGCCAGAATGCCCAAAACTCACACATATCGACGTTCACTAAAACAACTCCTAGTACACGCATCAAAACGTTTAAAAACAAGACAATACATGTCTTTAAACAGAAATAAACGATAAAATACCACATTCGGAACAAAACCACTGACCCCATTCGAGGCCTCTAAGGACCCTCCCGCACTGGCTAGTGAACAAGTCGAACGCATATAAGCACAAAGCTTCCACAATAGAACCTGTAAAATGTGCAAATCGATTCGAAAATCATCAACAACGGACAAAAACAACAATAAAAAGACATCACAAGCGACGACACTCCTCGTATAAATCAAATACGAGAGTCGACTAAATACATATCGTGAAATCAAAATCCACGTAAGGATTCCACCACTTAACAAATAATCATAAAAATAGCTCGTGTCACACGAGGCACAACACAAAGAAGGGAGACTTACTTCCACAGGTCGCACGAAGATGATGATAGCCCACGATACTAATCACGACCAACAAACTCAAATGACGCGTCGCGACACGACTCAGTCAGATAAAATCCGACGAAACAAGACTCAAACAACACGACTTGACCCGACAGCCTAGGTTTCCACAATCTAAGCTCCGATACCATTTATGTAACACCCCCAATCCGCTCAGGGATATTACACGCCGTAGAACCTTTCCTCAAGGATCTACCAGGCTGGTAACGACATATAACAACTCAACCATGCCTTTAAGGCTAAAATGACTCAGTAGACCGATTTGGTCTTTCAGCAAATACATACAACTCAAATACAACTCATGCCCACGCAGGGGTCAAAATACAACCACACCCGTACAACGGGAAAATATAGCAGCGGAAAAATAGAGTACAACTGAACCAATAAACAAAGTACGGTTCCTCATGTGATTAGTATCGATCAACTTTCATCATCCTTCGTGCCGACCCTGTGTTATGCTCCAAAACCTGAATGCAAAAACAGACATCCACCCCCCGAATACTCGGGGGTTAGCAAAACTCCACTGTTTTGCTAGTGCAAGAACAAAGTGCAAATACGAGCCATACCATTCACATTCCACGAATAACAATAACCAAGTATCCTCAAAGATCCAAACGAAACGAAAAGTACTTCCCGAGGCAAGAGTTGAGAAAACATTTCAAAATCAAAATATCATAAATCAATGGAAGTAATTTATAAAACGGTTTAGAATGCCATCGAGAGTTTTAATAGAAAACAATTTAGGATTATCAAATCCTACTTTTCAAAATCCAAAAGACAGAAAGGGGTCACCGCCCCAAAGGTTTACTTTCCGAAAAATGACATTTACCAAACCGTTGGGATTTTAGCCCCAAATCTCATCAACTCACAGTACAAAATAACGACACAAGGTTCGTCTCCCAACATCAAAATCCACAAATAAAGGATTTAAAACAAACAACAAAATACTCTAGTGCCATCCTAGCCAAGTAGGCCAAACGAACAACTTACCTCTTACACACTTAGTCAATGCATGCAATCATGAAAACCGTTCAAAAGCACTCATTCCCGGAAATGCCAATAGTCAAACCACATTTGTAAAATGCACCACAATTAACCGTGGATCCACCCCTCCGTGGACCCCTACCGAGACTTCGTCGGATCTAACCCATAGTGGTTAAAAGAAAGCTCGCGGATCCACCCCTCCGTGGACCCCTACCGAGACCCCGTCGGATCTAACCCACAGTGAGCATACACACACACACGTTACTCATGCAATACTAATATGCTAAGAATGTAAGTTCATCAAGAATACTTACTAGAGATGGCCACTAATCCGACTCCATTATCAAACTCTTCAAAACACAATAACAAGATTAAACACGGAATACACGATTCCATAACTTTAAACAACAGGGATATGATCAAAACCTCCAACGTTCAAAATAATCAAATCATAATCAATTCTCAAAATACAACGTTCACAAAACACACACGCGTTTTGAAAGAGAGCCTTTAACGAGGCCAAACCAAAATCTTTTGAAACTTCATTTCAAATGACCAAACAAACACGTCAAGACGACCACCGATCATCATATCCATAAAACGAGAAAAGTATGGACAAGGTACTTGCCTCGAATAACCACAACGCGTAGAATCGGCCGAAGTAGGTTGGCACGAACCGACTACGAACTCGCCGACTCCACCGAACGACAATCCTCAACAATGAACTACGAACGAAAACAATAACAACAAAAATGAATTCCAAAGTACGACCCAAAGCCGCTGAATTCAAAGAACAAATGACGAAGGTTCAAGGATTTCCCCCAAAACGGCCAAGAACACGATTCGTCCCGTCAAATCACGGAAACGGAATTCCAAGTTGAAATATGGATATACAATCCATAGAATATGTTTAACAACATCATTTAACCATAATCGATCCATCGAAAGCGCATGAAAAACGAGATCGAGGACAAATCCCCCGAAAAGTCGACTCGAAGGAAATCAAGAAATATACTTCGATTCGACGAAGAACAATGGATTAAATGATGCTAAACACAAGAATACTACCAAGATTAATCATACCCATCATGAATTAATCAACAACACGGAACGAATCGGACAAAAATGTAAAAACCCCCAAATTCACGAAATTAGGGTTCTAAGAAAGGTTACCTTGATTCGCTGGATCAAAGGACGATAACGGATGATTGATTGATGTTATGAACTCAAGAACTTCTTGGATTTGTTGTTCAACAACATGGATCCACGATCTCTAAGTCTCCAGCCCCGGAAGAGAAAGGTAGGAAATGAAAAACGAGATGAAATGTGACTGCTCTGTCACATTTATACTGGGCCCGACTAGCGCGCGCTAGGCTGCCGAGCTAGCGTACGCTATCGGCCCAGGCCGCAGTCCAGTGCCCACACTGCCCTACTGACTCGGCCAGGTAGCGTGCGCAGCCTTCCGGCTGTAGCGCGCGCTACCTGCCGGTCGTAGCGTACGCAATGCCCGGCAGTAGCGTGCGCTACCTGCCGAGCCTGACCGATTCTAGAACCCCTGGACTCCACTGTCCAGACCCGATAGCGTGCGTTAGGCCAGCTGGTAACGTGCGCTACACCTGCCGGTTAGCACGCGCAGCCTTCCGGTCGTAGCGTGTGCTACGCCGGTTTCTGCCGCACCTGTCCGGCCGGTGCCCGCAATCGTCCGGCCAGTCCCGCAACCGTCCGGCCAGTACCTGACCACTAGGGCTCGACGACCCGATTTCCGAAAACGTACGGAACGAACACGACGAAAAGCTCGCGGACAACATCAACGACCCGGAATGAAAACATAATACCATAATTAGTCATACGCGTCCAAGAAACGGGTCGAGACAACAATTATAGATACGGATACCCGTAACTTTCAAGAAATTACGAAATGGCCCAAAACGCCCGGAAATCACGATACGTGATCGAATAACCAAACCGAAGTTCAAAACACGTCTAACAAAGTTAAACGGACTTACGGGAAACTCGAAACAACAGTTTCGAACGAGATTCGCAAGAATCGAACTCAAGTGCGGAAAAGTCGCTAAAAAGCACGGAACTCAATAAAACGACACCGAAACAAACTCGGATGACAAAAAGTGCAGAATTAATCATTCTCAGAATGACGAAACGGTCATGAGCGAGTCGTCAAAATGGACTTCCCCTGAAAAAAAGAAATTACCGAAAATCGAAAATTGCGGATATTACAGTTATCGCCTCTACATATCATACACTATGTAATATCCGAAATTTCTACTACTATTATTTAATATTATTATATCCGAGTTATGTTGTAAAGCATGGAATCTGTACAGTATGGATAAATAAATTCGGAACTCAGACAGCTGTATTGGTATAATTTTCGTAGTTGGTCGACAATTACGTTTGAGGGTATCGTGTATCAGGTTATCGTCCTTTTGATATTGGGTATATCATATGAGAATATTATTGGATTGAATATATGTACTTAGTATGTGTGTATACGTATCCAACATGTCGAGACGGACAAGAATAGTTGGATTTGGCTAAGTATAGAGCCTTTAACGTACGCTAAGCTTAAGGACTTACGTACGCTAAGTTACTAGTGTTACGTACATTATAGCCAAGGCATTACACACGTAACAAGGGAATCAGACATGACGAACTGTGGTCGGCAGGTGGGACCCCGTATTGGAAACTTCCGGCGCGGATGTGGACAGGCGAGTCAACTCCGACCATTACGTACGCTAAGGTAGGATCATTACGTACGTTAACAAGTATGTTACTGTAGCAAGTCAACGTACGTATTACGTACGTTATGGAGCAAGAGTTACGTACGTAAGGCATTGAACGAAAGGAGTCAGTTAACTCTGGATTGTCATTACGTACGCTACCAAGGAAAGATAGCGCACGTAATAGGTTGTTACGTACGTTAACATGGACATGTTACGTACGTAACGAACAGAAATGTTTTATAAGAGGACGCCCGTCATTTCATTTATCTCCGGAATTTCACTTCGTTTTTCACCTCCAACCCTCAGAAATGGATTCTTGATTCTTCTAAGTCGATTTTGAGCTTGGGAACATGGGATTGGAGCTTGAGATATGAAGATAGTGATGATTCTTGAGGTGGTTACTTATGTATTTCATCTTCCAAGAGGTATGTTGGATAATCCTTTCTTGAATTTCGGATTTTTGATGTTGTTGTTGATGAATGATTCGTATGAAGGTGATTATGGTTTTGTTATTACGATTCATGAGGCTATATGAACTATATGTTGAAGGATATGATGGTTTATGTCTTGATTATGTTGGTTATGATTATAGATTCATAGTGTTCTTGGTGTTCTTGGTAGGATTGTTTCGATTCTTGATGTTAGGAGGATCATATGTTGGAAAATATGATAATATACACCTTGAATTATGAATGAGGATTGTTTAGATGTTAGAGAATATCGAATTACGTTGTTTTGATGGCTATGAACAAGGTTTCGAATCATTTAGTGTTCTTGAGGAACTCCTTGATGAATTGAACATAGCAAGATGATCGTAGGTTGAATTATCGGCATCTTTAGATATGAAGATCGAATGTTCGTTGATTGTAGTAGTAGAATTCGTATGTTCTTGATGAAATACGAATCATGATATCAATTTGGAATCTGGAAAGATTGTGATTGATCACCGAATATGATTGACCTTACATTCGTATCCGTAATCGTATTTTGGTTATGAATTCATAATTGTTGAGTTGGATGGTTCGGACTTATGTCTAATAGAGATATTGTGAAATTGTTGAGTTTTTCGATCGGTTATATTGATTAGTAATTATCGGATTTCGGTTCATATGATGGATATGAATTCGTAAAATGGTTTGAGTATATTATTTGGTTTTATATATGATCGAGGTATCGTTAACCCGTTGAGTTTGATTGGTTGGCTATGTCGGTTATTGATTGTTATCGAATCGTTGCTATTTGATTACTTCAATAGGTTGAGATTATTGATCGGTGATTAGAACCGTATATTGCGGTCGTGTTCGAGTATGTTCGTGAATTGCATTGGTCAGGGCCGAGGAGCTCGTAGACGAAGGCAATGTGATTGGTAGCGGCTTCATCATCGTCGTATCGGTAGCGAGGCAAGTTATTACTTGCTCAGTTATAATGTTTAATGAATGGTTTCAGTTTCATTTCATTTATAATGCGTAAAGCAATGATTATTACTGTAAATCCTGGAGATTTGGATTTTATGTGGTTTTCCGATTCTGGTAGTTAAATCATAATGTATACGCTTTATCTCGGTTATCGGCATATTCGGGTGTCAAGGTTACATTGAGATAGAGATGAGGATATGAATATCTATAGTTCGTGGTACCTTTGGATCTCCGAACATTGAGGATAATCGCTGGTGATGATTTGACATCAAGATTTCTCTTGAAGGACTCGGGACAAGTACCTCAGTTTGATTCGGTTTAGTGTGTATGTTGTTGATCATGCAGGTTGTCATTCATGTTGCTGAACATGAAGTTGTCCTGGTTGTTTCATCATAGTGTTGTTCATGTTTTGATTCATATGTTGTTCATGTTGATGAACATATTGAGTTGCATATGTGTATGCATAATTATATTGTTTATGTTGTGTTGATCCTATGAGATCATGTGATCTATATGTTGTGTTGATCCTGTGAGATCATGAGTTCTATGCTGAGGGCGCTGGATCGGATGTACACTATGCGTTGGTCCAACGGGATCATCATGGGGATCTATGTTGAGGGCGCTGGATCGTTGAATAGGTTTTCCACCATGCGTTGGTCCGACGGGATCATCATGGGGATCTATGCTGAGGGCGTTGGATCGTTGGATTACCCGGTATTGTGTTGATGGAATCATGTGGATTCGCATCATTGATTTTATCATGTGTTGTTATTGTGCATATGTATATTATGGGTTTGCCATAAGTATACATTGTCGTCATTGATGTGAGCATATTGACGTTGTCATATGAGTATGCATTTGTAGGTCTTGTGTAGGACCGCGTCCGTATGTTGTTGATCTGATCTTGGATTAGACTGACGTGATTTTGTCGTGACAGTTCATATGTTGAGGTTTGTTCCGTATTTCCTTTGGTATTTGTCTTTTGATGGACAATCAGTTATCATCTTTGGATTTGATGATGCTATCCGATGGATCGTATTGGTCAGAACTGGTATATTTCCGTATCGTGAGTTGGCGATGATAGTTTGAGAATCTTGAGTATCGTTTGAGGTACAATACAGATATTATGTTCGAGTTTATTGGTTAATCGAGTACGAGATGTGAAATATGTGATAATGGTTATTCTGACGTGAATTGTTTGAGTAAGTAAAGTTATGACGATAAGATTACATTAGTCGTATTCTTATTTTGTATTCTCATTGGTATGTAATTATTAATGTGATGTGATGGTTATCATTGTTGGATATTATGGCTGACCCCGTCGTGGGCTTTCTTTTTAGGTTCTTGAGATATCAAGCTTGTAGCGGTCGTGGAGAGATGAGCTTCCCGGAGGATACTGGCTAGGGCATGTTTTTGTACTGAGTTTCCTGATCAGTTGTTGTATTCTGCTGCTAGAGTATTTTTAATTGTTTGTCTTTTCCGCTGCGTGAGTATCTTTAAATGGCCTTTTGGTATCTGGTAACTTCAGTTACTTTGGTAATCGTTTTCTAAACAATTTTGTCGGTACGTGTAAGCGATAGTTTGACATACATTTTTTAAACTGTTGAGTTTCGGCCATTTGGCCTTGCCCTTTTTGAAATGAGATTTTACGACGGTTTTGATAAATGAGTTTTATAAAGTCTTCGAATATTTTAAAGATAGTACTGTCGTTAGCCTCTTGGGCAATTGTAAATGTTTGCGAAAATTTCCTTTAGCCTTGTGGGTTCCATCTCGGCGCCCACGGCGTTGTAATATTTCCGGTTAAATCTGGGGGTGTTACAGAATATGGTATCGGAGCTTAGGTTGAGAAAACATAGGCAGTCGGGTCGAGTTGGGTCGTGTTTTGTCGCGTCATTCGAGTTTTCGATTGACGAATTCTATAGCCTTAGAGTTTTGTTGTTTACTCGGGCTTGTGCGTTATGTGATTTACCAGTGTAGTACTGGGGTTGTTGCAAACTTTTTCAAACGGTGTTAACGTGTTTCTTCGGATAGAAATGTGTCGTGTTCTCGAGTTGAACTGATTTTTCAAAACGTGTGTTTTGAAAATACCTGTGTCGAGTATTTTCTTGAGTCGAGACATGTGCCAGTATCACGGGGAATCGTCAGCTTCACGATCTATAAGTATTTGGATTTTTGAATTGCATTGAAATTTATTGCCGTTCTATGTTGATATGCTTTGAGATTCAGCAGAATATTATGCGTTACAGTATGAGGTGACAGAGTTGGTACATGATTGATGATCTTGAGAAGTTATGGTTTTGGAAACAATATGTCGGTTGAGTTTTGGAACGAAATTGTGTATTCGGGAGAAGGACTATGGATTCTTTAGAAGAACATGTAGTCATGTTAGTTCATTTTGTGATATATGAACTGCTTTTGAGCATTTGAAAACGATACTTTTCAAAATGAATATTTCACAGATGTTTTACGGAAAATGATTTTTGGGTCGAGACCCAATCGATTTTGAAATAGATTTATAACTCAGGACTTGAGGTCCAGAAGGGTTTTCTACTTTTTAAACTTCTTGTTATTTGGAAAGGGATATGGGCTGAGACCCTAATGTTTCAAAAGGCTTTCCTATTTTCTAAAATTCCCGAGATTTGTAAAACGCTTTACCAATCGTTTATCTATTTTATAACTGCCTTTCGGAGTTTTGGTTTACTTGTTCAAATGAAACTTCTCGGGAAGTCTTTCGCTGTGTTGATTTGTTTCAATGTTTTATCATAGCATATTTGAGGTGATCCGGGATGGAATAATGATTGACGTTGCGAGTCATATGTGGAAAAGGAGTTTTTAGTCGGAGTTTATATATTGAGATTTTGGAACTCTATTGTGTGGTTTTTCTGATAGAATATCAGTGGATATTGGTGACGAACCGAATTGGTATATAGGAGTATGGATGTGGTCAATCATTTGCATGGTTTTCATTTTAAAACTTCGAAATCGTGTGGATTCGAAGGAAACTGTTATCAAATACTTAGCACCAGCGAGCCAGTTTAACTTTTCAAAAATTTATTTCGTAGTCTTACGAAAATATATGTTTTGTGTTTTAAAATTTTTGAAAGAACTTTTGAAAATTTGTCTTCTTGACGAGACTATGTGATTTCAAACTGTTTTGGAAAATGTGATTGATATACATACGCATTTAGTGCATTTTGCATATCATGGTGAAGTTCTGAGTGAGACTCATAAACTGGATAACACACTAACAGTACAAGGAAAAGAGATACGAACTCTAGTATGATAGTTTGGTTATCCAGGGATGATCGGTTGATTGACCGGATAAGAGCAATATGCTGCGTGTTGTAGGTTCGGGTACAAAATGTAATTTTGGAACTATGAGTAGTACAATTTTACCATAATGATTTTGAATGATTTCTTTGTAAGTGTAGATTTGGGGATGGTGACCCCATACTGGTTATTTTGGATATCGAGTGGTCGTTCCCACTCCATGTATGATTTGGGATGTTCGCCGATTTGCGATTGGTTGTTCGTATGCCGAGGGGTATGTTCACCAGTCGGGTATGTTTATTGAGATCCACTGTATGTGATTGGTGTGTCGTTTTGAGAACTTTATTCGTTCGTATATCGGTTTCTGTGGTTCTGTATTCATCGTGTTGGAGCTTACCGTGTGAGGGTATTCTCGGATATTGTTGATCATTCGTTGGTAATATTGAGTTTATTATGTTGATGATATTCTCAATTGTGTTTTGACCTTTGGATTGGTCGTATTGGAGTTTATCATGTTGATGATATTCTCGATTGTATTTTGACCTCTGGTTGGTCATATTGAAGATTATCGTATCGATAATATTCTCGGTTAATTTGTTGGCTGGTCATTGTTAATGATCGTATAAGCGTTCAGATTTTGTGTCGATGTTTCGGAATTTGTGTCGTTGTGTTGGGCAGTTGCTTCACAGATGTATCGTGTATTATTGATTTGTATCCGTATTTGGATTTGATTGTGCGATCAGACAGACAGGATGCGACACGGATAGATTAGGTCATCCGAAGATGATATATTTTTGTTGAGATTCATGGAATGTGATTATAAGCATGTTGAGGCTTTACAGCGAAGTCACTTGCTAGTATCTCAGGAGATCGTCGATATTACGCATTTGTAAGTGTACTGTTTGGTCATTCGTTAATGATGATGATTGATTGTTGTCGTGATGGTTTCGGAATATGTTGGTTGAACGGTTTGTTTCTTTTTATGACGGATTGCAAGTTTCGAGGCCGAAAGTAGTGTGTAATATCCAAAATTTCTACTACTGTTATTTAATGTTATTTTATCCGAGTTATGTTGTACAATATGGAATCTGTATAGTATGGATAAAATAAATTCGGAACTGAGACAGCTGTATTGGTATAATTGTCGTAGTTGGTCGACAATTACGTTTGAGGGTATCCTGTATCAGGTTATCGTCCTTTTGATATTGGGTATATCATATGAAAATATTATTGGATTCAATATATGTATTCAGTATGTGAGTATACGTATCCAAAATGTCGAGACGGACAGGAACAGTTGGATTTGGCTAAGTATAGAGCCCTTAACGTACGCTAAGCTTAAGGACTTACGTACGCTAAGTTACTAGTGTTACGTACATTATGGCCAAGGCATTACGTACGTAACAAGTGAATCAGACATGATGAACTGTGGTCGGCAGGTGGGACTCCGTGTCGGCAACTTCCGGCGCGGATGTGGACAAGCGAGTCAACTCCGACCATTACGTACGCTAAGGTAGGATCATTATGTACGTTAACAAGTATGTTACTGTAGCAAGTCAACGTACGTATTACGTACGTTATGGAGCAAGAGTTACGTACGTAAGGCATTGAACGAAAGGAGTCAGTTAACTATGTAATGTCATTACGTACGCTACTAAGGAAAGATAGCGCACGTAATAGGTTGTTACGTACGTTAACATGGACATGTTACGTACGTAACGAACAGAAATGTTTTATAAGAGGACGCCCGTCATTTCATTTCTCTCCGGAAGATTACTTCGTTTTTCACCTCCAACCCCCATAAATGGATTCTTGATTCTTCTAAGTCGATTTTGAGCTTGGGAACATGGGATTGGAGCTTGATATGAAGATAGTGATGATTCTTGATGTGGTTACTTATGTATTTCATCTTCTAAGAGGTATGTTGGATAATCCTTTCTTGAATTTCGGATTTTTGATGTTGTTGTTGATGAATGAATCGTATGAAGGTGATTATGGTTTTGTTATTACGATTCTTGAGGCTATATGAACTATATGTTGAAGGATATGATGGTTTATGTCTTGATTATGTTGGTCATGATTATAAATTCATAGTGTTCTTGGTGTTCTTGGTAGGATTGCTTCGATTCTTGATGTTAGGAGGATCATATATTGGAAAATATGATAATATACACCTTGAATTATGAATGAGGATTGTTTAGATGTTAGAGGATATCGAATTATGTTGTTTTGATGGCTATGAACAAGGTTTCGAATCATTTAGTGTTCTTGAGGAACTCCTTGATGAATTGAACATAGCAAGATGATCGTAGGTTGAATTATCGGTATCTTTAGATATGAAGATCAAATGTTCATTGATTGTAGTAGTAGAATTCGTATGTTCTTGATGAAATACGAATCATGATATCAATTTGGAACCCGGAAAGATTGTGATTGATCACTGAATATGATTTCCCTTACATTCGTATACGTAATCGTATTTTGGTTATGAATTCGTAATTGTTGAGTTGGATGGTTCGGACTTATGTCTAATAGAGATATTGTGAAATCGTTGAGTTTGCGATCGGTTATATTGATTAGTAATTATCGGATTTCGGTTCATATGATGGATATGAATTCGTAAAATGGTTTGAGTGTATTATTTAGTTTTATATATGATCGAGGTATCGTTGACCCGTTGAGTTTGATTGGTTGTCTATGTCGGTTATTGATTGTTATCGAATCGTTGCTATTTGATTACTTCAATAGGTTGAGATTATTGATCGGTGATTAGAACCGTATGTTGCGGTCGTGTTCGAGTATGTTCGTGAATTGCATTGGTCAGGCCCGAGGAGCTCGTAGACGAAGGCAATGTGATTGGTAGCGGCTTCATCATCGTCGTATAGGTATCGAGGCAAGTTATTACTTGCTCAGTTATAATGTTTAATGAATGGTTTCAGTTTCATTTCGTTTATAATGCGTATAGCAATGATTATTACTGTAAATCATGGAGATTTGGATTTTATGTGGTTTTCCGATTCTGGGAGTTAAATCATAATGTATATGCTTTATCTCGGTTATCGGCATATTCGGGTGTCAAGGTTACGTTGCGATAGAGATGAGGATATGAATATCTATAGTTCGTGGTACGTTTGGATCGCCGAGCATTGAGGATAATCGTTGGTGATGATTTGACATCGAGATTTCTCCTGAAGGACTCGGGACAAGTACTTCAGTTTGATTCGGTTTAGTGTGTATGTTGTTGATCATGTTGGTTGTCATTAATGTTGCTGAACATGAAGTTGTCCTAGTTGTTTCATCATAGTGTCTTTCATGTTTTGATTCATATGTTGTTCATCTTGATGAACATATTGAGTTGCATATGTGTATGCATAATTATATTGTTTATGTTGTGTTGATCCTATAAGATCATGTGATCTATATGTTGTGTTGATCATGTGAGATCATGAGTTCTATGCTGCGGGCGCTGGATCGGATGTCAACTATGCGTTGGTCCGACGGGATCATCATGGGGATCTATGCTGAGGGCGCTTGATCATTGAATAGGTTTTCCACCATGCGTTGGTCCGACGGGATCATCATGGGGATCTATGCTGAGGGCGCTGGATCGTTGGATTACCCAGTATTGTGTTGATGGAATCATGTGGATTCGCATCATTGATTTTATCATGTGTTGTTATTGTGCATATGTATATTATGGGTTTGCCATAAGTATACATTGTCGTCATTGATGTGAGCATATTGACGTTGTCATATGAGTATGCATTTGTAGGTCTTGTGTAGGACCGCGTCCGTATGTTGTTGATCTGATCTTGGATTAGACCGACGTGATTTTTTCGTGACAGTTCATATCTTGAGGTATGTTCAGTATTTCCTTTGGTATTTGTATTTTGATGGACAATCAGTTATCGTCTTGGGATTTGATGATGCTATCCGATGGATCGTATTGGTCAGAACTGGTATATTTCCGTATCGTGAGTTGGCGATGATAGTTTGAGAATCTTGAGTATCGTTTGAGGTACACTACAGATATTATGTTCGAGTTTATTGGTTAATCGAGTACGAGATGTGAAATATGTGATAATGGTTATTCTGACGAGAATTGTTTGAGTAAGTAAAGTTATGACGATAAGATTACATTGGTCGTATTCTTATTTTGTATTCTCATTGGTATGTAATTATTAATGTGATGTGATGGTTATCATTGTTGGGTATTATGGATGACCCGTCGTGGGCTTTCTTTTTAGGTTCTTGAGATATCGAGCTTGTAGCGGTCGTGGAGAGATGAGCTTCCCGGAGGATACTGGCTAGGGCATGTTTTTGTACTGAGTTTCCTGATCAGTTGTTGTATTCTGCTGCTAGGGTATTTTTAATTATTTGTCTTTTCCGCTGCGTGAGTATCTTTAAATGGTCTTTTGGTATCTGGTAACTTCGGTTACTTTGGTAATCGTTTTCTAAACTATTTTGTCGGTACGTGTAAGCAATAGTTTGACGTACGTTTTTTAAACTGTTGAGTTTCGACCGTTTGGCCTTGCCCTTTTTGAAATGAGATTTTACGACGGTTTTGATAAACGAGTTTTATAAAGTCTTCGAATATTTTAAAGATAGTACTGTCGTTAGCCTCTTGGGCAATTGTAAATGTTTGCGAAAATTTCCTTTATCCTTGTGGGTTCCATCTCGGGGCCCACGGCGCTGTAATATTTCCGGTTAAATCTGGGGGTGTTAAGGGCTCTATACTTAGCCAAATCCAACTGTTCCTGTCCGTCTCGATATTTGGGATACGTACACACACATACTGAATACATATATTCAATCCAATAATATTCTCATATGATATACCCAATATCAAAAGGACGATAACCTGGTACACGATACCCTCAAACGTAATTGTCGACCAACTACGACAATTATACCAATACAGCTGTCTCAGTTCCGAATATATTTTATCCATACTGTATAGATTCCATGCTGTACAACATAACTCGGATAAAATAACATTAAATTATAGTAGTAGAAATTTCGGATATTACACACTACGTAGTCCAAAACTCACTCCCTCAAAACGGGGTATCCATTACGTACGTTAACAAAATTATGTACGTAAACAGCCTAAGCATTACGTACGTTAACCACAAGGTATAGCGTACGTAATGTGCGTTGCCCAGCCTGTCCCAATCGAACTCCGCGAATCCAGCCTGGCCCGGTCCCACACACCGAAAGATATATCTGATTTGATACCCTGTGTTACATATGTAACCAACATAGCTTAACGTACGTAACACTCCGACCGTAGCGTACGTAATGCTGTACATATAGTGTATGCTATGGCTAAGATACTTAGCCAAAAATTCCGAACTCACCAAGCAACGTCCAAACGACGAAACGAAACTGACGACAAGTATAAATATTTCGATTCTGAAATATCCCAATACAATATACATTGTATCAGTCAAATACAACACCACTTGTATAATTCCAAATGAATACGTACAACATAACAGTGAAACGAAAAAAATTACCCCCGGATATTACATACTCCCCCCTTACAAAAAGAGTTCCGTCCCCGAAACTAAGGGTGAACAACTCGGGATATGAATTATCCATCAAGATCTGAAAACAACATCTCCAGGAATACTCCTCATTGCGAACCACTTTGCCCGAGCAACTAGGCCAACCCCTCGGGTTCCCGCTTCTCCTATGCCTGAACACGGCGAAAGTCAAGTGATAAAAACACTCAACCAAGTGCGAGGTCAGTCGAATCATGACTCCTCCGATAGAGACCACCCAGAAAGCCGTACCGACCGCATGACTCGTAACACCGGCGTACACACCCCGCGATTGTACATGTCTACAATCATCAGTGTACACTTCTCCATCCACGTAGGCATCGGAAGCCCATGCAATCACTGACTCACCACAAAAGGAAAATAACAACGCACATATAGTCCTCGGGACCATATCAATCGCTCGCCCAAGTCCTCACAACTTGACGTCTCGAATCACAATGAACAATTACCTAGATTATCAAAAAATCTCGGGCACAAAACCAAAAGGAAAGAAAATCACATCAAATAACTCAAATCTCAAGATTCTCGATTACTATTATTACGAGATAGATCAACAACAAATGGTTCACAACCCCAATACTACAATACAGACTGAGTCAAACATCAATCCGAAAAACAAGGAAAATACAAATCAAGGTTACATCTCAAGTGTACCCAGCATCGATATCCTCCAGATCATCGACATCCTCGATCTCAACGACTCGAGGAAAACCCAAATCTGAACTCGCTGCTCCTCCTCGGCTGTCCTTACCTCTAGCTCCCGAAACCTGATAGGACCCCTTGGATGAAGTACGGACTGGAGTGACAAAATCTCTCGAGGCCCATGAGATCTCTCGAGACCTACTGGCACTAGAACTCGTGCAGTATTTCTGAATGTGCCCCTGCCTCACACACAGAAAACAAACAATAGCCTGCATCAAGCACCAGGTACTGCGATGTCCTATTGTGTCACAGTTAAAGCAAACAACGGTCGAACTCATCGCCTGAGAAGAAGATGCTTTCCTAGCACGAAGACGACTAGAAAATGACCTCTTGGACATCGGAGCCCTATGTTCCTCTGAACGAACCGACATCATAGTCCTCTCACCAGAAGAAGCTGAAGGGTTCTTTCGAGCAAGATCCTTGATCAAAAGCTCTGCTCCAAGAGCCTTCTCGATGAATTCTGCTAGTGAGTTACAATTATGATTGAACAACTGCATCCTCAACTGTGGGTTTATCCTCTCGCTAAAATACTTGATCTTATCCGCTTCAGTACAGATAACAGACGAAGCAAACTGAAGAAGTCCTTGAAACTTTTCAGCAATGACAATAACACCCTCGTCCTCGACAGAATCGGGGTTCAGAACCCCTGACAACTTGGCTTCAGGAAGTGGAGCCGGATAATACCTCTCTTACATGAGAGTCTTGAACTCGCTCCAAACACAATCACGATCGGTGGGCTTCACAGAAAGACACCAAGAATAAGTGCCCTTACTCAAGTAGTGAGCCGTTACTGCCACCTCACTCTCTTCTAGATATTGAAAGATGTTGAAGAGTTTATCCAAATGTTCAAGCCAATGAACGATATCAGCTGGTTCTGACAAACCCTCAAAAGTAGACTTCTGACGAGAGATATTTCCAACAATCTGACTCACATCCCCAACCTGCCTATGAAATGGCACCTGGGGTCCCTGCTGCGGTGTACCACGAACCATCGAGGCATGCATGGTCTCCACTATCTGTGTCATCAGAGTCATGTGGGCCATCATGCCCCTCATAAGCAAGAAAGGGTCGACATGTCCACTCTCAGGCTGATCGACCACTCTAATATGACGTCCCGAAGGGATATCGGTCGCGTAAGTAACTCCACCGACCGAACTCTGACCCATCTCGGCATCCGCATGTGCATAAACATGAGGTTCTGGATTTCGGCCTGCTATGCAGCCTTTACCCCCTCTGCCACGTCCTCGGATTCCTCCTTCCATACTGAAAGAATAACGCTCAATCATGATCATAGTTTAAATACGCCTCAACGGCCAATCCGGAATGCTAAGTCAATACCCAAACACGAGTATACATACTCAACACATAAACAATTACATCAATCATGCTAATCATAGCCAATACAGAGCTCACGCTCCAAAACAAATAATCATGAGTCAATCGTACCGCTAATGTCACACACAGGTTGCAACAAAACATGTATAATCTATTACATAATGAATGTATGAACATAAAAATTGAGTCCTTACACAGGTCATACGAAGATTCGAGGTCTTGCGATACTAGTCTTCACTGATGACAACTCGATGAAAGAATGACTCATACATTCGTCCAACTATTACGACTCACAAAACCTGACTGTTCAGATTGTCATAACCTGACAGCCCCACTACTCCCGCGTTGGTAGAGCCACATAACTCACATATCAGGGTATCTCACAACCCATATTCTGATACCATCTTCTGTAATGCCCCCAAATACGATTAGGTTATTACAGTGCCGTGGACCCTACACCAGGAGATCCACCAGCCGAACACGACTAAAATACAACAAACTGACCAAAAGGGGAAATCATAGTCCCTACTATGATATCCAACATACTATTCCGATATGGAATTTCAACGACAAGAATGGGCCCACATGGCCAAAATAAAAATACAAAAACATCCATGAGCCCTGCTCGGATAATACAAAATGACAACAACTGACGAAACTGTATTACTCCAAACTGTCTGACCGACATGAACACCGAAACAACTCGGACTAGTATCGCTCGAATGCCTCGTCACCATCGTCATGCCCTTATGTCTGAACTCTCTCCTCGCAAACACCAAAAACATGAAAACATGTTCCGCCCCCACGGGGTCAGTCATCCAGATAATGAATATCAAATACATGTACGACATGATATGCATCCAAAGGCAAAATAAATGGTACAGCAATGATAATACGAGATGCTCACAAACCAAGGTAAGAACCGAGCATTCGTGAAATACTATGCCCATGGCATACGAACAATACCTGCTCAACAGGTTACAACACAAGTGCCCAACGGTGAATCATCAATAGAGAACATAATAATGAATTACCCGAAGGTAAACCCAAACCAGAGCTGAAATAAATACGAATCACAATGCCCGAAGGCTCCAACGGAAATACTAAAACATCACAATGTCCTGAAAGCCCCTCAACCGAAGTTGCCAAAATATCACAATGGTCTGAAAACCACTCAAACGAAGCTGCCAATCATCACAATGGCCTGAAAGTGAAACAACCCAAAACTGTATATCATCACAATGCGGATCTCAAAGAAACAACCCGACTGTCGAACATACCCCTCGGCGTATGAACAGTCGCAAACCGTCGGACATATCCTATACAACATGGATTATGAACGACCAAACCAATAAGGCTCAAGAGGGACATCACGGTACGCCCGATCTGGAAATGTGTCCGTGCACATGTCTACACCGTATACGGAATCCAGAATATACGTGGGACAATGTACCTAATTAGCCTCATGAACTACGTCTCGTGTGCACGGTCCAATGCGGAAACATCCACGCATGACCATCGTGTGCCTGCTAAAAATCCTACACATAACCAATCGGCACGCAGATATGATTCCAGATATGTCACGATGCAACATGACAACGAAACTCAAAGGATAACACATCCAATAAGGATCAAAAGACTCACCACAGTGAACAATGACATAGAGATAATGAAAGATCAAAACGACCAACAATATTCAAAACAACCATCCGGGGATCACAATCGCTAAGGACAGATTAACATGATCAACAATCACAACACAACAATCCTGGAATCCTCAACCCTCAACGATCACAAAATTACCGAGTTCACAAGAATGATAGTATGTTGCCTTGAGACGGCCAACATGACTATAATAACTCACGGATGGGCACCGTCCTCGACAGTACCAATTCAATACCTCGATGGTCTTAGAACGACCAATCAATAATGACTCAACGAATGAGAACTATCCTCGACAGTCCCAATTCAATACTTCGATTGTCTTAGAACGACCAATCAATAACAACTCATCGGATGGGAAATGTCCTCAACAATTCCAATTCAATACTTCGATTGTCTTAGAACGACCAATTGATAACAACAATACCACGGGTGTGTCGACACCTTTAATCAGTTACTGATAATGAAGATGATAATCGAATACGTCAATGCCTTCAACCGGCCATTACAACATCAATAACGAAGCACCAATATCAATAACAATGATCACAACTATGTTTTAAATCGACATCAATATCAACAACAACAATCGATACATCGATACTGCAAACCGGCTATCGACAATAACATCCACAACGAGTATCTCAATGCCTTAAATGGATTTTGCCGAACAACAATAGCATTTGACATAATTTGTCGAAGGGTCTCGTATCAAACAATCCCCAGATATCAACAAAATCATGAAGAGACCAAGTCTCGAAATGATACAACATATTCATACACATACATGATAACATTAATCTCATTGACTAGTACAAGTATAAAACTTGCCTCAAACCGAAGGCGAGAAAGTCCTCCAACGAACGACGAACGGCATCCTCCGAAGATCACAAGCACTCGAACAACCTTGAATGAAACACATTTCATTAAATAACACAAAATCAATAGAAAACAACACCAAAGACAATCCCGATTCAATCACGAATCGGTTAAACTCCACAAACGAATATCATAGTTCTCAACTATGAATTCTAACATCCTCTAATACCTCAATGATCAACTAACATGATCATTATGTTCTTAACACTTGTGATAAACAATTCAACAAGGATTATCAAGAACAACATCAAATCAATCATCTCAAAATGATAATAACACCAATATCCTCATTAATACTTCAAGAACATCATCAACCCTACAAACATGATGTCTAAACAATAATCAACCACCAATTCATCATGAATTCGGATTAATCAACAAGATTAACTTAACAATTTCAGAATTGTGATAATCACATCCTAATTCATCATAAATCCTTACTAAAATGGTTAGAATCTTTCAAGAACACAACCAACAACAATAATCATCTCAAGGCTATGTTAATCATCTAAAAATCTTAACATAACTCTTCATAGACATGATTATAACCTCCAAGTATCCTTAGACATCAAGAACACAATCAAACCCAAGCTATATCATCATGTTCTTCATCATAACTTCATCAAAACTCTGAAGAACCATACTATCCTCCAACAAATCATCAAAACACGAAGTAACCAACAATAACAACATCATAATCTCGACTTCGACACTAGATTAATGACATAACTCTTGAAGAAGTGAAGAACAACCTCAAACCATCAAGAAACACTTCCTAAGCTTCAATCCAAGTTATGAAGCTCCAAATCAAGTTGGAAGAGGCTGGAAAAGACTAAGGGATGCAAAGGGATGATTTCTAGAGGAAATCAAAAATGGATCGTGAGAAAATGAAAGACGAATCATGTCTTTATAATCTGCACAATGCAATACGGCCGCTACAGCACCACCTTAACGTACGTTATGCCCTTAACGTACGTTATCGCCTCTATGTAGCTTACGCTATGTAGTCCAAAACTCACTGCATCAAAATGGGGTATCCATTACGTACGTTAACAAAATTACGTACGTAAACAGCCTAAGCATTACGTACGTTAACCACAAGGTGTAGCGTACGTAATGTGCATTGACCAGCCTATCCTAATCGAACTCCGCGAATCCAACCTGGCCCGGTCCCACACGCCGAAAGATAGATCTGATTTGATACCCTGTGTTACGTACGTAACCAACACAACTTAACGTACATAACACTCCGACCGTAGCGTACGTAATGCTGTACATATAGCGTACACTATGGTTAATATACTTAGCTAAAAATTCCAAACTCACCAAGCAACATCCAAACGACGAAACAAAACCGACGACAAGTATAAATATTTCGATTCTGAAATATCCCAATACAATATACATTGTATCAATTAAATACAACACCATTTGTACAATTCCAAATGAATACGTACAACACAACAGTGAAACGAAAAAAATTACCCCTGGATATTACAATCTCAATGCGGGGCTGTCCAGTATTGCATTCTCCAATCAATACGCATAAGTTTGATCCATACCATATGTATAATCATCAAAATTATATTAGTAGAGGAATCACTTGAGTCTCTACTCTATATGATGTTAGGAATACGTTTTGAGATTTTGATGACGTTATGCTTGTATTCAAAGTTTATTTCAAATGTATGTTTAAAGTACTTGACATTGCAAAGAAGAACCAAATGAGTATCTTCTATAAGCCTTTAAAAGATTAGGCTAAGTATTGATCATATTGATCAGATCAAATTATTGGCTAAGTATAGAACAGCCTAAAATCAGTCGGGAAAAATATCAGCTGAGCTTGACCAGATAAAAATATCAGTCGGGTTTTGGTCAAAGCAAATCTCAGTTATGTTTGACCAGATGAAATATCAGTCGGGTTTCGGTCAAAACAGAATGTCAGCCGGGTATGACTAAGTCAGAAGTACAGCTGGACATCACTGAATACAATTTTGGCTCAGTATAAAACAATCAAACATCAGCTGGATTTGGTCAAAGGAGAATATCAGCTAAGGTTGACCAGACAGACATCAGTCGGGTTTCGGTCAAAATGAAATATCAGCCGACTTTCTTCAAGACGAAATATCAACCGACTTTACCAAGGCAGAACATCAGCCAAAGTTTTATCAAGAAGAAATATCAGTCAACTTTTTAGACAAACAACTATGCCCACGTCAGCGGTCGTTGAAAAGTCAACAAAGAGGGAAAATCACATGCAGACGTAAAGCCAAGAAGACAAAGTGATTGATTCTCGGAATTTAGGGAATATCATATTCGTCGATATTCGTGCCCTGGAAACTTTCCAAATATAGTAATCAAAGAAAGACGGCGTAGTAATCCTAGATCTTCAAATGGTCGGATTTGAAGAAAGAGACAAAGTCGTGCAAAGAGATGAAAAGCTAAACAATGAAGTCCACTCTCCGATGGACGGATTTGTTCCAAGATGAAAGAGCTCAAAGATCGTACTATAAATATCTGAAGAATACTTGAGCAGAAGGACGATACGAACTATACTTATAAATAATAAAAGCAAACGAAAGCAATATACATCTATAACATCGTGAAGAGCAAGATCATAAAGTATCAAATAGAGAGAAGCTCTTAAGTTGGAAAAGACAAACACTCTTGTCTTAAAAGTTTGAGTACGGGGTACTTTCTTGAACGAGGTTCTTGAGAATAAGAGGTTGTAAGGCATCCACGAGTTCTTGATTGGAAGGTGATAGACAACTTGCGAGTTGTTGAGGCATCCAAGGGTTTTCGATCAAGAGTTGTTAGGCAACAAAAGAAAAGAGTTACAACAGTTACGGATTTTCACTGGTTGAAAACTGTTGTAACTAAGTTCATTGTAACACAATTTCACTGGTTGAAAGTTATAATGAATTTATCTCCAACTGATTTCTAGAGAAGTATACTAGTAGATGGTTACCGCTCCTATGAAATCACTATAATTGTTGTGCGATTTATTGTTTTATCATCATACTTAACTGTTGCATTTAAATTAACTGTTTCATTAAAAAGTTGGTTGTCTTCCGCTAAACCATTTTACAGCTGACATACCTTAACTACACTAAACTCAGCTAATTAACCTTAACTACACTATATTACAGCTGTGTTTTTTAAAAGTTATTTAGCGCAAAGATTTTAAAACTCTATTCACCCCCCTCTAGACTTATACGTGATGTACGTGTGACCTACAAGTGATATCAGAGAGGTTGGTTCAAAACACCAAACCAGATCCAAATATACTTGAGTATATTTTTTAAATCTCTCATTAATAATGGAACACATGCAATAGATACACTCTAGACTTCCTATTTTCTCAATTGATGAATATGATATTTGGAAGAAAAGAATGCAGGCACATTTATCATCCATACATGACGACATGTAATGTATAATAGAAGATGGACCCTTCACCTTCCTGAAGGATAATTCAGATAAAGAAATTGCAACTGGGAAACCAAAGCAGATTCCTAAGAAAAGAACAGAGCTGACCACAGAATAAAGGAAGCTGGCCAACCTTGAAAACCGATCCAGAGATATTATATATCAAACTCTTGATAAAGCCACCATGGTGAAAATCAAGAATTATAAAATGCCAAGGAGATATGGGACACATTAGCTGTAATGTGTGAAGGAACTGAGATGATCAAGAAAAATAAATTGTCAATAGCCACTCAAAAGTCTGACAATTTCAAAATGAATAATGGAGAGACCATAGACAAATTGGACACCAGATTCACTGAAATCATAAATGAAATCAACTCTCTTGGTAAAACTTATGGCAACCGAGAGATGGTACCAAACGTTCTAAGGTCCCTCACCCCAGAATAAAGCATGAAGGCAGTAGCCATGAGGGAATCAAAGGATCTCAACAATATAAAGATCCAAGAGCTATTCTCAGACCTCAAGGCCTTTGAGTTCGAGCTGCCCTGTTCATCATCCAGTGAGCCAGCAGAAAAAGGAATTGCCTTTTCAACCGAGTCCCCCGCAAAGAACCTAGCTGAAGTCAATCATCCAAGTCCTCTGTATTTTAGGAATAAATGGCATTCCTTATGCAAAGATTCAGTAATTTCAGGAAGAATTACTCAAAGTACAAAATAAACTACAAGGAGAATCCTAGGAGAAATCAAAAGGCTGGAAACTAGAAAGTGGAATACTATAACTGTCATAAAGCAGGAGACATCCAGTTTGACTGCCCTGATCTCAAGAAGGATGAAGAAAACAAGGACATGGGAAGAAAAGAAGACAAGAGGAAAACTCTTATTGATGAAGATCAGATATAAGAGATTGTGGAATCAAGCAGTAGATTCTTCTCTGATGATGCTGATAACTACAATTGCCTATTGGCCAACCTAGTGGATGAAGAGGTAACATTTAACCCTCAAACTTCAGAATGTAACAGCTCAGACATGTCATAAGACATTGATTTATACAAATCTTTAAATCAGTTGTTAAAATATTTTGAAACTTTAAAAACTGCACACCTGACTATGACAGTTGAGAATACACATATGAAAAATGAGAAAAGGCAGCTGAAAAATGACTTGGACAAACTCAGCTAAGAGTCAGCCACAATTGAAAACAACAGAGTTGAGTTTGAAAAACTATCTGATATAAATTTAAAAAACTCAACTGAAATAGCCATAGTTGAGATTAACAGGCTGACTATTTTGAATAATGAAAAATCAGTTGCACTAGCTCATATTAAAACTGAGTTCTCAAAACTAACACAATTGAGGAATACACAAGCTAAATAAATAACATTTCTAGAAGCAACTACAACCTTAGATAGATTGTGCATGAATCAGTGGCCACTCTATTTAAAAACCACTTTTATTGAGGGAGAAACACTTGTCCATACTGCTGAGCCTATCAACAAACCTATATTTAAAAATAGGCAGAAGCATAGTCAACAGTTTAGGCAGCAGCCAAGATTTTCAAGGAAACAATCTAGACAAAAGACTAGGTAATGGCCAAAACAGCATCTGCAGTCAATACATTATTCTGCTTACTATCAAAGACTCCCTTAAAATAGATTTCAAAATGGCAGAGTAAAATGGAAACCTCAAAGTAATCCAAGCTTTCAGAATTACCAGGTGTGGAGACCTCAACATTTTAATAACTGGTCTTAGCCGAGATCTAGCAATGGCACACATTAAAACCATTATCAGTCATATCCAATCTACAATCCAAACAGGGATATATATCCAAACATTATGCCCCTTATAGGAGTAACCAACGTTATTTTAAAACACCATGAGAAACCAATTCTCCAGGAAATTCACTAATCCTATAGGACCCACTCAAATCCGGGTACCCAAATCTCTTCTTGTCTGATTACAGAAATGGAAAGACACTACTACAAAAACAACTAAAGAGACCTTTAATAAAAGACCTGTTGGTTAAGATAACGGGTCTGTTTAATATAAGAGACCTACTATTAGAAATAACATGTCTCTAATATGCCAAAGGGGCCCACCATATTTTTATGAGTAAAATAAGAGATCTGTTGTTTGATTTAACAGGTCTCTCATATGTAAGAAAAAAGACCAGTTGTCTAAATTAACGGGTTTTTAATGTGTGAAACAGAAAAAAGACCGGTTGTCTAAATTAACGGGTCTCTTATTTAGCCACACACCGTGAAAAGAAAATCTCATAAAAAAAATCTCATGGCGTTCGAATCTTTTTTTTCTACTTCACACACACAAAATATCTCTCTCTACGCCGCCTCCCCTCTCTGCTGCACTCTCTCTCTCTTCTCGGTCCAAATTCAAAACACACACATATACGCACTTGATTAACTGGCAAATCCGTTGAAGGGTGGTTTATCATAGTTCTATCAGCTAAAATGGGTATTTTGATCCTGTTGTCCGATCCTGGTCTATCCGGGTGAATTCCTCATGTTCTGTTTCTGGCTAGCCGAGAGAAAGATCCATTTATCTAGATCGGATCGTAGCAAGGTCTTGAAGAGCCTCTTGTTTGTTAGTGATTGATGTCAGAAGAGGGAACTTCTTCTTTCTTATTCATTCCGCTAGGCTCCTTGGCTTTCGAGAATTCTGCCCAAGTAGGGCTGCACTAGTAGAGCCTTCCGAGACAAAGGGAAGGGGAATTTACCATTTCATTACCATACGAGATTAGGTGAGTTCCGGTTTTATTTTTATTTTTAATTGAGCTAACGATGTTGAAAATTCAGGTTTCATTTTTCTAATGTTGGTTGGTGATAATTTTTGTGGACTGATTTGGATTTGACACTGTTCAGCTATACAGGCTGAATCTGATGTTTGAAATGGGTGCTACGGATTCAAGCCATATCCTGGTTTTGGTGTTTGCATTAATTTTTTGTTGTGGGGTTTTTGGATGAGAAGAACGATGTACGATGTTTTAATGTTAGATCAGGAAACTTGGGACCGAGTTTGTGTGATTCTGGTGTTTGATGACTATCAAGGTATGAGAAAATATGAGAAAATTGAAGTTGGTGCTTCTCTTTTAGAAGAAAACACTTGGACATTTTCGTTGTTGCTAATTGCCATATCAGTTTTTACTTCTGCATCTTTTATTATACAGTTGAAGAATCCATCTCATCCTAGCCGTGGCATTCCCACCGCTATTAATTGCCTTGTAGCCTATGGTAAGATCTTCATTTGTTCAAGCAGACGGGGTTATGTTGCTCATTCCCCTCATTTCTCCAGCATCCACTCAACAATCCATCCAGGTAACTGCATTTCAGCATTTTCTATGTGGGAAAATATTACACTTTATAATACTAATGCATGTATCAAATTCTATTAAGTATGAAGTTTATCGCAGTATACTTCTTAATCCTCTATTCATGTGCAGCTAGTATTGGCTTTTTAATTGCAATATCTAATCTTTAACTTTTCGTTTTAACTTTGAAACAGCTCCTCTATGAGACCTGCCTTTGTGTATGGCTCCTTTCGTACTATGAACCTGCAATCGAGTACTTGGCCACGGTTGATAGAAGTTGTTAAAGGATCCACAAAGGAAAAAGTAAATGCCTTCATATAATAAATTTTGAGATTACTTATTTCTACCTTTTTTGGTGCCTACCCATTTACATTTTAGTTGCATCATGGTTTGCCTCCTCATTATTGGCTGTACCTGTATTATCAGTTTATTCACACCGGGAGTCCTTCATGGAAATTTTATTAAGATGGAATATCCCTCTGAGAATGACTTTCGATCCACTTATGCACGTTTTCAGGGTAGTTATCTTGAGTCTGAAGAATTTGCTGCACAAAGGGACATTTGGTGCTCAGATGGTAGACCTGGGATTGCCGCAGCTTGTTCAGAATTTACAAGCTCAGGCATAGAGTGACGAGGTGATAAAATACTTTCCAAGGATCCCTTATATTTGTTATTTATTTCTTGCATAAACTGAGTAAATGTAAACAGGATATCACAGAGGAGGGATTGTTATTTTAATCACTAATTATTAGGAAGAATACAACCAATAAGCTATTTACCTTAATTTAGATGGGCACAGTGCCTTTAAATATTTTCTGTCCTAAGTAACTAAGACAGTTTTAATATTCCTTTTCTCCATTTAAATGTAAATATGTAATATCTGTAAGAATGAACATCGTAACTGTTTATTCGGTGTTGCATTTGTAAACTTATTCAATTCTTTTATTCCTTTCTAAAGTGATATGTGGATTCACTCCCGTACTACTGGCCGTCTATTGAGTATCTCCCCAATCCCTTCACAGCCGTGATATATTTTTTCTCACAGGATCTGCTGGAAGCTCTGAATCAATTAGAAGAACAACTGAAGGTTAACATCAAGCAGCTAAGTTCTTTTGATAAGTACAAGCAGGAAGTCCTCCTTGGACATCTTGATTGGTCGCCGATGCATAAAGATCCAATATTCTGGCGTGACAACATTACGAATTTCGAAAAACACGATTTCCAGGTATCATCCACGTTTGTCTCTATTGCAAGTATATTTTAGCTCAGTTGCTGCTACTGCAGCACTTTCTATGTGAGATTATGTCCTTTGTAATTATGGATTAGGAATTGTACGCACAGATGATAAAGAGGAGATTCATGTCTGACAAATTTTTTAGCAGTAAAATTTCATAAATTGGCGGACTACTTTTCTAATATTTTCTGGCGCAAAATTGATAGTTTGTTGTGTTTTGCTGTAGATCCTAAGGGTCCTGATCACAGTTTTGGACACATCCTCTGATCCTAGGACACTTGCTGTTGCTTGCTATGATCTCTCACAGTTCATTCAGTACCATCCATCCTGCTGGTCATATAATTGTGACCGACCTCAAAGCAAAAGAGCGCGTGATGAAATTGATGATCCATGAGAATGCAGAGGTTACTAAAAATGCATTGCTCTGCATCCAGAGGTATTATAATCCAAACTCGAAAGCTGATGTTTCCCTTAAATTCTTTCTCAGGCATCTGAATTCTTATTTTCCTATCATCCTTATGATCAGAAAGTTCACTATTTTGTTCCGTTATTTCATTTACTGCAACATTTCCACCTCTTATTTGAAAATCATCCATCTGTAACTCTTTTTCTCGAGAGTTGTTAACATTTTTGTATAATCAGATGATAAAAGCTCCAGGTGCAAATTCTTCAAATGAGTTTGCCTTCATCAGATATCTAAGCATTTTTGATTATTTTATGTTTGTTGTATGTCGGGCTTCCCATTTATATCTCGGTGAACAACTAGTAAACAAGTAGATGTCGGTAAAAAGAGGTTCCACACTTGCTGAAAAAATCGGCCTGAAATAAAGTGATTCAGTATTTATTGGACTAATCTTGTAGTATCTCTTAAGTCAAAGAGCTGAAAACTTGCGATAGAGAGACGGATTCCTACAGAAAAGCTCATATGATTATAATTAGTAGTAAACAAGTAGTTGTGGATAGACAAGTTTTTCTGAACTTGTGCTGCTGGCCTTTAAGACTTGGTTGGTGGATATCAGATCAGTGTTTATTGGTTCAATTTCACATTCATATTAATTGGTGTTAAATTTTGAGTATAACTTCAGAGTTGCTCGATACTTGATCGATTTTTCACATTAAAATGTTTATGAATATTTGATCAATTGATGGACTTTTGTTAACTTGCAGACATTTGATATGGAAAAACCTTATTCGAAGGATGACATCGGTCACGAACTAAAACGTTGAACTCGATATCTTTAGCAGTCAATTAATGTTGTGAATGATTAGATTTTGGAGCATTATTTTTATCATTTTTATGTTTTTTGAGATTACAACTGATGTGAAGTTTGTATGGCTTTGGAGATTATAGTTAGAGAATTTTTTTTGTTTTCTTTTTATGTTTTTGGAGACTATATGGTATAAATTATTGGGGTGCATTTTTATTTTTTATAGTGTAAATAATCACGGATTATCAAGTAGGTTTATGCTCATATTAAAAAAAAAATGATATGCAAACGGCTCTTTCAAGTTTTATAATAAAAATATTTAAAAATTCAAAGAGACCCATTAGGTGGGAAATCAACTCTCTCCGATTTTATAATAAAAATATTAAAAAAATCAAAGGGACCTGTCACGTGTGAAAACAGCTCTCTTATGCTTTACATAATAAAGATTAAAAAATTCAAAGAGACCCCATATTTCTAATAATCGGTCTCTTACCCTTTTAAACATTTTTTCGAAGTAATTACCTAACAGACCTAATTTCTATAATAACGGGTCTCTTATGTCTCAAAAAGACTCCCTCTAATGAAGCGGTCTCTTTATCAAAGAGACCCCTGAGATAGAGACCTGTTCGGAGGCGGTCTCTTAGCCTTATATGGGCGGGTCTCATTGCCTATTTATGTAGTAGTCTCCGCCAGTGTCTTGAACCTGTTGAACATGGTGGATTCCCTGATGAGTTTAACAAAGTATCTCATCAGTTCGTTTTTCCTCCAGTCCTTTATCTCATCAGCTGTAGGCTGTCGGTTAGAAAGCAGACGAATCTCGGGTGGTCTTTGCACATTGTTCTTCCATGGAAAGTTTAGATCATAGAACTACGGACGAGAACCATCTATCATGTATCCTTGCGCAGGCGAGACCAGACAGCCTATTGCAGCAGCGACACTTTCTTCAAGATCTGCTTTCATCTCTCTTTCCTTCTCCATCCTCCATCTTCTTCCAGCCTCTCTGGCTTCTTCCCCCTTTTTGGCATCATCAAGATCTGTGACCTTTGCATCAATCTGTTTTAGGAACGCAACTGTTACTTTGATCTTCCAAGTGTTACGTATTTCAGTGAACGCAAGTGCACGTTGTCGTAAGCAAGTAATAAAGTGATAAGTAAGATATCGTTCCCTCGAGAACTGACTTACTAATTACCAATTTATTTGTATTCTAATTTTATCTGAACGATCGAATTTGGTGGTGCAAGGAATATTAAAGAAAACTAATAAAGTGATTAACTAAGAACAATTAATAAAATCGATTATTCGAAGAAAGAAGATCAAATAGGAGAATAATCTAGGATTGAGAATCCGCCTCGATTTATCCGAATTACTCTTGACTTATACAAATTAAGCAATTTCTCAATTTATTGAAGGCGAAGATTTCTGAGATACTCTAATGCCTCTCTCGAGGTCAGTAGAATTTTCTAAGGTGAATAAATCACTCTATTCCTAGGTGAATTAATTCAACGATAGGCAAAAAGTACAAAATCTTCAGACGGGCCACGTAATTCCTATGAGTATATTCCTATCTCACAAGATAAAACGTTTCTCACCAATTTTTCCTACTAACTCTCCTCTCCCGATTCGAGTTGCGTAATCAAAACAATCCAATCATAGGCCACATAATTGAACGCATTAAGAACAATTGGGGAAAACTCAATGAAAAAGGGAATTATATTAATAATGCAAAATTCAAGAATTAATACGTCAAAATCTTGGTTTCATCACAATCCTAGAATAGGGTTCTAGCCCGACATGCTAGAAAATAATACACAAAGAATTAAAGAAAGCATAAGAAAAATCAAACACAGTTGAAGAACTTGAATTCCTCCGTTCTCTGGCTTCTGCTCTCTGATCCTCGGTGTTTTCTCCTTCTGTTTCATGATCATATCTTCTGACCTTCAATGCCTATTTATACTTTTTCATCTGCCTCAAAAACGCGTCCAGAAATTAGGTCAGAAACGGGCTTCCAAACCGCCGAAATCGCGAGCTGCGAGTATGAACCCTGCGCGGTGGGCCGCGGCCCGGCATTAGTGTGCCGCGGCCCCTGTCTTCATACGGCCAGACCTGGGCACAATTACTCCTTACGGGCCGCGGCTCAGAGCTTGCGTGCCGCGGCCCCCGGTACAGTTTGTACCGGGTCCTTCTGGGCGCCTCCTGTGCCGCGGCCCAGCGTCTGTGTGCCGCGGTCCCTGACCAAAAAATGTCGTTTTGGCCCGTTTTTCTTCGTTTAAGCTCCCGGACTCGAATTTCCTTTAAAACATATAAAGATAGTGCATTAAAAGCTCATTTACGCAGATTTAAACTAAAAATGGGTATAAAATAATGATGATTAAGCGCGTAAAAATACATCTAACACCAAGGCGGTATAAGCCTTGTTGTTTGATTCTGGAAACGACCCATTTCATACCATCAGTGTCTTCAGTTTCTAGAGTGATACGCTCTGTGATGACGGATCTGGCAAAGATTCGCCCGTCGATGATTGATTCCTTCTTCTTCAGAGATTGAGAGGAAGTCAGTGAAGTTGTCATTGTTTTGCAAAGAAAGGATTTGAAGAAACAAATAAAAAGAGTGCAGAAAATTTGCAGAGAATGTAGGCTGTTTGCTCTGGACTCTTTTAATTTTGCAGAAAGCGTAAAGAGTCAAAGGGAGCAATGTATAGTCTGTTTATAATGTGCAAGAAGGATTAGGGTTACATACAATGAACGGTCAAATTTAAGGGATGTGAATCGTCTTTTAAAAGAACGAACATGATGAACTTATAGTAACTGGTACATCTTATCCATCTGTTTTCGAAAATGACAATCAGTCCCACTTCTGACAGTTTGTACACCCTCATTGCATGAAATGAAGGTTTTAAAATCATTAATATCATGGTATTTAAGATAGTGAAGTCCAGTGTCGTGTAAAGCATTAAATAATAAAACGTTTGAATTTTAAAACAGTGCACGCGGACTAAAACTATTTTTAGTACAAATAGAATAATAATATTATATCAATTGACATCCCATAGTGTATGTACTGTATCCTCCAATAATACAATGTTCCCCCTTAAAAGATACATACAGGATTCAATTCTTACAGCAATGTTTGGATTAATACTATATTCATGGGTCGTACTGTATTCCCCCTTAATTAATGCACACATCAGCTGTAGGAAGGTTTCATGCATTCTTTGTCCTACAGTAGGGTCTGACTATCCGAGTGTACATTTAATTAATGGTGGATACTGTATTCTTAGATCTTACAGCATTCCCCCTCAATTGATGAGTAAAAGCATAAATACTTACAGGGAGTCAGGCTGTAGCATTCCCAATTATTGTCGAAGCATAAAGAATCTAATTGTGCTGAGAGGTTTAGTAAAGATATCGGCCAAATGAATATCTGCATGAACTTTCTCGATCCGAAAATCCTTATTCTCAACATGATTCTGGATGAAGTGATGCTTCATAGCAATATGCTTAGTTTGCGAGTGCAATACAGGATTGTGCGTTATTGCAATTGCACTCGTGCTATCTCACATGATCGGTGTTTCTTTGGGAATGATTCCATAATCTGATAACTGCTATTGCATCCAGAGAATCTGCATATAGCAACTTCTAGCACCATAGTATTCCGATTCGGCTATAGAAAGCGAGTTTGCCAATTGCTTCTTACTAAACCAGGACACAAGTCTAGGTCCAATTAAGTGACAAGTACCACTTGTACTCTTCCTATCTAGCTTGCAGCCACCGAGATCCGATTCGCTATATCCAACCAAATAAAATCCTCATTCCATAGGATACCATAGTCCGGCGTCGATTGTTCCTTTTACGTACTTAAGGATTCGTTTGGCTGTTGTGAAGTGTGATTCTTTAGGTGTTACTTGATACTGCGCACACTCCTATAGCAAACTGGATATCAGGTCTGATAGTTGTTAGGTACAGGAGTGACCCTATTAGCTTCCTATAGAGTAATTGATTAACCGGCTTTCCAGCTTCGTCAGCACTAATTTGCACGGAAGTGCTCATGGGGGTTGACAAGCATTTGGAGTTATTCATCCCAAACTTGTTGAGTAGCTCCTTGCTGTACTTCTCTTGGTTGATGAAAATTCCTGTAGGCAACTGCTGTACTTGCAATCCTAGGAAATAACTAAGTTCCCCCATCATACTCATTTCAATTTTACTTTGCATGAGATGAGAGAATCTTTGACACAGAGCAAGGTTAGTAGAACCAAACATAATATCATCTACATATATTTGTACCATTAATAGGTCATCACCTTCCTGTATCTCAAATAGAGTCTTGTCCATAACACTTTTCTCAAATCCATTATCGATAAGGTACAGGGACAGGGTTTCGTACCACACTCAAGGTGCTTGCTTAAGTCCATACAGAGATTTCCGTAGTCTGTATACAAGGTCTCTGCCTTCAGTGTTGACAAACCCTGGTGGTTGTTCAACATAGACTTCTTCGGCGAGGTCTCCATTCAGAAATGTTCTCTTAACGTCCATTTGGTATACAATAAACCTCTTATGGGCGGAAAAAGCTAGAAATATCCTGATGGCTTCTAATCTGGCTACAGGGGCAAATGCTTCATCCTAGTCTATGCCTTCTTCCTGTCTGTAGCCTTGTGCGACTAGACGGGATTTGTTCCTGATAACCAGTCCATTCTCATCCTTCTTGTTCCTAAATACCCATTTAGTTTCAATAACAGCTTGATGCTCAGGCCTGGGTACTAGATACCATACATTGTTTCTTTCGAAACCGTTAAGCTCTTCTTCCATAGAAGTGATCCAGTGAGAGTTATTCAAGGCTTCATTGGTAGAAACATGTTTGGATTGAGCTAAGAATACAGCTAGGGTGCCAATGGCTACTCTCCTAAGTTCAGCCTGAGATTTCCAGACAGGAAATGGAGATTTTCCAGAGTTGGATTCTTCTTGCGCACACAGTACAGTTCCTTGTGTACCCTGTATTCTTCTTCAAGTGGTTACACCGACATCAATGTCTCCTATTAACTCCTGAGGGTGATCTCTAAGCCATCTCCTGTTGGGTTCTAGTTCTGCGTCTCGTACTGTATCTTGAGGTGCTGTAGTTTCAGCTTGTACAGCATCAACTTCAACTACTTCTGTTCTTATAGCTGCGGGGTTAATCTCTAAGCCTACGACAGGCTCTATTGGAGTTGGAGGGTCATTGATAGAAATTGTTTAGATATTCTGGGTTAAGTCTTCTACTCTTATAGGATCATGGTGAGGTTCATCGAACACTACATGTACAGATTCCTCGATTTTCAGCTTCTTTTTGTTAAAAATTCTGGAAGCCTTACTGACAGAGGGATATCCTACAAATATCCCTTCATCCGACTTCTCGTCAAAAGTCTTGAGTTGACCTTTTCCATTATTCAGAACATAGCATCGGCATCCAAAGATGTGAAAATATGAAACCATCGGAATTCTATTATTCCATACCTCATAGACTGTTCTGTTGTGATGCTTGTTGATAATACAGCAGTTTTGTGTATATCATGCTGTATTTGTTGCTTCACCCCATAAACGCTGCGGCAACTTGCTTGCGGCGATCATGGTTCTTTTGGCCTCCTTGAGCATCCTGTTCTTTCGCTCGGCAACACCATTTTGTTGAGGAGTCTAGGCTGCAGAGTATTCGTGATGTATCCCATTGTCCGAACAGTAATGCTCTTTAATGCGGTTAGTAAATTCAGTACCCCTGTCGGAATGAATGGACACGATACTCAATCCTTTCTCATTCTGAAGCTTTCTCAGGTGCTCGGGTAGATTTTTTGTGGTTTCTTTCTTCTTGCTCAGAAATATTGTCCAAGCATACCTGGAGAAATCATCAACAATAACTAGACAATATTTCTTACCTCCCAAACTTACAGGGTCTACAGGATCATAGAGATCCATATGTAGTATATCCAGAACTCTGTGAGTGGATAGGTATGATTTGCTTTTCAGTGTGGTTTTGACTTGTTTGCGTTTCTGACAGGGTCGTTAGATGCTGTTTTTTTGGAATGACACATCGGGCAAACCTCTAACCATTCCCTGTCTGGCGAGCTTGTTGATCGTCTTGAAGTTGATGTGTGACATACTTTTGTGTCATAGCCAGCTTTGATCTGCAGTGCATTTGGCAACAAAACATGGAATAGTGGAGCTCGTAGGATTCCAGTCAGCAATATACATGTTACCTGACTTGCTTCCTGTGAGCACAACTTCTTTGGTCAGACTGTTATTCACTCTACAGTGATCTATATAGAATTTCACCATGAACTGCTTGTCACAGAACTGGCTGATACTAAGTAGATTATACTGTAAGCCTTCAGCATAAGTTACATCGGTAACTTTGAACTTTCCTACAGGTAGGGTTCCCTTCCCTCTTGTTCTCCCTTCGGATTTATCATCGAAGCACACTTTTGGACCGTGACCTTCTACATAATCTGACATTTTGCTGATATCTCCTGTCATGTGCCGAGAACATCCGCTATCGAATTACCAGATGTCCTTCTCTTTGATGTCCTGTAAGCAAAAAAATCAAGTAGATTTAGATCCCCTTTGATTGTTGGGACCTTGTATGTTAGTTCCTTTTGGTACCTAAATTTGCCTGACAACAATTGGCTTGCTGTAGGTTACTTTTTATTTGTTTTTGCGATGTCGACATGGGGCAGGAATGTAGTCACTGTAACCTAAATTATTATGCATGTAAACGTTGAGAAATTTTGGTACCTTCGCCGCTTGAAATTTATGCGAAGTATAATAGAGTTCTCAAACTCTTTTGCGTTGCGGAAGCGTAATTAAATTGCAGAAAGTAAACAACACAAGATTTATAGAGGTTCGGCCAAACGTGCCTACATCCTCTCTTCGTATCTTTTTCCTTAGGCTTAAGATCAACCTCCGCGCCTCGTCTTCTATCAGTCTGAGGGATACCGTTACAATCTCGTCTTCTATCAGTCCAAGATAAATCGTTACACTCTTGTCTTTATGTCGGTCCAAAATAAACGGTTTTCCTTTTTTATCGGACAAGGAGGTAACCTATCTAGCTTTCGATGGGTACTAGACACACCTCACTTGGATTTAGATATGATTCTAATAATGCCGGATCAATGATCCTAATAACACCGAATCAATCTACAATACTCATTTTTCCTCTCGTGTATGTTTTTGTGTATGAACACTCAAACACTTATCAACTAAGCACCAATACAACAACGATAATGTATACAATGATATCAAACGTATGTATGATCTCATCTGAGCTGTTGTGTTGAATGATACCAAATGACTTGGTATTTATAGGCTCAAAGGCTCAAGTAGTTGTTACTGCCTTCCTTCATTAGTGTGCACTATTTCTCTTCTTTAGCATGTGCTAAACCTTCTTACGTACGTTGATCTGCATGGTTACGTACGTTAACTGCTCTTATATTCAACCCAGTAGCTTCTGTCTCTTTCATTAGCATGCGCTAGCTTTCACTCTTAGCATTCGCTATCTGGTCTTCTTTTACAACGGTCTGAATGCTGAAAGTCTTCTGTCTAACAGACATAATTTAACCTTAGCATGCGCTAAGTATTCTTCATAGCATGTGCTATCTGTTCGTCACTGCATACGTCACAAATGACCGTTTGATCTTCGTGTTGAAATTCTTTGCAACATATATATTCCTTCGTTAGCGTGCGTTAGCCTTCATCTGTAGCGTGCGCTAACTCAGTCATTTAGCATGCGTTGTTTCCACTGTGTTGCATACATTATCTACCAGGGACTCTTCAGGTGAGACATCTTGTGACTCTCTTAATGTGCGTTAATCTTCCTATGTAGCGTGCGCTAAGTCATCAAATGACTTTTCAGGTTTGTTTCGAATGTCCTCAACTCCTTCGTTGTTTTGGCTTCGTCTTATTGATTCCTATTTTGTTTTGGATTGAACGATAATTCATCATTAAAACCAATTGATGATTATATGGAATATAATACTCCGAAAATTTCCCCCTTTTTGATGATGACAAAACAACAACCTTCGATGGGATTTTTATACCTGCAAGATTAAAACAATTTACGAATCAAAGTTTTCGGCTTTGTCCGTTTCGTTAGTTTTCTTCTCCCCATCTTTTCTTTTCTCCTTTTCAACTACTTCTTTTATTCTTTCCTCTTTCTTCTTTTTCTATTTTCTCCCCCTTTCATGATCGTAATATTGTTTTTATTTTTCTCGTCGTTCTTCCATGACTCGTATTCTCCTTTTTCCATCATTTTCATCGACATTCTCCCCCTTTCTCATACTCTCTCCCCCTTTTTGTCATAATCAAAAAGTGCAATAATTAATATAGAAAATTGATTAATAATTAAATATGACAATTTATGGGTAAAACTCCTCCTGAAAAACAGATTTTCCCATTTTAAAAAATAGTAACTCCCCCTGAGTTAAATATCAATTGTTAAAAATATAAATTATCAAAATACCAATTGATTGAAATATATTAATTTTTATTTTTGGGTATCCAACCAAGAGTTGGTTTTTCTTTTGAAATATAGATAATATTTAGTATTGTGGTTCCTTTAGGAATCTAAATTTTCTTAATTTATCGTCCGTCGTGGGCTTTTGCAATTCGAAATGTGATGCCCAAGTTTTAAACATTTGTCGCAATGGGGTATTTTAAAGTTTAAGGATTCGGTTTTATTATGCGGTTCCTAACCCCTGTTTATTTAAAGAGTATTTTTGAACGGAAAGAATTTGTTCAAACTTGTCATTTCCGCAAGACAATTTATTCGTTAAAATTTTAAGTTCATTTTGAACTTTTGAAAGATCATTCCTTAATTTATTTTCAACTTCAAGGCATTTAGAATGATCGGGTTCTAAAACTTCCCTTTTCCTTTTATTTGAGAAATTTCGGTTTCCAACATTTTAATTTTCGATTTGAGGGATTTATTATTGAGTAAAACATTTTGAAAATCGGTAGGTAAAAGTTTGAATTCTTCAAATAATTCATCGTGAGACGAGGTACTAACCTGGCTTTCGACATTGCTTTCATCGAATGAACTCCTTGCCATGAGTGCTAAGTTATTTTGAATAAATTCACCGTCTTCCTCTTCGTCACTCCACGTGGCTATGAGAACATCTTTCTTAGGATTTGAGCCTCAATAATTTTTAGCAAAGTGGCCTCGTCTACCATAGTTTCGACAGTTGTTGTCGAATTTCTTAGATTCCCCTGTTTGATGTCCTTCCTTCTCCGGTTCAATAAGTTTTGATACTAATTAATATTTTTGGCATAATATGCAAATTCGTCGTCATCTTCGTCCACCGAAATTTCTTCTTTTCTTGACATCTTAGCTTTCAAAGCTATAGTTCTTTATTTCGTCTTTGGCTTGACACTTCGTGATTTTAGAACAATTTCATAATTTATTAGCGAACCTATAAGGGCGCTAAAGTCGAGCGTGTTGAGATCTTTAGATTCCATGATCACCGTCACGGTGTCGTCCCATTCACTAGGTAGTGATCGTAAGATTTTCTTGACTTTTTCACTACTCGATAGCGGTTTCCCGAACGAAGCAAGTCCATTGGTGATGACCTATAATCGGCCGAACATGTTGGTTATCACCATTCATCATGAATAACTCGTAGTCATGGAGAAGCATATTAATCTTCGTCTCCTTGACTTGAGTTGTTCCCTCGTGTGTGATTTCAAGAATTTTCCAAATTTCTTTGGCACTTTCACACGAAGAGATACGGTTGACCTTCTATGGATTTAAGGCACAATATAAAAGTTGAGTGGCCTTAAAATTGAGGTGACCGTTCTTCCAATCCTCGTCATTGTACTCTTCGAAGCTCTCAAGTGACCCATCGGATTTAGTTGGACCTTTCGTGCCAAGACAGATGATCATCCAGATTTCTATATCATAGGCACGAATGACGATCGACATCTTTTTCTTCCAAGTCATGTAATTCCATTCGTCCAAAAATAGAGGTTAATTTAGAGCAAGACCTTCGATCAGGGGAAATTGAAACGCCATGGGATCGTCTTCCCCTCGGATGTTAAGCCGATTTTTATGGATACCCGATCTGATACCAATTGTTGAGAAATTTTGGAACCTGCGCCGTTTGAAATTTACGCGAAGTATAATAGAGTTCTCAAACTCTTTTGCGTTGTAGAACCATAATTAACTTGCGTAAAGTAAACGACACAAGATTTATAGATGTTCGGCCAAACGGGCCTACGTCCTCTATTCGTATCTTTTTCCTTAGGTTTAAGATCAACATCTGTGCCTCGTCTTCTATCGGTCCGAGGGACACTGTTACAATCTCGTCTTCTATCAGTCCGAGATAAACCGTTACACTCTTGTCTTTATGTCGGTCCAAGATAAACCGGTTTCTTTTTCTATCGGACAAGGAAGCAACCTATCTAGCTTTCGATGGGTAATAGACAAACCTCACTTGGATTTAGATATGATTCTAATAATGCTGGATTAACGATCCTAATAACACCGAATCAATCTACAATCCATATCTTTCCTCTCGTGTATGTTTTCGTGTATGAACACTCAAACACTTTTCATTTAAGCACAAATACAACAACAATAATGTATACAACGATATCAAACGTATGTATGATCTCCTCTGAGTTGTTTTGTTGAATGATACCAAATGACTTGGTATTTATAGGCTCAAAGGCTCAACTAGCCATTACTGTGTGCCTTAATTAGCATGCGCTATTTCTCTTCTTTAGCGTGCACTAAACCTTATTACGTACGTTAATCTACATGGTTACGTACGTTAACTGCTCTTATCTGCAGTCCAGTAGCTTCTGCCTCTTTCATTAGCCTGCGCTAACTTTCACTCTTAGTGTGCTCTATCTGGTCTTCTTTACAATGGTCTGAATGCTGAAAGTCTTCAGTCCAACGGACATAATTTAAACTTAGCTTGTGCTAAGTATTCTTCATAGCGTGCACTATCTGTTGTCACTGCATACGTCACAAATGACCGTTTGATCTTCGTGTTGAAATTCTTTACAATGGATATATTCCTTCATTAGCGTGCGTTAGCCTTCATCTGTAGCGTGCGCTAACTCAGTCATTTAGCGTGCGTTTTTTCCACTGTGTTGCGTACGTTATCCATCAGGTGACTCTTCAGGTGAGACATCAGGTGACTCTCTTAGCGTGCGTTTATCTCACTGTGTAGCGTGCGATAAGTCATCAGGTGAATTTTGAGGTCTGTTTCGAATGTCTTCGACTCCTCTGTTGTTTTGGCTTCATCTTATTGATTCCTTTTTTATTTTGGATCTAATGACAATTCATCATCAAAACCAATTTATGATTATATGGAATATAATACTCCAATAGTAAAATCGAGGGTTATTATTATTATTCCAGTACGAATGCCGTCTTGAAGGCGGAGTTATTTCTTAGGCCTTACAGCTTGCCTCATGGGTCTCCAGTTGGATTCCCAAAGTTTTTGCAGATATTGCGCGACGACCTACTTTCTTGATGGATAACGGGGCTCCTGTATCCAATATCTAGACGCACTGTACTGTTGGAAGTACTGCTGTACAGACCTTTGATATTTAGATACAGCCTTCTTTATGAATAGCTGTTCGCGCTTCTGATATGCTCGGGGAGCATGCTGTTGGTTACGCCATACAGGTCTGGGAGGCTGAGGTTTCCGCTGTCTGTGATATGAACATGGTGGCGGAATCGCATCCTTTGCTATACGCGGGGCAACTGTTACCTTTATGGGACTCAGGGCCTCTTCAGGAACAGGAATGGGTTCGACACTCCTTACGAATAGTGTACTAGTTTTTCCTTTGTTAGAGAATGAGTTGTATCCTAAGCCACTTTTATCATGAGCACGTTGCCCGGTGCTTAGAATTTCTTCCATTCATTTTGAGAATTTCTCGAATGATTTCAAGATTGTCTCTAATTCTCCTTTTCGTTTCTCGAGAGTTTTCACTTTGGCTTCGAGTAGTGCGAAATCATTTGTTTTTCTCTCATTATGAGACTTAGTCTCGTTTAGATCGTGGGAAAGTTGATGATTGCTCTCCATGAGTTTTTCAAGTGTGACTTTGCTGTTTTCACAATCGATGGACATATTTTCGTAGTTATTTTTCAGCAAGTCATTTTCTTCTTTCAGCTCTAAGTTAGAAATTGGGAGTTGTATGTTTTCTTGTTTCAGTGTCTCATGGGACTTTTGAATGTTTTTAAATTCATTCATCATGTTTTCAAAGGTATGAGATGCACTTATAGGAGTAGTTGATGTTGAGCTTACATCATCATCGCTGTCTTCGTTGTCCTCTATTTCTTTGGCCATAAAGCACATATAAGCTTTATCTTCGAGCTCATAATCAGATGAGTCACTGTCAGTGACTGCCTGAAGACACTCCCCGGTCTTGGTTGATGCGGCGAGGCTTCTGATTCGCCAATCAGGGCCTTAAGCTTGTTTTTTCCAAGCACGCCTCCTTTCATCCTTTTCTTGTTGCTCGGCTTCCGGCAACTTTTGGACTTTTGGGTGCGGACACTTATTCGCATAGTGCCCGGGTTTCCTACAGTTGTAGCACAAGTTAGAATCACCAGAAGGAGAAGATTCGGAACTTACCTTGTGAAAAGACTTGGGCTTGTAGGGAGTCTTTCCAAACTATTTGATGAGCTTTTTGAATTTGTGCATGTGAAGGGCCATTTCATCTTGTGACAGGATATCATCATCACTGTCAACAGTCTAGTGGGCAGACCATGTGCTGGGTGTTCTATGTCTCCTGTTAGATACAGCGGCTAGCTCTGTAGTCTTAGCAGGTGACTCTTCGGCCTTCTCTTTCCTGTCAATATCATACTCGAAAGCTTTGAGGTCAGAGAAGAGGTCAAAAGTAGAAATATCATTAAGATTACATGACACACGCATAGCTGTAGTCTTAATGTCCCATCGGGCAGGGAGTGATCTAACGATTTTCAAGTTTTTCTCCTTTTGGGTATACACTTTACCCAATGCTTCAAGATCACCGACAATGCCAGTGAATCTGAGGTCAAGATCCTCAAGAGTTTTGGAATATTTCATTTCAAATGATTCAATTTGCTGAGTGAGTTTTGAAATCTTATTTTATTTTGAGAGCTCAGTTCCCTCACAAATCATCTTGAGTTTCTCCCAGATTTCCTTGACTGTCTTACAGCTCTTTAACTTCGAGAATGTGCCTTTGTCAAGAGTGACAAACAGTGCATTCTTAGCAAAATTATCGAGGTTCGCATGCTTGCGATCGTCTATAGTCCATTGCTCATGCTCCTTCTCGAGCATTTCAGCATGAGGTTGTCATTCTATCCTTGTGGCAGGATTAACCATCATTATCTTTATAGGGCCATCTTGGATGACAAATATCATCTCCTCATGCATGGCAGTAAGATGGGATCCTTCCTGATTCCCTAGTCATCAAACTCGTTAATTGAAAACATAGGAATCTTGTTTACCATTGAGATATCCATAGAGAAAGTAGGAAAGATAAAACTATTTTAAAAAACAAGTGTTTTTGGATCTGATTTGGTTAAAAATACGAATGATTCTTTTTAGAATCAACCGCTCTGATACCACTTGTTGGCCACTAAGTATACAGTATAGAGCTTGGAAAGTAATAGTACAACAAGTTGTACGGTTTTCTAATGTGAGTGCGTAGCGGAAGTTTCTTTAAGTGAGTTGCTGTAAATAGGCTTTCTCCTGTTTGCTTAGTGCATACAGGGTTTTGCAATGTATACCTGTATAAATCACAGTAAATAAAACAATAAAGGCAGAAGGTAAATAACATAGAGTTTTAAGTGGTTCGAGGTAAACCCATCTACGTCCACTGGTCCTCCATGTTGGGAGTATGCCCTCGAATGCCACTCAGAGGATGTTGGGTGAGGGCATTGTACTTGTAATTATGTAAATCACTAATATAAGGCATTGGATGTTTCTTTATTTACTGGTAGTTACTGGCATTCCTAACTCGTAAATATACATATAGAAACTAGTCCGTGTATTTAAAAGCAAAACGTTGCACTCCTTATTGGATAAGGGGGTCGGCACTGGAAAGGTTTATAGCTCAAATACTTAATCGTTCGCAAGTCGATGAAACTTGACTGGGCGTTAAGTTTATGTGAAGACTTGTATGACGTGTTCTTTGACATGGAGAGTGTTTGTCGAACGCTAATGGTTAGTGGGAGCACACGTTATAGGTATGCTAATTGGATTAGTATACTAGAACCTACTCACCCTCGATTCGTCACACGGATTTCACTCCGGGACAGTCAATGACAGAATCAAAAGGTTGTGATAGGTATTCGTGAACCTTCGACTTGAGGATTTAGTAGGGATGTGCTTGTGACGTCAAGATTTTTATTAGAGCAGTTCGACCCTGTAAACCGGAAGGCGGGGGTCAACCTCGACGTGCATCTTGACGAACAAGTAGCAGGTCCTACTGAATACCAAGATAGAATTCTTTCTCCCGTTAGTGAGCGGGTTATATGTCCTATGCGGTTATTGGCAGATGAGATCATAAGTCTTTGGCCAAAGCATTGGAGCTATTTGTATTAGATACACGACAGCTCGATGATCTCGATTTGCATTAACACATGCATAGCGTCAATGCTGAGATAGGGTTTCTTGGCGTGACCCTATAACTTGATCGGGACATTTGAAAGAAGGGTTTATACATTTACGAGTATTCACGACAGAATGGTTCTTGAATGATCCCATCATTCGTTCTCAGTTGGGGTACAGTGTAGGCCGCCAGGCTCGCTAGGTGGTGCTACTACTCTTTGATTCCTCCCATTGATGACTGAGACGAACCTACCGAGTCGCGCAATAGGATTGACGACGGAATGAATCGAGCTTATTATCTCATTATGAATATTAGATATTGGATATCTAATTTGGGACATTGGATGTTTAAATCAATTTATTGGATAAATTGATTTACAGCCTAATGAATTAAATAAATTACTGAGTGATTAATTTAATTCATAGATATAATTATTTTTTGGAGATATTAATTATGTTATTATGTATTTAATGTGATTAATTGATTGGAATAATTAATCGACACAAATACATCGGAACGGAATCGGAATTTATCTGTTTGGACTAACAGGAGTCCGAAACGGACCGAACTCGTCCGACACCTTCTAGATGGCCGCCCCAATCACCTACCCCTCAATTAGTCTTGGTCTTCACTTGGTGGGGTTCAAGCCTTGTGACCAATCAAGGGGAAAAAATATCCCCTTGGGTGATTTTGTCAAAAGGTAGGTGAAATGGAGAGATATGATAAGAATAAATGTGATGACCAAATCCTTCAAGCCCATACTTTGATTATCACGGTTTTGGCAAGTGTAAGGAGAGAGAAAAAGGTTTTCTAAGGCTTCATAACATTCTTCTTCATATTCATCTTCATTCATAAGTTTTTTCTTGGAGAAAATATTTGTGAGATAGAGAGATACTAGATTAAACACTTAAAGTGTTCTAATCTTGAGTTGCATAGCTTTTATAACCTTGTTCTAGCCGTATCCTTGGAGGATAACGATGTTTAGTCATTCCGGTCGTTTCTCCGGCGCGTGGCATGTAGAGACGCGGTGCTTTTAGCGTTGGATCATCCAAGAGCTTGGAGCGGATTGGATTCGTAGAGATCAAGCAAAGCTTGGGGAATAGCTCAAGAGAATGATACCATTTAATCAACAGACTATGAGGGTATGTTTTTCGTATCTCTTGTGTTTCATTTTATATATTCGTATATACGTAGCTCGATCGATCCTCGTAGGGATTCGGATCGAATTAATTTTCGTTTTACCGCTTCCGCTGGGCCTTCGTTTTAGGCACCGAATCCCAACAGTGGTATCGGAGCGTAGGTCTTGCGATCGTATATACGATATTGGCATTTGGAATGCTCGATTAGATGGTGAATGATTTGGAATCATTTTAGTCATAATCGTGGTATATGTTTTTCGTTCGTAATAATTGTATTTTTCGTAAGTTTATGTCTAAATATAAATCTTAAATTTCTGGGAAATATGATTTATATTGAAGATCTGAAACTCGGAAAATATTGATATTAGATATCCGGTCGAAAATCTAGCCCCGAATCGTCGTCGGACGACTTTTTGGACAAAAAGGGTAATCTGGCCGAGAGTGACTCGACCGTGTCCTGGGTGACTCGGCCGTGTCCGGCAGGCTGCCAAGTCACTGCCAGGCAGACCCGGCCGTGTCAGGCGACACGGGCCGTGCCTGGCCGGCAGGATTCCGGAAGTGACTCGACCGTGTCAGGCGACACGGCCGTGTCTGGCTGGAATGTCTGGGACATTGCCGGCACAACCCAACCGTGTCAGGCGACACGGGCCGTGTCTGTCCGGCACGATTTTTCCGTGTATTCTTAAAAATTAATCTCCCGCATGTTAAATTGGATTTAATATGATTAAAATTATTTATGGTATTTCATTTTATAAGGAAAATTTGATTAATTGGAATAATTATGGTCGACCGAATTATTTTGAACGTTATCATATTACCGATTGTGTGAATCGATTGAATCGATTCGTATTGTTGATTGGATCAATGTATCTCTACGTTTTCCAGTTATATAGTATTTATTGGAATGGGGATGTGGTTCGTGGACTTAGTTTTGAATCGTTCGTTTTACTCGATTGGGTTGTAAAGGCCGTTTTGAGCCTATTTATTTTACTAGAAATGTTTGTTTCTAGGATGCAATTTTCGATGTAAAATTTATATGTAATGACGAAGATCGGAGGAAGATCCGTTTCGAGAAGACGAAGATTCAAGACGAAGACTTGTAATTAGATTACGGAGTTTTTGTTTTCTAGGAACGGTCCATGAACCACATGTTGGTAGCAACTAGGTTGTGAATGGTTGTTTCATATTGTATGAATGCAACAAACGCGCTAAAATGATTAATGCGCAAAGTGTAACGTTAATCGCGAAAATTCTCCCATGACAAATTATTAGGTTTATAAGGTTTCAAGGTTTTCCTTCCCTCCATCGAGCTTTCGGGAAATTGAAATCCAAACCGGATGTGCTATGCTTCCGAGTTATCGGGGTAGTCATTCGGGGAGGATGTATAAATTACCTGGAGCGCATTGGATGCCTTCGGTTGGAGCAAATTTTATCCCTAGAAACTTGATAGGTTGCCGGATAAGATTCAATTGTGATACTGATTTGCGTCGATGGTATAAACTTAACTTGTTCACGAACCATAGAAACCGTATAGGTTGAGGGGAGTGAACAAGAGGAAAAAGAAGATCGTATCATCCATTAGATGGGTTGGTGTTGGACACCACTTTATGAAAATTAATAGACTAGAAACCTGTTCGGTTGCCCTCTAATAAGATTTATAAAGAACTCGATCACCACTATGTAGTAGAGCGACGATACTTCCGTATTTCACATGGGAGTGTGTTATTCCGATAAAAATAGTGGGAGCTGGGTAACAAGAATGGAAAAGACCTTAATTCTATACTCAGAACATAATTGAACGAGTCACTAATTAATTTGTCGTACTTAATGCAGACATAACTCTCAATATGACAATGAACCCACTCATAATTCTACTCGAAAAGAACACCTTAATCAGACCTAACTTTGTGGATTGGCTCCGCAATCTGATGATCATCCTCAGTATAGAGGCACTGGGATACGTCTTAGAGACGGACATTCCGGCGCCTCCTGTGCGGACCAGAGCCAATCAGGAAGAGATTGAAAACCACGAAAAGTGGGTTAAAGATGACGTGAAAGTCCGTGCTTATATGATGGCTTCCATGTCTAATGAGCTTCAGAGAGCTCATGAGAAAATGACTTATGCTAGGCAGATTCTATCTCACTTAACCGAACTTTATGGTGAGCACATCAGAACTGCTAGATATGAGATATCCAAGCAACTGTTCGGTGCAAAGATGAAGGAAGGTGAGAAGGTTGGGGAACATGTCCTCAAAATAATATCCATGATCGAGAGATTAGAGGCTCTTGATTTTAAAATGGATACTTCTCTCCAAACCGACCTTATCCTACAGTCTCTCCCTGAATCCTTCTCACAGTTTGTTATGAACTTCAACTGCAATGAGGTTGCATGTAACATAGCTGGGCTAATGAACAAACTTGTGATCGCTCAGTCTCAGATGAAGACTCTGCGGATGAAGGACTCTTCCCTTGTGATTTCTTCTGGATCTTGGAAGTCCAAGAACAAGAAGAAAAAGACCAAGAAGCAGATGGGACCACAAGTCGAGGACCTTAAGGGTAAGGGCAAGGTCCCAATGGTTCGAATGAGCAAGAAGAAGGATGTTTGTCTCAAGTGTGGTGAGCTGGGCCACTGGGCAAGAGACTGTCCGATTCTTCATGGCACTTCAGGTACAAAACTTTTAGTTTTGGAAACAAATTGTTCTGCTACTGTATTTTCTACTTCCTGGATATTGGATTCTGGTGCTAGTTCTCATATTTGTACCGTGAATCAGGATCTGGAACAAAGTAGGAAGCTTGGAGCTGGAGAAGTTATGATCACAGTCAGAAGTGGGCATAGTGTCGAGGTAACCGACATAGAATCACTTCTTTTGGGTTTAGAATCCAGCTTTGTTTTGACTTTAGAAGATGTACTTGTTTTGCCCAAGGGGCATAAAAACATTGTATCCATTCCGGTCAAGGACCGAAAAAGCTTTTCATTTTTCATTGGTGATGGTTCCTGCAAAATTTATTTCAGAAATAAACTAGTGGGTACTGCTACATTGTTAAATGGATTGTATCATCTAAATCTCAGCAACAAAGTAGTTGTGAATACTATGACTAGAAAACGTGGTAGGGATGAAACCAATCAAGTTTTGAAATGGCATCTAAGACTTGGTCATGTTGGTTAGACCAAGGTTTACAAAATGGAAAAAGATGGACTTATGGGTCCATTGGGATCGGATCCCTTTCCTACTTGTGAATCTTGCCTTAAAGGCAAAATGACTAAGTCCCCCTTCACAGGGACTTTTGAAAGAGCCGCTGATAAATTGGGATTAATCCATACCGACGTTTGTGCTGCTTTGGAAGCAGCACGTGATGGATATCAATATTTCATTACGTTTACAGATGATCATACTAGGTATGGTTATGTATACTTAATGAAACATAAATCCGAGGCTTTTGAGAAATTCTGGGAATTCAAGGCCCTAGTCGGGAAACAAACTGGTAATCATATCAAAGCACTTCGGTCGGACCGAGGTGGCGAGTATATGAGTACGGAGTTTGACGAGTTCCTTAAGGAACAAGGAATAGTTTCACAACTAACACCTCCAGGTACTCCTCAGTTAAATGGTGTGTCAGAAAGAAGGAACCGGATCTTGTTGAACATGGTCTATTCCATGCTGGGCTATACTGACTTACCGATTTACCTGTAGGGGTATGCACTCCTGACTGCCTCTTACATCTTGAACAAATGTCCTTCCAAATCTATTCCTAAAACTCCACATGAGATGTGGGAGGGCAGGAAACCAAGTCTTAATCATATTAGGATTTGGGGATGTCCCGCCTATGTCAAGAAGACTAAGGTGGAGAAGTTGGAAGCTAGGTCCGCGAAGGGACGTTTCATTGGATTCCCGTCTGGGACGATGGGTTATCTATTCTACATGCCCAAAGATCGAAAGATCATTGTTGCTTTGCATGTACACTTCCTGGAAGAGGAGTTCATTTAGGAAGGCGGATCACGTAGAAATATTTCTTTGGAAGAATACAATGAAACTCCTCAGGAGACACCTGTGCAAGAAAAATTGAACCGAACCTTCTATAACACAAGTACAACCACCTCATAGGTCAAGTAGGGTGTCTCAATTACCTGAGAGGTATAGTTTTATGCACTAGGAGGAACTGGGTTTCCTCGAGGTTCCAAGTGATAAACAAGAGACAATCTTGCGACCAATGACCTAGCAATGGTGGATGTATACTCCATGAAATGGACTGTAGCAGTCTTCATGTAGTTGGGACCTTCATTTTGACGAGATAGTCAAAGAGTTTGACTTTGTGCAAAATGAAGAGGAACCTTGTGTATACAAGAGGGTTAGTGGGAGCAAGATCACATTCTTAGTACTATATGTAGATGACATTCTACTAATAGGAAATGATGTGGGAATGCTCAGTTCTGTGAAAGTTTGGCTTTCGAGTAATTTCTCCATGAAAGACTTGGGAGAAGAAACCTATATTCTTGGTATTCGACTCTACTGGGATAGATCGAAGAGAATGATAAGTTTTTTCCCAATCCCTCTATATAGATTAGATCTTAAAGAGGGTTCCTTCCGATGCGACATGGAATAAAGCTCACCTTGAAGATGTGTCCTCATAGTGAGGAACAATGAAAGGAAATGAGTAATATGCCATATGCTTCGAAATTTGGGTAGCCTTATATATATTTTATTGTGTACAAGACCTGACATTGCGCATGCTGGAAGCGTGGTAAGTAGGTTTCGGGCTAACCCAGTCAGGGAACATTAGACCGCCGTAAAGAATGTTCTCAAGTAATTTAGAAGTACTAAGAGATCTGGTTCTTATATATGGTGGTGGAGAACAGAATGTGGTGGGATTCACTATATTGGACTTACAAGGACAGAAAGATGATTATATATCTACTTCTGGCTACATTTACTCTTAATGGAGGAGTAGTATCATGGCATAGTTCCAAGTATAGCACGACTGCTAATTCCACCTGTTAGGCTGAGTATAAAGCGACCTCGGAGGCCTCCAAAGGAAGAATTTAGAAGTTACTGGGTAAACTTCACGTGACACCTTGTGCTGCGCTGCCAGAGCGGTAGCATAGGCCTAGGAGCCGAGGTTTCACAATAGTACCAAACATATTGAGAGAGAGTATCATCTCGTAAGATTATTTGTTCGCAAAGAGATACATTGTGCTGCATAGAGTAGAGTCAGCCGACTACGTCGCTGATCCACTGACCAAGCTACATTCTCAGATTAGGTTGGAGCGTAATCTGGAGAACATGGTTATTAGATACCATAGTGTGCGGCATTGAGTGCAAGTGGGAGATTGTTGGGAGTATGCCCTCGAATGCCACTCAGAGAATGTTGAGTGAGGGCATTGTACTTGTAATTATGTAAATCACTAATATAAGGCAATGGATGTTTCTTTATTTACTGGTAGTTACTCGCATTCCTAACTCGTAAATATACATATAGAAACTAGTCCGTGTATTTGAGAGCAAAACGTTCCACTCCTTATTGGATAAGGGGGTTGACACTAGAAAGGTTTATAGCTCAAATACTTATTCGTTCGCAAGTCTATGAAACTTGACTGGGCGTTAAGTTTATGTGAAGACTTGTATGACGTGTTCTTTGACATGGAGAGTGCCTGTCGAACGCTAATGGTTAGTGGGAGCACACGTTATAGGTATGCTAATTGGATTAGTATACTCAAACCGACTCACCCTCGATTCGTCACACGAATTTCACTCCGGGACAGTCAATGACGGAATCTAAAGGTTGTGATTGGTATTCGTGAACATTCGAATTGAGGATTTAGTAGGGATGTGCTTGTGACGTCAAGATTTTTATTAGACTAGTTCGACCCTGTAAACCGGAAGGCAGGGGTCAACCTCGACGTGCATCTTGACGGGAAAGTAGCAGGTCCTACTGAATACCAAGATAGAATTCTTTCTCCCGTTAGTGAGCGGGTTATATGTCCTATGCGGTTATTGGCAGATGAGATCATAAGTCTTTGGCTAAAGCATTGGAGCTAGTTGTATTAGATACACGACAGCTCGATGATCTCGATTTGCATTAACGCATGCATAGCGTCAAGTACAGATAGGGTTTAACTGACCGTGACCCTATAACTTGATCGGGACATTTGAAAGAAGGGTTTATACGTTTACTGGTATTCACGACAGAATGGTTCTTGAATGATCCCATCATTCGTTCTCAGTTGGGGTACAGTGTAGGCCGCCAGGCTGGCTAGGTGGTGCTACTACTCTTTGGTTCCTCCCATTGATGACTGAGACGAACCTACCGAGTCGCGCAATAGGATTGACGACGGAATGAATCGAGCTTATTATCTCATTATGAATATTAGATATTAGATATCTAATTTGGGACATTGGATGTTTAAATCAATTTATTGGATAAATTGATTTACAGCCTAATGAATTAAATAAATTACTGGGTGATTAATTTAATTCATAGATATAATTATTTCTTGGAGAAATTAATTATGTTATTATGTATTTAATGTGATTAATTGATTGGAATAATTAATCGACACAAATTCATCGGAACAGAATCAGAATTTATCTGTTTGGACTCACAGGAGTCCGAAACGGACCGAACTCATCCGACACCTTCTAGATGGCCACCCCAATCACCTACCCCTCAATTAGTCTTGGTCTTAACTTGGTGGGGTTCAAGCTTTGTGACCAATCAAGGGGACAAAATATCACCTTGGGTGATTTTGTCAAAAGGTAGGTGAAATGGAGAGATATGATAAGAATAAATGTGATGACCAAATCCTTCAAGCCCATACTTTGATTATCACGGTTTTGGCAAGTTTAAGCAGAGAGAAAAACTTTCTATAAGGCTTCATAACATTCTTCTTCATATTCATCTTCATTCATAAGTTTTTTCTTGGAGAAAATATTTGTGAGATAGAGAGATACTAGATTAAACACTTAAAGTGTTCTAATCTTGAGTTGCATAGCTTATATAACCTTGTTCTAGCCGTATCCTTGGAGGATAACGAGGTTTAGTCATTCCGGTCGTTTCTCTGGCGCGTGGCAAGTAGAGACGCGGTGCTTTCGGCGTTGGATCATCCAAGAGCTTGGAGCAGATTGGATTCGTAGAGATCAAGCAAAGCTTGGGGAATAGCTCAAGAGAATGATACCATTTAATCAACAGACTATGAGGGTATGTTTTTCGTATCTTTTGTGTTTCGTTTTATATATTCATATATACGTAGCTCGATCGATCCTCGTAGGGATTCGGATCGAATTAATTTTTGTTTTACCGCTTCCGCTGGGCCTTCATTTTAGGCACCAAATCCCAACACTCCACACAGGAGTAGAAGGTTTATTATAATCACTACATACACAACTACATGACTATAACTAAACATGTCTCTGTATTATTCACACAGATTGATACAGGGACCGAAGCTTTGGGCCGTTCACATAGATTGGCTTAAGCTCTTTCTTGACTTGCTTCTTCACGCACAGTTGAAAGCTTCGTCTACAATTCTATTCTTCCCACACAAGTCCAAATAATCAAGCATCTTCAGTCCACAAAGGGCTGATGGTTTTCTCAACGGTAAAGGTAGAATTCTTCGAACAGCAGCTTGATCTTTGAAATACGATTGTTGTAAGCTATGCCGTTCTTCATTGAGAACTTAGTATATTTCTTCATTTGAATATGTGCTATATGCTCACGAAATATACTGATTAATAATCGCTAGAATGTCAGAGTAAAAATGTCAGAGCTTTCGCGATATTGAATTGCTTCAGTGTGTTGATTCCTCAGCTTGGGGGTATTTATAACCTTTGCAAAATGTATCCGTTATAAATGTAGCCATTGTTGGTTGGTGAGATATTGATGTCTGACACTTGATTGGTGGCTTGCTGAATATTTAAATTAAAGCAGATCGTAATGCTTGACATCCTTTCTGTCTTCGCATTAAATGCTCTTCAGCATGTTCGGACTTATCTCTTTCCAGCTGCATTAAATGATGTCCGATCAGCAATAAATGCTGCTTTAACCATGAATACTTTTTGAATAAAGAAAGTATATTTCACAACGGTTTAAAGCATTCTTTTATCATGCCTGTCGGATGTGTTTTACTTTTCCTAAGTAAAACAGCTTACAGCCTGGTTGTTGTATCCGACGTATTAAGTCTTTCGCTGTAGCTGTAGGCTAGACTGTGAGATCTTCAATGCTGTATAAAGAAGTTGTATGGATCTTCCAGATAGCTTCCATTCTTAGCAGCATTCGACTCTTTCGATTTCTTGAGACAACTTGCTGTATGTTGGCAGTTATCAAAAGAGGATTATTTATCCGGACAAGAAAAGATCCTGAAGCGATTTAGGATGGAAGATTCTAAAAGAGGGTTCCTACCTATGCGACATGGCATAAATATTTCTGTAGAGAAGTGTTCTCAAAGTGAGGAAGACGAAAAGGAAATGAGTAAGGTGCCATATGCTTCAGCAGTGGGTAGCCTAATGTACGCTATGATTTGCACTAGACCAGACATAGCCTATGCTGTGAGCACAGTAAGTTGGTTCCAGTCAAATCCAAGGCAGGAATATTGGACTGCTGTGAAGAACATTCTTATGTACCTAAAGAGAACTAAAAACTTGGTTCTTATGTACGGCGGTGGAGAACTAAAAGAGGATGATTATGTAGATCTAGATTTTCTGGGGGACATGGATGTGAAGATATCCACTTCAGGGTATATTTGTACACTGAATGGTGGAGCAGTATCTTGGAGAAGTGTCAAGCAAAGCGCGGCTGAAATCTCTACATGTCAAGGCGAATATCAGGCAGCCACGGAGGCTGCTAAAGAAGATTTTTGGATTAAGAAGTTCATTGAGGAACTTCAAGTGGTTCCTGACGCAGAGAAGCCTGTGACGCTATTTTGCGACAACGATGGAGCTGTTGCTAGGTTAATGAGCCTATAGCTCACCATAACACCAAACATATTGAGAGAAAATATCAATTTGTTAGAGAAATGGTTCAGAATGAATTGTTATACTGTAGAGAGTTGACACAGAAAACAACGTTGCTGATCCACTGACCAAGCCACGATCCCAGATGGTCTTAGAGACACATCTAGTGAGTATGTGTATTAGATACCATAGTTTGTGGCATTGAGTGCAAGTGGGAGATTTTTTGGAATATACCCTCGAATGCCACTCAGAGGATGATAGAGTGAGAGCATTGTAATGTAATTATGAATATTAAATAAGGCATTTATTAATTCTATACATCATACAACAAGTTGTCTCAGGAAATTGGAAGAACTCGAAATACCGCTAAGTATGTAAACTGCCTAGAAACTCCATACAACATCCTTCCATACAATATGGGAGATAGCCTACAGCGTTGAAGACAGCATCTACAGTAATAAGATCATATTATGTTGGATACAGCATACAGGCTGAAAGTGTTGGGATATAAACACTTATCCAACAGGACTGAAGACCGTTGTGAAGGAATCTACTTTATTCACTAAAGTCATAATGCTATTTGAAATAAGTATTTAATACTGATAGAATAAAGTATTTAAATACCAGCCGACAAGGATCTCCAGGCATGGAGCAAAATCCGGATCAAGCATCTTGTAAGTCAATTGACCAATGAGAATGAATCTTTGCTCACCAACCAGCCAACAGACATATTTACAACGGATCTATTCCAAAGTTATAAATAGTCCATGCAAGAGGACATTGCATGCAACACACAAGAAATCGAACATAAACGAATGAGATTGAGATGCTGAACTTCATACGTGATCAAGCACAGAAAGATTTATCTCAAGCTTATAAGAGCAAACGCATTTCTTCGAGCATACTGCAATACTTGAGAGAAGAAATATACAAATGCTCAACCTGAAGAACACATCATCAGCCTAAGATCATCAAGCATTCAAGCTGTTGTTCAAACCTGTGATTTTACCTTTGAATAAAATCATCAGCCCTGTGTGGACTGAATAAGCCTTTCTCATTCTAAACTGTGTGTGAAGAATCAGCATTGTAGACGAAGCTTCCAACTCTGTGTGAAGAAGCAAGTGAAAGAACAAGCTCTAGCCAATCTGTGTGAATGGCAAACAGCTTCAACCCTTTGTATCAATCTGTGTGAATGATACTTTGGGAGGTTTAGTTATAGTCATGTAGTTGTGTACGCACTGATTATAATAAATGTTTTCACTCCTGTGTGGTGGACCAGTGGACGTAGAGGGGTTTACCTCGAACCACTTTAAATACTGTTATTTATCTTCTGCATTTATTATCTTCATAAACTGTGATTCATATAAGTATACACTGCAAAACCTTGTACGCACCAAGTTAATAGGAGAAAAGCCTAGTTGTTGTATTTACAACAACTCACTTAAACAAACTTCCGCTATGCACTCACATTCGAAAATCGTACAGCTTGTTGTACTAACTCTATCCAAGTTGTATTCTGTATACTTAGTGGCCAATAGTATCTTATACCACTTCATATCCACTGAAGTCCAGTTTCATTTCCATTTTACAGATATAAAAAATATTAACCGTGGAGAAAGTTATGGCCGTTTCCGTGAAGTGTAGCTAAACTACCAATTTCTGGCAAAAATGGGAAAAACGTAATATTAATCTAGAGCTCATTTCTAGCAATTAAAACCCTAAACATGCAAACTCTAATCATGCATATCATATTTATAACACATATAGGAGTCGACATACAAGCATGCTTCTCGACACTACGAACTCCATTTCATAATCTTTTCTTTAAAAAAATGACTACTAACACATTTTCCAACATCAACAAATATCAAACATCGTCAACATCAAGCATCATCAATATCAAACATCATAAAATATCTAGCAACACATTTAATCTATACTCATGTTGGTCCTAATATGAAAATAACCTAAATATGATTTAGAAATCATCAATACATAACATGCTCTTTATGTACATCAACTATTATCTAACACATAATCAACTTCATAAATCTAACATCATGTCTTTGTTTTCAGACAATTTCTAAAACATTGTACAAAAATATAACAGAAACATATTATGTATATCTTTCGGACATCATCACAAACATCAAGTCATTTTGAACATATATCAACATATCAAGGACTAAGCGTGATTCTTCCTTTCTTTCAAAATACCAAACATTTTATTAAAATCTCATAAGTTCATCATAGCATCATATCATCAAGTAGAAACATATTGTGTAAAAAAATCATAAGAAAAATGACAAATGCTTGAGCTATGAACCCTAATATTTTTGGCCCAAATGACAAAAATTGAAGCATGAATAAAGCTTGTTTTAAACACTCCCAAGTACTTTAAAATTAACTTACCAACAACATATAAAAGATTAGAAAATCAAACCTAAGCGCCTTCACCAACTTTCAATTTTTAAAGTTAGCCAAAATCGATTTTTACTTGGATAGAAATGAAGAGGAGAAGCTAACTTACATGAATATGATATTCGGTTTAGGGTTGGCACATAACTGGAGCTTGTTTGTGGAGCTCCAATGGAATAACAATGGATGACTTATCCTTCGGGGGGAGATGCATTGAAGAGGAGAAAGGGTTATGTCCTTTTTATACTAGGTTAACCCTAGCCGTTTAATAAAGCAGTCGAAGAATATTTTTGTGTCGAACTTACAGCTTAAAGTCAGAGAAATGTTATGCAATTCACGGAACGTGAATTATTCGAGAAAATGACTCGACATATAATATACCCCAAAAATCCAAAAGTCAACTTTCGAAAATCATACTCGCAACGTAAAAATAGTGCATATAGAAGGCGACAGAATCACGATTCCGCCTATCGAAACATAAAATGAAGTTCGCAAGAGAATCCCAACCAGATAACCGAACATCCAATTTCTGAATTAGAAACGTGTAAGATCTAAACTTATCCCATTAGTCAAAATTCATTACTCGGGAATGCAAAAGCCCTAATGTCGCACTTGAGGTTATAATAAACCATGCATATAAAAGACCGGGGCATTACATCCTACCACTCTAACAAGAAATTTCATCCCGAAATTTACATACCTTATCAAAGAGTTCTGGGTATTTCTCCCTCATCTTGCTTTCGAGTTTCCATGTAGCTTTTTCCTGACCATGGTGACTCCATAATACTTTTACAAAAGGAATCGACTTATTCCTCAGTTCTTGAACCTTCTGGTCTAAAATAGCTTCAGGCCTCTCTTCATAACTCATATTGTGACTAAGAACTATGTGACTGATAAATCACATGCTTGGGATCAAATACATACTTCCTCAGTTTAGAAATATGGAAAACATTGTGAGCATTGTGAAGACTAGGTGGCAGAGCCAACCTATATGCAACTGGGCCGATCCTCTCTAGTATATCGTATGGCCCTATAAAATGTGGCCTAAGCTTGCCTTTAACGCCACACCTGATTATTCCCTTAGAAAGGGAAACCTCGAGGAAAACCTTATCCCCGCTGTCGAAATGCAAGTCAGTTCGGCGTGTATCAATGCATGACTTCAGTCGAGTCAGGACCTCTTGTATTCTCTATCGTATCTTGCGTATAATCTCGATCATCACGCTGACTCTGTCTGTCCCTAAAATATTTCTATCACCCACTTCATCCCAATAAAGTGGTGATCTGCATTTTCTACCGTATAAGGCTTCATAAGGCGCCATACAATCGTTGCCTGATGACTTTTATTGTAAGCAAATTCGATTAATGGCAAATCATGCTCCTAATTTCCACCTTGATCCAACACTATAGTTCTCAACATGTTTTCTAACATCTGAATTGTCTTTTCCGATTGTCCATAGGTCTGCGGCTGGAAAGCAGTACTAAAATTCAGGTGTGTACCCAATTCCTTCTGTAGGCTCGTCCAAAATCTAGAGGTAAATTTTGGATCTCGATCTGATGTGATTGATATCGGCACTCAGTGTAAATACACAATTTCATGGACATATAATTGTGCTAACTTCTCAGATCCATAAGTGATCGGGATAGGCAAAAAGTGAGCTGATTTTATGAGTTTGTCTACTATAACCCATAGAGCAGTTTTCCTCGTTTGGTCCTCAACAAACTAGTCACAAAATCCATCACTATTCCTTCCCAATTCCATTCTGGAATGGTCAATGGTTGTAACTTTCCATAAGGTCATTGGTGTAGTGCTTTCACTTGCTGACAAGCTAAACACCGCTCAACAAATGAAGCTATATCCCATTTCATACTGTCCCACCAGAAATTTCTCTTCAGGTCTTGGTACATCTTGGTACTTCCTGAGTGAGCGGTGTAGGGAGTATCATGAGCTTCACTCAAAATTTAATTCTTTAACTCCTCTCACGTGGAACACATATTCTCTCTTCGAATATAATTGCATTATCAGCCGCTTCGCGGTAACTTACTGGGTTATCGGATCTAATTCTTATACGTAGTTTCGCAAATGCTTAATTTCTCCTCTGCGCATTCACTATCCGTCCTCTCAAATCTGGTGTCATCACTAATGTCGCGACAGGACCCACTATTGTTTCCAGTGGATAAACCACCTCTAAACTCATTCCTTAAAAATCTTGGATTAGATCCCTTCTGCGGTAAGTTGGTATCCTAACTGTGATTGAGTCTTACGACTCAAGGCATCTGCTACCACATTAGCCTTTCTAAGGTGATAGTTATTACCACAATCATAATCCTTTAGCAATTCGATCCATCTCCTATGTCTCATGTTCAAGTCATTCTGCTTGAAAAAGTACTTTAAACTCTTGTGATCAGTAAAAATTTCACACCTTTCCCCATAAAGGTGATGTCTCCATATCTTTAATGAGTGCACAACCGTGGCTAGTTCCAAATCATCCGTGTGATAATTCACCTCATACGGCCTAAGTTGTCGTGACGCATAAGCTATCACTTTCCCATCTTGTATCAATACACAACCTAGCCTATTCTTAGAAGCATCCGTGTAAACCACATACTCCTTATTCATTTCTCGTACTAATAAAACAGGCGCAGTAGTTAATCTTCTCTTGAGTTCCTGAAAACTCTCATCACATTCATCCGTCTATAAATACATAATTCCTTTCTGCAACAGTTATGTCATTGGTCTAGAAATCATGGAAAATCCTTCGATGAACCTTCGGTAGTACCCAGCTAGACCCAAGAAACTCCTAATCTCATTAGGGTTGGTTGGTTACTTCCAGTCACGTACTGCTTCCACTTTAGATGGGTCCACCTTAATACCATCTGCTGACACAATGTTCCCAAGAAACATCACTTCTTTCAACCAAAATTCGCACTTACTTAATTTGGCAAAGAGTTTCTCAGTTCTCAATGTTTCCAACACCATCCTGAGATGTTCTTCATGGTCGTTCTCGTTTCTTGAGTAGATGAGAATTTCATCTATGAACACCAAGACAAACTTCTCCAACTATGGGTGGAACACTCTGTTCTTAAGATCCAAGAATACTGCGGGAGCATTAGTTAATCTGAATGGCATAACTATAAACTTATAATGTTCATATCTTGTTTGGAATGCTGTCTTGGGTATATCTTCCGGTCGAATCTTCAAATGGTGATACCCAGACCTAAGGTCTATCTTCGAAAATACAGTTATTTCCTTGAGTTGGTCAAACAAGTCATCTATCCTTGGCAGAGGTGTAATATCCTAGAATTTCGTCATGATTTTTCGCATTATTTTATCTGAGTTGTACTGTACAGAGTGGGACCGATGCAGTATGGGTGGATAATTTTGGGAACTGTGACAGTCGTGCCAGTATGTCTATCGGTGTTATTTTAATTCTAGGATATTACATGCTTAATGTGTTTTTCATGTCGGATATATTGTATGAGTATTTGTACAATTGCCGTACTTGGTCGACAGTTGTACTTGAGGATATCGTGCATCAGATGTATCGTATGAGAATGTTATCGGAACGAGCATATGTATTTAGTATGCCGTATGTTCGTATCCAGTATGTCGAGACGGACAAGAATAGTTGGATTTTGGCCAAGTATGGAAGGCCATTACGTACGCTAGCGTTAAGGACTAACGTATGTTAAATTACATGTTTTACGTACGTTATGCGTAAGGCATTACGTACGTAACAAAGGGAATCAGACAGGATCGAGCTGTGGTCGGCAGGTGGTTCCGGTGTCGGCAGCTTTCGGCATGGATATGGACAGGCGAGTCAACCTCGAGCATTACGTACGCTATGCATGGTGTACTACATACGTAATACGGGTATGTTACTGTAGCAAGTCAACGTACGTATTACGTACGCTACGGAGAAAGGATTACGTATGTAAGGCTTTGTGCGAAATGAGTCAGTTAACTCTGGATTGTCGTTACGTATGCTACCAAAGTCAGATAGCATACGTAAATGGTGGTTACGTACGTTAACATGGGCATGTTACGTACGTAACGAACTGGATATTTTATAAGTGAATGCCCGTCATTTCATTCTGTTCATAACTCCACTTCGTCTTTTTCGCCTTCAACACTGAGAGAGGGAGTTTCAACTATTATAAGTCGATTTTGAGCTTGGAAACATGGGATTGGAGCTTGAGATATGAATATATTAATGATTCTGGAAGTGTTTGATTGTATTATTCATCTTCAAGAGGTATGTTGGATAATCCTCTCCTTGAATTCGGATTTTGATGATTGTTGATGAATGATTCGTATGGAGATGATTATGGTTTTGTTGTTACGATTCTTGAGGATATATGAACTATATGTTGGAGGATACGATGGTTTATGTCTTGATTATATTGGTTATGATTATAGAATCATAGTGTTCTTGGTATTCTTGGTTGTATTGCTTCGATTATTGATGTTAGGAGGATCTTATATTGGAGAATATAATGATATACACCTTGAATTATGAATAAGAATTGTTTAGATGTTAGAAAACATCGGATTATGTTGTTTTATGGACTATGAACGTGAATTCGGATAATTCGTGTTCTAGAAGAACTCTTGAGTTATACGTGTCATGATTTTGGGGAAGATTTCGGATAATTTTGGAACGTGATTAATCATGATAATAACCGGTAATTGAATTTCTAAGAAAGTACAAAGATGAGCCGTGTTAATCCGAAATTACGATTGAAGTCGGAACCAAGAATGTTGAAGACATTGTTAGAATTATTGATTATCGAATTTCGGCTTGTATTCGTATTGTTAAGAGTTTATATGGTTTGGTTTTGTATGATCGAGATATCGTTGAACTGTTGAGTTTGATTGGTTGGTTATATCGGTTGTTGATTGTTATTGAACGTGTCGTTAATTGATCATTGCATTGGGTTGTGTTAAGTGATCGTTGATGATTAACCGTTGTGCGATTGGAATTAGGGAATGCATGTATCGCCTTGGTCGGGCCTGCGGAGCTTGTAGATGAAGACGACGGGATTGGTAACAACTTCATCGTATCGGTATCAAGGCAAGTTATGCTTGCTCAGTTCATAATGTTTAATAAATGATTTTGTTTTCATTTCATTTATGATTCATATAGCAATGGTATCATGGAATATGAATTATCGGGATGACGGTATGTATATTATGCTTGGGCTAGATAAATCATAATGTATATGGCTTTAAAGATGCCTAGTGGAAATGGAGGCGTGAATTATATTTGGTCTATTGTGTGAGAGTTAAATCCATTCGTCACTTGAGGACGCGAGATGTGGATTATGGTGAGGATTGATTTGATATGGATTGTGATGGGTTGGTAAGGTTACTTCGGTAAGATTACGTAGGGGAATGTTCTTACTCTATCTATTACATTGATATGTAATTGTTTTTGTGATTTGATCGTTATCATTATTGAGTATTATGGCTGATCCCATCGTGGGCTTTATCTTTTAGGTACTCATAGTTCGAGCTAGTAGCGGTCGTGAAGGGATGAGCTTTCCGGTGATATTGGCTATGGCGTGGTTATTGGGATTTGTGTATTCTTTTCTGGTTTTTATGATTCCGCTGCAAATGTATTTAGTTTTGTCTCTATTCGCTGCGTGTGAAATTTTATAATGGCCTTCAGTATTTTCCCAACTCAAGTTTACTTTCTAAATGCCCTTTTGGCGTCTTTGCCTTGTGCTTTCAAATGGTATTTTCTAACGGTAATTGGGGGCAACGTTTTTAAAAATATTTGAGTATTTAAAACTTTACCGTCATCGGCCTTTTGGCATTTTTTAACGTTTGCGAAAATGATTTTAGGCTTGTGGGTTTCAATGTGGGGCCCACGACGCTGTAATATTCCCGGTTGGCTTTGGGGGTGTTACAGAAGATGGTATCGAAGATTGGGTTTCGTAAAACCCGGGCATGTGTGTTATGATGCCCTTCTGGTGCGGTAGTAGCGTGACTTTTGAAAATAATTTTCTGACTTTTAAGTCAAACTGATTTTGGAGGTTCCAAAATTTTTGAAATAATTTCAAATTGCTATATTTGCGATGCCGATGTGTTTTTATTGTGTTGAGACTTTGTATGGGAGTCGTATGCTAGTATCACGGGAGGTCATCGACTTCACGGACCTGTAAGTATGTTCTTTCAGTCATTCGGTTTTGATGATGATTATTTGAGCATGGTGACATGATTTTGAGATATTTCGGGATAGAGATATTGATTATATCAGGATTTTAAGTTTCGAGGACGAAACTTATTTAAGTGGGAAGATATGTAATATCCTAGAATTGCGCCATGATTTTTCGCATTATTTTATTTGAGTTGTACTGTACAGAGTGGGACCGATGCAGTATGGACGGATAATTTTGGAAATTGTGACAGTCGTGCCAGTATGTCTATCGGTGTTATTTTAATTCTAGGATATTACATGCTTAATGTGTTTTTCATGTCGGATATACTGTATGAGTATTAGTACAATTGTCGTACTCGGTCGACAGTTGTATTTGAGGATATCGTGCATCAGATGTATCATATGAGAATGATATCGGAACGAGCATATGTATTCAGTATGCCTTGTGTTTGTATCCAATATGTCGAGACGAACGAGAATAGTTGGATTTTGGCCAAGTATGGAAGGCCATTACATACGCTAGCGTTAAGGACTAACGTACGTTAAATTACATGTTTTACGTACGTTATGCGTAAGGCATTACGTACGTAACAAAGGGAATCGGACAGGATCGAGCTGTGGTCGGCAGGTGGGCCCGGTGTCGGCATCTTTCGGCGCGGATCTGGACAGGCGAGTCAACCTCGAGCATTACGTACACTATGCATGGTGTACTACGTACGTAATACGGGTATGTTACTGTAGCAAGTCAACATACGTATTACGTACGCTACGGAGAAAGGATTACGTACGTAAGGCTTTGTGCGAAATGAGTTAGTTAACTCTGGACTATCGTTACGTACGCTACCAAAGTCAGATAGCGTACGTAAATGGTGGTTATGTACGTTAACACGGGCATGTTATGTACGTAACGAACTGGATGTTTTATAAGTGAATGCCCATCATTTCATTTTGTTCATAACTCCACTTCGTCTTTTTCGCCTTCAACACTGATAGAGGGAGTTTAAACTTTTATAAGACGATTTTGAGCTTGGAAACATGGGATTGGAGCTTGAGATATGAAAGGATTAATGATTCTTGAAGTGTTTGATTGTATTATTCATCTTCAAGAGGTATGTTGGATAATCCTCTCCTCGAATTCGGATTTTGATGTTATTGTTGATGAATGATTCGTATGAAGATGATTATGGTTTTGTTGTTACGATTCTTGAGGATATATGAACTATATGTTGGAGGATATGATGGTTTATGTCTTGACTATATTGGTTATGATTATAGAATCATAGTGTTCTTGGTGTTCTTGGTTGTATTGCTTCGATTGTTGATGTTAGGAGGATCGTATATTGGAGAATATAATGATATACACTTTGAATTATGAATAAGAATGGTTTAGATGTTAGAAAACATCGGATTATGTTGTTTTATAGACTATGAACGTGAATTCGGATAATTCGTGTTCTTGAAGAACTCTTGAGTTACACGTGTCATGATTTTGGGGAAGATTTCGGATAATTTTGGAACGTGATTAATCATGATAATAACCGGTAATTGAATTTCTAAGAAATTACAAAGATGAGCTATGTTAATCCGAAATTACGATTGAAGTCATAACCAAGAATGTTGAAGACATTGTTAGAATTATTGATTATCGAACTTCGGCTTGTATTCGTATTGTTAGCAGTTGATATGGTTTGGTTTCGTATGATCGAGATATCGTTGAACTGTTGAGTTTGATTGGTTGGTTATATCGGTTGTTGATTGTTATTGAACGTGTCGTTAATTAATCATTGCATTAGGTTGTGTTAAGTGATCGTTGATGATTAACCGTTGTGCTGCGATTGGAATTGGGGAATGCATGGATCGCCTTGGTCGGGGCTGCGGAGCTTGTAGATGAAGACGATGGGATTGGTAACAACTTCATCGTATCGGTATCAAGGAAAGTTATGCTTGCTCAGTTCATAATGTTTAATAAATGATTTCGTTTTCATTTCATTTATGATTCATATAGCAATGGTATCATGGAATATGAATTGTCGGGATGACGGTATGTATATTATGCTTGGGCTAGATAAATCATAATGTATATGACTTTAAAGATGTCTAGTGGAAACGGAGGCGTGAATTATATTTGGTCTATTGTGTGAGAGCTAAATCCATTCGTCACTTGAGGACGCGAGATGTGGATTATGGTGAGGATTGATTTGATATGGATTGTGATGGGTTGGTAAGGTTACTTCGGTAAGATTACGTTGGGGAATGTTCTTACTCTGTCTATTACATTGATATGTAATTATTTTTGTGATTTGATCGTTATCATTGTTGAGTATTATGGCTGATCCCATCGTGGGCTTTATCTTTTAGGTACTCAGAGTTCAAGCTAGTAGCGGTCGTGAAGGGATGAGCTTTCCGGTGATACTGGCTATGGCGTGGTTATTGGGATTTGTGTATTCTTTTCTGGTTTTTATGATTCCGCTACAAATGTATTTAGTTTTGTCTCTATTCGCTGCGTGTGAAATTTTATAATGGCCTTCAGTATTTTCCCAACTCAAGTTTACTTTCTAAATGCCCTTTTGGCGTCTTTGCCTTGTGCTTTCAAACAGTATTTTCTGACGGTAATTGGGGGCAACGTTTTTAAAAATATTTGAGTATTTAAAACTTTACCGTCATCGGCCTTTTGGCATTTTTGAACATTTGCGAAAATGATTTTAGCCTTGTGGGTTTCAATGTGGGGCCACGATGCTGTAATATTCCCGGTTGGCTTTGGGGGTGTTACAGAAGATGGTATCGAAGATTGGGTTTCATAAAACCCGGGCATGTTATGATGCTCTTCTGGTGCGGTAGTAGCGTGACTTTTGAAAATAATTTTCTGACTTTTAAGTCAAACTGATTTTGGAGGTTCCAAAATTTTTGAAATAATTTCAAATTGCTATATTTGCGATGCCGATGTGTTTTTATTGTGTTGAGACTTTGTATGGGAGTCGTATGCTAGTATCACGGGAGGTCATCGACTTCACGGACCTGTAAGTATGTTCTTTCAGTCATTCGGTTTTGATGATGATTATTTGAGCATGGTGACATGATTTTAAAATATTTCGGGATTGAGATATTGATTATATCAGGATTTTAAGTTTCGAGGACGAAACTTATTTAAGTGGGAAGATATGTAATATCCTAGAATTTCGCCATGATTTTTCGCATTATTTTATCTGAGTTGTACTGTACGGAGTGGGACCGATGCAGTATGGGCGGATAATTTTGGAAATTGTGACAGTCGTGCCAGTATGTCTATCGGTGTTATTTTAATTCTAGGATATTCCATGCTTAATGTGTTTTTCATGTCGGATATACTGTATGAGTATTTGTACAATTGTCGTACTCGGTCGACAGTTGTATTTGAGGATATGGTGCATCAGATGTATCGTATGAGAATGTTATCGGAACGAGCATATGTATTCAGTATGCCTTATGTTTGTATCCAATATGTCGAGACGGACAGGAATACTTGGATTTTGGCCAAGTATGGAAGGCCATTACGTACGCTAGCGTTAAGGACTAACGTACGTTAAATTACATGTTTTACGTACGTTATGCGTAAGGCATTACGTACGTAACAAAGGAAATCTGACAGGATCGGGCTGTGGTCGGCAGGTGGGCCCAGTGTCGGCATCTTTCGGCGCGGATCTGGACAGGCGAGTGAACCTTGAGCATTACGTACACTATGCATGGTGTACTACGTACGTAATACGGGTATGTTACTGTAGCAAGTCAACATACGTATTACGTACGCTATGGAGAAAGGATTACGTACGTAAGGCTTTGTGCGAAATGAGTTAGTTAACTCTAGACTATCGTTACGTACGCTACCAAAGTCAGATATCGTACGTAAATGGTGGTTATGTACGTTAACATGGGCATGTACGTACATAACGAACTGGATGTTTTATAACTGAATGCCCATCATTTCATTTTGTTCATAACTCCACTTCGTCTTTTTCGCCTTCAACACTGAGAGAGGGAGTTTCAACTCTTATAAGTCGATTTTGAGCTTGGAAACATGGGATTGGAGCTTGAGATATGAATATATTAATGATTCTTGAAGTGTTTGATTGTATTATTCATCTTCAAGAGGTATGTTGGATAATCCTCTCCTCGAATTCGGATTTTGATGTTATTGTTGATGAATGATTCGTATGAAGATGATTATGGTTTTGTTGTTACGATTCTTGAGGATATATGAACTATATGTTGGAGGATACGATGGTTTATGTCTTGACTATATTGGTTATGATTATAGAATCATAGTGTTCTTGGTATTCTTGGTTGTATTGCTTCGATTGTTGATGTTAGGAGGATCGTATATTGGAGAATATAATGATATACACCTTGAATTATGAATAAGAATTGTTTAGATGTTAGAAAACATCGGATTATGTTGTTTTATGGACTATGAACGTGAATTCGGATAATTCGTGTTCTTGAAGAACTCTTGAGTTATACGTGTCATGATTTTGGGGAAGATTTCGGATAATTTTGGAACGTGATTAATCATGATAATAACTGGTCATTGAATTTCTAAGAAATTACAAAGATGAGCCGTGTTAATCTGAAATTACGATTGAATTCGGAACCAAGAATGTTGAAGACATTGTTAGAATTATTGATTATCGAATTTCGGCTTGTATTCGTATTGTTAAGAGTTGATATGGTTTGGTTTCGTATGATCGAGATATCGTTGAACCGTTGAGTTTGATTGGTTGGTTATATCGGTTGTTGATTGTTATTGAACGTGTCGTTAATTAATCATTGCATTAGGTTGTGTTAAGTGATCGATGATGATTAACCGTCAGTCGCGATTGGAATTGGGGAATGCATGGATCGCCTTGGTCGGGGCTGCGGAGCTTGTAGATGAAGACGACGGGATTGGTAACAACTTCATCGTATCGGTATCAAGGCAAGTTATGCTTGCTCAGTTCATAATGTTTAATAAATGATTTCATTTTCATTTCATTTATGATTCATATAGCAATGGTATCATGGAATATGAATTGTCGGGATGACGGTATGTATATTATGCTTGGGCTAGATAAATCATAATGTATATGACTTTAAAGATGTCTAGTGGAAATAGAGGCGTGAATTATATTTGGTCTATTGTGTGAGAGTTAAATCCATTCGTCACTTGAGGATGCGAGATGTGGATTATGGTAAGGATTGATTTGATATGGATTGTGATGGGTTGGTAAGGTTACTTTGGTAAGATTACGTAGGGTAATGTTCTTACTCTGTATATTACATTGATATGTAATTGTTTTTGTGATTTGATCGTTATCATTGTTGAGTATTATGGCTGATCCCGTCGTGGGCTTTATCTTTTAGGTACTCGGAGTTCGAGCTAGTAGCGGTCATGAAGGGATGGGCTTTCCGGTGATACTGGCTATGGCGTGGTTATTGGGATTTGTGTATTCTTTTTTGGTTTTTATGATTCCGCTGCAAATGTATTTAGTTTTGTCTCTATTCGTTGCGTGTGAAATTTTATAATGGCCTTCAATATTTTCCCAACTCAAGTTTACTTTCTAAATGCCCTTTTGGCGTATTTGCCTTGTGCTTTCAAACGGTATTTTCTGACGGTAATTGGGGGCAACCTTTTTAAAAATATTTGAGTATTTAAAACTTTACCGTCATCGGCCTTTTGGCATTTTTGAACGTTTGCGAAAATGATTTTAGCCTTTTGGGTTCCAATGTGGGGCCCACGGCACTGTAATATTCCTGATTAGCTTTGGGGGTGTTACAGAATATGGTATCGGAGCTTGGGTTTCGTAAAACCCGGGCATGTGTGTTATGTTGCTCTACCGGTGCGGTAGTAGCGTGACTTTTGAAAATAATTTTCTGACTTTTAAGTCAAACTGATTTTGGAGGTTCCAAAATTTTTGAAATAATTTCAAATTGCTATATATGCGATGCCGGTGTGTTTTTATTGTGTTGAGACTTTGAATGGGAGTCGTATGCTAGTATCACGGGAGGTCATCGACTTCACTGGCCTGTAAGTATGTTCTTTCAGTCATTCGGTTTTGATGATGATTATTTGAGCATGGTGACATGATTTTGAGATATTTCGGGATTGAGATATTGATTATATCTTTAAGTTTCGAGGACGAAACTTATTTAAGTGGGAAGAAATGTATCCTCGAATTTCGCCATGATTTTTCGCATTATTTTATCTGAGTTGTACTGTACAAAGTGGGACCGATGTAGTATGGGCGGATAATTTTGGGAACTATGACAGTCGTGCCAGTATGTCTATCGGTGTTATTTTAATTCTAGGATATTACATGCTTAATGTGTTTTTCGTGTCGGATATACTGTATGGGTATTTGTACAATTGCCGTACTCGGTCGACGGTTGTATTTGAGGATATCGTGCATCAGATGTATCGTATGAGAATGTTATCGGAACGAGCATATGTATTCAGTATGGCGTATGTTCGTATCCAGTATGTCGAGACGGACAAGAATAGTTGGATTTTGGGCAAGTATGGAAGGCCATTACGTACGCTAGCATTAAGGACTAACGTACGTTAAATTACATGTTTTACGTACGTTATGGATAAGGCATTACGTACGTAATAAAGGGAATCGGATATGATCGAGCTGTGGTCAGCAGGTGGGCCCAGTGTCGGCAGCTTTCGGCACGGATCTGGATAGGCGAGTCAACCTCGAGCATTACTTACGCTATGCATGGTGTACTACGTACGTAATACGGGTATGTTACTATAGTAAGTCAACGTACGTATTACGTACGCTATGGAGAAAGGATTACGTATGTAAGGCTTTGTGCGAAATGAGTCAGTTAACTCTGGACTGTCGTTACGTATGCTACCAAAGTCAGATAGCGTACGTAAATGGTGGTTACGTACGTTAACATGGGCATGTTACGTACGTAACTAACTGGATGTTTTATAAGTGAATGCCCGTCATTTCATTTTGTTCATAACTCCACTTCGTGTTTTTCGCCTTCAACACTGAGAGATGGAGTTTCAACTCTTATAAGTCGATTTTGAGCTTGGAAACATGGGATTGGAGCTTGAGATATGAATATATTAATGATTCTTGAAGTGTTTGATTGTATTATTCATCTTCAAGAGGTATGTTGGATAATCCTCTCCTCGAATTCGAATTTTGATGTTATTGTTGATGAATGATTCGTATGAAGATGATTATTGTTTTGTTGTTACGATTCTTGAGGATATATGAACTATATGTTGGAGGATACGATGGTTTATGTCTTGACTATATTGGTTATGATTATAGAATCATAGTGTTCTTGGTATTCTTGGTTGTATTGCTTCGATTGTTGATGTTAGGAGGATCGTATATTGGAGAATATAATGATATACACCTTGAATTATGAATAAGAATTGTTTAGATGTTAGAAAACATCGGATTATGTTGTTTTATGGACTATGAACGTGAATTCGGATAATTCGTGTTCTTGAAGAACTCTTGAGTTATACGTGTCATGATTTTGGGGAAGATTTCGGATAATTTTGGAACGTGATTAATCATGATAATAACCGGTAATTGAATTTCTAAGAAATTTCAAAGATGAGCCGTGTTAATCTGAAATTACGATTGAAGTCGGAACCAAGAATGTTGAAGACATTGTTATAATTATTGATTATCGAATTTCGGCTTGTATTCGTATTGTTAAGAGTTGATATGGTTTGGTTTCGTATGATCGAGATATCGTTGAACCGTTGAGTTTGATTGGTTGGTTATATCGGTTGTTGATTGTTATTGAACGTGTCGTTAATTAATCATTGCATTAGGTTGTGTTAAGTGATCGATGATGATTAACCGTTGTGCTGCGATTGGAATTGGGGAATGCATGGATCGCCTTGGTCGGGGCTGCGGAGCTTGTAGATGAAGACGACGGGATTGGTAATAACTTCATCGTATCGGTATCAAGGCAAGTTATGCTTGCTCAGTTCATAATGTTTAATAAATGATTTCATTTTCATTTCATTTATGATTCATATAGCAATGGTATCATGGAATATGAATTGTCGGGATGACGGTATGTATATTATGCTTGGGCTAGATAAATCATAATGTATATGACTTTAAAGATGTCTAGTGGAAATGGAGGCGTGAATTATATTTGGTCTATTGTGTGAGAGTTAAATCCATTGATATGGATTGTGATGGGTTGGTAAGGTTACTTTGGTAAGATTACGTTGGGTAATGTTCTTACTCTGTATATTACATTGATATGTAATTGTTTTTGTGATTTGATCGTTATCATTGTTGAGTATTATGGCTGATCCCGTCGTGGGCTTTATCTTTTAGGTACTCGGAGTTCGAGCTAGTAGCGGTCGTGAAGGGATGAGCTTTCCGGTGATACTGGCTATGGCGTGGTTGTTGGGATTTGTGAATTCTTTTTTGTTTTTTATGATTCCGCTGCAAATGTATTTAGTTTTGTCTCTATTCGCTGCGTGTGAAATTTTATAATGGCCTTCAATATTTTCCTAACTCAAGTTTACTTTCTAAATGCCCTTTTGGCGTCTTTGCCTTGTGCTTTCAAACGGTATTTTCTGACGGTAATTGGGGGCAACCTTTTTAAAAATATTTGAGTATTTAAAACTTTACCGTCATCGGCCTTTTGGCATTTTTGAACGTTTGCGAAAATGATTTTAGCCTTTTGGGTTCCAATGTGGGGCCCACGGCACTGTAATATTCCCGATTAGCTTTGGGGGTGTTACAGAATATGGTATCTGAGCTTGGGTTTCGTAAAACCCGGGCATGTGTGTTATGTTGCTCTACCGGTGCGGTAGTAGCGTGACTTTTGAAAATAATTTTCTGACTTTTAAGTCAAACTGATTTTGGAGGTTCCAAAATTTTTGAAATAATTTCAAATTGCTATATTTGCGATGCCGGTGTGTTTTTATTGTGTTGAGACTTTGAATGGGAGTCGTATGCTAGTATCACGGGAGGTCATCGACTTCACTGGCCTGTAAGTATGTTCTTTCAGTCATTCGGTTTTGATGATGATTATTTGAGCATGGTGACATGATTTTGAGATATTTCGGGATTGAGATATTGATTATATCTTTAAGTTTCGAGGACGAAAGTTATTTAAGTGGGAAGAAATGTATCCTCGAATTTCGCCATGATTTTTCGCATTATTTTATCTGAGTTGTACTGTACAGAGTGGGACCGATGCAGTATGGGCGGATAATTTTGGGAACTGTGACAGTCGTGCCAGTATGTCTATCGGTGTTATTTTAATTCTAGGATATTAAATGCTCAATGTGTTTTTTGTGTCGGATATACTGTATGGGTATTTGTACAATTGCCGTACTCGGTCGACGGTTGTATTTGAGGATATCGTGCATCAGATGTATCGTATGAGAATGTTATCGGAACGAGCATATGTATTCAGTATGGCGTATGTTCGTATCCAGTATGTCGAGACGGACAAGAATAGTTGGATTTTGGCCAAGTATGGAAGGCCATTACGTACGCTAGAATTAAGGACTAACGTACGTTAAATTACATGTTTTACGTACGTTATGCATAAGGCATTACGTACGTAATAAAGGGAATCGGATATGATCGAGCTGTGGTCGGCAGGTGGGCCCAGTGTCGGCAGATTTCGGCGCGGATCTGGATAGGCGAGTCAACCTCGAGCATTACTTACGCTATGCATGGTGTACTACGTACGTAATACGGGTATGTTACTATAGTAAGTCAACGTACGTATTACGTACGCTATGGAGAAAGGATTACGTACGTAAGGCTTTGTGCGAAAAGAGTCAGTTAACTCTGGACTGTCGTTACGTATGCTACCAAAGTCAGATAGCGTACGTAGATGGTGGTTACGTACGTTAACATGGGCATGTTACGTACGTAACTAACTGGATGTTTTATAAGTGAATGCCCGTCATTTCATTTTGTTCATAACTCCACTTCGTGTTTTTCGCCTTCAACACTGAGAGAGGGAGTTTCAACTCTTATAAGTCGATTTTGAGCTTGGAAACATGGGATTGGAGCTTGAGATATGAATATATTAATGATTCTTGAAGTGTTTGATTGTATTATTCATCTTCAAGAGGTATGTTGGATAATCCTCTCCTCGAATTCGAATTTTGATGTTATTGTTGATGAATGATTCATATGAAGATGATTATGGCTTTGTTGTTACGATTCTTGAGGATATATGAACTATATGTTGGAGGATACGATGGTTTATGTCTTGACTATATTGGTTATGATTATAGAATCATAGTGTTCTTGGTATTCTTGGTTGTATTGCTTCGATTGTTGATGTTAGGAGGATCGTATATTGGAGAATATAATGACATACACCTTGAATTATGAATAAGAATTGTTTAGATGTTAGAAAACATCGGATTATGTTGTTTTATGGACTATGAACGTGAATTCGGATAATTCGTGTTCTTGAAGAACTCTTGAGTTATACGTGTCATGATTTTGGGGAAGATTTCGGATAATTTTAGAACGTGATTAATCATGATAATAACCGGTAATTGAATTTCTAAGAAATTACAAAGATGAGCCGTGTTAATCTGAAATTACGATTGAAGTCGGAACCAAGAATGTTGAAGACATTGTTAGAATTATTGATTATCGAATTTCGGCTTGTATTCGTATTGTTAAGAGTTGATATGGTTTGGTTTCGTATGATCGAGATATCGTTGAACCGTTGAGTTTGATTGGTTGGTTATATCGGTTGTTGATTGTTATTGAACGTGTCGTTAATTAATCATTGCATTAGGTTGTGTTAAGTGATCGTTGATGATTAACCGTTGTGCTGTGATTGGAATTGGAGAATGCATGGATTGCCTTGGTCGGGGCTGCGGAGCTTGTAGATGAAGACGACGGGATTGGTAGCAACTTCATCGTATCGGTATCAAGGCAAGTTATGCTTGCTCAGTTCATAATGTTTAATAAATGATTTCGTTTTCATTTCATTTATGATTCATATAGCAATGGTATCATGGAATATGAATTGTCGGGATGACGGTATGTATATTATGCTTGGGCTAGATAAATCATAATGTATATGACTTTAAAGATGTCTAGTGGAAACGGAGGCGTGAATTATATTTGGTCTATTGTGTGAGAGTTAAATCCATTCGTCACTTGAGGACGCGAGATGTGGATTATGGTAAGGATTGATTTGATATGAATTCTGATGGGTTGGTAAGGTTACTTTGGTAAGATTACGTAGGGTAATGTTCTTACTCTGTATATTACATTGATATGTAACTGTTTTTGTGATTTGATCGTTATCATTGTTGAGTATTATGGCTGATCCCGTCGTGGGCTTTATCTTTTAGGTACTCGGAGTTCGAGCTAGTAGCGGTCGTGAAGGGATGAGCTTTCCGGTGATACTGGCTATGGCGTGGTTGTTGGGATTTGTGTATTCTTTTCTGGTTTTTATGATTCCGCTGCAAATGTATTTAATTTTGTCTCTATTCGCTGCGTGTGAAATTTTATAATGGCCTTCAATATTTTCCCAACTCAAGTTTACTTTCTAAATGCCCTTTTGGCGTCTTTGCCTTGTGCTTTCAAACGGTATTTTCTGACGGTAATTGGGGGCAACCTTTTTAAAAATATTTGAGTATTTAAAACTTTACCGTCATCGGCCTTTTGGCATTTTTGAACGATTGCGAAAATGATTTTAGTCTTTTGGGTTCCAATGTGGGGCCCACGACACTGTAATATTCCCGATTAGCTTTGGGGGTGTTACAGAATATGGTATCGGAGCTTGGGTTTCGTAAAACATGGGCATGTGTGTTATGTTGATCTACCGGTGCGGTAGTAGCGTGACTTTTGAAAATAATTTTCTGACTTTTAAGTCAAACTGATTTTGGAGGTTCCAAAATTTTTGAAATAATTTCAAATTGCTATATTTGCGATGCCGGTGTGTTTTTATTGTGTTGAGACTTTGAATGGGAGGCGTATGCTAGTATCACGTGAGGTCATCGACTTCACTGGCCTGTAAGTATGTTCTTTCAGTCATTCGGTTTTGATGATGATTATTTGAGCATGGTGACATGATTTTGAGATATTTCGGGATTGAGATATTGATTATATCTTTAAGTTTCGAGGACGAAACTTATTTAAGTGGGAAGAAATGTAATATCCTAGAATTTCGCCATGATTTTTCGCATTATTTTATCTGAGTTGTACTGTACAGAGTGGGACCGATGCAGTATAGGCGGATAATTTTGGGAACTGTGACAGTCGTGCCAGTATGTCTATCGGTGTTATTTTAATTCTAGGATATTACATGCTTAATGTGTTTTTCGTGTCGGATATACTGTATGGGTATTTGTACAATTGCCGTACTCGGTCGACGGTTGTATTTGAGGATATCGTGCATCAGATGTATCGTATGAGAATGTTATCGGAACGAGCATATGTATTCAGTATGGCGTATGTTCGTATCCAGTATGTCGAGACGGACAAGAATAGTTGGATTTTGGCCAAGTATGGAAGGCCATTACGTACGCTAGCATTAAGGACTAACGTACGTTAAATTACATGTTTTACGTACGTTATGCATAAGGCATTACGTACGTAATAAAGGGAATCGGATAAGATCGAGCTGTGGTCGGCAGGTGGGCCCAGTGTTGGCAGCTTTCGGCGCGGATCTGGACAGGCTAGTCAACCTCGAGCATTCATTACGCTATGCATGGTGTACTACGTACGTAATACGGGTATGTTACTATAGTAAGTCAACGTATGCATTACGTATGCTATGGAGAAAGGATTACGTACGTAAGGCTTTGTGCGAAATGAGTCAGTTAACTCTGGACTGTCGTTACGTATGCTACCAAAGTCAGATAGCGTACGTAAATGGTGGTTACGTACGTTAACATGGGCATGTTACGTACGTAACTAACTGGATGTTTTATAAGTGAATGCCCGTCATTTCATTTTGTTCATAACTCCACTTCGTCTCTTTCGCCTTCAACACTGAGAGAGGGAGTTTCAACTCTTATAAGTCGATTTTGAGCTTGAAAACATGGGATTGGAGCTTGAGATATGAATATATTAATGATTCTTGAAGTGTTTGATTGTATTATTCATCTTCAAGAGGTATGCTGGATAATTCTCTCCTTGAATTCGGATTTCGATGTTATTGTTGATGAATGATTCGTATGAAGATGATTATGGTTTTGTTGTTACGATTCTTGAGGATATATGAACTATATGTTGGAGGATACGTTGGTTTATGTCTTGATTATATTGGTTATGATCATTGAATCATAGTGTTCTTGGTGTTCTTGGTTGTATTGCTTCGATTGTTGATGTTGGGAGGATCGTTTATTGGAGAATATAATGATATACACCTTGAATTATGAATAAGAATTGTTTACATGTTAGAAAACATCGGATTATGTTGTTTTATGGACTATGAACGTGAATTCGGATAATTCGTGTTCTTGAAGAACTCTTGAGTTATATGTGTCATGATTTTGGGGAAGATTTCGGATAATTTTGGAACATGATTAATCATGATAATAACCGGTAATTGAATTTCTAAGAAATTACAAAGATGAGTCGTGTTAATCCGAAATTACGATTGAAGTCGGAACCAAGAATGTTGCAGACATTGTTAGAATTATTGATTATCGAATTTCGGCTTGTATTCATATTGTTAAGAGTTGATATGGTTTGGTTTCGTATGATCGAGATATCATTGAACCGTTGAGTTTGATTGGATGGTTATATCGGTTGTTGATTGTTATTGAACGTGTCGTTAATTGATCATTACATTAGGTTGTGTTAAGTGATCGTTGATGATTAACCGTTGTGCTGCGATTGGAATTGAGGAATGCTGGATCGCCTTGGTCGGGGCTGCGGAGCTTGTAGATGAAGACGGCGGGATTGGTAACAACTTCATCGTATCGGTATCAAGGCAAGTTATGCTTGCTCAGTTCATAATGTTTAATAAATGATTTCGTTTTCATTTTATTTATGATTCATATTGCAATGGTATCATGGAATATGAATTGTCGGGATGACGGTATTTATATTATGCTTGGGCTAGATAAATCATAATGTATATGACTTTAAAGATGTCTAGTGGAAACGGAGGTGTGAATTATATTTGGTCTATTGTGTGAGAGTTAAATCCATTTGTCACTTGAGGACGCGAGATGTGGATTATGGTAAGGATTGATTTGATATGGATTGTGATGGGTTGGTAAGGTTACTTTGGTAAGATTACGTAGGGTAATGTTCTTACTCTGTATATTACATTGATATGTAATTATTTTTGTGATTTGATCGTTATCATTGTTGAGTATTATGGCTGACCCCGTCGTGGGCTTTATCTTTTAGGTACTCGGAGTTCGAGTTAGTAGCGGGGATGAGCTTTCCGGTGATACTGGCTATGGCATGGTTATTGGGATTTGTGTATTCTTTTCTGGTTTTTATGATTCCGCTGCAAATGTATTTAGTTTTGTCTCTATTCGCTGCGTGTGAAATTTTATAATGGCCTTCAGTATTTTCCCAACTCAAGTTTACTTTCTAAATGCCCTTTTGGCGTCTTTGCCTTGTGCTTTCAAACGGTATTTTCTGACGGTAATTGGGGGCAACGTTTTTAAAAATATTTGAGTATTTAAAACTTTACCGTCATCGGCCTTTTGGCATTTTTGAACGTTTGCGAATATGATTTTAGCCTTGTGGGTTCTAATGTGGGCCCACGGCGCTGTAATATTTCCGATTGGCTTTGGGGGTGTTACAGAAGATGGTATCGGACCTTGGGTTTCGTAAAACCTGGGCATGTGTGTTATATTGCTCTACCGGTGCGGTAGTAGCGTGACTTTTGAAAATAATTTTCTGACTTTTGAGTCAAACTGATTTTGGAGGTTCCAAAATTTTTGAAATAATTTCAAATTGCTATATTTGCTATGCCGATGTGTTTTTATTATGTTGAGACTTTCTATGGGAGTCGTATGCTAGTATAACGGGAGGACATCGACTTCACGGACCTGTAAGTATGTTTTTTCAGTTATTCGGTTTTGATGTTGATTATTTGAGCATGGTGACATGATTTTGAGATATTTCGGGATTGAGATATTGATTATATCAGAATAATAAGTTTTGAGGACGAGAAGATATGTAATATCCTAAAATTTCGCCATGATTTTTCACATTATTTTATCTGAGTTGTACTGTACAGAGTGGGACCGATGCAGTATGGGCGGATAATTTTGGGAACTGTGACAGTCGTGCCAGTATGTCTATGGTGTTATTTTAATTCTAGGATATTACATGCTTAATGTATTTGTACAATTGCCGTACTCGGTCGACGGTTGTATTTGAGGATATCGTGCATCAGATGTATCATATGAGAATGTTATCGGAACGAGCATATGTATTCAGTATGCCGTATGTTCGTATCCAGTATGTCGAGGCGGACAGGATAGTTGGATTTTGGCCAAGTATGGCAGGCCATTATGTACGCTAGAGTTAAGGACAAACGTACGTTAAATTACATGTTTTACGTTCGTTATGCGTAAGGAATTACATACGTAACAAAGGGAATCGGATAGGATTGAGCTGTGGTCGGCAGGTGGGCCCGCTGTCGGCAGCTTTCGGTGCGGATCTGGACAGGCGAGTCAACCTCGAGCAGTACGTAAGCTATGCATGATGTACTACGTACGTAATATGGGTATGTTGCTGTAGCAAGTCAATGTACGTATTACGTACGCTACGGGGAAAGGATTACGTATGTAAGGCTTTGTGCGAAATGAGTCAGTTAACTCTGGACTGTCGTTACGTATGCTACCAAAGTCAGATAGCGTATGTAAATGGTGGTTACGTACGTTAACATGGGCATGTTACGTACGTAACGAACTGGATGTTTTATAAGTGAATGCCAGTCATTTCATTTTGTTCATAACTCCACTTCGTCTTTTTCGCCTTCAACACTGAGAGAGGGAGTTTCAACTCCTATAAGTCAATTTTTAGCTTGGAAACATGGGATTGGAGCTTGAGATATGAATATATTAATGAATCTTTAAGTGTTTGATTGTATTATTCATCTTCAAGAGGTATGTTGGATAATCCTCTCCTTGAATTCGGATTTCGATGTTATTGTTGATGAATGATTCGTATGAAGATGATTACGGTTTTGTTGTTATGATTCTTGAGGATATATGAACTATATGTTGGAGGATACGGTGGTTTATGTCTTGATTATATTGGTTATGATTATAGAATCATAGTGTTCTTGGTTGTATTGCTTCGATTGTTGATGTTAGGAGGATCGTATATTGGAGAATATAATGATATACACCTTGAATTATGAATAAGAATTGTTTAGATGTTAGAAAACATCGGATTATGTTGTTTTATGGACAAAGAACGTGAATTCGGATAATTCGTGTTCTTGAAGAACTCTTAAGTTATACGTGTCATGATTTTGGGGAAGATTTCGGATAATTTTGGAACGTGATTAATCATGATAATAACCGATAATTGAATTTCTAAGAAATTACAAAGATGAGCCGTGTTAATCCGAAATTACGATTGAAGTCGGAACCAAGAATGTTGAAGACATTGTTAGAATTCTTGATTATCGAATTTCGGCTTGTATTCGTATTGTTAAGAGTTGATATGGTTTGGTTTCGTCTGATCGAGATATCGTTGAACCATTGAGTTTGATTGGTTGGTTAGATCGGTTGTTGATTGTTATTGAACGTGTCATTAATTGATCATTGCATTAGGTTGTGTTAAGTGATCGTTGATGATTAACCATTGTGCTGCGATTGGAATTGGGGAATGCATGGATCGCCTTGGTCGGGGCTGTGGAGCTTGTAGATGAAGACGACGGGATTGGTAACAACTTCATCGTATCGGTATCAAGGCAAGTTATGCTTGCTCAGTTCATAATGTTTAATAAATGATTTCGTTTTCATTTCATTCATGATTCATATAGCAATGGTATCATGGAATATGAATTGTCGGGATGACGGTATGTATATTATGCTTGGGCTAGATAAATCATAATGTATATGACTTTAAAGATGTCTAGTGGAAACGGAGGCGTGAATTATATTTGGTCTATTGTGTGAGAGTTAAATCCATTCGTCACTTGAGGACGCGAGATGTGTATTATGGTAAGGATTGATTTGATATAGATTGTGATAGGTTGGTAAGGTTACTTCGGTAAGATTACGTAGGGGATTGTTCTTACTCTGTATATTACATTGATATGTAATTATTTTTCTGATTTGATCGTTATCATTATTGAGTATTATGGCTGACCCCGTCGTGGGCCTTATCTTTTAGGTACTCGGAGTTCGAGCTAGTAGCGGTCGTGAAGGGATGAGATTTCCGGTGATAGTGGCTATGGCGTGGTTATTGGGATTTGTGTATTCTTTTCTGGTTTTATGATTCCGCTGCAAATGTATTTAGTTTTATCTCTATTCGCTGCGTGTGAAATTTTATAATGGCCTTCAGTATTTTCCCAACTCAAGTTTACTTTCTAAATGCCCTTTTGGCGTCTTTGCCTTGTGCTTTCAAATGGTATTTTCTGACGGTAATTGGGGGCAATGTTTTTAAAAATATTTGAGTATTTAAAACTTTACCGTCATCGGCCTTTTGGCATTTTTGAACGTTTGCGAAAATGATTTTAGCCTTGTGGGTTCCAATGTGGGGCCCACGGCGCTGTAATATTCTCGGTTGGCTTTGGGGGTGTTACAAGAGGATACTTGTTCTTGAGTGTGAGCTTGTTCAGCTCCCTGTAATCTATACACATTCTTAGCGTACCATCCTTCTTTTCCACAAAAAGGACAGGTGCTCCCCATGGAGAAACATTGGTTCTGATGAAACCTAAATATAATAGTTCTTGCAGTTTGATATTGAGTTCCTGCAGTTCCTTTGGTGCCATCATGCATGGTGCTTTCGACATTGAGGCTGACCCTGGCTCCAGGTCGATGTTGAAATCCACTTGTCTATCTGGTGGTAAGCCCGATAGCACTTCTGGGAATACATCCTCGAATTCCCGCACAATTAGCACATCACCTATCGTCTTCTCTTCTCTAACTTCCCCATTAAGGTAAAGAAGGAAAGCCTGACAATCCTTCTTTCTCATCATCTTCTTGGCTTGAAGGGTAGACATAACGGGTGCTCCTCTACCCATTCTAATGCCGTAAAAGTCTATGGGCTCCTTTCCTGATGGTTGGAAGGAAATTTTCCCCTCATGAAAAAGAATAGTGGCTTAATTCTTGGCTAACCAATCCATTCCTAGGATTACATCAACATACCAAATTGTCATAGCATTCAGATTAAGGTTTCCGAGTTTTAATTCCTGATTAGAACAAACATGCATGGTAGTTGAAATTCCTACTGGTGGTGTAGATACTCTTATGACATGACTAGCACGTTCTGTTATAATGTTAAGATTACCACACATGCTGTAGCAATAAATGAATGTGATGCTCCAGTATCAAACAAAACAATTACAGGTAGGTTAAGAAGTTTGCCCATACCTGCCAAGTTACCCTTATCCTTCTCGGGTTGCTTCTGATTGATGGCATATGACCTAGCATTCTGATTCTACTGTTTAGGTGGTGGCGATAGTTGCGGCTGTCCTTGCAGTGCCCTCAGTAGATGGGGTTGACTCTGGTGGTTTGGTCTCTCTCCATGTTGTTGCTTAGAACAATTCCTCGTGATATTGCTTTTCTGACCACACGTGTAACAACTTCCAGTGCCCAACAGACAGGCACCATGATGATGCTTGTTACACTTGGGACATACAGGGTTTGCAACTCATCCCTGATTATTACCTCCCTAGGTAGGAACCATCTGTCGTCCCTGATTTTTGCCTCCTTGAGCCTGAGGCTATCAATGAGGTATATTTCCCTACCACGACTTCCTGTTAGCCTGGTTGTCCCCATTGTGGTTGTTATTACCACCATTGTTTCATCCTTCCCACTTACGTTTCCCCTTATATTCGTGGGAATTGGTCTGATTGGGTGGTGGTGTAACTGTAGGTGCCCGTTTCTATTCTGGCATAGCTGCCTCGATATCCAGAGCTCTGTTCAGTGATTAAGTGTATCTCATCCTTTCATAGCTAGCTCAGGACATGCCTCTCTCATGCCTCAGTCTTGATCTAAATTTCCCTGCCATCTTCTCATCAGTATTAACTTGGTCTGGAGAATACCTTGCTAACTCACAAAACATTCTATCGTACTCGGTCACTGACATCCTCCCTTGCTTCAAATTATAGAACTCAGCTTCCTTCTTGACCTTGAAGGTTTTTGGAACATACTTTTCATACAGTGCTTCCTTGAATTCCTCCCAAGAGTAGTTTTCCAGTTGCTCAACCGTCAGGATCTTCCTGCGTGCTTCCCACCAGAAATCTGTAGATCCAGTGAGTTGGAAGAGCACACAAGAAAGACGCTCTTGGTTGGTACACCTTAGGAAGTTAAAATTTTGTTCCATAGCTCTAACCCAAAGCTCAGCATCGCTCGGGTTTCCTGACCCATTGAAAGTATGCTTAAGGAAAATCTCTTCAATAGCCCATTGGGGTGGAGGATATGGTGGTGTAGAGTCGTGTTCGTGCCCTCCTCTTCTTCTTTCCCTTCTGTGTGGCATTATGTGATTCACATAATCATCATTAGTTCATTCTCACTGGTCCAAGTTATCATCATACTTGATCATAGAAAGGAGTTCGTGACTACATAATCATAATGCATCAACACATACTTATAGATAACTCTCGTGGTAAGGTCGAGAATGATAACGGAAATTAACAAAATCATACTCAAGAGAAGAAAAGCCCATAAATGGTCAAAATATATATATATCAATATATCATATGCATAAAACAATTGCCTCCAACGAGGTCTTACTGACTATCAAGCTATGCAAGCTGATCTAGGCTATCTGCCTACACGTATACCAAAATACGGGATGAACTAACAAATAGCATTTCAGTCTATAAAATAAGAAAGTGCTAGACATCAGAACGACACATATAAGCAAAAGAAGTAACGTTCCACATACAAAATACAAAATAAATGGCTAGCACTATAGTGAACTATCTCAATCGTCCTCGACTCGGCGATCGAGCTGTCTTCCTCGGAATACTCCTCCAGATCTTCATCTGAATCTTCTTATGGCTCCTCATCTAAAACTGGAGAAATTGTAACAGGGTTTTCAACTACTCTGTGATTCTTTGGCAGAAGTAGATGAGCATATTCTGCGATCGGTCGTGGGTGGACTGGATCGATGACTGGCATAGGTCGAAGTAGCATAGACGACCTCTTGAGAATAAAAGGCTCGGTCCTCATGTCCCTGCGGCGAGGTGGTGAAGTCCCTGCCTCCAGGTCTAACCCACCATGTGTATGAGGCGGTGCATCAAGAACCACCTGGATGGGTAGAGGTGTAGCTGGCCTCTCTAGCAAAGCTCCCCTAGCATATGGTTGATACACGCTAGCTCTAGGGGGAGGTGCACAGTGCTGCAGGTACTGAGTGGTGATCCGGATAGCAAAGAACACAAAATCTTCAGACGGTACTAAAGATGGCTCATGCAAAAATATATAGTACCATGAAGCTCAGCAGCCCACTCCTTCCACTCGATCGGAAGGAGGTCGGTAAGGCACTGAATGCCCTCGTAGTCTGAGACACCATGAGGAGCAGCTAGGCGCCAGGTCGCCTCAAGGTCTGCCATGCATTGGCCTATGGTGGCATATGTGTATCGATACGTGTTGCGGAAAGCCTCCACAAGGTCGCACGGCGTCCACCTGCTAACTTCTGCGGTATCGTCTTCGTGGTCGCCATCCTATGAAAAATGTATACGTATAATACATCAACCTCTCAACATAATAGAACTACTCTACTAAAGTGTTCTCATAAGAAGAATATCAATCTCATCCTAATTTCTCGACTCAAACTCTGGACTCTGAGAAACACCTAACATATAAAAATAAATATATACTGTCCAACGGGGTACGTTATGAAAATTGTTCGGGTTCCACCATAGTCGCATTACTCGTACGTAAGTGATATTCTTTGGAGACTTCACTGCATCATTGATCCTTGTTATGACATCCTCATTATTCGCCCTTCACCTTCGTGCATATGCTGCAATACTTAAGGCGCATAATTTCTCGTTCGCGTAATAGAAGACCCTAAGGAAGTTTCTAGGTTCTCGTCTTTCATACTTATTCATCAGCAACAATTCATGCGTAATTATAAAATAAAAACTCATATATTACATGCTTCGTCATACATATATCATTCCATACATGTTCATAATTAACATCTCATAAAATCTCGTAAAGAGATACATTTTTCATGGCAAAAGAAGTTTGAATCATAAAGACTGGTAAATCATTTACCTTTCTTTTCAGTTGAGCATGACGTGACGGGGTGTTGAGTTGACAATTGATTCTTATATCAGTTTAGAGAATCGAACTAAACTTCGCTTGAAAGAACATAGACTCAGAGCGAACGAACTACTCTGATACCATTCTGTCACGGCCCCTCCTTATCCCTAAGGACGGCACAGTCAGGGCGTGACCTGGGGAAGGAATTAAGAAAGAGAGAAACATACGTTTCATAAGGAATAGGGATGGATTTCCACAAATAACCTATCAAGGCATCATGAAGGGGAATCGATCCCATGGGAATGACTTAGAATTTAAGGTAAGAATACATAGTAATAATATTAGACATGAAGTTTAGGAAAGGCTTCATAATACATTACAAACGACGTGATCTAGAAAGAAAAATCATAAAGAGTGTTTGTAGTGGAAAAACATAGTTGGTTACATATATGAAGATATGTAACCAGGGCGTAACATCGTTTGTAGACAAAATACTTCCACTCAACACTCTCCATCACATCCTCTGCTCAACCTGCATATTTTAAAAGATATACAGGGATGAGTACAACGTACTCCGTGAACATATTGCCAAAAGTTAAAACATGCTTTCGTATTTGTCATCATGTATAAAAGCAGTAACACACATGGTTTTTAAGAAAAATCCCATGTTTACTAAATAATTTCATTTCATTTCATATATCATTAGATTCACCATATCCATAATTTACTCCGGGGAAGGTGGCCACCTCCCACGAACGTTACTCCCTAAAGAGAGCTCACAATCCCAAGTATTGTGTACACTAACCCTGGCCAGCGACCATTGTCTAGCTCAGGGTCCGATCATTTCATAGGTTGGCAGGCCAATGGTTATAGGTTCATAAGAATCCATATAAAAGTTTTATGCATCATAATCATTTGAAATCATAATTTGCTTGTAAAACATTTCATCAAAATAGAGTAAAGCTCAAATAATTTTCGTATAGAAAGCCAACCTGGACAAGTAATAAGCGCAAGCAAAATGATCCTCGGCTCTTCCTTATGATTCAATCTGCTGCTCCACCATTCACCGGAAACAACTAAGTTTAGCGATCGATCGAGATTAATGAAGTCTAACGGACAACGGACTCAATCTACATGTTTGGACTTTAGGGTTTTGCATTCGACTAAAGTTTACTAATAAAATATATGATTCTCTTACTTGAATATGAACTTAGATTCAAGTTTGGCACACAAATGGAGCTTGTTTGTGGAGCTCGAATTGAATAAAAATGGAGGACTTTTCTTTAGGGGGGGGGGGGGGGCAAAGGAGAAAAAAGGGGGGAGAAGATGAAGTGAAGAGGAGAAAGGGTTATGTCCCTTTTACACTAGGTTAACCCTGGCCGTTTAACAAAGCGGTCGAAGAATATTTTAGTTTCGCTCTTCCGCAGATAAAATTACTCGGATATTGTATATATGTCGTATACTTAAATTATCCTGTTAAACTTACATCTTAAAGTCGGAAAAAGTTTCATGATTTACGGAACGCGAATTATCCAAGAAAACGACTCGACATATAATATACCCGAAAACTCAAAAGGTCAACTTTCAAAAATCATACTCTCAACGTAAAAATAGTGCATATAGAAGGCGACGGAATCAAGATTCTGTCTATCGAAACATAGAATCGAATTCGAAAGAGAATACCAACCAGATAACCAAACATTCAATTTCTGAATTAAAAACGTGTAAATAGATCTAAACTTACCCCATTAGTCAAAATTTTATTACCTACGAATGCAAAAGCCCTAATGTCGCACTTGAGGTTATAATAAATCATGCATCTAAAAGATCGGGGCATTACAGTCGTCCTGAATAACAACCTCTAGTTGTCTCAAACAGACTAAGTCTTTACAATTCAGTTATTTTACTTGTCTATGTGATGATTTTACTACATTTGAAAATTATATTTTGCCATCATCAAAATAAGGGGAATTTGTTAGGAATATAATTTTAAGATTGTGATGATATCATAACTGGATTCAAAGATTATTTCTAATATATGTACTTGGCATTGTAAAGAAGAACCAAATGAGTATATTCTATAGGCCTTTAAAAGATTAGGCTAAGTATTGATCATGTTGATTAGGTAGAAATTTGGCTAAGTGTATAATAGGTATATATCGGGTGCGTTTTAATCAACGCAAGATATCAATCGATCTTGACCAGTTGAAAACATCAACTGAATTTTGGTCAACACAAGATATCAGCTAAAGTTGACCGATAAAACATCAGTGGGGTTTCGGTCAAAGGAAAATATCAGCCGGGTTTGACCAAGTCAGAAGTACAGCTGAATATCTCTGAAGACAATTTTGGCCAAGTACAAAACAGCTGAAATATCAGCCGGGTTTGTTCAAAGCAAAATATTAGTTAAGGTTGACCAGACAGACATCTGTCGTGTTTGGTCAAAACGTAATATTAGTTGAGGTTGACCAAGGGAAATAGCATCCAACTTTCAAGACCAGATATCAGCGAGCTTTTGTCTAGGCAGAACATCAGCCAGGTTTGACCAACATATCAACAATGTTCGACCAAAAGGAAATATCAACTGAGCTTTATCAAAGACGGAATATCAGTCAAGTTTTGACATCAACTGTCCACATCAGCAAACGTTGAAAAGTCAACAATGATGGGAAATCACATGCAGACGTAAAAGCCAAGAAGATAAAGTGATTGATTCGCAAAATTTTAGGAATAGAATATTCATCGAGATTCATGCCTTGGAGACTGTCTAATTATAGTAATCGAAGGAAAGCGGCACAACAACAACATGTAATATCCGCAATTTCGACTTCCGGTAATTTTTTTTTTTTTTGGCGGAAGTCCATCTTAGCGACTCTATTGTGACCTTTTCGTCATTCTAAGAATGATTAATTTTGCACTTTTTGACATCCGATTTCGTTTCGGTGTCGTTTTGTTGAGTTCCGTGCTTCTTAGCGACTTTTCCACACTTGAGTTAGATCCTTGCGAGTCTCATTCGAAACTATTGTTTCGTGTTTCCCGTAAGTCCGTTTAACATTGTTAGACGTGTTGTGAACTTCGGTTTGGTTATTCGATTACGTATCGTGAGTTTTCAGCACTTTTAGGCACAAACAGTGTGCATCTGGGCATACAAGTTCTGTGCCTAGGCACAGCCCTTTCAGGCTTCGAGCTGGGCGCGGCTGTACTGCGGGCTGCGTCATGCTCAGTCCGCGCCATGGCATGGCCTGGAGGCCTGACCGGGAATTTTAGCCGCGGGCCGAGGCACACTCAGTCTGCGCTGCGGCACGCGAGTCAGATTGTCCTTTTATCAACGGGATTTGGAGAGGATTTCATTCTTTCCCTCTTTTTTCTTCTTCTTTCTCTCCGTGGGTGATTCCTGGAGCGATTTTGGGTGATCTTCATCATCAAGCTTCATCTTTGGATGGATTTATGTGTGTTTAACATCATTTAATCCATTGTTCTTCGCCGGGTCGAGTTATTTTTCTTGATTTCCCTAATGTTGACTTTTTGGGAGTTTTGTTCTTGATTCCCAATCCAATCCGGTTTAGATGAATCAATTGGTGTTAGATGTTGTTAGTAAACATGTTCTGTGGATTGTATATCCATATATTCATTTCGTTCAACCCGATTGATGACTTTTGTGTTATTGAGGTGTAGTGAACATTTAATGTTCGATTAAATGTTCGAATGAGTTTTCCTTCGATAGTTTGATGTGATTTCTGTTGCTATTAGTATTGCTCCTCATTGTAATCGTGTTTTCGTTTTTCTTAAAGAAGTTGTAGGTTCTGAGGCACTTTGACCGAGCTGTCTTTGTCGGAGTATTTGCGTGCCAATTTCGAGGCAAGTATCTTGCCCATACATTTCATGTTTCGTATATGTAATAATTGATAACCGACTATGTGTGTTTTCTTGGAGTACTCATAATGAACTTTCAAGAGGATTGATACAATCCCATTAACAGCTTTCTTTCAAAACGCCCGAGTGCTTTGCAAATAGATGAGTTCTACGGGTATGTGTATTGTGGTTGCGAATTGGAATATATTGCCTTCGTACCTATATTCTTGGTATTCGACTCTACTGGGATAGATCGAAGAGAATGATAAGTTTTTTCCCAAGCCCTCTATATAGATTAGATCTTAAAGAGGGTTCCTTCCGATGCGACATGGAATAAAGCTAACCTTGAAGATGTGTCCTCATAGTGAGAAACAATGAAAGGAAATGAGTAATATGCCATATGCTTCGAAATTTGGGTAGCCTTATATATACTTTATTGTGTACAAGACCTGACATTGCGCATGCTGGAAGCGTTGTAAGTAGGTTTCTGCCAACTAATGTGGGAACATTAGACCGCCGTAAAGAATGTTCTCAAGTACTTTAGAAGTACTAAGAGATCTGGTTCTTATATATGGTGGTGGAGAACAGAATGTGGTGGGATTCACTGTATTGGACTTCCAAGGACAGAAAGACGATTATATATCTACTTCTGGCTACATTTACTCTTAATGGAGGAGTTGTATCATGGCATAGTTCCAAGTATAGCACGACTGCTAATTCCACCTGTTAGGCTGAGTATAAAGCGGCCTCGGAGGCCTCCAAAGGAAGAATTTAGAAGTTACTGGGTAAACTTCACATGACACCTTGTGTTGCGCTGCCAGAGCGGTAGCACAGGCCTAGGAGCCGAGGTTTCACAACAGTACCAAACATATTGAGAGAGAGTATCATCTCGTAAGAGTATTTGTTCGCAAAGAGATACATTGTGCTGCATAGAGTAGAGTCAGCCGACTACGTCGCTGATCTACTGACCAAGCTACATTCTCAGATTAGGTTGGAGCGTAATCTGGAGAACATGGTTATTAGATACCATAGTGTGTGGCATTGAGTGCAAGTGGGAGATTGTTGGGAGTATGCCCTCGAATGCCACTCAGAGGATGTTGAGTGAGGGCATTGTACTTGTAATTATGTAAATCACTAATATAAGGCAATGGATGTTTCTTTATTTACTTGTAGTTACTGGCATTCCTAACTCGTAAATATACATATAGAAACTAGTCCGTGTATTTGAGAGCAAAACGTTCCACTCCTTATTGGATAAGGGGGTCGGCACTGGAAAGGTTTATAGCTCAAATACTTATTCGTTCGCAAGTCGATGAAACTTGACTGGGCGTTAAGTTTATGTGAAGACTTGTATGACGTGTTCTTTGACATGGAGAGTGCCTGTCGAACGCTAATAGTTAGTGGGAGCACACGTTATAGGTATGCTAATTGGATTAGTATACTCGAACCGACTCACCCTCGATTTGTCACACGAATTTCACTTCGGGATAGTCAATGACGGAATCGAAAGGTTGTGATATGTATTCGTGAACCTTCAAATTGTGGATTTAGTAGGGATGTGCTTGTGACGTCAAGATTTTTATTAGACTAGTTCGACCCTGTAAACCGGAAGGCAGGGGTCAACCTCGACGTGCATCTTGACGGGCAAGTAGCAGGTCCTACTGAATACCAAGATAGAATTCTTACTCCCGTTAGTGAGCGGGTTATATGTCCTATGCGGTTATTGGCAGATGAGATCATAAGTCTTTGGCTAAAGCATTGGAGCTAGTTGTATTAGATACACGACAGCTCGATGATCTCGATTTACATTAACACATGCATAGCGTCAAGTACAGATAGGGTTTAACTGACCGTGACCCTATAACTTGATCGGGACATTTGAAAGAAGGGTTTATACGTTTACTGGTATTCACGACAGAATGGTTCTTGAATGATCCCATCATTCGTTCTCAGTTGGGGTACAGTGTAGGCCGCCAGGCTGGCTAGGTGGTGCTACTACTCTTTGATTCCTCCCATTGATGATTGAGACGAACCTACCGAGTCGCGCAATAGGATTGACGACGGAATGAATCGAGCTTATTATCTCATTATGAATATTAGATATTGGATATCTAATTTGGGACATTGGATGTTTAAATCAATTTATTGGATAAATTGATTTACAGCCTAATGAATTAAATAAATTACTGGGTGATTGATTTAATTCATAGATATAATTATTTCTTGGAGAAATTAATTATGTTATTATGTATTTAATGTGATTAATTGATTGGAATAATTAATCTATACAAATACATCGGAACGGAATCGGAATTTATCTGTTTGGACTCACAGGAGTCCGAAACAGACCGAACTCATCCGACACCTTCTAGATGGCCGCCCCAATCACCTACCCCTCAATTAGTCTTGGTCTTAACTTGGTGGGGTTCAAGCCTTTTGACCAATCAAGAGGACAAAATATCACCTTGGGTGATTATGTCAAAAGGTAGGTGAAATGGAGAGATATGATAAGAATAAATGTGATGACCAAATCCTTCAAGCCCATACTTTGATTATCACGGTTTTGGCAAGTTTAAGCAGAGAGAAAAACTTTTTATAAGGCTTCATAACATTCTTCTTCATATTCATCTTCATTCATAAGTTTTTTCTTGGAGAAAATATTTGTGAGATAGAGAGATACTAGATTAATCACTTAAAATGTTCTAATCTTGAGTTGCATAGATTCTATAACCTTGTTCTAGCCGTATCCTTGGAGGATAATGAGGTTTAGTCATTCCGGTCGTTTCTCCGGCGCGTGTCAAGTAGAGACGCGGTGCTTTCGGCGTTGGATCATCCAAGAGCTTGGAGCAGATTGGATTCGTAGAGATCAAGCAAAGCTTGGGGAATAGCTCAAGAGAATGATGCCATTTAATCAACGGACTATGAGGGTATGTTTTTCGTATCTCTTGTGTTTCGTTTTATATATTCGTATATACGTAGCTCGATCGATCCTCGTAGGGATTCGAATCGAATTAATTTTCGTTTTACCGCTTCCGCTGGGCCTTCGTTTTAGGCACTAAACCCCAACACTCCACACAGGAGTAAAAGGTTAATTATAATCACTACATACACAACTACGTGACTATAACTAAACATGTCTCTGTATCATTCACACAGATTGATACAGGGACCGAAGCTTTGGGCCGTTCACATAGATTGGCTTAAGCTCTTTCTTGACTTGCTTCTTCACACACAGTTGAAAGCTTCGTCTACAATTCTATTCTTCCCACACAAGTCCAAATAAGCAAGCATCTTCAGTCCACACAGGGCTGATGGTTTTCTCAACGCTAAAGGTAGAATTCTCCGAACAGCAGCTTGATCTTTGAAATACGATTGTTGTAAGCTATGCCGTTCTTCATTGAAAACTTAGTATATTTCTTCATTTGAATATGTGCTATATGCTCACGAAATATACTGATTAATAATCGCTAGAATGTCAGAGTAAAAATGTCAGAGCTTTCGCGATATTGAATTGCTTCAGTGTGTTGATTCCTCAGCTTGGGGGTATTTATAACCCTTGGAAAATGTATCCGTTATAAATGTAGCCATTGCTGGTTGGTGAGATATTAATGTCTGACACTTGATTGGTGGCTTGCTGAATATTTAAATTAAATCAGATTGTAATGCTTGACATCCTTTCTGTCTTCGCATTAAATGCTCTTCAGCATGTTCGGACTTATCTCTCTCCAGCTGCATTAAATGATGTCCGATCAGCAATAAATGCTGCTTTAACCATGAATACTTTTTGAATAAAGAAAGTATATTTTACAACGGTTTAAAGCATTCTTTTATCATGCCTGTCGGATGTGTTTTACTTTTCCTAAGTAAAACAGCTTACAGCCTGGCTGTTTTATCCGACGTATTAAGTCTTTTGCTGTAGCTGTAGGCTAGACTGTGAGATCTTCAATGCTGTATAAAAAAGTTGTATGGATCTTCCAGATATCTTCCATTCTTAGCAGCATTCAACTCTTTCGATTTCTCGAGACAACTTGCTGTATGTTGGCAGTTATCAAAATAAGAATATTTATCCGGACAAGAAAAGATCCTGAAGCGATTTAGGATGGAAGATTCTAAAAGAGGGTTCCTACCTATGCGACATGGCATAAAGATTTCTTTAGAGAAGTGTTCTCAAAGTGAGGAAGACGAAAAGGAAATGAGTAAGGTGCCATATGCTTCAGCAGTGGGTAGCCTCATGTACGCTATGATTTGAACTAGACCAGACATAGCCTATGCTATGAGCACAGTAAGTTGGTTCCAGTCAAATCCAAGGCAAGAATATTGGACTGCTGTGAAGAACATTCTTAAGTACCTGAAGAGAACTAAAGACTTGGTTCTTACGTACGGCGGTGGAGAACTAAAAGAGGATGATTATGTAGATCTAGATTTTCTGGGGGACATGGATGCGAAGATATCCACTTCAGGGTATATTTGTACACTGAATGGTGGAGCAGTATCTTGGAGAAGTGTCAAGCAAAGCGCGGCTACAATCTCTACATGTCAAGGCGAATATCAGGCAGCCAGGGAGGCTGCTAAAGAAGCTTTTTGGATTAAGAAGTTCACTGAGGAACTTCAAGTGGTTCCTGACGCAGAGAAGCCTGTGACGCTATTTTGCGACAACGATGGAGCTGTTGCTAGGTTAATGAGCCTATAGCTCACCATAACACCAAACATATTGAGAGAAAATATCAATTTATTAGAGAAATGGTTCAGAATGAATTGTTATACTGTAGAGAGTTGACACAGCAAACAACGTTGCTGATCCACTGACCAAGCCACGATCTCAGATGGTCTTAGAGCCACATCTAGAGAGTATGTGTATTTGATACCATAGTTTGTGGCATTGAGTGCAAGTGGGAGATTATTTGAAATATGCCCTCGAATGCCACTCAGAGGATGAGAGAGTGAGAGTATTGTAATGTAATTATGAATATTAAATAAGGCATTTATTATTTCTATACATCATACAACAAGTTGTCTCAGGAAACTGGAAGAACTCGAAATACGGCTAAGTATGGAAACTGCCTAGAAACTCCATACAGCATCCTTCCATACAGCATGGGATATAGCCTACAGCATTGAAGACAACAGCTACAGTAACAAGATCATATTATGTTGGATACAGCATACAGGCTGAAAGTGTTAGGATATAAACACTTATCCAACAGGACTGAAGACCGTTGTGAAGGAATCTACTTTATTCACTAAAGTCCTAATGCTATTTGAAATAAGTATTTAATACTGATCGATTAAAGTATTTAAATACCAGCCGACAATGATCTCCAAGCAAGGAGCAAAATGCGGATCAAGCATCTTGAAAGTCAATTGACCAATGAGAATGAATCTTTGCTCACCAACCAGCCAACAGACATATTTACAACGGATCTATTCCAAAGTTATAAATAGTCCATGCAAGAGGACATTGCATGCAACACACAAGAAATAGAACATAAACGAATGAGATTGAGATGCTGAACTTCATACGTGATCAAGCACAGAAAGATTTATCTCAAGCTTGCAAGAGCAAACGCATTTCTTCGAGCATACTGCAATACTTGAGAGAAGAAATATACAAGTGCTCAACCTGAAGAACACATCATCAGCCTAAGATCATCAAGCATTCAAGCTGTTGTTCAAACCTGTGATTTTGCCTTTGAATAAAATCATCAGCCCTGTGTGGACTGAATAAGCCTTTCTCATTCTAAACTGTGTGTGAAGAATCAGCATTGTAGACGAAGCTTCCAACTCTGTGTGAAGAAGCAAGTGAAAGAACAAGCTCTAGCCAATCTGTGTTAATGGCAAACAGCTTCCACCCTTTGTATCAATCTGTTTGAATGATACTTTGGGAGGTTTAGTTATAGTCATGTAGTTGTGTACGCAGTGATTATAATAAACGTTTTCACTCCTGTGTGGTGGACCAGTGGACGTAGAGGGGTTTACCTCGAACCACTTTAAATACTGTTATTTATCTACTGCATTTATTATCTTCATAAACTGTGATTTATATAAGTATACACTGAAAAACCCTGTCCGCACCAAGTTAATAGGAGAAAAGCCTAGTTGTTGTATTTACATCAACTCACTTAAACAAACTTCCGCTATGCACTCACATTCGAAAATCGTACAGCTTGTTGTACTAACTCTATCCAAGTTGTATTCTGTATACTTAGTGGCCAATAGTATCTTATACCACTGGATATCCACTGAAGTCCAGTTTCAATTCCATTTTACAGATCTAAAAAATATTAACCGTGGAGAAAGTTATGGCCGTTTCCGTGAAGTGTAGCTAAACTACCAATTTCTGGCAAAAATGGGAAAAACGTCATATTAATCTAGAGCTCGTTTCTAGCAATTAAAACCCTATACATGCAAACTCTAATCATGCATATCATATTTATAACACATATAGGAGTCGACATACAAGCATGCTTCTCGACACTACGAACTCCATTTCATAATCTTTTCTTTAAAAAAATGACTACTAACACATTTTCCAACATCAACAAATATCAAACATCGTCAACATCAAGCATCATCAACATCAAACATCATAAAATATCTAGCAACACATTTAATCTATACTCATGTTGGTCCTAATATGAAAATAACCTAAATATGATTTAGAAATCATCAATACGTAACATGCTCTTTATGTACATCAACTATTATCTAACACATAATCAACTTCATAAATCTAACATCATGTCTTTGTTTTCAGACAATTTCTAAAACATTGTACAAAAATATAACAGAAACATATTATGTATATCTTTCGTACATCATCACAAACATCAAGTCATTTTGAACATATATCAACATATCAAGAACTAAGCGTGATTCTTCCTTTCTTTCAAAATACCAAACATTTTATTAAAATCTCATAAGTTCATCATAGCATCATATCATCAAGTAGAAACATATTGTGTAAGAAAATCATAAGAAAAATGACAAATGCTTGAGCTATGAACCCTAATATTTTTGGCCCAAATGACAAAAATTGAAGCATGAATAAAACTTGTTTTAAACACTCCCAAGTACTTTAGAATCAACTTACCAACAGCATATAAAAGATTAGAAAATCAAACCTAAGCGCCTTCACCAACTTTCAATTTTTAAAGTTAGCCAAAATCGATTTTTACTTGGATAGAAATGAAGAGGAGAAGCTAACTTACATGAATATGATATTCGGTTTAGGGGTGGCACACAAATGGAGCTTGTTTGTGGAGCTCCAATGGAATAAGAATAGATGACTTATCCTTCTGGGGGGAGATGCATTGAAGATGAGAAAGGGTTATGTCCTTTTTATACTAGGTTAACCCTAGCCGTTTAATAAAGCGGTCGAAGAATATTTTTGTGTCGAACTTACAGCTTAATCAGAGAAATGTTATGCAATTCACGGAACATGAATTATTCGAGAAAACGACTAGACATATAATATACCCCAAAACTCCAAAATTCAACTTTCGAAAATCATACTCGCAATGTAAAAATAGTCCATATAGAAGGCGATAGAATCACGATTCCGCCTATCGAAACATAAAATGAAGTTCGCAAGAGAATCCCAACCAGATAACCGAACATCCAATTTCTGAATTAGAAACGTGTAAGATCTAAACTTATCCCATTAGTCAAAATTCATTACTCGGGAATGCAAAAGCCCTAATGTCGCACTTGAGGTTATAATAAACCATGCATATAAAAGACCGGGGCATTACATCCTACCACTCTAACAAGAAATTTCATCCCGAAATTTACATACCTTATCAAAGAGTTCTGGGTATTTCTCCCTCATCTTGCTTTCGAGTTTCCATGTAGCTTTTTCCTAACCGTGGTGACTCCATAATACTTTTACCAAAGGAATCGACTTATTCCTCAGTTCTTGAACCTTATGGTCTAAAATAGCTTCAGGACTCTCTTCATAACTCATATTGTGACTAAGAACTATGTGACTGATAAATCACATGCTTGGGATCAAATACATACTTCCTCAGTTTAGAAATATGGAAAACATTGTGAGCATTGTGAAGACTAGGTGGCAGAGCCAACCTATATGCAACTGGGCCGATCCTCTCTAGAATATCGTATGGCCCTATAAAATGTGGCCTAAGCTTTCCTTTAACGCCAAACCTGATTATTCCCTTAGAAAGGGAAACCTCGAGGAAAACCTTATCCCCGCTGTCAAAATGCAAGTCAGTTCGGTGTGTATCAATGCATGACTTCGGTCGAGTCAGGGCCTCTTGTATTCTCTATCGTATCTTGCGTATAATCTTGATCATCACGCTGACTCTGTCTGTCCCTAAAATATTTCTATCACCCACTTCATCCCAATAAAGTGGTGATCTGCATTTTCTGCCGTATAAGGTTTCATAAGGCACCATATAATCGTTGCCTGATGACTTTTATTGTAAGCAAATTCGATTAATGGCAAATCATGCTCCTAATTTCCACCTTGATCCAACACTATAGTTCTCAACATGTTTTCTAACATCTGAATTGTCCTTTCCGATTGTCCATAGGTCTGCGGCTGGAAAGCAGTACTAAAATTCAGGTGTGTACCCAATTCCTTCTGTAGACTCGTCCAAAATCTAGAGGTAAATTTTGGATCTCGATCTGATGTGATTGATATCGGCACTCAGTGTAAATACACAATTTCATGGACATATAATTGTGCTAACTTCTCAGATCCATAAGCGATCGGGATAGGCAAAAAGTGAGCTGATTTTGTGAGTTTGTCTACTATAACCCATAGAGCAGTTTTCCTCGTTTGGTCCTCAGCAAACTAGTCACAAAATCCATCACTATTCCTTCCCAATTCCATTCTGGAATGGTCAATGGTTGTAACTTTCCATAAGATCATTGGTGTAGTGCTTTCACTTGTTGACAAGCTAACACCACTCAACAAATGAAGCTATATCCCATTTCATACTGTCCCACCAGAAATTTCTCTTCAGGTCTTGGTACATCTTGGTACTTCCTGAGTGAGCGGTGTAGGGAGTATCATGAGCTTCACTCATAATTTCATTCTTTAACTCCTCTCACGGGGAACACATATTCTCTCTTCGAATATAATTGCATTATCAACCGCTTCGCGATAACTTACTGGGTTATCGGATCTAATTCTTATACGTAGTTTATCAAATGCTTAATTTCTCTTCTGCGCATTCACTATCCGTCCTCTCAAATCTGGTGTCGTCACTAATGTCGCGACAGGACCCACTATTGTTTCCGGTGGATAAACCACTTCTAAACTCATTCCTTAAAAATCTTGGATTAGATCCCTTCTGCGGTAAGTTGGTATCCTAACTGTGATTGAGTCTTACGACTCAAGGCATCTGCTACCACATTAGCCTTTCCAAGGTGATAGTTATTACCACAATCATAATCCTTTAGCAATTCGAGCCATCTCATATGTCTCATGTTCAAGTCATTCTGCTTGAAAATGTACTTTAAACTCTTGTGATCAGTAAAAATTTCACACCTTTCCCCATAAAGGTGATGTCTCCATATCTTTAATGAGTGCACAACTGTGGCTAGTTCCAAATCATCCATGTGATAATTAACCTCATACGGCCTAAGTTGTCGTGACGCATAAGCTATCACTTTCCCATCTTATATCAATACACAACCTAGACTATTCTTAGAAGCATCCGTGTAAACCACATACTCCTTATTCGTTTCTGGTACTACTAAAACAGGCGCAGTAGTTAATCTTCTCTTGAGTTCCTGAAAACTCTCATCACATTCATCCGTCCATAAATACATAATCCCTTTCTGCAACAGTTATGTCATTGGTCTAGAAATCATGGAAAATCCTTCGATGAACCTTCGGTAGTACCCAGCTAGACCCAAGAAACTACTAATCTCATTAGGGTTGGTTGGTTACTTCCAGTCACATACTGCTTCCACTTTAGCTGGGTCCACCTTAATACCATCTGCTGACACAATGTTCCCAAGAAACATCACTTCTTTCAACCAAAATTCGCACTTACTGAATTTGGCAAAGAGTTTCTCAGTTCTCAATGTTTCCAACACTATCCTGAGATGTTCTTCATGGTCTTTCTCGTCTCTTGAGTAGATGAGAATTTCATCTATGAACACCAAGACAAACTTATCCAACTATGGGTGGAACACTCTGTTCTTAAGATCCATGAATACTGCGGGAGCATTAGTTAATCTGAATGGCATGACTATAAACTTATAATGTTCATATCTTGTTTGGAATGCTGTCTTGGGTATATCTTCCGGTCGAATCTTCAACTGGTGATACCCAGACCTAAGGTCTATCTTAGAAAATACAGTTGTTTCCTTGAGTTGGTCAAACAAGTCATCTATCCTTGGCAGAAGTGTAATATCCTAGAATTTCGCCATGATTTTTAGCATTATTTTATCTGAGCTGTACTGTATAGAGTGGGACCGATGCAGTATGGGCGGATAATTTTGGGAACTGTGACAGTCGTGCCAGTATGTCTATCGGTGTTATTTTAATTCTAGGATATTACATGCTTACTGTGTTTTTCATGTCGGATATATTGTATGAGTATTTGTACAATTGCCGTACTCGGTCGACAGTTGTACTTGAGGATATCGTGCATCAGATGTATCGTATGAGAATGTTATCGGAACGAGCATATGTATTCAGTATGCCGTATGTTCGTATCCAGTATGTCGAGATGGACAAGAATAGTTGGATTTTGGCCAAGTATGGAAGGCCATTACGTACGCTAGCGTTAAGGACTAACGTACGTTAAATTACATGTTTTACGTACGTTATGCATAAGGCATTACATACGTAACAAAGGGAATCAGACAGGATCGAGCTGTGGCCGGCAGGTGGTCCTGGTGTCGGCAGCTTTCGGCATGGATGTGGACAGGCGAGTCAACCTCGAGCATTACATACGCTATGCATGGTGTACTACATACGTAATACGGATATGTTACTGTAGCAAGTTAACGTACGTATTACGTACGCTACGGAGAAAGGATTAAGTATGTAAGGCTTTGTGCAAAATGAGTCAGTTAACTCTGGATTGTCGTTACGTACGCTACCAAAGTCAAATAGCATACGTAAATGGTGGTTACGTACGTTAACTTGGGCATGTTACGTACGTAATGAACTGGATGTTTTATAAGTGAATGCCCGCCATTTCATTATGTTCATAACTCCACTTCGTCTTTTTCGCCTTCAACACTGAGAGAGGGAGTTTCAACTCTTATAAGTCGATTTTGAGCTTGGAAACATGGGATTGGAGCTTGAGATATGAATATATTAATGATTCTGGAAGTGTTTGATTGTATTATTCATCTTCAAGAGGTACGTTGGATAATCCTCTCCTTGAATTTGGATTTTGATGTTATTGTTGATGAATGATTCGTATGAAGATGATTATGGTTTTGTTGTTACGATTCTTGAGGATATATGAACTATATGTTGGAGGATACGATGGTTTATGTCTTGATTATATTGGTTATGATTATAGAATCATAGTGTTCTTGGTATTCATGGTTGTATTGCTTCGATTGTTGATGTTAGGAGGATCTTATATTGGAGAATATAATAATATACACCTTGAATTATGAATAAGAATCGTTTAGATGTTAGAAAACATCGGATTATGTTGTTTTATGGACTATGAACGTGAATTCGGATAATTCGTGTTCTTGAAGAACTCTTGAGTTATACGTGTCATGATTTTGGGGAAGATTTCGGATAATTTTGGAACGTGATTAATCATGTTAATAACCGGTAATTGAATTTCTAAGAAAGTACAAAGATGAGCCGTGTTAATCCGAAATTACGATTGAAGTCGTAACCAAGAATGTTGAAGACATTGTAAGAATTATTGATTATCAAATTTCGGCTTGTATTCGTATTGTTAAGAGTTGATATGGTTTGGTTTCGTATGATCGAGATATCGTTGAACTGTTGAGTTTGATTGGTTGGTTATATCGGTTGTTGATTGTTATTGAACGTGTCGTTAATTGATCATTGCATTAGGTTGTGTTAAGTGATCGTTGATGATTAACCGTTGTGCTGCGATTGGAATTAGGGAATGCATGGATCGCCTTGGTCGGGCCTGCGGAGCTTGTAGATGAAGACGACGGGATTGGTAACAATTTCATCGTATCAGTATCAAGGCAAGTTATGCTTGCTCAGTTCATAATGTTTAATAAATGATTTTGTTTTCATTTCATTTATGATTCATATAGCAATGGTATCATGGAATAAGAATTATCGGGATGACGGTATGTATATTATGCTTGGGCTAGATAAATCATAATGTTTATGACTTTAAATATGCCTAGTGGAAACGGAGGCGTGAATTATATTTGGTCTATTGTGTGAGAGTTAAATCTATTCGTCACTTGAGGACGCGAGATGCGGATTATGGTGAGGATTGATTTGATATAGATTGTGATGGGTTGGTAAGGTTACTTCGGTAAGATTACGTAGGGGAATGTTCTTACTCTGTCTATTACATTGATATGTAATTGTTTTTGTGATTTGATCGTTATCATTGTTGAGTATTATGGTTGGTCCCATCGTGTGCTTTATCTTTTAGGTACTCAGAGTTCGAGCTAGTAGCGGTCGTGAAGGGATGAGCTTTCCGGTGATACTGGCTATGGCGTGGTTATTGGGATTTGTGTATTCCTTTCTGGTTTTTATGATTCCGCTGCAAATGTATTTAGTTTTGTCTCTATTCGATGCGTGTGAAATTTTATAATGGCCTTCAGTATTTTCCCAACTCAAGTTTACTTTCTAAATGCCCTTTTGGCATCTTTGCCTTGTGCTTTCAAACGGTATTTTCTGACGGTAATTGGGGGCAACATTTTTAAAAATATTTGAGTATTTAAAACTTTACCGTCATCGGCCTTTTGGCATTTTTGAACGTTTGCGGAAATGATTTTAGCCTTGTGGGTTTCAATGTGGGGCCCACGATGCTGTAATATTCCCGGTTGGCTTTGGGAGTGTTACAGAGATGGTATCGAAGATTGGGTTTCGTAAAACCCGGGCATGTGTGTTATGATGCCCTTCTGGTGCGGTAGTAGCGTGACTTTTGAAATAAATTTTTTGACTTTTAAGTCAAACTGATTTTGGAGGTTCCAAAATTTTTGAAATAATTTCAAATTGCTATATTTGCGATGCCGATGTGTTTTTATTGTGTTGAGACTTTGTATGGGAGTCGTATGCTAGTATCACGGGAGGTCATCAACTTCACGGACCTGTAAGTATGTTCTTTCAGTCATTCGGTTTTGATGATGATTATTTGAGCATGGTGACATGATTTTGAGATATTTCGGGATTGAGATATTGATTATATCAGGATTTTAAGTTTCGAGGACGAAACTTATTTAAGTTGGAAGATATGTAATATTCTAGAATTTCGCCATGATTTTTCGCATTATTTTATTTGAGTTGTACTGTACAGAGTGGGACCGATGCAGTATGGGCGGATAATTTTGGAAATTGTGACAGTCGTGCCAGTATGTCTATCGGTGTTATTTTAATTCTAGGATATTACATGCTTAATGTGTTTTTCATGTCGGATATACTGTATGAGTATTTGTAAAATTGTCGTACTCGGTCGACAGTTGTATTTGAGGATATCGTGCATCAGATGTATCGTATGAGAATGTTATTGGAACGAGCATATGTATTCAGTATGCCTTATGTTTGTATCTAATATGTTGAGACGGACAGGAATAGTTGGATTTTGGCCAAGTATGGAAGGCCATTACGTACGCTAGCGTTAAGGACTAACGTACGTTAAATTACATGTTTTACGTACATTATGCGTAAGGCATTACGTACGTAACAAAGGGATTCAGACAGGATCGAGCTGTGGTCGGCAGGTGGGCCCGGTGTCGGCATCTTTCGGCGCGGATCTGGATAGGCGAGTCAACCTCGAGCATTACGTACACTATGCATGGTGTACTACGTACGTAATACGGGTATGTTACTGTAGCAAGTCAACGTACGTATTACGTACGCTACGGAGAAAGGATTACGTACGTAAGGCTTTGTGCGAAATGAATTAGTTAACTCTGGACTATCGTTACGTACGCTACCAAAATCAGATAGCGTACGTAAATGGTGGTTATGTACGTTAACATGGGCATGTTACGTACGTAACGAACTGGATGTTTTATAAGTGAATGCCCATCATTTCATTTTGTTCATAACTCCACTTCGTCTTTTTCGCCTTCAACACTGAGAGAGGGAGTTTCAACTCTTATAAGTCGATTTTGAGCTTGGAAACATGTGATTGGAGCTTGAGATATGAATATATTAATGATTTTTGAAGTGTTTGATTGTATTATTCATCTTCAAGAGGTATGTTGGATAATCCTCTCCTCGAATTCGGATTTTGATGTTATTGTTGATGAATGATTCGTATGAAGATGATTATGGTTTTGTTGTTACGATTCTTGAGGATATATGAACTATATGTTGGAGGATACGATGGTTTATGTCTTGACTATATTGGTTATGATTATAGAATCATAGTGTTCTTGGTGTTCTTGGTTGTATTACTTCGATTGTTGATGTTAGGAGGATCGTATATTGAAGAATATAATGATATACACCTTGAATTATGAATAAGAATTGTTTAGGTGTTAGAAAACATCGGATTATGTTGTTTTATGGACTATGAACGTGAATTCGGATAATTCGTGTTCTTGAAGAACTCTTGAGTTACACGTGTCATGATTTTGGGGAAGATTTCGGATAATTTTGGAACGTGATTAATCATGATAATAACCGGTAATTGAATTTCTAAGAAATTACAAAAATGAGCCGTGTTAATCCGAAATTACGATTGAAGTCGGAACCAAGAATGTTGAAGATATTGTTAGAATTATTGATTATCGAATTTTGGCTTGTATTCGTATTGTTAAGAGTTCATATGGTTTGGTTTCGTATGATCGAGATATCGTTGAACCGTTGAGTTTGATTGGTTGGTTATATCGGTTGTTGATTGTTATTGAATGTGTCGTTAATTAATCATTGCATTAGGTTGTGTTAAGTGATCGTTGATGATTAACCGTTGTGCTGCGATTGGAATTGGGGAATGCATGGATCGCCTTGGTTGGGGCTGCGGAGCTTGTAGATGAAGACGACGGGATTGGTAACAACTTCATCGTATCGGTATCAAGGCAAGTTATGCTTGCTCAGTTCATAATGTTTAATAAATGATTTCGTTTTCATTTCATTTATGATTCATATAGCAATGGTATCATGGAATATGAATTGTCGGGATGACGGTATGTATATTATGCTTGGGCTAGATAAATCATAATGTATATGACTTTAAAGATGTCTAGTGGAAACGGAGGCGTGAATTATATTTGGTCTATTGTGTGAGAGTTAAATCCATTCGTCACTTGAGGATGCGAGATGTGGATTATGGTGAGGATTGATTTGATATGGATTGTGATGGGTTGGTAAGGTTACTTCGGTAAGATTACGTAGGGGAATGTTCTTACTCTGTCTATTACATTGATATGTAATTATTTTTGTGATTTGATCGTTATCATTGTTGAGTATTATGGCTGATCCCATCGTGGGCTTTATCTTTTAGGTACTCAGAGTTCGAGCTAGTAGCGGTCGTGAAGGGATGAGCTTTCCGGTGATACTGGCTATGGCGTGGTTATTGGGATTTGTGTATTCGTTTCTGGTTTTTATGATTCCGCTGCAAATGTAATTAGTTTTGTCTCTGTTCGCTGCGTGTGAAATTTTATAATGGCCTTCAGTATTTTCCCAACTCAAGTTTACTTTCTAAATGCCCTTTTGGCGTCTTTGCCTTGTGCTTTCAAACGGTATTTTCTGACGGTAATTGGGGGCAACGTTTTTAAAAATATTTGAGTATTTAAAACTTTACCGTCATCGGCCTTTTGGCATTTTTGAACGTTTGCGAAAATGATTTTAGCCTTGTGGGTTTTAATGTGGGCCCCACGACGCTGTAATATTCCCGGTTGGCTTTGGGGGTGTTACAGAAGATGGTATCGAAGATTGGGTTTCGTAAAACCCGTGCATGTGTGTTATGATGCTCTTCTGGCGCGGTAGTAGCGTGACTTTTGAAAATAATTTTCTGACTTTTAAGTCAAACTGATTTTGGAGGTTCCAAAATTTTTGAAATAATTTCAAATTGCTATATTTGCGATGCCGATGTGTTTTTATTGTGTTGAGACTTTGTATGGGAGTCGTATGTTAGTATCACGGAAGGTCATCGACTTCACGGACCTGTAAGTATGTTCTTTCAGTCATTCGGTTTTGATGATGATTATTTGAGCATGGTGAATGATTTTGAGATATTTCGGGATTGAGATATTGATTATGTCAGGATTTTAAGTTTCGAGGACGAAACTTATTTAAGTGGGAAGATATGTAAGATCCTAAAATTTCGCCGTGATTTTTCGCATTATTTTATTTGAGTTGTACTGTACAGAGTGGGACCGATGCAGTATGGGCGGATAATTTTGGAAATTGTGACAGTCGTGCCAGTATGTCTATCAGTGTTATTTTAATTCTAGGATATTACATGCTTAATGTGTTTTTCATGTCGGATATACTGTATGAGTATTTGTACAATTGTCGTACTCGTTCGACAGTTGTATTTGAGGATATGGTGCATCAGATGTATCGTATGAGAATGTTATCGTAACGAGCATATGTATTCAGTATGCCTTATGTTTGTATCCAATATGTCGAGACGGACAAGAATACTTGGATTTTGGCCAAGTATGGAAGGCCATTACGTACGCTAGCGTTAAGGACTAACGTACGTTAAATTACTTATTTTACGTGTAACACCCCAAACTAGGCGGATATTACAGTGCCGTAGATCCCCAACTGGGACCCACCAGGCAAATGAAAATGAATGAATTACACAAGATAAATGTAGTACCGAACTACATTACAACAATAATTACTCCGATGAGGAGTTTAGTTACAACACACCAGGACAATACCGAATACTAGTGTATTTTATATGAAGATAAAATACACAACACTGAATGAAACGGAGTATTCAAATGAAAGTCTGCAGCGGAAAATAAAGGACAATAACATGAATAACTGAAAGATCGGGGCCCCCTACTAGTATCACTGGGACTCCTCGACATCAACATGCTATTCCCGTGCGTTTGCCTTGCCATGACCTGAAAAACAAAATCCCCAGACGGGGTCAGTTACAAAGAACAACAATCCTCAAGGGTTGAAAATACACAATCATGATTAACTGAAGTTATGAAATATTCTTAGTTATGAATTACGCTGAAGAGGAGTATCATAGTACGCCCGTAATGTTCTGTGCAAGTGTACAACACCCGTCCGTGTACCTAATTAGTCTCACGGTGTAACGCTTTCCCGTGTGCACGGTCTAATGTATCGGTGAACCCAATACATAACCATCGTGTGCCCGACTAAAAATTCCACACAGCCACACCCGGCCACGCAATATGAACCCAGAAGGTCATATGAACGAGAATGACCACACTGAATATCAATGAATAATACTTTGACAAGGCCAAGAATGACTCACCAAGATGAAAATAATAGTGAAGTAAATGACAGCTCAATGAAATGATTGGAACCGTCGTTCCTTATGACTGAAGTGATTAATTGACAATAACAAGTTTTGATACGGTTAATACAATGATGAATGAGTTATGATTATGAATGAACAACAACAACAAAAGGGATGAATATCCTTTTAACCGAGTAAGAATTAACTTACACAATACCGGTGACAATAATCCTTCCACGAACGACGTCCTAATTGAGATATCGATCGCTCGAACAACCTTGAATTATACAATATTCAACAACCCGTTCAAAATACGAATCAAACACGAATATAACGAACTCAAAACGTCGATACGAATAAACCAAGTCCATTGAGGCATTAAAACAAACACGTTGCGTCCAAACTCCGATTGTCTACAATCAAACTTCAATATACCAATATCAAATCCCCCCAAGAAGTGTTTCAAACCAACAAAACATCTTCCAAATGATCAATAATCTGAAATGAATATCCGAAAACGTGATTATAACGACAATTAATCGAAAACCCCCAATTTCAACTCGATATACAAAGTGTTCTTGAATAATCCCTCAATAATCCAATGAATCCTTATACAAACTCATAATCATATACATATCCCTTCATATAACATGATTATAACGTCCAAAACATCATATCTCAACACAAAATCGAAGTCCAAGGTGTCGAAGAAATTACCTCTTGAATATCCAATCACTTCGATCCGAAGAACACGAGTTTAATCGAGTATCCAAGCTTCCCAAATGATTGAAGGTGATGAAAAATACACACTCAAATGATAATTAATGAAGAAAACTCTCCCTCAAGCTTATCTCTCTCGTATGAAGGTGGAAGAGATGGAAGAAATGAGCTGAAATGCTCAAAAAACGAATTTAAAGGGGTTGACTCGGCTGACAGGCTCGACCGTGTCCGCCTGACACGGTCGCGGCGCGCATCTGGCCGGCAGGGACTCGACCGTGTCCTGCTTGACACGGTCGCGGCGCGGAGGGCCTTCCGAAAGTGACCCGTCCGACAGCGACTCGGCATGACTCGACCGTGTCCTGGAACACGGTCGGGCGTGTCGGCAGTCGGTTCTGGCTTATCCGGAAGAGTTCGACTCGGCCGTGCCAGACGACACGGTCGGGTCCTGAGACAGAAACTTCGGCATTTCCGGACGAGTACGGCACGGGCCGTGTCGGACGACACGGCCGAGTTCGGTCGGCAGTGATCGGCCATTAACTGAAAAAAATGAGCGGGTGAGCTAAAACGACCATAACTCTCTCGTCCGGACTCCGATTGACTCACCGTTTGAACCATTGGAAAGCTAACTCGATGATCTATAATATTGCAAATATTCAGAATTTTTGGAGTTACCAAAAATTAATGGTGATCTAACAAAGTCGAACTCATATGTGGAAAGTTGAAACAATGAACAATAACGATACACAACTCGAAGTTTCTACGAACGGTGAACACGGGTGAATGAACATGATTGATGAATGATTATAAATGAGTGAAAATCCACTGAGTGACAATCACCGAATGAAATTACTGAATGATAATGATCAATTAGAACCGGGTATTACATACACCCTTAAAAGAGTTTCGTCCCCGAAACTAAGGGTCAAACAACTCGGGATAACTCTCCCGCATACTATCCTCGGTTTCCCAAGTAGCCTCTTCGACTCCATGTCTGGACCACTGAATCTTGACTAAAGGAATCGACTTATTTCTCAACTGTTTGATTCGCCGCTCTAAGACTCGTATAGGACGCTCCTCATATGAATGGTCGTCGGCGATCTCGATTCGTCGAAGCAAAGATGTGACTCGGGTCGGCAACATACTTTCGCAATCGAGAGACATGAAACACATTATGAATTCGGCTCAAAGCCGGAGGTAAAGCCAATCGATAAGCTAACTCGCCTACTCGATCCAAAATTTCAAACGGTCCAATGAATCTCGGACTAACTTCCCCGTTTTCCGAAACGGAAAATACCTCGACTGGGATACCTTGACCAAAACGTGGTCACTGTCTCGAACTCTAGTGGTCGACGACGATTATCTCGCATATGATTTCGCCGACTGAAATGTCAACAAACGACTCTTGATCAAAGCTACCTTCTCCCGCGGCTATAAGCATATCGGGTTCGGTGCCGATTGATTCGACAAGTCATCCCAACACAAGGGAGATCGACAACGGCGACCGCACAAGGCCTCGTAAGGTGCCATCTTAATGGAGGCATGCCAACTATTATTATACGTGAACTCGATCGGTGGTAGTTGGGCTTCCCAATCGTCCTTCCAATCGAGGACGCATGCCCTCAACATGTCCTCTAATGTCTCAGATAGTCCTCTCTCGATTGTCCGTCGACCGAGGATGAAAGGCGATCGAGATTGAGCCGAGTTCCGTAGCACGATGAACTGATTTCCAAAAATGAGACACAAATCGTCCGTCACGATCGGAAACGATACTCTTAGAGTACCGTGCGGTCTTACTATCTCCTTGATGAATAATCGGGCGATCTCTCGGGACCCCACGTATCCTTGATCTCAAGGAAATGAGCTGATTTAGTTAAGCGGTCCACAATCACCCGTGATCGTATTCATGCCGCGACGACTCGTCGGCAAACTCGTGATGAAATCCATAGAAATGTCTTCCCACTTCCACTGCGGAATAGGGATAGGTTTGACATACCGCCGGTGCCGATGTTCAATCTTGACTTGTTGGCAAGTTAAGCATCTCGAAACAAATTCCGCGACTTCTCGCTTCATATTACTCCACCAGTAATTTTGTTTCAAGTCCTTATACATCTTGCTAGACCCCGGATGAACAGAATAAGGGGTAGCATGAGCTTCTCTCAAAATCGAGTTTTTCAACTCATCATTCGCCGGTACGCACAATCGGTTCTTAAACCTCAAAAGTCCATCCTCGTGGACCACGAATCCAGGGGCTTTCCCCTGAGCCACATCTTCACGGATGCGCAACAATGAAGGGTCCGAACTCTGATTCTCCCTGATTGCATCCTCAAGAGATGATGAAGTCTCTAACATACAAAGTTGTCCCTGAACTCGCTGAAGCCAGACCTCGATCTCGGGTCTAAGGAATTCCTGTTGGAGTTCCTTCTGAATTGTTAAACGAGCAAGCATCTACTCCTGAACGGACTTACGACTCAAGGCGTCGGCGACAACGTTCGCCTTCCCCGGGTGGTAAAGGATCTCGATATCATAATCTTTGATTAGTTCTAACCACCGCCTCTGTCGCATATTTAACTCCTTCTGAGTAAATATATACTTTAAACTCTTATGATCGGTGAATATCTGGCAGGTAACGCCATAAAGATAATGACGCCAAATTTCCAACGCGAAAACCACAGTTGCTAGCTCCGGCCGTGGGTTGGATAATTAACCAGCTAGTCCGAGGAAACATCGGATTTCCTTAACATCTTTCGGAGGTTGCCAATCTCGGATAGCCTCCGTCTTCTGAGGGTCGACACGAACTCTGGCAGATGAAATTACGTGCCCGAGAAAGTCACTTCGGACCTCCAGAACTCACATTAAGAAAACTTTCCATAAAGTTGTTCTCGTCTCAACACGTCGATAACCTGATGAAGACGTACCTCGTGTTCCTCTCGATCACGAGACTAAATCAAAATGTCATCGATGGAGACAACAACAAACTGATCCAAAAAGTCGATGAAAACCCGATTCATTAACTCCATGAATATCGCAGGTGTAATAGTTAGTCCGAACGGCATAACTACGAACTCATAATGACCATAGCGTGTACGAAACGCTGTCCTCGCGATATCCGATTCTCGAATCCGCAACTGGTGATATCCAGATCTTAAGTCGATCTTGGAAAATACTGAAGCTCCCTGAAGTTGATCTAAAAGATCATCAATACGAGGTAAAGGATACTACTCTTGATCATCACCCTGTTCAAATCCTGGTAATTAATACACACACGAGACGAGCCATCCTTCTCCTTGACAGGTCACACTGGTGCTCCTCACAGGGACGCAATCGGTCGAAAATAACCTTCCTCGAACTAATCCTCAAGTTGAATCTTCAACTCCTGCATTCTGGTCGGGGCCATCCGATACGGTGCCTTCGATAAGGGGGACGTACCGGCTCTAACTCACTCCTGAATTCCCCTACTCTAGGTGAAAGCAACCAGATAACTCGTCTGGAAATACATCGTCAATCGATGACAATGATACCACGAATGATTGAACATTTCGATTGCCCTAGAATGGTCAATCGATAAAAAGAGATACCAATAATGATTGAACAACTCGATTTCCTTAGAAAGGCCCATCGATGAAGATGATACAAGGAATGTTTGAATAACTCGATTGCCTTTGAAAGGCCAATCGATGAAAATGATGCAATGAATGATTGAATAACTCGATTGCCCTAGAAAGGACAATCGATGAAAATGATACAAAGAATGATTGAATAACTCGATTGCCTTAGAAAGGCCAATCGATGAGAATGATACAAAGAATGATTGAATAACTCGATTGCCTTAGAAAGGCCAATCGATGAGAATGATACAATGAATGATTGAATAACTCGATTGCCCTAGAAAGGCCAATCGATGAAAATGATACAAAGAATGATTGAATAACTCGATTGCCTTAAACGACGATGACAAAGCAGTCTGATTCTGAAACGCTGGTTGCTTCGGGGCTTGAGATGCCGCCGGAGCCGACTTGGAGTCCTTTCGGCAAAAACGGGCCTTATGCCCAAAATTCCCACAATTATAGCACGTGATAGACGGTTTGGACACTCGGTCTGAAATGACCGGCGTTCCACAATTGAAACAGTGATGGCGAACGGCCGCTCGGGGACCGAGATCCCGCACGATTATGCGCCGTAGAGGTCGCTCGAAACGATAGGACTCACACGAGGCTTCTAGAAGGTTGGTGACCGCCTTCGGATTGATTACGCCGTTAATTTCTTGCCGACGATGAAGGTTGTTGTTCAAGACTTTCCTTAGCGGTGGCTCATACGGGAGAGTTCTCTCGATTAATCCGGCCAAAGTGGCGCAATGATGATTGTGCAACCGCACATGGGTCATCATGGCACGTATAAAAGTGAGTGGATCAACCCGAACATCTTCTCGATCGAGCCGAGTCCCAGGCACGATTTCCCGGCAACAGTGATTATTTCTCGGGTTTCGGTCCGCACCGCGCCTCTCCCGTGCATCCGACGACTCTCTCCATACGGAAGTAGGAAGGTCGCATAATGATTATATTTCCGCATGATTATCACGTTATGATTACGTCATGAGATGATGAAAATGAGTATACATGCTCTAACTTAGTGATTATATGAATGATTTCTGAAGTTACATGATTATTTGATGAAATTCTTGAAATGATTATCTTGAATAACTTAACAAGATTGATAATATGATCATCCAGATTGACAACTGAGTAATGAAATGAATTGAGTAATTAATGAGTTAACATGATCGTCCTGATTATTAACTGAGTAATGAAATGGATTAAGTGATTAATGAGTTAACATGATCGTCCTAATCACAATGAATGATGATGTTTGAGGATTGTTAATTGATGAATGATGAATGAATGACTATTGCCAGAAATTATACCATGGCGTTAGAAATCTTACAGTTCTTTCGGTCTGATTGGCTCGGCATGTGCACAGGTCACACGTGACGCGAAAGTCCAATGATACTAGTCTGATGACGATGATTTCAAATGAGACTAGACTCGGAAGGTAGTATTCAAAACCACTCTCTGATACCAACTCTGTAACACCCCAAACTAGGCGGATATTACAGTGCCGTAGATCCCCAACTAGGACCCACCAGGCAAATGAAAATGAATGAATTACACAAGATAAATGTAGTACCGAACTACATTACAACAATAATTACTCCGATGAGGAGTTTAGTTACAACACACCAGGACAATACCGAATACTAGTGTATTTTATATGAAGATAAAATACACAACACTGAATGAAACGGAGTATTCAAATGAAAGTCTGCAGCGGAAAATAAAGGACAATAACATGAATAACTGAAAGATCGGGGGCCCCTACTAGTATCACTGGGACTCCTCGACATCAACATGCTATTCCCGTGCGTTTGCCTTGCCATGACCTGAAAAACAAAATCCCCAGACGGGGTCAGTTACAAAGAACAACAATCCTCAAGGGTTGAAAATACACAATCATGATTAACTGAAGTTATGAAATATTCTTAGTTATGAATTACGCTGAAGAGGAGTATCATAGTACGCCCGTAATGTTCTGTGCAAGTGTACAACACCCGTCCGTGTACCTAATTAGTCTCATGATGTAACGCTTTCCCGTGTGCACGGTCTAATGTATCGGTGAACCCAATACATAACCATCGTGTGCCCGACTAAAAATTCCACACAGCCACACCCGGCCACGCAATATGAACCCAGAAGGTCATATGAACGAGAATGACCACATTGAATATCAATGAATAATAATTCGACAAGGCCAAGAATGACTCACCGAGATGAAAATAATAGTGAAGTAAATGACAGCTCAATGAAATGATTGGAACCGTCGTTCCTTATGACTGAAGTGATTAATTGACAATAACAAGTTTTGATACGGTTAATACAATGATGAATGAGTTATGATTATGAATGAACAACAACAAAAGGGATGAATATCCTTTTAACCGAGTAAGAATTAACTTACACAATACCGGTGACAATAATCCTTCCACGAACGACGTCCTAATTGAGATATCGATCGCTCGAACAACCTTGAATTATACAATATTCAACAACCCGTTCAAAATACGAATCAAACACGAATATAACGAACTCAAAACGTCGATACGAATAAACCAAGTCCATTGAGGCATTAAAACAAACACGTTGCATCCAAACTCCGATTGTTTACAATCAAACTTCAATATACCAATATCAAATCCCCCCAAGAAGTGTTTCAAACCAACAAAACATCTTCCAAATGATCAATAATCCGAAATGAATATCCGAAAACGTGATTATAACGACAATTAATCGAAAACCCCCAATTTCAACTCGATATACAAAGTGTTCTTGAATAATCCCTCAATAATCCAATGAATCCTTATACAAACTCATAATCATATACATATCCCTTCATATAACATGATTATAACGTCCAAAACATCATATCTCAACACAAAATCGAAGTCCAAGGTGTCGAAGAAATTACCTCTTGAATATCCAATCACTTCGATCCGAAGAACACGAGTTTAATCGAGTATCCAAGCTTCCCAAATGATTGAAGGTGATGAAAATACACACTCAAATGATAATTGATGAAGAAAACTCTCCTCAAGCTTATCTCTCTCGTATGAAGGTGGAAGAGATGGAAGAAATGAGCAAATGCTCAAAAACGAATTTAAAGGGGTTGACTTACCGATGTGTTCGACCGTGTCCGCCTGACACGGTCGCGGCGCGCATCTGGCCGGCAGGGACTCGACCGTGTCCTGCTTGACACGGTCGCGGCGCGGAGGGCCTTCCGAAAGTGACCCGTCCGACAGCGACTCGGCATGACTCGACCGTGTCCTGGAACATGGTCGGGCGTGTCGGCAGTCGGTTCTGGCTTATCCGGAAGAGTTCGACTCGGCCGTGCCAGACGACACGGTCGGGTCCTGAGACAGAAACTTCGGCATTTCCGGACGAGTACGGCACGGGCCGTGTCGGACGACACGGCCGAGTTCGGTCGGCAGTGATCGGCCATTAACTGAAAAAAATGAGCGGGTGAGCTAAAACGACCATAACTCTCTCGTCCGGACTCCGATTGACTCACTGTTTGAACCATTGGAAAGATAACTCGATGCTCTATAATATTGCAAAGTTTCAGAATTTTTGGAGTTACCAAAAATTAATGGTGATCTAACAAAGTCGAACTCATATGTGGAAAGTTGAAACAATGAACAATAACGATACACAACTCGAAGTTTCTACGAACGGTGAACACGGGTGAATGAACATGATTGATGAATGATTATAAATGAGTGAAAATCCACTGAGTGACAATCACCGAATGAAATTACTGAATGATAATGACTGAATTAGAACCGGGTATTACATTACGTACGTTATGCGTAAGGCATTACGTACGTAACAAAGGGAATCGGACAGGATCGAGCTGTGGTCGGCAGGTGGGCCCGGTGTCGGCATCTTTCGGCGCGGATCTAGACAGGCAAGTCAACCTCGAGCATTACGTACACTATGCATGGTGTACTACGTACGTAATACGGGTATGTTACTGTAGCAAGTCAACGTACGTATTACGTACGCTACGGAGAAAGGATTACGTACGTAAGGCTTTGTGCGAAATGAGTTAGTTAACTCTGGACTATCATTACGTACGCTACCAAAGTCAGATATCATACGTAAATGGTGGTTATGTACGTTAACATGGGCATGTTACGTACGTAACGAACTGGATGTTTTATAACTGAATGCCCATCATTTCATTTTGTTCATAACTCCACTTCGTCTTTTTCGCCTTCAACACTGAGAGAGGGAGATTCAACTCTTATAAGTCGATTTTGAGCTTGGAAACATGGGATTGGAGCTTGAGTGTTGATGAATGATTCATATGAAGATGATTATGGTTTTGGTGTTACGATTCTTGAGGATATATGAACTATATGTTGGAGGATATGATGGTCTATGTCTTGACTATATTGGTTATGATTATAGAATCATAGTGTTCTTGGTGTTCTTGGTTGTATTGCTTCGATTGTTGATGTTAGGAGGATCGTATATTGGAGAATATAATGATATACACCTTGAATTATGAATAAGAATTGTTTAGATGTTAGAAAACATCTGATTATGTTGTTTTATGGACTATGAACGTGAATTCGGATAATTCGTGTTCTTGAAGAACTCTTGAGTTATATGTGTCATGATTTTGGGGAAGATTTCGGATAATTTTGGAATGTGATTAATCATGATAATAACCGGTAATTGAATTTCTAAGAAACTACAAAGATGAGCCGTGTTAATCCGAAATTACGATTGAAGTCAGAACCAAGAATGTTGAAGACATTGTTAGAATTATTGATTATCGAATTTCGGCTTGTATTCGTATTGTTAAAAGTTGATATGGTTTGGTTTCGTATGATCGAGATATCGTTGAACCGTTGAGTTTGATTGGTTGGTTATATTGGTTGTTGATTGTTATTGAACGTGTCGTTAATTAATCATTGCATTAGGTTGTATTAAGTGATCGTTGATGATTAACCGTTGTGCTGCGATTGGAATTGGGGAATGCATGGATCGCCTTGGTCGGGGCTGCGGAGCTTGTAGATGAAGACAACGGGATTGGTAACAACTTCATCGTATCGATATCAAGGCAAGTTATGCTTGCTCAGTTCATAATGTTTAATAAATGATTTCGTTTTCATTTCATTTATTATTCATATAGCAATGGTATCATGGAATATGAATTGTCGGGATGACGATATGTATATTATGCTTGGGCTAGATAAATCATAATGTATGTCAAGATGTCTAGTGGAAACGGAGGCGTGAATTATATTTGGTCTATTGTGTGAGAGTTAAATCCATTCCTCACTTGAGGACGCGAGATGTGGATTGTGGTAAGGATTGATTTGATATGGATTGTGAAGGGTTGGTAAGGTTACTTTGGTAAGATTACGTAGGGTAATGTTCTTACTCTGTATATTACATTAATATGTAATTGTTTTTGTGATTTGATCGTTATCATTGTTGAGTATATGGCTGACCCCGTCGTGGGCTTTATCTTTTAGGTACTCAGAGTTCGAGCTAGTAGCGGTCGTGAAGGGATGAGCTTTCCGGTGATACTGGCTATGGCGTGGTTATTGGGATTTGTGTATTCTTTTCTGTTTTTTATGATTCCGCTGCAAATGTATTTAGTTTTGTCTCTATTCGCTGCGTGTGAAATTTTATAATGGCATTTAGTATTTTCCCAACTCAAGTTTACTTTCTAAATGCCCTTTTGGCGTCTTTGCCTTGTGCTTTCAACCGATATTTTCTGATGGTAATTGGGGGCAACCTTTTTAAAAATATTTGAGTATTTAAAACTTTACCGTCATCGGCCTTTTGGCATTTTTGAACGTTTGCGAAAATGATTTTAGCCTTGTGGGTTCCAATGTGGGGCCCACGGCGCTGTAATATTCTCGGTTGGCTTTGGGGGTGTTACAGAACATGGTATCGGAGCTTGGGTTTTGTAAAACCCGGGAATGTGTGTTATGTTGCTCTACCGATGCGGTAGTTGCGTGACTTTTGAAAATAATTTTCTGACTTTTAAGTCAAACTGATTTTGGAGGTTCCAAAATTTTTGAAATCATTTCAAATTGCTATATTTGCGATGCCGGTGTGTTTTTATTATGTTGAGACTTTGAATGGGAGTCGTATGCTAGTATCACGGGAGGTCATCGACTTCACTGACCTGTAAGTATGTTCTTTCAGTCATTCGGTTTTGATGATGATTATTTGAGCATGGTGACATGATTTTGAGATATTTCGGAATTGAGATATTGATTATATCTTTATGTTTCGAGGACGAAACTTATTTAAGTGGGAAGAAATGTAATATCCTAGAATTTCGCCAATATTTTTCGCATTATTTTATCTGAGTTGTACTGTACAGAGTGGGACCGATGCAGTATGGGCGGATAATTTTGGGAACTGTGACAGTCGTGCCAGTATGTCTATCGGTGTTATTTTAATTCTAGGATATTACATGCTTAATGTGTTTTTCGTGTCGGATATACTGTATGGGTATTTGTACAATTGCCGTACTCGGTCGACAGTTGTACTTGAGGATATCGTGCATCAGATGTATCGTATGAGAATGTTATCGGAACGAGCATATGTATTCAGTATGCCGTATGTTCGTATCCAGTATGTCGAGATGGACAAGAATAGTTGGATTTTGGCCAAGTATGGAAGGCCATTACGTACGCTAGCGTTAAGGACTAACGTACGTTAAATTACATGTTTTACGTACGCTATGCATAAGGCATTACGTACATAACAAAGGGAATCAGACAGGATCGAGCTGTGGCCGGCAGGTGGTCCCGGTGTCGGCAGCTTTCGGCATGGATGTGGACAGGCGAGTCAACCTCGAGCATTACATACGCTATGCATGGTGTACTACATACGTAATACGGGTATGTTACTGTAGCAAGTCAACGTACGTATTACGTACGCTACGGAGAAAGGATTACGTATGTAAGCCTTTGCGCAAAATGAGTCAGTTAACTCTGGACTATCGTTACGTACGCTACCAAAGTCAGATAGCATACGTAAATGGTGGTTACGTACGTTAACATGGGCATGTTACGTACGTAACGAACTGGATGTTTTATTAGTGAATGCCCGCCATTTCATTCTGTTCATAACTCCACTTCGCCTTTTTCGCCTTCAACACTGAGAGAGGGAGTTTCAACTCTTATAAGTCGATTTTGAAATTGGAAACATGGGATTGGAGCTTGAGATATGAATATATTAATGATTCTGGAAGTGTTTGATTGTATTATTCATCTTCAAGAGGTATGTTGGATAATCCTTTCCTTGAATTTGGATTTTGATGTTATTGTTGATGAATGATTCGTATGAAGATGATTATGGTTTTGTTGTTACGATTCTTGAGGATATATGAACTATATGTTGGAGGATACGATGGTTTATGTCTTGATTATATTGGTTATGATTATAAAATCATAGTGTTCTTGGTGTTCTTGGTTATATTGCTTCGATTGTTGATGTTAGGAGGATCTTATATTGGAGAATATAATGATATACACCTTGAATTATGAATAAGAATCGTTTAGATGTTAGAAAACATCGGATTATGTTGTTTTATGGACTATGAACATGAATTCGGATAATTCGTGTTCTTGAAGAACTCTTGAGTTATACGTGTCATGATTTTGGGGAAGATTTCGGATAATTTTTGAACATGATTAATCATGATAATAACCGGTAATTGAATTTCTAAGAAATTACAAAGATGAGTCGTGTTAATCCGAAATTACGATTGAAGTCGGAACCAAGAATGTTGCAGACATTGTTAGAATTATTGATTATCGAATTTCGGCTTGTATTCATATTGTTAAGAATTGATATGGTTTGGTTTCGTATGATTGAGATATCATTGAACCGTTGAGTTTGATTGGATGGTTATATCGGTTGTTGATTGTTATTGAACGTGTCGTTAATTGATCATTGCATTAGGTTGTATTAAGTGATCGTTGATGATTAACCGTTGTGCTGCGATTGGAATTGGGGAATGCTGGATCGCCTTGGTCGGGGCTGCGGAGCTTGTAGATGAAGACGGCGGGATTGGTAACAACTTCATCGTATCGGTATCAAGGCAAGTTATGATTGCTCAGTTCATAATGTTTAATAAATGATTTCGTTTTCATTTTATTTATGATTCATATAGCAATGGTATCATGGAATATGAATTGTCGGGATGACGGTATGTATATTATGCTTGGGCTAGATAAATCATAATGTATATGACTTTAAAGATGTCTAGTGGAAATGGAGGCGTGAATTATATTTGGTCTATTGTGTGAGAGTTAAATCCATTCGTCACTTGAGGACGCGAGATGTGGATTATGGTAAGGATTGATTTGATATGGATTGTGATGGGTTGGTAAGGTTACTTCGGTAAGATTACGTATGGGAATGTTCTTACTCTGTATATTACATTGATATGTAATTGTTTTTGTGATTTGATCATTATCATTGTTGAGTATTATGGCTGACCCCGTCGTGGGCTTTATCTTTTAGGTACTCGGAGTTCGAGCTAGTAGCGTGGATGAGCTTTCCGGTGATACTGGCTATGGCGTGGTTATTGGGATTTGTGTATTCTTTTCTGGTTTTTATGATTCCGCTGCAAATGTATTTAGTTTTGTCTCTATTCGCTGCGTGTGATATTTTATAATGGCCTTCGGTATTTTCCGAACTCAAGTTTACTTTCTAAATGCCCTTTTGGCGTCTTTGCCTTGTGCTTTCAAACGGTATTTTCTGACGGTAATTGGGGGCAACGTTTTTAAAAATATTTGAGTATTTAAAACTTTACCGTCATCGGCCTTTTGGCATTATTGAACGTTTGCAAAAATGATTTTAGCTTTGTGGGTTCCAATGTGGGCCCACGACGCTGTAATATTCCCGGTTGGCTTTGGGGGTGTTACAGAAGATGGTATCGGAGCTTGGGTTTCGTAAAACCTGGGCATGTGTTTTATATTGCTCTACCGGTGCGGTAGTAGCGTGACTTTTGAAAATAATTTTCTGACTTTTGAGTCAAACTGATTTTGGAGGTTCCAAAATTTTTGAAATAATTTCAAATTGCTATATTTGCGATGCCGATGTGTTTTTATTGTGTTGAGACTTTGTATGGGAGTCGTATGCTATTATCACGGGAGGACATCGACTTCACGGACCTGTAAGTATGTTTTTTCAGTCATTCGGTTTTGATGTTGATTATTTGAGCATGGTGACATGATTTTGAGATATTTCGGGATTGAGATATTGATTATATCAGGATTTTAAGTTTCGAGGACGAAACTTATTTAAGTGGGAAGATATGTAATATCCTAAAATTTCGCCATGATTTTTCGCATTATTTTATCTGAGTTGTACTGTACAGAGTGGGACCGATGCAGTATGGGCGGATAATTTTGGGAACTGTGACAGATATTACATGCTTAATGTGACAGATATTCTATGGTGTTATTTTAATTCTAGGATATTACATGCTTAATGTGTTTTTCGTGTCGGATAACTGTATGAGTATTTGTACAATTGCCGTACTCGGTCGACGGTTGTATTTGAGGATATCGTGCATCAGATGTATCATATGAGAATGTTATCGGAACGAGCATATGTATTCAGTATGCCATATGTTCGTATCCAGTATGTCGAGGTGGACAGGATAGTTGGATTTTGGCCAAGTATGGCAGGCCATTATGTACGCTAAAGTTAAGGACTAACGTACGTTAAATTACATGTTTTACGTACGTTATGCGTAAGGCATTACGTACGTAACAAAGGGAATCAGACAGGATTGAGCTGTGGTCGGCAGGTGGGCCCGGTGTCCGCAGCTTTGGGCGTGGATCTGGATAGGCGAGTCAACCTCGAGCAGTACGTAAGCTATGCATGGTGTACTACGTACGTAATACGGGTATGTTGTTGTAGCAAGTCAACGTACGTATTACGTATGCTACGGAGAAAGGATTACATACGTAAGGCTTTGGGCGAAATGAGTCAAGTTACCCTTATCCTTCTTGGGTTGCTTCTGATTGATGGAATATGACCTAGCATTCTGATTCTACTGTTTAGGTGGTGTCGGTAGTTGCGGCTGTCCTTGCAGTGCCCTCAGTAGATGGGGTTGACCCTGGTGGTTTGGTCTCTCTCCATGTTGTTGCTTAGAACAATTCCTCGTGACATTGCTTTTCTGACCACACGTGTAACAACTTCCAGTGCCCAACAGACAGGCACCATGATGCTGCTTGTTACACTTGGGACATACAGGGTTTGCAACTCATCCCTGATTATTACATCCCTAGGTAGGAACCATCCGTCGTCCCTGATTTTTGCCTCCTTGAGCCTGAGGCTATCCATGAGGTATATTTCCCTACCACGGCTTCCTGTTAGCTTGGTTGTCCCCATTGTGGTTGTTATTACCACCATTGTTTCATCCTTCCCACTTACGTTTCCCCTTATATTCATGGGAATTGGTCTGATTGGGTGGTGGTGTAACTGTAGGTGCCCGTTTATCTTCTGGCATAGCTGCCTCGATATCCAGAGCTCTGTTCAGTGATTAAGTGTATCTCATCCTTTCATAGCTAGCTCAGACATGCCTATCTCATGCCTCAGTCTTGATCTAAATTTCCCTGCCATCTTCTCATCAGTATTAACTTGGTCTGGAGAATACCTTGCTAACTCACAAAACATTCTATCATACTCGGTCACTGACATCCTCCCTTGCTTCAAATTATATAACTCAGCTTCCTTCTTGACCTTGAAGGTTTTTGGAACATACTTTTCATACAGTGCTTCCTTGAATTCCTCCCAAGAGTAGTTTTCCAGTTGCTCAACCGTCAGGGTCTTCCTGCGTGCTTCCCACCAGAAATTTGTAGATCCAGTGAGTTGGAAGAGCACACAAGAAAGACGCTCTTGGTTGGTACACCTTAGGAAGTTAAAATTTTGTTCCATAGCTCTAACCCAAATCTCAGCATCGCTCGGGTTTCCTGACCCATTGAAAGTATGCTTAAGGAAAATCTCTTCAATAGCCCATTGGGGTGGAGGATATGGTGGTGTAGAGTCGTGTTCGTGCCCTCCTCTTCTTCTTTCCATTCTGTGTGGCATTCTGTGATTCACATAATCATCATTAGTTCATTCTCACTGGTCCAAGTTATCATCATACTTGATCATAGAAAGGAGTTCACGACTACATAATCATAATGCATCAACACATACTTATAGATAACTCTCGTGGTAAGGTCGAGAATGATAACGGAAATTAACAAAATCATACTCAAGAGAAGAAAAGCCCATAAAGGGTCAAAATATATATCAGTATATCATATGCATAAAACAATTGCCTCCAATGAGGTCTTACTGACTATCAAGCTATACAAGCTGATCTAGGCTATCTGCCTACACGTATACCAAAATACGGGATGAACTAACAAATAGCAGTTCAGTCTATAAAATAAGAAAGTGCTAGACATCAGAACGACACAAAAAAGCAAAAGAAGTGACGTTCCACATACAAAATACAAAAGAAATGGCTAGCACTATAGTGAACTATCTCAATCATCCTCGACTCGGCGATCGAGCTGTCTTCCTCGGAAAACTCCTCCAGATCTTCACCTGAATCTTCTTCTGGCTCCTCATCTAAAACTGGAGAGATTGTAACAGGGTTTTCAACTACTCTATGATTCTTTGGCATAAGTAGATGAGCATATTCTGCGATCGGTCGTGGGTGGACTGGATCGATGACTGGCATAGGTCGAAGTGGCAGAGACGACCTCTTGAGAATAAAAGGCTCGGACCTCATGTCCCTGCGGCGAGGTGGTGAAGTCCCTGCCTCCAGGTCTAACCCACCATGAGTATGAGGCGGTGCATCAAGAACCACCTGGCTGGGTAGAGGTGTAGCTGGCCTCTCTGGCAAAGCTCCCCTAGCATGTGGTTGATACACGCTAGCTCTAGGGGGAGGTGCACAGTGCTGCAGGTACTGAGTGGTGATCCGGATAGCAAAGAACACAAAATCTTCAGACGGTACTAAACTTGGCTCATGCAAAAATATATAGTACCATGAAGCTAGGCAGCCCACTCCTTCTACTCGATCGGAACGAGGTCGGTAAGGCGCTGAATGCCCTCGTAGTCTGAGACACCATGAGGAGCAGCTAGGCGCCAGGTCGCCTCAAGGTCTGCCACGCATTGGCCTATGGTGGCATATGTGTATCGATACGTGTTGCGGAAAGCCTCCACAAGGTTGCACGGCGTTCGCCTGCTAACTTCTGCGATATCGTCTTTGTGGTCGCCATCCTATGAAAAATGTATACGTATAATACATCAACCTCTCAACATAATAGAACAACTCTACTAAAGGGTTCACATAAGAAGAATATCAATCTCATCCTAATTTCTCGACTCAAACTCTGGACACTGAGAAACACCTAACATATAAAAATAAATATATACTGTCCAACGGGGTACGTTATGAAAGTTGTTCGGGTTCCACCATAAATGGACATCCCGATAGAAAAAAACCATAGTCGCATTACTCGTACGTAAGTGATATTCTTTGGAGACGTCACTGCATCATTGATCCTTGTTATGACATCCTCATTGTTCGCCCTTCACATTCATGCATATGCTGCAATACTTAAGGCGCATAAGTTCTCGTTCGCGTAATAGAAGACCATAAGGAAGTTTCTAGGCTCTCGTCTTTCATACTTATTCATCAGCAACAATTCATGCGTAATCATAAAATAAAAACTCATATATTACATGCTTCATCATACATATATCATTCCATACATGTTCATAATTAACATCTCATAAAATCTCGTAAAGAGATACATTTTTCATGGCAAAAGAAGTTTGAATCATAAAGACTGGTAAATCATTTACCTTTCTCTTCAGTTGAGCATGACGTGACGGGGTGTTGAGTTGACAATTGATTCTTATATCAGTTTAGAGAATCAAACTAAACTTCGCTTGAAAGAACATAGACTCAGAGCGAACGAACTACTCTGATACCATTCTGTCACGGCCCCTTATCCCTAAGAACGGCACAGCCAGGGGGTGACCTGGGGAAGGAATTAAGAAAGAGAGAAACATACGTTTCATAAGGAATAGGGATGGATTTCCACAAATAACCTATCAAGGAATAATGAAGGGGAATCGGTCCCGTGGGAATGACTTAGAATTTAAGGTAAGAATACATAGTAATAATATTAGCCATGAAGTTTAGGAAAGGCTTCATAGTACATTACAAACGACGTGATCTAGAAAGAAAAATCATAAAGAGTGTTTGTAGCGGAAAAACATGGTTGGTTACATATATGAAGATATGTAACCAGGGCTTAACATCGTTTGTAGACAAAATACTTCCACTCAACACTCTCCATCACATCCTCTGCTCAACCTGCATATTTTAAAAGATATACAGGGATGAGTACAACGTACTCCGTGAACATATTGCCAAAAGTTAAAACATGCTTTCGTATTTGTCATCATGCATAAAAGCAGTAACACACATGGGTTTTAAGAAAAAGCCCATGTTTACTAAATCATTTCATTTCATTGCATATATCATTAGATTCACCATATCCATAATTTACTCCGGGGAAGGTGGCCACCTCCCACGAACGTTACTCCCCAAAGAGAGCTCACAATCCCAGGTATTGTGTACACTAACCCTGGCCAGCGACCATTATCTAGCTCAGGGTCCGATCATTTCATAGGTTGGCAGGCCAATGGTTATAGGTTCATAAGAATCCACATAAAAGTTTTATGTATCATAATCATTTGAAATCATAATTTGCTTGTAAAACATTTCATCAAAATAGAGCAAAGCTCAAATCATTTTCGTATAGAAAGCCAACCTGGACAAGTAATATGCGCAAGCAAAATGATCCTCGGCTCTTCCTTATGATTCAATCTACTGCTCCACCATTCACCGGAAACAACTAAGTTTAGCGATCGATCGAGATTAACGAAGTCTAACGGACAACGGACTCAATCTACATGTTTGGACTTTAGGGTTTTGCATTCGACTAAAATTTACTAATAAAAGATATGATTCTCATACTTGAATATGAACTTAGATTCAAGTTTGGCACACAAATGGAGCTTGTTTGTGGAGCTCGAATTGAAGAAAAATGGAGGACTTTTCTTTCGGGGCACAGGAGAAAAGGGGGGAGAAGATGAAGTGAAGAGGAGAAAGGGTTATGTCCCTTTTACACTAGGTTAACCCTGGCCGTTTAACAAAGCGGTCGAAGAATATTTTAGTTTCGCTCCTCCACAGATAAAATTACTCGGATATTGTATGTATGTCGTATACTTAAATTATCATGTTAAACTTACATATTAAAGTCGGAAAAAGTTTCATGATTTACGGAACGCGAATTATCCAAGAAAATGACTCGACATATAATATACCCGAAAACTCAAAAGGTCAACTTTCAAAAATCATACTCGCAACGTAAAAATAGTGCATATAGAAGGCGACGGAATCAAGATTCTGTCTATCGAAACATAAAATCGAATTCGAAAGAGAATACCAACCAGATAACCAAACATTCAATTTCTGAATTAAAAACGTGTAAATAGATCTAAACTTACCCCATTAGTCAAAATTTTATTACCTACGAATGCAAAAGCCCTAATGTCGCACTTGAGGTTATAATAAATCATGCATCTCAAAGATCGGGGCATTACAGTCGTCCTGAATGACAACCTCTAGTTGTCTCAAACAGACTAAGTCTTTACAATTCAGTTATTTTACTTGTCTATGTGCTGATTTTACTACATTTGAAAATTATGTTTTGCCATCATCAAAACAAGGGGAATTTGTTAGGAATGTAATTTTAAGATTGTGATGATATCATAACTGTATTCAAAGATTATTTCTAATATATGTACTTGGCATTGTAAAGAAGAACCAAATGAGTATCTTCTATAGGCCTTTAAAAGATTAGGCTAAGTATAGATCATGTTGATTAGGTAGAAATTTGGCTAAGTGTATAACAGGTATATATCGGCCGAGTTTTAATCAACGCAAGATATCAATCGATCTTGACCAGTTGAAAACATCAACTGAATTTTGGTCAACACAAGATATCAGCTAAAGTTGACCGATAAAACATCAGTGGGGTTTCGGTCAAAGGAAAATATCACCTGGGTTTGACCAAGTCAGAAGTACAGCTGAATATCTCTGAAGACAATTTTGGCCAAGTACAAAACAGCTGAAATATCAGTCGGGTTTGTTCAAAGCTAAATATTAGTTAAGGTTGACCAGATAGACAAATGTCGTGTTTGGTCAAAACGTAATATTAGTTGAGGTTGACCAAGGGAAATAGCATCCAACTTTCAAAACCAGATATCAGCCAGCTTTTGTCTAGGCAGAACATCAGCCAGGTTTGACCAACATATCAACAATGTTCGACCAAAAGGAAATATCAACTGAGCTTTATCAAAGACGGAATATCAGCCAAGTTTTGACATCAACTGTCCACATCAGCAAACATTGAAAAGTCAACAATGATGGGAAATCACATGCAGACGTAAAAGCCAAGAAGATAAAGTGATTGATTCGCAAAATTTTAGGAATAGAATATTCGTCGAGATTCATGCCTTGGAGACTTTCTAATTATAGTAATCGAAGGAAAGTGGCACAACAACAACATGTAATATCCGCAATTTCGACTTCCGGTAATTTTCTTTCTTTTTTTGGCGGAAGTCCATCTTAGCAACTCTATTGTGACTGTTTCGTCATTCTAAGAATGATTAATTCTGCACTTTTTGACATCCGATTTCGTTTCGGTGTCGTTTTGTTGAGTTCCGTGCTTCTTAGCGACTTTTCCGCACTTGAGTTAGATCCTTGCGAGTCTCATTCGAAACTATTGTTTCGTGTTTCCCGTAAGTCCGTTTAACGTTTTTAGACGTGTTGTGAACTTCGGTTTGGTTATTCGATTACGTATCGTGATTTTTCAGCACTTTTAGGCACAAACAGTGTGCGCCTAGGCACACAAGTTCTGTGCCTAGGCACAGCCCTTTCAGGCTTCGAGCTCGGCGCGTCTGTACCGCGGGCCGCGTCACGCTCAGTCCGCGCCATGGCATGGACTGGAGGCCTGACCGGGAATTTTAGCCGCGGGCCGCGGCACACTCAGTCTGCGCTGCGGCACGCGAGTCAGATTGTCCCTTTATCAACGGGATTTGAAGAGGATTTCATTTTTTCCCTCTCTTTTCTTCTTCTTTCTCTCCGTGGGTGATTCCTGGAGCGATTTTGGGTGATCTTCATCATCAAGCTTCATCTTGGGATGGATTTATGTGTGTTTAACATCATTTAATCCATTGTTCTTCGCCGGACCGAGTTATTTTTCTTGATTTCCCTAATGTTGACTTTTTGGGAGTTTTGTTCTTGATTCCGAATCCAATCTGGTTTAGATAAATATATTGGTGTTAGATGTTGTTAGAAAACATGTTCTGTGGATTGTATATCCATATATTCGTTTCGTTCAACCCGATTGATGACTTTTGTGTTATTGAGGTGTAGTGAACATTTAATGTTCGATTAAATGTTCGAATGAGTTTTCCTTCGATAGTTTGATGTGATTTCTGTTGCTATTAGTATTGCTCCTCATTTTAATCGTGTTTTCGTTGTTCTTAAATAAGTTGTAGGTTCTGAGGCACTTTGACCGATCCGTCTTCGTCGGAGTATTTGCGTGGCAATTTCGAGGCAAGTATCTTGCCCATACATTTCATGTTTCGTAGATGTAATAATTGATAATCGACTATGTGTGTTTATTTGGAGTACTCATAATGAACTTTCAAGAGGATTGATACAATCCAATTAACGGCTTTCTTTCAAAACGCTTGAGTGCTTTGCAAATAGATGAGTTCTACGGGTATGTGTATTGTGGTTGCGAATTGGAATATATTGCCTTCGTGCTACGTGATTATAAAAGCCTTCTCCCTTGTTAAGGGTTGTATGCTCGAATGTGTATTCATTTGATGAGTGCGCATATGTTGTGTTGTATTACTTTTCGACTCGCTTGTGAAGAGGTGGTACTATTCGGTGTTGTTGGGGATTATATCTCCTCGTGGTTGTGATCATATTCATATATTCACTCTGGGAGGGTCCTATAGGGCCTCAGAGGGTTCCGTTGCCTTTGGTGCGGTTCCACGAATATATTTTGTGTTAACCACTCTGGGAGGGTCCGACGAGTCCTCAGAGGGTTCCGTTGCCTCTGGTGCGGTGCCATGGTTAATCACGCATATAAAGGAAATGTGACGTACAAAGAGACTTAGTTACTCCGGAATAGTAGTCTTTAATTCGATTGATCATATATATTCACTCTGGGATGGACTGATGAGTCCTCACAGGGTTCCGTTGCCTTTGGTGCGGTTCCACGAATATTTTGGTTTGTGATTAAATATATATATATATATATATTCACTCTAGGACGGACTGACGAGTCCTCAGAGGGTTCCGTTGGCTTTGGTGCGGTTCCATGAATATTTTTGTTAATCACGCATGAAATTGAAATGAGATCTAATGAGATTTAGTTATTTCCGGAATACTGATCTTGAATTGTACGATTATATTTATTCACCATCAATTACATGTAACTCTCAATTATTTACCATTGTTTAGTCTAGATTATTATACTCCTTTAATATGTTATGTATGGCTCGTAGTTGCACTTTGTACTTGCACTAGCAAAATAGTGGAATTTTGCTAACCCCCGAGTGATCGAGGGGTGGATGTCTTTATTGCATTCAGGTATGTGTAGGTTCCTGAGGAGCATGACACAGGATCGGTACGAAGGATGATGGAAGGCAAATGATACTAATTGTGTGAGGGCCAGTATTGGGATTTATTGGTCGAATTGTATTATTCTTTTCCGCTGTAGTGTTTTCCCGTCGTGTGGGAGTGTCGTTGTATTTTGACCCTTGCATGGGTAAGAGTCGGCATAGATATTTATATGAAGTTTTAGTTGTATGTTATTGATGAAAGGCAAAATCGGTCTACTGATCCATGTTTAGCTATGTTGGCATTTGTTTCGATGTCTTGTTTTGGTATCTTGCCTAGTAGATCCTCACTCAGAGAGTCTGCGGCGCTGTAATATTCCCGAGTGGATTAGGGGTATTATAGAATATGGTATCAGAGCTTTGGTGGTGGAAACCTAGTTTGTCGGGTCAAGTTGTGTCTGTTGAGTTTTGTCTCGTTGGATTTTGTCTGACTGAGTTGTGTCGCGATGCGTCGTCTGAGTTTGTTGGTCGTGATTAGTATGGTGGTGCGATCATCATCTTCGTGTGACCCTGTGGATGTAAGTGTCCCTTCCTTGTGCTGTGCCTCGTGTGACACGAGCTACTTGTATGATTAGTTGTTGAGTGATGGAACCTTTAGGTAGATTCTTAATTTCGTGATGTGTGGTTTCGACTCTATATTTTATTTATATGAGGAGTGGTGTCGCTGCTAATGTATTTTTTATTGTTGACTTCTTCCGCTGCGTGCGTATTTGAATTTGATTTGCTCGTTTTACAAGTATTCTTGTGAAACCTTTGTGCCTAATATGGATTGTGCTTATATGTGCTTGATTTGCTCACTCCGGGATTGTCCGATGAGGCCTCGGGGGAATCCGAGACTTCATTCCGGATTCACGAGCTTGTTTCTCTAACCAGTTCGGGAGGGTCCTTAGCGGCCTCGAATGGGATCGGTGGTTCGCCCCGATCCTAGGCGGTTTTCGACTATGATATTTGACTGTTCGTTTTCCGGTAAAAGACATGCATTGTCTTGATTTTGAACGATTTGATGCGTGTACTATGATGAGTATAAACGAATGTAGATACGTGTGATTTTTGGGCATTCTGGCCTATTGGATTTCTGAGAACCTTGAGTATCTTAGAAAATAAATTTCGAACGTACTTTTAAATGGATTATATTTCCAAGGCGCCTACTAGTGCAACTATATGTTTCAAAATTCTTCTACTTTGAGGACCAAAATATTTTTAGATATTTCAGTAATTTAGAAATGCATTTGCTCAGACCCGAGGGTTGAATATTTCTGAAAGTTTTTCACTAAAAGAAAGGTGTCCTCATTTTTTTTATCAAACGCAAGATGGTTTTTCAAAGTCTCGATAACAATGTTTGTACTACTTTTTCAAAAGTGATATTCAAGATCACCTATTGTTTCCAAAACTGTTTTCAAAAAGGTGGCTTTCGTTTTTAAAACCTATCACTCCTGTTTGCGGTCCGGGAATGTATGTATGATGTTCGCATTTTCGTTAGGGTGTTGGCCTCCGAGTTGTGATTGAATTGATGGTGTGAGCGTTGAGTCGTTCGCCACGTAATTGTTGTGTTAGACCTCTGTGAGAGGTGTGACGTTGGTCTTTAATGTTGTCGCTTCGTGGTGATTTGTGTGTTATTGCACCCGTGCGAGCTGTTAGAGCTTGTGTTTGTATGATCGTGTACACCTTTGATTGTTTCGTGATGTTTTGTGGCTGTGTGATGGTTATCGTTCGAGCCATTGAAATCGCCAAATGTATGTCGTCGTTGCTGTGATTCTGTGTATGTGAGTTGCCTTACGTGGATATGTTGTGCTGAGTTGGCATCTCCGGTATGTTGTTTTGCGACGTTATATTCCATTGTACCTAGCAGTTGTATATTCGGTATGCCGAGGTGCTCCAACTGTAATGTGCTGGGGCATGTACGTACAAATTGTCCCTCTCGCCAGTAACGTGTTTCAAGTGCGGACTTGAGGGACACAAAATCCATTTTTGCTAATTGGTTACCGAGTCTTTCGGACTACGAGATTTAGCGCAGATATCAAGATCGGCTCTGAGGGCCCCTTGAAAGATGTTTCTATTGGTTGCTTGTTGTGTTGTTACCTTGCTTCCATTGTTGTGAGTTTCGGGGACGACATTTCTTTTAAAAGAGGTCGAATGTAATACCCGTGTTACTTTTGACTTCTGCATATTATCTTTCTTAATTCTATCGACTCACTCGTGTTCGTTGATACTTTCTGAACTTGTTTGGTATCTCGATTGCCATCGTTCGAACGGGTTGTGAACCTTTTCCGAAATTAACATTTTTTAGTTTCTGCATATTTTTTTTTATATCTTTAGTTGAAGTGTGAACTTTGGAGTCGTTGTTCGACCGTTGTTATTCGACCATTGTTGTTCAATCATTGTTGCTCGATCATTGTTGTTCGATCGTTGTTGTTCGATCATTGTTGTTCGGTCGTTGGTGTCCGATCGTTGCTGTCCGATCGTTGTGGTTTATGTAATACCCGGTTGTAATTCAGTCATTATCATTCAGTAATTTCATTCGGTGATTGTCACTCAGTGGATTTTCACTCATTTATAATCATTCATCAATCATATTCATTCACCGTGTTCACCGTTCGGAAAAACTTCGAGTTGTGTATCGTTATTGTTCATTGTTTCAACTTTCCTCATATGAGTTCGACTTTGTTAGATCACCATTAATTTTTGGTAACTCCAAAAATTCTAAATCTTTGCAATATTATAGAGCATCGAGTTAGCTTTCCAATGGTTCGAACGGTGAGTCAATCGGAGTCCGGACGAGAGAGTTATGGTCGTTTTAGCTCAACCGCTCATTTTTCGCTTTGGCGATCACTGCCGAACGAACTCGGCCGTGTCGCACGACACGCCCGTGCCGTACTCGTCCGGAAAGTGCCGAAGTGTTCGCCTCAGACCCGACCGTGTCGCCAGCACGGCCGAGTCGAACCCTTCCGGATAAGCCGAGCGATCGCCGACACGCCCGACCGTGTCGCCCGCACGGCCGAGTCATGCCGAGTCACGCCGGATGGGTCATCGGGAGGCCCTCCGCGCCGTAACCGTGTCATGCGCAGACACGGTCGAGTCCTCGCTGCCAACTGCCGGCCACCATGCGACACGACCGTGCCGATCGGCACGGCCGTGTCCTGGCAGCACCAACTCCTTAAATTCGTTTTTTCAGCATTTCAGCCATTTTTTCCTTTTCTTCACCTTCAACCGAGAGAGTAAGCTTGAGGGAAGGTTTTTCCTTCACAAATCATTTGGGTGTTTGATTTTCTTCATCTCCTTTCGATCGTGAAGCCCGGATAATCAATTTAACGCGTGTTCTTCTGATTAAAGTACTTGGATCTTCAAAGGTAATATTCTTCAACACCTCGATGTCGATTCTATGTTGTGATATGATGTTTTGGACGTTATAATCATGTTATATGAAGGGACATGTATATGATTATGAGTTTATATAAGGATTCATTGGATTATTGAGGGATTATTCAAGAACACTTTGAATATCGAGTTGAAATTGGGGTTTTCGATTAATTGTCGTTATAATCACGTTTTCGGATATTCATTTTGGATTATTGATAGTATTCATGGGGTTTTGTGGGTTTGAATCATTCATTGGAAGTTGGTTTCGGATGTAATTGAGTTTTGGTTGTAAACAATTGGAGATTGTTTACAACGCGCATGTTTTAATGCCCCAATGAGTTTCGGGTATTGTTGTATCGACTTTTGAGTTGGTTGTGATCATGCTTGATTCGTGTATTAAGAGAATTGTTGGTATTTATGTTGTTCAAGGTTGTTCGAGCGGCCGATAATTTCATTAAGGACGTTGATCGTGGAAGTACCTTCTCGCCTTCGGTTTGAGGCAAGTTTTATACTTGTACTAGTCAATGAGATTAATGTCATCATATATGTGTATAAATGTGTTGTATCATTCCGAGACTTAGTCTCTTCATGAATTCATTGATATTAAGAGATCGTTCGATACGATACCTTTCGGCAATTTTGCCAAATATTTATTGTTATTCCTTTTTGGATTGTCATTAAAACTGTACACGCCGATTAAAGGCATTGGCTTATTCATTTCTCACCTTCGCCGCTTCTAACCGATTAAAGGTACCGAGGCATCCTTCATATCATTGTTATCGAATTGCCGTCGCAGATAAATCAAATATTCAATCATTCACTATATCATTGTATCGATTGACCGCTCTAAGGCAATCGAGGTATTCAATCATTCATCATATCGCTCATATCGATTAGCCATTATAAGGAAATCGAGCGCTCAAGCATTCATGGAATCATCCATTGCATCATTGTCATCGGTTAGCCGTCTAAGGCAATCGAGGTGTTGAGTTGGGACTGCCGAGGATGGTGCCGCCGACTCAAGACAAAGATACCATCCCTAATTGTGATACGGCTTTCATGCGTGGCTTCGCCCTAATTGTGATACGGCTTTCATGCCGTGGCTTCGCCCTAATTGTGATACGGCTTTCATGCCGTGGCTTCGCCCTAATTGTGATACGGCTTTCATGCCGTGGCTTCGCCCTAATTGTGATACGGCTTTCATGCCGTGGCTTCGCCCTAATTGTGATACGGCTTTCATGCCGTGGCTTCGCCCTAATTGTGATACGGCTTTCATGCCGTGGCTTCGCCCTAATTGTGATACGGGTTTCATGCCGTGGCTTCGACTTAATCAATGACTTTGTCGGCTTCATGTGATTGTGATATTTGTGATTTTTGCTTTTAGGCCTTGTGATTGTCTTGTTAATTTCATTGGAGCCTCCGGGCATTGTGATTCATATTTAATCCTGCTCGGTTTGGTACATGTCGTGTAATTCATTGTGGTATTCTGTGATTATGATTCGCCGTTGGGCACTTATGTTCTAACCTGTCGAAAAGGTATTAATAGTATGCCGTGGGCATAGTATTTCACGAATGCTCGGTTCTTACCTTGGTTTGTGAGCATCTCGTATTATTATCATCATTATACCGTTTCATTCTGCCTTTGGATGCATATCATGTTATACATGTATTTGATGTTCATTATCTGGATGACTGACCCCGTGGGGGCGGAACATGTTTTCATGTTTTAGGTGCTTGCGAGGAGAGAGTTGAGGCACAAGGGCATGACGATGGCGACGAGGCATACGAGCGATACTAGTCCGAGTTGTTCATTGTTGGTCAGTCAGTTGGAGTGTACTCCAGTCTTGTCAGTTGTTGTCGTGTTGTATTACCGACAGAGATGTTCGTGGATCTTTGTTGTATTTCATTTTGGCCATGTAGGCCACTTTTGTCGTTGAAATTCCTTATCGGAATATTGTGTCGGATATCATGGTAGGGACTATGATTTTCCCTTGTTGTTTAATTTAATGTATTTTAGTCATGTTCTCCTGGTGGATCTCCTGGCGTGGGGTCCACGGCACTGTAATAACCCAATTGGATTTGGGGGTGTTACAGAAATGGTATCGGAGTGTTGGGTTGTGTAATACCCTGAGATGTGAGTTATGTGGTCCTACCGTCGTGGTAGTAGTGGGATTGTCAGGTTATGACAATCTAGTCAGTCAGGTTTTGTGAGTCGTAATATTAGTGCGACTGCACGAGTCATTCATTCATCGAGTCGTCGTCAGTGAAGACTAGTATCGCGAGACCTCGAAGCTTCGTATGACCTGTGTAAGGACTCGATTCTCTTTGTGTTCATATATTCATCATGTTATTAATTTTTCATGTTTGTTGAAACATATATGTGATATTAGTGTTACGATTGATTCATGACTAATTGTTTTGGAGCACGTGTGACCTGTGTAAGTGCTAAGGATCAACTCATTCACCAGTTAATAATCCTCAATCACCATTTTGATCTTATCGATCATGTTAATTCATTCATCACTCTGTTAATATCATCGTTCAATTAATTCATTCATCACTCGACCAATATCATTCATCACTCGATTAATTCGCTCATCACTCACCAATATCATTTCTCGGATAATTCATTCATCACTCGGTTAATTCATTCATCACTCGACCAATATCATTCATCACTCGATTAATTCATTCATCACTCAATTAATTCATTCATCACTCGATTAATTCCTTCATCACTTAGTCAATCTCATTGTTGATTAATTCATTAATCACTCACCAATCTCATTGTTCACCAATTCATTCATCACTCGATTAATCTCATTGTTGATTAATTCATTAATCACTCATCAATCTCATTGTTCATCAATTCATTCATCACTCATTAATCTCATTGTTGATTAATTCATTAATCACTCATCAATCTCATTGTTCACCAATTCATTCATCACTCGATTAATCTCATTGTTCGATTAATTCATTAATCACTCATCAATCTCATTGTTCACCAATTCATTCATCACTCAGTTAATCTCATTGTTCAGTTAATTCATTAATCACTCAGTTAATCTCATCGCTCGATTAATTCATTCACCACTCAGTCAATCTCATTACTCAAGTAATTCATTCAGTACTCACTCAATCTCATTATTCAGTTAATTCATTTATCACACAGTCAATCTCATTGCTCAATTAATTCATTCATCACTCAGTCAATCTCATTACTCAATTAATTCATTCTTCACTCAGTCTATCTCATTACTCAGTTAATCATTAATCACTTATTCAATCTCATTGCTTAGTTAGTTCATTCATCACTCACTCATTGCTCAGTCAATTCATTAATCATCAGTCCATCTCATTGTTCAGTTGTTGATCTTGTGGATTGAATTTTCAACCTTGTTAACTTGTTCAAGGTAATCATTTCAGGAATTTCATCACGTAATCATGTTACCTCATTTGATCTTTCATGCGATCTCATCATATTCCGGTGTCATGTGGACGATCATTTTACGCATTATTAATGCATTCATTGTGTTAGAGCGTGTATGCTCATTGTTATCATTCCGTCTCATAATCATAATGCGATCTTCATACGAGATCTGTAATTATCACGTGACTTTCCTGCCTCGGTATGGAAAGAGGCATCGGAGGAACATCGGACTCCGGCGTCGAGGATCGTTTTCTAGTCGTCTTCGTCTTTGGAAGAGCATCTTCATCTCGGGCAGCGAGTTATTTATTGTTTACTTTAATCGTGATACAATATGACATCCATCATCGGTTTTGAGCAAGTTAATTCTTGTTCGGTAATAGGATAATCATTCATTTCATTGTCGTTCATTCATTCACTTAAGTCATTCATCATATATCAATCATGTTGAGACTTGTCATCATGAAATTAATCATTTAATTCACGAGGAACAACGGTTCCAATAATTTCACTTGAACTATCACTCATGACGTTATTAATTCACCTTGGTGAGCCATTCTTAATCCTGGTCGGATTTATAGTCAATTATCATTCATCATTCATTTTAGTCACTTTCATTCTCGTGACCTTCTGAGATCATAGTTAGCGGCGAGTTCATCGTCGGATATACCTCTAATCGTTGAGGTACCAAGTCGAGGTATTTTCCGTTTCGAAGACGGGGAAGTTAGTCAGATTCATTGGACCGTTTGAAATTTTGGATCGAGTAGGCGAGTTAGCTTATCGATTGGCTTTGCCTCCGGCATTGAGCGAATTCATAATGTATTTCACGTCTCTCGATTGCGGAAGTATGTTGCCGACCGAGTCACATACTTGATTCGACGAAATCGAGATCGCGGATGATCATTCGTACGAGGAGCGTCTGTGCAGTGTTGGAGCGGCGAATCAAACGATTGAGGAATAAGTCGATTCCTTTGGTCAAGATTCAGTGGTCTAGACACGTAGTCGAAGAGGCTACTTGGGAAACCGAGGATAGTATGCGGGAGAATTATCCCGAGTTGTTTGACCCTTAGTTTCGGGACGAAACTCTTTTAAGGGGGTGTATGTAATACCGGTTGTAATTCAGATCATTATCATTCAGTAATTTCATTCGGTGATTGTCACTCAGTGGATTTTCACTCATTTATAATCATTCATCAATCATATTCATTCACCGTGTTCACCGTTCGGAAAAACTTGAGTTGTGTATCGTTATTGTTCATTGTTTCAACTTTCCTCATATGAGTTCGACTTTGTTAGATCACCATTAATTTTTGGTAACTCCAAAAATTCTAAATCTTTGCAATATTATAGAGCATCGAGTTAGCTTTCCAATGGTTCGAACGGTGAGTCAATCGGAGTCCGGACGAGAGAGTTATGGTCGTTTTAGCTCAACCGCTCATTTTCGGTTTGGCGATCACGCCGAACGAACTCGGCCGTGTCGTCCGACACGGCCCGTGCCGTACTCGTCCGGAAAGTGCCGAAGTGTACGCCTCGAGACCCGACCGTGTCGTCGCACGGTCGAGTCGAACCCTTCCGGATAAGCGAGCGGCGCCGACACGCCCGACCGTGTCGTCTGGCACGGTCGAGTCATGCCGAGTCGCTGTCGGACGGGTCACTATCGGGAGGCCCTCCGCGCCGCGACCGTGTCATGCAGGACACAGTCGAGTCCCTATCGGCCAACTGTCGGCCAGCTGTGCGACACGACCGTGCCGATCGGCACGGGCCGTGTCCGGCAGGCAGTCAACTCCCTTAAATTCGTTTTTTTTCAGCATTTCAGCCATTTTTTCCCCTTTTCTTCACCTTCAACCGAGAGAGTAAGCTTGAGGGAAGGTTTTTCCTTCACAAATCATTTGGGTGTTTGATTTTCTTCATCTCCTTTCGATCGTGAAGCCCGGATAATCAATTTAACGCGTGTTCTTCGGATTAAAGTACTTGGATCTTCAAAGGTAATATTCTTCAACACCTTGGATGTCGATTCTGTTGTTACCCAAAATATTATCCGGAGATAGTATTGCTGGAATGATCGAATAACAAACAAAATGCGAGAACACTTCCGTGGGAAAATGGATAACACAAGATTTGCCGGGGTTGTTAATCCCGGGCTTGAATGCTCTCGCGAGATGTTATTAATAAATATACTGTCGAGTACAAATATTAATGTTAGAATCTAATACAATGAGTGTAAAAGCTTCTAGTTATCTAGGCTTTAGAGGGCGTAGATTGCCGGAAGAACCAGATGGATGAATCTGTGAGTTCTTGCTTGTGATTTATGATGAATGTGTATGAATGTCACTATGAATGTGTTAGTGCTTGCCAAAAGAGCCTTTTATTCTCTCTTTGGTGTGTATTTTGCACTTAATTCGTAGTCGAATCCGTCCCTCTGGCCGCAACAGTGAGTCCTCTATTTATAGGGGACAAAGTAGTTGGGATCCCTCAGGCGATCGCGGGCGATCGCCGTTTTCTATATTAAAATAAACGGCCGATCATCCCGTCACGTGGGCTGTTCCCTTGAGGTCCGAGGTTGCGGTTGGAGGCCACCGGGTGAACCAATGGGAAGCCGGCCGCGCGTCATGATCGCCGTCGAGGAGGGTCCACTTCGTACCTTTCGGCGGCCTTGTCGGTAGGTGTGGTAGGTGACAGTCAGTCAATGATCCTTTTTGTTGGTATCCTATGAAGATCCGCCGGTGGGCCATCGTCCAAGATTCGGTCTTCGACGACTTTGACGGATGCTGGATCCCCACGTGGCATGAGATGATCGCCTCTGATCCGTTAGACAAAGACGATCGCCAGGTATCAAAAGACGATCGCTGTATTATGCCGGACTCTAGGTGTTCGTCCGGAGTTTGGCTTCTATGGTTGACTTTTCAGGGAGGTCGCCGATCGCCTATCGTGGCGAATTAATCGTCGTACAACAATTGCCCCCCAGCTCGCCTCGATGTTGAAAACACGGGGTGAGGTGGCACTGTTGGCGATCGCCGATGTTTAGACGACCAGCCGATCTGAATTCAAATATGGACGACCTTCTTTCGCGTTGGGAGCAGCGGGAAAAGGAGGCGGGCTTTCCAAAAGTGGCTGGGACACGCGTCGTGCCGCTGTTGGGGGAATCCGACGGTTTGTCAGACCTGTCGGCTGGCATGCCCTCGAAAAGACGCGTATGCGGGATTTGAGGGCCGCATTTAATGCGTCCCCACGTGACGGTTCCGATTCAGTCCCCGAGGTTTCTCCTATTTGCACTTAGGCCCTCGTCCCCATCTATAAAAAGGGGAGGGCTTCTTCTCCTTCACTTTTTACGCGCCCTTAGCATCCATAGCCGAATTTCTGCAGAAATTTCTGGAGCCTTTGTGTGCCGATCTCCTTCTTTTTTTTCTAGGTAAGAAAAATTAACCTTCTCCTTATCTTTACTTTCTAATATGTCGGGAGGATCAAAAACCTTCGAGACCGGAAGTTCTTCCGCTGCCGCCGCGTTGCCTGAACGGGAGGAGATTCCCGTTAGAGTGGATATGGAGACGGCCGCTGAAGCTATTCGAGCGGGGATTGCACCCGAAGAACTCGAAAAACTTTTCAACGAGGCCGAGGTGGCGAGGACGGCGGAGACGGCGGAGCAGGGGGGTTCGCCAGTGGATGAAGACGATCTGGTGCGGGAGGCCTGGGAAAGAGAGAGCGGATTCGGCCCCTCCTATGTGGCTTTTGCTCGATGATGGAAACGATCTGGACCTTGCCGGATTCGATTTCGAGGCCTACACCGCCGCTCACCCTTACGAACATGTGAATCGGACGGTCTTTCGTGCCGCCGTCCCGTCTCGATGGACTCTCGGCCGGATCCGAGTACGGCGACCTAGAAAGACCCGAGCGCCGGAGGGCCAAATACCACATCCCCTCGACGTTTCCCTTCACGTGCCTTTGGAGAATGAGCGCGCCGACCAACCGCCCCGTGATATGGTCGCCGTCAATGAGATGATTATGGAGGCGGGTCTGCGATTCCCGTTGCCACTCGCCGTCTCCTATTTGCCGATCGCACGGAATTTGGCGCCTCTTCAATCGACGCCGAATGCTTGGTCATAGATCATCTGTACGTTGACCTTGTTTGGCGGTCACCGGTTATTTCGTCACCTTACTGCTACGGAGATGAATTATTTGTTTAAATTGGTGCCTGAAAGGGACGATCGGCGGTTATCATATCCAGGCCGACTCGGGAGAGTGGTTCTCGGCGTGCGAATAAGACCGAGGCGACACAGCAAAATGGTGTTGGGTCGGCGGGGCATGGCGATCGGCGTTGAGTGAAGGGCTGAATGAAGAGTTGGAGATTCCCACTATTTTCCGGGAGAGGAATCCGAGTAAGGATTTAAACTCTCCCCTTGATTGAGCTTGTCTTGGACTGATCTAATTTTATTTTCTTTTTGCAGGACCTCTCGTTCCAGCGATCGGCGATCTTCCATTCGATTTCTTGATCGTTTGGGAGCGGATCCGTGCTTTGCCGAACTCCTTTATCGACGTTCGATCGCTTGGTACCGAAGCTCATCGGTTGGGGGCTCGTTTGTTTTGCTACCCTCGTCACTTGAAAGTTCAAGGTATGAGTTTAAGTGGTGCTTCCTTTCTTTGACGATCGTCTCCAAGAGGTCGTTTTGTTTTGTCTAACTTGTTTGTATCTTTTCTTTGACAGAGGCTTATTTTCCCCGAATCGCCGAACCTCCGCCAGAGATAGCTATGTCGGACTTGGGAGTTCTTGGTCGCCTTAATTTGGGCAAGCGGTGAGTCGCGTTCCTGCGACGACGTCTCACCCTGCCCCGGTGACGAGACCCGCTGAGGCGCCGGTCGCCAAGCCGGTGGTCGAGGGAGAGGAACAGCTCAAACGCCGCAAGAGGCGGAGGTCGGAGTCCCCGTCGATCTCTGAGGCGGACGTATCGATTCTTGAGCCTCCGGTCGCTGCGGCTCCTATCTCCGCCATCCCGATGATGGAGCGATCTGGCGCCAAGCCCACGGTCTCCGGACCCCGGTCGTCTGGCGGCTCGGCGAAGAAGATGGCGATCGCCGATGCGGAGACATCCCGGGGCAAGCCTTTTTTCGGACGCGACCCCGAGCTGGTCAATAGGTAAGAGTGGGTCAAAAATTTTTCTGAGTTAGGCCTTCTGAGCATGGTATGGGCTAACTCCTCGATTTCCTTGGTTTGTGCTGCAGGGTTCGTCTCGCCGACCCGGACGTCGCCCCCATGGTGCTGGATTTCCTGTCGAGCAAGGCTCCGCAAGGTTCTCTCGAAGTCCCAGCTTACGTTCGCCAGGCTATCAATTCTCTGCCCAAGGCTTGGACGACCGACCTTGATGCGATCGCTCGTCGGCGATCTGGAGACGCCATGCAGGCGACCGTTGCCCTGGCTCTTCAGACGGCGACGATGGCCGTCCAAGCTGCTCGGGATTTTGAGGGGCGACCCTCCACTGCTCATCTCCATCGCGAACTCGAGACCGCCCGGAACAGAAATATCGAGGACGCCAACCGGATCCGGTCAATAGAGAAAGAGTATTAGGAGACGGCCAAACGGGCTAAGCTGGACGTGGACCGATTGAAGCGGGAGCTGAGCCGCTCCAAGGAGGCTGCCGATCGATCCTGTAATAAGGAGAAGGAAACTCGCCAGAAGCTCGAGGCTTCGCAGGAAGAGGCGACCGGGCTGAAGGCTGCGGTGGATCGGCTCAGCGGTGAGCTGGAGGCGGCGAAGAGAGAGCTGGAGAAGGCCAGGGGCGAGAATGTTGCCAAGGCGGCCGAACTGGCGGAGGTCGAGAAGACGGCGGCGGATCTGAAGGGGCAGCTGAAGGCGATCGAGGTCGATCCCTACCTTAACGTCGGGCACGTCGGCGAGTTCGCTTACTACTTGGCCTATGCTGACGCTGTCCGAGCTGCTACAAAGGCAGGGGTCGAGACCGGTCCCCTGATGGAAAGCTTCAGATCCTATGTCCTCAAGCATCCTCTGCATCCAGAATTTTCTCTGCCGATCCTTGACCTTGTCGACCTCGGGATCGACTTGAGTTGGTATACCGGCAAACTCATTCATCCCGAGGCCGATGGGGGTGCCCAAGCCGATCCGCAACCCGAGGGCGAAGACCAGCAGGCGGGGCCTTGAGAGGCATTTTTGTTTTTCCTTCGTAACTTGTACTTTTTGTTGTAAGGCCTTCGGGCTTCGAAATGTATGAAGCTTGTGTTTATGAATAAAATACTCCTTTTCTCATTCTGCGTAATGCATTATATGCGATCGCCTTTGACTGTTTGCGTGCAATTTTTACGAGTACGCGTATATTTGCTTTCGATTTTTTGTTCGTCCGGCCGATTGTCTGAGTGTTGAAAGCATTGATGTGTTTTGAATTGGAATTCTTACTTGTAATTTTCGTCGGACGACCTCGATCGCCCTGCATGTTTTTGAGAGAAGCCGATCGAATATGGTTTCTCTTTGTTCGATCGTATGGTTTCTCTTTGTTCGATCGTATTTGAGAGTAGCTCGACCTATCCCTGCCCCCTTGTTTTTGTTCACTTATTGTAAGTAAGGAAACAAAGACTAGTCTGTCTGGCGAGCTATCTTCATTTCGCCGATTCTGAAGAGTCATGTGTGGTTGGGGTGTTCGATGGACCGATCTCCCCAATCGTGTCTTCGTGTGCGAGGGATATTGTGTGTCCTGCGACTCACTTTTTGTGAGGGTCCTCCGTTAGGCTACGCCTGCCTTGTGTTAAAACGAAAGGCGGGCAATCTCGGTCTGGAGGAGTCCTTGCGCGGAGCGTTGTTGGCTTATTTGACACCACGTCCGCGGCTTGTCAGCTCTGCTTCCACCTCGGCCCGCCATGAAGATGGCGATCCTCGACGGTGTACGTTGAGCCGGGGGTAATGGCATGTCGCATTGTTCGGGTTCACCACGTTAGATGATGTACCTTGAGAACGTGCGATCGTGCCTACTGATTATTTTGGAGAGTCCTTCGGCTACGCCGGCCTCGTATTTAAACGAAGGGCGGGCGATCTCAGCCCAAAGGAACCTTGCATGGGCGAAGCTGTCGGTTCCATCGACCTCCAGGACCATGGCTGCATTAATTTTACCTAGGATCGTCGTGATCAGTGATCGTCGGTGATGTGCGATGCCTGGTGGGGCGATCGCCATAATAGATGGGATAACAAAAAATCTCATTATATTCCTTGTACATCATTGAAATCGAATACAAATTTATCACTGATAGTATTTTTTCAGATGCACGGCGTTCCAGGGGTACTGGTCCGGAGTACCGTCAGGATGTTCCAGTTCGTAGGCTCCTTTAGTTAGCCATCTGGATACTCTGAAAGGTCCTTCCCAGTTTGGACCAAAGACGCCTGTATGGGTTTGGATTTTCTTGAGGACGAGATCGCCCACTTGAAATCTTCTTTCTCTGACCTTTGAATTGAAGAACTTCTCGGCTCTCCTTTTGTGGATTGTGTTCTTCATTTCTGAGGTCAGCCGTCTTTCTTCAAGCATGTCTAGGTCGATTCGCGGGCTACATCGTTGTCGGTCGTCATCTCTGTTCGGTTCGATGGCGAGACGGCGATCTCGAAGGAATCACCGCTTCATTAGAAGGTAAGGGCGACGGGGTTTCGCCGGTTGAATTGCGGGTCGCCGTTCGGTAGGACCATAAAACGTCTGGGAGCTCGCCGCCCATCTTCCTTGCACGGATTCGAGTCGTGCTTTGATCGTGTGTTTGAGGATCTTATTCACCGCCTCTACCTGGTTCGTCCGAGGGTGATAGGGCGCCGAGAATAACCTTTTGACTCCCCACTTTTCACAGCATTGCATGACTTCTAAGCCGTCAGCTGTTTCCGTTGTCGGAGATGATGGCACAGGGCAAACCGAATCGGCATATTATGTTTCTCCATATAAACTTGATCACTTGCTCTTGGCGATCTTGTTGAGCGGTTCGGCCTCGGCCCATTTGGTGAAATAATCGACCCAACGATGGCGAACTTACCCCACTGGAGCCGTCGGCAAGGGACCTATAAGGTCGATGCCCCATTGCGCAAATGGCCAAGGGCTATACATGGAGGTGAGCTGTTCGGGTGATAGCTTAATGTTGGGGCCCATTATCGACATCTATGACAAGATCTGCATAAGCGATCGCATCTTTCCGAAGTGATGGCCGTAAAAATCCTTGTGCAGTCGTCTTATGGAGGAGGGCTCGCCCGCCCGCGTGATTCCCACAAATCCCGTCATGGATTTCACTAAAATGAGCCGACCTTCCTCCGGTGTAATACACTTGAGGAGGGGAAGGTGAAGGCTCGCTTGTAAAGCCGATCGTCCAATAGGGTATACCCGGTCGCACGGCCGGAGTTGGCGAGCTTTAACACGGCCGTCGGGGACCGTACCGTCCTTTAAGTATTTGATGAACGGAGTCATCCAATTCTCTTCGGCGATGGCGACCGTGGTAACCAAATTCCTGCCGATCGCGGCCTTCTTTGTCATTGTGATTTGGATGTTGGAGAAGTCGGTGCCCCATCCGATGATGCTAGTTTGGAAAGTGCATCGGCACAGGAGTTGTGCTCTCTCGGGACTTGCTCGATTAGTACTTCTTCAAATTTTGTGCACATTTCGCGACCGGCTCTTGGTATTTGACCATCATTGCCGCGTGCCTCATATTCCCCCTTGACTTGGTTCACGACCAAAGGGAGTCCATGAAGATATGGAGGCGTCGAACATCCGGGCGAGGGCTAGATCAAGCCCGCCTACCGGAGCTTCGTATTCGGCTTCATTGTTGGTCGCACGAAACCGAAACACACAGCATTTGTGAAACACAGACCGTCGGGGCAAATGAGGACAATCTCGCCCCTGCTCTCGCATTGGTCGCCGAGCCATCCACGTATAATTTCCAGCAGGTTGGCCGACCTGAGTCGGACTGTGAGGGAACGTTAATTCCACCACGAAGTCCGCCAGAGCTTGGCCTTTGATCGCCGTGCGAGGAGCGTAAGTGATTCCGTATTGGGCGATCTCCAGCGACCACTTGAGGAGTCGCCCGTTGGTGTCCGGTCGGTGCAGGACTTGTCTTAGAGGTAGAGTTGTTAGGACTTCCACTTGGTGATCGAAGAAGTAAGCTCTCAGCTTTCGTACACTCATGACAAGGGCGTAGGCGATCTTCTCCAATGGTGTATAACGTGTCTCAGCGTCGTGGAGCGCCTGGCTAACATAGTAGATCGGCAAGTGAGCTTGCCCATCTGCTCGCACAAGAACGGCACTCAGTGCGACCTCTGAGGCCGCCAAGTAAAGGAATAATTTTTCACCGGGGATCGGCTTTGCCAGGATCTGGGGGTTAGATAGATATTCCTTTATTTTGGCGAATGCTACCTGGCTTTCTTTCGTCCACGCGAACTTCTTGTTCTTGATGGTCGCGAAGAAAGGCTTGCTTTTAGCGCCGAGCCGTGATATGAAACGGTTGAGGGCGGCTAGACAACCTGTGAGGCGCTGCACCTGCTTGATATTTCGCGGTTCCTGCATGTCAAGGATCGCCTGTATCTAGGTGGGGTTCGCCTCGATCCCCCTTTGGCTCACTATGTGCCCCAGGAACTTCCCGGAGCCCACCCCGAAGTTGCATTTCTTGGGGTTCAGCTTCATGTTAAATTTTTCAAGGATGGCGAACGTCTCGGCGAGATCGTTGAGGTGATCTTCCTTCTTGAGGCTTTTGACTACGATATCGTCAATGTAGACCTCCATGGTTTTGCCGATCTGATCGGCGAACATCCTGTTGACTAATCGCTGGTAGGTCGCCCCTGCGTTTTTCAAGCCGAACGGCATTCTGACCCAAAAGTATATGTCTTTTTCTGTGTGGAAAGATGTGTGTTTTATGTCTTCCTCTGCCATTGGGATTTGATGATATCCGGCGAAGGCATCCATAAACGACATCATTTCGCAACCTGCCGTGCTATCGACCAGATGATCGATATGAGGCATTGGGAAGTGATCTTTTGGACATGCCGCGTTGAGGTCGGTGAAGTCTATGCATAATCTCCAGGAGCCAGTCGGCTTTTTGACGAGCACCGCGTTGGCGACCCACTGTGGTTCGTCAGTTGCCACTCCGATCAGTCTGTTGTTGAGTAACTTCTGGACTTCTATGTCGAGCGCCATGTATTTCTCGGGACCGAACTTCCTACGCTTCTGGTGAACAGGCTTCATCGCCCGGTCGATCTTCAGATAATGGCAGGCGTGTTCGGGACTTATGCCAACCATATCTTGATGCGACCAGGCAAAGACACTGATGTTCTTACGTAGCAAGTTGATCAGATCTCCCTTTAATTCGCGGTCGATGTTTGCGCCGATCTGTACCTCCCGTTCTGGATGATCCGGATCCATCGTAATGCTTTCCAACTCTTCGACAGGAACGGTCGCCTCTCGTTTGGTACGATCTCCGGACTCGGTCCTTGGATCGATGTCGAGACTTGGCTCGAAACCGATCCTTGGCTCGATGTCGTCCGTCGATCGATGAGAGATGGCGTCCCCTAAGTCGGGTTGGTACGAAGTCTCAGGCTCGTCGATCTCCATGGGTTGATCGTCGGTCGCTTCAATGTTACATACAGTATGGGAAGTATTGAAAGAATTAACAACATAGGAGTAACTCAAACATCTCTTTGCCATTAGCTGATCTCCTTTTACAGTACCGACCGTCCCATCGGCAGTGGGAATTTGATACAGTAAAAGAAAGATGAGGCGACCCCCTCAAAGGTTTCTAGAAAGGGGCGACCTAGGAACCCATTATAGATGCTGGGCCTATCTATGATTACAAAGCTTAGGTTCCTAGTAATCCTAACCTTGGGATCATAAAAGCATATTAGCTCGACGGAGAGCTTGATCCTCCCGTAGGCTCGACCGTTGTCGCCGAACCCTTGAAGCACGGTGTCGAAAGGCTTGATGAATTTGATCGGGTTGCCGAGTTGGTCTAGGCGGATTTGAATATGATGTTGCAAAAACTCCCATTGTCGACCAACACGCGATCGACCGTCTTCCCAAGGATGCAAGCGGAGATCACTAGTGCATCCTCTTTGGGACATTGCACTCCTTCCCTGTCCTTGTTGGAAAAGGTGATGAGCGCGTCTCTAGAGATGGTCGGTTCCGGGTACAACGACGTGGACCCCGGCGAATGCCCTCACTCGGCTTTTCGCTTCTGTTCGACATGGTGGAAACCGGGGAAAGACCCCCGAGGTTTCCACCTCCCGCTTGAAGCATGTTGACCCGGCCGCCAGAGTTGATCGGTGGGACCGAATCATCAGAATATTCCGGCTCATGCTCGATTCTGGCGACCGGATTGGGAGGAGTTCTCTCGTGTTGCCGACGTTCGCGCCCTCCGGTCCTTTCCGTCCTTGGTTCCGGCTTGGTGACCAAGTTGTCCAGTTTGCCTTCCTCAAACAGTCGCCAGAGTTGTCTGAGGAGATCGCGGCATTGGCTAGTGTTGTGGCCGGGACTCTTATGATAGGCACAGAATTTGCTACGGTCTAGGTGACCGTAGTCCCTTATTGGCTTTGGCTTGGAAAGCCACTCGCGACCCTTGATCGCGTTGAAGATGTGGGCCGGAGATAAGTTGAGGTTGTGAAGAAGGTGGACCTCTACATCCTCGAAGGCTTTGAACTCGCCAGGCGGCTTGGCGATCGCCTTTCTGGGCTTGGCGACCGCCTTCTTCTGGACATGGGAGGGTGCTTTTCCTTCTTCGGATGGTCCCTCTTCTAAGCGGAGTGAGAGCATCCTCTGTCTGGCCAGGAACCCGGCGGCTTTGTTGCGGAAGATCGAATAGGTCGGGGGGATATCTTTTGTGAGGTGCCTGAACATGGGCGAGCGTCCGTGGAATCCGCTCATAACTGAGTTGAGAGCGATCTCGTCGCTGACGGGCTCACCGGTGAGGACTATCTCGTCTACCCGGTCGATGTAATCCTCATCCGATTCATCCTTCCCCTGCCTGATTTTCATCATGCGGTGAGGACCCTCCGGGCGAGCGACTTTGGCGGCGAAGTATGACCTGAAGTCGTTCACTAGCTTCTCAAAGCAATTGATTGAGCGAGATGGTAGCGAGGTGTACCATCTGTGGGCGAGATCGCCCAGAGTTAACGGGAACATACGACATTTCGTCGCGTCTGAAGCTCCGCACCCGGTCATGTAGATCCGGAATTTGCTTAAGTGGGTTTCCGGATCCGATTTCCCCTCGTATAAAGGTGTTTGTGGGGGATTGATTGTTGGTTGGATCAAGCGAGCTCGACCGAGTCGTGAGTGGTTCGCTTGAACCAATGATCGATCTCCTGGCGCTTGCCCCATTTTCCATGAGCGCCCTCATCTCATCGAGTTGGCGTTGTATGGCGGCTATCGCCGTCGCCCGATCGCTCGCCGATTGACTCTCGGAGCGTGAACCAAGGCGATCGTGTACGATCCCCTCGCCCCGTGGTGAACGACGATCTCCCCGCGCAGGGTTCCCTTCTTGGGCGAGCAGGGCTCGTTGACCGGCCTGTCTCTTGGGAGTCGGATACGCCGAACTCCTGGTGAAGGATTCGGATATCGATGTCTCCCGGCTGGGGCCTGAGTGCCCCGGCCGCCATGAGGGATCGCTCCCTACGCTGCTCAAGACGGAATCGTCCCGCCTTACGAGAGCCTTCCCCAGCGGCTCGGGGCTTTCTGTCGATTTCTCAACATAGATCCCCTTGAGCTTCCGTTTGCTTGCCCGGCGGTTAGCTGACGGGGTAATGGTGGGCGTATCGTGGGCCCTCTGCCGTTCCCTGAGGATGGCTATAGCCTCCTCAATCTGTTCCGATGTCTGGAACTGATCGAGTGAGAGGCTAGAACCGTCCCTCGGGGGCGGGAGTGAGAGCCTAGCGTCGCCACGGTCGCCTTCCGCCGTGGGCTGGGATTCGGTCCTCGCCGGAATAAGATTTCCGGCAGATCTCAGGGTGGCCCTCTTGGAGGTTGTTGCTGATGTCATTTTCTGATGGTTTTTCTATTGAAGAACAGTGAGTGTTTCTTCAAGTATATGTCCGGAGAACAGTGAGTGTTCTTCGAGACGGTAGGAATAAAAATGAAGGTTTAGATGCCCCCTTCCTCTAGCGCCAATTGTTGTTACCCAAAATATTATCCGGAGATAGTATTGCCGGAATGATCGAATAACAAACAAAATGCGAGAACACTTCCGTGGGAAAATGGATAACACAAGATTTGCCGGGGTTGTTAATCCCGGGCTTGAATGCTCTCGCGAGATGTTATTAATAAATATACTGTCGAGTACAAATATTAATGTTAGAATCTAATACAATGAGTGTAAAAGCTTCTAGTTATCTAGGCTTTAGAGCGCGTAGATTGCCGGAAGAACCAGATGGATGAATCTGTGAGTTCTTGCTTGTGATTTATGATGAATGTGTATGAATGTCACTATGAATGTGTTAGTGCTTGCCAAAAGAGCCTTTTATTCTCTCTTTGGTGTGTATTTTGCACTTAATTCGTAGTCGAATCCGTCCCTCTGGCCGCAACAGTGAGTCCTCTATTTATGGGGACAAAGTAGTTGGGATCCTCAGCGATCGCGGGCGATCGCCGTTTTCTATATTAAAATAAACGGCCGATCGTCCCGTCACGTGGGCCTGTTCCCTTGAGGTCCGAGGTTGCGGTTGGAGGCCAGCTGGGTGAACCAATGGGAAGCCAGCACGCGTCGCGAGTCGCCGTCCGAGGAGGGTCCACTTCGTACCTTTCGGCGGCCTTGTCGGTAGGTGTGGTAGGTGACAGGCTGGGGTCAATGATCCTTTTTGTTGGTATCCTATGAAGATCCGCGGTTGGGCCATCGTCCAAGATTCGGTCTTCGACGACTTTGACGGATGCTGGATCCCCACGTGGCATGAGATGATCGCCTCTGATCCGTTAGACAAAGACGATCGCCAGGTATCAAAAGACGATCGCTGTATTATGCCGGACTCTAGGTGTTCGTCCGGAGTTTGGCTTCTATGGTTGACTTTTCAGGGAGGTCGCCGATCGCCTATCGTGGCGAATTAATCGTCGTACAACAGATTCTATGTTGTGATATGATGTTTTGGACGTTATAATCATGTTATATGAAGGGACATGTATATGATTATGAGTTTATATAAGGATTCATTGGATTATTGAGGGATTATTCAAGAACACTTTGAATATCGAGTTGAAATTGGGGGTTTTCGATTAATTGTCGTTATAATCACGTTTTCGGATATTCATTTTGGATTATTGATAGTATTCATGGGGTTTTGTGGGTTTGAATCATTCATTGGAAGTTGGTTTCGGATGTAATTGAGTTTTGGTTGTAAACAATTGGAGATTGTTTACAACGCGTTTGTTTTAATGCCCCAATGAGTTTTGGGTATTGTTGTATCGACTTTTGAGTTGGTTGTGATCATGCTTGATTCGTGTATTAAGAGAATTGTTGGTATTTATGTTGTTCAAGGTTGTTCGAGCGGATAATTTCATTAAGGACGTTGATCGTGGAAGTACCTTCTCGCCTTCGGTTTGAGGCAAGTTTTATACTTGTACTAGTCAATGAGATTAATGTCATCATATATGTGTATAAATGTGTTGTATCATTCCGAGACTTAGTCTCTTCATGAATTCATTGATATTAAGAGATCGCTCGATACGATACCTTTCGGCAATTTTGCCAAATATTTATTGTTATTCCTTTTTGGATTGTCATTAAAACTGTACACGCCGATTAAAGGCATTGGCTTATTCATTTCTCACCTTCGTCGTCGGTAACCGATTAAAGGTACCGAGGCATCCTTCATATCATTGTTATCGAATTGCCGTTCGCAGACAAATCGAAATATTCAATCATTCACTATATCATTGTATCGATTGACCGTTCTAAGGCAATCGAGGTATTCAATCATTCATCATATCGTTCATATCGATTAGCCATTATAAGGAAATCGAAGCGCTCAAGCATTCATGGAATCATCCGCCGCATCATTGTCATCGGTTAGCCGTTCTAAGGCAATCGAGGTGTTGAGTTGGGACTGTCGAGGATGGTGCTGGCCGACTCAAGACAGCATACCATCCCTAATTGTGATACGGCTTTCATGTCGTGGCTTCGGCCTTAATTGTGATACGGCTTTCATGCCGTGGCTTCGGCCCTAATTGTGATACGACTTTCATGCCGTGGCTTCGGCCCTAATTGTGATACGGCTTTCATGCCGTGGCTTCGGCCCTAATTGTGATACGGCTTTCATGCCGTGGCTTCTGCCCTAATTGTGATACGGCTTTCATGCCGTGGCTTCGGCCCTAATCAATAACAGCTTCGGGCTGTTTCGGCTTCATGTGATTGTGATATTTGACAGTTTTCGGCTGTTTTTAGGCCTTGTGACTGTCTTGTTAATTTCATTGGAGCCTCCGGGCATTGTGATTCATATTTAATCCTGTTCTGGTTTGGTTCTTGTCGTGTAATTCATTGTGGTATTCTGTGATTATGATTCGCCGTTGGGCACTTATGTTCTAACCTGTCGAACAGGTATTAATAGTATGCCGTGGGCATAGTATTTCACAAATGCTCGGTTCTTACCTTGGTTTGTGAGCATCTCGTATTATTATCATCATTATACCGTTTCATTCTGCCTTTGGATGCATATCATGTTATACATGTATTTGATGTTCATTATCTGGATGACTGACCCCGTGGGGGCGGAACATGTTTTCATGTTTTAGGTGCTTGCGAGGAGAGAGTTGAGGCACAGGGGCATGACGATGGCGACGAGGCATACGAGCGATACTAGTCCGAGTTGTTCATTGTTGGTCAGTCAGTTGGAGTGTACTCCAGTCTTGTCAGTTGTTGTCGTGTTGTATTACCCGAACAGATGTTCGTGGATGCTGTTGTATTTCATTTTGGCCATGTAGGCCACTTTTGTCGTTGAAATTCCTTATCGGAATATTGTGTCGGATATCATGGTAGGGACTATGATTTTCCCTTGTTGTTTAATTTAATGTATTTTAGTCATGTTCGCCTGGTGGATCTCCTGGCGTGGGGTCCACGGCACTGTAATAACCCAATAGGATTTGGGGGTGTTACAGTTCGATCGTTGTTGTTCGATCATTGTTGTTCGATATTTGGTGTCCAATCTTGGTTGTCCTAATGTTGTTGTCTTTTCTCGTACTGCGAAGAATTGTCGTTCACCGTTGGTCAGCTGTTTCGATTGTGGTCATTTGGGACACCGAACCATGCATTGCGAGACGGTAGCTGAGAAGTTTGGGGACCGAGATTCTGTCTCTGGTCCGAATAGACACAAAGATGCCTAGTATGGGTTTTGAGAATTTCGGCGTGGTCCGAATTCTTTGTGGTTATCCTTGCGGATCGTTATGTGTTTAATTTCTATTTTTCGACTATGCATGTTTCCTTGTAATAGGTACCTTTTGTTTTGTGATTGCTCGTATAATTGATTTGATTGTGCTACATGTTTGGTGATACTTGCCACTTGTTGGTTTTATTATGTCTCTGCTTATGACATTGTGATGGTTCTCATTGAGCGTGATTTCACGCCGTGTGTTCCTTTGCGTTTCTTGTAATGTTTCGCCGATGGCGTAAGTTACGCGGTTCTTGTGTATCTCGTTGAGATGTTCCTGGTGGGATGTTGATCCTCCCTACTTATTTTTAAGTTTCGGGACGAAACTTCTTTTAAGGAGGGTAGTATGTAATATCCGCTATTTCGACTTTCGGTAATTTTCTTTTTTTTGGTAGAAGTCCATCTTAGAGACTAATGTGACCGTTTCGTCATTATAAGAATGATTAGTTCTGCACTTTTTGACATCCGAGTTCGTTTCGGTGTCGTTTTGTTGAGTTTCGTGCTTCTTAGCGACTTTTCCGCACTTGAGTTCGATCCTTGCGAGCCTCATTCGATGTTGTTTCATTTTTCCCGTAAGTCCGTTTAGTGTTGTTAGACGTGTTGTGATCTTCGGTTTGGTTATTCGATCACGTATCGTGATTTTTTGGCACTTTTAGGCACAAACGGTGTGCGCCTAGGCACACAAGTTCTGTGCCTAGGCATAGCCCTTTCAGGCTTCGAGCTGGGCGCGGCTGTACCGTGGGCTGAGGCACGCTCAGTCCGCACCGCGGCACGGCCTGTAGGCCTGATCGTGAATTTTAGCCGCGGGCCGCGGCACACTCAGTCTGTGCCGCGGCACGCGAGTCATATTGTCCTTTTATCAACGGGATTTAGAGAGGATTTCATTCTTTCCCTCTCCTTTCATCTTCTTTCTCTCCGTAGGCAATTCTTGGAGCGATTTTGGGTGATCTTCATCATCGAGCTTCATCTTGAGATGGATTTATGTGTGTTTAACATCATTTAATCCATTGTACTTTGCCGGATCGAGGTATTTTTCTTGAATTCCCTAATGTTGACTTTTGGGGAGTTTTGTTCTTGATTCCGAATCCAATCCGGTTTAGATAAATCGATTGGTGTTAGATGTTGTTATTAAACATGTTTTATGGATTGTGTATCCATATCTTCGTTTCGTTCAACCCGATTGATGACTTTTGTGTTCTTGAGGTGTAGTGAACATTTAATGTTCGATTAAATGTTCGAATGAGTTTTCCTTCGATAGTTTGATATGATTTCCATTGCTATTAATCATGCTTCTTGTTGTGATAGTGTTTTCATTGTTCTTAAGGAAGTTGTAGGTTTCAAGGCACTTCGACCGAGCCGTGTTCGTCGGAGTATTTGTGTGCCAATTTCGAGGCAAGTATCTTGCCCATATATTTCATGTTTCGTAGATGTAATAATTGATAATCGACTATCTGTGTTTACTTGGAGTACTCATAATGAACTTTCAAGAGGATTGATACAATCCCATTAACGGATTTCTTTCAAAACGCCCGAGTGCTTTGCAAATAGATGAGTTCTACGGGTATGTGTATTGGAATATATTGCCTTCGTGCTACGTGATTATAAAAGCCTTCTCCCTTGTTAAGGGTTGTATGTCGAATGTGTATTCGCTTGATGAGTGCGCATATTTTGTGTTGTATTACTTGTCGACTCCCTTGTGGGGAGGTGGTATTATTCGGTGTTGTTGGGGGTTATATCTCCTCGTGGTTGTGTTCATATCCATATATTCACTCTGGGGGTCTGACAGGGACTTAGTGAGTTCCATTTCCTTTTGTGCGGTTCCACGAATATATTTTGGGTTAACCACTCTGGGAGGGTCCGACGAGTCCTCAGAGGGTTCCGTTGCCTCTGGTGCGGTTCTATGGTTAATCACACATATAAAGGAAATGTGACGTACAAAGAGACTTAGTTACTCCGGAATACTAGTCTTGAATTCGATTTATTATATATATTCACTCTGGGACGGACTGACGAATCCTCAGAGGGTTCCATTGCCTTTGGTACGGTTCCACGAATATTTTGGCTTGTGATTATATATATATATATATATTCACTCTGGGACGGACTGACGAGTCCTCAGAGGGTTCCGTTGCCTTTGGTGCGGTTCCACGAATATTTTGGTTAATCACGCATGAAATTGAAATAAGATGTAATGAGATTTAGTTATTTCAGGAATACTGATCTTGAATTGTACGATTATATTTATTCACCATTGATTACATGTAACTCTCAGTTATTTACCATTGTTTAGTCCAGATTATTATACTCTTGTAATATGTTATGTATGGCTCGTAGTTGCACTTTATACATGCACTAGCAAAATAGTGGAATTTTGCTAACCCCCGAGTGATCGAGGGTGGATGTCTTTGTTGCATTCAGGTACGTGCAGGTTCCTGAGGAGCATGACACGGGATCGGTACGAAGGATAATGGAAGGCAAATGATACTAATCGCGTGAGGGCCAGTATTGGGATTTGTTGGTCGAATTGTTTTATTCTTTTCCGCTGTAGTGTTTTCCCGTCGTATGGGATTGTCGTTGTATTTTGACCCTTGCATGGTTATGATTCGGGATAGATATTTATATGAAGTTTTAGTTGTATGTTATTGATGAAAGGCCAAACCGGTCTACTGATTCGTGTTTAGCCATTTTGGCATTTGTTTTGATGTCTTGTTTTGGTATCTAGCCTAGTAGATCCTCATTCATAGGGTCTGCGGCGTTGTAATATTCCCGAGTGGATTGGGGGTGTCACACAACATACATCTTCAAACGGTCAGATTTGAAGAAAGAGACAAAACCATGCAAAGAAATGAAATGTTAAACAATGAAGTCCACTCTCCAATGGACAGATTTGTTTCAGATGCAACGGCTCTGAAGAGCTCATAGAACCTACTATAAATATCCGAAGAAAGCTTGAGCAAAAGTACGATGCGAACAACACTTACAAAGCAATCAAAGCAAACATAAGTGATATACATCTATAGTATCGTGAAGAGCAAGATCTTAAAGCAAATACAGAGAAGCTCTTAAGTTGGAGAAGACAAACACTCTTGTCTCTAAGTTTGATTAAGGGGTACTTTCTTGAATGAGGTTCTTGAAAGTAAGAGGTCGTATGACATCCATGGGTTCTTGATTGGAAGGTGATAGGAAGCTTACAAGTTGTTGAGGCATCCACGGGTTTTCGATCAAGAGGTGTTTTGCAACCAACGGAAAGAGTTACAGCGGCCACGGGTTTCCACTGGTTGGAAGCTGTTGTAACCGAATTTATAACATTAATTTTACTGGTTGAAAATTATAGTGAATTTATCTCCAACTGGTTTGGAGAAAGTGGACTAGTAGAGTATTACCCCACCTCTGAAACCACTATAAAGTGTTGAGTGATTTACTATCTTTAACATCATACTTAACGGTTGCATTCATACTTAACTGTTGCATTCATATTAACTATTGCATTCAGAGTCAGCTGTCATTCCGCAAAACCATTTTACCGCTGACAAAGGTTAACTGCATTAACATCATCCGAGTAACCTTAGTTGCATTTTCTACAGATGTGTTTATCATACAGTAATTTGGATAATATTTTATAAGTCCATTCACCCCCCCTCCTCTAGACTTATACCTGACGCCTTGTGACCTACAAGAGTACCGACATTTACAAGATACTAAAGAAGTTCAATATGCAAGACTCGAAGGGAGGACTCTTGCCGATGTCACATGGCATTCATCTGAGTAGGACTCAGAGTCCTTCGATGTTGGAATATTTTATTCCACAAAAATGTACACTACGCCATAAATGGCATTCGGCAACCACATAACTGTATTACCTTAGACCCAATTTTCTGTTGCCACAGACCCAAAATGGGCAAAGGTAACATTTTAGCTAAGTTGCTCTGTGAGCAGTAGCCTTTGGACTGAAAGGCAACATGTGGATCATCCTAAGCTAACATAGGATTATTTGTTACCTAAGGACCCTACAACATCCTAAGGACCCTACAGCAACATAATATTCGTGTTGCAATAGACTTTATAATTTTGTAAAATATATAGCCAATTTAGTGGGTTCCGTACATGGGGCCCATTCTGTGGGTCCCACAGGTCGGGCCCACCGATGGGACCCACATAGTGCGGTCAGCTGGTGGGGCCCATATGTGGGACCCACTTTTCTTGGGCCTGTTAGTGGGGCCTACTTTGTGGGGGCCACGGGTGGGGCCACAACTATGCATCAATTTTTAGTCTATTTTATATTACCAATTGCAACACACTCGGTGTTACATGTGTTACCAATGAAAGACATTTGCAACATATATATAGTACTGAAGGTAACACCTTCATTTTAACAAAATAAAAGTGTAAATTTTAAATTCAGCATTTCCCATTAAAAAAACCAACAAACCAATTCACAGAAACCAACTACATCATCCAACTACATAATCCCATCATAAAAAAACATCTATATCCAATCGCAAAACCAACCAACTACATCACCAACTACATATATACAAGTACAAGAAGAAAATAACTTTGTCATTTTTAACCAATTACATCAGTGGACGTCTAAGACTAATATACAAAAACACTCTAAGAAACTATTCGGTGAAACACTTATTCAATTAACCAAGGATTAGCCAATTTGCTTGAGTTGGTGTCCATTCACAAACTTCACCTTCTTTAAACGAGAGAGCTGCAGAATGACAAGAAAGATGAGTCAATAATTAGTGATGGTTACTAAGCTTCCAAATAGGCAGCATGTTAACAACTATCAGAAAAATAAGGTCTCCAAACTAGTTGTTCTAAAACAGAAATAATTTGCCAAGTTTATTTACCTTGACCAAATTTGCAGGATCATTTATCGAATTCTGGTACTTTTCAAGAATAAACTAAAGTACATAAAAGAAGACCTACCTCCCTATTTTTCTAGGTTTAAAATCTAAGCACACTACTCTTCAGACAGCACCATGGCAATCATCCTATCATCCTCAATCTCTTGCTGACTGCTAAGTGAAGACGAACTGGAGCATTCACCCATGCTTTCGGTTCAATTTCTCATATTATGCGGCATAAATGCTACAACTTCCAAAACCAAACCAAACCAACATAAAATTAGAGCTTCAATCAAACATTCTATAGATTCGAGATTATTTTGGACCAACCTGCAAACTAAAATTAAAGAAGTTTGACTTGATCCACTCGATATACAACACGCAGTATAAACAATATGAGCACAGCACCCCTTTTTGATCTTTTCAAAGAAATACAACCTTGTATCATATGACATAGTAGCATTGAATCACCGAAACTCATAAACTGTTCTTCCCTCTCTCCAGCGGTATAAAAATTTGATATTTCCAGAACCCAATAATTAGATGCATTTTCAATCAATCAATCAATATGGTGAAAAATTGTTTTGCTAATTGATCACAAAAAGATCAAACACTGCACCTAAAACCCAAAGGGACCGATAACAAACAATCAAACGTCATGATCCCAATTCGTTTCCCGACCCCTTTACGAAAATTGACAATTGACAAATGACACTTATCTCCCTCAAGAACACATAGGATGAAACCATACATTAGGGTCACAACATACATTAGGATGAAACCTTAACATTAGGTGAAAGCAACATACTTCATAATCAAGTAGTCTAGGGCAGAAGTCAGAACTTTGGAATCGATAGGTTTAGGGCAAAAATCAACACTTCAGAATCGAAGAGTCAATCCAGGTGAAACCTTACCTAGAATAGCCGCTGCCACCGTTCCGGCTACTGGAACCTCCGACCCACAGCTCGCGGCACACCATCGGTCGCTGTGAGCAGTCCGTTCGAACAGCCACCGCTGCAGGCGCACATCATGGCCAGGATCTCTGCCACCGTTTTCTTTTGGATTTTCCGCGGGTCGTGTGTGTATGTGTGATATTCTGCAAAAAAAATTATCTTCGGCCGATGGCCGAGAGAAGTTTAGAGAGAGGGAGAAGAGGACATAGAGGGAGGGGAGAGGTAGAGAAGTGAGAAGTGACAGCGGCCGACCGATGATAGGGTTTATATACCCAGAGTTTTGTTCAAGATCAATTAAGTATCTTATTTCTACATTATTCAATTTCACACATACATCTTTTAATTGTTACAATTAACGCCTAATCAGGTTTATAATTCCTTCAATTTCACTATGACTTTAAGCGGCATCATTTTATTCAGGTGGAAATTTTCATTATCACTTTAATTGCTTTAATTAGACTGCTATGTGATATTTTATTTACGTTTTAAGTTTAGGATACATGTAAAATTTGAGGAAAAACTTGATTAGAAATATAAATTTATAAATTTATTTCTGCCGCAATTATTACCTCTTATCTATGTCATGTCATTGCCTTAATTAATGGGTATTTATTTTAGTCAGCGTAGCGACTCGATATTATTTTTATTAAAAAATTTATTATATGTAGACATTAAATTTGTTATTTTAATTATTTGTTATTATTCATAGTTATTACAAGCTTTTATTTTTTTAATAATTTTTTTAATTATTTAAATCAAAATTTATTAATTTTCAAATACTACTTTATTTTAAAACCTTTTCAATTTAAATTTATTAAAAATATTTTATTATTTATAAAAAATATATATAATTCATTATTTGATTGAATAATTTTTTTATAAAAATAGATTCAATGTTTTATTAAAAGTAACTATTTTTAAAGTTAAAAATTTATTAAATCATTAATTTTATATAAAATTCAAAATTTTGTTTATTAATACTCTAAGGTAACACATCTCATGGTGTTACTGAGAGTTACACCTTTTATAGCTAGAGTAACATATATTTCGGGATTTGGTAACACCATAACCCGAACGTTGTGGTAGGTCCAAAATTTCATAGCTATGGTAACATCCAAGAAGGTAACACCCCATAAGTGTTGTAGAAAGCCATCCATGGCATAGTGGTATTAAAGGATTTTGATGATATGTTGATGATCAAAGAAAAACAACAATTAGACAGCAACAGTCGAAGACTCGAGAGTCAGACAAAAATTCAGAAGAAAAGTAAAAGGAAAGAAAGAAAATGGAAAAAAATAAAAGGCATAATCAAGAATATAGTAAAATGATTAAAGCAAAAGAGGAAGAAAATCGGTAAAGCAAAAGTCGATGGAATGATTATTTCAAACGGACACTTTTGACCGTGATAACAAACTCTGGAGGATAGGCAACGAACAAGAAGTAATCAAAGCAGTGAAATGCAACTTTACAACATTAACGTATGTAACACTATGAAGATTCAAAATACAAAATATCATCCCGTTGGAGGATTCTAGAAGGTCAACTGATACAACAGTCATATACGGTTAACCGCACGCTTAGGGACAAACTTAACTTACGCAATCTCTACAAGATTAATGTACGCTAAGGCATGACATTAACGGTCATAATGATATTTCAAATTCAAATAATCAATCTATTGTATTGATTCTAGAATGTCAAACTGATACAACGCACACGTGAATATTAAGGTATGCAACAAGAAGAGCAAACATACACAAACGAAGAATCACAGCTACTGGACTGTATTAGACAGATGATAATGTACGTATCAATGCAAGGTTAAAGTACGCAACAGAGCTTAATGCATGCTAAATGTACAGCATAGCACATGCTATGAAAGGAACAGCCAACAATGGCTAGCTAGGCTTTGGATCCTATAAGTACCACTTCATTTGGTATTCGACATACAACAAAATCAAGAATAATTCTTATATATTTGAGATACTTATATACTTTATTGTTGTTATAATTGAGCTTAATTGGTAAGAATTTGTGAAACGACCCACACTAACTACCTAATCTAAACTATCCTATATCATATTAATACTTATAAATTATGGTGATATTTCGGCGGAGTTTCCCCTATAATAGTACCAATATCGCCAACTGTAATAATAGCATCACACAATCAATATCACCACTACATAGAAACATCATGTTTCATCCAGAATCAAACTCATGTCATCTATATGGCCTCATATTTCCAAAATCAAAACACCAAGTCTCTAATTGTCCCACATAATTATTTATGTATTCATTAAGTTCACTACTTAAACAAACTTATTAGTTACATAACCATACCAAAAGTATATAAAACATCAAACCACACACCACCCCACACTCAAGCATATATGTTTTTCTAACTCGATGACATAACATATATTTATAAAATAAGGTTTAGGCCAACAGGTCGTCATTCATATACATCATCTCTCAGTAGTATTGGAACTCCAACCCATCTAGCAACGGAAATCTCTTAGGCATCAAGGTTACCTACAATGATTAAACTACGTGAGCTAAATCCCAATAACTAGAAATCATGCATGTATCATATCTGATGTTACACATGAAATATGATAATAAATGAGAATCTCTCTCAAAAATAATTTTCTTTCCTTTAGGCCTGTTGACCTACATACTAGGAACTGAAAATATCTCAATATCATATCATACCATATCATAAGGCATGCATCTACCACGCCAGATATACAAGGCATGCATTTACCATACCAAGTATATCATGAGAACATGCATCTATCATGTCTCACACATCATATAAGCGCACATCTACCATGCTAAAAAATATCATAAAAGCATGCATCTACCATGCCTCGATGCTCTAGCAGCGGCAAACAAATCATTTTTCCATTGCGTGATCATTCCATGGATGCAGACACTAGTGAGTCTCATGTTATGTATGCATGTGGAAATATTAATGGATGAAATGTTCATGTAAGGTGCAACTAGACACTTTAAGGATCATTCCTATCAAGCATAAAGTACAATGGAACACTCTTAAGATCTCATCAAGTTAAACAAATAGTTATACAAACAATACTATGTTAATGCATTGTATTTACAGATGGATTTCTACTCTCCTTGTTCAGGTGATAGCCTTACTCTTATATCGCTATGAGATGGCTGTGATGATAAAATTTGATACCCTGTTTCAAGTATATGTCTTAAATAGGAGCAATGGTATTCATAAATTTCAGCACACTTCCTATCCGAAGGGTTTTACCGATTTCTATCAGGATGCCTAGTTGATGTTTTACGGTTTTATGTCCGTATTTCAATGTATACCAGCCTACTAACCTACCATTTATGACTTTTTAGTATGTTAAAATATCTGGTTTTAATGCCCTTTGAGACACCACAACAAAAGTCTCTTATATTTTCGAGAAACATGTTTGTATAAAAGGACTTACCAAATCCTTGTACTAATCGGGTTTTCTTCTGCTTATAACTACTTAAATATAGGTTTTATTTGCACTAAATTTTGACAAAACATCCCCAACATACTTAGCAACAAATATATCAAAGGTACTTGGACAGGTTCTTAGCTTATAAGGATCATATTTATGATATTATGGACCGTTACAAGGTTTTTTTAAAGGTATAATAAGTGTTTCAACTATTCAAATTCGGTTACTCGCGCGGGCAAAGGTAAAAATGCTAGCAGATGAGTTTCTTGTCAAATCTTCAAGTGCCTCGTACGTAGAATATTATAGATAAGAAGGTAAGGAATCATTTATCAATGTGATATGGTTTGTACTATAAGCTTAAGGATAATTTTAAGAGTACTCGGACTCAATTGGGATGAATCGGGCATCGACAAATCGAACTATTTAACAAGGTTACAAGGTGACACCATTAGTTTTGTCCTATATGGTGTTGTTAAGGATAATGATATTTGAAATTTATTATTAGAATAGATTAGGTTTATTTGCTTTGACTATAATCTATATTTACCTAGCATATATACTGACTAAGACCCCTAGATAAATCGGTTAACACCATATAGACGCCTCAGAAGCACAATTAGTACTTCTAGGTTTACCAAATAAACTTAGAGTTATATATTATTTTACATGTATCTTATCCTTATATAAGGTTTATATTCTCAACATTTTAAAGTTTCTAGAGTTAAATATACATGTTTTATATTATTGAATGCATTTAAATGCAGTTTCGAGATGAAATAAACATTGAAATGTCAAAGTAAATATAGCTAACATATGAATGGTAAGTGTAATTCATGAATCATATTGACCAAATGAGTAGTGTCAAGATCGGGTATCACATCCCCCCTCCTTATAAAAATTTTTTCACTGAAATTTAGTTTTCCTGAAAAGGTCAGGGTATCTAGCCCTCATTTCATCTTCTCTCTCCCAAGTGGCTTATTCTATAAGTTGATTTCTCCACAACACCTTGACTAGTGGTATTTTTTTATTTCTGAGTTTATTTACTTCTCTTAGCAAGATTTCTACAGGTACTTCTTTGTAACTAAATCTGCCATTAACTCAACTGGTTCATTCTTGAGAATATGGGATGGATTTGCAATGTATTTTCTTAATAGAGTACATGAAGTACATTGTGTATCTAAGACATTGATGTAGGCAACTCTAGTCTATAAGCTACTTCACCAACCTGACCAGCAATAGGGAATGGCCCAATGTATCTTGGACCCAGTTTTCCTTTCTAACCAAATCTCATTATTCCCTTCATTGGAGAAACTTTCAGGAATACTCGATCACGCATGAGAAATTCAGTGATCTTCTTCTAGTATCTGCATAACACTTTTGTCTACGTTGAGTTGTTCTCATTCTTTCTTTGATTAGTGAAACTGCTTCTGTCATTTCTGGAATTATATCAGGACCTAAAAGTCTTCCTTCACCAACCTCAACCCAATGTATTGGTGATCGACACTTCCGGCCTTACAAAGCTTCATAAGGAGCCATTCCAATTGTACTTTGACAACTGTTGTTGTAGGAGAATTATATTAGGGGTAAATGTTTACTCTGATGGCCTTGAAAGTCCATAACATAGGATATGAGCATATCTTCAAGAGTTTGTATTGTTCATTCTGATTGCCCATCCGACTGTGGATGATAAGCAGTGCTGAAAGACAATTGGGTACCCAGTGCTTTATGCAAGCTCTTCCAAGAAGCTGATACAAATCGTGAATCTCTGTCTGATATAATAGATAATGGAACTCCATGTAGGCTGACTATTTCATGTATATATAATTGAGCAGCGATCTACAGAGTCTATCGTACATGTAACACCCCCAGAGCCATCCAGGAATATTACAGCACTGTGGGCCCCGAGATGGAACCCACAAGGCTAAAAGACATTTTCGAAAATATTTACAAATGCCCAAGAGGCTAACGACGGTATTATTTATTAAAAATATTTGAAGACTTTATAAAACTCGTTTATCAAAACCGTCGTAAAATCTCATTTGAAAGGACAAGGCCAAATAGCCGAAACTCAATAGTTTAGAAAACGATTTTATGTAATATTCTTTTTTTGGCGGAATTCCATCTTAGCGACTCTATTGTGACTGTTTCATCTTTCCGAGATTGTTTAATTCTGCACTTTTTGTCATCCGAGGTCGTTTCGGTGTCATTTTGTTGAGTTCCGTGTTCTTAAGCGACTTTTCCGCACTTGAGTTCGATTCTTGTAAATATCGTCCGAAAATGTTATTTCGTGTTTCCATAAGTCCGTTTAACATTGCTAGACGTGTTGTGAACTTTAGTTTGGTTATTCGATCACGTATCGTGATTTTCCGGCACTTTTGGGCACAAACAGTGTGCGCCTAGGCACACAAGTTTTGTGCCTAGGCACAACCCTTTTCAGGGGCTGAACTGGGCGCAGCTGTACCGCGGGCCGCGGCACGACGAAAAATCCTGCTACCTCATTTCAGCCGCAGGCCGCGGCACACTCAACCTGTGCCGCGGCACGCGGGTCAGTCAAGGTATATCTGAGCGGGTTTTGGGAGAGGATTTCATTTCCTCTCCTCTCTTCTTCTCCCTCACGATCTAGGCGATTTTTGGGCGATTTGTCTCAGAGATATTATCCTCCTCAAGTTCTTGGTGTGGATTAACAACATCGATTCGTGTTCTTCATCATTAATTCGAGTTATTTTCTTGATTCTCTGAAGTTGACCTTTTTGGGAGTTTTGTTCTTGATTTTGTTTTCCAAACGATTTTCAAAAATCGATTGGTGTTAGATGTTGTTATTAAACTTGTTTTATGTATTATATATCCATATCTTCGGTTCGTTTCAACCCGAAGGGTGATTTCGGTGTTCTTGAGGTGTAGTGAACATTTGATGTTCGATCAAATGTTCGAATGAGTTTTCCTTCGATAGTTTGTTGTAATCTCGGTTGTTTTTGGTCTTAATACTCGTCGTAATCATGTTTTTGTTGTTTCTTCTGGAGGATTATAGGTGCTCGAGGATTCCGAGTTGAATCCCATCTGGTGATTGATAATTCGTGTGGTGTTATTCTCGTAGTGTTCGCGGTACTATCGTGTTCTTGATAGTGCTCGGGAGTTCGGGGTTGTTCGACCACATCCCATACGTCGTCTCATTGCGATCGCGGTTTCGAGGCAAGTACCTTGTCCGTACAATTCTTATTTTGAGGATATGATGATCGGTGATCGTCTTGACATGTTTTCTTGATTGTTTGAAATGAACTTTCAAAAGGTTCGGTTTAGCCTCGTTAAAGGCTCTCTTTCAAAACCCGTATGTATTTTGCGAATGGTGTGCTTCGTAAATGACTATGTGAATCCTACGGATATGTTTGGTGTTTATGTTGCACTTTGTAATGCGTGTGTACATATATTGCCTCATTTCGGTGCGTTGTGGTTTGACGTTGTGTTTTGCTAAGTGTTTGATACCTCTGGGTGAATTGTTTGGATATCTTTTTTGTATTGTGCTATGTGTGTGAATGTGTGGATGTGGGCGGGTCCTTGAGCGCCAAAGAATACCTACGGTGACACATGGCGTGTGATCATGTGGTCAGGAGACAACAAGTGATTGATCCAACCGTGAGATACCGTGGCATGTGATCATGCTGGTGTGTACATGATTTGTGAATGTGTTTTGACGGGTCGAGTACCTTGGGCGTGTGACCAAGATTTGCGTATCTTGGGTGATTATGTTGTGTTGATTTTTATATCCGTCGAGGACACGTGACGTGGGTTATGACTCTGTGAATGGTTGTTGGTTTTATTCGAGAAAGAAAATCTTTGGTCTGTGACCCCTGTTGATTTTGGAACGAGAAGGATTCGATAATCCTAAATTATTTTTTATTAAAACTCCCGATGGCATTTTTAAACCATTTTGTAAATTGTTTCCCTTGAATTGTGATCTTTAATTTTTGGAAAGTTTTACTCAAAATCTTGCCTCGGGAAGTACTTTTTGTTATGTTTGAATCTTTGGGGATTCCTGGTTATTGTTATTCTTGGAATATGATTTGTATGACTCGTATTTGCTGCACTTTGTACTTGTACTAGCAAAATAGTAGAATTTTGCTAACCCCCAAGAAATCGGGGAGTGGATGTCTGTATTGCATTCTGCTTTTGGGGAGCATAACACAGGGTCGACATGAAGAATGATGAAAGATGATCGATACTAATCACATGAGAACATGTACATTGTTGTGTTGGTTTGGTTTTATTTTATTTCCGCTGCAGTATTTTCCCCATTGTACGGGAATGTGTTGTATATTGACCCCTGTGTGGGCATGTATTGAGATTGAGTTGTATGTATTATTTGAAAGACCAAATCAGTCTACTGAGTCCTTTTAGCCTTAAAGGCGATGTTGAGATATTTGATTTTAGTTACCAGCCTGGTATATCCTTGAGGAAAGGGTCTACAGTGTGTAATATCCCTTAGTGGATTGGGGGTGTTACATAAATGGTATCGGAGCTTTAGGTTGCGGAAACCTAGGTTGTCGGGTCAAGTCGTGTTTGTTGAGTCTTGTCTCGTCGGATTTTGTCTGACTGAGTCATATCGCGATGCATCGTCTGAGTTTGTTGGTCGTGATTAGTATCGTGGAGCGATCATCATCTTCGTACGACCTGTGGATGTAAGTCTCCCTTCTTTGTGTTGTGCCTCGTGTGACACGAGCTACTTGTATGATTATGTGTTAAGTGATGGAATACTTATGTAGATTTTTGGGTTTAAGTGATGTGTGTTTATTTGACTTTCATATGAGGAGTGTTGTCGCTGTTTATGTCTTTCCGACTGTTGTTTTTGTCCACTGCTAATAATGTTCAAAATGATTTGCTCGTATTGCAAGTATTTTTGGAAGCCTTTGTGTTTAATACAGAATGGTGGTGTATTTGTGTGTGCTTTGCTCACCTGGGGAGGGTCCGACGAGGCCTCGATGGAATCCAATGGTATAGCCCTAGATTCAGGAGTTTGATTCACTAGCCAACTCGGGAGGGTCCTTAGACGCCTCGAGTAGGACCAGTGGTTTAGCACCGGTCCTAGGCAAGTTTGAACTGTGATTTGACTGTTTATTTTCTGGGAAGAGACATGTCTTGTGTTGATTTGAACGACGTGACATGTGTACTATGAGTGTGTAACCGAATGTTGATACGCATGAGTTTTTTGGTCATTCTAGACTAATGGATTTTTTTGAAAACCTTGAGTATATTAGAAAATTATTTTCGAGACGTACTTTCAAAATGGATTACATTTTCGAGGCGCCTACTAGCGCAACTATAGGTTTCAAAATTCATCTACTTTGAGGACCAAAATATTTTGAGATATTCTCAGTAACTTAGAAACGCATTTTCTTGGAACTGAAGGTCGAATATTTCTGAAAGTTTTTAACTAAAAGACGTCCTCATTTTTACCAAACGCAAAACGATTTCTCAAAGTCTACATAACGATGTTTGTATTACCTTTTTTGAAATATGATACTCAAGATCAACTGGTGTTCCCAAAACTATTTTCAAAAAGGTGGTTTTCGTTTTTAAAACCTATCATTCCTGTTTGCAGTCCGGAAAAGTATGTATGATGTTAGCATTTGTCGTTAGGGTGTTAGCCCCCGAGTTGTGATTGAATTTGTGGTGTGAGCGTTGAGTGGTTCGCCACGCATTTGTTGTGTTAGCCCTCTGTGAGAGGTGTGATGTTGGTATTTAATGTTGTCGTTTCATGGTGATTTGCGTGCTATCGCACCTGTGCGAGCTGTTAGAGCTTGGGTTTATATGATTGTATACATCTGTGATTGTTTCATGATGTTTTGTAATTGTGCACTGGTTATTGTTCGAGTCGTTTCATTGCTATGATTTTGTATATGTGTATTGCCTTACGATGGTAATTGTTGTATGTGTTGTGTGTTGTGAATTTCTGTTATGCTGAGTGGTTACTTATTCAGTATGCCGAGGGGCAGAGGTCGTGGTCGTGGCGATCAGACGCGTGATCGGGATCAGGCTGTCGGTGATGGTGATGGCATCGGTGTTGCTACTATTTTGCAGCAGGTAGCTGCAGATATGACTCAGTTGACTCATGCAGTTCAGCGTAATACAGATGTGACCAAGAACATTGGTGCAAATCAGTGGCTTCGAGAAGTGGTTCGTATGAATCCCCCTCGTTTCGCTGGTGCCGCTAATGCATTGGGGTGGAATGGTTGGCTTTTCTAGTTGGAAAAGATATTCGAAGTAGTGGATTGTCCAGAAGAGCGTAAGTTGCCGCTCAGTATCTCCTTAACAAGGATGCCGCTAGTTGGTGGGAGACTGTTAAACCTCGACACATGGGCAGAGTTCCAGAGATTTATGAGAGATGAGTTTTGTCCAGAACCAATCAGGAATCAGAGGATTAATGAATTGTTTTCGGCAAAACCGCAATATATACCGTTGTCTCAAGCTATTATTGATTTTAGCAAACAGCTCAGCTATGTGCTGGATCAAGTAAGGACGGAGGAGGATAAGATCTGTCATTTTAGTAGGCGGATGAAGCCGGAGATTCGTTAGTACATGGCAGGTCTCACTTGTACTTCCTTGAGAGATTATCAGAATAGGGCGTTAGCCTATGAGCTATCCATATTTTCGACTGAGAATATCTCTGAATCGAAGAAACAAAAAACCGTTGGGAACTTTTCAGGAAATCAGGGGAGTGGGCCCCCTGAGATTGGGACATTGTTTCGTCATCATAAGAAGGTTCCTCGATCACGTTATTAGAGGAGTAGTACCCCTGCAGTGAGTAATGTGAGCAGCATGAAGACATGCTATAACTGTAGTCGAGCGGGCCATACCACGAAGAATTATCGTTCACCGTTAGTCTGCTGTTTCGAGTGTGGACAGGTGGGTCACCGAGCTGTGCATTGCGAGACGGTGGATGAGAGATTTGGGGATTGAGGTTGCATCTATGCACCGAAAGGACACGAAAATGCCTAGTGTGGTTTTTGAGGATTTCGGCGTAGTCCGAATTGCTTGTGGTTATCCTTGTGGATCGTTTTGTGTTTATTTTCTGTTTTCTTGACTGTGCATGTTTTCTGATATTAAGTACCTCCTGTTTTTTGATTGTTCGGATAATTGACTTGATTGTACTATCTGTTTGATGACGCTCGTCACTTGTTGGTTTTACTATGTCTCTGCTTGCGACATTGCGATGGTTGTTGTCGAGCGTGATTTCACGTCGTATGTTTCTTTGCGTTTCTTGTAACGTTTCGCCAATGGGCATAAGTTACACGTTTCATGTGTATCTCGTTGAGATATTCCTGGTGGGATATTGCTTTCCCCTACTTATTTTAAGTTTTGGGACGAAACTTCTTTTAAGAAAGGTAGTATGTAATATCTGCAATTTCGATTTCCGGTAATTTTCCTTTTTTTTTGCGAAAGTCCATATTACCGTTTCGTCGTTTTGTTGAGTTCCGTGTTCTTAAGCGACTTTTCCGCACTTGAGTTCGATTCTTGCGAATCTCGTCCGAAACTATTATTTCGTGTTTCCGTAAGTCCGTTAAACGTTGCTAGACGTGTTGTGAATTTCGGTTTGGTTATTCGATCACGTATCATGATTTTTTGGCACTTTTGGGCACAAACAGTGTGCGCCTTGGCACACAAGTTCTGTGCCTAGGCACAACTCTTTTCAGGGGCTGAACTGGGCGCGGCTGTACCGCGGGTGCGGCACGCTAGGTACGGGCTGCAGCATGGCCAAAAATCCTGCTACCTCATTTCAGCCGTGGGCCGCGGCACACGCGACCTGCGCCGCGGCACGCGGGTCAGTCATGGTATATCTGAGCGGGTTTTTGGGAGAGGATTTCATTTCATCTCTTCTCTTCTTCTCCCTCACGATCTAGGCGATTTAGGGGCAATTTTTGGGCGATTTGTCTAAGAGATATCATCCTCCTCAAGTTTTTGGTGTGGATTAACAACATCTATTTGTGTTCTTGGTCATTAATTCGAGGTATTTTCTTGATTCTCAGGAGTTGACCATTTTGGGAGTTTTGTTCTTGATTTGGTTTTCCATGCGATTTTGATAAATCAATTAGTGTTAGATGTTGTTATTAAACTTGTTTTATGGATTGTATATCCAGATCTTCGGTTCGTTTCAACCCTAAGGGTGATTTCGGTGTTCTTGAGGTGTAGTGAACATTTGATGTTCGATCAAATGTTTGAATGAGTTTTCCTTCGATAGTTTGTTGTAATCACTGTTATTTTTAGTCTTGATCCTCGTCGTAATCATGTTTTTTGTTGTTTCTTCCGGAGGATTATAGGTGCTTGAGGATTCCGAGTTGAATCCCGTTTGGGGATTGATAATTCGTGTGGTGTTATTCTCGTAGTGTTCGTGGTACTATCATGTTCTTGATAGTGCTCGGGAGTTCAGGACTGTTCGACCGCATCCCATCCGTCGTCTCATTGCGATCGCGGTTTCGAGGCAAGTACCTTGTCCGTTCAATTCTTATTTTGAGGATATGATGATCGGTGATCGTCTTGACATGTTTGCTTGATTGTATGAAATGAACTTTCAAAAGATTCGGTTTAGCCTCGTTAAAGGCTCTCTTTCAAAACCCGTATGTATTTTGCGAATGGTGTGTTTCGTGAATGACTGTGAATCCTACGGATATCTTTGGTGTTGATGTTGCACTTGGTAATGCGTGTGTACATATATTGCCTCATTTCGATGCGTTGTGGTTTGACGTTGTGTTTTGCTAAGTGTTTGATGCCTCTGGGTGAATTATTTGGATATCTTTGTTATATTGTGCTACGTGTGTGAATGTGTGGATGTGGGCGGGGCCTACGGTCACACATGGCATGCGATCATGTGGTCAGGATGCAACAAGTGATTGATTCAACCGTGAGCGCCAAAGAATACCTACAGTGATACATGGTGTGTGATCATGTGGTCCGGAGACAACAAGTGATTGATCCATCCGTGAGATGCTGTGACATGTGATCACGCTGGTGTGTACATGATTTGTGAATGTGTTTTGCCGGGTTGAGTACCTTGGGCGTGTGACCAAGATTTGCGTATCTTGGTTGATTATGTTGTGTTGATTTTTATGTCAGTCGATGACACGTGACATGGGTTATGACTCTGTGAATGGTTGTTGGTTTTATTTAAGAAAGCAAATCTTTGTGCTATGACCCCTGTTGATTTTGGAACGAGAATGATTCGATAATCCTAAATTGTTTTCTATTAAAACTCCCGATGGCATTTTTAAACCATTTTGTAAATTGTTTCCCTTGAATTGTGATCTTTAATTTTTGGAAAGTTTACTCAAACTCTTGCCTCGGGGAGTACTTTTCTTTATGTTTGAATCTTTGGGGATTCTTGGTTATTGTTATTCTTGGAATATGATTTGTATGACTCGTATTTGCAGTTTGTACTTGCACTAGCAAAATAGTGGAATTTTGCTAACCCCCGAGAAATCGGGGGGTGGATGTCTGTATTGCATTCAGGTTTTGGAGAGTATAACACAGGGTCGGCATGAAGGATGATGAAAGATGATCGATACTAATCACATGAGAACCCATACGTTGTTGTGTTGGTTTGGTTGTATTTTATTTCCGCTGCAGTATTTTTCCCGTTGTACGGGAATGTGTTGTATATTGACCTCTGTGTGGGCATGTATTGAGATTGAGTTGTATGTATTATTTGAAAGACCAAATCGGTCTACTGAGTCCTTCTAGCCTTAAAGGTGATGTTTAGATATTTGATTTTAGTTACCAACCTGGTAGATCCATGAGGAAAGGGTCTACGGCGTGTATATCCCTGAGTGGATTGGGGTTGTTACTCAGCATAGATCCCAAGATGATCCCGTCGGTCCAACATGAGGTGGAAAACCCGTCCAATGATCCAGCGCCCTCAGCATAGATCCCAAGATGATACCGTCGGACCAACACGAGGTGGATATCTGATCCAGCGCCCTCATCATAGATCACACGATCCCATCGGATCAACACAACATAAATAATATAATTATGCATACACATATGCAAATCAATATGTTCATCAACATGAACAACACATGACTCAATAACATGAACGACATTATGACAAAACAACTAGGATGACCTCATGTTCTACAACATGAATGACGATAAGCATGATCAACATCATCAACACCAAACCGAAATCAAATTATGATACTTGCCCCGAGTCCTTCGAGAGCAATCTCAATATCAAATCATCACCAACGATTATCCTCAATGCTCGGTGATCCCAACGTACCACGAACTATAGATAACTCGTATCTTCGTCTTTACCACAATATATCCTCGATACCCAATTATGCCAATAACCAAAGTAAATCATATACATTATGATTTAACTCCCAAAATCGAAAAAAAAAACATATAATCCAAATCTCCAGAACTCACAATAATAATCATTATTATATGCATTATAAATGAAATGAAACTGAAACAATTCATTAAACATTATAACTGAGCAAGTAATAACTTGCCTCGATACCAATACGACGATGATGAAGCCACTACCAATCTCATTGCCTTCATCTACAAGCTCTCCAGCCCTGACCAATGCAATTCACGAACATACTCAAACACGACCGCAACATATGGTTATAATCACCGATCAATAATCTCAACCTATTACCATAATTCGATAAACAACAAGTTCAATAACAATCAATAACCGACATACCCAACCAATCAATCACAATGGTTCATCGTCACCTCGATCATATACAAAACCAAATAGTATAACTCAATCCATCACGAACTCATATCCACAATACGAACCGCAATCCGATAATCATTATTAACAATCAATATAACCAATCAACAAACCCAACGATTTCATAATATCTCGGTTAAACACCCGTCCGAACAATCCAACTCAAACAATTACGAATTCACAACCAAAATATAATTACAGATACGAATGTAAAGGAAATCATATTCGATGATCAATCACAATCTTTTCGGATTCCAAATTGTTATCATGATTTGTATTTCATCAAGAACATACGTATTCTACCACTACAATCGACATGACATAACGAACATTCGATCTACCTATCTAAAAATACCGATAATTCAACATACGATCGTCTTGCTATGATAAATTAATCCAGGAGTTTTTCAAGAACACTAAGTGAATCGAAATCATGTCCATAGTCATCAAAACAACATAATTCGGTACCCTTTAACATGTAGATAATCATCCAACTCATAATCCAAGTCATATATCATCATATACTTCAAAATACAATTCACATAACCTCAAGAATCATAACAACACCATAATCATCTTTATACGAATCATTCATCCACAATAACATCAAATCCGAATTCAAGGTGTAGAGTTCAACAACATACCTCAAGAACATGAACAACATCATCAAACACCTCCAGAATCATCAATAACTTTATATCCAAGCCTCAAATCCATGTCTCCAAGCTCATAACCAAGTTAGAAGAGCCACAATTGGCCTCGAAGGGTTGAAAGACGAAGAAACGAAGTGGATCTTCTCTAAAATGACGAAATGGCGGGTCTCATATATATATATATATATATATAAACACATCCCTACGTACGCTATATGAAATACGTAGCGTCCGTAACAACCATTACGTACGTTATACTTCCTCGGTAACATACGTAACGATAGTCCAGAACCTCCTGTCTCAATTCGTGCCTTGTGTTACGTATGTAACACCTTTGCCGTAGCGTATGTAACACAGAGTTGACTTTCTACAGTAAAATACACGTTTAACGTACGTAATGTACCACTCATAACATATGTTAACCAAGAGTTGACTCCTTCTCTCCACATCTGCGCCGAAAGCTGTCGACACCGGGCCCACCTGCCGACCACAGCTCGGACCTGTTCGATTCTCTTCATAACGTACGTTATGTACTCAATCTAAAGTACGTTAAGCTCATTTCGTTGCGTACATATGCTCCTTTGCTTAGCGTACGCTATGCTTGCACCTTCACGTACGTAAGCTCCTATGCTTAACATACGTAATGGCTTTTATACTTAGCAATTTACAATGATCTTTCTCGTCATCTCAATATACCGAATACGTATACACAACACACTATATCCTCAAGTGCAATTGCCGATCAAGTACGAAAATTATACCAATACGGATGTCTCAGTCCTTCATTTATTTTATCCATACTACACATATTCCACGCTGTACAACATAACTCGGATAAAATAACATTAAACAACATTAGTAGAAATTCGGATATTACAGTACAAACTGGAATAAAATGACCATATTTGGTCAATCGTTCAATTATAACCCAAATAGAATCGTGTACTTTCACTGTTCTTGGTAAACGTGACACAAAATCGATCGTGATGTCCTTCCACTTCCATTTTAGAACAAATAAAGGTTGCAAGGTGCCTGCTGGTCTTTGATGCTCTGGTTTTACCTGTTGACATGTTAGACATTGCTCCACATATTGTGCAATATCTTCTTTCATACATGGCCGTCAATAATGTAATTTCAAGTCTCTGTACATTTTGTTTGCTCCTGGATGTAATGAATATGGTGTTGAGTATGTTGGGAATAGTGCCCTAGGACATTCGATATTCCTAGATTTGTAATTGTCACATTTAAATAAAGTTATTTGATATCATTTATTTCTCATTGAATATTATAATATGTGCATGTTTTAATATTATAATAATCGAATATGGTTATTCATGAATAATAAGATTATTCAAATGTCCCTGGTCCACTCACGTAGAGTGGAGATTCGAGTGATTAATATATTAGTATAAGTTTGATTGATAATTATCGGATGATTATGCGTATGGTACGGATCAAACTTATGTGTATTGGTTGGAGAACCAATACTGGACAGACCCGGATTGAGATCACTGCGTGGAAATGTCATAAGTGAATCTCAATATAACAGTATGTCAATAAATCCTTGAAACTGAGATTATCGTAGAGACCAACATGATAACTGCTATGCCTTGACGTATTCCAACGTCATCTAAAACATGGTAATCATAAAGGTTAGCGATCGGAATTAGTGGGAGTCATGTAGAGGGCAATGAATAATCAAGATGGGGATTTGTCCCTCTCTTCAGGTAGAGAGATATTTGTTGGGCCCCTCGATGAGTAGGATTGAAAGAAATGCATGGCCATGCTCAAATAAAGAGTCATTTGATTCATTCAGTCTACTTTAGATCGAGAAAGCATCTGAACATAATAAGTATGACAATTTTCATGACTTGGTTCAAATACGATATCGCACGACAAAGGGATTTGACACGTTAAATGGTTAAATGGACTATAAACTTATATTATTTGGATAGTCATAATGTCTTGCTAGAGACTGCTTATGATTTATTATTTAATAAGGTATTAAATAATTGCCAACATAATATAAATATTTTGGGTCACACATACACAACTAAAGACAGCATGAATCATTAATAGATATAATATTTGATAATATATTTATTACATCAAATAAATAATGTGTAATATATAATATAGGATATTATATATTATATTATTTAATTATATCAACTGGGAAAGATAAATATAATATTAAATATTATATATTTATTAGAGGATTAAATAATAAGTAATATATAATATAAGATATTATATCTATTTTATAATTTAATAAGTTGAGGGGCAACTAAGTAAATACTAGAGTTTGACTCTAGGGTTTACTTGATATAAATAAAGGATCTTGGACAAGGAGTTGTCATAATACAAAAATTACACAACCCTAATTGTGTGAGACAAGAAATCGGCCCTCCCCTCTTTTGTTCGGCCGAACATTTTTCTGTCCGTGAAGTCTGCTTCGGCAATCTCCGTATTCTTCCCTTAGTTGATTTTGATCAACAGTACAAATCCTTCTAGCAAGGAATTATTTGTTGTACTGTTTATCAATGTTATTCGTAAGGATCTAGCAATCCGGCTTGTACCAGTTGTGTAATACCCGGTTGTAATTCAGTCATTATCATTCAATAATTATCGTTCAGTAATTGTCACTCAGCAATTTTCACTCATTAATGATCATTTGTCACTCATATTCAATCATTGTATTCACCGTTCAGAGTAATTGTATCGTGTATCAATCGTCATTCATCATCAATCTAGTTGGAGAATCGTGCCGTGTTTATCATCATTGTCATCTTCATAGTGGGCTGTGTGTGAGGAGTAGTGCACGCTTTGAACTCTCTTTAGCGCACGCTAATTGAGTTCAGGTAGCGCACACTACCTCTCAACACTAGCGCACGCTAATGTAGTTCAAGTAGGCAGTCCAGAAGGCACTGGACTGCAGTTGGGTTGTGAGTAGCGCACGCTACGAATGGTAAGTAGCGCGTGCTAGTAGGTTGGAGTAGCGCACGCTATGCAGTAGGTGTAGCGCGCGCTAAGGTCGGTCAGGCAGAGTCAAGTGGCTACTGGACTGAATTGGAATAATTCCTAGCGTACGCTACGTGTAGATATTAGCGTACGCTAATCGGTGTCAGTAGTGCACGCTAAATCTTGTGTGGAACTCGCGCTACCGTGATCAGATCAGAGAACAGGAGGTTCCGGACTTCAGTACTGGACACCAGATAAATTGTTAGCGCACGCTAACATTTTGTCTTAGCGCACGCTAAATACATGGTTGTGGCGCACGCTACAAGAGGTACGTAGCGCATGCTACCGTTGCGAACAGAGTATATTGGACTACCCAATATACCCGTTAGTGCACGCTACACACAAGAGCTAGCGCGCGCTAATCCGAGGACAGTATAAATTGGACAGTGCAGTCCAGATTCGTCATTTGTCATTTCTTTTCATTCCTTCATCGATTTTGGGCGATTTGGAGCTTCTTGAGGAGTGTTCTTCGAGCTGAAATTAGCTATCAACATTTCCAAGCATCTAATATGGAGTAATCATCATTTCATCATCTTCAACATCATAGTAAAGGTAATCACCTTTTGAATCTAGGAATTCGGAGTTCAAGTGTTTTCCTTCCGATTTATTCGTGTAAGCTTGGATTGTTGTTGGAATATGTTAGATATGGATTATCTACCTTGGATAAATGTATTCCTACGTATTTTATGGCATATATTTGGATTTCATGAATTGTTGGGGGTTTAAATCAAGAACACTTTGGGGTTGACTTTGATATTTTTGGGGGGTTTCGATTAGATGTTGTCTTTAACTCGAATAGTGGACTCCTATGGGATTATTGATATCATTGAAGTTGTTTTGTTGGTTTGAAATACTCATTTTGTAGTTGGTCTTGATATATTCGGGATTTGGATATTATCGAAGGATGTATGTTGCTAAGCATTCGCTAGAATGCCTCAATGAGTTTGGATATTGTTGTATCAACGTTTGAGTTGGTTATAATCGTGTTTGATACGTATATTGAGCGTTTGTTGGTAATTGTCATTCAAGGTTGTTCGAGCGACCGACATCTCATTGTAGGACGTTTGTTCGAGGAAGGACATTCTTCAACGGTTGAGTAAGTTAATTCCTACTCGGTTAAAAGGATATTCATTCCTTTTGTTGTTGTTCATTCATAATCATAATTAATTCATAATGTATTAACCGTATTGGGACTTGTAATTGTCAATTAATCACTTCATTCACGAGGAACGACGGTTCCAATCATTTCATTGAGCTATTATTCGTTTCACTATCATTTCATCTCGGTGAGTCATTCTTGATTTTGTCGGATTGTTATTCATTATTATTCTTCATGGTCATTCCTTGCCCATATGACCTTCTGGCTTCATATTGCGTGATCGGGTGGGGATGTGTGGAATTTTTAGTCGGGCACGTGATGGTCATGTGTTGGGTTCACCGACACATTGGACTGTGCACACGGTAATGTACCTCTGTGAGACTAATTAGGTACAAGGACGGGTGTGTCCGGACACTCGTCTTGTGCACTTGCACATACCATTACGGGCGTACTATGATGCCTCTCTTCAGCGTCATTTCATAATTAAGATATATCATGATTGTGTTTATTCAACTCTTGAGGATTGTTGTTCTGTGTAACTAACCCCGTTGGGGGATGTTGTTTTCAGGTCATGGCTAGGCTAAGTCACAGGAAGAGAACGTTGACGGCGAGGAGTCCCAATGATACTAGTAGGGGGCCCCAGACCTTTCATTCACTCGTGTTTTCTTTATTTTATTTCCGCTGAAGACTTCCATTTGGATATTCATTTCATTCAGTATTGTATATTTTATCTTCATATAAAATATATATGTATTCGGTATTATCTTGGGTGTGTTGTAATGGAACTCCTCATCGGAGTGATTGATGATATATTGTGGTTCGGTACTACAATTATATTATTTAATTCATTAATTTTCATTTGCCTGGTGGGTCCCAGTCGGGGGTCCATGGCACTGTAATATCCGCCTAGTTTGGGGTGTTACAAAGTTGGTATCGGAGAGTGGTTTTGAATACTACCTTCCGAGTCATGTCTCATTTGAAATCATCGTTCATCAGACTAGTATCATTGGACTTTCGCGTCACGTGTGACCTGTGCAAGAGCCGAGCCCCTCAGACCAAAGAACAGTAAGATTTCTGACGCCATGGTATAATTTCCAGCAACAAGAATCACTCATTCATCATTCAACAGTCAACAATCCTCATTCATCATTTTCATTTTTGATCAAGACGATCATGTTAATTCATTAATCACTCAGTTCATTTCATTGTTCAATTGCTGATATTGAGGATCATATCATAAATCTTGTTAACTTGTTCAAGATAATCATTTCAAGAATCTCATCAGATAATCACATCACTTCAGTTGATCATTCATATAATCATTGTGTTTGAGCGCGTATGCTCATTTTCATCATTTCATAACATAATCATAATGTGATGTTCATGCGAGATATATAATTATCATATGACTTTCCACTTCAGTATGGAAAGAGCTGGCAGAGGGCGCGGGGGAAGAGGCCGTGGTGCGGGCCGAAACCCGAGAGCACGTGTGAATACACGCACTAATGCAAGGAATAATGCTAATTCATCGAGCAGTAACGCTGCCACTCATTCACTTGGACGTAATCATTCACTCTCAGGGAGTCGTACCCGGGACACAGCTCAGTCAGAAGGTGTTCGGGTTGATCCACTCGCTTTTATGCAGGGCATGATGGCCCAAATGACTCAGATGGCACAACTGATGGAGACGATGCATAACGCAACTACTCAAAATAAACAGGCTCCTCTGCCGCCACCTCAGAGGCAAGAGAGGGGTGTGAGCAGTATCATTGGCGACATCTCTCGCCAGAGACCACCTACCTTCGAGGGCTCATCTGAGCTGGCGGATATCATTCACTGGCTTGAGCATTTCGAGAAACTGTTTGCTATGGTGGACTGTCCTGAGGGACAAAAAGTTTCAGTTGCGGCTTACTATCTTGTAAGGGCGCACATTCATGGTGGTTATCGTTGAAGCCCACCGATGGATCTTGTACATGGGATCAATTCAGGACTCTCATGATGGAGAGGTATTATCCGGCCCCACTCAGGGAGGCCAAGTTGTCAGAATTACTCACTCCCGACCTCTCAGCGGACAATGATGTTCTCGCCATCGCCGAGAAATTTCAGGATCTACTTCCTTTTGCCTCGTCCATTATTCACTCTGAGGCGGACAAGATCAAGTATTTCAGCAAGAGGTTGAAGCCTCGTATGCGGATGCAGTTGATTAATCACAATTGCACCACTCTGGCCGAATTCATTGAGAAAGCTCTTACTTATGAGCTTACTGCTAAGGAGATTGCTAAGCAACAACCTTCATCTGCTGGCAAGAAGTCAAATAATCATAATCAGTCTGACGGCAGTCAGGCCACTTTCAAGAAACCTCGTGCGGCTTCTACTTTTTTTGAGCGACCTCCTATGGCGCCTAGACCCGTGGAATCTCAGTCACGAGCGGCCAGTTCGGCTATCACCTGTTTCAACTGTGAAGAGCAGGGTCATTTCAGCACCAAGTGTCCGAGGCAGACTGTCATGTGCCATAACTGTGGGACTGCTGGGCATAAGGCCCGTTTTTGCCGAAGAGACTCTAAACCTACTCCGGCGTCATCTCAGGCCCCGAGACATTCAGTGGTGCAGAATCAGGCCACTCAGTCCGCGTCGTTCAAGACGACAGGAGCAAATAAAGGCGGAGCCAAGAGCTATCAGATGGGAGCGTCCGGTTCGGGGGCCGGCAAGCCCCGAATTTCTGAGATGAAGAAGACCGACGATCCAGAGGCCCGGATGATCTCAGGTACACTCGATATTCTATCTCAACCTGTGTGTACCCTTTTTGATACTGGTGTATCGCATTCATTCATTTCCGAGTCATGTTTGAGTAGACTACGTCTGGGTAGTGCTACTAGTTGTGAGCCTTATGTCATTGGTCTACCTGATGGTAGTAGAATTATCGGGAATCGTGAGATTAAGGATTGTCCGATTCAGCTTCATGGCCGTGATTAGTTAGCAGACCTAATCGTGGTAGATCTACTGAGGGACGACGTCATCCTGGGTATTGATTGGATGGATCGTCACGATGCCGTCATCAGTGTCCGTAAGCGTATGGTCACTATCATTTCAGATGATGGGGTCGAATGTGTATTTCATGGAGGTAATCCCGGCTGCTTTGGGAGGGTCATCAACTTGATGAAAGCAGTGAAATTACTCAGTCATGGGTGTGTCGGTTATTGGTGCTATATGACCAAGACCGAGAAACCATCAGTAATGTTGACGGATATTCCTGTAGTGAGAGAATATGCCGATGTATTTCCAGACGAGTTACCTGGTTTGCCTCCACAGAGAGATGTGGAATTCATGATTGAGTTGGAGCCCGGTACGTCCCCGATATCGAAGGCACCGTACCGGATGGCCCCTACCGAAATGCAGGATTTGAAGAATCAATTAGAGGATTTGACCGAGAAGGGTTATATTCGACCGAGTGCGTCCCCGTGGGGAGCACCAGTGTTATTTGTCAAGAAGAAGGATGATTCGTTTCGCTTGTGTATTGATTACCGGGAATTGAACCAGGTGACGATGATCTTTTGGATCAACTTCAGGGAGCTCCAGTATTTTCCAAGATCGACTTAAGATCTGGATATCATCAGTTGCGAATTCGAGAGTCGGATATCGCAAGGACGGCGTTCCGAACACGCTATGGTCATTATGAGTTTGTGGTAATGCCGTTTGGGTTAACTAATGCACATGCTGTATTCATGGAGTTAATGAATCAGGTTTTCATCCACTATTTGGATCACTTCGTGGTTGTCTTTATTGATGACATTTTAATTTATTCTCGTGACCTGGAGGAGCACGGTTTCACCTTCATCAGGTGCTCGACGTGTTGAGACGAGAGCAACTTTATGGAAAGTTTTCCAAATATGAATTCTGGATGTCCGAAGTGACGTTTCTCGGACATGTAATTTCATCATACGGAGTTCGTGTCGACCCTCAGAAGACGGAGGCAATCCGAGATTGGCAACCTCCGAAGAATGTTAAGGAAATCCGAAGTTTCCTCGGATTAGCTGGCTATTATCGGCGATTTGTTGAAGGATTTTCTAAAATCGCTCAACCCATGACGAACCTTTTAAGGAAAGATAAGAAATAAACGTGGTCCGACGCGTGTCAACAGAGTTTTTAGGAACTCAAGAGCCGGTTAATTTCAGCACCTGTCCTTTCTTTACCGCAAAGGACGGAAGGATTTGTGGTTTATAGTGATGCGTCCAGACAGGGTCTCGGATGTGTACTAATGCAGAATGGGAAAGTTATTGCTTATGCTTCACGGAAATTGAGACCTTACGAGGTTAATTATCCGACCCACGACCTGGAGCTAGCAGCCGTGGTATTCACATTGAAGATTTGGCGTCATTATATTTATGGCGTTACCTGTCAGATATTCATCGATCATAAGAGTTTAAAGTATATATTTACTCTGAAGGAGTTAAATATGCGACAGAGACGGTGGTTGGACCTAATCAAAGATTATGATATTGAGATACTTTACCACCCGGGCAAGGCGAACGTTGTCGCCGATGCCTTGAGTTGTAAGTCCGTTCAAGAGAAGATGCTTGCTCGATTAACAGTTCAGAAGGAACTTCAGCAGGAATTTCTGAGACCCGAGATTGAGGTCTGGTTACAGCGAGTACAAGGGCAACTTTGTACGTTAGAGATTTCATCGCCACTTGAAGAGGCGATCAGGGAGAATCAGGGTTCGGACCCATTTTTGTTACGCATTTGAGATGATGTGACTCAGAGGAAAGCCCCTGGGTTTGTGGTCCATGAGGATGGACTTCTGCGATTTAAGAATCGGTTGTGCGTACCGGTGAATGACGAGTTGAAAAACTTGATTTTGAGAGAAGCTCATGCTACCCATTATTCCGTTCATCTGGGGTCTAGCAAGATGTATAAAGACTTGAAACAAAATTACTGGTAGAGTAATATGAAGCAAGAAGTCGCAGAATTTGGTTCGAGATGTTTGACCCGTCAGCAAGTCAAGATAGAACATCAGCGACCGGCGGGTATGCTGAAACCCCTCCCTATCCCAGAGTGGAAGTGGGAGGATATTTCAATCGACTTCATCACGAGTTTGCCGACGAGTCGTCGTGGCATGAATACAATCTAGGTAATTGTGGACCGCTTAACTAAATCAGCTCATTTCCTTGAGATTAAGGATACGTGGGGTCCCGAGAGACTTGTCCAGTTGTTTATCAAAGAGACAGTGAGACTGCACGGTACTCCTAAAAGTATCGTTTCCGATCGTGACGGACGGTTCGTGTCTCATTTTTGGAAATCAGTTCATCGTGCTATGGGAACTCAGCTTAATCTCAGTACAGCTTTTCATCCTCACTCCTACGGACAATCAGAGAGGACTATTCAGACTATGGAAGACATGTTGAGGGCATGTGTTCTAGATTGGAAAGATGATTGGGATGCCCAACTACCGTTGATCGAGTTCACGTACAATAATAGTTGGCATGCTTCGATTAAGATGGCACCTTACGAGGCCTTGTACGGTCGTTGTTGTCGATCTCCTTTGTGTTGGGATGACTTATCAGAATCAATCGGCACCGAGCCTGATATGCTTATAGCCTCCCGTGAGAAGGTAGCTTTGATCAGGAGTTGTTTGTTGACCGCTCAGAGTCGACAGAAATCTTATGCAGATAACCATCGTCGGCCACTAGAGTTCGATACAGGTGACCATGTTTTGGTCAAGGTATCTCCGAGTCAAGGTATCTTCCGTTTTGGGAAGAGAGGAAAGTTGAGTCCGAGATTCATTAGACCGTTTGAGATTTTAGATCGAGTAGGCGAGTTGGCTTATCGATTGGCCTTACCTCCGGCATTGAGCCGAATTCATAATGTGTTTCACGTATCTCAGTTACGGAAGTATGTTGCCGACCCGAGCCACATACTTCAGTTCGACAAAATCGAGATCGCCGATGATCATTCATACGAGGAGCGTCCTTTACGAGTCTTAGAGCGGCGAATCAAACAGTTGAGGAACAAGATGATTCCTTTGGTAAAAATTCAGTGGTCTAGACACGAAGTCGAAGAGGCTACTTGGGAAACCGAGGATAGTATGCAGGAGAGTCATCCCGAGTTGTTTGACCCTTAGTTCCGGGGACGAAACTCTATTAAGGGGGGATGTATGTAATACCCGGTTGTAATTCAGTCATTATCATTCAGTAATTATCGTTCAGTAATTGTTACCCAGTAATTTTCAGTCATTAATGATCATTTGTCACTCATATTCAATCATTGTATTCACCGTTCAGAGTAATTGTATCGTGTATCAATCGTCATTCATCATCAATCTAGTTGGATAATCGTGCCGTGTTTATCATCATTGTCATCTTCATAGTGGGCTGTGTGTAAGGAGTTGCGCACGCTATGAACTCTCTTTAGTGCGCGCTAATTGAGTTCAGGTAGCGCACGCTACCTCTCAACACTAGCGCACGCTAATGTAGTTCAAGTAGGCAGTCCAGAAGGCACTGGACTGCAGTTGGGTTGTGAGTAGCGCACGCTACGGATGGTAAGTAGCGCGCGCTAGTAAGTTGGAGTAGCGCACGCTATGCAGTCGGTGTAGAGCGCGCTAAGGTCAGTCATGCAGAGGTCAGTGGCTATTAGCGTACGCTAATAGATTTTGTGTGTAGCGCGTGCTACCGTGATCAAATCAGAGAATAGGAGGTTCTGGACTTCAGTACTGGACACCAGATAAATCGTTAGCGCACGCTAACATTTTGTGTTAGCGCACGCTAAATACATGGTTGTAGCGCACGCTACAAGAGGTACGTAGCGCATGCTACCGTTGCGAACAGAGTATACTGGACTACCCAGTATACCCGTTTGCGCACGCTATGCACAGGAGCTAGCGCGCGCTAATCCGAGGACAGTATAAATTAGACAGTGTAGTCCAAATTCGTCATTTGTCATTTCTTTTCATTCCTTCATCGATTTTGGGCGATTTGGAGCTTCTTGAGGAGTGTTCTTCGAGGTGAAATCAGCTATCAACATTTCCAAGCATATAATCCGGAGTAATCATCATTTCATCATCTTAAACATCATAGTAAAGGTAATCACCTTTTGAATCTAGAAATTCGGAGTTCAAGTGTTTTCCTTCCGATTTATTCGTGTAAGCTTGGATTGTTGTTGGAATATACTAGATATGGATTATCTACCTTGGATAAATGTATTCCTACGGATTTTATGGCATATATTTGGATTTCATGAATTGTTGGGGGTTTGAATCAAGAACAATTTGGGGTTGACTTTGATATTTTTGGGGGTTTTCGATTAGATGTTGTTGTTTACTCGAATTGTGGATTCCTATGGGATTATTGATATCATTGAAGTTGTTTTGTTGGTTTAAAATACTCATTTTGGAGTTGGTCTTGATATATTCGGGATTTGGATATTATCGAAAGATGTATGTTGCTAAGCATTCGCTAGAATGCCTCAATGAGTTTGGATATTGTTGTATCGACATTTGAGTTGGTTATAATCGTGTTTGATACGTATATTGAGTGTTTGTTGGTAATTTTCATTCAAGGTTGTTCGAGTGACCGACATATCATTGTAGGACGTTTATTCGAGGAAGGACATTCTTCACCGGTTGAGTAAGTTAATTCTTACTCGGTTAAAAGGATATTCATTCCTTTTGTTGTTGTTCATTCATAATCATAATTCATTCATAATGTATTAACCGTATTGGGACTTGTAATTGTCAATGAATCGCTTCATTCACGAGGAACGACGGTTCCAATCATTTCATTGAGCTATTATTCGTTTCACTATCATTTCATCTCGGTGAGTCATTCTTGATTTTGTCGGATTGTTATTCATTATTATTCTTCATGGTCATTCCTTGCCCATATGACCTTCTGGGTTCATATTGCGTGGCCGGGTGGGGATGTGTGGAATTTTTAGTCGGGCACGTGATGGTCATGTGTTGGGTTCACCGACACATTGGACTGTGCACACGGTAATGTACCTCCGTGAGACTAATTAGGTACAAGGACGGGTGTGTCCGAACACTCGTCTTGTGCACTTGCACATACCATTACGGGCGTACTATGATGCCTCTCTTCAGCGTCATTTCATAATTAAGATATATCATAATTGTGTTTATTCAACTCTTGAGGATTGTTATTCTGTGTAACTGACCCCGTTGGGGGATGTTGTTTTCTAGTCCTTTCATGCACTCATGTTTTCTTTATTTTATTTCCGCTGCAGACTTCCATTTAGATATTCATTTCATTCAGTGTTGTATATTTTATCTTCATATAAAATATACATGTATTCGGTATTATCTTGGGTGTATTGTAATGGAACTCCACATCGGAGTGATTGATGATATATTGTGGTTCGGTACTACAATTATATTATTTAATTCATTAATTTTCATTCGCCTGGTGGGTCCCAGTCGGGGGTCCACGGCACTGTAATATCCGCCTAGTTTGGGGTGTTACAAGTTGTTCATATGTGGATCACCGAAAGAGGAAGAGGATTTAATCAGCTTCTGGAACGGGTTCAGGTTTGTTCTTCGAATTAAGGTAATTTTGTTAGGAGTATGCCCTTAAATGTCACTCAAGTGTTGTATAAGTGAGGGCATTGTACTTGTTATTATGCAATTCATTATCATAAGGCAAATGGATGTTTCTTTATTTACTGGTAGTTACTTGATACGAATTCTCCGGGAGAGGCGGATACGTATCGGTCGGAGTGTTTGTATGAATATTGTAGCGGAAGGCTTTTTACGATTTGGTTGTTTTTGGATGTATTTTGTGGGAATAATATCGGATATAACAATAAAAATATCGAACAAGAAGACTTGAACGATCAAGAACAAGGGTTTATCGAATTAGACCTATAACTCGATAAGGTGATTTCTTCCCAAGACCTATTGAGAATCAATCGGATTAATACTCGAAAACGCGTCGAATAAAAATCAAGTTTTGGTAAAAATCATTTACCAAGGATAGAAACACAAAGTGTGTTCTTTCACATTCAAATTCATAATACTCTCTATCCTATTACAAGGCTAAGTGAAGACTACTTATAGGAGTGAAGTCTTCAACTTAAGGAATCAAACAAAAAAATAAAATAATTCAAAGATTTATAAAATCTTTGAATAATCAAAACAAATCAAATAAAATAAGAAAAAGAAACATACATCATAAAACATGGGAACACAATCCCTAAAAGAGTAAAGAAAGGAAAAGAGAAGACAAAACACACAAAAATCAACAATAAAAAAAAGGTGGGTATTTATAGGACACGGCCGTGTCGCTTGACACGGCGGCGTGCATCTGGCGCGGTGACTCGGCCGTGTCCGGCGACACGGTCGCGACGCGGCAGAACGTCCGGCGACTCGTCAAGCGGTGACTCGGCACGGGCGCGGCGCTGACAAGGACGTTCGGCGTGGGCCCGATCGTGTCCTGGAACACGGTCGGGTCGTCTGGGCGGTCGGTTTTGGTTTATCCGGAAGAGTTCGACTCGACCGTGCCAGACAACACGGTCGAGTCCTGTGGGCAGTGACTTTTGCATTTCCGGACGAGTGCGGAACGGGCCGTGTCGGACGGCACGGTCGGGTCCGGCCGGCAGTGATCGGCATTTTCCGGCAGGTGCGATATTTTCTGGCAGGCTCGACATTTTCCGGCAGGCGACGACATTTTCCGGCAGGTTGTGTCATTTTCCGGCTTGTGTCCGTTTTCTCGCCTAAAAATGTTGCCGTACGTGCATGACGCGTTGTAAGGTCATTTACGTCGGTCCTTGCTTCGGTTTCTTTATTCGGACTATTCAATTCCGTATCATCCCCTCCTCCTTTAAAGGGAATTGTCCTCAATTCTGAACTCCCGTCGTTTCCAGATAAAATAGCTAAAACCTCTACGTACTTGATTTCGAAAATATCCGCAGTGCGTATATGGCCCAAAATCTTGAGACGGTAGGTAATAGGGGATCTCAGGGAATCACCAAACAAATAACTATCATTATTAATGAAATAATAATAATTATTCTGCGAGGTAATACTGATATCACGATATGAATCATCTTCTAACCGGGCATCCGAAATGGGAAGCATGGATAATTCCACATCGGGTTCCTCCTCCAGAATTGGAAACACTGATAATTCCATATCGAGTTCACCATCAAAAATGGAAAACACAGAATTTATTACGGAGTCCTCTTCATCAACCTGGTTCCTCATCAAATGTTGGCGGTCCGTCGCAATCTGACCAACTCTCCGTTTCAAAATTATTGGGCTCCCCCAATAATGGCCCATCACAAAATAATTTACTAACCTCAATTTGGTAATCATCCAAGACCATAAGTCCATCACCATAAACTGAGTCGATATAAAAATTGGGCTCAAAATTGTCGTTTTCTTTCAACCAACCAATTTTAGTCCCAAGCTCCATTTCGTCTTCCACATCTTTAAAAGGTCCGATTTGTGTGAATAATTCCTTCGACCCATCAATTCCGTTTTGGTCAATTTGACCAACACAACTGATTGGTTCATGTTCATAATAGCAAGTTCCAAGTTCGTCAATTATGGAAACATGGCTCAACTCACTTTCTTCATTGTATTGCGGCGTTGAAACCTCTGTCTCGTCTACTCCATCAAAAACGGTGGTAGGGACATCGTCTTCATCGAAAAATGGCTTTGCTGGAAATTCTTCGATGGGGATAAACCTTAGATCGTAGGTTGGTGGCGGGGTGGCGCCGAACTTCTACAATTTCCGGGGTGGTGCCGTTGGTGGATCGTGGCGGTGAGAATTTGTGGGGATGAATTTCTGAGTAAAGTGTTTTATGAATTTGTTCCAGTCTCTTAGTTTGGGTTTACCTTGGTGTAAACGACTAGTTTTCAATTTCTGCCACCAGGTCGAGGCGCGACCACGAAGGCGTTTGTTGCCAACGAGACTCGGAGGTCTACTGGAATTGAATTGTAGTTGAAAAACTCCTCACAAACGTGGAGCCAATCAACACCTGCTTCTGGATCGGAATGTCCCATGAACTCCGGTACGCTGTGTAATGCGTCGCGTAATATCGCCAAGAGATAAATATCGTTGAACTCCATTTGGTTGAAAGATCAAGAACCTTAACTGAATTAAGAAATTCAGGTGTGGTTTCCGATGACAAGAATCAAGAGATATTTTCTTCGACAAAAAAAAAATCTTTGAAGAAATCGCCCAAGGAGATGACCCTGGGCTCTGATACCACTTATGATACGAATTCTCCGGGAGAGGCGGATACGTATCGTTCGGAGTGTTTGTATGAATATTATAGCGGAAGGCTTTTTACGATTTGGTTGTTTTTGGATGTATTTTGTGGGAATAATATCGGATATAACAATAAAAATATCGAACAAGAAGACTTGAACGATCAAGAACAAGGGTTTATCGAATTAGACCTATAACTCGATAAGGTGATTTCTTTCCAAGACCTATTGAGAATCAATCGGATTAATACTAGAAAACGCGTCGAATAAAAATCAAGTTTCGGTAAAATCATTTACCAAGGATAGAAACACAAAGTGTTTTCTTTCACATTCAAATTCATAATACTCTCTATCCTATTACAAGGCTAAGTGAAGACTACTTATAGGAGTGAAGTCTTCAACTTAAGGAATCAAACAAAAAAATAAAATAATTCAAAGATTTATAAAATCTTTGATTAATCAAAAAAAATCAAATAAAATAAGAAAAAGAAACATACATCATAAAACATGGGAACACAATCCCTAAAAGAGTAAAGAAAGGAAAAGAGAAGACAAAACACACAAAAATAAACAATAAAAAAAAGGTGGCTGACCGTCGGACACGGGCCGTGTCGCTTGACACGGCCGCGGCGCGCATCTGGCGGCGGTGGACTCGGCCGTGTCCGGCCCGACGGTCGCGTCTGGCGAGGGCGTCGACAACGACTCGTCCGGCGATGACTCGGCACGCGGCGCGGCAAGGGCGTTCGGCGTGGGCCCGATCGTGTCGAGGGAACACGTTCGGGTCGTGCAGGCGGTCGGTTTTGGTTTATCGGAAGAGTTCGACTCGGCCGTGCGGACAACACGGTCGAGTCACGTGGCGATGACTTTTGCATTTACGGACCGGTGCGGCCGGGCCGTGTCGGGCGGCAGTCGGTCGTGGCAGTGATCGGCATTTTCCGGCAGGTGCGATATTTTCCGGCAGGCTCGACATTTTCCAGCAGGCGACGACATTTTCCGGCAGGTTGTGTCATTTTCCGGCTTGTGTCCGTTTTCACGCCTAAAAATGTTGCCGTGCGTGCATGACGCGTTGTAAGGTCATTTACGTCGATCCTTGCTTCGGTTTCTTTATTCGGACTATTCAATTCCGTATCATTACTGGCATTCCTAACTCGTAAATATATATAGAAACTAGTCCGTGTATTTGAGAGCAAAATATTCCACTCCTTATTGGATAAGGGGATCGGCACTGGAAAGGTTTATAGCTCAAATACTTAATCGTTCGCAAGTCGATGAAACTTGACTGGTTATTAAGTTTATGTGAAGACTTGTATGACGTGTTCTTTGACATGGAGAGTGCCTGTCGAACACTAATGGTTAGTGGGAGCACACATTATACGTATGCTAATTGGATTAGTATACTCGAACCGACTCACCCTCGATTCATCACACGGATTTCACTCAGGGACAGTCAATGACGGAATCGAAATGTTGTGATAGGTATTCGTGAACCTTCGACTTGAGGATTTAGTAGGGATGTGTTTGTGATGTTAAGATTTACATTAGAGTAGTTCAACCCTATAAATCGGAAGGCGGGGGTCAACCTCTACGTGCATCTTGACGGGCAAGTAGTAGGTCCTACTGAATACCAAGATATAATTTTTTTCTCCTGTTAGTGAACGGGTTACGTGTCCTATGCGGTTATTGGTAGATGAGATCATAAGTCTTTGTCCAAAGCAGTGGAGCTAGTTGTATTGGATACACGAGATCTCGATGATCTCGATTTGCATTAACTCATATATATCGTCAAGTACAAATAGGGTTTGAATTACCGTGACCCTATAACTTGATCGGGACATTTGAAAGAAGGGTTTATACGTATACTGGTATTCATGACAGAATGGTTTTTGAATGATCCCTATCATTCGTTCTCAGTTGGGGTATAGTGTAGGTGTAATATCTGGGGGCAAATTTTTTTTTTCGTGTTACTGCTGAGTTGTACGTATTCATTTGGAATTGTACAAATGTTGTATTATGTCATTCGTGTTTATTTAGGTGCTTGGATTGTGTTTCGTTCATTCGGGTTGAGAGTTTATGGAACAACTTGGTTGTCCACTTTGTTGAGCTAACGTACGTTAGCTTGTGCGCTTAATGTACGTTAGGCCTTCGGCATTACGTACGTTATTCTGTTCATGTTACGTACGTAATGAGAGGTAGGTGGAGGGAACCTTCCTCAGAGTCCACTTTCGGACAGTGGGTCCCAGGTATCTTTGATCCGATCGACTATTGCAGTCAACAGGTTCATTACGTACGTTAGGATGTGAGGCCTACGTACGTTATTCATGCAGCTTGTTAACGTACGTAAATGGTTGTTGTTTACGTATGTTAGGGTCTTCATATTTTTGGTCAGTCAGTTCTGGAATAGTATTACGTATGTTAAGTTGTTGGCATAGCGTACGTAAAGGTCCTTACATACGTTATGCTTTGTGTATAGCGTACGTAATGTGATTGTCAGGTTATATATCTTGGTTTCGTTTTTCATTTCTTCACGAACCATAATCGATTTCCTCTCTCTAGAATCGTCCCCCTGGATTTGTTCTTGATATTAAGTCTCTTCCAATGTGATTTTGATCATCCTAGCTTGGATTGAGGCTTGAGGTTGGAAGCTTTTCTTACTCCTTTGGTGTTTGGAGAGTTCATCTTGTTCTTCATGGGTAAGTATTCTTAATCTCTTGTTCTTCAAGTGATTTCCAAGTATGTTGTTGTTGTTGCCGTTTACTTCGTGTATTGATTCATTGTTGGAGTATATCATGATTCTTGATGAGTTTTTTGTTGGGATTCGGTGCCTAAAACGAAGGCCCAGCGGAAGCGGTAAAATGAAAATTTATTCGATCCAAATACCTACAAGGATCGATCGAGCTACGTATATACAAATATAAAACGAAACACAAGATGATACGAGGGACATACCCTTGTAGTCCGTTGATTAAATGGTATCCTTTTCTTGAGTTATTCCCCAAGCTTTAGTTGCTCTCCACGAATCCAATCCGCTTGAAGCTCTTGGATGATCCAACACCAAAATACCGCGTCTCTACTTGCCACGCTCCAGAGAAACAAACGGAATGACGATCACCTTGCTATCCTCCAAGGATACGGCTAGAGCTAGGATGATGAAGTTTTGATTATAACACTCTAGGTGTACACACTCTATATATCTTGAATTTTCTCCAAGAGAACTCAAGAACAAGGTGAAGAAGATGATGAAGACTTGAGAAGAATTATTTTCTCACTCTCTCTCTCTTGAACTTACAGGTGTGATTGTGTAGTAAGAGAAGGGAGTTAGTCTTCCTCTTATTCTTCTTTCTTTAAGACTCACCTACCCCCAAGATATCCCACATATCTCTTGTCCCCTAGATGCCTTATGTCATCGACCAATTAAGGTGGAGACAAGGACTAAGGAAAAGGGGAGGAAGTGGGCGGCCCATATAGAAGGAATGGAACGAGTCCGGCTCGTTTCGGACTCCCGTGAGTCCAAACAGATAAACTCCAATTCCGTTCCGATGTATTTATATCAATTAATTAATCCGATCTCATCCGCCAATAACCGCATAGGACATATAACTCGCTCACTAACGGAAGAAAGAATTCTATATTGGTATTCAGTAGGACCTACTACTTACCCGTCAAGATGCACGTCGAGGTTGAACCCCGCCTCCCGGTTTACAGGGTCGAACTACTCTAATGAAAATCTTGACGTTACAAGCACATCCCTACTAAATTCTCAAGTCAAAGGTTCACGAATACCTATCACAACCTTTCGATTATGTCATTGACTATCCCAAAGTGAAATCCGTGCGACAAATCGAGGGTGATTCGGTTCGAGTATACTAATCCAATTAGCATACCTATAACATGTGCTCCCACTAACCATTAGTGTTCGACAGGCACTCTCCATGTCAAAGAACACGTTATACAAGTCTTCACATAAACTTATCGCCCAGTCAAGTTTCATCGACTTGCGAACGATTAAGTATATGAGCTATAAACCTTTCCAGTGCCGACCCCCTTATCCAATAAGGAGTGGAACGTTTTGCTCTCAAATATACGGACTAGTTTCTATATGTATATTTACGAGTTAGGAATGCCAGTAACTACTAGTAAATAAAGAAACATTCATTGCCTTATATTAATGATTTACATAATTACAAGTACAATGCCCTCACTCAACATCCTCTGAATGGCATTCGAGGGCATACTCCTAACAATCTCTCACTTGCACTCAATGCCACACACTATGGTATCTAATACTCATGTTCTCCCGATGATGCTCCAAGGTAGTCTGAGAAAGTGGCCTGGTCAGTGGATCAGCGACGTTGTAGGCCGAGTCTACTCTGTGCAGCACAATGTATCCCTTGCGAACAAATTCTCTTACGAGATGATACTTCCTCTCAATATGTTTGGTGCTGTTGTGAAACCTCGGCTCCTTGGCCTGCGCTACAGCTCCGTCATTGTCGCAGTACAGCGGAACAGGTAGCTCAGCACATGGTATCACTTGAAGTTCTCCCAGCAACTTCTTAATCCAGAACCCTTCCTTGGAAGCCTCCGAGGCTGCTTGATACTCAGCCTGATATGTGGAATCAGCAGTCGCGCTATGCTTGGCGCTATGCCAAGATATTGCTCCTCCATTAATAGTAAAGATGTAGCCAGAAGTAGAAATTGAGTCGTCCTTCTGTCCCTGGGAGTCCGAATCAGTGAATCCCACCACATCCAATTCTCCACCGCCATACATCAGAACCATATCTCTAGTCCTTCTCAAGTACTTGAGAACGTTCTTGACGGCAGTCCAATGTTCCCTACCTGGGTTTTCCTGAAACCTACTCACCACGCTTACACCATGCGCAATGTCAGGTCTCGTACACAACATAGCATACATAAGGCTACCCACGGCCGAAGCATATGGTATGTTACTCATTTCCCATCGTTGTTCCTCACTTTGAGGACACATCTTCGAGGTGAGTTTTATTCCATGTCGCATCGGAAGGAACCCTCTTTTAGAATCATCCATCTTAAACCGCTTTAAGATCTTATCTATATAGAGGGCTTGGGAAAGACCTATTGTTCTCTTCGCTCGATCCCGGTAGAGCCGAATACCAAGAATATAGGTTTCTTCTCCCAAGTCTTTCATGGAGAAATTACTCGAAAGCCAAGCTTTCACAGAACTGGGCATTCTCACATCATTTCCTATTAGTAGAATGTCATCCACATATAGTACTAAGAATGTGATCTTGCTCCCACTAACCCTCTTGTATACACAAGGTTCCTCTTCATTTTGCACGAAGTCAAACTCTTTGACAACCTCGTCAAAATGAAGGTTCCAACTACGCGACGCTTGCTTCAGTCCATAAATGGAACGCTGAAGCTTGCACACTTTCTGAATATCGACCTCGGATACAAAGCCTTTAGGCTGTTCCATATAGATGTCCTCCTCGAGGAATCCATTAAGGAAAGCCGTCTTTACGTCCATTTGCCATATCTCATAATCGTGGTAGGCAGCTATAGCAAGCATCATGCGAATAGACTTGATCATGGCTACGGACGAGAAGGTATCATGGTAATCGATCCCTTCCCTTTGGATATAACCCTTTGCCACAAGCCTGGCCTTACAGGCGTCAACCTTGCCATCACCACCAGTCTTTCTCTTGTAGATCCACGTGATCCCAATAGGCACTATGCCCTTGGGGCGGTCTACTAGAGTCCAGACCTGATTGACATGCATCGATTCTATCTCAGCTTCCGTAGTTTCACGCCATTTCGTGGAGTCTACATCCACCATCGCTTGGTCATAGGTCGTTGGGTCGGTCTCTTGGCTATCACTTGGAACCTCATGGAGACCCAGCTCCTCCAAGTGAACAAGCCCATATCTCTCAGGTAAATGAAACACCCTTCTAGACCTACGAGGTGGTTGTACTTGTTTTTTAGAAGGTGTCTCCTTAGGAGTTTCACTATATTCTTCCAAGAAATACTTCTACCTGCTCCGCCTTCCTGAATGAACTCATCTTCCAGGAGTGTGCTTGTAAAGCAACAATGATCTTTCGATCTTCGGGCATGTAGAATAGATAACCCATCGTCCCAGATGGGAATCTAATGAAACGTCCCTTTGCGGACCTCGCTTCCAACTTTTCCACCTTAGTCTTCTTGACATAGGCGGGACATCCCCAAATCCTAATATGATTAAGACTTGGTTTACTGCCCTCCCACATCTCATGTGGAGTTTTAGGAATGGATTTGGAAGGACATCTGTTCAAGATGTAAGCGGTAGTCAGGAGTGCATACCCCCATAGGTAAATCGGTAAGTCAGTATAGCCCAGCATGGAACAGACCATGTTCAACAAGGTCCGGTTCCTTCTTTCTGACACACCATTTAACTGAGGAGTACCTGAAGGTGTTAGTTGTGAAACTATTCCATGTTCTTTAAGGAACTCGTCAAACTCCGTACTTATATACTCGCCACCTCAGTCCGACCAAAGTGCTTTGATATGATTACTAGTTTGTTTCTCGACTAGGGCCTTGAATTCCTGAAATTTCTCAAAGGCTTCGGATTTATGTTTCATTAAGTATACATAACCATACCTAGTATGATCATACGTAAACATAATGAAATATTGATATCCGTCACGTGCTGATTCAAAAGCACCACATACGTCGGTATGGATTAATTCCAGTCTATCAGCGGCTCTTTCAAAAGTCCCTGTGAAGGGGGACTTAGTCATTTTGCCTTTAAGGCAAGATTCACATGTAGGAAAGGGATCCGATCCCAATGGACCCATAACTCCATCTTTTTCCATCTTGTAAACCTTGGTCTGACCAACATGACCAAGTCTAAGATGCCATTTCAAAACTTGATTGGTTTCATCCCTACCATGTTTTCTAGTCATAGTATTCACAACTACTTTGTTGCTGAGATTTAGATGATACATTCCATTTAACAATGTAGCAGTACCCACTAGTTTATTTCTGAAATAAATTTTGCAGGAATCATCACCAATGAAAAATGAAAAGCCTTTTCGGTCCATGACCAGAATGGATACAATGTTTTTGTGCCCCTTGGGCAAAACAAGTACATCTTCTAAAGTCAAAACAAAGCCAGATTCTAAACCCAAAAGAAGTGATCCTATGTCGGTCGCGTCGACACTATGCCCGCTTCCGACTGTGATCATAACTTCTCCAGCTCCAAGCTTCCTACTTTGTTCCAGATCCCGATTCACGATACAAATATTAGAACTAGCACTAGAATCCAGCATCCAGGAAGTAGAAAATACAGTAGCAGAACAATTTGTTTCCAAACTAAAAGTTCTGTACCTGAAGTGCCATGAAGAATTGGACAGTCTCTAGCCCAGTGGCCCAGATCACCGCACTTGAGACAAGCGTCCTTCTTCTTCTTGTTCTTCGGAACCGTTGGGGCCTTGCCCTTGCCATTGAAGTCATTGACATGTGGTCGAGTCTGCTTCTTGGTCTTTTTCTTCTTATTCTTCAACCTCCGAGGTCCAGAAGAAATCACAAGAGCAGACTTATTCATCCGCAGAGTCTTGATCTGAGACTGAGCGGTCACAAGTTTGTTCATTAGCCCAGCTAAATTACATGCAATCTCATTGCAGTTTAAGTTCATAACAAACTGTGAGAAGGAATCAGGGAGAGACTGTAGGATAAGGTGGGTTTGGATAGAAGTATCCATTTTAAAATCAAGAGCCTCCAATCTCTAGATCATAGATATCATTTTGAGGATGTGTTCCCCAACCTTCTCACCTTCCTTCATCCTTGCACCGAACAGTTGCTTGGATATCTCATATCTAGCAGTTCTGCTGTGCTCACCATAAAGTTCGGTTAAGTGAGATAGAATCTGCCTAGCAGAAGTTATTTTCTCATGATCTCTCTGAAGCTCATTAGACATTACAGGCATTGTGATTTGGTATATAAAATAATATTCCTTGCATTTGAGAGCAGAAGTGTTTAGGGCTCGAATGCTTAATTGATTCGCAAGTCGATAAAACTTAACTGGGTAGTAAGTTTAGACAAGGTTTGTACAACGTGTACTCTGACATGTAGAGTGTCTGTCTCCACTAAGGATTAGTGGGATCACACGTTATAGGTATGCTAATAGGATTAGTATACTCGAACACTACTCACCTCGATTAGGTCGCATATATATCACTCAGGAAATGTCAATGACTGAATCGAAAGGTTGTGATAGGTATACGTGAACCTTTGACTTGAGGTTTCAGTAGGAGATGTGCTTGTGCAATCAAGTTAGTCATTACACTACAACAAAAAGAGGCATTGACAACGTTTTTATTAACAACATTTTTAAAAAAACGTTGCCATTTAGGTTTTCCACAACATTTATTTCAAAAACGTTGTAGTATTTCTATGTTGACAACGTTTATAAAAAAAACGTTGTGGTGACAGGAATAAACAACGTTTAATGAAGAAACGTTGCAGTGTAATACAACGTTTAATAGTTAAACGTTGTGAAAAATGATATAACAATGTTATTTTATAAACGTTGTATTATGGTTTCAGTAAAATCTTAATACAATAAACTAGAAAAAGGAAAAAAAGAAAAACAAAAAACGTAAAAGGTGAACGGCTTCCCCCCAAATCCCAAAAGCAACTTTTCTTTTTTTCGGCTTGTTCCCGACGGTTTAGGCAAGCTGAAGGAATGATTCTCGCTTAGCGCTTGTGCTAAGGAAGCTCCATATGTTGTTATCTTCCCCTCTCTATTTGTTGGTGTTTGTACTCTAAGCGCAAGGAATCGAGTAGGCTAGTACCAATTCCTCCACATCAGCAGACGCAGTCACGGGAGTTCTTAGGCGGCAGCGATACTGGTCGGAGGCGGCGCTGCGTCAGAAACTGTATCATCTCTCTTCCTTCCCCGTTCGTTCTCTCTCTCTCTGTGTGTGTGTGTGTTTCTCTCTCTTTTATATTATCTTGTGACATATATAATTCAGAAACTGAATTAATAAGCACCATTTTTTTATCAACTTGTAGAATTAATCAAGATGAAGGAGACTCAAACAAACCGCCCTATTATTTTATATATATTTAATTTTCTGAGTCCTATGCCACATCCGAATCCTACTTTTTACGATTTTCTTTGTGTCGGTGCTACCTAGGTTAAGCTTCATTAGATTGTATGCAAAACACTAACTTTGTATACGCAACCACTGGGCAACTCTCAACGACCGTGTACCATGATGACACTGCATTAAAGCAAAGAAATATTTTTCAATCGGACACCCAAATTGAAGTGCAAAGAGACAGAACTTTGAAAAGAGAGGGAATGGAAAGTTACAGAAAAGCTAATGGGTACAAAAACATGAGAATATGTAAAAAAGACAATGGGTGAGTTTGGAAGTTAGAGTTTGGGAAGAAGTTAGAGGTTTTGGGGGGGTCTTGAGAGGATTAACTAGTCAGATAAGTTGATTATGGTGTTTGGTTATGAAAGGATTAATAGAGCTCTTTAAACTCAAAACTCTATTGTAGAAAAAGTTGCTTTTTGGCTATTAGAGGTTTGAAGAATAGCTAGAGGATAGCTTTTTTTCCTCTCTCTATTCGTCTACAGATGTTCATGCTTTTTTTCTTTGATTTCTTTTATTTTTCACGCACTCTATTGTTGTGACTCAAAATTTATTTTCTTTCTTGCTAATAATCACAATTTTTCTTGGTTATTTTTACAATTAAAAACACATTTTAAAAATGATATTTTGCTTTCTTTTGTGATCTGATTTTCTTTTTTATGCGGATGTATGTTTGATGTTTATGTTTTTTTAGTCTTATCTGGGTCAGATGATCCTGGTTTTCTATTTACTTTAGGTCGATTTAACAAAAAAATCGAATTTGAAGGTCATAGAAATAATAATCTATGAGACAGTATGAACCATCAAACATACGGAGTTTAAATATTATTATCTCTGGTTTTCACATTTTTTTGTTAGCTTTGGGCTAGCAGTTAAGGTACAATGAGATGTACTAAATTATTAATTCTTCAAACTGTGCTAATATTATTATCTCTTGTAGTGTTCTCGGTGTACTCATAATTCATATCGATGGATAAATCGTGGGTGAATCTGCCCAGGTTTTCACTCTAAGCTTAAATAGTAGTTTCATAGCTGCTTGTTGTCTTATGCCAGCTATGTAATATGTATAATTTTGTTTGTAGGCCAACTGCTGCTTACAGGGAAGGAGTAAGAAATTTTGTAGCGATAAGTTTGGAAAGTCTAGGAAATCCCTCTAAAATTAGATGTCCTGTACTCGATGCGAAATTTGGATTACCGGTCTAGTGATGATGTAGTCTCGCACTTGGTTATATATGGTATGGATAAGACATACGATGTTTGGATTTTCACGGGAAGAACGTCTAGCACTTCCTCCAATAGGACATTTGATCTTGATGATATATCGATACATATAGGATGTTCATAGATGCACGTGTTAACGAGGAAATGATTCCAAATTATCTTGAAGCAATGGGAGATGAGGGGTTTTCAAAATTATTAGAAGATGCGAAACTCCCTTATATATGGGTTGTAGTGACTATACAAAGTTGGCGGACAGTTGTGCTTTTCAAACATAAAGCCGTTAACGGCATTTCGACAAAGCATTTCTTGATCTTCTCAAAATTTCAGTCACATGTTGCCAGAAGAATGTACTTCCTAGTTCCATATATCTTTAAAAAAATTACTTAAGAGCTTTGACTTGGGTTATGAAAAATACATGCATGTGCTAATGATTGTTGTTTATTTAGAAAAGACTTGTGAGATCTAGACAATTGTCCAAGGTGTGGGAAATCCAGTGGAAAGTGGTAGGAAAAGAAGATGAGCGTAAAATTAAAAGGGGGTACGGCCAAGGTATTGAGATACTTTCCTATTATTCCCGATTTAGAAGGATGTTCGAGATCATTAGATAATTGAACAATTATTGTGGCATAGCGATCATCATAGTAACGATAACAAAATGCGACATCCTGTTGACTCGCCACAGTGGAAGTCTATTGATAGTAGGTGGCCTTGTTTTTCATCTGATCCTAGGAATTTAAGACTTGGACTTGCCACAGATGGATTTAATCCTTATAGTAATCTTAGTTCTACACATAGTTGTTGGCCCGTGATGCTTGTTAATTACAACCTCCCCCCTTGGCTGTGCATGAAAAGGGAAAATATGATGTTAACTTTGCTAATCCCTGGTCCAAGGCAACCAGGAAATGATGTTGATGTATATTTAAGGCAATTGATTTAAGATTTGAAAGAGTTATGGATAAGTGGGGTTGAGGTGTACGATGCATTTACGAAGAGCATTTTCAATCTGAAGGTTATTCTCATGTGGACGATTAATGGTTTTCCGGCTTATGGAAATCTAGTTGGGTGTACGACTAAGGGTAAGATGGCATGTCCTATTTGTGGTGCTAATACTTGTTCAATTTATCTACCTCACAGTCACAAGTGTGCGTATATGGGTCATCGACGGTTTCTTATACCCAATCATCCTTACAGAAAGAAGAAGAGTTGGTTTGATGGAACCCATGAGAAGAGGGGGAAACCTCATATATTGTCTGGTTCTGAAATTTTAGCAGTTGTTAATGGGATTGAAAATGATTTTGGAAAATGGGATGAAATGAGCAGTGATGAAGAACCGAGACAAGGAAGGGCAAAAGTTAAGAGAAAGAAGAAAAGGAGGAGGAAGATTATAAAGAAAGTTAAGGTCCTGAATTGGAAGAAAAAATCAATTTTTTTTGAGTTGCCATATTACGAGGTATAACAAATTTTGTGCTTTAATGTTAATTCAATATAATGATATAGTTAATAGCTAGCTGATAGCTAATAAAATATCTTATTTTTAGCATTTGTTGGTACGTCACTGTTTGGATTTAATGCACATAGAAAAAAATTGTGGTGAGAGTTTACTGTGCACTTTGCTTGATATAAAAGGAAGATCAAAAGATGGCCATAGTGCTCGTAAAGACATGGAAAGTATGGGAATTCGGCCAGAGTTGCACCCAAGACTTGATGAGAATAGTAAGTTAGCCCTTCCACCAGGCCAACATACGTTAACAAATTCTGAGATAGAGACATTTTATTGGCCACTAAGAAATTTGAAAGTTCCCGACGGGTATAGCTCTAATATTGCAAACAGTTTTGCACAGAATGACAAGATACTTGGACTCAAGTCCCATGATTACCATGTATTGATGCAACAGTTATCGCCGGTCGCATTGAGAGGACTTCTACCAAAAGGGCCAAGAAATGCATTACTTCGTTTCTGTTCATTTTTCTATGATATAAGCCAAAGAGTGGTTGATGTTGAAAAAATTGAAGCTGCAGAACACGAGATAATTGATACATTGTGCATGCTTGAAAGATATTTTCCTCCTTCATTCTTTGATATTATGATTCACTTGACAATACATTTAGGCCGAGAAACTCGTCTTTGTGGATCAAATCAATTTCATTGGATGTACCCATTTGAAAGGTATTTGATATCCATTTATTATCTGGTAATAGGCTTGAATGATATTTTCCTTCCTAATTTATATCCAATATTTTTAGATTTATGAAACCGTGCAAGGAATATGTTAGAAATTCTGGACGACCCGAAGGATGCATATGTGAAGGCTATCTTGCCGAAGAATCCATACGATTTTGTTGTGAGTACATTAAGGAAAGTTGTGCACTATTTGAAACACATAAACGCAATGAGGAATACCAAAATGAAAACCCATTTGAAGGACGACCAATTTCTAAAGGAGAGCATACTACATTGTCTAATGAAGACATGCAAAATGGTCATCGATATGTGTTGTTTAATACGGCAGAAGTGGAACCATATGAAGTGTAAGTTTAAGTTATATGCAATTTTGTCTAGTTTGTTTCTTAGGAATATTTTCACATTATTTGTTTTTAGGATGCATATGGAAGAGTTGAAGATGTTACATACTGATCTATCCGATGATCAACTTTCAAAGATGCATTCACACACTTTCTCTAGTTGGTTTACAAAAAAGGTTTTTTTACATATTATTTGGACTTTATTAGTTTATACATTGTGAATAAGTATGTTATTTATTTAAAATAAATATACAGGTTAAAGACCAAATAGCCTCAGGCGAAGTAGAAGTTCCTGAAACAATAAAGTGGTTATCATATGGGCCTAGAAGGCAAGCGCTCTCATATTCTGGCTATATAATAAATAGTCGTCGATTTCGTACCAATGACACCGAAAACTCCACATAGAATAGTGGTGTTTCACTTGAAGCAACTACAATACGTCAATCTGGTCCAAATGACAATTGCCAATCTAGTAGCAACACAATACGTCATTACGGGATCTTGCGTAACATTATAGTGTTGGACTATCTTATGTTTCAGATTCCCTTATTTAAGTGTGATTGGGCAAATATCTATCGTGGAGTGAAGGTTGAAGATGGATTTACATTAGTCAACTTTGCTCAATTTCAAGATCAATTTAAAGGAGATCCTTTTATACTAGCAACGCAAGCCTTACAAGTATTCTATTGAAGAGAAAGCAAAACATCTAATTGGCAAGTTGTTGTCAGACCACCACCAAGGGGCTATCATGATATGGAGATCTATGATAAGAGTGATGATGAGAATAATGAATTGTCGTGTAATCCACTTGATGTATCTTTGCTTGATAAAACCGATGATTGCCAAGATAGTACTTGCGCAAGAGTGGGATGTGATGACAAATTGGTATATTTGATAAGTATTTATGTTATTATGACTATTTTTTCTTAATTATAGTGTCATTATGTTTGTTTATTACATTACTTGTACTAACATATTTACAAAATTATTTGATTGCTTTTCTTCCATATAACAGGTAGAGGCTGAGTAGGAGGATCTTTAGATAACTCTATCAAAGTTTGTCGACGTGATCACAATGGGTAATGATGGGATAGAGGTAAGAGATAGTGTTACCATAATGATTTTACATGTGTATGTCATTGTTTTTAGTTATAAAATATATACTCTCTCCGTCCCAAATGCTAACAATAGTGTCATTATGTTTGTTTATTGCATTTTTTCAAAGCAGATTTTAAAATCAGTTCCATGTCCAAAATAGAAAGGGGATTTTTCAATGCAGATTTTTCACAGTAGACACTGAAAATCAGTTCCATGTCCCAGATTTTTCAATGCAGATTTAAACAGTACACTGTGAAGATTTTTCAATGCAGGTTTTTTGTGCATATGTCATTGTTTTTAGTTATTAAATATATATACGTACATATATTGTGTTTACTAACTTTACAATGATCTATGTGTTAGGAATATGCCCTCGAATGCCACTCAGAGGATGAGAGAGTGAGAGCAATTGTATTGTAATTATGAATATTATATTTAATAAGGCAATTATTATTTCTATATTATTGTATATCACTGGCATTGTGATTTGGTATATAGAATAATAGTCCTTGCATTTGAGAGTGAACATTCTACTCCTTATGGAGATAAGGAGATAGGCACTAGAAGTGTTTAGAGCTCGAATGCTTAACTAGTTCGCAAGTCGATAAACTTAACAGGACATTAAGTTTTAATAAGACTTGTATAACTGATGCTAAGATGTGTGCACGTCTTGATAGCATAGTTATAAGTATATTGGTGGGACCAGTATACTCGAACATGACTCATACTCGATTCAGTCACACGGTATTCACTCTCGGAGAGTCGATGACGAATCGAAAGGTTGTGATAGTATACGTGGACCTTTGACTTGAGGGTTCAGTAGAAGATGTGTCTGTGACGTTTAGTTTGTCATTAGAGTAGTTAGACTCATTTGCTTAATTGCTGAGTCGACCTCGAAGTGCGGACTATATGGGCAGGTAGCAGTCTTTGCTGAACGCTAAGAAAGGATTCTATCTCCTGTTAGTGAGCAGGCGAATGTCCTATACGGTTAATGGCAAATAAGATCATAAGTCTTTGGCCAAAGCATTCTGATATAGTCGTATTAGATACACTATTAATCAGTCGGTTTTGATTTGCATTAACTCATGTATAGAGTTTAGTCAACAGTAGGGTTTGACTTTACCGTGACCCGAAGACTTGACCGGGACATCTGATGAAGGGTCTATACGTATATAGTATTCACGACATAATGGTTCTGGAATAATTCGTTCATTCGTTCTCAGTCGGGGTTTACAGTGCGGCCCGCTAGGCTGGCTAAGTGATGCTCGCACTCATTGGTTCCTCCCAATGCCGGCTGAGACGAACCTACGGAGTCGCGCAATAGGATCATTGATGGATAAATGTGAATTAATAATCTCTCTTATAATATTAGATATTAGATATCTAAGTTTGATTTATCGGATAAATCAAATAGCGGTCTTATGAATTGTAAGTAGGTTACTGGGTGATTACTTTAATTCATAAATTATATTTCTTAGAGAAATATATATTTGTGTTTGATATAATTAATTAATTAGATTAATTAATTAGTCCAAACACATTGGAAATAAAACGGATTCGTTTGACGAACATCCGATACACGACGGATTCGTTTTGACAAACATCCAGTACACGAGCCGAGTAAATTCGACCCGTCTTCTTGGAAATTTCCCTTAAGGCCGTCCCCCTCCCTCTCTTGTCTCTTTTAAACTTATTTTATGTCACTAGGTGACATATGTGAGGTGTATTTGATACCCTCAATCATGTGTTAAAGGAAGACTTTCATTTTTTTATAAATAAAAGTCTTTAAAAAGGAGAGAGGACAACTTCTTCTTAAAATGAACTCAAAATTACGAATTTGAGTGAGAGAATAAGGTTGAAAACTTCATCTTGATCTTAGCGACAAGATATAAGAAGAATACGTTGAGAGAGAAAATTCCTACAAGCTTCCCTAGCCGTATTCTTGAAGAAAGGAAGCTTGTCGATTTTTTCATCAAGTTCCGGCGTGTGAAGTAGAGGCATCTTGCTTTAGGTGCTTGGAACGAAGGGCTCTTCATCATCATCATCATCATCATACGAAGGTTTTTCAGAGACATCATAGGTATGGGACTTTGATTCCTTGATCTTCGTATTTTCTTTTCGTATATACGTTACTTGATCGATCCTCTTAGGGATTCCGTTATTCTTCCGCTGTGTTTATTTTCTGTGGAATCCCAACAGTGGTATCGGAGCGAGGTCAAATATATCGTATATACGATCATCTTTGCATTTGGAATGTTATTTGATGATGTTTATGATTTAGAATCATAATAGATATAATCGAAGAAATTTAATCGTTCGTAGTAAGTCAAGTTTCGACTATTTTATGTGAATTACAAATCTGAAATATTTGATTTTTGTTGATTTATAAGTTCTTCATGAAGTTAAGAAACTTTTCGTTTTGGAAGCGAGTCGAAAAAATGAGAAAAACGGGGGTTAAACACAAATACCGCATGAAGACGCAGCTGCCGGCAGCTCTTCGGATCTTTGCTGACGGCCGAGAGTGACTCGGTAGGCTCATGGTAGTCGGCCCACTGCCGGCGATGGCGAAGTGACTCGGTCAGGCGATTCTCGGGTTTTCGGCCCGATTTTGAATCGGGCCGTGGTGGGATCTTTGGATTTTCCGGGACTCCATTTTTGTGTTTATATTTCGTTGTAATAATTTTCGAAATTTAAATTGGATTTAATAAAATATTTGGAATATTTTTTTATTAAGGGAAATTATTAGACGAGAATATTGTTTTGGCCGGATTACTTTGAACGGATTAAAATGACGATTATAAATATTAATTTGATTAATATTGTAGAAATTAAATAGATTAATTTTTATATTAATTGGATTAATATATTAATTGATTATTTAATTTCATTTACCGTTACATATTGTATGGAAATGCCTTATGTGATGGTGATATAGCTCGTGGACATAGTTGTTGATTTGTTCGATTCGATATGGTTGTAAAGGCCATTTTGAGCCTATTTATTTTTACTAGAAAATATGTATTATAGGACGTATTGTTCAATGATGTAATTATTCATATGGCTATGACGAAAACCGAAGACGACCGACTAGAAGACGAAGAATCAATACTGTATTTTTCCTTTCTTTATTTGGCTTGGCCCAATACTTAGGAAAAAGTCCATGAGCTATATGTTGGTAGTAACTAGGTTGCTATTTATTGTTTTTCATTTTGAATGATTGACAAACCACAAACCGCGCTTATAAACGGATTAATGTGCAAAGTGTAACATATAATCGCGTTAATACTCTCACTTACAAACACTAAGTTATAAAGGTTATGAGGTTTCCTACCCTCCGCCAAACTCATGGAAAATTGAAATCTAAACCGGAATATTATTCTTCCGAGTATGTCGGGGTAATATTTTTGGGGAAAGTTGATAAATTCCTAGAGTGCATTAGATGCCTTTGGTTGTGACAAATCAAACCCCTATAAACCGTATGGGTTGCCGGGTAAGATTCAATTGTCAGACTGATAGGAGTTGACGGTTTAAACTTAGATAGTTCAACGAGCCATAGAAACCGAATGGGTTGAGGGCAAGTGAACTAGGGGTAAAAGAAGATCGAATCATCCATTAGATGGGTTGGTATTAGACACCACTTTATAAAGAATAATAGAATATAAACCGTATGGGTTGCCCTCTATTAAACTTTGTAAAGAAATCGATCACCACTATGAAGTCACCCAAGGCTTCCGGATTTAACATGGGAGTGTGTAAATGCCGATAAAATAGTGGGAGCCGAGTTATGAATAAACAAAGTCCTTAAATTCTTTACTCGGATCATAATTAAACAATCACTAACGAATCTCATATTATTCTCTGCAGTTAACAAAACTCTCAATATGACAATGAACCCACTCGCTATACTACTTGAAAAGAACGTCCTGGTAGTCCGAACTATGTGGATCGGCCGGAACTTGAGGATTGTCCTAACTATGGAAATCTTTGGGATACGTCTTGGGCGGACATCCCAGCGGCTCCTGCAAGAACCCGAGCCAATCAGGAAGATGTCGATGCCCATGAGAAATGGGTAACAGACGACATAAGAGTGCGAGGGTACATGTTAGGCTCAATGACCAATGAGCTTCAACGTGCCCATGAAAAGATGACGTCTTCACGAGCCATCTTAGCGCACTGGCCGAGCTCTATGGAGAGCATAGCGAACCGCTAGATATGAGATATCAAAGCAATTATTCGGCGCGGGATGAAGGAAGGAGAGAAGGTTGGGGACCATGTCCTCAAGATGATCTCGATGATTGAGAGATTGGAAGCTCTTGATTTTCGGATGCATGCATCTCTCCAAACCGACCTTATCCTGCAGTCACTTCGACTCCTTTTCCCAATTTATCATGAACTTCAACCGCAATGAGATTGCATGTAACTTAATCAGGCTAATGAACAAGCGACGACCGAGTCTCGGATGAAGACAAAGGGAAAGGAAGTTGCACTTGTGATTTCTTCTAAGACTTGGAAGTCCAAGAATAAGAAGAAAAAGAACAAGAAGCAGTTAGGTCCGATAGCCAAGATCGACAAGGAAAGGGGCAAGGCCCCAATGGTTCAAAAGAGCAAAGGGGCCAAGAAAACGGATGTATGCCTCAACTGCGGTGAGCTAGGCCACTGGAAGAGGTATTGTCCAAAGCTTGACCGTAATGCACCTTCAGGTACGGAACTACTAGTTTTAGAAACAAATTGTTCTGTAACTGTATATTCTACTTCTTGGATACTTGATTCCGGTGTGAGTTCTCACATTTGTACAATGAATCAGGATCTGGAACGAAGTAGGAAGCTGGATTCAGGGGAGGTGATGGTCACTGTCGGAAGTGGGCATAGTGTCGAGGATTCTGATATCGGATCCCTTATGTTGGATTTAGAATCTGGTTTTATTCTCACTTTAGAAGATGTACTTGTTTTGCCCAAGGGGCACAAGAATATTGTATCAATTCCGGTCATGGACCGAAAGGGATTTCACTTCTTTATTGGAGATGGGTCCTGTCGTATTTATTTCAGAAATAAATTGGTTGGTACTGCTACATTATTAAATGGTTTATACCATTTATATTTAAAGAATTAGACAAGTGTGAACACTATAACTAGGAAGCGTGGTAGGGATGAAACGAACCAAGCACTTAAGTGGCATCTTAGACTTGGTCATATCGGTCAGACCAAGGTTCATAAAATGGAGAAAGATGGGCTTACGGGTCCATTGGGATCAGATCCCTATCCAACTTGTGAATCTTGCCTTCAAGGCAAAATGACTAAGTTACCCTTCGCGGGGACTTTTGAAAGAGCTGCTGAAAAACTTGGATTGATCCATACCGACGTCTGTGGCCCTTTTGAAGTGGCACGAGACGGCTTTCACTATTTCATTACATTCACTGATGACCATACCAGGTATGGATTCGTGTACTTAATGAAACATAAGTCTGAAGCTTTTGATAAATTCAAGGAATTTAAAGCCCTAGTTGAAAATCAAACAGGTAACCATGTTAAGACTCTTCGGTCAGACTGGGGTGGTGAGTACATGAGTACCGAATTTGATGAGTTCTTAAAAGAACTAGGAATAGTGTCACAATTCACTCCTCCAGCTACTCCACAATTAAATGGTGTATCAGAAAGAAGGAGCCGAACCTTGTTGGACATGGTTCGCTCCATGCTTAACTATACTGATCTACCGATTTATCTATGGGGTTACGCGCTCCTTACTGCTGTGCATATCTTGAACAGATGTCCTTCCAAATCCGTTCCTAAGACTCCCCATGAGATGTGGAGAGGTAGGAAACCAAGTCTTAATCACATTAGGATTTGGGGATGCCCTGCTTATGTCAAGAAGACTAAAGTAGAGAAATTGGAAATTAGGTCTGTGAAAGGTCGTTTCATAGGATATCCAGGGGATTCCATGGGATATCTATTCTACATGCACGAAAATCATAGGATCATCGTTGCTATACAAGCACACTTCCTGGAAGATCAGTTTATTCAGGAAGGAGGGGCAGGTAGAAATATTTCTTTGGAAGAAATAAAAGAAACACCAAATGAGACACCTATGCAAGATATAAGAACCGAACCTTCTGAAATACAAATACAACCTCACAAGTCTAGTAGAATTTATCAATTACCTGAGAGGTATGACTATCTGCATCAAGAGGAACTAGGTGTCCATGAGATGATAGAAAGTAGTCAAGAGAATGATCCTTCTACATACGACCAAGCGATGGTAGACGTTGACTCCACCAAGTGGCAAGAAGCTATGGAAGCTGAGATAGACTCAATGCATGCTAATCAGGTCTGGACTTTAGTAGATCGTCCTAAAGGCATAGTGCCTATTGGAAACAAATGGATCTATAAGAGAAAGGCGGTGGAGATGGCAAGGTTGATACCTATAAGGCCGGGCTTGTGGCAAGGGTTATTCCCAAAGAGAAGGAATCGATTACTTGAGACCTTCTACTTTGTAGCTATGATTAAGTCTATTCGCATGATGCTTGCTATAGCAACCCACTTAGATTATGAAATATGGCAAATGGATGTGAAAACGGCATTCCTAAATGGATTCCTCGAGGAGGAGATTTATATGGAATGACTAAGGGATTCATATCTCAAACCAATATTCATAAAGTATGCAAACTTCAGCGTGCCATTTATGGACTGAAGCAAGCTTCACGGAGTTGGAATCTTCGTTTTAACGAGACAGTCAAAGAGTTTGATTTTGTCCAAAATGAAGAAGAGCCCTGTATGTACAAGAAGGTTAGTGGGAGAAAAATTGTGTTCTTAATACTATATGTAGATGACATTCTACTTATAGGAAATGACGTAGGAATGCTCAATTCTGTGAAAGCTTGGCTTTCTAAAGAGTTCTCAATGAAAGACTTGGGAGAAGCTACCTATATTCTGGGTATTCATCTCTACCGGGATAGAGCGAAAAGAATGTTAGGTCTTTCCCAAGCCCTATACATAGAAAAGATCCTGAAGCGATTTAGGATGGAAGATTCTAAAAGAGGGTTTCTACCTATGCAACATGGTACAAAACTTTCCTTAGAGATGTGTCCTCAAAGTGAGGAAGATAGAAAGGAAATGAGCAAGGTACCTTATGCTTCGGCAGTAGGTAGCCTTATGTATGCATTGATTTGCACTAGACCGGACATTGCCTATGTTGTGAGCGTAGTAAGTCGGTTTCAGTCAAATCCAGGGCAGGAACATTGGACTGCTGCAAAGAACATTCTTAAGTACCTAAGGAGGACTAAAGACTTGGTTCTTACATACGGCGGTGGAGAACTAACAGTGATGGGTTATACAGACTCAGATTTTTCGGGGGACATGGATGCTCAGATGTCCACATCAGGGTATATCTTTACTCTGAATGGTGGGGCAGTTTCTTAGAGAAGTGCCAAGCAAAGTTCGACTGCTATCTCTACATGTCAAGCCGAATATCAGGCAGCCACGGAGGCTGCTAAAGAAGCTTTTTGGATAGAGAAGTTCACTGAGGAACTTCAAGTGGTTCCTAACGCAGAGAAGCCCATGACACTGTTTTGTGACAACGACGGAGCTGTTGCACAGGCTAAGGAGCCTAGGGCTCACCACAACACCAAACATATTGCGAGAAAATATCATTTTGTTAGAGAAATGGTTCGGGATGAGAATGTTACACTGCAGAGAGTAGACACAGCAAATAACGTTGCTGATCCGCTTACCAAGCCACTATCTCAGAAGGTCTTAGAGAGACATCTGGAGAGTATGGGTATTAGATACCATAGTTTGTGGTATTGAGTGCAAGTGGGAGATTGTTAGGAATATGCCTTCGAATGCCACTCAGAGGATGAGAGAGTGAGAGCAATTGTATTGTAATTATGAATATTATATTTAATAAGGCAATTATTATTTCTATATTATTGTATATCACTGCATTGTGATTTGGTATATAGAATAATAGTCCTTGCATTTGAGAGTGAACATTCTACTCCTTATGGAGATAAGGAGATAGGCACTAGAAGTGTTTAGAGCTCGAATGCTTAACTAGTTCGCAAGTCGATAAAACTTAACAGGACATTAAGTTTTAATAAGACTTGTATAAGCGATGCTAGGATGTGTGCACGTCTTGATAGCATAGTTATAAGTATATTGGTGGGACCAAGATACTCGAACATGACTCATACTCGATTCGATCACACGGTATTCACTCTCGGAGAGTCGATGACGAATCGAAAGGTTGTGATAGTATACGTGGACCTTTGACTTGAGGGTTCAAGAGAAGATGTGTCCGTGACGTTTAGTTTGTCATTAGAGTAGTTAGACTCATTTGCTTAATTCTTGAGTCGACCTCGAAGTGCGGACTATATGGGCGAGTAGCGATCTTTCTTTGAACGCCAAGAAAGGATTCTATCTCTGTTAGTGAGCGGCGAATGTCCTATACGGTTAATGGCAAATAAGATCATAAGTCTTTGGCAAGCATTACGATATAGTCGTATTAGATACACTATTAATCGATCGGTTTTGATTTGCATTAACTCATGTATAGATTTTAGTCAACAGTAGGGTTTGACTTTACCGTGACCGAAGACTTGACCGACATCGATGAAGGGTCTATACGTATATAGTATTCACGACATAATGGTTACGGAATGATTCGTTCATTCGTTCTCGATCGGGGTTCTGATGCGGCCGCGAGTGGCTAAGTGATGCCGCACTCATTGTTTCCTCCCAATGCGGTGAGACGAACCTACGAGTCGCGATAGGATCATTGATGGATAAATGTGAATTAATAATCTCTCTTATAATATTAGATATTAGATATCTAAGTTTGATTTATCGGATAAATCAAATAGCGGTCTTATGAATTGTATGTAGGTTCTTGGGTGATTACTTTAATTCATAAATTATATTTCTTAGAGAAATATATATTTGTGTTTGATATAATTAATTAATTGGATTAATTAATTAGTCCAAACACATTGGAAATAAAACGGATTCGTTTGACGAACATCCGATACATGACGGATTCATTTGTGAACATCCGATTACAGCCGAGTAAATTCGACCCGTCTTCTTGGAAATTTCCCTTAAGGCCGTCCCCCTCCCTCTCTTGTCTCTTTTAAACTTATTTTATGTCACTAGGTGACATATGTGAGGTGTATTTGATACCCTCAATCATGTGTTAAAGGAAGACTTTCATTTTTTTTATAAATAAAAGTCTTTAAAAAGGAGAGAGGACAACTTCTTCTTAAAATGAACTCAAAATCACGAATTTGAGTGAGTGAGTAAGGTTGAAAACTTCATCTTGATCTTAGAGACAAGATATAAGAAGAATACGTTGAGAGAGAAAATTCCTACAAGCTTCCCTAGCCGCATTCTTGAAGAAAGGAAGCTTGTCGATTTTTCCATCAAGTTCCGGCGTGTGAAGTAGAGGCATCTTGCTTTAGGTGCTTGGAACGAAGGGCTCTTCATCATCATCATCATACGAAGGTTTTTCAGAGACATCATAGGTATGGGACTTTGATTCCTTGATCTTCGTATTTTTCTTTTCGTATATACGTTACTTGATCGATCCTCTTAGGGATTCTGTTATTCTTCCGCTGCGTTTATTTTCTGTGGAATCCCAACACTATGCAGAGTTCAAGAAAGGGGAGCAGGCGCTTGAAGAAAATACATTTAGCATCGGTTGCAATTTCGCAACAACAAGGGAACGAATGCATTCGAATTTGTGAAAGAGGGTCGAATCCCTCTCCTGAACGTGTTTCTACTGAAGTTCCTAATGAATATACCTGTGCAGAGCAGTTGGTTGAAGAACAAGAAGCATTGGGAAAGAAAAAAAGAGGCCCAACAAGGTTGAGAGAGTTATGCTCAAATCCTACGGAACTAATAGAGGTGGATTTCAATGAAAGAGGACAGCCTATCGGTGAGCATTCCGAGTGGTTATCTTCATTCTTGGGTGCTTTAGCACGACAATTTGTACCAGTCAATATTGATGATTGGAGGAAAGTTCCTAATGAAACAAAGAAAGATTTGTGGACATGTGTTAAGGTAATGATAATATATTTAATTGGGTTTGAACATAAAAATTAAAGTGTACATGTTCCCTTGTTTGTGATATGATGTTTATGTACAGGGGAGATTCAAGATTGATGACATGCACGAGAAGCTTATTATTCAACAAATGGGCACTCGTTAGAGGCAGTCTAAATCGAAGCTGATAGAATCTCTTAGAGATGCATCAAAAATGCGAGATAAAGAGTCAAAATTTGCAGCCCTTAAACCAGATAACATATCTCTTGAAGAGTGGAGCACTTTTATCGCAGAAAAGTTATCAAATGAATTTGAGGTAAATTCGTTTTTATAATTAGTTTAGGTTGTATATTTTTTGTTTGTAACATAAGAAATGGCGTAGGTGAAGAGCAAAATGTATAAGGAGATTAGGGCGAACAATCATGCCCCACATACAATGAGTCGGAAGGGGTATGCTCGACTAGAGGATGAAATGGTAACTTTCTATAAATTGATCAATACTCCTTCCATCCCACCTCACGTGATTATTACATATTTTTAGTTTTGTATTTTAACTTAAATAGTACTTATTCTTTTTAGAGAAAGGAGAATCCAGAAAAGCCTCTAAGGAGAGAAGATATTTGGTGTAAAGCACACACTAAAAAGAATGGTGAAGTACCAACTCCATTTATTGCCGATTGTGTGGTAAGTGACATTTCAACTAAATCATACTTTATTTTTTTACTCCCTCCGCCCAAAATGCCAATCTTTTATGTCATTATTACGAATGAACTTTGAGTAATTATTTTAGGTTGATTTAACTATCCTATTAAAAATACAAAAACTTGTTATTGATATTATAATCAAATCAATCCATGTTTATTTCTCAAAGTTCAATTATAGTAACAATAAAGAAAAAATAGAAGATTATTTTGGGACGGAGGGAGTATTTTGCCTAATCTATCATTTAACACTTGTTTGTTTACTAATTTTCAAGAGTAAAATACAAGAGATCACATCCACTCAAACCTCCCATTTGACATCAATTAATGAGGACGCACTCTCTAAAATACTCGGGCCCGAGAGAAATGGAAGAGTTAGAGGGATGGGATTTGGTATTACCCCATCAAAAATAGGTATCCACATGAATAGTTCAAAGAAAGTCCAAGCACTTGAGAATCAAGTTTGAGCGAATAAAAATGGAGAAGTTTGAACATTTAGAAAATGAAATGGCGGAGATGAGACACTTTATGCGTATGCAGGCAAGTATTTTGTAGTCAAGCACATTGTTTTTAGAGTTATTTATAGTTTTCACTTACATGTTAACTCGTGATTGTTCCTAGGGTTTCGCGTCAAAGGAGAAAGCAAATTCAAAGATGGCCTCTCCGCATTTGCATAGTATTGGTTCAAGGGAAAATTTGACTGGGAAGTCACCCACTCCGTCGTCACATAATGGTAGCTCTAATGTTTGTGATTGTTATGGTTCAACTTCAAGAGATGCCCGTACAAGTGTCACTGTTGATCGCAAATGCAAATTATTGGATTGGCGAAAGAAGGTTCTTGCTGAAGCTACAATTGCATCCACGGATCCTAATGCTATGGTGCACGGTGTTCCCGTTGGAAATGATGCTTGGAAGGTTTGGGTTCAAGTAGCTTTGGTTCCTAATGCTGATTTGTGGAGGCCTAACTCAGATATGTCAGTCATCGCGGATGCAGTTGGGAGTACGACCGCATGGCCTAAGGAATTCGTTTCTTTTAATTAGTTAAGAATCTTATGTCTGGACTTCTATTTCGGATTTCTATTTTGATGCACAATATGTGTCCTATGTTGGTTTATTGCTAAACATTTAGAACTTGGTATTACTTGTTTTTTAAGATGTTTGCCCGACTTATTAACTAACCCCTTTTTAACTCCGCCAATGCAATTGTTGTATATTGCATTGTATTGCCGGTCCCAAGCCCGGATAAAGGAGGAGGGGAAAGGTATGTCAGGCATATAAATCAAGGGTCAGTTCCATGGTTATAGGTAATTGATATTACACCTTCTTACTGAATTTGCTGTGATCTATGCTATCTATATCCGTGTTCTAGGCAAATATATCAAAATCCTCTCGACAATATTTGTTCATTTTGGACTTCGGTACGTTATCTGGTTTTTGTATTTTTAGATTTTTTTCTTTCTCGACATTACAGTTGCAATTTATCATGCTTGCAAGTATAAAATATGAACATATTTATCTCTCTTTATCAGGGCAACTTATAAGGATGGTATGATGGAGCATGAACCAAAAGCATGTGCAGCTGTTAAGGGTACTCAAATCATGGTATGCATCTTAATTCGTATCTTCATGCCATGTTTTCCCAATTCTATGAGTATTTTTACAACACTGATTTTAGACCTTTAAGATTTGAAGTGATTATGTTTTTGGAAAATGAAAAAGATATAAAGGACCAAAAATAAAAAATAAACCAAGTAAAAAATTGGAAGAAGTTGATGCTGAACTTAACGGTAAGTATCAAAAAAAGAAAGTGTTTCATGAACAATTGATCATGACCCCACTTATGCATCAACATTCCATAAAGTGCACAATGACATGATTTATCCTTTCGGTTAAATTATCTGAGATGTTATGTCTCTTCAGGTTAGTTGTCCATAGAGTCACCCATCGATCATGTTATGCCTTTTAATGATGGTATCTCTTTGGCATGGAGCTGCTAGAGCAGATGTTCATTCAATTGCGACATCCTCAAGGCTTGGCCTTATCGTATGTTCGGAGTATCGATTGCACAAAATCTTATGAAGATAGAAGCTTCGGATGATGATCCCTCAAGTTCAGTTTTTGAAATGGATGGTTTTATTTCAAACTCCAATTACATTGCAAAGAAGATAACGATGGTGCTTTTCATTAATGGTAGGTAGTTGCTCCTAACTTTTAATGGGAGCTAATAATATCTGACATGTAGATCAATTATAACTCTTGGTCAATTTTACCTCCCGTGTTCGGACAACGCTATAGAGACCGGATTCTCTATTTTTTTCTTTCTTTATTTTTGTTATTTTTACAATTTGGATTCTTGTATGTTACATTGTCGACCTCCCTCTTTTCGGTCTTGCAAATATTTGCCATGAAGTTGTCTATCTCAAATGGTTCATTTGGTCTAATTTGTTGCCTCTTTCTTTGCAATCATTCAGATAGACTGGTGGAATGTGGTGCTCTAAAGAGGTCAATTGAAATTGTTTATTCTGCAACATTACCAAAGGCATCCAAGCCTTTCATCTACATGTCAATAAAATTGCCACCTCAACACATTGATGTGAATATATACCCAACGAAGAGAGAGGTATGTGTCAAGTTAACTATAACTGAGGACTTGAAGTGAGTAAGAAGTCCATTGACACACTTTATGTTGAATGCTGTATTACCGCTGTTGCATGCACAAGTAAGCCTCCTGAATCAAGAAGTTATAATTGAGAAGATACAATCTGCCGTACTGTTGAAGTTGAGGAAATGTAATGATTCAAGGACATTTCAAGAGCAGGTACTTCGGTTGTCTCTGTAGATTTCATTATTCAGGTCTGTAATATTCTACAGCTAATACTCATTAATACACACTGTTTTGTACTTTTGTTTGCTTCTCTTGTTCTCTTTCTTATATAACGCTTGTTTTGAAATAGCGGATTGATTCTCTTTCTGTTTCTAATTTTGTGACCAAAGACTCCCCTAAGCAGCCCTCGTCTTCTGGTATAATGAACCGTTTTCTCCATTTTCTTTCATTGCCTTTTTTCTCAACTTCTTTGTTATGGACTTTGCTTGATGTCTTTATTTTTTACTTGTCAAAACTGCAGGCTCAAAATCACATAAAGTTCCAAAGGCAAAAATGGTACTGCAGAGATTCCCGTGATCTGTTTGGAAGGTTGCATGCATACTTGCCGATTAAGTTTCCCGATCAAGCTGAGGAAGTTCTTGCTTGGCCTCTGTAAGTGTAACACCCCCAATCCGCTCAGGGATATTACACGCCGTAGACCCTCTCCTCGAGGATCTACCAGGCTGATAACTAAAATCAAACATCTAAACCTCGCCTTTAAGGCTAAAATGACTCAGTAGACCGACTTGGTCTTTCAATAATAACATACAACTCAATTCCAAACACATACCCACGCGGGGTCAAAATACTGATAAACTCCGTACAACGGGAAAAGATCTTGCGGCGGAAAAGAAAATACAACTAGACCAAACGACGTGAATGCAGATCCTCGTGTGATTAGTATCGTTCATCTTTCATCATCCTTCGTGCCGACCTGTGCTATGCTCCAAAACTGAATGCAAAATAGACATCCACCCCGAATACTCGGGGTTAGCAAACTCCACTGTTTTGCTAGTGCAATACAAGTGCAAAAATACGAGCCATACAATACAAGTTCCAAGAACAATAATAATCAGGAATCCTCAAAGATCCAAACGTAAAGAAAAGTACTTCCCGAGGCAAGAGTTTGGGTAAATATTTCCAAAACCGAAAGATCGCAAATAAGGGAAACAATTTACAAAACAGTTTAAAATGCCATCGAGAGTTTTAATAGAAAACAATTTAGGATTATAAAATCCTTCTCTTTCCAAAAATCAATAGGGTCACAGCCCAAATGTTTTGTTTTCGCAAATAGGAAACCACCAACAATTTACATGGTCAAAGCCCAACATCACGTGTCCTCAACGGACGTAAAATCAACGAAACATAATCACACACGCGCATCGCCTAGGATCGGGACGCTACCACCGACATCCCACCCGAGGCCTCGAAGGACCCTCCCGAGCTGGCTAGCGAAACAAATCACACACATCTCACGGTTGGATCAATCGCTTGTTGCATCCTGGCCACATGATCACATGCCATGTGCCACCGTAGATTATCTCAGGCTCTCACGGTTGGATCAATCACTTGTTGCATCCTGGCCACATGATCACATGCCATGTGCCACCGTAGACCTTCAACCATATCCACACATTCACACAAATAACATATCACATCAAGGATATTCAAACAATTCGCCCAGAGGCATCAAACACTTAGCAAAACACCACGTCAATCCACAACGCACCGAAATGAAATAATATACGTCCACACACAATACCAAGTGCAGCATGAACACCAAGCATATACAAAGAATTCACATAGTTATTCACGAACCACACCAATCATAAAACACACACGGTTTTGAAAGAGGCCTTTAACGAGGCTAACCAAATCTTTTGAAAACTCATTTCAAACAAACAAACAAACCAAGACGATCACCAATTATCATATCCACGAAACAAGAAAAGTATGGACAAGGTACTTGCCTCGAATGACCACAACGCGGAGAATCGGCCGAAGTAGGTTGGCACGAACCGACTACGAACTCGCCGACTCCACCGAACGACAATCCACAACAATGAACTACGAACGAAAACAATAACAACGAAAATGAATTCCAAAGTACGACCCAAAGCCGCTGAATTCAAAGAACAAATGACGAAGGTTCAAGGATTTCCCCCAAAACGGTCAAGAACACGATTCGTCCCGTCAAAAGCCGAAAACGGAATTCCAAGTTGAAATATGGATATACAATCCATAGAATATGTTTAACAATATCATTTAACCATAATCAATCCATCGAAAACGGATGAAAAACGAGATCGAGGACAAATCCCCCAAAAAGTCAATTCGAAGGAAAACAAGAAATATACATCGATTCGACGAAGAACAATGGATTAAATGATGTTAAACACAAGAATACTACCAAGATTAATCATACCCATCATGAATTAATCAAAAACACGGAACGAATCGGACAAAAATGTGAAAACCCCCAAATTCACGAAATTAGGGTTCTAAGGAAGATTACCTTGATTCGCTGGATCAAAGGATGATAACGGATGATTGATTGATGTTATGAACTCAAGGACTTCATGGATTTGTTGTTAAACAACATGGCTTCGTCGCCCATGAATCGCCAGCCGCGTACGGAGAAGGAAGGAAATGAAAAACGAAGGTAAAAGTGGCTGGTCTGTCATATATATACTGGGCCGGAACTAGCGTGCGCTAGCCTTCCCGGACTAGCGTGCGCTATCGGCGAGTATCGGCCGAGCACTCTCGGCCATGGCCCGCATGACCCGGCACCACCGAACAATTCTGCCGACCATGACTCGTCCGCCCGACTCCCGCTAGCGTGCGCTACGGCCGGAAGCTTCTTGGCGCTTAGCCGGCTATCCGAGAGCCACTGGACTGAAATGCCCGGCCAGGTAACGTACGCTAGCCGGCCGACAGCGTGCGCTACGCCTGCCGACTAGCGCGCGCTACGCTCGGCGTAACATGCGCTACCTGCCGATCCTGACCGAGTCCAGAACCTCAGAAACCCCACTGTCCGGCGATGGCGTCGTTGGTCGAAGCAGCTAGCGTCTTACACTGCCGGTTAGCGCGCGCCTTCCCGGCGATAGCGTGCGCTATGCCGGTTCTGCCGCATCTTCCGGCCGGTGCCGCAATCGTCCGGCGATCCGCAGCCGTCCGGCGATCCCGCCGAGCTCGGCGACCCGATTTCCGAAACGCGCAGGCGAACGGCGAAAAGTTCTCGGACGACATCAACGACCCGAAATGGAAACATAATACCATAATTAATCATATGCGACCAATAAACGGGTCGAGACAATAATTCCAGATACGGATACCCGTAACTTTCAAGAAATTACAAAATGGCCCAAAACGCCCGGAAATCACGATATGTGATCGAATAACAAAACCGAAGTTCACAACACGTCTAACAAAGTTAAACGGACTTGCGGGAACTCAAACGGCGATTCGGACGAGATTCGCAAGAATCGAACTCAAGTGCGGAAAAAGTCGCTAAAAAGCACGGAACTCAACAAAACGACACCGAAACGAACTCGGATGACAAAAAGTGTAGAATTAATCATTCTCAGAATGACGAAACGGTCATGAGCGAGTCGTCAAAACGGACTTCCACTGAAAAAAAAAAAAAGAAATTACCGGAAATTGAAAATTGCGGATATTACATTCTACCCTCCTTAAAAGAAGTTTCGTCCCGAAACTTAAAACAAGTAGGGGGGAGAAATATTCCGCCAGGAAAAACTCAACGAGACACACAAGAATGCGTAACTAACGCCCAACGGCGAAATGTTACAAACAACGCAAGGGATATACGGCGTGAAAACACGCTCCACGACGACCAACACAACATCGCCGTTGGGGATATAATAAAACCAACAGATGACAAGCGTCATCAAACGGTTAATATAGTCAAGTCAATTATTCGAACAATCACAAAACACAATGAACGAAAATCGATAAGATTGACCGACCCAACGGTACATCAATCAAAACGCGAGTCAATCGCTGAACAACTACGGAATTCCACCGCCCAAGGGTTGGAAGATCGAAAACGAGACTAATTTCCCGAACTTGAGGGAATTAGGAAGGAGCCTGAACGCTCAACAATCACGAAATGAGAACAAAAACCGAACAAACAAACGATCGAGACAACAAAAATCGAACAATCATGTCCGAAACACGAAGGATAATAAAATTCAAACAACAACTCCCAGGATGATCCGTGAGAACTACAAGACATGCATTCCCATAAGATCCACAGAAAGGGAATAGCGATTGAAAAGTCACAACGACAAAGCGAGTAATTTTGAAACACCACACTCGTTCGATCAATAAAAGCAAGGGATAGGGCAAGCTCGGAAAATGTTAACGAACATAAACGAGTCGACAGAGTCGAAAATATAGAAGTTCAAAATCTAATCCACTTCGAATAAGAGAACTAGTAAAACCAGATGATGTCACTTAGAACAAGGTTCACAAGAATCGAACCGAACTTGAAAAAGTCACGGCGATAACAGTTGACCCAAAACAAGATCACGGCTCGTTCGAGCAGCGAAACCGAAATACGAACAAGTTCGAAAGTATCAACGAACACGAGCGAGTCGATAGACTCGAGAAAGAGAAAATGCGAGTCTAAAAACAACACGGGTACTACATTCGACCTCTTATAAAAGAAGGTCGCCCCGCAACTCACAATGAAATCAAGGTGACGACACAACAAGCAAGCGCGAAACATCCTTCAAAGGCCTCTCAAAGCCGATTCCAGATCGTGTCTTTGAGCGCGAACTCCGAAAGTCTCGGTAGCCAATTCGCGAATCTGAATTCGGTGTCTCTCGAGTCCACACTCGAAATGTATTCTTGTGAGAAGGACAAAATGCACGTACATTCCCCGACACATCACGGTTGAAATGCCTCGGCTCGGCATACCGAAAATACAAATGCTAGGTACAATGGAACATAACATCACAAAACAACAAACCGGAGATGCCAACTCAGCGCAACAAGGAATCATAACACATATCATACACAACGATTACCATCGTAAAGTAATACACACAAACACTACAACAACGACGGTATCGTTCGGCGACCTCAACGACCCGAACGTTAACCAGCACATAATTACAACCATCATGAAACAATCACACATGTACGCAAACGTACAAACTCAAGCTTTAACAACTCACACAGGTGCGATAACACGCAAGCCCCCACGAAATGACAACATTAAAGATCGTCATCCCACCTTCCCCGACCACAAGCAGGAAATGATGGGTTTTAAAAACGAAAACCACCTTATGGAAACAGTTTGGAAACACCAGTTGATCTTGAGTATCATTTTACAAAAAGTTGAACAAAATCATTGTCGAGACTTTGAAAACCATCTTGTGTTTGATAAAACAAGGACACTTTCCTTTTTGTGAAAACTTTCAGAATATTCGACCCTCGGGTCTAAGTATAAGTGTTTCTAAAACATTGAAAATATCTCAAAATATTTTGGTCCTCGAGGTAGAAGAATTTGGAAACATATTGTGGCACCTTGGAAGTACCACGAGAAAACGATTCATTTTAAAAGTACGTCTCGAAATTTATTTTCTAAGATACTCAAGGTTTTCAAAAATAATTCAATGGGCTAGAATGCCCAAAAATACTCATGTAACAATATTCGTTTAAACATATTATAATATATGCATCAAATCGCACAAAGTCAGGACAATACGTGTCTTTTACCGGGAAGGCAAACAGTCAATTATCACAGTCAAAAAGACATAATAAATGACAACACTCCTCATACAAACGAAACAAGAGAATCACACGAACGCATCACGAAACCAAGAATCTACATGAAGGTTCCATCACTTAACACAAAATCAAACAAATAGCTCGTGTCACACGAGGCACAACACAAAGAAGGGAGACTTACTTCCACAGGTCGCACGAAGATGATGATCGCCCCTCGATACTAATCACGACCAACAAACTCAGACGACGCGTCGCGACACGACTCAGTCAGACAAAATCCGACGAGACAAAACTCAATAGACACCACTGACCCGACAGCCTAGGTTTCCACAACCTAAGCTCCGATACCATTCTGTAACACCCACAATCCGCTCAGGGATATTACACGCCGTAGACCCTCTCCTCGAGGATCTACCAGGCTGATAACTAAAATCAAACATCTAAACCTCGCCTTTAAGGCTAAAATGACTCAGTAGACCGACTTGGTCTTTCAATAATAACATACAACTCAATTCCAAACACATACCCACGCAGGGGTCAAAATACAATAAACTCCCGTACAACGGGAAAAGATCTTTGCGGCGGAAAAGAAAATACAACTAGACCAAAACGACGTGAATGGATCCTCGTGTGATTAGTATCGTTCATCTTTCATCATCCTTCGTGCCGACCCTGTGCTATGCTCCAAAACGAATGCAAAATAGACATCCACCCCGAATACTGGGGTTAGCAAAACTCCACCGTTTTGCTAGTGCAAGTACAAGTGCAAAAATACGAGCCATACAATACAAGTTCCAAGAACAATAATAATCGGGAATCCTCAAAGATCCAAACGTATAGAAAAGTACTTCCCGAGGCAAGAGTTTGGGTAAACATTTCCAAACCGAAAGATCGCAAATAAGGGAAACAATTTACAAAAGCAGTTTAAAATGCCATCGAGAGTTTTAATAGAAAACAATTTAGGATTATAAAATCCTTCTCTTTCCAAAAATCAATAGGGTCACATGACCCAAATGTTTTGTTTTCGCAAATAGAAACCACCAACAATTTACGGTCAAAGCCCAACATCACGTGTCCTCAACGGACGTAAAATCAACGAAACATAATCACACACGCGCATCGCCTAGGACCGGACGCTACCACCGACATCCCACCCGAGGCCTCGAAGGACCCTCCCGAGGCGCTAGCGAAACAAATCACACACATCTCACGGTTGGATCAATCGCTTGTTGCATCCGCCACATGATCACATGCCATGTGCCACCGTAGATTATCTCGAGCTCTCACGGTTGGATCAATCACTTGTTGCATCCGGCCACATGATCACATGCCATGTGCCACCGTAGACCTTCAACCATATCCACACATTCACACAAATAACATATCACATCAAGGATATTCAAACAATTCGCCCAGAGGCATCAAACACTTAGCAAAACACCACGTCAATCCACAACGCACCGAAATGAAATAATATACGTCCACACACAATACCAAGTGCAACATGAACACCAAGCATATACATAGAATTCACATAGTTATTCACGAACCACACCAATCATAAAACACACACGGTTTTGAAAGAGGCCTTTAACGAGGCTAACCAAATCTTTTGAAAACTCATTTCAAACAAACAAACAAACCAAGACGATCACCAATTATCATATCCACGAAACAAGAAAAGTATGGACAAGGTACTTGCCTCGAATGACCACAACGCGGAGAATCGGCCGAAGTAGGTTGGCACGAACCGACTACGAACTCGCCGACTCCACCGAACGACAATCCACAACAATGAACTACGAACGAAAACAATAACAACGAAAATGAATTCCAAAGTACGACCCAAAGCCACTGAATTCAAAGAACAAATGACGAAGGTTTAAGGATTTCCCCCAAAACGGTCAAGAACACGATTCGTCCCGTCAAAACCCGAAAACGGAATTCCAAGTTGAAATATGGATATACAATCCATAGAATATGTTTAACAATATCATTTAACCATAATCAATCCATCGAAAACGGATGAAAAACGAGATCAAGGACAAATCCCCCAAAAAGTCAATTCGAAGGAAAACAAGAAATATACTTCGATTCGATGAAGAACAATGGATTAAATGATGTTAAACACAAGAATACTACCAAGATTAATCATACCCATAATGAATTAATCAAAAACACGGAACGAATCGGACAAAAATGCGAAAACCCCCAAATTCACGAAATTAGGGTTCTAAGGAAGATTACCTTGATTCGCTGGATCAAAGGATGATAACGGATGATTGATTGATGTTATGAACTCAAGGACTTCATGGATTTGTTGTTAAACAACATGGCTTCGTCGCCCATGAATCGCCAGCCGCGTACGGAGAAGGAAGGAAATGAAAAACGAAGGTAAAAGTGGCTGGTCTGTCATATATATACTGGGCCGGAACTAGCGTGCGCCAGCCTCCCGGACTAGCGTGCGCTATCGGCCAGTATCGGCCGAGCACTCTCGGCCATGGCCCGCATGACCCGGCACCACCGACCAATTCTGCCGACCATGACTCGTCCGCCCGACTCCCGCTAGCGTGCGCTACGGCCGGAAGCCTGCGTGCGCTAGCCGACCTGTCCGAGAGCCAGGTGAAATGCCCGGCAGTAACGTCGCTAGCCGGCCGACGGCGCTACGCTGCCGACTAACGTGCGCTACGCTCGGCGTAGCGTGCGCTACCGCCGATCTGGCCGAGTCGAGAACCTCGAAACCCCACTGCCCGGCCGATGGCGTCGTTGGTCGAAGCAGCTAGCGTCTTACACTGCCGGTTAGCGCGCGCAGCCCTTCCGGCGATAGCGTGCGCTCGCCGGTTCTGCGCATCTGTCCCGGTGCCCGCAATCGTCCGGCCATCCGCGGCCGTCCGGCCAATCCGCGCCCGAGCTAGGCGACCCGATTTCCAAAAGCGCCGCAGGCGAACACGACGAAAAGTTCTCGGACGACATCAACGACCCGAAATGGAAACATAATACCATAATTAATCATATGCGACCAAGAAACAGGTCGAGACAATAATTCCAGATACGGATACCCGTAACTTTCAAGAAATTACAAAATGGCCCAAAACGCCCGGAAATCACGATATGTGATCGAATAACAAAACCGAAGTTCACAACACGTCTAACAAAGTTAAACGGACTTGCGGGGAACTCGAAACAGCAGTTTCGGACGAGATTCGCAAGAATCGAACTCAAGTGCGGAAAAAGTCGCTAAAAAGCACGGAACTCAACAAAACGACACCGAAACGAACTCGGATGACAAAAAGTGTAGAATTAATCATTCTCAGAATGACGAAACGGTCATGAGCAAGTCGTCAAAATGGACTTCCACTGAAAAAAAAGAAATTACCGGAAATTGAAAATTGCGGATATTACAGTAAGGTAGTGCCCATCTCCTCCTGGTGTATCCACATACATAATATTTTTCAGATAATATAAATAAACCATGTATAATGAATTGAGTAGACAGACTATCAGATATACTCATTTATAAAGTGTCGGATGCGTGATAAATGAGTAGTGATTCTTGAAATGGATTTTGAACTATATAGGTCTTATGACCTGGTTGTGCTATGTTGAGTTTATTGCTCATTTCACATTCCCTGTTACCCTTTTCACTATATTATTGATAATGGCCATTTTTACAAGCTGAGTTCTAATGAAAATGTCTAATTAAGTTGTATAAATGAGGCATGTCTAATTAAGTTGTAAAAATTTGCAACTGTCGCCCTAAACACTAAACAATGGTCAATTTGACCTTTATACATTACAAATATATCAAGTGGATATCAAGACATAGTATGATGCACTTCAAAAGGTATGTCAAATATAAGAATTCTCACACATTGTTGGCTATTAAGAAGTTGTTTTACTTGTTTCTCATAGTTTTTTCAGCACTTCGCTAGAAAATAATTGATAATAAGTATATGTATACTGATTTCCAATATATTGATACAAGCTAAGGATTCTTCGTAGAGCATCAAAGGGATTATATTTTATCTAGAACCAGCTATGATACGGCTGAAACGGGTTCCTTCTTCTCCGTCAATATTATACATAAAGCATATGTTTTTAAACTGATTCTTTCGTAGCTATACTTTTTGCAGCTTAATACGACTGAATCTTCCGGTTTTATGAGTTTTCATTTTGTTATATCAATTTTTTTACTGGTGTTGGTAAACTAATTGTTACAATTTTGTGAAGCAAATAGGAGAAAAAAAATAAGAAATTGTAGTAGGTGCAATAGGTGAATTTGTGGGTGGATATTTTTTTTAGAAAAATAACTTTATACAACGTTTTACATAAACGTTGTGAATACTCAAAGACAAAGTTTTTCCAAACATTGTGGAAGTGGATATTTTTTTTAGAAAAATAACTTTATACAACGTTTTAAATAAACGTTGTTAATACTCAAAGACAACGTTTTTCCAAACGTTGTGGAACTTATTAACAATCTTTTCAGAACGTTTTCAATAAACAAGGACAACGTTTAAGTAAACGTTGTTGAAGTTAGTAACAACGTTTGCTAACCGTTGTTAAAGCTTTTTAACAAAAAACGGGATCGCTATTACAACAACGTATCCGCAACGTTTAAAGAACGTTGTCATAAAGATGGACCTAAGACAACATCGGATAATACAACGTTTTAAGAAATGTTGTCAAACACTAATTACAACGTTTAAAAAACGTTGTTAAAGACCTTTTTTGTTGTAGTGTTAGAGTAGTTCGATCCAATCACCGGTTGGTGGGATCAACCTCGAAATGCAACTTAGTGGGCAAGTAGCAATCTCTAGTGAATACCAAGATAGAATTCTTTCTTCTGTGAGTGAGCAGGTAAATATCCTATGCGGTTAATGGCAAATGAGATTATAAGTCTTTGACCAAAGTAGTTAAAGCTAGTTGTATTTGATACACGAGAGCTATGTGATCTCGGTTTGCATTAACAAATGCATAGAGTCATGTTACAATAAGCTTTGACTTTACCGTGACCCTAATACTTGACCGGGACATATGATTGAAGGGTTTATATGGATACAGTATTCACGACATAATGGTTTTGGAATGATCCGATAATTCATTCTTAGTTGGGTTATGGTACGGAGTAAAAGACTGGCTAAGTGTTACCTATACTCCTTGGTTCCTCCCATTGCCGACTAAGACGGACCTATGGAGTCGCGCATAATGATATTTGAGGGACAAAATATGTACTTATTATCTCTTTATTAATATTGGATATTATATATCTAATTTGATTTATTTGATAAATCATACGTTCTAGTGATCTGAAATTAATTACGGGGTGATTAATTTAATTCATAAATAATTATTTCCTGAAAATATATTATTATAATTTCGTATTTGATAAAATTAATTTAATTAATTAATTAAGTATAAATATATTTGAGATAAAACAAAGTGTACTTAACGGACTAGACACGGGAACGTCCGGTGTACTAACCGAGTGGCTCGGCTCGTTTTCTCACCAAACTCAAGTGGGCCGCCCCCTCTCATGCTTTGAAGGTGTCATGTGGTGTGTGGGGTGTGTTAGCATTATAATATAAGATTGAGGACAAATGAATGAAATTTGGAATCTCATCATTTGATCTCACTTTGTATTATAAACGAGTAAGTGTTACACACCTTATTAAGTTGAGAAAAAGACAAACACACTTAGTAAGAAAAGAAAGAAAATTTATTTTCATTTTCTTGTGCATCTTTGGGAGAAAGAAAAGGAAGAAGAGGAGAAAAGAAAAATACTATATCAATTCCTAGCCGTGTTCTTCAGGAACGAATTCAATATTCGACGCGTGATAACATAGAGACACCCAGCATATTCGGTGTTTGATCATTCATGAAGCTAGAACCAATCAGATTCGTGTTCGTGTTGGTGACCGGAAATGATCAAAGCTTGGCTCGGGAATTTTTCCTTCAAGAAGATATTATCAAAGGTCTACGAGGGTATGATCTCTTAATTTTATCTTCGTCATTTTATATTCATTTATATGATGCTTGATCGATCCATTTTAGGAGTTTGATTTTTATCCGGCTAGACCGGTTTATTTTCTGCTGCGTAACTCGTATTTAATCACTGAATCCCAACAGTGGTATCAGAGCGAGGTCTTGTAATGATCTGATCATTCGTTTTTAGTTGGGTTACGGTACGGAGCACTAGCTGGCTAAGTGTTCCCCGTATTGCTGACTAAAATGAATCAATGGAGTTGCGCATAAGGATATTTGATGGGTAAAATATATATTTATTATCTCTTTATTAATATTGGATATTAGATATCTAATTTAATTTATTTGATAAATCATGCGTTCTAGTGAATTGAAATTAATTACCGGGTGATTAATTTAATTCATAACTAATTATTTCTTGAAAATAAATTACTATAATTTTGTATTTTATAAAATTAATTAATTAGACTAATTAATTAAGTATAAATACATTTGAGATAAAATGAAGTGTACTTAACGGACTAGACATGAGAACGTCTGATATGCGAACCAACTGGCTCGGCTTATTTTCTCACCAAACTCGCCGCTCTCTCTCATACTTGGAAGGTGTCATGTGATGTGTGGGGTGTTTTAGACTTATAATATAAGGTTGAGGACAAATGGATGAGATTTGGAATCTCATCATTTGATCTCACTTTGTATTATAAGTGAGTAAGTCTTACACACCTCATTAAGTTGAGAAAAACACACACACACACACAAACACACTTAGTAATCTCGCTGTGAGTTGCTAAGGGAGACGGGAAAATTTATTTTCATTTTCTTTTTCTTCTTTGAAAGAAAGAAAAAGAAGAAAATAAGAGAAGAAAAATACTATATAGCCGTGTTCTTCGAGAACAAATTGATATATAATTTTTCCAATATCCTACGCGTGATAACGTAGAGACACTCGGCATATTAGGTGTTTGATCATTCATCAAGTTAGAACGGATCGGATTAGTGTTCGTGTTGGTGACCGAAAACGATCAAAGCTTGGCTCGAGAATTTTTCCTTCAAAAAGATATTATCAAAAGTCTACGAGGTATGATCTCTTAATTTTATCTTCATCATTTTATATTCGTTTATACGATGTTTAATCGATCCATTTTTGGGATTTGATTTTTATCCGGTTGGATCGGTTTATTTTTTGCTGCGTAACTCATATTTAATCACCGAATCCCAACAGTTGAGGCAATACCAAGATAAAGCCTTGGCCTATGAAATGGCGTCGACAACGAGAGAGACTACTTCGGGCACTAAAGAACAAATTTCCAAGAAGCTGCGGAGTAGATCAGTCGAACCAGAGACTTTGCAACGTTCCTAGGGTAAGATTAAGCGGTTGAAGGCTACAGACAACCTCATGATGGATAGAGAGACTAATGGTCATGATCCCGAGGCAGATATATGTTACTCCCTCTATCCCAGCTAAAGATTGACAGAGGGTGTATATTTGGTGTATTTTAGGTAATGATTGGTATAAGTAATGATGATTAAATGTGTGGTGGAGATTAAAAAGTAAAAAGTATTGATGATGAATGAGTGATGGAGATTAAAAAGTAAAAATTGATTGTTTGATTTGATTGTAAAAAGTGATATATGTAAACTTACTAAAGAGACTACCTTTTGATAGAAATGTAAATATTTGGGCGAGACGGAGGGAGTATATTGAAACATTGGTCACTTCCATTAAAATTGTCCTTCACCACTGGTGAAATGTTAAAACTACGAAAAAGAGGGGCATCGAGATGTGTATTGCGATACAGTCACTTGATCCTCAAAGATGTGAATTTCCACTTTTACTTTGGAAAAGACTAGTTGCGGCCAGCGAAGACCTGAGAGATGCCATAATTGATATTATCTGATTGTTTGTTTATTCGTTGCGCTTCGGTTTTGGGAAAAAACTTTTTTATAGGGGGGTGTGATTCCCTAAACCTTATATACGTGTAATTTTATACTTTCCTGAATTGTTATACAAATATTGTTGAGGTAAATATGTATTTTATTAATCAGCGAGTAACGCATAAGAGTCATAAAGGTAAATGACAAAATGTCAAAAGACTGTAGGGCACAATAATATAGGGGGGTTTGAGTAGACCTCAAGAATGGCTACCAAACGGCAGCAAGAAAACGGCCAAATCTGGGCTGCTAAAGACTGGGTTTTGGTAAAAATATTAGCCGTGGCCCTACCGGATGGCCGGACTACCATGGCTCGACTTTTTTTTTTTGAAATATTATTTCTGAATAAATATAGAAATATTTTTCGATCCGTAATTATTATATTATTCACTATACTATCACAATCAATTAAATAAATGTACAATTATTTTTATTTGATAATTATATTATTTACTACACTACCACAATCAGAAGACAAATATATAAATATTTTTATTTGATCATCATTTCATTTATCACTACTACTTTCTTATAAAAATCATAAAATAATATTATTATTGATATTAGATACTACAAATTAATCACAAAGTCCCATAAAAAATAAAACTACATCAATAATTAACATATAGATGTAATCTAATCTAACAAATACGGAAAAATTTTAAATATTATAATTACATATAACATAAATATATATATAAAAAAAAAAAAAAAACTGGGCCGGGCGGTCCGCCCGCAGGCCGGGCCTCAACGGGCAGGCCAAATCTGGGCCGGGCCAAAAAGGCCCGATTTTTTTTGGGCCAAAAATATGAAGCCCAATGCCCGCCCAAAAACGGGCGGGCTGGCCCGGCCCGCGGGCCTGGGCCTATTTTGCCAGGTCTAGGTTTGAGGCACAATAATAATCTTGGACCATTCGAGATACAAAAGAATGTCAAAAATAGAGCGAAGATATAATCTGTTCTTCTATTTAATAATAATGCGCACAAGGGTTGACTTTAAAAAATCACTTAAAATATTTGGGAATTTCAAAAATTATGAAATTTTATAGGATTTCAAAGGATTGAATTATTTTCCAACTCTTCAAACATTAAGTTTAATCGGAGTCCGGATGAAGAAGTTCAAGTAAAAATAAGACAAAGGTATCATGTTTTCAGCGGTGCAATTTGCCAAAATACCATCTTAAGGGACATGTCTTGGTATAAATAGGACATTTGGTAAAGTTTTTCTTCTTTCTAATCCCTCTCGGCCAGAACTGACCCTACATTATAAAAATCACATTTTGATCTTTTTTGAGGTTCAATCACATATCTAACATCCAGGAATCAAGATATCAAGTCCATGTCAATCGAGTTTAGTGATTTTTGTCTAAATTGGAGGAAATTTGGCCCTGAACTCTAAACTTCCTTTGCTAGTTTTTCAAGGGTAGTCATTGAGTCTTATTTCCGATCAATAGATATTGAATTACTGAGTACCCTTGGGTTTGTTTCATTGATTCTAGTCGGACAAAAACTTGATTAAACATTGGAATCATTCAAACGATTATAGCTCGCTAGGTGTTTGACGAAAATATTCAACAAATTCATCGATGAGGTGCTCGGATACCCGTCAACTGATACTAGGGTTTGTATGTGTCATACATCCTTGTGATATCATCGATATGGAAAATTTTATGATCATACACTTTATGTTATACAAACTACATATATGTGCTTATATTGTGTAATATGTATGTGAATGAACTTATATGTTGTGAGAGATGGTAACACCTGTGTAACATTAATATTGTATACATGTATGGAGTATGTGTTGTGTGTATACGTTGTGTGATGTGTGTTAAACATATAGGGCATACTGCCGACTTCTATTATGGTATTAGATATCGACTCGACTCCTGTATTAGGTACAATAATGTTCTCATGGGACCCATGAGTGTATATGCTGTGTTTTCTTGCCTTTGAAGTATGTGGTGTATTTGGTTGTATAATGTATGATAATTGTGTTTAGTATCGGTATGTGACCGACTCTTCTTATGTGATATTATTCTTAGGCGTTTCATCTACCTTGGTCGGGTACCTTGTATCTTTGTGATTATAAGTGTGATGGTGATTTCACTTGGAATTTATTGAAATTCTGATAATGTGGCTGAACGTGATATGAATGAATTAACGTGAATTTAAGGCAGTCTTGCCAGACCAATGAATTAAACTGTGCCCACAGGGACCTGCTTGGTGACTTCTAACTATGTAGGGTTGGCACTGTCCGGTATAATGTGTGGATGCCGGGACACATAAGTCACTGATGCCTTCAGGATATTAATATAATCTTCTATCAAGTTGACCTTGCAGGATCGATGGGATATGTATACTCAGGGGATACGGGTTGGTCCATAGATTGTGGGGATGTGTATCATTGTTATGATGAATCTGGAAAGATTTATTGATAAATGATTTTGGGTCACTGACTCAAGGAAATGGTGTAAAAGTAGAAAGCAAAAGTTTTCGGTTTTACAATCCTAAACGATTTGGATATGGTTAAGCAATGTTCTAAAGGGTCTAGGACCCTAGATCATTTCGCAATATGTTTTGGAAAGAATGAAATGGAAAGTTCTGAAGTTTTATTGATGGTTGTGATTAGTATCGCTTTGCAATTGCTGTTCTCGCCAGATCCGTGGATGTAAGTCTTCTCATCACGTGGATTATTTTGTTATATGAAATGGGTCCTTGAGTATGACAGTGAAGTAGTCAATGTACGAGCAACATGCATTTCTGATGAATCGATGCTTATCTGAGATTAATTGATATTGTACCTGGCTTGCAGTAGGTATTGATTTGACACTTGTCTCAATGAGGCTCCTTGATATGATGATTTTTGGTTGCACTTTCCGAATTTTTGAGTGCATGTTCATTCATTTGGATGTTGGTGACCGAGTATTATTTGTTTTGATCTTGTGTGCAACTTTATTTCTTGTGTTTTGATATTGTTTGATGATGTTTAGATGAATACAATTCATAGATCATATTTTTTTAGAGTTTATGTCAATTTTCTTAAAGTAAATAAAGGATTAAGCTTAGAACATGAACTAATTGGACAAGATTAGACGAGAGAATAATGTGATGGTACCGTGATTGCTAATCTTTTTCTTTGTTTTTTAGGCGCGGTTCGACTTGTGAATGAGTTTTATGAACTCTTCGAAGTGGCGTTGGTCTAGTAATTCTTAACCATATGTGTGTTGAACTGATCAATTGTATGTGTAATATGTTGAGAGGTAAAGGACGTGGTTATGATTGTGGTCAAGCTCGTGGCATGGTTGGACATTCTTCATCGAGTGAGAACTAGCCTAGTACTGATGCTTATCAGAGTTAGTCGACCATTAAAGAACATATGGCTCGCGGTAATGCTGGTGTACTTCAACTGCTAGCAATATATATGAACCAATGGGCATAATCTATGCAACATATGTAAACTGGAGCCGCGTCGCATGCTGCAAGCCCAATAGTCAACACTTGGCTTTAGAAGGTGGTGAAATGACACCCTCCTAAGTTTGATGGCTCATAGGATGCATCCGGATGGGATAATTGGCTGAATGAAATTGAGAAACTATTTAAGGAAACTAACTGTTCTAGTGAAAGGAGATTTTCCAACCCATGAGGCGGCCAATTGGTGGATAGCTATTGAACCAAGCGACCATAAAGTAACTTGGGACGAATTTAAGAAGCTCATGGAAGTTAAGTGTTGCCCAGAACTAATTAAGAAGTATAGAGATCTAGATTTTTCCTAAGTGCATCCAGAAGATGGTATTGGCCATTAAAACTTTCAATCAACATCTTACTTATGTTAACGATTAGGTACAGGGGGAAGGTGATAAGATTTTCTATTTTGATACGAACATCAAACAAAAGATTCAACGATATATATGGGTATTTGATTGTGCCATATCTAGAAAATACCAGGACAAAGGCATTAGCCTATGAAATGGCGCCGATGACAAGAGAGACTACTTCGACGCCGAAGAACAAATACAACATTAAGAGTGTTCCCAAGAAGCAGAGGAGTAGATCTATCAAACTAGAGACTTCACGATGTTCCTAGGGTAAGTTAAGAGATTGAAGGCCACAATTCAACAGTCTTTTTGATTAGTATGTCATATTTTCATCTTTATGCCGGCCCGATGACCGTTCACTTGAACTACGAATTCCTAAAATGCATTAAAGGCATCTGCCACCAAACTAAGGGTGAGTATTTGAATTGCTAATGCAAATATTCTAGCTAATTTATATCACGCAACATCAATCATGAATCATACAAAGACAATTGTTTATAGAGAATCTCGGAGAAGTACACCCCAAGATATTCGGAATAATTACAGTGCCGTAAACCCTTAATATAAGAATTTACAAGGCTAAATTAAAGAAATAATGAATAATACAAAAGTACCACTAGAAATTGACTAATTCGGTAACCGGTTCAAACAATTCAAATCAATCCAATTATTACAAACATATCAAATCATCAACAGGACACACGTACTCGAGTACTGAAAATCAAACCAGAATAACAAAACAACATAACGGATAACATCACGGGGCCCTTCATCATCATGTCGGTACAGTGGTTGCTTCCCCGCTCCTCGGCTACCTGAACATCAAACAAATGTCCACCCCCACAGGAGTTAGCAAAACGATACTAGTACAAGTATTGATAATATAAAAAATCAGATATGCAACAACGATGCATAACAAAATACATAACACGGACTTCCGCTACCGGAATGCAACTGTAATACCCGGTTGTAATTCAGTCACTATCATTCAGTAACTTCATTCGGTAATTGTCACTCAACGGATTTTCACTCATTAATAATCATTCATCAATCATGTTCATTCATCCATGTTCACCGTTTGGAATAACTTCGAGTTGTGTATCGATATTGTTCATTGTTTCAACTTTCCTCGTTTGAGTTCGACTTTGTTTAATCACCATCAATTTTTGGAAAGTCCAAAAATTCTGAATCTTTTCAATATTACAGAGCATCGAGTTAGCTTTACAATGGTTCAAACGGTGAGTCAATCGGAGTTCTGACGAGAGAGTTATAGTCGAAATAGCTCAGACACTCATTTTCCAGTTTTGGCCGAGCAGCCTGTACTGTGGGTTGCGGCACATGCCGGCAGGGCCGCGGCACACTACCGCGGCACACCCGTCCGGGCCGCGGCACACTCGTGTTGCACTTGTCGGCCAAACCCCTCTGTACCGTGTGCCGCGGCACATGCCGGAAGGGCCGCGGCACACTGCCGAGACACTGCCGCGGCACACTCGGCCGTGCCGCGGCACACTGCCGACCACTGGGAGCCATTTTTGGGCCTGTGCCGCGGCACACTCGGCCTGGGCCGCGGCACACAGGGCAGTCAACCCTGTAATTTCATTTTTTGAGCGTTTTCAGCTCATTTCTTCCATTTTTTTCACCTTCATCCGAGAGAGAAGACTTGAGGGAGAGGATCTTCATCATCTATCACTTGGGTGTTGGATTTTCATCATTTTCATTCGGTTGTGAAGCTCGGATCATCGATCTATCGCGTGTTCTTCGAATCAAAGTGCTTGGATCTTCAAAGGTAGTTTTCATCAAACCTCTTGGATTTTCGATTTGTGTTGAGATATGATGTTTTGGATGTTAGGATCATGTTGTATGAAGTGATATACGCATGATTATGGACATGTTTGATTATTCATTGGATTATTGAAGGATTATTCAAGAACACTTTGAATATTGTGTTGGATTTGGGGGTTTTCGATTAATTGTTGTTGAAATCACGATTTTGGATATTCATAATGGATTATTGATCATATTGAAGATGTTTTGTTGGTTTGAAACACTTCTTGGGGATTTGATGTTGGTATTTTTGAGGTTTGGTTATAAACAATCGAAGTTTGGCCACAAGGTGTTCGATATAATGCCCCAATGAACTTAGTTTAATCGTATCGACGTTTTGAGTTCGTTATATGCGTGTTTGATTCGTTTATTGAATGGATTGTTGGTAATTGTATTATTCAAGGTTGTTCGAGTGACCGATATCTCAATTAGGACGTTGTTCGTGGAAGGATAATTGTCACCGGTATTGTGTAAGTTAATTCTTACTCAGTTAAAAGGATATTCTTTCCTTTCGGTGTTGTTCATTCATAATCATAATTCATTCATAAGGTACTAACCATTTCAAAACTTATAATTGTCACTTAATTACTTCATTCACAAGGAACGACGGTTCCAATCATTTCATTGAGCTGTCATTCATTTCACCATCAATTCATCTTGGTGAGTCATTATTCATTTTCGTTGTCACTTTTGTTATATCGTGGCATTCCGGGTCATACTGGCGTGCCGGTTGGTATGTGTAGGATTTTCATGTCGGGCACATTATAGTCATGTGTTGGTTGGTGGCCTCAAATTGGACTGTGCACACGAGTTGATGGCTTCCTGAGACTGATTAGGTACAAGACCGCACGTGTATTCGATCGATACTCGTTGGTGGCTTGTGCACGGACATATTTCCATCCCGGACGTAGTGTGGCGCCATTCCCTTGAGCCGTACTGTTAGTTTATTCATATAACATGTTTGATTGCGTATGTTTCGACAGGATATTTCATAATTAAAGATAACTCATGATTGTGTATTTTCAACTCTTGAGGATTGTTGTTCTGTGTAACTGACCCCGTTGGGGGATTTTGTTTTCAGGTCACGGCAAGGCAAAGGCACGGGAAGAGCATGTTGACGGCGAGGAGTCCCAGTGATACTAGAAGGGGCCCCCGGTCTTTTCAGTCATTTATTCAGTCATTTATGTTTCCTTCATTTATTCCGCTGCAGACATTCCGTTTGAATACTCATTTCATTCAGTGTTGTGTATTTTATCTTCATATAAAATATACATGTATTCTGTATTATCCTGGGTGTGTTGTATGAAACTCCTCATCGGAGTAATTAATGTTGTAATGTGGTTCGGTACTACATTCACCCTGTGTAATTCACTCAGTTTCGTTCGCCTGGTGGGTCTCAGTTGGGGATCCACGGCACTGTAATATCCGCCTAGATTGGGGTGTTACAGAGTTGGTATCAGAGAGTGGTTTTGAATACTACCTTTCGAGTCATGTCTCATTTGAAATCATCTTCATCGGACTAGTATCATTGGACTTTCGCGTCACGTGTGACCTGTGCAGATGCCGAGCCAATCAGACCGAAAGAACTGTAAGATTTATAACGCCATGGTATAATTTCTGGCAATAATCATTCATTCATCATTCATCAATTAACAATCCTCAATTCATTTCATCATTCATTATGATCAGGACGATCATGTTAACTTATTAATCACTCAATTCATTCATTACTCAGTTGATGATCAAGACGATCATGTTAACTCATTAATTACTCAATTCATTTCATTACTCAGTCATTGATCTGGAAGATCATATTATTAATCTTGTTAACTTGTTCAAGATACTCATTTCAAGAATTTTATCAGATAATCACGTCATTTCAGTTGATCATTCATGTAATCGTTGTATTTGAGCGCGTATGCTCATTTTCATCATTTCATAATATAATCATAATGTGATACTCATGCGAGATATATAATCATCATACGACTTTCCACTTCAGTATGGAAAGAATTTGTGAAGGACGCGGGGGAAGAGGCCGTGGTGCAGGCCGGAACCCGAGAGCTCGTGTGAATACACGCGCGAATGCTAGAAATAATGTTAACTCATCGAGCAGTGATGCTGCCACTCATTCATCTGGACCTAATCATTCTCCATCAGGGAGTCGTACCCGGGATACAGCTCAGTCAGAGGGTGTTCGGGTTGACCCACTCGCTTTTATGCAGGGCATGATGGCCCAAATGACGCAGATGGCACAACTAATGGAGAGGATGCATAACTCCACTACTCAAAATCAACAGGCTCCTCCGCCGCCACCTCAGAGGCAAGAGAGGAATGTGAACAGCATCATCGGCGACATCTCTCGCCAAAGGCCACCTACGTTTGAAGGCTCATCTGAGCCGGCGGATATTGTTCATTGGCTCGAACATTTCGAGAAGTTATTCGCTATGGTAGAGTGTCCCGAAGGACACAAAGTCTCAGTTGCGGCTTACTATCTTGGTAAGAGCGCTCATTCATGGTGGTTGTCGTTGAAGCCCACGGAAGGATCTTGTACTTGGGATCAGTTCAAAACTCTCATGATGGAGAGATATTATCCAGCCCCACTCAGGGAGGCTAAATTGTCGGAATTACTCACTCCCGACCACTCAGCGGACGACGATGTTCTTGTCATCACCGAAAAATTTCAGGAACTTCTTCCGTTCGCCTCATGTATCATTCATTGTGAGGCGGCCAAGATCAAGTATTTCAGCAAGAGGCTGAAACCTCGTATGCGGCTACAGTTGCTTAATCATAATTGCACTACTCTGGCCGAATTCATCGAGAAAGCTCTTACTTACGAGCTTACTGCTAAGGAGATTGCTAAGCAACAACCTTCATCTGCTGGCAACAAGTCTAAGAACCGTAATCAATCTGACGGCAGTCAGGACACTTTCAAGAAACACGTGCGGGCTCTACCTTTTCTGAGCGACCTCATATGGCGCCTAAAACCGCGGAATCTCAGTCTCGAGCGGCCAGTTCGGCCGTCACCTATTTCAACTGTGAAGAACAGGATCATTTCAGCACCAAGTGTCCGAAACAGACTGTCATGTGCCATAACTGTGGAATTGCTGGGCATAGGGCCCGTTTTTGCCGAAGGGACTCTAAACCCACTCCGGCGTCATCTCAGGCCCCAGGACATTCAGCGGTGCAGAATCAGGCCACTCAGTCAGCGTCGTTCAAGATGACAGGAGCTAACAAAGACGGAGCCAAGATCTATCAGACGGGAGCGTCTGGTTCGGGGGCCGGCAAGCCCCGAATTTACGAGATGAAGAAGACCGATGATCCTGAGGCCCGAATGATCTCAGGTATACTCGTAATTTTACTTCAACCTGTGTGTACCTTTTGATACTGGTGCACCGCATTCATTCCTTTTCGAGTCATGATTGAATAGACTTAATTTGGATAGTCCTATTGCTTGTGGACCTCATACCATCGGTCTACCTGACGATGGAAGATTTTTGGAAATCATACCAAGGTAAGCTTAATGACCGCGATTGGTTAGTGGACCTAATCGTGGTAAATTTATCTAAGGGTGATGAAATATTGAGTGTTAATTAGATGGATTGTCATGATACCATTCTCAATGTTCGTAAGCGTATGGTCACTATCATTTCCGTCGTTGGATGTCGAATGTGTGCTTCAGGGAGGTGATCCCCGTTGTTCCAGAAGAATTTTTAATATGACGGAAGCAGAGAAATTCCTCAATCGAGTTGTTCAATCATTCATTGTGTCATTTTCATCGATTGGCCGTTCATAGGCAATCGAGATATTCAATCATTCATTATATCATTGTCATCGATTGGCCGTTCATAGGCAATCGAGTTATTCAATCATTCATTGTATCATTTTCATCGATTGGCCATTCATGGGCAATCGAGATATTCAATCATTCATTATATCATTGTCATCGATTGGCCGTTCATAGGCAATTGAGTTATTCAACCATTCATTGTATCATTTTCATCGATTGGCCGTTCATAGGCAATCGAGTTATTCAACCATTCATTGTATCATTTTCATCAATTGGCCGTTCATAGGCAATCGAGTTATTCAATCATTCATTATATCATTGCCATCGATTGGCGGTTCATAGGCAATCGAGTTACTCAATCATTCATTATATCATTGTCACCTATTGGCCGTTCTTAGGCAATTGAGGTGTTCAATCATTCATAGTATCATTGTCATCGATTGACGATGTATTTCCCAGACGAGTTACCTGGTTGCCTTCACATAGAGTTGTGGAATTCACGAGTGAGTTGGAGCCCGGTACGTCCCTGTTATCGAAGGCACCATACCGGATGGCCCCGACCGAAATGCAGAAGTTGAAGATTGCGAGAAAGGTTATCTCCGACCGAGTGCGTCCCCGTGGGGAGCACCAGTGTTATCTGTCAAGGAGAAGTATGGTTCGTTCGTGTGTGTATTAATTACCAGGAGTTGAACAGGATGATGATCAAGAATAAGTATCCCTTACCCCGTATTGATGATCTCTTAGATCAACTTCAGGGAGCTTCAGTATTTTCCAAGATCGACTTAAGATCTGGATATCATCAGTTACGAATTCGAGAGTCGGATATCACGAGGACGGCATTTCGAACACGCTATGGTCATTATGAGTTTGTGGTTATGCCGTTTGGATTGATTAATGCACCTGCGGTATTCATGGAGTTAATAAATTGGGTTTTCATCGACTTTTTGGATCAGTTTGTTGTTGTCTTCATCGATGACATTTTGATTTATTCTCGTGACCGAGAGGAACACGAGGTTCATCTTCATCAGGTTCTCGACGTGTTAAGACGAGAGCAACTTTATGGTAAGTTTTCTATGTGAGTTCTAGATGTCCGAGGCGACGTTTCTCAGGCATTTAATTTCATCAATCAGAGTGCGTGTCGACCTTCAGAAGACGGAGGCTATCCAAGATTGGTTACCTCTGAAGAATGTTAAGAAAATATGAAGCTTTCTCGAATTAGCCGGTTATTATCGGCGGTTTGTGGAAGGATTTTCTAAAATTGTTCAGTCAATTCATTCATCACTCAGTTAATCTCATTGTTCAATTAATTCATTCATCACTCAGTTAATCTCATTGTTCAATTAATTCATTCATCACTCAGTCAATCTCATTGTTCAATTAATTCATTAACCATCCAGTCCATCTCACGGTTCAGTTGTTGATCTTGTGAATCAAATTTTCAACCTTGTGAACTTGTTCAAGGTAATCATTTCAGGAATTTCATCAGATAGGCTTGTTACCTCACTTGATCTTTCATGCGATCTTATCATATTCCGGCGTCATGTCGACGATCGTTTTATTGCATTATTAATGCATTCATTGTGTTAGAGCGTGTATGCTCATTGTTATCATTCCGTCTCGTGATCATAATGCAATCTTCATACGAGATCTGTAATTATCACGTGACTTTCCTGCCTCGGTATGGAAAGAGTTCAGAGGGACATCGGACTCCGACGTCCAAGAGATCGTTTCTAGTCGTATTCGTGCTGGGAGAGCATCTTCATCTCAGACGACGAGTTCGACTATTGTTTGCTTTAACAGTGATACAACAGGACATTCATCACCGGTTTTGAGCAAGTTAATTCTTTCTCGGTAATAGGATAATCATTCATTTCATCGCCGTTCAATTATTCGCATAGGTCATTCATCATATGTGAATCACGTTTAGACTTATAATTATCAACCAATCATTCACTTCACGGGGAACAATGGTTCTAATAATTTCATTTGAGTTATCACTCATTTCGTTATTAGATCACCTCGGCGAGTCATTCTTGATCCTTGTCGGATTTCTAATATTTATCATTCATCATAGTCACTCTCATTTTGGTAACCTTTCGGGGTCATATTAAGCGGTGAGTTCAGATTTGGGTCTTCGTTGAATTGTGGGGATCGAGGAGATCGATGATATGGAGGATATCGATGTTGGGTACATTTGAAATATAGCCTTGTCTTTCAGATGACTATATAACTCAATCCGTAATAATGTGTCGTGGTTGTGGATCATTTATTGTTGATCTATTTTATAATGATCGTATTTGAGAATCTTGAGATTTTGACATCGTTTGATGCATTCCTTTTGGTGTCGTACCGAGACTTCGTGATAATTTGGGAAATCGTTCACTATGATCTAATACGTCAAGTCTTGGGGACTTGGGCGTGCGATTGATTTGATCCCAAGAACTATTTGGACATTATTGTTTGCAGATCGTGATGGATAGTTCATATCCCGAGTTGTTTACCCTTAGTTTCGGGGACGAAACTCTTTTAAGGGGGGGTGTATGTAATACCCGGTTGTAATTCAGTCACTATCATTCAGTAACTTCATTCGGTAATTGTCACTCAGCGGATTTTCACTCATTAATAATCATTCATCAATCATGTTCATTCATCCATGTTCACTGTTCGGAATAACTTCGAGTTGTGTATCGATATTGTTCATTGTTTCAACTTTCCTCGTTTGAGTTAGACTTTGTTTAATCACCATCAATTTTTGGAAACTCCAAAAATTCTGAATCTTTACAATATTATAGAGCATCGAGTTAGCTTTCCAATGGTTCAAACGGTGAGTCAATTGGAGTCCGGACGAGAGAGTTATGGTCGAAATAGCTCAGACACTCATTTTCCAGTTTTGGCCGAGCAGCCTGTACTGTGGGCCGCGGCACATGCCGGCAGGGCCGCGGCACACCCGTCCGGGCCGCGGCACACTCGTGTTGCACTTGTCGGCCAAACCCCTCTGTACCATGTGCCGCGGCACACGCCGGAAGGGCCGCGGCACACTGCCGAGACACTTCCGCGGCACACTCGGCCGTGCCGCGGCACACTGCCGACCACTGAGAGCCGTTTTTGGGCCTGTGCCGCGGCACACATGGCAGTCAACCCTATAATTTCATTTTTTGAGCGTTTTCAGCTCATTTCTTCCATTTTTTTCACCTTTATCCGAGAGAGAAGACTTGAGGGAGAGGATCTTCATCATCTATCACTTGGGTGTTGGATTTTCATCATTTTCATTCGGTTGTGAAGCTCGGATCATCGATCTATCGCGTGTTCTTCAAATCAAAGTGCTTAGATCTTCAAAGGTAATTTTCATCAAACCTCTTGGATTTCGATTTGTGTTGAGATATGATGTTTTGGATGTTAGGATCATGTTGTATGAAGTGATATACGCATGATTATGGACATGTTTTATTATTCATTGGATTATTGAAGGATTATTCAAGAACACTTTGAATATTGTGTTGGATTTGGGGGTTTTAGATTAATTGTTGTTGAAATCACGATTTTGGATATTCATAATGGATTATTGATCGTATTGAAGATGTTTTGTTGGTTTGAAACACTTCTTGGGGATTTGATGTTGGTATTTTTGAGGTTTGGTTATAAAAAATCGAAGTTTGGCCACAAGGTATTCGATATAATGCCCCAATGAACTTGGTTTAATCGTATCGATGTTTTGAGTTCGTTATATGCGTGTTTGATTCGTTTATTGAACGGATTGTTGGTAATTGTATTATTCAAGGTTGTTCGAGTGACCGATATCTCAATTAGGACGTTGTTCGTGGAAGGATAATTGTCACCGGTGTTGTGTAAGTTAATTCTTACTCAGTTAAAAGGATATTCTTTCCTTTCGTTGTTGTTCATTCATAATCATAATTCATTCATAAGGTACTAACCGTTTCAAAACTTATAATTGTCACTTAATTACTTCATTCACGAGGAACGACAGTTCCAATCATTTCATTGAGCTGTCATTCATTTCACCATCATTTCATCTTGGTGAGTCATTATTCATTTTCGTTGTCACTTTTGTTATATCGTGGCATTCCGGGTCATACTGGCGTGCCGGTTGGTATGTGTAGGATTTTCATGTCGGGCACATTATAGTCGTGTGTTGGTTGGTGGCCTCACATTGGACTGTGCACACGAGTTGATGGCTTCGTGAGACTGATTAGGTACAAGACCGCACGTGTATTCGATCGATACTCGTTGGTGGCTTGTGCACGGACACATTTCCATCCCGGACGTAGTGTGGCGCCATTCCCTTGAGTCGTACTGTTAGTTGATTCATATAGCATGTTTGATTGCGTATGTTTCGACAGGATATTTCATAATTAAAGATAACTCATGATTGTGTATTTTCAACTCTTGAGGATTGTTGTTCTGTGTAACTGACCCCGTTGGGGGATTTTGTTTTCAGGTCACGGCAAGGCAAAGGCACGGGAAGAGCATGTTGACGGCGAGGAGTTCCAGTGATACTAGAAGGGGGCCCCAGTCTTTTCAGTCATTTATGTTTCCTTCATTTGTTCCGCTGCAGACATTCCGTTTGAATACTCATTTCATTCAGTGTTGTGTATTTTATCTTCATATAAAATATACATGTATTCTGTATTATCCTGGGTGTGTTGTATGAAACTCCTCATCGGAGTAATTAATGTTGTAATGTGGTTCGGTACTACATTCACCATGTGTAATTCACTCAGTTTCGTTCGCCTAGTGGGTCTCAGTCGGGGATCCACGGCACTGTAATATCCGCCTAGATTGGGGTGTTACAACAACGATGCGAATCCACATGATTCCAATATTTACTTCATACCAGGTGGGGATTCCAACTAAGTGCGAAGAATCTTATCCTGGAAAATCTCGATGTATGTGTCCTTCTTACAAAGCGAGCTCTTATACCATTCTTGTCACGCCCCGACACCAGGGTTGGACGAGAACGCGACAGTTAACGTATTTAAACAATGTTTGTGATAATAAATTCCAGTAAAGCATGCATGTGCCAGATCTTGGCCTGGAGAACTAAAACTGGTTGTTCGATAGAAAGCAATAGTCATGAGTACAACATAATTATTACATCAAAGTGTAATACCCGAGATTTCTGATATGTATTTGGAACTTGTGATATTGTAATTGTTGTACTTGATCTGAGTATTATTCTCCGTATTTCATAATCCGATGTTGTTGAGCGTATGATTTCATGTATGTGATTTAAAAATTGTAATTCTGCGTATGTAGCGCACGCTATCGGCTATGTGTAGCGTACGCTAACATGGATCCATAGCGCACGCTACAGGGGAACATTAGCGCACGCTATGCGTGGTCAATTTGATTGAGACGTGCGGTAGGTGAGATCAGGTCGGGGACCCTTGTCGGATTGTGTCGGGATGAACCTGGACGGCTTTCGGGAAAAGCCAAGTCAACGCCTTAGCGCACGCTACAGGCATGTGCATAGCGCGCGCTAAGTGCCGAGTACAGTAAAGTCAGTAGCCGTTAGCGCACGCTACGAGCAGGGGCTAGCGCGCGCTAATAATCATTTCCTATAAATAGGACAACGTCCTTTTCGTATTTTCAGTCCTTTCTTTTCCCACATCCGAATTCTTATACTTAGAGTATAACTTCCTACATCCCAAACACTTCATATCAGCATCCTAGCTCGTGATTGAAGATTGTAAATCATTGAGGAGTGTTGTTCGAGCCTTCGACGTTGGATTGCTTCGATTTCCTCCGTGTTCTTCACTACTTTGAGGTAGGTGATTCTTCACCGATATTAGTAATGTTCTTAAGGACGTTTGATCATGTTTTGATAGCAGTTATTTCGTTTGGTCATCACATGTTAGAAGGATACTTTTGACGTATCGGCACTATATATCGTATGAACCCTTGAACCTTTTTAGTTTTTGGACTCCTAAGCATTTTCAAACCGATTTGTGATCAGTAAACGGATATTATCTAGATTGTTACGTTTTACACATTGGAATCATGCGTTTTGGAACGTAGGACGAATGGAACTTAGAATATTTTCTTGAAGATCTAAGATGAATTATGGTGTTGAGATGATTATCCGTATCTTTGTATCTCATAGTCATTCAGTACGTATAGAACTTCCACAAACCTTATTAGCATGATATGCTCGGGAATGACTTGTTTTATCACCATAGAATTCATGAGTTCATCACCATTAGCTCCAGTTTCCTGTCAGTAGTAATCTGCCATGCACGGTTAGCGCACGCTAACATACGTTAGTTAACGTGCGCTATCGGGGATAAGTTAACGCACGCTACGTTTGGTACGTAACGTACGTTATGATATCAGCTGAGTCAGTCGGCTGATCAGAGAGAACTGTCATTCCATGGCTAGCGTACGCTAGGCTTAGACGATAGCGTACGCTAACAGGCAGGCTTAGCGCACGCTACGTAGAGTACGTAGCGTACGCTAAGTGGTTCATGCAGACTGCATATTTTGAGATTTTGGGCCGTAGACCGAATTGTTAGGCCATCGTTCGACTTGAGATGATTTGTATATCATTCCTTTTGTTAAGGTTCGAGCTTGCTACGTTGATCGAAGGAGGCGGCCTTCGAGTGTGTTGATATCATTGAAGTGTTTCGTTCTTGCCATCTTCAAGGCAAGTATCGTAATATATTAATATTGGTATTTTGAGCATGCGTGTGATTTTTCATGTTGTTGAACATGAGATTTATTACGTGGAATTGTCATGATATTCATTATCTAGTGTTTGTATGTTCATGTTGATGAACATAATGATTTGGCATATGTGTATGCATGAGTTGTGTTTGTGTACGTTGTACGATCTATGCTGAGGGCGCTGGATCGGATGTCCACCTCGTGTTGGTCCGACGGGATCATCTTGGGATCTAGGCTGAGGGCGCTGGATCATTGGACGGGTTATTTCCACCTCGTGTTGGTCCGACGGGATCATCTTGGGATCTATCTTTGAGGGCGCCTGGATCATTGGAATACCCTTGCTGTGTTAATGGAATCTTGTGGATTCGCATTGTCGGATCCGGTAGCGGAAGTCCGTGTGGTGTATCTTGTTATGTATTGTTGATGCATATTGAATTGTTTAATATGATACTTGTACTAGAATCGTTTTGCTAACCCCTTCGGGTGGACATTTGTTTTGATGTTCGGGTAGCCGAGGAGCAGGAAAGCGACCACCACGGTACCAACGTGGCGGCGAAGGGGTTCGGTGATGTTTGTTGTTGGTGATTTGTTTTCTTGTTTTGATTTCAAGATTTCGAGTACGCGTGTCGTATTAATATCATTTCGATATGGTTGTATTAATTACTCGTTGAACCGGTTATGCGGTTTTGTAAACTTGAATTTCCAGATATTGATGTCTTATATTTACATTTCTTTTAAATCACCCTTGTAAATCCTTACTTAAAGGGTTTACGGCGTAATTATTCCGAATATCTCGGGGTGTTACAGAATATGGTATCGGAGCTAAGATTTATGGATATCTTGGCAGTCGGGTTTTAAGTTGGGTCTGTTTACGTTATTGATTTACGAGTCATTCGTAACATCACTATTCAGCCAAAAGTCGTCATGTGGACCGTGGTTGTAAGTCTCCTAATCTCTTATACTACCGTTTTACTTAATTACTGTTTTGTGAGTATTGACGGGCTTTATTTCGAAAACTTTGTCCTGGATATTGAGGAATTGTGTTTACAGTATGTTGAGAGGAGGACGTGGACGCGGACGCGGTCGTGGACGCGGACGGGGTAACATGAGACAGGAGGATTCCGCAACTACCCTGCATTATCGGCTAGTCGAACCGATTCCCATTCGAGGGCAAGGATCAGCGAATGACGACGCAAATCCTAACATGCCGGGAGTGCTTCAACAGGTGGTGGCGCAGATAAACCAGTTCGCCCAGGTAGTCGACCGCATGCAGACGGCGATGGGACAGCAGCACCACGAGGATAACCGGGGAGACAGATGGCTTGCTGAGGTGGTCAAATTGCACCCGCCAAAATTTGACGGATCTGCTGAGGCAATTACTTGGGATCACTGGCTCAAGGAGTTAGATAAGATATTCGCGGGTCTTAATTGTCCCGAGGACCGGAAGGTTCCCATTGCCCAGTATTTTCTGACTGGGGAGGCCTTCGATTGGTGGGAAGCTATTCGACCCGAGAATCATAATGCGGATTGGACGGAATTCAAATTAATGATGGAAGCACATTATTGTCCTCGTCCAGTTAGAGAGGCAAAGATCCGAGAGTTTTTCTCACCACAGAGTTCGGAAGCATCTGTGATAGATGTAATCAAAACTTTTAATCATCAGCTGACTTGTGTGCGACACTTGGTCAGAACGGAGGCGGAAAAGATTTTTCATTTCGATATGCGGATGAAGCCGGAGATTCAGCAGTACATGTCCGGATTCGAGTGTACTACGTTGCGACAGTATCAAGACAAAGCGCTAGCCTACGACATGAAAGAGGCGGCGGTGGAGAAATCAGTGGAGGCAAAGAAGCAGAAAGTGATCGGCAGCTTCTCAGAAAGCAAGAGCGGTGGGCCCCACAAGGGCCAGTCTTCCTTTTATTCGGTTAGGAAACCTCCACATCCTTCCAGAGGTGGAAAGAAGTTCCGAACTACATCAGCGGTTTCGGACGCATCAAAGAAATGCTACAATTGTGGTCGAGCAGGGCATATTCGACGTGATTGCCCCGCATCTTCTGTGACTTGTTACGATTGTGGACAAGAAGGGCACCGTGCGGCCTTCTGTGGAGCCGCTACTAGATCTTTTGGTACCCGCACTCCAGCACCAGTTCCTAAGGAGATAAGTGTGAACCAGACACAACAGAGTGGATTTCAGCAGCAGAACGTTGGGAAGAGAGAGACATCCAGTGCTGGGTCCGTTCCTCCACGCCTGTACGAAATAAGGAAATCTGACGATCAGAACACTGCTGTTGCATCAGGTACGATTCAGATCCTTTTGCAACCAGTTAGTGTTTTATTCGATTCCGGAGCTACACATTCTTTTGTATCATTGAACTGTGTAAATCGTTTAAAAATCTCGTGCTTATCTGATTGTGAACCATATGTTGTGGGTTTGCCGAGTGGAGAGAGAATTGTGGGAACCCTAGAGGTTAGATATTTTCCAGTATCTATAGGAGGGAGAGATTGGCCATCGAATCTTATTGTAGTTGACATCTACGGTGACGATTTAATTCTCGAAGACGATTGGCTCAACCATTATGGAGCTATTCTGAATTACCGAGAGAGTCATTTCTATCATTGCTGATGACGGATCTGAACACTTATTCCGAGGATAGAGACCAGGAAGCTCGGGAAAATTGATCAAAGCAATGAAAGCCGTGAAATTACTGAAGCAGGGATGTCACGAACTTTGGTGCTATGCCATGAGGAAAGAGTAATGAGTAGAGCTCTCGTCTATTTCAGTTGTGAATGAGTTCTCAGATGTATTTCCTGACGAACTACCTGGGTTACCTCCGCAGAGAGAAGTGGAATTCACTATCGAATTAGAGCCTGGAGCAGCTCCTATTTCCAGAGCACCATACCGCATGGCGCCAACCGAGATGTATGAACTCAAGAAGCAACTGGAGGAATTGTTACAGAAGGGCTATATTCAACCTAGCGTTTCTACTTGGGGAGCGCCCGTTCTCTTTGTCCGGAAGAAAGACGGATCCCTCCGACTGTGTATTGATTACAGGGAGCTCAACAAGATGACGATCAAGAATAAGTACCCTATACCTCGGATCGACGACTTGTTTGATCAACTGCAAGGGGCAACGGTATTCTCGAAGATTGACTTGCGATCAGGATACCACCAATTCAGAATTAAGGAATCGGATATACCGAAATCTGCTTTCAGATCCCGGTACGGGCATTATGAATTTGTAGTAATGCCATTTGGACTTACCAATGCTCCTGCGGTATTCATGCAATTGATGAATCGGGTATTCTTGGAATACTTGGATAAATTTGTGGTCGTCTTCATTGATGACATCTTGATATATTCGAGGGACGCAGAGGAGCATGCCGAACATTTGCGTGTGGTTTTGAGCACTTTGAGGAAGGAACAGCTGTATGCAAAGCTTTCTAAATGCGAGTTCTGGCTCAGGGAGGTAACTTTCCTCGGGCATGTGATATCAGCTGACGGAGTTCAGGTGGACCCGAAGAAAGTCGAAGCAATCTTGGAATGGGAGGCTCCTATTAACGTGAAAGAAGTCCGGAGTTTCTTTGGACTTGCTGGATATTATCGCCGCTTTGTAGAGGGATTTTCCAAAATTGCTCGTCCGCTCACTCAGCTGTTACAGAAAACTCAAAAGTTCACGTGGAATGAGAGATGTGAGGCTGGTTTTGATGAACTTAAGAAGAGACTAACGACAGCACCTATATTAGCATTACCAGATGGAACTGATGGGTTCATGGTGTACAACGACGCTTTAAATCAGGGTCTGGGATGTGTGTTGATGCAAAGAGATAAGGTGATTGCCTATGCTTCTCGGTAGCTGAAACCATACGAGGTCAATTACCCGACTCATGATCTGGAGTTAGCAGCTGTAGTCTTTGCACTGAAAATTTGGAGACATTATTTGTACGACACTCATTGTCAGATCTTTACCGATCATAAGAGCCTCAAGTACATTTTCAGTCAGAAAGAATTAAACATGAGGCAGAGAAGGTGGCTGGAATTGATCAAGGATTACGACTTGGAGATTCTCTATCATCCGGGAAAGGCAAACGTAGTAGCCGATGCATTGAGCCGTAAACCTGTTTCTCTTCGAGTGTTGGAAGCTCTTACGTCCCAAACCAGCATTCAACGAGAACTGATCCGCGAAGGGATTGAATTATGGGCACCAGGAATCCAAGGGCAACTTTATGTGATGGAACTGACTTCATCACTAGTCGAGGAGATCAAGTCTAAGCAGTTGGATGATTCTCTAATCCTTCGATTATGTGATGAAGTAAAGAAAGGAAAAGCCCCAGGGTTCGTGATACAAGATGATGGAGTTCTGAGATTTCAGAGTCGACTTTGCGTTCCCGATGATGATGATTTGAGACGGACTATTCTGAAGGAAGCTCACAGCGCGCCCTATTCTATTCACCCGGGCAGCAGTAAGATGTATAAGGATTTAAAACAAAATTTCTGGTGGGGGAATATGAAGAAGGACGTAGCATAGTACGTTTCGAAGTGTTTGACTTGTCAGCAGGTTAAGATTGAACATCAGCGACCTGCCGGAATGTTAAAACCGCTTCCGATCCCTGAATGGAAGTCGGAGGACATCTCGATGGATTTCATCACCAGTATGCCAAGGACTAGAACGGGAATGAACATGATTGGTGTTGTAGTTGATCGACTAACCAAGTCGGCTCATTTCCTAGGGATTAAAGATACATGGGGACCCGAGAGATTGGCGCGAGTATTTATTGCGGAGATAGTCAGATTGCATGGGACGCCGAAGACCATTATTTCGGATCGAGATGGTCACTTCGTGTCGCACTTCTGGAAAGTAGTTCACAGGGCTTTGGGGACTGAGCTCAACTCTAGCACGGCTTATCATCCTCAAATGGACGGTCAGTCCGAAAGGACTATACAAACGGTAGAAGACATGCTTAGAGCTTGTGCATTAGATTGGTCAACTGATTGGGAAGTTCACTTGCCCTTGATCGAGTTCACCTATAATAATAGTTGGCATGCTTCTATTAAGATGGCACCATTTGAAGCTTTGTTTGGGAGAAGATGCCGATCACCCCTGTGTTGGGATGATTCTTCGGATTTGATCGGGACAGAACCGGAATTGATTATTCAGACTCAAGAGAAGATAGCTTTGATTCGAGAAAGACTGTTGACTGCCCAGAGTCGACAAAAGTCTTATGCAGATGTACGTCGTCGCCCTCTAGAGTTCGACGCTGGGGACCATGTGCTATTGAAGGTGTCTCCTACACGAGGGATTTTCCGTTTTGGGAGGAGAGGCAAGCTTAGTCCAAGATATATCGGACCATTCGAGATCCTCGAGAGGGTTGGAGATTTAGCATACAGGTTGGCCTTACCGCCATCGCTGAGTCACGTTCACAATGTGTTTCACGTATCCCAATTGCGGAAGTATGTACCGGACCCCAGTCACGTCATTGATTTCGACGAGATCAAGATAGCTAATGATGGCACCTTCGAAGAGAGACCAATCAAGATACTTGAGAGTCGGATCAAACAATTGAGGAATAAACCAATACACTTGGTTAAAGTACAATGGTCACGACACGGAGTCGAAGAGGCCACTTGGGAAACAGAGGACAGTATGAAGGCTAGATATCCAGAGTTGTTTTCATCTTAAGTTTCGGGACGAAACTTCTTTTTAGGAAGGAAGGATGTAATACCTGAGATTTCTGATATGTATTTGGAACTTGTGATATTGTAATTGTTGTACTTGATCTGAGTATTATTCTCCGTATTTCATAATCCGATGTTGTTGAGCGTATGATTTCATGTATGTGATTTAAAAATTATAATTCTGCGCATGTAGCGCACGCTATCGGCTATGTGTAGCGTACGCTAACATGGATCCATAGTGCACGCTACAGGGGAACATTAGTGCACGCTATGCGTGGTCAATTTGATTGAGATGTGCGGTAGGTGAGATCAGGCCGGGGACCCTTGTCGGATTGTGTCGGGATGAACCTGGACGGCTTTCGGGAAAAGCCAAGTCAATGCCTTAGCGCACGCTACAGGCATGTGCATAGCGCGCGCTAAGTGCCGAGTACAGTAAAGTCAGTAGCCGTTAGCGCACGCTACGAGCAGGGGCTAGCGCGCGCTAATAATCATTTCCTATAAATCGGACAGCGTCCTTTTCGTATTTTCAGTCCTTTCTTTTCCCACATCCGAATTCTTCCTAAACGCTTCATATCAGCATCCTATCTCGTGATTGAAGATTGTAGATCATTGAGGAGTGGTGTTCGAGCCTTCAACGTTGGATTGCTTCGATTGCCTCCGTGTTCTTCACTACTTTGAGGTAGGTGATTCTTCACCGATATTAGTAATGTTCTTAAGGACGTTTGATCATGTTTTGATATCCAGTTATTTCGTTTATAATCGGTCATCACATGTTAGAAGGATACTTTTGACGTATCGGCACTATATATCGTATGAACCCTTGAACCTTTTTAGTTTTTGGACTCCTAAGCATTTTCAAACCGATTTGTGATCAGTAAACGGATATTATCTAGATTGTTACCTTTTACACATTGGAATCATGCGTTTTGGAACGTAGGACGAACGAAACTTAGAATATTTTCTTGAAGATCTAAGATGAATTATGGTGTTGAGATGATTATCCGTATCTTTGTATCTCATAGTCATTCAGTACGTATAGAACTTCCACAAACCTTATTAGCATGATATGCTTGGGAATGACTTATTTTATCACCATAGAATTCATGAGTTCATCACCATTAGCTCCAGTTTTCTGTCAGTAGTAATCTGCCATGCACGGTTAGCGCACGCTAACATACGTTAGTTAACGTGCGCTATCGGGGATAAGTTAACGCACGCTACGTTTGGTACGTAACGTACGTTATGATATCAGCTGAGTCAGTTGGCTGATCAGAGAGAACTGTCAGTCCATGGCTAGCGTATGCTAGGCTTAGACGATAGCGTACGCTAACAGGCAGGCTTAGCGCACGCTACGTAGAGTATGTAGCGTACGCTAAGTGGTTCAGGCAGACTGCATATTTTGAGCTTTTGGACCGTAGAACGAATTGTTAGGCCATCGTTCGACTTGAGATGATTTGTATATCATTCCTTTTGTTAAGGTACGAGCTTTCTATGTTGATCGAAGGAGGCGGCCTTCGAGTGTGTTGAGATCATTGAAGTGTTTCGTTCTTGCCATCTTCGAGGCAAGTATCGTAATATATTAATATTGGTATTTTGAGCATGCGTGTGATTTTTCATGTTGTTGAACATGAGATTTATTACGTGGAATTGTCATGATATTCGTTATATAGTGTTTGTATGTTCATGTTGATGAACATAATGATTTGGCATATGTGTATGCATGAGTTGTGTTTGTGTACGTTGTACGATCTATGCTGAGGGCGCTGGATCGGATGTCCACCTCGTGTTGGTCCGACGGGATCATCTTGGGATCTAGGCTGAGGGCACTGGATCATTAGACGGGTTATTTACACCTCGTGTTGGTCCGACGGGATCATCTTGGGATCTATGCTGAGGGCGCTGGATCATTGGAATACCCTTGCTGTGTTAATGGAATCTTGTGGATTCGCATTGTCGGATTCCGGTAGCGTAAGTCCGTGTGGTGTATCTTGTTATGTATTGTTGATGCATATTTGAATTGTTTAATATGATACTTGTACTAGCATCGTTTTGCTAACCCCTTCGGGGGTGGACATTTGTTTTGATGTTCAGGTAGCCGAGGAGCAGGGAAACAGCCACAGTACCAACGTGACGACGAAGGGGTTCAGTGATGTTTGTTGTTGTTGGTGATTTGTTTTCTTGTTTTGATTTCAGTACTCGAGTACACGTGTCGTATTAATATCATTTCGATATGGTTGTATTAATTACTCGTTGAACCAGTTGTACGGTTTTGTAAACTTGAATTTCCGCAGTATTGATGTCTTATATTTACATTTCTTTTAAATCAGCCTTGTAAATCCTTACTTAAAGGGTTTACGACGCTGTAATTATTCCGAATATCTCGGGGTGTTACACAAAGTACAGAAGGTTACAGCGGAAATAAGAGTACAGTTTGACACATGAGTAAAAGAAATGATAATGCAGCTCCACGATTCCTATGTCCTGTTGGGAACACTCGAGGTTAGACTTCACTTCTTGTCAGCATCTGCCTCTTCTTCCTCTTGGTCTTCTTCATCTAGTGGGTTCTTTAGAAAAATCAAAGTGGGGTGAGAATAATGGATTCTCACTAGATTGTTTTTAAGTATTTTACGAATTCATGTATATATAGGCCTGTAAATGAACCAAACTTTTAACGATCTGTTCGGGTTCGGCTCGATAAAAGCTCGACTCTGGCTCATTTTAGTTCAAGCTCGAATCGAGCTCGAACATGATTTAAGGCTCGATAATATTAACGAGCCGAACTCAAACTATCCAATGCTCGGCTCGTTAGCTTATCGAGCGGCTCATTAATATTATTATATAAATTTATATATATTTTGTTTACATTTAGTAAAGTAATTTTCGAACGTGAAGTCCGAGATTTCAAGCTCCAGGGGAATGTTCCGAACTTTCGAGCCAAGCTCGAACCTTTAGTATTACCAACGAGCCCGAGCTCGAGCAAAATATAAAGCTCGTCTCGTGTTCGAGCCTGAGCGAGCCTAGGTAAAAAATAGCTTACCGAACTGAGCCATACAAAACCTCAGCTCGGCTCGGCTCGTTTTCAGCCATATATATATATATATATATATATTCCATGCTTGAAAATAATATTGTTAATAAATGGTGCAAGTTTCAAAGTAATGCAATGAATTGTAGCATGAGTGTACAGTCAATCTCCGTAGATTGTTTTTGAGTATGATGATGTGCGGCGTCGAACGCCCAGTGAATATTTAGCTTCAGGATATCGTTTATGTCACTAAGTCCCTTAGCCTCCTTATAACGTCTTAGAACGTTATCAGTGTTTGACCTTTGACTATCGCCACGACCTTTGGTTTAATGACCGTAGCCTTGGGCGTTTGTCGGACCATCACTATAACATTGGCCTTTGAGCTTATCGCTCGCATTCTTGGTGACGTGATGTCTTATCTCTTATCTGGGCTCGATATGTCCTTAGATTGAGTCTATGCCGAGATCATATCATAATTGCGACTATACCCGAATTGTATGACCCAGTCACCTCAGGAACACTCCGTCCTTCGGCTTAAAGGGAATAAGATATGACAGTAGCTTTGCTTAGAACCGCAGCCGCGCTACTCGATTCATGACCTAGACTAACCGACCCTCATGCATATATAAAAAGGGACTCTAGAGGTACTCATACGGACACTAGCGGTGGCTCCCGCCCGAAGGTCATAGCACTTAGCTCCGCACAGTACTTACTCTCAATTTCTACTGAACAACAGTTAATGTTGTGATTGACGACGATCATGCATATTATGAGATGTCTATATTTTTATTTGATAATAACTGGATTTGAGTAATTTAGAGGAATTAGTTCAGCCGGTTGGTGATCAGATGGTCTCTTATGAGATTTTTAATGTGTTTTATAATAATTCATAAACTTGATAATTCGGTACGGAATATTTATACGTCCCAAAATTTCGTGCTTTGTTGCAAAAAGTCTGTAATGATGTAAGGATTGACGGACATAATTAGCATGAAAGTTTTACTGGTCATAATTTACAATTCTGCCATTCCTTCTTTTAAATTATTGTTAATATTATTATAACTATATGAAGTTGGATGATTCGGTGCGAATTGATTATGTTGGGTTTCCGGATACAAAATCGAGTACGCAGTGGAAAAATAAAACTTAATATAAAGAATCCCAAATAGGATCGATCAAGTAACACATATACGAAAAATAAATGACGAATATAAAAGGATCAAAGTCCCGTACCTTTGAAGCCTTTGATAATATCTTTGTAAGTTTGATGATGATCACGAAACCGAGCACGAGCACGAAATCCCTTCATCCCAAATACCGAAAGCATGATGTCTTTACTTCACAGCGTCGGATGTTGCCTGGAAAAATCAACGAGACTCCGTTCTATCAAGAACACGGCTAGGGAAACTCCTAGGAATTTTTCTCTCTTATGTTTCCCCACTTCTTTTCACCTCAAAGATGATGAAGAACTTGGAAGAAAATTTTCTCTCTCCCTCTCTCTTTTTCTCACTGCTGGAGCATCAAAATAAATGGTGGGGTTGGTGTTGTTTTCTTTTGATATATATGTGATCATGTGATAATGTGATCCCACCACATCAAGATATTTGGCACCACATCATGGTGGGCTCACACATGAATGACTATATCACAACAAGAAAACATAAGAAAACCACCAAGAAGAGAGGGGGGAGGGGCGGCCCATGTGGAGATGGGAGGAAACGAGCTGAGTCACTCGGCTCGTGTACCAGACGTTCGTCAAACGACTCCGTTAAAAACACTCCACTTTATCTCCAATGTATTTATACTAATAAATTAATCTAATTAATTAATTATATCAAATACAAATATATTTCTCTAAGAAAAATTAATTATGAATTAAATTAATTACCGAGTAACTTAACTTTAATTCATAAGACCACTATTTGATTTATCCAATAAATCATAATCAGATATCCAATATCTAATATTATTATAGAGATAATAAATTCACATTTATCCGTGAACGATCCTAGCATCAGTTATGTTCGATTCGTCAAAGGTCCACATATACTATCACAACCTTTCTATTCGTCATCGACTCTCTAAGAGTGAATACCGTGTGACTGAATCAAGTATGAGTCGTGTTCGAGTATACTGGTCCCACCAATATACTTATAACTATGCTATCAAGACATGCACACGTCCTAGCATCAGTTATACAAGTCTTACTCAAAACTTAATGCCCATTTAAATTTATCGATTTGCGAATGGTTTACGAAAATAAACTTTTAACACTTTCAGTGCATTTTCTCTTATCCGATAACGTGAGTGGAATGTTCGCTCTTATTTACATGGATTTCACTTCAATGTTTACCAAATCAAGAATGCATTTGAAATACAATAAATAGTGAATGAATCATATTACCTTTTATTGATAATTCCATAATTACAAGTACAATGCCCCTTCTCTCTCATTCCCTGAGTGGCATTCGAGGGCATATTCCTAACAATCTCCCACTTGCATTCAATTCCATACATCATGGTATCCAATACCCATGTTCTTCAAATGTCTTTACAAGACAACATGACATAACGTTTTAGTCATCGGGTCAGAGACATTGTCTTTTGAGTCTACTCTTTCCAACGAAACATATCCTTTATCAACCATCTCTCGAACGATGTGATACTTTCTCTCTATATGCTTGGTGTTGTGGTGAGCCCTTGGCTCCTTGGCTTGGGCCACAGCTCCATCATTATCACAAAATAGTGATATAGGTAGCTCCACATTAGGCACCACTTGAAGTTCTTGCACAAACTTCGGCATCTAAAATGCTTCCTTGCTAGCCTCTGAGGCAACTTGGTACTCTGCTTGGCAGGTGGAATATGTATTAGCAGTTTGCTTGGAGCTTCTCCAAGATACTGCTCCTCCATTGAGAGTAAACAAATACCCAGATGTCGACTTAGAATCGTCCTTATCTCCTTGAAAATCAGAATCGGTGAATCCAACCACCTCCAGTTCCCCACCACCGTAAGTAAGAACCATATCTATAGTTATTCTTAAGTACTTAAGAATGTTCTTGATGGCATTCCAGTGTTCCCTTCCCGGGTTTGATTGAAAACGACTTACCTTACTAACAACATAGACTAAGTCCGATCTCGTGCACAACATAGCGTACATGAGGCTACCCAGTGCCGAGGCATAGGGTACCTAACTCATCTCTCTTTTGTCTTCCTCACTTTTAGGACACATTTTCTTGGTGAGATGAATTCCATGTCGCATGGGAAGGAACCTTCTTTTAGAATCATCCATCTTGAATCTTCTCATGATCTTATCTATATAGAGGACTTGGGAAAGTCCTATCATTCTTCGCGGTCTATCTCCGTAAATACGGATCCCTAGAATATAGGAAGCTTCTCCCAAGTCTTTCATGGAGAATGATTTAGAAAGCTAACCTTTCACAATGCTGAGCATTGCTATGTTATTTCCTATAAGTAAAATATCATCTACATATAGTATTAAGAACACAATGTTGCTCCCACTGACCTTTTTGTAAACACATGGATCCTCCTCGTTTTGCACGAAATCAAAGTCCTGACTGCTTCATCAAATCGAAGATTCCAACTCTGAGAATCTTGCTTCAGCCCATAAATGGCTCGTTGCAGCTTAAACACCTTATGAATATTAGCTTTCGACACAAAACCCTTAGGCTGTTCCATATAGATTTCCTCTTCGAGGTATCCACTTGGAAAAGCCGTTTTGGCTTCCATTTGCCATATTTCATAATCGTAATGGGCAGCAATGGCAAGCATCATGCGAATCGACTTGATCATAGCTATGGGCGAAAATGTATCATGATAATCGATCCCTTCCCTTTGGGTATAACCCTTTGCCACAAGCCTGGCCTTATAGGCGTCAACCTTGCCATTCCCATAAGTCTTTCTCTAATAGATCCATTTACTTCTAATAGGCTTCATGCCAGATGGTAAATCTACGAGAGTCCAGATCTTATTGGCTTGTATCGAGTCTATCTCAGCTTCCATAGCTTCTTGCCATTTATTGCAGCCCACATCCACTATCGCTTGGTCATAGGTGACAGGGTTGTCCTCACGGCTATCAGGTACATCATAGAGACCCAGTTCCTCGGCATGTGTGTAGCCATACCTCTCAGGTAAGTGAGACACCCTATCAGACCTTCGAAGTGGAGGTTGTGTTACAATAAGTTCGGTTCGTGATCCCTGATCAGATGTCACCTCAGGACATTCTTTGTTCTCTTCCAAAGAGACATTTCTACCTGAGCCACCTTCCTAAATGAATTCATCCTCAAGGAAGTGTGCTTGTAAAGCTACAACGACCCTATGGTCTTCTGGCATGTAGAATAGATAATCCATCGAGTCCTATGGGTATCTAATGAAACGTCCCTTGATGGACTTTGCTTCCAGTTTGTCCACCTTAGCCTTCTTGACATAGGCTGGACATCCCCAAATCCTTGTGTGATTAAGACTTGGTTTCTTACGCATCCACATCTCATGCGGAGTGATAGGAATGGATTTGGAAGGGCGTCTATTAAGGATATAGGCAGTGGTAAGTAAAGCGTACCCCCACAGGTAAATTGGTAAATCAGTGTAATTCAACATGGAGCGGACCATGTCCAACAAAGTCCGATTTATCCTTTATTAAACACCATTTAATTATGGGGTTCCTGGCGGCGTGAATTGTGAAACGATTCCATGTTCCTTAAGGAACTCATCAAACTCGGTGCTCATATACTCGCCACCTCGGTCTGACCGAAGTGCCTTGATATGACACCCGGTCTGTTTTTCAACTAGGGCCTTAAATAGTGCTCATATAATCGCCACCCGACCTTGATATTCCTCACTTCTTTTCACCTCAAAGATGATGAAGAACTTGAAATAAAATTTTCTCTCTCCCTCTCTCTTTTTCTCACGGCTGGAGAATCAAAATGAATGGTGGTGTTGGTGTTGTTTTCTTTTGATATATAATGTGATCATGTGATAATGTGATTCCACCACATCAAGATAATTGGCAGTAAGTGTTGACATTTCATGGTGGGCTCACACATGAATGATTATATCACAACAAGAAAACATAAGGAAACCACCAAGAAGAGAGGGGGAAGGGAGGCCCATGTGGAGATGGGAGGAAACGAGCCGATTCACTCGGCTCGTGTACCGGACATTCGTCAAACGACTCCGTTAAAAATACTCCGCTTTATCTCCAATGTATTTATACTAATTAATTAATTAATCCATTTAATTAATTATATCAACTACAAATATATTCTCTAAGAAAAATTATTTATGAATTAAATTAATTACCCAGTAACTTAATTTCAATTCATAAGACCGCTATTTGATTTATCCAATAAATCATAATCAGATATACAATATCTAATATTATTAGAGAGACAATAAATTCACATTTATCCATCAACGATCCGGATGCGCGACTCTGTAGGCTCGTCTCAGCCGGCATTGGGAGGAACCAATGAGTGCGGACAGTGCTTAGCCAGCCTAGCGGGCCGCACTGTAAACCCCGACTGAGAACGAATGAAGGGATCATTCCAGAACCATTACGTCATGAATACCACATACGTGTAGACCCTTCATCAGATATCCCGGTCAAGTCTTCGGGTCACGGTAAAGTCAAACCCTACTGTTGACACTATACATGTGTTAATACAAATCAAGACCGACTGGTTATTAGTGAATCCAATACGACTAGATCATAATGCTTTGGCCAAAGACTTATGATCTTATTTGCCATTAACCGTATAGGACATTTGCCTGCTCACTAATAGGAGATATAATCTTTTCTTGGCGTACAGTAAAGACTGCTACCAGCTCGTATACTCTGCACTTCGAGGTTGACCCAGCGATTAAGCAAATGAGTCTAACTACTCTAATGACAAACTAAACGTCACAGGCACATCTCTTACTGACCCTCAACTTAAAGTTCCATGTATACTATCACAACTTTTCGATTCGTCATTGACTCTTCAAGAGTGAATACCGTGTAACTCAATCAAGTATGAGTCGTGTTTGAGTATACTGGTCCCACCAATATACTTATAACTATGCTATCAAGAGAAGCACACGTCCTAGCATCAGTTACACAAGTCTTACTCAAAACATAATACCCATTTAAGTTTATAGACTTGTGAACGATTTACACAAATAAACTTTAAACACTTCCAGTGCATTTTCTCTTATCCGATAACGAGAGTGGAATGTTCGCTCTTATTTACATAGACTTCACTTCAATATTTACCAAATCAAGAATGCATTTGAAATACAAAAAAAGTGAATCAATCATATTGCCTTTATTGATAATTCCATAATTGCAAGTACAATGCCCCTCCTCTCTCTTCCCCTGAGTGGCATTCGAGGGCATATTCCTCACAGATTATACGTCCGGAAACTACAAACTTTATTGTAAAAATCCCGTTGTGATATTAATATTAAAGGTCAGAAGCTGTATGAAAGTTTTACCTTACACTTCTGCCCTCCCGAGTTTTAAGTATTATTTACTATTTTTGCATAATGTCGTTAAGGCGGGAGGGACTGATTAGACGTCTGAAAATTTCGAACTTTCTTGCAAAAAGTCTGTTATGATGTGAGGAATTTAAATTTGCATGGGGGTTTTTCCATTCATAAATTATAATCTGCCCTTCCGAAATTTAAGTAATTATTATTATTATTTTTATTTAGTTTTGTCTTACAATTTTGATTAGATCGTTTGGATTCGTTTTAACTCCAAAATTTATAAATACAGTTGCATTTTGATCCTTATGACTCCTACTTTCAGATTCTGTTCAGTTTTATTTTTTATTCTTTCAGAAATTGCGATTTCATCCCTTTAGTTTGTCTTAATCGTATTTATTCGGGTCATATTTTTTTCGTTTCGTGTCGGATTGACCTCAAAGTTTCAGGGGAAGCTCTTTATATTATTATGAGTCCAGAGAGTTCAACTTTTCTGGAAATTTTATTTTTGAAATAGTAGGTTTTTATAAATTACAGTTTTGGTCCTGAATTCTTGAAATTTATATTTTGTCTCGACTTTCGATTTTAATGAGCTTCGATTTAGGTGAAATTTTATAATTACTTTATTTATAACATCATAAGAAAAAAATTTAAGTTACAAGTCCATAATTAATAGTTTTAACACTTATCCATTAATTATTCCCCTTTTGACCTATTATTTCAAATTTAATTCGATTAGAGAGATTTTTCCGGCATTTAATCCACATTCTACTATAGTCCAGTATTATATTCATATAATTTTGGGAATTTTAATTCCAAAATATCAGATTTGACATTATCAACCAAAATTTCATATATAACATGCTTTGTTCACATAATTAAGGTATGTCAAATAATGATTCAATAAATACTAAGATCATTACATGCATGGTAGAAAAAAATATTATTTTCAGTCAAATAATGATATTTGAAGTCTTAATATTTCATGCACCATAATATAATCTTAACTTGAAATAAAAGAAATAAAAATATTTTTTCCCACTTTTGAATCCTTTGAAGAGATGTTAAAGAAGATGGCTTAGATAAGATCAGGGGCGGATCCACTGCAGGACAAGAGGGGTCGTCTGACCCCTTAGAATTTTTTTTTTACATATTATATTATAATAATATATAAAAAAAATTAAAAGCCCAACCCCAAGCCCAACCCAACCAATTACCCATTAAGCCCAAATGTCCAAACATAATTAATTGTGGAAGAAAAAAGGCACGGGATTGGGACTGGGAGAAAAAAAAAGCACGGGATTGGGACTGTCTTTCAATCGGACAAGAAGAGGAAGAAAAAAGCACGGGAGAAAAAAAAAGGTCGCTCCGCGGCTCCGCCTCTGGCCCGCTGCTGCCTGCTGGGACTGGGAAAAAGAGGCCGCTCAACTCGCTCCGCCTCTCCGACTCCGACCGCTGCTGCTGCAGGCAGGTGCTTTTTTGTTCTTTTTTATCTTTTCAATTCGGGTGGGGAGTGAGTGGGGACTGTCTGGTGGTTTTTTTTATTTTTAATTGGAGGTGGAATTTTTTGTTTGAAGGATTTTGATATACTCATTTAGATTTTGTTATTTTGTTTATCTTGTATTTGTTTTGTGGTTTGATGAATTGTCTAAGACTAAGGGATATTATGTTCAGATTTATGAAATTTTCTAGGTCAGGACCGTCTGGTTCTAAATCGATTTTGTATAATTTTGAAGCAATTTGCATCAGCTTTTGATAAAAATGATAAATTGATTTGCAGATCTATCAATTATGGAACGATTCTTTAAAAGAAAGTTATCCAGTGATACTCCTTCTCCATCTAATATGGGAAACTCAAATGCAGGACCACTTGAAGTGGATAAGATATTAGCTAATCTTCAGGCAGATCCTGGACTAAGAACACGAATGGTTGATTATAGCCTGAATATCCGGGACGAGATCCGAAGGGCGTATCTACAAAAAGGCCCTTGTCAACCTAGAAATTACAAGTTCCCGCAAACTAATCATTCGGGAATAAATAGACGTTTTGTTGCTTAATGGTTTGATGAGTATGATTGGTTGGAATATAGTATTGCTAAAGATGCTGCGTTTTATCTCCATTGTTATCTCTTCAAATCTAACTTTGATCAAGTGGATAGTGATGCCTTCACTGGGGTAGGCTTCAATAATTGGAAGAAGGCAAAAGAAAGATTTAACCTTCATGTTGGAGTGGTTGGTAGTGTTCACAACCAAGTTAGAGGAGCTGCTTACAATTTGATGCATCAATCTACACACATTGAGATGATTTTATTCAAGCAAACAAGCTGATACGAACCCAGATCCTTGAATGGAGTGAACTCGATCTAAATTGATCAATCAAAACCAAAGAAACGAAAGCTAGACAAGATTTTGATCGTCACAAATGATCGAAAACAAATATGTCTTGAAAACCCGTCTCAATTGAAGTGAACTAACAAGTACAAGTATTTGTGGAATTCTTCAAGTCTTAGAAAGAACTTAGAGAATTTGAGAAAGAAAGAAAACACTCAAGGTGATATCAATATATTTCATCAAAGTTGTGTCCTTACAAATGACCAAAGATGGCTATTTATAGCCAAAATCCTACTACAATAATAATATAAAAATAAAAAGCAAATTTCCAATCAACTTCCTATGAAGACTAAGATAAAATAAAATAAAATAAAATCAGTCAAAACAAATCAAAGAGAATCAAGACCAAATAAATGTGAAGATTTGATCACAAAGTGGTCAAAGATTGGTGTAGAAAGCTTCTACTTTGGTGGAAATAAAGTGCTGAATGTTTGCATGGACTGTATCGACCGATAGAAGCTGTTTTGGACATTCGACCATAAAATAGGAATCACAGATTTTTCTCTTATCTTTCCGTGGCCACTTGAATCACCTTAATCTGACATCGTACGAGAAAGTTATGACCAAAATACCAAAACTGGTACATACTCTTCTTATGCGCGGAAATTATTAGTTTGTCCGGTTTTCATCCGCCTTTTGCCTTTTACTCACGACCTTGATAATTCATTATTTTGGACTTTATTTTAAACAGCTTGATTCACTCTCATTACCCTTCGACCCATTATTCACATGGTGTACTATTAATCCGTTTAGAGCTGTTTTGAATTGTTTGATCTGACCTCTTGTCATAGGTCCAATAGTCATTTGAATCGGGTCCGTTTGTACTGTTTGGATCATGTTGGACTGGTCCACGTCATTCCCCTCCTCTTGAAAAGGATTTGTCCTCAAATCGTCATCTGCATCAAACGGACTTAAATCAGAGACATTAAAAGTAGCATTTATATTATGTTTACCTTCAAGGTCCAGTTTTTATGCATTGTCGTTTATCTTCTCAAGGACTCAAAAAGGTCCTTCCCCTCGTGGTAGTAGCTTTGACGATCTTTGTTGGGGAAATCTTTCTTTCCGAAAATGAACCCATACCAAATCACCGGGTTCAAACAAAATTCTTTTTCGGCCTTTATTTGCTTGCTTCATGTATTGCGCGGTTTTTCTTTCGATGTTGCGCCTCGCCTTTTCATGCAATTCTCTTACATACTCGGCCTTTTTTTTACCATCTAGGTTAATCAACTCAGAAATAGGTAAAGGAGTTAAATCCAATGGAGTCAATGGATTAAAACCATATACAATCTCAAAAGGTGAATATTGTGTAGTAGAATGAACGACTCGATTGTAAGCAAATTCAATGTGTGGTAAAGTATCTTCCCACGTTTTGATATTCTTAGAAATAACGGCTCTCAACAATGTAGATAAAGTGCGATTAACAACCTCAGTTTGCCCATCCGTTTGTGGATGACAAGTAGTAGAAAACAATAGCTTTGTCCCTAATTTTCCCCACAAAGTTTTCCAAAAGTACCTCAAAAACTTGGTTTCTCGATCGGACACGATTGTTTTAGGCATGCCATGTAGCCTCACAATTTCTTTGAAAAACAAATTTGCAATGTGTGACGCGTCACCAGTTTATTGGCATGGAATGAAATGTGCCATTTTTGAAAACCTATCAACAACAACAAAAATAGAATCTCTTCCACGTTTTGTTCTAGGTAGGCCTAGCACAAAATCCATTGAAATATCAATCCATGGTGCATTATGAATTGGAAGTGGGGTGTATAGTCCATGGGCCTTTAGTTTAGATTTTGCTTGTTTACAAGTAACACATCTTTCACACATTTTCTCGACATCTTTTTTCATACTTGGCCAAAAAAAATGTTCAATCAAAGTAGACAAAGTTTTAGCAACTCCAAAATGTCCCATCAATCCTCCACCGTGACTTTCTTTGACAAGTAAAATTCGTAGTGAACACTTTGGAATACATAAACGGTTTCCTCGAAATAAGAAACCATCCACTTGATAAAATTTTTCATGTCCATGTTTGACACATAAAGAATATATTTTAGAAAAATCTTCGTCGTTAGGATATAATTCTTTTATGTGCTCAAAACCAAACATTTTTGTGCTCAACGTTGAAATTAAAGCGTATCTTCGAGAAAGTGCGTCGGCCACAACATTTTCTTTTCCCTTTTTGTACTTGATAACATAAGGAAATGATTCTATAAATTCCACCCACCTTGCATGTCGTTTGTACAATTTGTGTTGGGCTTTCAAATATTTTAACGACTCATGATCGGTGTGAATGATGAACTCTTTTGGCCAAAGGTAGTGTTGCCACGTTTCCAATGCTCTAACCAACGAGTACAATTCCTTGTCATAGGTAGGATAGTTCAAGGTAGCCCCGTTCAATTTTTTGCTAAAATAAGCAACGGGTTTTTCTTCTTGTATTAGGACCGCACCTATACCAAGATTAGAAGCATCACATTTAATTTCAAAAGCTTTATCAAAATTAGGTAATGATAAAAGAGGAGCTTGAGTTAACTTCCCTTTTAATTCCTTGAAAGCTTTTCTTGCGCATCGCCCCATTTGAATTCACAATTTTTTTTATTACATCCGTGAGTGGTGCCGCGATAGTGCTAAAGTCCTTCATGAAACGTCTATAAAAACTCGCAAGCCCGTGAAAGCTACGAACATCCGTGATGCTTGTAGGAGTTGGCCATTCTTGTATAGCCCTAACCTTTTCTTCATCAACTCGTATGCCATTGTTAGTAATAATAAAGCCTAAAAAGGAAACTTCATTTGTGCAAAAACAACATTTTTCCATGTTAGCATTCAACTTTTCTTTTCGAAGCACTTTTAGAACTTGTTTAATGTGTAGCACATGCTTATCTAAAGATTTAATGTAGATCAAAATGTCGTCAAAATAAACCACGACAAAAACTCCGATAAAATGTCGCAAAACATGATTCATCAATCTCATAAAAGTACTTGGTGCATTAGTTAAACCAAAAGGCATAACTAGCCACTCATATAAACCATATTTTGTTTTGAAAGCACACTTCCATTCATCCCCTTCCTTCATTCGGATTTGAAAATAACCACTTCTTAAGTCAATTTTTGAAAATATGCAAGATCCGTGCAACTCATCTAACATATCATCAAGTGTAGGTATTGGATGCCTATACTTGATGGTGATGTTGTTGATTGATCTACAATCCGTACACATTCTCCATGAGGTATCTTTTTTTTGGGACAAGTAAAACAGGAACCGCACAAGGGCTTAAACTTTCCTTAATATGACCTTTATTTAACAACTCAGTTACCTGTCGTTGAATTTCTTTGGTCTCTTTGGGATTTGTTCGGTATGCCGACTTGTTTGGTAAGGTCGCCCCCGGAATAAAATCAATTTGATGTTCGATTCCTCTAATCAGTGGTAAACCACTTGGAATCTCATCGGGAAAAACATCATCAAATTCCTGCAAAAGAGACTCAATTGCACTAGGCAACGAATCGACATTTTTAGTAAAAAAAATTTCTTTGTACGCAAGAAGAACAAAAGTCCGACTTGAGTTCAAAACATTTTTGAGGTCTCCTTTTGTGGCAAATAGATTTTTTTTCTCTCGATTTTTTCTCCAACCCTCTCTTTTATCTCTTTTTTTCTTGTTTTTCTTTTTCTTTCTTTTCTTTTTCATTTTCTTTTTCTTTTTTCTTTTCTTTTTCATTTTTTTTTCTTTTTTCTTTTCTTTTTCTTTTTCATTTTCTTTTTGTAACCAAAGTTGATCTTATTGAACTTGACTTTGTGTCAAAGGAGCAAGTGTGAAATTCTTTCCTCGCAATACAAATGAGTATTTGTTCGTGAAGCCGTCATGGTTGGCTTTTCGGTCAAATTCCCACGGTCTTCCCAATAATAGATGTCCGGCTTGCATTGTAAGAACATCGCAAATAACTTCGTCTTCGTACTTTCCAATTTTGAAGGGTACGACTACTTGATTCCATACCTTTACCTCTCCGCTCTCATTCAACCATTGTAACTTGTAGGGTTTCGGGTGTCTTATTACGGTCAACCCTAACTTCTCGACCATGGTTTGGATAGAAACATTAGTGCAACTTCCTCCATCAATTAACACACTACAAACTTTATCTTTGATGTATCATCTAGTGTGAAAAATATTTTCCCTTTGCATTTCATCAATTTCTTTAATATTTAGATTTAAAGCTCTTTTAGAAACAAGGGTTAAAGATGTAGGAATCTCACAATCATCATCTTCTTCTAAGATAGGATCTTCTTCATTTTTATCATCACTTTCATCATCCGTTATGACTTCACCATTATCAAGTAAAATCATAGTTCTTCTATTTGGACATTCATTCATCATATGCCCTTTTCCATGACATTTGAAGCACTCGATGTCTCTATTTCTAGAAGTTGATGTATTAGAAGTACCTTGTGATGGTTTAGGTGATGGTGTGAATTTCGGACGTCCATCTTGCCTCGGATGAAATATTGACGTTGGGTTATTGTCCTTGGCTTTGTTTGATCTCCATGGTGAGCTTGAGGTACTTGTATTGTTGCGAAACGTACCCCTCCTCTTGAGCTGTTGCTCAACTTTGATGGCCAAGTGCACCAAATCCTCCAACTCCACATATTGTTGTAACTCTACCATATTGGCAATTTCTCGATTCAAGCCTCCCAAAAATCTTGCCATAGTAGCTTCTCGATCCTCATCAATATTAGCTCGCATCATCAATACCTCCATCTCCTTAAAGTAATCCTCCACACTACGGTTACCTTGCCTTACATTTTGGAATTTTTGGTAAAATTCCCGATAATAATGAGAAGGAACAAACCTCTTCCTAATTATCGCATTCATCTCCCTCCAACTCTCCACTTGAGATTCCCTATTACGTTTTCTATTTTGGCAAAGTTGTCCCCACCAAAATATAGCATAATCGGAAAACTCAACCACCGCTAGTTTTACTTTCTTTTCTTCGGAAAAATTATGACAACTAAAAATCAATTCAATTTTAGTTTCCCATTCCAAATAAATTTCCGGATCATTTTTACCATGAAAAGATGGAATATTAATTTTGATATTTTTGAAGTTATCATTTTCTCGATTATTCCACCGATTATTTCCTCTCCCCTCGGATTGCCTATCATCCTCCTCAAAGTTTTCTTGTTCAAAGAATCTTCCCCTTCTAGCATTAGTTTTTAAATCACTAGCATTACTTTTACTCGCTCTAATGTGCTCACACCCTTACGTCATTTTCCACTCGTGTTCTCAAATTTTCGTAAATACTTCCGTCGACTCAAAGAATCAACAAAATACTCGTAGGAAATTTTTGGCAAAGAAGGAAAGAAAGAAGTATGGTACACAAAGAACTTCAAGATCAAGGTGAAGAAGGATATGGTAAGAAATGAAATAAGAACAAGAAATAAAATAGTATCGATCAAGTTTTCAATATTTAGGTTTTGATGAATATTAAGGCGAAGACCTTTCTTTGTCGATTTGTCACCAAGGTGGTAGAACCAACCAATGTGATATATATAATTTTTTTTCCTTTTTTTTTGTTTCCTTTTTTTTTTGGTTTCCTTTTTTTTGTTTTTTTTCTTGGTTTCCTTCTTTTTTTTAATCACTAAGGTGGTATAACCAACCAATCGTGATAATTTATAGATATATATTCACTAAGGCTGTACAACTGACCAAGCGTGATATTATATATATTGGCAAGAAAAGAAAATCGACAAGAAATTAAAGGATAAGGTCTTACATAAGAAACCTTGGCTCTGATACCAACTGATACGAACCCGGCTCCTTGAATGGAGTGAACTCGATCTAAATTGATCAATCAAAAACAAAGAAACGAAAGCTAGACAAGATTTTGATCGTCACAAACGATCGGAAACAAATATGTCTTGAAAACCCGTCTTCTCAATTGAAGTGAACTAACAAGTACAAGTATTTGTGGAATTCTTCAAGTCTTAGAAAGAACTTAGAGAATTTGAGAAAGAAAGAAAACACTCAAGGTGATATCAATATATTTCATCAAAGTTGTGTCCTTACAAATGACCAAAGATGGCTATTTATACCCAAAATCCTACTACAATAATAATATAAAAATAAAAAGCAAATTTCCAATCAACTTCCTATGAAGACTAAGATAAAATAAAATAAAATAAAATCAGCCAAAACAAATCAAAGAGAATCAAGACCAAATAAATGTGAAGATTTGATCACAAAGTGGTCAAAGATTGGTGTAGGAAGCTTCTACTTTGGTGGAAATAAAGTGCTGAATGTTTGCATGGACTGTATCGACCGATAGAAGCTGTTTTGGACATTCGACCATCAAACAAGAATCGTAGATTTTTCTCTTATCTTTCCGTGGCCACTTGAATCACCTTAATCGGACTTCGTACGAGAAAGTTATGACCAAAATATCAAAACTGGTACATACTCTTCTTATGCGCGGAAATTATTAGTTTGTCCGGTTTTCGTCCGCCTTTTGCCTTTTACTCACGACCTTGATACTTGATTATTTTGGACTTTATTTTCGACACAAATACAACTCAAAAAAAATACAAAACAAATAAACGTACAACTCGCTAAATACATACGACTCGATTAAATTGAACAATCATACAGCTCAAGTTACAATACTCGAGTTTTATTAAAAAAAGGCATAAAATCCTAAAGTACTTGTATGAGAGAAATTAAACAGCTTGATTCACTCTCATTACCCTTCGACCCATTATTCACATGGTGTACTATTAATCCGTTTAGAGCTGTTTTGAATCGTTTGATCCGACCTCTTGTCATAGGTCCAATAGTTATTTGAATCGTGTTCGTTTGTACTATTTGGATCATGTTGGACTGGTCCACGTCACAAGCCAAGCTCTCACGGATTATCATACTTGCTTGAGTGCATCACTTAAGTGCATCAAGTACTTGTTGCGATAAGGTCTTTCTTTTCGTGTTCATGATGAAAGTCCACAATCAAATAATAGAGGTAATTATTTAGAGCTCTTGCAAATTCTTGCGGACCATGATGAAAAGGTTAAGGCCATTGTGTTGGAAAATGCACCGGGAAATGTAAAAATAATTACTCCTTCAATTCAAAAAGAACTTGTCAAATGTTGTGCTAAAGAAACAATTGATCTTATCTTGAGCGATATAAAAGATAGATATTTTTCTTTAATGGTGGATGAAGCCCGTGATGTTTTAATAAAGGGCAAATGGCAATGGTGGTGCGTTATGTGAACAATAAAGGACAAATAATTAAAAGGTTTGTGGGGGTTCAACATGTGACCGATACTACTTCAAGTGCACTAAAGGAATCTGTTGACAAATTCTTTTCTTGCTCGAATTTGAGCTTTTCCAAGTTACGAGGACAAGCTATGACGGAGCTAGTAATATGAGAGGTGGGTTCAAGGGTCTCAAGACAAGGATTTTGAAAGAACAACCCTGTGCATTTTATATTCATTGTTTTGTTCATCAACTTCAACTAGCTCTTGTTGCGGTAGCAAAGAAAAATATTGATGTCAACTCTTTCTTCACAACGGCTAATAGTTTGGTTAATGTTGTTGGAGCATCTTCTAAGCGTCGTGATGCACTTAGAGCACAATGCCAAGAAGAGATTGGAAAAGCTTTTGAGAAAAATTGTCTTATAATGGGGCGGGGCTTAAATCAGGAAACTACTCTCAAATGTATGCTCATGATAAAAGTAGCTTAGGATACAACTCATACTCCAATAAAGGGAAAACTAGTACCGTGTTCATCAGGGGTGTCGAACCCATTCCGGTACCCGAGGAGAACCCAAGTCCTATCAAGGTACCTGTTTCACCGCGTACAGCAAACGCTGCCATTCCGCCACCATAGTCATATCACAAACAGCGGAATTCTCAGCCATCCAGACCTATAAGGCGTAACCAACAACATGCTCCCCGAGCATATCAAAAGTGCCAACAGCCGTTCAGAAAGAAGGTTATACCCAAATATCAAAGGCCCACACAGCAGTACTTTCAACAGTACAGCGTGCCTAGATATTGGATACAGGAGCCTTGTTATCCATCGCGAAAGCAGGTCGCCACACAATATCAGCAACAGCTTTGGGAATCCAACTAGAGACCCAGAAGGCAAGCTGTAAGCCCGAAGAAAATGGCTCCACCTCCAAGACGGCATTCATACTGGATTAATAATAATAGCCCTGAATTTTTCATGCATAATAATTATCAAGGTTACAACAACTATGTGCCTGCCCCACGTAGACATCGCAACGGACCTAAAGTAACCTACAACAAGCCAATTGCTGTTAGGCAAATCTGTATACCTAAAGGCACTAACATCCATGGACCCAACTTCCAATGGGGACCTAAATCTACTTAATTTCTTTGCCTACAAGACATTTTAGAGAAGGACATTTGGTACTTCGACAGCGGATGTTCTCGGCACATGACAGGAGATAGAAGCAAGATGTCAGATTTTGTAGAAGGTCACGGTGCAAAAGTGCGTTTCGGTGATAAATCCAAAGGAAAGACAAGAGGGAAGGGAACCATGCTTGTAGGAAAATTCAAAGTCACTAACGTAGTTTATGTTGAAGGATTACAGTATAATTTACTTAGTATTAGCCAGTTCCGTGACAAACAGTTCTCGGTAAAATTCTATATATATCACTATAAAGTCAAGAACATTCTGACCAAAGAAGTTGTGTTAACAGGAAGCAGATCAGGTAATATGTATATTGCTGACTGGATGCCTACGAGCTCCACAATTCCTTGATTTGTTGCCAAAGGCACTGCAGATCTAAGCTGGATATGGCATAAGAGGATGTCTCACGTCAACTTCAAGACGATCAACAAACTCGCCAGACAGGGAATGGTTAGAGGTTTGCCCGATGTGTCATTCAAAAAAGACAGCGTCTGCAGACCCTGTCAGAAAGGCAAGCAAATCAAGACCTCCCTGAAAAGAAAATCCTACCTTTCCACTCACAGAGTTCTAGAAATGCTACACATGGATCTCTACGGATCTGTAGACCCGGTAAGTTTGGGAGGTAAGAAATATTGTCTCGTTGTTAATGATTTTTCCAAGTATGCTTGGACAATATTCCTAAGCAAGAAGAGTGAAACCACATCAAAGATGACCGAGCACCTGAGAAAGCTTCAAAATAAGAAAGGGTTGAGTATCGTGTCCATTCGTTCCGACAGAGGTTCTGAATTTACTAACCACTTTATAGAGCAATACTGTTGGGACAATGGGATACAACACGAATACTCAGCTTCCCGAACACCTCAACAAAACGGTGTTGCTGAGTGAAAGAACAGGACGCTCAAGGAAGCAACAAGGACCATGATTGCCGCAAGCAAGTTGCCACAGTGTTTCGGGGGTGAAGCCACCAATACAGTGTGCTATACACAAAACTGCTGTATCATCAACAAACATCATAACAAAATAGCATACGAGGTATGGAACAACAAAACTCCATTAGCTTCGTACTTTCACATATTCGGATGCAGTTGTTATGTTTTGAACAACGGGAAAGATCAACTTAGAACCTTCGATGAGAAGTCGGATGAAGGGATATTTGCAGGATATTCCTCTGTCTGGAAAGCTTAGAGGATCTCTAATAAACAGAAGCTGACAGTTGATGAATCAGTACATGTAGTGTTCGACGAACCTCACCATGATCCTACAGGAGTAGAAGATCTTACTCATAATATCCAACAACTCTCCATTAATGACCATCCAACTCCTATAGAGCCTGTAGTTGACTTATAAAACAACCCCGCAGCTGTAAGAACAGAAGTAGATGAAGCTGATGCTGTACAAGCTGAAGCTGAAACTACAACAACTCAACATACAGTACGGGATGCTGAATTAGAACCCGACAGAAGATGGTTGAGAGATGACCCATAAGAGTTGATCATAGGAAATATTGATGCTGGAGTATCTACCCGTAGGAGAATACAGAGTACTCAAGGAAATGTACTATGTGCGCAAGAATAACCCGAATCTGAGAAATCTCCATTTCCTGTATGGAAGTCTCAAGATGAACTTAGAAGACTTAACATGTGCACTATTGCTGTATTCTTAGCTCAATCCGAACCTGTTTCTACCAAAGAAGCTCTAGACAATTCTCACTGGATTACATCTATGGAAGAAGAGCTTAATAGTTTCAAAAGAAAAATGTATGGTATCTAGTACCCAGACCTGAGCATCAAGTCGTAATTGGAACTAAAAGGGTATTTAGAAACAAGAAGGATGAGAACGGACTTGTTATCAGAAACAAATCCCGTCTAGTTGCACAAGGCTACAGAGAGGAAGAAGGCATAGACTACGATGAAACATGTACCCCTATTGCCAGACTAGAAGCCATTAGGATATTTTTAGCCTTTTCCGCCCATAAGAGCTTTACTGTATATCAAATGGACGTCAAGAGCGCATTCCTGAATGGAGACCTCGCCGAAGAAGTCTATGTTGAACAACCACCAGGGTTTGTCAACACAGAAGGCGGAGACCTTGTATACAGGCTACAGAAAGCACTATATGGACTTAAGAAAGCACCTAGGGCATGGTATGAGACTCTGTTCCTGTACTTTACCAATAATGAATTCGAGAAAGATGCTGTGGACAAGACCCTATTTAAGATACAGGAAGGTGATGACCTCCTGATGGTTCAAATATATGTAGATGATATTATAATTGGTTCAACTAACCTTGCTTTGTCTCAAAGGTTCTCTCATCTCATGCAAAGTAAATTTTAAATGAGTATGATGGGAGAACTTAGTTATTTCCTAGGATTGTAGGTAAAGCAGTTGCCTACAAGAATCTTTATCAACCAGGAAAAGTACAGCAAGGAGCTTCTCAACAAGCTTGGAATGAATAATTCCAAATCCTCATCAACCCCCATGAGCACTTCCGTGCAAATTAGTGCTGATGAAGCTGGAAAGCCAGTTGATCAATCACTCTATAGGAAGCTAATAGTCTCACTCCTGTACCTAACACCTAGCAGACCCGATATCCAGGTTGTTGTAGGAGTGTGTGCTCGGTATCAAGTAGCACCTAAAGAATCACACTTCACAACAGCCAAACGAATCCTTAAGTACGTCAAAGGAACAGTCGATGTAGGACTACGGTATCCTAACGAAGGCGGATTTTATTTGGTTGGCTACAGCGACTCGGATCTCGGAGGTTGCAAGCTAGATAGGAAGAGTACAAGCGGTACTTGTCACTTTCTTGGACATAGACTTGTGCCATGGTTCAGTAAGAAACAATTGGCAAACTCGATTTCCACAGCTGAATCGGAATACTATGCTGCTGGTAGTTGCTGTATGCAGATCCTGTGGATGCAACAACAACTGTCAGACTATGGAATCATTGCCAAGGAAACACCAATTATGTGCGATAGCACGAGTGCAATTGCAATAACGCACAATCCTGTATTGCACTAGCGTACTAAGCATATTCATATGAAGCATCACTTCATTCAGAATCATGTTGAGAACAAGGATGTTCGGATTGAGAAAGTTCATACAGATATTCAGTTAGCCGACATCTTTACCAAACCTCTCAGCACTGCCAGATTCTGTATGCTTCGACAAGAATTGGGAATGCTACAGCCCGACTCCCTTTAAGTTTTAATGCTTCTACTCAACAATTGAGGGGGAATGCTGTAAGACCCAAGAATACTGTAATGCCCGGATAATTAATGTGTATTTATCCTATATTTGATCTTGTCAGATTCGACTTTGTGACATATTAATCGATGATCAGTTTCCTGTATTCATATCCCTACGTTTCTGTATTCTTTTCCCATGCATGCATGCATAATTTTGCACGTCTTAACGTACGCTAAAGGATGATCATAACATATGCTACGAATGTAGTATAATGTACGTTACAGGTGTAGCTTAACGTACGTAAGCATAGTCAACTCGGAATCAGACAAGGGTCGGTATGTGGGGCCTGACGAAGATGCAAGGAGATCACTCGCATGAACCTGGACGGCTTTCCAGCTATGCAAGTCAATGGACTTAACATACGCTAAGGGGTAGTTTTAACGTACGCTAAGGTTATAGTTGTTACGTACGTAAAACCTTTAATCTAAACTACGTAAACCAATGCCAGAAACATGTCAGTGATCTCTGGCCAGACGTTAACGTATGCTAATATTCGAGCATAGCGTACGCTAACCCTATTACGTACGTAAGGGATGTTGGGTAACGTACGTAATGTTTTAGATTTCTATTTATAGATTTCGACCCCATTTCATTTCTCACCATTGCCTTGGCCAATTTTTAGGTTCTGGAGATTTTCCCTCACTTTATATCACTCATATCATCATCTTAATCCGATTTTTGGGGATCTTAGCCCTTGTGGAGTGGTGATCAAGCTTCCGGTGAAGAGTTTCTTCAAGATTTTCACTTTTATTCCCTTCTTTGAGGTATGTTAACTCTACACCTAGATGTAGACTATGTCCTTAGTTATATTATGAACTTCTCCCAGAGATTATTGAGCTTATGTTGTCGTAATGAATCCAACACCCTGTTTAGGAGGATTGTCTTGGTTGAATTAAGGTTTCCAAGGTTAATAGTTGAGCCATAATCTTTATCTGTAACACCCCCAATCCACTCAGGGATATTACACGCCGCAGAACCTTTCCTCAAGGTTCTACCAGGCTGGTAACAAAACCGAACAACTCAACAATGCCTTTAAGGCTAAAACGACTCAGTAGACCGATTTGGTCTTTCAATAAATACATACAACTTAATTACAATACATGCCCACACAGGGGTCGAATACAACACACTCCCGTACAACGGGGAAAGAATACTGCAGCGGAAATAAAATACAACTAAACCAAAGACCTCATATGGATCCTCGTGTGATTAGTATCATTCATCTTTCATCATCCTTCGTGCCGACCCTGTGTTATGCTCCCAAACCTGAATGCAAAAACAGACATCCACCCCCCGAATACTCGGGGGTTAGCAAAACTCCACTGTTTTGCTAGTGCAAATACAAAGTGCAAATACGAGCCATATAATTCAAGTTCCACGAATAACAATAATCAGGAATCCTCAAAAGTCCAAAGTAACGAAAAGTACTTCCCGAGGCATGAGTTTGGGTAAAACATTTCAAAACCGAAAGATCAAAAATCAAGGGAAAACAATTTATAAAACAGTTTAAAATGCCATCGAGAGTTTTAATAGAAAACAATTTAGGATTATCAAATCCTTCTCTTTCGAAAATCAACAGGGTCACAGTCCAAAGGTTTTGTTTTCGCAAATAGAAAACCGACAACAATTCACAGGGCCAGAGCCCAACATCACGTATCCTCGACGGATATAAAATCAACACAACGTAATCACGCCCAAGCATCGCCTTGGGAACAGGGTAATACCATTGATCCCGCCCGAGGCCTCGAAGGACCCTCCCGAGCTGGCTAGCTAAACAAATCATAACACATCTCATGGTTGGATCAATCGCTTGTTGCATCCTGGCCACATGATCACATGCCATGTGCCACCGTAGATTATCTCAGGCTCTGACGGTTGGATCAATCACTTGTTGCATCCTGACCACATGATCACGTGCCATGTGTCACCGTAGACCTTCAACCATATCCACACATTCACACAAATAACATATCACATCAAGGATATTCAAACAATTCGCTCAGAGGCATCAAACACTTAGCAAAACACCACGTCAATCCACAACGCACCGAAAAGAAATAATATACATCCACACGCAATACCAAGTGCAACATCAACACCAAACATATCCATAGAATTCACATAGTTATTCGCAAACCACACCATTCACAAAACACACGTGTTTTGAAAGCAAGCCTTTAACAAGGCTAAATCGAATCTTTTGAAAGTTTAATTCAAACGACCAAACAACCACATTTAGACGATCACTAATTATCGTATCCACAAAACAAGAATTATATGGACAAGGTACTTGCCTCAAAATCACGATCGCAACGAGACGACGGATAGGACGCGGTCGAATAGCCCCGAACCCCCGAACAATATCAAGAATGCGATAGCACCACGAGTATTACGAGAATAACACCACACGAATCATCAATCACCAAACGGGATTCAACATCGGAATCCTCGAACACCTATAAACCTCCGGAAGGAACAATAACACATGGTTACGACGAGAATCAAGGCCAAAACAACGGAAATCCCAACAAACTATCGAAGGGAAACTCATTGGGACATTTAATCGAACACTAAATGTTCAATAATTCCCAAGAACACTCGAATCATCAATCGAGTTAAACAAACTCGATATATGGATATACAACCCATAGAACACGATTAATAACATCATATTACACCAACCGATGTATCAAAATCCGATTAGAAATGAAATCAAGAACAATTTCTCCAAAAAGTCAACTTGAAGGAAAATCAAGAATATACCTTGATTCGACGAAGAACACGGATTGGATGATGATATAATCAACAAGAATCTTCCAAAATGCCTTGGAAATGATTATAATCGACCAAGAACTCGATTTCCCGTCGCACTCGTCCGATAGCCGCAAGAAAAGTGAGGAAATGAACAAAAATGGGTCATCAGCCTTATATAGCCGGCCATCGTTTGACACTTACGCAGAATCGGCAGTGACTTACGGCCGTAACTCGCCCATACGGCCGTACTCGGCAGCCTTATGGCCGTAATCGCATTCGCCAAAAATCAACAAGAAGACTGTTTGACACTTACGGCCGTGAATCGCACACATTACGGCCAGAATCGCCTTCGCCAGAAGATGCCCAGCGCACGTATGGCCGCATTCGATCGCGCCTTACGGCCAGAATCGCATTCGTCCGAAGCCGCCAGCGCCATACGGCCGTAATCTCGGCCCTTACGGCCAGAATCGCTGTGCCAAAGCCTCGCCCGGCCGTGGCCACTCCGACGGCCCGGACGACCCCGAAACCCGAACCTGAGTATAAATCGAAGGTACGGTTACGACGTACTCGCAAAGACGAATCTAAGAGCTAAGAGAACACGCGATTCCGACCACCCGAAGGCTCAAAATTCGACAACGGAAGTAATTACCCCAAACTTTGGGAAATTACAAAAATGGCCCAAAACGTCCAAAATACACGATACATGATCGAAGAACCTAACCAAAGCTCGCAACATGAATAATAACATTAAATGAACTTACTAGAAACTCGAAACAATAGTTTCGGACGAGATTCGCAAGAATCGAGCTCAAGTGCGGAAAAGTCGCCAAAAGACACGGAACTCAACAAAACAACACCGAAACGAACTCGGATGACAAAAAGTGCAGAATTAATCATTCTCGGAATGACGAAATGATCATGAGTGAGCCGTCAAAACGGAATTCCGTCCGAAAAAAAGAAAATTACCAAAATTCGAAATTGCGGATATTACATTATCAACCTCAACGATTGAATTTTCTGAGATGAACACACCTTGTTGATGCATTCGTAACACTCTTTTATGAACAAAGTGTTGAGGATTACCCCTATGATAGATATATTCATATAGTTGAAACGTAAAATGTGTTCAATTATGATTCTTGCCTTGGATGAACTCGTTGTTAATCTTCTTGGATGATTAGAACCATGAAAGAGTATTTGGAACAATCATTTTGAATGAATAATTGGATAAGAATAATTACCCGTGGAAGAACTAGAATCGTAGAGTTGAATTAACCTAGAACTAGATTGAACGTGATTATCTCGTTATTTATCGTTGTAGCAATCGAACCAAGCATTCGAGTTAATAATCAAAATCAGAGTATGGAACATGGGTTATAATGATATGATGAATGTCTTTGGAATTGTAGACACCGAATTTGTGTTCCATTACGATCTCTTGATTTCGTATGCCTTTTTCCGAACTTAGTACTCGTCGGAAAAATAGGACCGAGAACCGATTGTCCGTTATTGATAACTCGTGCGTTAGTTTCGAGAGGTTATTGAATTCCTTTTTGTTCCCTTGTACAAGGTGATCGGTCGAGGAGCGGCGAACTTCAGACGTGTTGACATTCGTTGGAGTATTTTAGTTCTTGCCATCTTTGAGGCAAGTATCGTATTTTGAAACTTGTTAATATTGGTGATTTTGATCATGCAAACTGTTTATTCATGTTGTTGAGCATGAGATCATTTTCGTTGAATTGTCATGATATTCGTTATCGATTACTTGTATGTTCATGTTGATGGACGTATCGATTCTTGCATATGTGTATGCATAGTTGTGTTTGTGTATGTTGTGTTGATCCTAAAGAATCGAGCGATCTATGCTGAGGGCGCTGGATCAGATGTCCACCTCGTGTTGGTCCTACGGGATCATCTTGGGATCTATGCTGAAGGCGCTGGATCAGATGTCCACCTCGTGTTGGTCCGACGGGATCATCTTGGGATCTCGCTCAGGTGGTTGACCGCATGCAGACCGTGATGGGCCAGCAGTGCAACGAGGATAATCGGGGAGACAAGTGGCTTACGGAGGTGGTCAAATTACACCCACCAAAATTTGACGGTTCAGCCTAGATGCCTACTTGGGATCACTGACTGAAGGAGTTGGAAAAGATATTTGCAGGGATCAACTGTCCCGATGACCGAAAGGTTCCTATTACCCAGTATTTTCTGACTGGGGAGGCTTTTGACTGGTGGGAAGCTGTTCGACCTGAGGATCATAATGCTGACTGGACGGAATTCAGATTAATGATGGAAGAACAATATTGTCCTCGTCCCGTCAGAGAGGCTAGAGTCCGAGCGTTTTTCTGCCAACAGAGTTCGGAAGCATCTGTGACAGACATAATCAAGACCTTTAATCACCAGCTGACTTGTGTGCGACACTTGGTCAGAACCGAGGCAGAGAAGATTTTCCATTTCGACATGCGGATGAAACCCGAGATTCAGCAATATATGTCCGGGTTTGAATGTACTACCTTGCGACATTATCAGGACAAAGCACTGGCCTACGACATGAAAGAGGCAGCGGTGGAGAAATCGGCGGAGGCAAAGAAGCAGAAAGTGTCTGGCAACTTCACGGAGAACAAGAGTGGTGGGCCCCGCAAGGGCCAGTCTTCATTTCATTCATCCAGGAAACCTCCGTATCCTTCCCGAGGTGGAAAGAAGTTCCGGACAACATCAACAGTTTCAGACGTATCAAATAAGTGTTATAACTGTGGTCGAGCAGGGCATGTTCGGCGTGATTGTTCCGCTCCTTCTGTGACTTTTTTTGAATGTGGGCAAGAAGGGCACCCTGCGAATTTTTGCGGAAATGTGACTAGATAATTCGGTACTCGCACTCCAGCACCAATTCCGAAAGAGACAAGTGTGAACCAGACATAGCAAAGTGGTTTTCAGCAGCAGAATGTTGGGAAAAGAGAGGCGTCCAGTGCTGGGTCCGTTCCTCCGCGCCTGTACGAGATGAGGAAGTCACACTACTACAAAAACAGGGTGTTAACAACGGTTCTGGAGCCATATTAACAGCGGTTCTGGAACCACTGTTAAAGGTACTGATGTTAAATTTAACAGCGGTTTTTACTAATAACCGATAAAGAATTTAACAAATGTTATTAGTAAAACCGCCGTTAAAAATTCTTTTTCAAAAATATTTTTTTTAGAAATTATTTTTTTAACAGCGGTTCTTTTACAACCGCTGTTAAAATTATTGAAATAAAAAAAATTAATTAAACTACCCTGCCCAGATCCCCGCCCGACCGGCCCGCACATCCCTGCCTGCCTCGCCCGCCCACCCGTCCGCTCGCGACCCGCATATTTATGCATATAAATGTGCATTTTTGCTGCACATGGATTCGAACCTCTGACCTCCACTTTTGTGGAGTTGGTATCAAACCACTGAGTCAAAGTCATTTCTTGTACTTTTGTTGCTTTATTTTATATAAGTGTACAATTAATCATTTATTTGTATATATATGTTTATTAATATTTTCAGAATTATATTTTATATATATATATATATATTAAAGTTATAATGTATATTATATAAAAATTTAATGAAACTGATTATTAAACTTTTATGATTTATATTATTAATTAAGATATTATATTATTATTGAATAATAATATAATGTTATTACATAATTATAATGTATATTGTATATAACCATGCTGAAAATTTAAATTTTATAATGTACATTAAAATTTATAATATATATTGACTACGAATATATATTATTATAAATCAATATTTAAAATTATATATTACATTATATATTAAATGTTACATTAACAGTGGTTGTTTTAAACAACCGATGTTAAACGTTTTTTTTATATTACATTAACAGCGGTTGTTTTAAACAACCGCTGTTAAATCTTATTTTTTTCTATTACATTAACAGCGGTTGTTTTAAACAACCGATGTTAAACGTTTTTTTTATATATACAATTAACAACGGTTGTTTTAAACAACCACTTGTAGAGAAAATTCTTATTCATTCAATAATATCGAATTATAGTCATACAAGCATATATATACCCTAGGAAAGCTAGGATTAACAATACACAATTAAATAACAAGCACACAAACTTTTAAAAATTTGCAATTAGGTCCCGAAAAACAAAAAAAATGCAAAATTGAGGGCCTAAACATCGTTTTTTGGCCAAAAAACGAAGTACCTCACCGCATAGCTGTGACTCTTGCTCAGTGAGCCGATTCCGATAAGAAAAGGCTGAGTTCATCCCAAAAATCACAAACAAATAGTTTTCAAATATTTCAAAAACGCCTCCGCTCTAATTATCAAATAGCAATCTCGTCCACTACATCAAATGTATACATATAATTATATAAAAAATTTAATCATGAAAATTAAACAGCAATCTCCTATATTGAATATTGATATATTTTATTATATATCAATAGTAAAAATTATATATTGCATTATATATTTAAAATTATAATACATACATATTAAATTATATATGAAAAATTATAATTTATATATATTATATAAATTATTAAATTGTACAAAAAACCGTTGTTAAAGAAAAAAGAAAAACACACACACTTAACAAATGGTTCTACAAATAACCGCCGTTAATGTGTAGTTAACAATGCGTTGTTTGTAACAACCGTTAAGTGTTTTTCTTTTAACAATGTTATTTAATAACCACCGTTAATCGATCTTTTAACAATGGTTTTTTTATAACCATCCGCAAATGTGCGGTTTAACAATGATTGTTTGTAACAACCATCATTAAGTGTTTTTCTTTTAAATGGTTATTTAATAATCATTGTTAATCGATATTTTAACAAATAGCTTTTTATAACCATCATTAAATATGTAGCTTAATAAATGTTTTTTAAAGAACCGCTGTTAATTTATTACACAATATTTACAGGTATGCCACCGCATCATTTTAACAGCGGTTTTTTGAACAACTGCTGTTAATGGCCATTTTTGTAGTAGTGTCAGACGATCAGAACACTGCTGTTGCATCAGGTACGATTCAGATCCTTTTGCAACCAGTTAGTGTCTTATTCGATTCAGGAGCTATGCATTCTTTCATATCATTGAAATGTGTTAATCGTTTGAAAATCTCGTGTTTATATGATTGTGAGCCTTATGTTGTGGGATTACCGAGCGGAGAGAGTTGTGGGAACCCTAGAAACTAGAGATTTTCCAGTGTCTATAGGAGGGAGAGATTGGCCATCAAACCTTATTGTGGTCGACATCCATGGTGACGATCTAATTCTCGGAGATGATTGGCTCAATCGTTATGGGGCTATTTTGAATTACCGAAAGAGAGTCATTTCTATCATTGCGGATGACGGATCTGAGCATTTATTCAAAGGATGGAGACCGGGAAGCTCAGGAAAATTGGTCAAAGCCATGAAAGCAGTGAAATTACTTAAAGAGGGTTGTCATGGATTGTGGTGTTACGCCATGAAGAAAGAAGAAGGAGTATAAATCTCATCTATTCTAGTTTTGAACGAGTTCTCAAACGTATTCCCTGATGAACTACCTGGGTTACCTCCACAGAGAGAAAGTAGAGTTCAACATCGAATTAGAGCCTGGAGCCGCCCCTATTTCCAGAGCACCAGACCGTATGGCGCCAACCGAGATGTACGAACTAAAGAAGCTTTTGTGTACAGGGTCGGATATTTGCGCCGTGTGCGGAAGCGTAAATAAAAGGTGCGGAAAATAAAGGACACGAGGATTTATAGAGGTTCGGCTATAAACGAGCCTACGTCCTCTCTAGGTATCTTTTTCTATAGGATCAAGATAAAAACCTCTACGCCTCTCTTCTATCGGTCGAGGTATAACCGTTACAATCACGTCTTCTATTGGTCCGTGATAAACCACTCGTACTTGTCTTTGTGTCGGTCCAAGTTAAACCGTTTTCCTTTTCGTAGGACAAGGAATCAGCCTCTCTAGCTTTCTATGGGTACTAGATAAACCTCACTCGATAGCGATTGCGATTCTAATAATGCCGGATCCTTGATCCTAATAACACCGAATCCAATCGTATCTTTTCTTTTATCACTCGTGTATGTTTTTCGTGAATTCTCACTCAAACACTTACAATTAAGCTCAATATCAACAACAAGAATGTGTATAATAATATCACAAGAATAGACTATTTGCTCAAGGTTGTTGTTGTCAAACAATACCATAGGGATGGTATTTATAGGCTCCATCTTCAAACTAGCCGTTAGCTGCCAGACTGCTCATTACGACGTTATATGCTCTCCATTACGACGTAAGCCTCATTACGCACGTTAACCATGGTCCGGTTACGACGTTAGCATCTTCACAAATCAGTCGGTGAGATTCGTCATTTGAGTTACGACGTTAGCCTTTCCTTTGTTACGCACGTTAACATTACGCCACTCATGACGCCATATATCCGTTGTATGCTTTGGTCGACTTTGACTTCTCCAACGCTCACTTGTTTGAACTCCTTTACGCACGTTATCTCTCATCCATTACGACGTTAAGTCGCTACCATTACGCACGTTAATGATCACATATTACGTACGTTAGCTTTGAGATTTTCCAGCTTTTTGTACTTCGATTCCTTCGATGCTTTGCTTCGTCTCTTTGTTGTTTTGTTTTGCTTATCAACATTAATCATCAAAACACTTTTTAATTTATGTATGGAACAAAATGTTCCAACAATCTCCCCCTTTTTGATGATTACAAAACAACACTCCGACAATGGGATTTTCCTGCAAAAATACAAATATATGTATATCTTTACAGACCAAAGTTTTTGACTTTGTCCGTTTCGTTAGAATCTTCTCCCATTATTTTTTCAACTCCTTCTTTCTCCATTTTTCTTCAACTCCTTCGTTTTTCTAATTCATTTTGAATGCAATCGATTTTCTTCGATTTTTCTCCCCCTTTCACGGTTAATCACATTTTCGACTTATTTCACCATTCTCCTATCTCTCCCCCTTTTTGTATTCATCAAAAAGTGGATAAAATATCAATTGAAATAATACCAAAATATAAAATATGCAAGATACTAATTTATGATAAATAAATGCATAAAGGGTAAAAGCTCCCCCTGAAAATATTATCTCCCCCTTTAAAAAAAAATACTCCCCCTGAGTAAAATACAAAAAATCAATTTTTGGGGATCCAACCTATAGTTGGTTTTTGTTTGGAAACATAGACGGTATTTGAAACCATTGTTCCTTTAGGAACCCAAATTTTCTTAATTTTTATCGTCCGCTTCGGGCTTTTGCAACTTGAAATATGATGCCCGATTTTCAAACACTTTTCGCAATGGGGTATTTTAAAATTAACGGATTCGTTTTTCAAACGAGTTTTGAATCCTAACCCCTCTTTATTCAAAGTAAACTTTTGAACACCAAGCATTTGTTCAAATTTCTCGTTTCCGCACGAGAATTTCTTTGTCAAAGATTTAAGCTCGGTTTGGATTTTAACGAGATCATTTTTCAAAATATTTTCATTTTCAATACATTTTGAATGATTGATTTCAACAAATTTTCCTTCGATAATTTTGGAATTTTCAATTTCCAAAGATTTAATTTTAGACTTAAGGGATTTGATTTCCGATAATGCATTTTGAAAATCCGTATGCAATAATTCAAATGCATCAAAAAGTTCATCACGGAGGATGTACTTACGGCTTTCGACGTCCGCCGCCGAACGAACTCCGGGCCATGAGAGCGAGATTATTTTGATTGATGAAATCATCGTCTTCATCTTCATCGCTCCAAGTAGCCACGAGAACCTCCTTCTTGGGTTTGACACGACAATGCTTAGCGAAGTGGCCTGGTTTTCCACATAATCGACAAGAGTTGTCGAATTTCTTAGATTCGCCCGAGATATCCTTCTTCCTCCGGTTTAATAAGGTTTGAAACTTATTAATGTTTTTGGCATAATATGCCGATTCTTCGTCGCTTTCCTCCACCTGAATTTCTTCTTTCTTCCTCGACATCTTAGCCTTCATGGCTAACGATCGTTCCTTCGGCTTCGGCTTGACACTTCGTGATTTTAAAACAATCTCATAATTGATTAGTGAACCAACAAGGGCACTAAAATCGAGCGTGTTGAGGTCTTTAGATTCCCTAATCGCGGTCACGGTGCCGTCCCATTCGCTAGGTAGTGATCGTAAGATTTTCTTAACTTTTTCACTACTAGATAATGGTTTGCCAAACGAAGCTAGTCCATTGGTGATGACCGAGAATCGGTCGAGCATATTGGTGATGGACTCGTCACCCTTCATCATGAATAACTCGTAGTCATGGAGAAGCATATTTATCTTTGTCTCCTTGACTTGAGTCGTCCCTTCGTGTGTGATTTCTAGAATTTTCCATATTTCTTTCGCACTCTCACACGATGAGATTCGATTGACCTCTTCCGGATTTAAGGCACAAAATAAGAGTTGAGTAGCCTTACAATTTAGATGGTCATTTTTCCAATCGGCATCGTCGTATTCTTCGAAAGATTTGAGCGTACCGTCGGATTTGATTGGAACTTTCGGGCCAAGGCAGATAATCTTCCAAATTTCGATGTCGTATGCTCGGATGAATATCGACATATTCTTCTTCCACGTCAAATAATTTGAGCCATCAAAGAATGGTGGTCGGTTGAGAGCAAGGCCTTCGACGGGAGCCATTTGAAAAGCCATTTTGGATCTTCTCCTCGGATGTTAAGCCGCGTATTGGAGTACCGCTCCGATACCAATTTTTGTGTACAGGGTCGGATATTTGCGCCGTGTGCGGAAGCGTAAATAAAAGGTGCGGAAAATAAAGGACACGAGGATTTATAGAGGTTCGGCTATAAACGAGCCTACGTCCTCTCTAGGTATCTTTTTCTATAGGATCAAGATAAAAACCTCTACGCCTCTCTTCTATCGGTCGAGGTATAACCGTTATAATCACGTCTTCTATTGGTCCGTGATAAACCACTCGTACTTGTCTTTGTGTCGGTCCAAGTTAAACCGTTTTCCTTTTCGTAGGACAAGGAATCAGCCTCTCTAGCTTTCTATGGGTACTAGATAAACCTCACTCGATAGCGATTGCGATTCTAATAATGCCGGATCCTTGATCCTAATAACACCGAATCCAATCGTATCTTTTCTTTTATCACTCGTGTATGTTTTTCGTGAATTCTCACTCAAACACTAACAATTAAGCTCAATATCAACAACAAGAATGTGTATAATAATATCACAAGAATAGACTATTTGCTCAAGGTTGTTGTTGTCAAACAATACCATAGGGATGGTATTTATAGGCTCCATCTTCAAACTAGCCGTTAGCTGCCAGACTGCTCATTACGTACGTTATATGCTCTCCATTACGTACGTAAGCCTCATTACGTACGTTAACCATGGCTGGTTACGTACGTTAGCATCTTCACAAATCAGTCCAGTGAGATTCGTCATTTGAGTTACGTACGTTAGCCTTTCCTTTGTTACGTACGTTAACATTACGTCACTCATGACGTCATATATCCGTTGTATGCTTTGCTGACTTTGACTTCTCCAACGTTCAATTGTTTGAACTCCTTTACGTACGTTATCTCTCATCCATTACGTACGTTAAGCTGCTACCATTACGTACGTTAATGATCACATATTACGTACGTTAGCTTTGAGATTTTCCAGCTTTTTGTACTTCGATTCCTTCGATGCTTTGCTTCGTCTCTTTGTTGTTTTGTTTTGCTTATCAACATTAATCATCAAAACACTTTTTAATTTATGTATGGAACAAAATGTTCCAACAGAAGCAGCTTGAGGAATTATTAGAGAAGGGTTACATTCAACCTAGCATTTCTCCTTGGGGAGCACCCGTTCTATTCGTCCGGAAGAAAGTTGGATCCCTCCGATTGTGTATTGATTACATGGAGTTAAACAAGGTGACGATCAAGAACAAGTACCCATTACCATGGATCGATGACTTATTTGATCAACTACAGGGGGCAAGGGTATTCTCAAAGATCGACTTGAGATCAGGATACCATCAGTTGAGAATTAAGGAATCGGATATACCGAAATCTGCTTTCAGTTCCCGGTACGGACACTATGAATTTTTGGTGATGCCATCCGGACTTACTAACGCTCCTGCAGTGTTTATGTAATTGATGAATTGGGTATTCCTAGAGTACTTGGATAAATTCATGGTCTTTTTCATTGATGACATCTTGATCTATTCGAAGGACCCAGAAGAGCATCCAGAGCATTTGCGTATCGTTTTGAGTACTTTGAGGAATGAACAGCTTCATGCGGAACTATCTAAATGCGAGTTCTGGCTTAAGGAAGTAACCTTTCTTGGGCATGTGATATCAGCTGACGGAGTTTAGGTGGACCCGAAGAAAGTCAAAGCAATCTTGGAATGGGAATCTCCTAATAACGTGAAAGAAGTCCGAAGTTTCTTAGGACTTGCTGGATATTATCGGCGTTTTGTAGAAGGATTTTCCAAAATTGCTCGTCCGCTTACTTAGCTGTTGCAGCTGACTCAAAAAATCGTGTGGAATGAGAAATGCCAGGCTATCTTTGATGAACTTAAGAGAAGACTGATGACAGCACCTATACTAGCGTTACCAGATGGAACTGAGGGATTCATGGTATACAGTGACGCTTCAAATCAGGGTCTGGGATGTGTGTTGATGCAAAAAGATAGGGTGATTGCCTATGCCTCTCCACAGTTGAAACCATACGAAGTTAATTACCCGACTCATGATCTGGAGTTAGCAGCTGTGGTCTTTGCTTTGAAAATTTGGCGATATTATTTATACGGCACTCATTGTCAGATCTTTACAGATCATAAGAGCCTCAAGTATATTTTCAGTCAGAAGGAATTAAACATGAGGCAGAGAAGGTGGCTGGAATTGATCAAGGATTACAATTTGGAAATTCTCTATCATCCAGGCAAAGCAAACGTGGTAGCTGATGCACTGAGCCGCAAACCGGTTTCTCTTCGAGTGTTGGAAGCGCTTACGTCCCAAACCAGCATTCAACGAGAACTGATTCGTGAAGGAATCGAAGTATGGTCACAGGGAGTCTAAGGGAAACTGTGTGTGATGGAACTAACTTCGTCGTTGGTCGAAGAAATCAAATCTAAGCAGTTGGATAATTCTCTGATTCTTCGATTATGCGACGAAGTAAACAAAGGAAAGGCCCCAGGATTTGTGATACAAGATGATGGAGTTCTGAGATTTCAGAGTCGACTTTTCGTTCCCGGTGATGATGTTTTGAGACAGACAATTCTGAAGGAAGCTCACAACGCTCCCTATTCTATTCACCCGGGTACCAGTAAGATGTATAAGGATCTAAAACAAAATTTCTCGTGGGGAAATATGAAGAAGGACGTAGCAGAATATGTTTCGAAGTGTTTAACTTGTCAGCAGGTCAAGATTGAACATCAGCGACCTGTCAGAATGTTGAAGCCACTTCCGATCCCTGAGTGGAAGTGGGAGGATATATCGATGGATTTCATCACCAATATGCCAAGGACCAAGAAGGGAATTAACATGATTTGGGTTATAGTTGATCGACTAACCAAGTCAACTCATCTCCTGGGCATTAAAGACACTTGGGGACCCGAGAAGTTAGCACGAGAGTTTATTACAGAAATAGTCCGATTGCATGGTACACCGAAGACCATTATTTCAGATCGAGATGGTCGCTTCGTGTCGCATTTTTGGAAGGCAGTTCATAAGGCCTTGGGAACCGAGTTGAACTTTAGCACGACCGATCATCCTCAGACGGACGGTTAGTCCGAAAGGACTATACAGACAGTAGAGGATATGCTAAGATCTTGCCCTTAGATTGGTCAACCGATTGGGAGGTTCATTTACCGTTAATTGAATTTACCTACAACAATAGTTGGCATGCTTCCATTAAGATGGCACCATTTGAAGCATTGTACGGGAGAAGATGTAGATCGCCCCTGTGTTGGGATGATTCTTCTGATTTGATTGGGACGGAACCAGAATTAATAGTTCAGACTCAAGAGTAGGTAGCTCTGATTCGTGAAAGACAGTTAACTGCCCAGAGTCGATAGAAGTCTTATGCTTATATACGCCATCACCAACTAGAGTTTGAGATTGGGGACCATGTACTATTGAAAGTGTCTCCTACTCGGGGACTTTTTCGTTTTGGGAGGAAAGGTAAGCTGAGTCCGAGATATATCGGACCATTTGAGATCATAGAGAGAGTTGGAGAGTTGGCATACAGGTTGGCCTTACCGCCATCACTGAGTCACGTTCATAATGTATTCCACGTATCCCAATTGCGTAAATATGTACCGGATCCCAGTCATATCATTGATTTTGGCGAGATTGAAGTGGCTAATGATGGATCGTTTGAAGAAAAGCCAATCGAGATACTTGAGAGTCGAGTCAAGCAATTGAGGAATAAACCGATCTCCTTGGTTAAAGTTCAGTGGTCTCAACATGGAGTTGAAGAAGCAACTTGGGAGACTGAAGATAGTATGAAGTCGAGATACCCGGAATTGTTTTCGTTTTAAGTTTCGGGCCGAAACTTCTTTTTAGAGGGGTAGTATGTAATGCCCGGATAATTAATGTGTATTTATCCTGTATTGGATCTTGTAAGATTCGACTTTGTGACATATTAATCGATGATCAGTTTCCCGTATTTCTGTCCCTACGTTTTTGTATTCTTTTCCCATGCATGCATGCATAATTCTGCATGTCTTAACGTATGCTAAAGGATGATCATAACTTACGCTACGACTGTAGTATAACGTACGTTACAGGTGTAGATTAACGTACGTAAGCATAGTCAACTCGGAATCAGACAAGGGTCGGTGTGTGGGGCCTGACGAAGATGCGAGGAGATCACTCGCATGAACCTGGACGGCTTTCCAGCTATGCAAGTCAACGGACTTAACGTATGCTAAGGGGTAGTTTTAACGTACGCTAAGGTTATAGTTGTTATGTACGTAAAACCTTTAAGCTAACGTACGTAAACCAATGCCAGAAACAGGTCAGTGAGCTCTGGCCAGACGTTAACGTACGCTAATATTCGAGCATAGCATACGCTAACCCTATTACGTACGTAAGGGATGTTGGGTAACGTACGTAATGTTTTAGATTTATATTTATAGATTTCGACCCCATTTCATTTCTCACCCTTGCCTTGGCCGATTTTTCTGGAGATTTTCCCTCACTTTATATCACTCATATCATCATCTTAATCCGATTTTTGGGGAGCTTAGCCCTTGTGGAGTGGTGATCAAGCTTCCGGTGAAGAGTTTCTTCAAGATTTTCACTTTTCTTCCCTTCTTTGAGGTATGTTAACTCTACACCTAGATGTAGACTATGTCCTTAGTTATATTATGAACTTTTCCCAGAGATTATTGAGCTTATCTTGTCGTAATGAATCCAACACCCTATTTAGGAGGATTGTCTTGGTTGAATTAAGGTTTCCAAGGTTAATAGTTGAGCCATAATATTTATCAACCTCAAAGATGGAATTTTTTGAGATGAACACACCTTGTTGATGCATTCGTAACACTCTTTTATGAACAAAGTGTTGAGGATTACCCCTGTGATAGATATATTCGTATAGTTGAAACGTAAAGTGTGTTCAATTATGATTCTTGCCTTGGATGAACTCGTTGTTAATCTCCTTGGATGATTAGAACCATGAAAGGGTATTTGGAACAATCATTTTGAATGAAGAATTGGATAAGAAGAATTACCCGCGGAAGAACTAGAATCGTAGAGTTGAATCAACCTAGAACTAGATTGAACGTGATTATCTCGTTATTTATCGTATGCCTTTTTCCAAACTTAGTACTCGTCGGAAAAATAGGACCGAGAACCGATTGTCTGTTATTGATAACTCGATCATAACTTAGGGCGTTCGGTACTCGTGCGTTAGTTTCGAGAGGTTATTGAATTCCTTGTTGTTCCCTTGTACAAGGTGATCGGTCGAGGAGCGGCGAACTTCAGACGTGTTGACATTCGTTGGAGTATTTTAGTTCTTGCCATCTTTGAGGCAAGTATCATATTTTGAAATTTGTTAATATTGGTGGTTTTGATCATGCGTACTGTTGATTCATGTTGTTGAGCATGAGATCATTTCCGTTGAATTGTCATGGTATTCGTTATCGATTACTCTTATGTTCATGTTGATGGACGTATCGATTCTTGCATATGTGTATACATAGTTGTGTTTGTGTATGTTGTGTTGATCCTAAAGGATCGAGCGATCTATGCTGAGGGCGCTGGATCAGATGTCCACCTTGTGTTGGTCCGACGGGATCATCTTGGGATCTATGCTGAGGGCGCTGGATCATTGGACGGGTTTTCCACCTCGTGTTGGTCCGACGGGATCATCTTGGGATCTATGCTGGGGGCTCTGGATCGTTGGAACACCCATGTTATATTGATGGAATCATGTGGATTCGCATTGTTGGATTCCGGTAGCGGAAGTCCGTATTGTGTATTTTATTATGCACTGTCGTTGCATATTTGATTTGTGTATTATGATACTTGTACTAGCATCGTTTTGCTAACCCCTCCGGGGGTGGACATTTTTTTTGATGTTCAGGTAGCCGAGGAGTGGGGAAACAGCCACAGTACCGACATGACGATGAAGGGGCTCAGTGATGTTAATTGTTGTTGCCTTGTCTTTCTGGTTCATTTTCAGTACTCGAGTACGCGTGTCTTATTAATATTTTGAGATGGTTGTAATAATGGACTCATTTGATCTGTTTGAACTGGTTTTGTATTTTGAACTTTAATGGTACTGTTGTATTATTTTTACATTTATTCAAATTAGCCTTGTAAATTCTTATTTAAAGGGTTTACGGCGCTGTAATTATTCCGAATATCTCGGGGTGTTACAAATACAGTATCCACCGTTAAATTAACTGTACACTCAGACATTCCGAAAGCAATGTAGGAATAATGAAATATGAAATCATCATTCAACTGACGTGTGCATTAATTAAGGGGGAATACAGTACGACCCATGAAGACAATGTTAATCCAAATATTGCTGTAAGAATTGAATCCTGTATGTACCTTTTAAGGGGGAACACTGTATTTTCGCAGATACAGCACATACTATGGGAAATAAATTAATATTATACTAATATTTTATTCCTTTTAAAACAGTTTTAAGTCCACGTGCCTTATTTCGTAACTCAAGCGTCTTTGCATTTAATGCTTTACACGACATATGGACTATTTTATCTCAAACTCCGCGATTTTTCAATTAATTAATAATTTCAAACTGCCATTTCGGTCAATAAGGGAAATCGAAACGTCAGATGTGGGACCGGTTATCACTTCAAAATCGGATGGATAAGATGTACCAGTTATGCTCGATTCATCCTGTTCGTTCATTTAAAAAGACGGTTCTCATCCCTTAAATCTGACCATTCACTGTCTGAAAACCCTAATATTCCCCGCCCACTATAAAAGGATTGTTACATGCTCCCTTCGACTCGTTACGTTTTCTGCAAAATTAAACAAGTTCTTTGAGCAAAGAGCCTATATTGTTTACTGCATTTTACTGCATTTTCTTTGCATTTCACTCATTTTCTCTTCAGAAATCACAATGGCATCTTCACAGACATCGTCTCCATGCCTTAAGAAGAGCGCCACCATCATCGACGGGCGAATCTTCGCCAGATCCGTCGTGCTGGAGCGTGTTCATGTTGAAAATGAGGACGTTGATTCCATGGAGATCATTGTTTCAAGAATCCGTCAGCAAGGCCTCTATCGCCTTGGAAGCCACACTGCTGAGCTCTCTGATGAGCAACTCGTCAAAGAATTTTATCTCGACACCCCCGTTCGTTTCTTCTCTCCAAAAAGAGGAGGACAAGTCTGACATTTCTGCCACCGTTCATGGAGTCGAGATCCGCGTTGACCAGGATTTATTGTAGAATCTATACAGGCTGCCATCTAACTGCCTGACCATGGAAGAGCTTGAGACCTTTGGGTCCCAAGAAATCCTCACCGCCTACTGGGGATTATTTACTGGCGCTGCATCGAACACGAATGTCCATGAATCCTGCCACAAGAAGTGTTTTTATTGCCTATTGTATACTTACACGATTTTTGCTACCGTGTTGTTGAAAACATGACCGACGCATTTGAAATGTGTACCAATATGCGATTCAGAATGATGGTTGCCATCATGTGTGGTGAAAAAGTTAATTGGTGTCAAATCATCCTGAAGAGGCTATAGGAAGAAGCTTCTAAGCCCGCTACACAGAAGAAGTCTTTTGGCCTAATTCTCAACAACATTCTCACCAAATTGCCGCAATCGAAAGAAGCCAAGAAGATTGGCCAGCGCAAATACATTAGAGGAAGCAAGCCCTCCATCTTCAACAAAGACGGACTAATTGGGTCATGACCATTGTTGGCCACTAAGTATACTGGATACAGCTTGGAAAATGTTTTAAACAACAAGCTGTACTGATTTTAAATCTGAGTGCATAGCGGAAGTCTTAAATACAGTAAGTTGCTGTGGATACAGCAACTTGATGTGCAGTGTATACTTAAATAATCACAGTTAAATAAAACAATAAAAGCATAAGGTAAATAACACAGTATTTAAGTGGTTCGAGGTAAACCCCTCTACGTCCACTGGTCCTCCACAAAGTAGTAAAAAGTTTATTATAATTACTGCGTACACAACTACGTAATTATAACCAAACCTAATCAATATATCGTTCACACAGATTGATATAATGATCTTAGCTTCAACCGTTCACACAGATAGGTTTGAGCTAACACTTTGACTGGCTTCTTCACACACAGTTCTGAAGCTTCGTCTTCTTCGATGCAATTCCTTCACACACAGTTCCGGAGTAGCAAAGATTCTCAGTCCACACAGGGCTGATGGATTTGTTCAAGGATTAGAACAATGTATGAACAACAGCTTTGACTTTCTGATCTTCTAGCTAATGATGTGTTGTTCACGGTTTGAGCACTGTCTATCTCTTATATCTGAATGGCAGTGAGCTTTGGAGATATGTTTTGCTCTGATGTATATGATAATAACTTCGTAAGCTTTTGGTGACTTGGTAACTGATCTTCAACGCCTTGAGGAGATATATATAGTCTTCTGAAAATATACCCGTTGAGATAAGTCCGTTGAGCAAGATTCCGTTCTAACGGGATGATGTGTTTGAATAAAACACGATCCGGATTTTGCGCTTGTTTGAAGATCTTTTGACTTACAGTATTTAAATATGTTATCCTTTAGTATTTAAATACTTCTTTATCAACGGGACTTGTCTTCTAGCGAATACTGAAGATTCCTTCTTTGTCCTGTTGAGAGCTGTATGGAAGAATTACGTATTATCAATTCAAGACAGCTTCCATACTTAGTCTTTATGAGACTTCTTTGCTGAATGATATATTCCACTGAATGCTGGATCTACGAGAGGTCTTCGATACAGTTTGACATTATTGATCAGCTTTTCGATACAGTTTCCTTACTGTATGCTGGATTGGCATATTGTCAAAACATCTTATCACCACTATTCGATACAGGGATTATTTATCCTGACTGTTTCGATGCCAGGTATTTGTTATCCCAACAATTTCAGATAAAGGTTGTTATCCCAACAATTTCCCCCTTTTTGACAATTTGCTAAGACTTAAATCTTTCAAGCTATATTGATGATGCCAAAACCTACTTCATGAGGCTAATAACCTTCTTGATGACTTCGGGCAGATATCTTAGTCTTCTGTCAAATGATCTGGCTTTCAGCAACTTAGTCTAATTTATGAACTGGTCGTAGGCAAGTTCGATACAGCTAAGAGTTTTTACAGCTTAAGCTTATGATTGGCGCGCATGCACAATCTTACAATGTATTCTAGATGCATACAACTGAATCGATGAACTGTTCGCGGACAAGTTCGTACAACTTAATTTATAAATAAGTTTCTATATTTGTGTTTAATTTCAACAATTAAATTAAATTACGTAATCATACAATAACACAGTAGATTACGAGTTGTAATCTTTCAAGACAGGCAAAATTTTATTGATACTGAAATAGAAAGTAAATTACAAACAAAAATACAATATAAGGATTTCAGCTCCTATAATCCGAGTGTCTCCATGGTCTCTTGTCGGGATCGTTCTCGGTTCCACGCCACCAATGCTGTAGGGAATCATTGCCTCGATCTAAATAGATTGCTCTACCATCGTATGATTTGTCGAAGGCGAGAATCTAGTCCTCTGGGTGGGTGATCCGATCTCCTCTTCTATGTTTGGACTTCATTTCTTGTTGGAGAGGAAGCTTTCCATCTTCTAACATCTTTGTAAATTTATGTGCAGCCTCCGCTAAGGTTTTATATCCTTTGAAGATGGCGGATTCCCTGACGAGTTTTGAAAAATATCTCATCAGTTCATTTCTCCTCCATTGCTTCACTTCTTCAGCAGTGGGATGGCGGTTGGTTGGCAGACGAATTTCAGAAGGCCTTACGATCATGTTTTGCCATGGGACGTTGGGGTCATGAAACTCAGGTCGAGAACTTGAAATCCTGAAACTTTGAGCGGGTGCAGCTAATTTGTTCAGTTCTGCAGTAATGCTGTCTTGAGCAGCATTGAATTCTCTTTCATGCGGAAGCCTCGTTCTCCTCGCGGCTTCTCTCGCTTCTTCCCCCTTCTTGGCATCGTCAAGGTAAGCACCTGCGACATATCCTTGATGTTCTTGTCATGGATTCGCAGTTGAGAACTTGTTTCGATCATGGCTGATGCTGTCTTGGCCTCAGATATGCGAGTTTTAGATTCCTCTTCTCTCAGGATCTTTTCTTGCTTCTCTTGCAGATTGTTCAGGGCCTGTTTGAAGACATGTGGCAGCACAGTGAAGGCTTCGACAACACGAGAGACTTCATGCCTTAAACCAGTCATTTCTTCAATGGCCGATGTGTGCATCCAGTCTAAAGCTTTTTCAACTGAGTGAAGGGCATTCACTGCATCCTGAATGAATACAGTTTGAAGGCCAAGAGCTTGTAATCGCTCTTTTCTTGTTGCAGTGCGGGGAGAATCCGGCTGGGCAAAGTCTTGTACTGCATTCAACCTTCTCAAGTTCACGTTAGGACGTGAAGTGAGTTGGACATCCTCAGGTGTAGTACCGTCGTCGGATTCCAAGACGGTTGGTGGGGCGGCAGCAGCTGATCGATTTCGGCGGCAGGAGGTGCGACATCCTCCTGTTTCGAATTGGATTTGGAAGACATGGATATAGGCGGGACTGATTCCTCCTAATGTCTCTCAGCTTCCGCCTGTTCCTGCAGAGGGACTGATTCCTCTTGCTGGAAGGCGCGTGATTCTTCTTCTTCTTCGGCGACAGCAGGCTCGGGTGCCTGTTCCAGAGCGGATGGTTGATCCTCCGCGACTGGAGGGACTGATTCCTCCTGGTCGGGAACAATATCTGGCTGTTGCGAGGGGGCTCATTGCGGCTTGATGTCCTTTCATCATTTTGTTGAACTTGAGGGACTTCTCTTTCTTGAGCCTCCTCACGGCTCATTCTCAGACCTGCCTAAAAGGCATCGTCGTCGTCGTCTAAGTCGTGGTATTCTTTTGGACTTTTGGGAGATTCCTCGAACATATCCTTTCCTTTTCTTCTGGCATCTGATTTGTACAAAAGATGGCTTTTAATTAACGCTTTGCAGCATAGATTATCCTATTGGATCAGGGCTTCAACTTATGTTGAGTCCGTCACTTCCAACACGATCTTTCTTCATTGCTCCAGTCACTCCAGTTGTATAGGGTATCGTATGGAGCTAGCCTATAGCTTTTCCATTGAAGAAATCTTTCATAAGCCTGTTCAATTTGCACAGAAAGAAGAGTTTTATTGATAATAGTGTCCGGGGAGGGACTTCGTACAACGTCTGTATCCCCTGTAGCAATTGGTTCCTCTACAGGTGTGGGATCCTGTATGGAAGAGGGATTCCTTACAGGGTATGGTACCCCAAAGGAAGGTGGATCCTGTACGGGTGTGGAATCCCGCATAGGAGAGTTAGCTGTTGGCTCCAAAGGGGCAGCCGACTCGCTAGAGTCTTCCAAGTTGGCAGATGTTCTCGTATCCATCGTTGCCGCCAAAGGCTCGGGATTTACTGTCGATACGGTAACGGGCATCTCTTCCACAGGGGTTGGGCCCTGGGGTATTTCATTAGTGGGTTGCGCCACAATAGGAGCATCCTCGGAGGGTTTTGTGGATTTAGCTTTTGTGAGCCTCCTAAGATTCCTTTTCGGCTTCTCAGCAGCAACAGGTGTCTTGTTGTGAGATCTCTTTCGTTTCTTTGAAGATTCCACACTCTGGGACTTCGAAGAAACATCCCTTGGATCTTCAGAAATCGGCATACTACGGACGGATGGTTGGTTGGCGATCAGGGTGCTCTGGTTAAAGGCCAAAGGTTTGACGCCTCCTAAGTAGATTCGGGAACTTATTTTCTTTGTATCTGCGGATTGTGGTAGTCCGCACTTCGTCAAAATGTGGTTTAGAAACAAACCAAACGATTTCTTTTGCGATTCAGGTTTTGACACTTCTTCCTGCAGACGCTTCAGAATAATCTGACACCAATTGACCTTTTCACAGGTCATAATTGCTACCATCATCCTAAATCTAAGATTTGTGCACATCTCAAAGGCACCAGTGCGATTCTCGATGATACGGCAACATAAGTCATGCAAGTACACATATGGCAAATAGAATTTTTTCTTGTGACAGGTAGTGTGAACAGATTCAACTGAAGCTGATCCGGTGAACAGGCCATAGTACTTGGTCAACAGCTCTTGAGACCCAAAAGTCTCAAGGTCTTCCATGGTCAGGCCATCAGCGGGCAGCCTGAAGATTTTCTGTAGAAGTTCTCGGTCGATGCGGATCTCCACTCCGTGGATGACAGCGGTGATGTCAGCGACGTGGCCTCCCTGAGCCAGCGACAAAAAGCGGACGACAGCGTTGAGGTAGAAGTCCTCAACCAAATGGACGTCGTATTTCTCGGCGGTGTGGCTCCCAAGGCGTTAGAGGCCTTGTTGACGGATTCTGGTGATGAAGAACTCCATGGGTTCGTCGTCATTAGTTTCAGCGAGAATTCGCTCGATGACGACAGATCTGGAGAAGATCCGTCCATCAATGATATTCGAGGCATTCTTGAGGGCGGTGGCAGAGGTCTGAGCAGACGCCATAGATGAATCTCAAGAAAAGATGAAAAAGATGCAAGAAGAGTATGCAATAAACATAGAAAAACTTGTAGACTGATCTGCTTGAGTGTTCTTAAAATATGCAAAAAGCGTAAAGAGTCTGAAATGGCAATTGCAGTCCTTTTATAGTGGGCGGCGAATAAGGGTTTTTCAGAGAACGAATGGTCAGATTTAAGGGATGGGAACCGACGTTTGAAATGAACGGTCATGATGGACTCAGTGTAACTGGTACACTTATCCATGGAATATTAAAATAGAAGCGGGTCCCACTTCTGACATTTGTTGTTACCCTTAATGCCTGAAACGACAGTTTTAAATATTAAACAATTTGAAAACATCGCGGCTTTTGAGATTCTATTGTCCAGATGTCGTGTAAGGCATTTAATGTAAATGACGTTTGACATGAAAACAGGGCACGTGGACAAAAATTATTTTTAGAATGAAATATTATAATATATATAATGAATCGATTTCACATAGTATGTCTTGTATCATGACGATCTGACGTTCCCCCTTAAAAGGTACATATAGGTTTTAATTCCATACAGCAACTTTTGGATTAATGCTGTATTCATGGGTCATGCTGTATTCCCCCTTAATTATTGCACACGTCAGCTGTAGGATGATTCATATTGCTTTGTTCACTACAGTGCTGTATTGAAGGTTCTGAGTGTAGAGATAATTAATGGTGGATACTGTATTCTTGGGTCTTACAGCATTCCCCCTCAATTGTTGAGTAAAAATAGTAAATACTTACAGGGAGTCAGGCTGTAGCAATCCCAATTCTTGTCGAAGCATGTTGAATCTTGCTGTGTCGAGAGGCTTGGTGAAGATGTCGGCCAACAGAATATCTGTATGAACCTTTTCGAGCCGAACATCCTTGTTCTCGACATGATTTCTTATGAAATGATACTTAAATAATCACAGTTAAATAAAATAATAAAAGCAGAAAGTAAATAACACAGTATTTAAGTGGTTCGAGGTAAACCCCTCTACGTCCACTGGTCCTCCACAAAGTAGTAAAAAGTTTATTATAATTACTGCGTACACAACTACGTAATTATAACCAAACCTAATGAATATATCGTTCACACAGATTGATATAATGATCTTAGCTTCAACCGTTCACATAGATTGGTTTGAGCTAACACTTTGACTGGCTTCTTCACACACAGTTCTGAAGCTTCATCTTCTTCGATGCAATTCCTTCACACATAGTTCCGGAGTAGCAAAGATTCTCAGTCCACACAGGGATGATGGGTTTGTTCAAGGATTAGAAATGTATGAACAACAGCTTGACTTTATGATCTTCTAGCTAATGATGTGTTGTTCACGGTTTGAGCACTGTATATCTCTTATATCTGAATAGCAGTGAGCTTTGGAGATATGTTTTGCTCTGATGTATATGATAATTACTTCGTAAGCTTTTGGTGACTTGGTAACTGATCTTCAACGCCTTGAGGAGATATATATAGTCTTCTGAAAATATAGCCGTTGAGATAAATCCGTTGAGCAAGATTCCGTTCCAACGGGATGATGTGTTTGAATAAAACACGATCCGGATTTTGCGCTTGTTTGAAGATCTTTTGACTTACAGTATTTAAATACTTTATACTTTAGTATTTAAATACTTCTTTATCAACGGGACTTGTCTTCTAGCGAATACTGAAGATTCCTTCTTTGTCCTGTTGAGAGCTGTATGGAAGAATTACGTATTATCAATTCAAGACAGCTTCCATACTTAGTCTTTATGAGACTTCTTTGCTGAATGATAGATTCCACTGAATGCTGGATCGACGAGAGGTCTTCGATATAGTTTGACATTATTGATCAGCTTTTCGATACAGTTTCCTTACTGTATGATGGATTGGCATATTGTCAAAACATCTTATCACCACTATTCGATACATGGATTATTTATCCTGACTGTTTCGATACCGGGTATTTGTTATCCCAACAATTTCAGATAAAGGTTGTAATCCCAACAATTTCCCCAGTTTTGACAATTTGCTAAGACTTAAATCTTTCAAGCTATATTGATGATGCCAAAACCTTCCTCATGAGGCTAATAACCTTCTTGATGACTTCGGGTAGATATCTTGGTCTTCTGTCAAATGATCTGGCTTTCAGCAACTTAGTCTAATTTATGAACTGCTCGCAGGCGAGTTCGATACAGCTAAGAGTTTTTACAGCTTAAGCTTATGATTGGCGCGCATGCACAATCTTACAATGTATTCTAGATGCATACAACTGATTCTATGAACTGTTCACGGACAAGTTCGTACAACTTAATTTATAAACAAGTTTCTATATTTGTGTTTAATTTCAAAAATTAAATTAAATTACGTAATCATACAATAACACAGTAGATTACGAGTTGTAATCTTTCAAGACAGGCAAAATTTTATTGATACTGAAATAGAGTACAAAGATTGCTGTTTTGAAAGTAAATTACAAACAAAAATACAATATAAGGATTTCAGCTCCTATAATCCGAGTGTCTCCATGGTCTCTTGTCGGGATCGTTCTCGGTTCCATGCCACCAATGCTATAGGGAATCATTGCCTCGATCTAAATAGATTGCTCTACTATCGTATGATTTGTCGAAGGCGAGAATCCAGTCCTCTGGGTGGGTGATCCGATCTCATCTTCTATGTTTGGACTTCATTTCTTGTTGGAGAGGAAGCTTTCCTTCTTCTAACATCTTTGTAAATTTATCTGCAGCCTCCGCTAAGGATTTATATCCTTTGAAGATGGCGGATTCCCTGACGAGTTTTGAAAAATATCTCATCAGTTCATTTCTCCTCCATTGCTTCACTTCTTCAGCAGTGGGATGGCGGTTGGTTGGCAGACGAATTTCAGAAGGCCTTACAATCATGTTTTGCCATGGGACGTTGGGGTCATGAAAATCAGGTCGAGAACTTGAAATCCTGAAACTTTGAGCGGGTGCAGCTAATTTGTTCAGTTCTGCAGTAATGCTGTCTTGAGCAGCATTGAATTCTCTTTCATGCTGAAGCCTCGTTCTCCTCGCGGCTTCTCTCGCTTCTTCCCCCTTCTTGGCATCGTCAAGGTAAGATACCTTTTCATCAAGACGTCCTAGGATTTCCAGAGTGGTATCCTGCTTTGTCTCGATATTTGAAATTCTTTTGACTAGGGAGGAGAGCACCTGCGACATATCCTTGATGTTCTTGTCATGGATTCGCAGTTGAGAACTTGTTTCGATCATGGCTGATGCTGTCTTGGCCTCAGATATGCGAGTTTTAGATTCCTCTTCTCTCAGGATCTTTTCTTGCTTCTCTTGCAGATTGTTCAAGGCCTGTTTGAAGACATGTGGCAGCACAGTGAAGGCTTCGACAACACGAGAGACTTCATGCCTTAAACCAGTCATTTCTTCAATGGCCGATGTTTGCATCCAGTCTAAAGCTTTTTCAACTGAGTGAAGGGCATTCACTGCATCCTGAATGTATATAGTTTGAAGGCCAAGAGCTTGTAATCGCTCTTTTCTTGTTGCAGTGCGGGGAGAATCCGGCTGGGCAAAGTCTTGTACTGCATTCAACCTTCTCAAGTTCACGTTAGGACGTGAAGTGAGTTGGACATCCTCAGGTGTAGTACCGTCGTCGGATTCCAAGACGGTTGGTGGGGCGGCAGCAGCTGATTCGATTTCGGCGGCAGGAGGTGCGACATCCTCCTGTTTCGAATTGGATTCGGAAGACATGGATATAGGCGGGACTGATTCCTCCTAATGTCTCTCAACTTCCGCTTGTTCCTGCAGAGGGACTGATTCCTCTTGCTGGAAGGCGCGTGATTCTTCTTCTTCTTCGGCGACAGCAGGCTCGGGTGCCTGTTCCAGAGCGGATGGTTGATCCTCCGCGACTGGAGGGACTGATTCCTCCTGGTCGGTAACAATATCTGGCTGTTGCGAGGGGGGCTCATTGCGGCTTGATGTCCTTTCATCATTTTGTTGAACTTGAGGGACTTCTCTTTCTTGAGCCTACTCACGGATCATTCTCAGACCTGCCTAAAAGGCATCGTCGTCGTCGTCTGAGTCGTGGTATTCTTTTGGACTTTTGGGAGATTCCTCGGACTTATCCTTTCCTTTTATTCTGGCATCTGATTTGTACAAAAGATGGCTTTTAATTAACGTTTTGCAGCATAGATTATCCCATTGGATCAGGGCTTCAACTTATGTTGAGTCCGTCACTTCCAACACGAATCTTTCTTCATTGCTCCAGTCACTCCAGTTGTATAGGGTATCGTATGGAGCTAGCCTATAGCTTTTCCATTGAAGAAATCTTTCATAAGCCTGTTCAATTTGCACAGAAAGAAGAGTTTTATTGATAATAGTGTCTGGGGAGGGACTTCGTACAACGTCTGTATCCGTTGTAGAAATTGGTTCCTCTACAGGTGTGGGATCCTGTATGGAAGAGGGATTCCTTACAGGGTATGGTACCCCAAAGGAAGGTGGATCCTGTACGGGTGTGGAATCCCGCATAGGAGAGTTAGCTGTTGGCTCCAAAGGGGCAGCCGACTCGCTAGAGTCTTCCAAGTTGGCAGATGTTCTCGTATCCATCGTTGCCGCCAAAGGCTCGGGATTTACTGTCGATACGGTAACGGGCATCTCTTCCACAGGGGTTGGGCCCTGGGGTATTTCATCAGTGGGTTGCGCCACAATAGGAGCATCCTCGGAGGGTTTTGTGGATTTAGCTTTTGTGAGCCTCCTAAGATTCCTTTTCGGCTTCTCAGCAGCAACAGGTGTCTTGTTGTGAGATCTCTTTCGTTTCTTTGAAGATTCCACACTCTGGGACTTCGAAGAAACATCCCTTGGATCTTTAGAAATGGGCATACTACGGACGGATGGCTGGTTGGCGATCACGGTGCTCTGGTTAAAGGCCAAAGGTTTGACGCCTCCTAAGTAGATTCGGGAACTTATTTTCTTTGTATCTGCGGATTGTGGTAGTCCGCACTTCGTCAAAATGTGGTTTAGAAACAAACCAAACGATTCCTTTTGCGACGCAGGTTTTGACACTTCTTCCTGCAGACGCTTCAGAATAATCTGACACCAATTGACCTTTTCACAGGTCATAATTGCTACCATCATCCTAAATCTAAGATTTGTGCACATCTCAAAGGCACCAGTGCGATTCTCGATGATACGGCAACATAAGTCATGCAAGTACACATATGGCAAATAGAATTTTTTCTTGTGACAGGTAGTGTGAACAGATTCAACTGAAGCTGATCCGGTGAACAGGCCATAGTACTTGGTCAACAGCTCTTGAGACCCAAAAGTCTCAAGGTCTTCCATGGTCAGGCCATCAGCGGGCAGCCTGAAGATTTTCTGTAGAAGTTCTCGGTCGATGCGGATCTCCACTCCGTGGATGACAGCGGTGATGTCAGCGACGTGGCCTCCCTGGGCCAGCGACAGAAAGCGGACGGCAGCGTTGAGGTAGAAGTCCTCAACCAAATGGACGTCGTATTTCTCGGTGGTGTGGCTCCCAAGGCGGTAGAGGCCTTGTTGATGGATTCTGGTGATGAAGAACTCTATGGGTTCGTCGTCATTAGTTTCAGCGAGAATTCGCTCGATGACGACAGATCTGGAGAAGATCCGTCCATCAATGATATTCGAGTCATTCTTGAGGGCGATGGCAGAGGTCTGAGCAGACGCCATAGATGAATCTCAAGAAAAGATGAAAAAGATGCAAGAAGAGTATGCAATAAACACAGAAAAACTTGTAGACTGATCTGCTTGAGTGTTCTTAAAATATGCAGAAAGCGTAAAGAGTCTGAAATGGCAATTGCAGTCCTTTTATAGTGGGCGGCGAATAAGGGTTTTTCAGAGAACGAATGGTCAGATTTAAGGGATGGGAACCGACGTTTGAAATGAACGGTCATGATGGAATCAGTGTAACTGGTACACTCATGGAATATTAAAATAGAAACGGGTCCCACTTCTGACATTTGTTGTTACCCTTAATGCCTGAAATGACAGTTTTAAATATTAAACAATTTGAAAACATCGCGGCTTTTGAGATTCTATTGTCCAGATGTCGTGTAAGGCATTTAATGTAAATGACGTTTGACATGAAAACATGGCACGTGGACAAAAATTATTTTTAGAATGAAATATTATAATATATATAATGAATCGATTTCCCATAGTATGTGCTGTATCCGCGACGATACATCGTTCCCCCTTAAAAGGTACATATAGGTTTTAATTCCATACAGCAACTTTTGGATTAATGCTGTATTCTTGGGTCATGCTGTATTCCCCCTTAATTATTGCACACGTCAGCTGTAGGATGATTCATATTGCTTTGTTCACTACAGTGCTGTATTGACGGTTCTGAGTGTAGAGATAATTAATGGTGGATACTGTATTCTTGGGTCTTACAGCATTCCCCCTCAATTGTTGAGTAAAAACAGTAAATACTTACAGGGAGTCAGGCTGTAGCAATCCCAATTCTTGTCGAAGCATGTTGAATCTTGCTGTGTCGAGAGGCTTGGTGAATATGTCGGCCAACAGAATATCTGTATGAACCTTTTCGAGCCGAACATCCTTGTTCTCGACATCATTTCTTATGAAATGATACTTAAATAATCACAGTTAAATAAAACAATAAAAGCAGAAGGTAAATAACACAGTATTTAAGTGGTTCGAGGTAAACCCCTCTACGTCCACTGGTCCTCCACAAAGTAGTAAAAAGTTTATTATAATTACTGCGTACACAACTACGTAATTATAACCAAACCTAATCAATATATCGTTCACACAGATTGATATAATGATCTTAGCTTCAACCGTTCATACAGATTGGTTTGAGCTAACACTTTGACTGGTTTCTTCACACACAGTTCTGAAGCTTCGTCTTCTTCGATGCAATTCCTTCACACATAGTTCCGGAGTAGCAAAGATTCTCAGTCCACACAGGGCTGATGGGTTTGTTCAAGGATTAGAAATGTATGAACAACAGCTTTGACTTTATGATCTTCTAGCTAATGATGTGTTGTTCACGGTTTGAGCACTGTATATCTCTTATATCTGAATAGCAGTGAGCTTTGGAGATATGTTTTGCTCTGATGTATATGATAATAACTTCGTAAGCTTTTGGTGACTTGGTAACTGATCTTCAACGCCTTGAGGAGATATATATAGTCTTCTGAAAATATAGCCGTTGAGATAAATCCGTTGAGCAAGATTCCGTTCCAACGGGATGATGTGTTTGAATAAAACACGATCCGGATTTTGCGCTTGTTTGAAGATCTTTTGACTTACAATATTTAAATACTTTATACTTTAGTATTTAAATACTTCTTTATCAACGGGACTTGTCTTCTAGCGAATACTGAAGATTCCTTCTTTGTCCTGTTGAGAGCTGTATGGAAGAATTACGTATTATCAATTCAAGACAGCTTCCATACTTAGTCTTTATGAGACTTCTTTGCTGAATGATAGATTCCACTGAATGTTGGATCTACGAGAGGTCTTCGATACAGTTTGACATTATTAATCAGCTTTTCAATACAGTTTCCTTACTGTATGCTGGATTGGCATATTGTCAAAACATCTTATCACCACTATTCGATACAGGGATTATTTATCCTGACTGTTTCGATACCGGGTATTTGTTATCCCAACAATTTCAGATAAAGGTTGTTATCCCAACAATTTCCCCCTTTTTGACAATTTGCTAAGACTTAAATCTTTCAAGCTATATTGATGATGCCAAAACCTTCTTCATGAGGCTAATAATCTTCTTGAGGACTTCAGGCAGATATCTTGGTCTTCTGTCAAATGATCTGTCTTTCAGCAACTTAGTCTAATTTATGAACTGCTTGAGCGAGTTAAATCTGACTAAGAGTTTTTGACTTAAGCTTATGATTGGCGCGCAGGCACAATCTTACAATGTATTCTAGATGCATACAACTGATTCTATGAACTGTTCACGGACAAGTTCGTACAACTTAATTTATAAACAAGTTTCTATATTTGTGTTTAATTTCAAAAATTAAATTAAATTACGTAATCATACAATAACACAGTAGATTACGAGTTGTAATCTTTCAAGACAGGCAAAATTTTATTGATACTGAAATAGAGTACAAACATTGCTGTTTTGAAAGTAAATTACAAACAAAAATACAATATAAGGATTTCAGCTCCTATAATCCGAGTGTCTCCATGGTCTCTTGTCGGGATCGTTCTCGGTTCCACGCCACCAATGCTGTAGGGAATCATTGCCTCGATCTAAATAGATTGCTCTACCATCGTATGATTTGTCGAAGGCGAGAATCCAGTCCTCTGGGTGGGTGATCCGATCTCATCTTCTATGTTTGGACTTCATTTCTTGTTGGAGAGGAAGATTTCCTTCTTCTAACATCTTTGTAAATTTATCTGCAGCCTCCGCTAAGGTTTTATATCCTTTGAAGATGGCGGATTCCCTGACGAGTTTTGGAAAATATCTCATCAGTTCATTTCTCCTCCATTGCTTCACTTCTTCAGCAGTGGGATGGCGGTTGGTTGGCAGACGAATTTCAGAAGGCCTTACGATCATGTTTTGCCATGGGACGTTGGGGTCATGAAACTCAGGTCGAGAACTTGAAATCCTGAAACTTTGAGCGGGTTCAGCTAATTTGTTCAGTTCTGCAGTAATGCTGTCTTGAGCAGCATTGAATTCTCTTTCATGTTGAAGCCTCATTCTCCTCTCGGCTTCTCTTGCTTCCCCCTTCTTGGCATCGTCAAGGTAAGATACCTTTTCATCAAGACGTCCTAGGATTTCCAGAGTGGTATCCTGCTTTGTCTCGATATTTGAAATTCTTTTGACTAGGGAGGAGAGCACCTGCGACATATCTTTGATGTTCTTGTCATGGATTCGCAGTTGAGAACTTGTTTCGATCATGGCTGATGCTGTCTTGGCCTCAGATATGCGAGCTTTAGATTCCTCTTCTCTCAGGATATTTTCTTGCTTCTCTTGCAGATTGTTCAGGGCCTGTTTGAAGACATGTGGCAGCACAGTGAAGGCTTCGACAACACGAGAGACTTCATGCCTTAAACCAGTCATTTCTTCAGTGGCCGATGTGTGCATCCAGTCTAAAGCTTTTTCAACTGAGTGAAGGGCATTCAATGCATCCTGAATGAATACAGTTTGAAGGCCAAGAGCTTGTAATCGCTCTTTTCTTGTTGCAGTGCGGGGAGAATCCGGCTGGGCAAAGTCTTGTACTGCATTCAACCTTCTCAAGTTCACGTTAGGACGTGAAGTGAGTTGGACATCCTCAGGTGTAGTACCGTTGTCGGATTCTAAGACGGTTGGTGGGGCAGCAGCAGCTGATTCGATTTCGGCGGCAGGAGGTGCGACATCCTCGTGTTTCGAATTGGATTCGGAAGACATGGATATAGGCGGGACTGATTCCTCCTGATGTCTCTCAGCTTCCGCCTGTTCCTGCAGAGGGACTGATTCCTCTTGCTGGAAGGCGCGTGATTCTTCTTCTTCTTCGGCGACAGCAGGCTCGGTGCCTGTTCCGGAGCGGATGGTTGATCCTCCGCGACTGGAGGGACTGATTCCTCCTGGTCGGGAACAATATCTGGCTGTTGCGAGGGGGCTCATTGCGGCTTGATGTCCCTTCATCATTTTGTTGAACTTGAGGGACTTCTCTTTCTTGAGCCTCCTCACGGCTCATTCTCAGACCTGCCTAAAAGGCATCGTCGTCGTCGTCTGAGTCGTGGTCTTCTGTTGGACTTTTGGGAGATTCCTCGGACTTATCCTTTCCTTTTCTTCTGGCATCTTATTTGTACAAAAGATGGATTTTAATTAACGCTTTGCAGCATAGATTATCCCATTGGATCAGGGCTTCAACTTATGTTGAGTCCGTCACTTCCAACACGAATCTTTCTTCATTGCTCCAGTCACTCCAGTTGTATAGGGTATCGTATGGAGCTAGCCTATAGCTTTTCCATTGAAGAAATCTTTCATAATCCTGTTCAATTTGCACAGAAAGAAGAGTTTTATTGATAATAGTGTCCGGGGAGGGACTTCGTACAACGTCTGTATCCGCTGTAGCGATTGGTTCCTCTACAGGTGTGGGATCCTGTATGGAAGATGGATTCCTTACAGGGTATGGTACCCCAAAGGAAGGTGGATCCTGTACGGGTGTGGAATCCCGCATAGGAGAGTTAGCTGTTGGCTCCAAAGGGGCAGCCGACTCGCTAGAGTCTTCCAAGTTGGCAGATGTCCTCGTATCCGTCGTTGCCGCCAAAGGCTCTGGATTTACTGTCGATACAGTAACGGGCATCTCTTCCACAGGGGTTGGGCCCTGGGGTATTTCATCAGTGGGTTGCGCCACAATAGGAGCATCCTCGGAGGGTTTTGTGGATTTAGATTTTGGGAGCCTCCTAAGCTTCCTTTTCGGCTTCTCAGCAGCAACATGTGTCTTGCTGTGAGATCTCCTTCGTTTCTTTGAAGATTCCACACTCTGGGACTTCGAAGAAACATCCCTTGGATCTTCAGAAATGGGCATACTATGGACGGATGGTTGGTTGGCGATCAGGGTGCTCTGGTTAAAGGCCAAAGGTTTGACGCCTCCTAAGTAGATTCGGGAACTTATTTTCTTTGCATCTGCGGATTGTGGTAGTCCGCACTTCGTCAAAATGTGGTTTAGAAACAAACCAAACGATTTCTTTTGCGACGCAGGTTTTGACACTTCTTCCTGCAGACGCTTCAGAATAATCTGACACCAATTGACCTTTTCACAGGTCATAATTGCTACCATCATCCTAAATCTAAGATTTGTGCACATCTCAAAGGCACCAGTGCGATTCTCGATGATACGGCAACATAAGTCATGCAAGTACATATATGGCAAATAGAATTTTTTCTTGTGACAGGTAGTGTGAACAGATTCAACTGAAGCTGATCCGGTGAACAGGCCATAGTACTTGGTCAACAGCTCTTGAGACCCAAAAGTCTCAAGGTCTTCCATGGTCAGGCCATCAGCGGGCAGCCTGAAGATTTTCTGTAGAAGTTCTCGGTCGATGCGGATCTCCACTCCGTGGATGACAGCGGTGATGTCAGCGACGTGGCCTCCCTGGGCCAGCGACAGAAAGCGGACGGCAGCGTTGAGGTAGAAGTCCTCAACCAAATAGAGGTCGTATTTCTCGGCGGTATGGCTCCCAAGGCGGTAGAGGCCTTGTTGACGGATTCTGGTGATGACGAACTCCATGGGTTCGTCGTCATTAGTTTCAGCGAGAATTCGCTCGATGACGACATATCTGGAGAAGATCCGTCCATCAATGATATTCGAGGCATTCTTGAGGGCGGTGGCAGAGGTTTGAGCAGACGCCATAGATGAATCTCAAGAAAAGATGAAAAAGATGCAAGAAGAGTATGCAATAAACACAGAAAAACTTGTAGACTGATCTGCTTGAGTGTTCTTAAAATATGCAGAAAGCGTAAAGAGTCTGAAATGGCAATTGCAGTCCTTTTATAGTGGGCGGCGAATAAGGGTTTTTCAGAGAACGAATGGTCAGATTTAAGGGATGGGAACCGACGTTTGAAATGAACGGTCATGATGGACTCAGTGTAACTGGTACACTTATCCATGGAATATTAAAATAGAAGCGGGTCCCACTTCTGACATTTGTTGTTACCCTTAATGCCTGAAACGACAGTTTTAAATATTAAACAATTTGAAAACATCGCGGCTTTTGAGATTCTATTGTCCAGATGTCGTGTAAGGCATTTAATGTAAATGACGTTTGACATGAAAACAGGGCACGTGGACAAAAATTATTTTTAGAATGAAATATTATAATATATATAATGAATCGATTTCCCATAGTATGTGCTGTATCCGCGACGATACAGCGTTCCCCCTTAAAAGGTACATATAGGTTTTAATTCCATACATCAACTTTTGGATTAATGCTGTATTCATGGGTCATGCTGTATTCCCCCTTAATTATTGCACATGTCAGCTGTAGGATGATTCATATTGCTTTGTTCACTACAGTGCTATATTGAAGGTTCTGAGTGTAGAGATAATTAATGGTGGATACTGTATTCTTGGGTCTTACAGCATTCTCCCTCAATTGTTGAGTAAAAACAGTAAATACTTACAGGGAGTCAGGCTGTAGCAATCTCAATTCTTGTCGAAGCATGTTGAATCTTGCTGTGTCGAGGGGCTTGGTGAAGATGTCGGCCAACTGAATATCTGTATGAACCTTTTCGAGCCAAACATCCTTGTTCTCGACATGATTTCTTATGAAATGATGCTTCATGTTGATGTGCTTAGTGCGCGAGTGCAAGACAGGATTGTGCGTTATAGCAATTGCACTCGTGCTATCACACATGATTGGCGTTTCCTTGGCTTCAATCCCATAATCTGACAACTGTTGCTGCATCAAAAGGGTCTGCATACAGCAACTACCAGCAGCATAGTATTATGATTCAGCCGTGGAAAGTGAGTTTGCCAATTGCTTCTTACTGAACCAAGAAACAAGTCTAGGTCCAAGGAAGTGACAAGTTCCACTTGTACTCTTCCTATCTAGCTTGCAGCCTCCGAGATCTGAGTCGTTGTATCCAACTAAATCGAATCCGCCTTCTTTAGGATACCACACTCCTACATCGACTATTCCTTTAATGTACTTCAGGATTCGTTTAGCTGTATTGAAGTGTGATTCCTTAGGTGCTACTTGATATCTCGCACACACTCCTACAGCAAACTGGATATTGGGCCTGCTAGCCGTTAGGTACAGGAGAGAGCCAATAAGCTTCCTGTAGAGTGATTGATCAACCGACTTTCTGGCTTCATCAGTACTAATTTGCACGGAAGTGCTCATGGGAGTTGGCGATGATTTGGAAGTGTTCATTCCAAATTTGTTGAAAAGCTCCTTGCTGTATTTTTCCTGGTTGATGAAGATTCCTATAGGCAACTGCTTTACCTGCAAACCTAGGAAATAACTAAGTTCTCCCATCATACTCATTTCAAATTTACTTTGCATGAGATGAGAGAACCTTTGACACAAAGCAAGGTTAGTTGAACCAAATATAATTTCATCAACATAGATTTGGACCATTAGAAGGTCATCGCCTTCCTGTATTTTGAACAAGGTTTTGTCCACAACACCTTTCTCAAATCCATTATTGGTTAGATATTGGGACAGGGTCTCATACCATGCTCTAGGGGCTTGCTTAAGTCCATACAGTGCTTTCCTCAGCCTGTATACAAGATCGATGCCATCTGTGTTGGCAAATCCTAGTGGTTGTTCAACATAAACTTCTTCGGCAAGGTCTCCATTTAGGAATGCACTTTTGACGTCCATTTGGTATACAATGAAGCTCTTATGGGCGACAAATGCTAAGAATATCCTAATGGCTTCTAGTCTGGCTACAGGGGCAAAAGTTTCATCGTAGTCTATGCCTTCTTCCTGTCTATAGCCTTGTGCGAGTAGCCTTGATTTATTCCTTATAATAAGTCCATTTCGATCCTTCTTGTTTCTAAATACCCATTTGGTTCCAATAACCGATTGATGCGTAGGTCTGGGTACAAGATACCATACATTGTTTCTTTCGAAACCGTTAATCTCTTCTTCCATAGATGTTATCTAATGAGAATTATTAAGAGCTTCTATGGTAGAAACAGGTTCGGACTGGGCTAAGAATACAACAATAGTGCACATGTTGAGTCTTCTAAGCTCGGATTGAGATTTCCATTCAGGAAATGGTGATTTCTCAGTATCTAGTTCTTCTTGTGCACACAATACATTTCCTTGTGTACTCTGTATTCTCCTTCGGGTAGAAACACCAGCATTAATGTTTCCAATGATCAGCTCTTGCGGGTTATCTCTCAACCATCTGCGGTCGGGTTCTAATTCAGGGTCCCGTACTGTATCGAGAGTTGCTGTAGTTTCAACTTCAGCTTGTACAGCATCGGCTTCATCTACGTCGATTCTTACAGCTGCGGGGTTGATTTCTAGGTCAACAACAGGTTTTATGGGAATTGGTGGATCTAAGATGGAAAGATGTTGGATGTTCTGAGTAACATCTTCTACTCCTGTAGGGTAATGGTGAGGTTTATCAAACACTACATGAACTAATTCCTCGATCATCAGCTTCATTTTATTAAAGATCCTATAAGCTTTACTGACGGAGGAGTATCCTACGAATATTCCTTCATCTGACTTCTCATCAAAGGTTCTAAGTTGATCCTTCCCATTATTCAACTCATAGCACCTGTATCCAAAATGTGAAAATATGAAACTAACGGAGTTTTGTTGTTCTATACCTCATATGCTGTTTTGTTGTGGTGTTTGTTGACGATACAGCAGTTTTGAGTGTAGCATGCTGTATTGGTTGCTTCACCCCAGAAACGCTGTGGAAACTTGCTTGCGGCAATCATTGTCCTTGTTGCTTCTTTCAGCGTCCTATTATTTCGCTCGGCAACACCATTTTGTTGAGGTGTACGGGCAGCTGAGTATTCGTGCTGTATCCCATTCTCCGAACAATAATGCTCTATAAAGCGGTTAGTAAATTCTGTACCTCCGTCGGAACGAATGGATACGATACTCAAACTCTTTTCATTTTGAAGCTTTCTCAGGAGCTCGGGCAGCTTTGATGTTGTTTCCTTCTTCTTACTTAAGAAAATTGTCCAAGCATACCTGGAGTAATCATCAACAACAACAAGACAGTATTTCTTACCTCCCAAACTTACCGGGTCTACAGGACCGTAGAGATCCATGTGTAGCATCTCCAACACTCTGTGGGTTGAAAGGTAGGATTTGCTCTTCAGGGTGGACTTGATTTGCTTGCCTTTTTGACATGGTCCACAAACACTGTCCTTTTGGAATGAGACATTTGGCAATCCTCTAACCAGTCCCTGTCTTGAGAGCTTGTTGATCGTCTTGGAGTTGACGTGAGACATCCTCTTGTGCCATAACCAGCTTAGATCTGCAGTGCCTTTGGCAACAAAGCATGGAATTGAGTAGCTCATAGGCTTCCAGTCAGCAATATACATGTTACCTGATCTGCTTCCTGTAAGCACAATTTCATGTTCTTGACTCTACAACGATCTATATAGAATTTCACCGAGAACTGTTTATCACAGAACTGGCTAATACTAAGTAGATTGAAATATAAGCCTTCAACATAAGCAACATCGGTGACCTTGAATTTTCCTACAAGAAGGTTTCCTTTCCCTCTTGTTCTTCCTTTAGATTTATCACCGAAGCGCACTTTTGGACCGCGACCTTCTACGAAATCTGATAGCTTGCTTCTATCTCCTGTCATGTGCCGAGAGCATCCACTATCGAAGTACCATATGTCCTCCGCTAGGATGTACTGTATGCAAAGAAATTAAGTAGATTTAGGTCTCCTTTGATTTTTGGGTCCATGAGTGTTAGTGCCTTTAGGTACCCATATTTTCCTGACAGCAATTGGTTTACTGTAGGTAACATTTGGTACAGACTTGCGGTATCTACGTGGGGCATGTACGTAGTTACTGTATCCATGATAATCATTATGCATGTAAAAGTCAGGGTTATTATTATTAATCCAGTACGTATGCCGTCTCGGAGGTGGAGCCATTTTCTTTGGCCTTACAGCTTGCCTTCTGGGTCTCCAGTTGGATTCCCAGAGCTATTGTTGATACTGTGCGGACACTTGCTGTCTCGATGGATAATGCGGCTCCTGCATCCAATAACTAGGCATCTTGTCTTGTAAATCGCCGTGCGAGCCTTTGGTATTTGGATCTGACCTTCTTTACGAGCAGTTTGTTGGCCATTGATATGCTCGAGGAGCATGCTGTTGCGTGTGGCTTACAGGTTGGAACGACTTATGATTCCGCTGTCTGGAATAGGATTGCAGAGGCGGAATGGCAGCCTTCGCTTTTTGCGGTGCAGCAGGTTCCTTCACAGTACTAGGAGTATCTTCCGATACAGGAATGTGTTCCAAACTCTTGACGAACACAGTACTAGTTTTCCCTTTATTGGAAAATGAGCTGTATCCTCAGCCACTTTTATCATGAGCATGTTGCCCGGTGCTTAGAATTTCTTCCATTCTTTTAGATGATTTCTCGAAAGATTTCAGAATGGTCTCAAGTTCGCTTTCTCGTTTCTCGAGAGTATTGAATTTAGCTTGAAGTAGAACAAAATCATTTGTCTTGCTTCTATTTTGAGACTTGGTCTCACTTAGTTCATGAGCAAGTTGATGATTTCTCTCCACCAGTTTTTCATGCTCGACCTTGCTGTTTTCACAATCAATAGACATATTTTCATAATTTATTTTTAGCAAGTCGTTTTCCTCTTTCAGCTCTATGTTGGAAAGTTGAAGCTGAATGTTTTCATTTTTCAAAGTCTCGTGGGCTTTTTGAATATTTTTAAATTCATTCATCATGTTTTAGAAAGTATGCGATGCATTTACTGGAATGGCTGAGGTTGAGCTTATCTCATCATCGCTGTCTTCTTCTTCTTCCGGAATGTCCTTTTCCATAAAGCACATATATGCCTTGTCATCGAATTCATCGTCAGATGAATCACTTTCAGTGACCACCTGGAGACATTCTTCGGATTTGGATGGTGTGGGGGAGGCTTCTGATTCTCCTATCAGTGCCTTGAACTTGTTTTTCCAAGCACGTCTTCGTTCATCCCTCTCTTATTGCTCGGCTTCTAGCAACCTTTGAACTTTGGGATGAGGACATTTGTTTGCATAATGCCCTGGTTTCCTGCAATTATAGCATAGGTTAGCGTCACCGGAGGAAGTTTCAGTACTTACCTTGTGAACAGGCTTGGGCCTGTAAGGACTCTTTCAGACTGCTTGATGAACTTTTTGAACTTTTGCATGAGGAGCGCCATTTCATCTTGTGACAGGATGTCGTCGTCACTGTCTGCATTTTTGTAGTTTGGATTTGATAGGCTGGGCATGCTGTGTCGACGGTTCGATACAGCGGCTAAGGTTGTAGTCCTAGCTGGAGATTCTTCAGCTTTCTCTCTCCTATCTATATCATACTCGGAAGCTTTGAGGTCAGAAAAGAGATCAAAAGTAGATATTTCATTTAGATTACACGACACACACATAGTTGTGGTCTTAATGTCCCATCGGGCAGGGAGAGATCTGAAAATTTTTAAATTCTTCTCCTTTTGGGTATAAATTTTGCCCAAAGCTTCAAGTTCACCAAAAATTCCAGTGAATCTGAGGTCAAGTTCCTCAAGTGTTTCAGTTGGTTTCATTTCAAAGGATTCAAATTGCTGAGTCAGTTTTGAAATTTTATTTTCTTTGGAGAGCTCAGTTCCCTCACAAATCAACTTGAGTTTATCTCAGATTTCCTTGGCTGTTTTACAGCTCTTTACCTTCGAGAATGTGCCTTTGTCAAGTGTGACAAACAACGCATTCTTTGCAACATTGTCGAGATTGGTGCGCTTTCTTTCATCTATGGTCCATTGTTCGCGCTCCTTCTCGAGCATCTCAGCATGGGCTTGGCCTTTAATCCTTGCGGCCGTGTTTACCTTCATGATCTTAATGGGGCCATCCTGTATAACAAAAATCATCTCTTCGTGCATTGCTGCAAGATGAGCCTGCATCCTGATTCTCCAATCATCAAATTCGTTAATAGAGAACATAGGTACTTTGTTGATCATTGATGTATCCATATGAGAATGTAGGAATGAAAAAGACTGTTTTATAAAAAGTGATTTTGGATCTGATTCGGTTAAAAATACGACTGATTCTTTTTAGAATCAACCGCTCCGATACCACTTGTTGGCCACTAAGTATACTGGATATAGCTTGGAAAGTGTTTTAAACAACAAGCTGTACTGATTTTAAATCTAAGTGCGTAGCGGAAGTCTTAAATACAGTAAGTTGCTATGGATACAGCAACTCGATGTGCAATGTATACTTAAATAATCACAGTTAAATAAAACAATAAAAGCAGAAGGTAAATAACACAGTATTTAAGTGGTTCGAGGTAAACCCCTCTACGTCCACTGGTCCTCCACACAGGAGTAAAAAGTTTATTATAATTACTGCGTACACAACTACGTAATTATAACCAAACCTAATCAATATATCGTTCACACAGATTGATATAATGATCTTAGCTTCAACCGTTCACACAGATTGATTTGAGCTAACACTTTGACTGGCTTCTTCACACACAGTTCTGAAGCTTCGTCTTCTTCGATGCATTTCCTTCACACACAGTTCCGGAGTAGCAAAGATTCTCAGTCCACACAGGGCTGATGGGTTTGTTCAAGGATTAGAACAATGTATGAACAACAGATTTGACTTTCTGAGCTTCTAGCTAATGATGTGTTGTTCACGGTTTGATCATTGTATATCTCTTATATCTGAATAGCAGTGAGCTTTGGAGATATGTTTTGCTCGGATGTATATGATAATAACTTCGTAAGCTTTTGGTGACTTGGTAACTGATCTTCAACGCCTTGAGGAGATATATATAGTCTTCTGAAAATATATCCGTTGAGATAAATCCGTTGAGCAAGATTCCGTTCCAACGGGATGACGTGTTTGAATAAAACACGATCTGGATTTTACGCTTGTTTGAAGATCTTTTGACTTACAGTATTTAAATACTTTATCCTTTAGTATTTAAATACTTTTTTATCAAGGGGACTTGTCTTCTAGCGAATACTGAAGATTCCTTCTTTGTCCTGTTGAGAGCTGTATGTAAGGATTATGTATTATCAATTCAAGACAGCTTCCATACTTAGTATTTATGTGACTTCTTTGCTGAATGATAGATTCCACTGAATTCTGGATCTACGAGAGGTCTTCGATACAGTTTGACATTATTAATCAGCTTTTCGATACAGTTTCCTTACTGTATGCTGGATTGGCATATTGTCAAAACATCTTATCACCACTATTCGATACAAAGATTGTTTATCCTGACTGTTGTGATACCGGGTATTTGTTATCCCAACAATTTCAGATAAAGGTTGTTATCCCAACAACCATATATCTGGAATTTACCCCTTTCTGATGATCCCAGGGACACCACTTTGAAGTCCGGAAGTGAGGAGACATCCAGGAAGAGGAATAGATCTCACAGCAAAACTCCCCTTGCTGTCAAGACACCGAAAAGAAAGCTAAGGAAGCTTTCCAAAGCCAAAGCAATGGCGCAACCCACTATACAAATCCCACAGGGCGCAACCCCTACGGAAGAAATAGCTGTTACTGTTCATACAGTAGATCCCGAGCCTTTGGCGGCAATGACGGATAAACAGCTATTTGTCAACATTGAAGGCTCTGGCGAGTCGACTGCCCCTTCGAAGCCAACAACTGCATCTCCTGCACGGGAACCCACACCCGTAAGGGATCCATCTCCCATCAGGGTACAAACCCCTGTTCGGGATCCATCTTCGAAATAGGCTGCCATACCGATCGAGGAACCTGTGCCTACAGTAGACCCACATACTGTACGCAGCCCCTCCCCCGACACTATCATCAACAACATTCTGCTGTCAGTTCAAATTGAACAGGATTATGAATGCTTTGTTCAGTGGAAATCCTATAGGGTCGCTCCATATGAAACTCTGTACAACTCGAGCGATTGGAAGGAAGAAGAATTATTTGTTCTGGAGGTAACTGATTCCTAGAACATCGAAGTCATAATTCAATGGGACAACCTATTTTGAAAGGAGCTGATATCGAGCTATTTTCTGGAGAAAGCTGACGCTCGATTAAAAGGCAAATCGAAATCTGAAGACACTAATCTTGTTGGTCCCAAATTAGACCACGACTCAGACGACGATGACAACGCCTTTCAAGCAGGCCTGAGAATGAGTCGTGAGGAAACTAAAGAACAGGAGTTCTCAATGATGCAACAACAACAGGGAGAAGAGACCGCAAGCCAACAATAGTCCCCTCCCATACAGCAAGAAACTGCCCAAGACAAGGAGGAATCAGTCCCTCCTATCGTTGAAGCCCCAATAGTTTCTCAACAGGCAACCGAGACTGTTGCCGCACAACAAGACGATCAAGCCCGCGCCATCCTGAACGAGGAATCAGTCCCTCTGCCGGAGCAGGCAGATGCTGAGTGACAGCAGGAGGATTCAGTCCCTCCTGTACCTTTGTCTAAAGAAGCACCAACTGATGCCCCGGCATCATAGATATTTAATTGTTCGTCGTAGTAATATTTTTCGTGATTTTATATTATGATATAAATCAAGTTTTTCTTGAAAAAATGATTTTTATTAATAATATGAAAATCAGAAATCAAAAGATTTTAGAAATCTGCCCGAAAACGAGCCGAGTGCGCTCGTTGGACGAAACGGCACTCAGCTGCCCGAAGACCTCACCTGTAGACAGTCAGACGGTCAGACCTCACCTGCAGTCCGGTCAGACGGTCCGACCTCACCTGATGTGTCACCTGATGTCCGGGCAGTGCCGAGCATGGCCGAGCATCAGAAGTCACCTGATGTCTCACCTGATGCCGAGCAGTGCCGAGCATGACCGAGCATCAGAAGTCACCTAATGTCTGAGCAGTGCCGAGCATGGCCGAGCATCATAAGTCACCTGATGTCCAAGTAGTTCCGAGCATGACCGAGCATCAGAAGTCACCTGATGTCCGAGCAGTGCCGATCATGGCCGAGCATCAGAAGTCACCTGATGTCCGAGCAGTGCCGAGCATGGCCAAGCATCAGAAGTCACCTGATGTTCGGGTGGTGCCGAGCATGGCCGAACACAAATAGTCACCTGATGTTCGGGTAGTGCCGAGCATGGCCGAGCACAAATAGTCACCTGATGTCCGGCAGGCCCCCTGATGCTGCTTGGCAGCTTCCAGGATGTCGGGCACCGGGTCTCGTTTTTCAGTATATTTTCAAAAATAGATTTTCTCAATATTAAATAATGTTTAATTTGATTAGATCATTAAATTTGGAATTTTTTTGATGATGAAAAGATAATATTTTAAGGGTTTACTACGGACGAGATTAAATTGTTGATTATTATTGAATTAATTGGATTAATTCAAACCATTACTTGTTGTGTGTTTGACATATTTATGTGATGGGAATGTAGTTCATGGACTTGGTTTTTGAATCATTATTATTTGATGGGGTTGTAAAGGCCGGTTTTGAGCCTATTTATTTATTTACTAGAATATTTGTATAGGATGCAAATTATTCAAATGTAATGAATAGTATTTCCAAGACGATGGCCCAAGAGGATCCATCATGAAGAAGGCGATTCAAGATTTAATTTATTTCCCTGTTTTGATTCGGTCATTCGCTTGGCCCAATATTTAGGAAAGGTCCATGAACTACATGTTGGTAGCAACTAGGTTGTTATTTACTTTATTCATATTGTATGAATATCAAATTGTGATAAATTTATTAATATGCAAAGAGACACGAATCGCGAAATACTCCCACTTAACAAACACTAAGTTGGAAATGGTGCAAGATATCCTACCCTCCATCAAACTCTTGGAAGATTGAAACCTAAACTGAAATGCTATGCTTCCGAGTATGTCGAGGTCGTATTTTGAAGAAGGACAATAAACTCCTAGAGTGCATTAGATGCCTTCGGTTGTGACAAATCGAACCCCTATAAACTGTATGGGTTGCCGGGTAAGATTCAATTATCAGACTAATAGGAGTTGATTGTTTAAACTTAGATAGTTCATCGAGCCATAGAAATCGTATGGGTTGAGGGCAAGTGAACTAGGGGTAAAAGAAAGATCAAATCATCCATTAGATGGGTTTCTGTTGGACACCACTTTGTGAAGCTAATAGAATAGAAACCGTATGGGTTTCCCTCTATTAATTTCATAAACAACTTGATCACCACTAAGAAGTCGATCTAATGATGACTTCCGATTTTTCACATGGGAGTGTGTTTTTCCGATAAGATTAGTGGGAGCCGAGTCATGAATCGAAAAGTCCTTTATTCTACTAGGATCATAATCACATAACACTAATTAAATCTGATTTACTTTCTGAAGAATTTTATCTCAAATATGACAATGAATCCACTTGCAATACTTCTTGAAAAGCATAACCTAACCGGACCAAACTTTGTCGACTGGCTCCAAAATTTGAGGATAGTCCTCAGTATGGAATCATTTGGATATGTATTGGAGGCGGATATCCCACCAGCTCCTACTCGGACCAGGGCTAATCAAGAAGAGGTTCAAACCCATGAGAAATGGGTCAAAATGATGTGAGAGTCCGTGGCTTCATGATGGGCTCTATCACTAATGAGATGCAGAGAGCACACGAGACAATGGCTTCTTCTAGGCAGATACTGGCTTATGTGACCGAACTCTATGGGTAGCATAGCCGAACAGCTTTATATGAGATATCGAAGCAGCTGTTTGGAGCTCGGATGAAGGAAGGAGAGAAAGTTGGGGACCATGTCCTCAAAATGATCTCTATGATCGAGAGATTGGAAGCTCTCGATTTTAGGATGCATGTTTCACTCCAAACCAATCTCATCCTTCAACCTCTACCTGACTCCTTCTCACAGTTCGACATGAGTTTCAACTGCAATGAGATTGCTTGCAATTTGGCAGGATTGATGAACAAATTGTCAACCGCTCAGTCTCAGATGAAGACATCAAGGGTGAAGGAGGCTGCACTTGTTATCTCCTCTGGGCCTCGGGGGTCCAATAACAACAAGAAGAAAAACAAGAAGCAGCTAAGGCCTAAAGTTGTGGTCGGAAAGGGAAAGGGCAAGGCCCCAATGGTTCTGAAGGCAAATAAGGCCAAGCCAAAAGACAGATGCCTTAAATGCGGTGTGCTAGGCCACTGGACAAAGGACTATCCTCAGTTTGATGGTGCTACAGGTACAAAACCTTTAGTTTTGGAAACAAATTGCTCTGCTACTATTTATTCTACTTCATGGATTCTGGATTCAGGTGCTAGTTTTCACATTTGCACAGTGAATCAGGTTCTGGAACGAAGTAGGCGGATTGGAGTCGGGAAAGTGATGATAACAGTTAGAAGCAGACATAGTGTCGAGGCTATTGATATGGGATCACTTCTTTTAGATTTGGAATCCGGTTTTGTATTAACATTAGATGCTGTATTGGTTTTGCCCAATGGGCACAAAAAGATTGTATCTATTCCAGCCATGTACCGAAAAGGTTTTCACTTTTTCATTGACGATGGCAGTTGCAAAATTTATTTTAGAAATAAATTTGTTGGTTCTGCTACATTGTTGAATGGACTCTATCATCTAAATCTACAAGACAAAGTAGTTGTTAATACTATGACTATATAGCGTGGTAGAGATGAAAATAACCAAGCACTAAAGTGGCATCTTAGACTTGGTCACATTGGCCAGACTAAAATTCAAAAGATGGAAAAAGATGTACTCATGGGTCCATTGGGATATGATCCCTATCCTACTTGTGAATCTTGCCTTAAGGGCAAAATGACTAAGTCCACCTTCACAGGGACTTTTGAAAGAGCTACTGAAAAACTTGGATTGATTGATACCGACGTATGCATTGCTTTATAAGCAGCACAAGATGGATATCCATATTTCATCACATTCACTGATGATCATACTAGGTATGGTTTTGTATACTTGATGAAGCATAAATAGGAAGCCTTCGAGAAATTCAAGGAATTTAAGGCTCTAGTCGAAAATCAAACTGGTCATCATATTAAGGCACTTTGGTCAGACCGAGGAGGCGAATACATGAGTACAGAGTTTGATGAGTTATTGAAAGAACATGGAATATAATCACCATTCACACCTCCAGCAACTCCTCAATTAAATGGTGTTTCAGAAACAAGGAGCAGAACCTTTTTGGACATGGTTCGATACATGCTTAACTAGACTGATTTACTAATTTATCTATGGGGACATGCACTACTTACTACCGTGCATATCTTGAATAGATGTCCTTCCAAGTCTGTTCCTAGAACATCACATGAGATGTATAGAGGCAGGAAACCAAGTCTTAATCACATTAATATTTGGGGATGTCCCGCCTACGTCAAGAAGACTAAGGTGGAGAAATTGGAAGCTAGGTCTATCAAAGGACGTTTCATAGGATACCCATCTAAGTCAATGGGTTATCTGTTCTACATGCCCGATGATCATAGGATCATCGTTGCTTTACAGGCACACTTCCTGGAGGATGAGTTCATTCAGGAAGGTGGAGCAGGTAGAAATATTTATTTGGAAGAACATATTAAAACTCCCAAGGAGACACCTGTGCAAGAAGAAAGAACCTAACCTTCTTAAACACAACCACTACCACCGCGTAGGTTGAATAGGATATCTCAGCTACATGAGAGGTATGGCTACATGCATCTGGAGGAACTAGGTCTCCCCCAAACAAATGGTGACCAAGAGGATGATCCTACATCGTACGATCAATCAATGGTAGATGTGGACTCCACGAAGTGGCGAGAGGCCATGGAAGTAGAGATAGACTCGATGCTTGCCAATCAGGTCTGGACTTTGGTATATCGACCAGGGGGCATGATGCCCACTGGGAACAAATGGATATTCAAAAGGAAGACTGATGGGGATGGAAACATTGAAGCCTACAAGGCTAGTCTTGTGGCTAAGGGTTATACCCAAAGACAAGGTATAGATTATCAGGAAACCTTCTCACTAGTTGCCATGATCAAGTCTATTCGTATGATGCTTGTCATAACCGCCCACTATGATTATGAGATATGGCAAATGGATGTTAAGATGGCTTTTCTAAATGGATACCTCGAAGAGGAAATCTATATGGAGCAACCTATAGGCTTAGTGTCCACTACTGATACTCATAAAGTTTACAAACTTCAGCTTGCCATTTATGGACTGAAACAAGCATTGCGAAGTTGGAATCATCGTTTTGACGAAGCAGTGAAAGAGTTTGACTTCGTGCAAAATGAAGAAGAGCCTTATGTTTACATGAAGGTTACTGTGAGCAATATCGCATTCTTAGTACTATATGTAGACGGCATCTACTAATAAGAAACGACGTTGGACTACTCAGTTCTGTGAAAGCTTGGCTTTCAAACACATTCTCCATGAAAGACTTAGGAGAATCTTCCTATATTCTGGGTATTCGCATCTATAGAGATAGAGCGAAAAGAATATTAGGACTGTCCCTAGCCCTCTATATAGAAAAGATCCTAAAGAGGTTTAGGATGGAAGAGTCTAAAAGAGGGTTCTTACCTATGCGACATGGTTTGAAACTCTCCAAATCTATGTGTCCTCAAAGTGAGAAAGACATAATGGAGATGAGATAGGTATCATATACATCGGCTATGGGTAGCCACATGTACGCAATGTTGTGCACGATCGGACATTGCATACGCCGTGAGAGTAGTCAGTCGGTTTCAAGCAAACCCAGGTAAAGAACATTGGACAACAGTAAAGAACATTCTAAAGTACCTTAAACGGACTAAAGAAATGGTTCTTACATACAGTGGCAGAGAATTAAAAGTGGATGCGTTCACAGACTCGGATTTAGGTGGCTATGCGGAAAAAGGAAAGTCCACTTTAGGGTATATATTTACTCTGAATGGTGGAGCAATTCCTTGGATGAGTTCCAAGAAAATTGCAGTTGCACATTCCACCTTCCAGGACGAGTACTAGGCAGCCTCAGAGGCGTCAAGGGAAGCATGTTGGATCAAGAAGTATCTTGAAGAACTTCAAGTGGTCCCAAGCACAAAGCTACCAGTGCCGCTTTACTGCGACAATGAAGGAGCTGTTGCACATGATAAAGAACCTAGGTCTCATAATAAGACCAAGCATGTTCAGAGAATGTATCAAATCGTCAGAGAGATGGTGAAGAATAGATACATTGAACTGAATAGGGTAGACTCAGAAATTACCTTGCTGACCCACTTACCAAGCCATACTCGCAGATTATATTGGAGAGACATATGGATAACATGGGTATTATATATCGTAATATGTGGCATTGAATGCAAGTGGGATATTGTTAGCGTATGCCCTCGAATGCCACTCTGAAGAGAAGAGAGTTAGAGCATCTATATGTGATTATGTATTCATTAATAAAAGGTAGTGATTATTTCTCTATTTATTGTATATCATTGGGGTTCTTGATTTGGTAAATAGATAGAAATGATGTCCGTGCTTTTGAGTAGAAGCATTCAAATCCTTATAAGAGAAGTGCTGCATGAGAAGTGCTTAGAACTCAAAAGCTTAACTTATCCACAAGTCGATAAAACTTAATTGGGCATTAAGTTATTTGATGAAGACTTGTATATCGTATGCTTGGACATGTGCATGTCTTCACTCAAGAGTGGTGGGAGAATTCGGTATGGGTATATTAATTAGATTAATATATTTGGATACGACTCACCTCTCGATCACATGGATTTCACTCTAGGATAGTCAATGAATCGTAAGGTTATGATAGGTTTGCTGGAACCTTTGACTTGAGGGTTCAGTAGAAGATGTGTTTGTTTCATTAAGTTAGTCATTAGAGTCACTACGCCATAAATGGCCTTCAGCAACACTAAAAAAAGTATGCTCAAATGGGTAAAAAGTGTTGCTGAAAGCAAAAAAACATGCTACGGTAACACTTTTTTGAAATTTGGTGGTGTTATAAAAACGGCCGCTACTATAGGTTTTTATGCCAACACTTTTTAATTTTATGGTAACACAAGGAAAATGTGTTGCTACAGTCCCCAATGTCAACACTTTTTACATCTGTAGCAACACCAATAAAAGTGTTACTGTCGACCAATGGCCACACCAATATCTCTATAGCAACACCCATAAATGTAATACCCGGTTGTAATTCATTCATTATCACTCAGTAATTATCAGTCAGTAATGGTCATTCAGTAATTTTCACTCATTAATAATCACTCATCATTCATGATTCATTCATTTGTGTTCATCATTGGCATTTTGTAACCGTGTATTAGTTACCGATCGTCATTCATCTCCGTTGAGAGTCGAGACGAGAGTATTATCATAATCATCGTGAATATAGTCTTGTGATGGAAGTATCATCTATCGCGTGTTATTGGACTTAATTACATTCATACGAGTATTGTACGTTGGATCATTCATCGGTTGTAGCGAGTAGACGGAGTTGTCGGATTTTTGTCACTTCCAGCAGCGAGTTACGGCCGTAACTAGTCAGGCATTACGGCCGTAACATGCATTCGTTGGCTCAAGGTGGTTCTGGACGAAGGTGAGTTACGGCCGTAAGGATTGTCGGATATGGCCGTAACATGCGTTCATTGTTTTCAGGACAGTTCGGATGAACAGGACTTATGGCCGTAAGGGTTGCGGCATACGGCCATAAGATGAGGCTGGTACGGCCGTAAGGCTTGGCCGGTTACGGCCGTACGATGCCGGCAAGGTGCCCAGGGAGTTTTGACGTAGGCTTATTACGCCCGTAAGTTTGGCCGGGTACGGCCGTATTGGTCGAGTTACGCCCGTAAGGCGCATGCGGGTACGACCGTATAACTTCCGATAGGTGTTTGGACGAGGGCGAGTTACGCCCGTAAGGCAGGTGCGGGTACGGCCGTATGACTGTCGGCAGATTCTGGACGAAGCCGAGTTACGGCCATACGAGATGGATGTTTACGACCATAAGGCCGTTGACTTGGATTTTACGGCCGTAAGAAGGCCGAGTTACGGCCGTAACGTTCGGCAGTTTATATAGGACTTGGACGGGACTTTGAGTTCATTTCCTCATTTCTTCACCTTGTATCTGAGAGAGAGAGCTTGTGGGAGAGATTTTTCATCATCAATCACTTGAGTGTTCGGTTTTCATCATCTTCATTCGTTTGTGAAGCTTGGATAGTCGATCTAACGCGTGTTCATCGAATCAAAGTGTTTGGATCTTCAAAGGTAAAATTCTTCAAACATCTTGGATTTCGATTTTGTGTTGAGATATGATATTTTGGACATTATAATCATGTCGTATGAAGAGATATACATATGATTATGACTGTGTATGAATATTCATCGGATTATTGAAGGGTTATTCAAGAACACTTTGAATATTGAGTTGGATTTGGGGGTTTTCGATTAGTTGTTGTTGTAATCACTAATTTGGATGTTCATATTGGATTATTGATTGTATTGAGGATGTTTTGTTGGTTTGGAAAACTCCTTGGGGATTTGATATTGGTGTTGTTAAGGATTGGTTGTAAACAATCGAAGATTGGCCACAATGTGTTTGATATAATGCCCCAATGAGCTTGGTTTAGTCGTATCGACGTTTTGAGTTAGTTATAATCGTGTTTGATTCGTATGTTGAACGGATTGTTGGTAATTGTGTTATTCAAGGTTGTTTGAGCGACCGACATCTCATTTAGGATGTTTGTTCGTGGAAGGACATTCTTCATCGGTATTGTGTAAGTTAATTCTTACTCGGTTAAAAGGATATTCATTCCTTTTTGTTGTTGTTCATTCATAATCATAACTCATTCATAATGTATTAACCATATTGAGACTTGTAATTGTCAAATAATCACTTCATTCACGAGGAACGACGGTTCCAATCATTTCATTGAGCTATCATTCACTTCACTATTAATTCATCTCGGTGAGTCATTCTTGACTTTGTCAGATTATTATTCATTGATATTCGTCATGGTCATTCTCGTTCATATGACCTTCTGGGTTCGTATTGCGTGGCCGGGTGGTGATGTGTGGGATTTTTAGTCAGGCACATGATGGTCATGTGTTCGGGTTCACCGACACAATGGACCGTGCACACGGTAACGTACCTCCGTGAGACTAATTAGGTACAAGGACGGGTGTGTCCGGTCACTCGTCTTGTGAACATGCACATACCATTACGGGCGTACTACGATGCCCCTCTTCAGCTTAAATTCATAACTAAAGGATATTTCATAATTGAGATATATCATGATTGTGTATATTCAACCCTTGAGGATTGTTGTTACGTATGGCCCGTTGGGGGATATTGTTTTCAGGTCATGGCAAGGCAAAAGCACGGGAAGAGAACGTTGACGGCGAGGAGTCCCAGTGATACTAGTAGGGGGACCCAATCCTTTCAGTCATTCTTGTTTCTCTTCATTTGTATTTCCGCTGCAAATTCCGTTTGGGATGTTCATTTATTCAGGATGGTGTATGTTATCTTCATATAAAATATACTAGTATTCTGTATTGTCCTGGTGTATTGTACTTAAGCTCCTCATCGGAGTATTTGGTAATATAATGTGGTTTGGTACTACAATTATATTATTTAATTCATTAATTTTCATTCGCCTGGTGGGTCCAAGTTGGGGTTCCATGGCACTGTAATAGCCGCCTAGTTTGGGGTGTTACACAGTTGGTATCAAAGAGTGGTTTTGAATACTACCTTCCGAGTCATGTTTCATTTGAAATCATCGTCATCAGACTAGTATCATTGGACTTTCGCGTCACGTGTGACCTGTGCAAATGCCGAGCCCCTCAGACCAAGAACTATAAGATTTCTAACGCCATGGTATAATTTCTGGCAATAAGAATCATTCATTCATCATTCAACAGTCAACAATCCTCATCATCATTCATTTTGATCAGGACGATAATGTTAACTCATTAATCACTCAGTTCATTTCACTGTGTTGCTACCCAAAATATTATCCGGAGATAGATATTGCTGGAATGGATGGATAGCAAACAAAGTGCGAGAGCACTTCCGTAGAGAAAGTAAATAACACAAGATTTGCCGGGGTTGTTAGTCCCGGGCTTGAATGCTCTCGCGAGATGTTATTAATACAAATATTCTGGGATACAAGTATTAATGTTAGAGTACAATTACAATGAGTGTAAAGACCCTAGTTATCTTAGCTAGCGAGCGTGTAGATTGCCGGAAAAACCAGATATGATGCTCTGTGAGTTCTTGTAACAACGTTGATGAGCTGTGACGACCGTGAGAAATCGACAGTCTCTCACGGTGTGTAGCTGCTGTATGTTTGAGCTCCTGGGCTTGCGGATCTCGTTGAATCTGTACTGCAAGGAGTTATTGCCTCTGCTGACCGTCTTCTGGGTGAGAGATGATGAGAGAGAAATCCTGAGGTAGATCCGAGAGAGGAAACTGAGAGCCTGAAGGAATATATGTATTCTCTGGAGATGAACGTATGTGTACGTTTTTATGAATGTGTTTTCCAACGTAGTTGTCAACTCTGAGGAACCTTTTTCCAGTTGCTGGAAGTTCTCTATTTATAGGACTGGGAGATGCTGGGCGATCGCCTCTGCTGTATTATAATAAGCAGGTGATCGTCTTTAGCACATGGGCTGGTCTCCTTAAAGTCCGCAGGAGTTGCTGGCAGCTAGCTGTGCGGTCCAATGAGAAGTCTGCATGCGTCCGAGTCGCTCTCACGAGTGGTCCCACCTTGTACCTTACGGCGGGTCTGTCGGTAGGTGATAAGGTGGTGACAGGCTATGGTCAACGATCCATGAAATGCAGCGCCTGTCGCTGATCTGCACATGGGAGCTGCTTTGAGATCCAGTCTTCGTGGTCTTTGACGGACGAAGGTCTCTGTTCGTGGTACAGGACGGTCGTCCTAAGTCGGGCACCAGAGTCGATCGCTAGGTGCCAAAGGCGATCACCTTGAGAGTCGATCGCCTGTCCAGGTGAGTAAATCTCGACACAACAATTTCCCCCCAGCTCGCTCCGATGTTGGAAACGTGGGGTGAGGTGGTTCTGCTGGCGATCGCTGAATTTTGACGAGTGACTATGCATTTTACGGAAGTGGCGATCGTCATTGAGTGGTTGGTTTGGATTTGGACGACCTGGTCGGTCGCTAAAATGAGCGGGAAATGACAGCGGTCATGGAAAAGTGTCCGGGGCACGTGTCGGGTTCCTGTTGGGGGAGACCGACGGTTAGTTATGACTTCTCGTCTGGCGTGCCCTCGAAACGACGCATCGCGGGTTTCAAGGGAGTCATTAATTGCGACGGTTGCACTCCAATCCCTGAGATTCTCCTTAATGGCATAGAAGTCCCTGCCATCTCCTATAAAAAGGCACTGGGTTGTAGGGTTAAGACCCTTACGCGCTTTTACCGGAGAAAGAAGAATTTTGCTGAATATTTTTCTGGAGATTTCGACTGCAGATCGTCGATCGACTCGATCCTTGGTAAGAAAATATTCCTTTTCTCCTCTTCTCTTCCAAAATGTCTGGAGTACCTTCATCATACGAAATGGGCACCTCCTCTGCCGCCGGGACTTCGACTGCCCGGGGAGGACCCTCCGCAAACTTCCATTTGGAGACGGCCGCTGAGGCTATCTGCGCCGGTATTGACCCTGCGGAAGTCGAGGCGCTATTTCACGAGGCCGACATTGCCAGGGAGGCGGCGGTTGAGCACAGACGCTCGCAGATGGAGAGAGACTCGGCGGTGAGGGCCTACTGGGAGAAGCATAGTGCCTTTGGCCAGGCCTATGTGGCCTTTGCCGAGATTATGGAGAGGTTGGCCGGTCCGTCTCCTAAATTCGATTTCCGGGAGTACTCGATCGCTCATCCTTATCAACCTCCTAAGTAGTCACTTTTTCGGGCTGCGCAGCGATCTACATGGTCCCTTGGCCAGATAAGGAGCTCGGCGACCAGGAAAGACCTGGCCATCTGGAGGACGAGGTATCATGTCCCTTCAGATGTGGATCTATTTGCGCCGGCCGAGAATGAATGGGCCGATCAGCCTCCGAAGGGCATGGTCGTTGTGAACGAAGCAACCATGGAGGTCGGGATGCGATTCCCTTTGTCCTTTTCTGTCTCCCATTTGCTGGCGGCTTGGAACGTAGCGCCGCTCCAGTTGACGCCGAATGCCTGGCTCCAGATCATATGTGCTCTCACCTTGTTCGGCGGTCACCAACTGTACCGCCTCCCTTCGCCATTGGAGATGAACCATCTGTTCAAGTTGACGGCTCAGAAAGGGTCAGTCAGAGGCTATCATATTCAAGGCCGATCCGGTCGGGTGATCCTCGGAGTCCCGAACAAGGTGCGGGCCGATCCGGCGAAGTGGTTCTGGGTCGGCGGTGCCTGGAAGGCCTCCGCGAGTGACAACCCCATGGGCGAGCTGAATATTCCCACCGGCTTTCGGGAGAGAAGTCCGGGTAAGGGTCTTGACTCTCCCTTTGTTCGGATATGTTCTGAATTGATCTAATTTGGTTTCCTTTTTGCAGGTTTCCATATTACGACGATCGACAAGCTTCCTTTCGATTTTCTGGTCGTCTGGGAGCGGATACGGACTCTGCCGGATGACGACTTAGACGCTCGCCGGATTAATAAAGAGAGCCGTAGGCTATCTGCTCGGCTATTCTGTTTCCCGAGACATCTTTCGGTCTCAGGTATGAGTTTCTACGATCTTCAATTGCTTGGCGATCGTCCTGCTCGAGGAATATGTCTAACTGTAGTTCAACTGTCCTTATTGTAGAGGTCCGCTTTCCTCGTTTCTTGGAGCCCCCACCGGAGATAGCTATGTCGAACCCTGGAGTTTTGGGCCGTCTTCGCCAGAAGAAGTCATCTCGGGCTCCTCCGGTGGCATTACCTCTCATTCCGGAGGTGAGGCCCATCGTGGAGCCGATCATAGAGGAGGAGGAAACTCGGGAGGAGGGGCTCCGATCGAACAGCAAGCGGCAAAGGTCGGAGGAATCTCCAGTTTCTTCCCCTGCCGGTGAGGTGCCGATCACCGCACCTCCGATCACCGCGGTCCCCCCGGTGAATGAGCCTACGCCCTCTGCGGCTTTCCTGTGAGAGACGGCAATCGCTGAGGCTGAGACCCCTCGCTGGAAGCCATACTTTGGTCGCGACCCCGAAAGAGCCGAGAGGTAGACTTTGTTTGTTTGCTGAGTTTCGTCACTTGCGCAGGAGATGTGCTAACTTTTGTTGTTTTGATGCAGGATCCGTAGCACTAACCCATCTTGTCCGCCGATGGTGCTGGATTTTCTGGCGAGCCGATCTCCTCGTCAGGCCTGTGATGTCCCACTGTACGTCAACCGGTCCGTCTCAGCTTTGTCGAAGGCCTGGACGACGGATTTGGATGCGATTGCTTGCCAGCGATCCGGGAATGCAATGCAATCTGCTTTCGCTCTTTCTCTTCAGGCGGCGACGATGGCTACCCAGGCTGTGCAGGAGTTCGAGGGGCGTCCTTCTACTACACGTCTACAGGCGGATCTCGAGGCCGCTCGGAAAGAGAACGCCGAGTTCGCCGATAGGATTGTGGCAATGGAGAAGGACTCCCTGGATGTAGCTAAGCGGGCGAGTCATGATCTTGAGCTGATGAGGGAGAATTACGAGCGAGCCCGAGCGACGGTCGACCGATTTCGGGACCAGACGACAGATGCCCGACGGTTGCATGAGGCCGCTCAGAAGGAGGCCGACCAGCTGAAGGTGGCTGTCGCTCGGCTGACTAGCGAGCTGGCGGCGTCGAGGGGAGAGACGGCCGCTAAAGAGACCGAGCTTCAGGGCACGCAACGGGCGGTCGCGGAGCTGGAGGGGAAGCTGGAGATGACCGAGGCCGATCCCTTTCTAAACTTGGAGTTTGTCAGCGAGTTTGACTATTACATGGCGTTCGCTGACTCGCTCCGAGCTGCTAAGAAGGTAGGACTGGAGGTCGGCCCTCTAGCCAAAAACTTCAAGGCGTATGTGTTGGAGCACCCTATTCACCCTGACTTCTCCGTGCCGATCTTGGACCTCTCGGAAATCAGTGTGGACTTGAGCTGGTATCCGACTCCGGCGAACCTTGTTCATCCTGACGCTCCGGAGGACAGAGAGGCCGCACCGGAGGCTGGTGAAAGATCGCGGGTTGATCCGGAGGTTGAAGGTGAAGGTCAGGCAGGGGCCTGAGGCTCTTCGTTCTTATTGTTTTAGCTCTCTTGTTTTGCAATTTTGTAGCTTTCTTTTGCAATACTTAGGCCTTCGGGCGACCGTGTATGTACTTCTGAAACTTCAAGTAATGAAATGAATGTTTGATTCTCCGATTAATTACTTGAATGATTGCTTTTACTTGAATGATCGCATGACTTTGTACAAATGTGTGAGGAGAGATTGTTGCGAGTGTAGCTCCAAGTGAATTGATAAACTCATATAGATAACTTTTACAACAAATTCGATCGCTGCACAAACATTTGAAAATGCCGATCTCCATATGTCATTGAATAGGGACGATCGTCGTATAAATAGCTCCGCACTCTTCCCCTTTGTTTTTTGTTCACTTAGTGGAAGTAAGGGGACGAAAATAAATCGTTGAGTGAGCGGTCTTCAATTTTGTCGAATCCTCGAAAGGCCGTCCATCTCGGTCTTGAAGAGACGTGCACGATCGCGGAGTTCGATGGACTGATCTCCACGATCATGTCTTGTGCGCGAGCGACATTCCGTCTGATGGCTAAGTTCTCGCGACTCACTTAATTGGTAGGGTCCTCCGAAGGCTGCGCCTCGCCTCGTATTTAAACGAAGGGCGTGCGGTCTTGGTCTGGAAGATTCCTTGCGCGGGGCGTCGTCGGATTAATCAACTCCATGTCCACGGCTTGTTAGCTCTGCTTATACCTCGGCCCGCCATTAAGATGGTGACCCTCGACGGTATATGTTGAGATGGGGGGAGGGACGCGTCGCATTGTCCGGGAAGGACCCACCACGTTAAGTGATGGACCTTTGAGGGCGGGCGAACGTGTCCACATATTAGTTTTGGAGGGCCCTCAGACTACGCCGGCTTCGTATTTAAACAAAGGGCGGGCGATCGTGGCGCAAAGGGGCCTTGCATGGGCGCAAAGAACGGTTCCATCGTCCTCCACGACCATGGCGACACTCTTCTACCTCGGACCATCAAGTCAGATGATGATCCTCGACGGTATACATTGTGTAAGGGGAGGAAATCGCCTGCCTAGGTTCTTCATGTAGATGACGAACTTTATAGAGTGAGCGAGTAATCCTCTGATTTATTTTGGAGAGACCTTCGGCTACGCCCGCCTTGTATTGAAACGAAGGGCGAGCGATCGAAGCCCAAAGGAGCCTTGAATGGACAGATTGTCGGTTTAATCGATTTTCGCGACCATGGCGGCACTCTTCTACCTCGGACCATCATGTCAGATGACGATCCTCGACAGTATACGTTGTGCTAGGGGAGGCGATCGCTGCCTAGGTCCATCATGTCGATGACGAACTTTATAGGGTGAGCGAGTCATCCTTTTTTTTGAAGCGTTTGCTCAGACAGTAGCCTTTCATTTGTTGAGGCGGGAAATCGGGGAGAGACTTCCGAAGTTCCCTTCTCATGATTGAATCATGTAGATACGGTCGACGAGGTTGATCGAGGGGTCGGCTCATATGAGCTTTCCAGCCTGTTCGCATTCGACTCGGGAAATCGTATTAGGAGATTGGTGGGGCTCCGACTAAGCCAATAAGCTGTCCAACTTGCCTTCTTCGAACAATATCCAGAGTTGTCTGAGGAGGTCGCAGCATTGGTTGGTGTTGTGTCCGGGACTCTTGTGGTAGGCACAATATTGATTGTGGTCCATATGACCGTGGTCCCTTATTGCCTTCGGCTTGTTTAGCGGTTTGCGCCCCTTGATAGCGTAGAAAATGTGGGCCGGAGTTCGGTTGAACTTGTGGAGGAGATGGGCTTCCACATCCTCGAAGGCCTTGTGGTCGCCGGATGGCTTGGCGACCGTCTTTTTCGCTTTGGCGATCGCCGTCTTTCGGACAGGAGGGGGCATTCCCTCGCCTAAGCGGAGGGTGAGCAGCCTCTGTCTGGCCAGAAAGTCGGCGGCCTTGGCGCGGAAGATCGCGTAGGTCGGGGGGATGTCTTTGGTGAGGTGTCTAAACATGGGCGAATGACCGTAGAACCGAGTAGAGGGCGAGCTCGTCGCTGATGGGCTCGCCGGTGAGGACTATTTCATCCACCCGGTCGATGTAATCCGCATCGGATTCGTCTTACCCCTGCCTGATTTCCATCATGCGGTGGGGGCCTTCTGGTCTGGCGACCTTGGCGGCGAAGTATGACGTGAAGTCACTCGCCAGTTTCTCAAAGGAGATGATAGATCGCGGTGGTAGTGAGATGTACCACCTATGGGCCAGCTCGCCCAATGTTAACGGGAATATTGTAACGCTCGGTTTCTTTTTTCGGTACGTTAATTATTTTCATGGTATTTAATTATTTTAAATGATGGGTTTAATTAATTAGCCAAGTTAGATTAAAATACAAGTTTTGGGCTAAGTTAATTAAAAGATTTAATTATATTGGGCTAGTAAGAAATGAGTTTTGAGCCTAGCCCATTAGTGTAGTCATTAGGCTTTATCCTAAAATGACTTATAAAAATATCACAAACCCTAACTCCCTCCTCTCTTCCTCATTTCGGCCGATCCCATCTCCCATCTCTCTCTCATTTTTCTCTTCCAAAGCCACAATCATCCTCTCCTTCATTTCCTTGTTGGTGTAACAAGCTTAGGTAAGATCTTTTAAGGTGTTCTAATCTTTTCTTTTGATTTATATTCAATTAATTGTTTTAAGTGTTGATTATCATCTAGAAATTTCATCACCATCTCCTATACATGGTGTATGATGAGCCTAGATGATCATATTATGTAAAAGATCTATATGATTCATAAAAATCATCAAGTTGTAACTTGTGTGATTTAAAGAAGATAGATCTTATGGTTTTAACCAATGTTATTATTGTTATAAGTTGTATGTTATCATCATCTCTAGATTATATCTACACCTTATACATGGTGTATGATGTATCTAGATGATTATATAAAATACAAGGTCTAAATGAACCATGGAAATCACCAAGTTTTATTTAGGTGATAAAATGTGATAGATCTTGTGAATGGTTATAATTCTTGTTAATTATTATTTTGATTCTCAACATATCCATATCCATATGTTTAGATCTAAGTATACAACTTTATAGCATCTTCTAAGATGTGTATATAAATGTTTGTGTATTTGAAAGATCAAGGAACCCTTAAGAAAGGGGAAAATTATGAGTTTAAGTGGTTTGTCATATATTATGTTGATTTGATTCTTTTCCTTGTGACTAAATGAAATGCCAATGACCCCTAGCCCTTTTTAGTGCCACCATGTTCATAGGGGACTGAATTTGGGTGATAAACACATCTAGGAATGTGTTTCAAAAGGGAGAGGAATGGATTGGTTAAAAAGATTAAGGGTTGGCTACGATTCTGTTTCCATCAGATTCGTAGTCATCTTAAAAAAATCATAACTTGAATTCTATAACTCAAACGGATCTCAAACCTGTGCCAAAAGTTTACAAATTGTGTTGGGTAATTTTCTTATGAAGGTCACTCTCACTAATTAGGACTTTATCCATGGGCAAGAACGGAACCTTTGCTGGTAGGTCTGATCCGGGTCTGATCTGATAGGTCAACTTGTTTTATTCGTTTCTGGGGCTTGGGAAATGATCTAATGGGATTCCAAGTTCCCACATGTGTGTTATGACCTAAAGTTGTGATCTGGAGTTTATGGGATGTTATCTCCAAGTATTTCTTGGTCATATTGAGTTCACACTCCAGATCAGTTTTCTGTCATCAGCTTTTAAGGGTTTTGTAATTAGTCATGTTGTGAATTTCGTATCTAGAGTTTGGGAAACCCTTTTTGGTCGATTCCAACTCTGAGACTTTGGTATGTATGTCTATTATCTCTGTGATTTTTAGTTTGGACAATGTCTACCCACAAGTTGGGTAGAATTGGCCAACACTACTGATTCCTATGATTTGGGACTGCACTGCGATGTCTTTTTAAAAACATCATAATAAATTCATATTTTGGAGTTAGAGTGAGTTATTTACTGTTTTAAAAAGGGGAAAGACTCTAGTTTCTTAGAAAAATTTAATATTGATATGTTAATACTTAGGAAAATTAAGTAAATCCATCTTTAACGGCGGGTCTGTTTTTAGACCTTGCTGTCCAGATTTTTGTTTAAGTCTTTAAGCTTCATCTTTGGGTATATCCTAACTCCTAGTTTATAATAGGAGAAGTTTTGGCATTTGCTCAAGTGTGGTAGCCAGTTTTGATTTAGCAATCTCCCTTAAGTATTCAAGGTGAGTTCTCTCACTCCATTGTCTCAATATTTATGATTGCTAGGTTAGCACGTGAGTGTTAAATTATTATTATGGTATGATAATGTGGATGCATGCTTAAATTGTTAATCATACATGTGCCGTATGTTTATTGTTGAGGGGATCATAGCAATTATCCGGCTTTTGTCCGGTGCGCGTGGTTAGGTATAATTACTCCAATACCCTCCGGGATGTGAGGTGAGGGTAAGATTAACCCAATACTCTTCGGTTTGTGAGATGCGGGTAACCTACTAGCCCTCCTTATAAGCCTTGATTTGTTCTTGGCTTATATTTAAATGTTATAACTGTATATTTTAATCTAGGTCTAGTGATTGTGGATATTGGTATAATGTTGTGTTTGAATTCACTAAGCTTTGTGCTTACGGTTTACTTAACATTTTTCAGGTTTTACGATTAAGGAGGCTAGGGACTGACGGGAGCATTCGTGACACACTGCTATTTATTTTACGTCAATGAACATTTTTAGTACTTCCGCTTTTGACATTTCTATATTAGAAAGTTTTTACTTATGTTGTTTTCTTTAGAAGTTTGATAACTTGATTGCCACTATTGGCTTATTAAATTAAATAAATGAAGTTCCTTTATGAATTGGTGTCAAACTTTATATTATTTCGGTAAAAAAAATAAAAAATAAAAAAAAATAAATTTTGGGTGTTACAAGTTGGTATCAGAGCTTTTCATTTGAGTGAACTAGGCCTTCTTAGGGATGTCTAGACTCAAATTTAAAACATTTTATTTCTCTTGTACAAAGTTTATTAAAAACTAGCAGTGAAGATGTCACGGTGCGCCGGTCAGCCAGCCAAGTAAGTTGTATTTACTAATTGAGTTTAAATTTTATTACTTATCAAACACAATAGTATGCTCCATTTATGACATATCCCAAAGACTAGCCTAGGAGGATAATTATATGCCTTTAGTGCTACTATCTACCATGTGAGAATTTAGGCCTTTTAGATCTACCATGAGTGTGAATTAAACTGTTACGGCTAGGAGCAAGCTGAAATTTTGAAACTAGACCTGAAACCGAAATTGGAACTTCTATATTGAATAATAGAAGGGCCCCTATTATTCAATATATTGGAGCCGGTTTTGGGGACGGGGCAAGGTTGAAAAGTTTTCAGCAAGTGAGTGTTTTCGATCTCTTAGACATGCATAGGTTGAATCGTTTTTTCTTATCAATTTTAGATGGCTCCGCCGCCGCCTCAATGCAATTCAAATAGCTCAAGTTAGGGAACTCGTTCTTTGAGGAGTTCAATAATGCTTTTAACGAGATCATTCCGAATGTCACGGCTAACATCATTGATCAAGTTCGTGCTCGCTAGATGAGCGTATGGCGGATGCACCTCCGCCTGGGGGCTCCTGATCCTCCTGTTCGTGATTTAATGTACTACTACGAGAAGTTCGGCAAGTGCAGCCCACCTCATTGGGATGGGGAGGACGATCCAGTGGCAGCTAAACACTGGTTATCTGACGTGGAGGGCACCTTTATGACTATAGGGTGCCCGCACCAGTTTAGAGTATTGGTAGCAAAGAACCAGTGAGGAAGCGGGGTAAGACATGGTGGAACACCACCACGGGAAGAATGACGGAAGAAGCCGTAAGGGCGATTACTTGGGCCCAGGTTGTGGAGTGGTTCGAGGCACGGTATGTGCCTAGGGTGGAGCAACAAAGAATGATGCAGGAGTTCATGGCGTTACAATGCACCGGTGAGTGCATTAGTGATCTGAACGCCAAGTTCATGGAGATGCTTTCTTTCTGTCCTACTTTTCTTTGGAGATGAAGCATGGCTTGTTAGTCGGTACATCTCGATTTTACGTCACCGACATCCAGGAATTTGTGAGCATGCAAGACTTTACGACCTTGGAGTGCGATCATGGGGCGGCAGAAGAGAGAGATTGAGCCGCAAACTCAATCTAAGAGGAAACTGAGAGCACTTTTTCTAAAACTTCTAATGAGGCTCATAAGAAGACAAAGTTCGGGATAAACCAAGATATGAATACAAGCCATCTGCGAGCGGTGATCGACCCCCATTGGTGTGTTATAAGCGTAAGAAGGAAGGGCATCACGGAAGAATTGCAAGGCTCCAAAAGCCATTCTGACCTCCCAAGTTACTCTTTGTTGCAGTACCGATTTGTTACAATTGCCAAGAGAAGGGGCACAAGAAACTGATTGCCCAAAGTCAAGAAGTAGGGAATGCAAATCCCAATCTGCTTGACCTCTAACGGACCAACTATGTTGACACGAGGACGTGTCCACCGGCTTACGAGGGAGGAGCTGCGAAGCTGCGGCGATCAGAGTAAACATCTCTTCCTTATCTTTCATTTTATGCTATGCCATAGAGTAATTGTTTTATTTCTTAAATATTATGAATCGGCACTTATCATTAGATTCTCACCTGCCCATTGTTATGTTTGATTCGCGCTACTCACTCCTTCGTGTCACGCACGTTCATAAATCGTTTGGGGCGTGGTGTCGGGAAACTAGCACGTCCCATGGTTATCGAAGTTGCCGACAATCGAACTATCTTCGCATCGATGTTTATCGGGGTTGTACCCTTGAATTTTCGGGAGTTGAATTCCCCATTGATCTTATCCCTATTGCTATGAGGGAACTTTGCGTTATTGTGGGTATGGATTGGCTCGATGCATTCGATGCGTAAATTCTTTGTCGCAAGAGACAAGTTCGTGTTCAAAACCCTAGGGTGGAGAACTTATTATTCAAGGAGATATTCCCCATTTGGATATTGCTTCTTGTACCTGCTATTGCACTCGATAATGTTCGATTGTTTAGACTTTGGTGACGTCTTTCTGAGGAACTCCGGGTTTGCCACCTATTAGGCAAGTGGAGTTTCGCATTGATTTAGTACTGGCGCTGCTCCGATCGCCAAATCTCCTTATCGTTTGGCGCCATCGAGATGAAAGAGCTTCAAGATCGATTCAGGAGCTTAGTGATAAGGGGTTTATACGGCCAAGTTTCTCGCCGTGGGGTGCTCCTATACTTTTCGCGAAAAGAAGGACGGTTCTCAAAGAATGTGCATAGATTATCGGAGTTGAATAAACTCACGATAAAGAACCGTTATCCTTTACCTCGTATCGACGATCTTTTCGACCAACTCCAAGGAGCGTCTTGGTTTTCCAAGATTGATTTGCGTTCGGTTATCATCGAGATGCGAGTTCGTGATGTGACATTGAGAAAACGGCGTTTGAACCCGATACGGACACTTTGAATTTGTGGTGATGCCTTTCGGACTCACTAATGCACCCACGCTTGTATGGATCTTATGAATCGGGTGTGTGGTCCGATGCTCGACCGTTCGGTCATTGTGTTTATTGACGATATTTTGGTCTATTCTAAGACCAGGGAGGAGCATGAAAGGCACATTCGGGAACTTCTAGAGACACTACGGAGAGAACGGCTTTATGCTAAATTTTCTAAGTGTGAATTTTGGTTAGAAGAGGTTCAATTCTTGGGCCACGTGGTGAACAAGGAAGGTATCAAGGTCGATCCGGCCAAGATTGATGCGGTTAAAAATGGGAAGCTCCTAAATCGCCTTCGGAGATTCGTAGTTTCTTGGGTTTGGCCGGTTACTATCGTAGGTTTATTGAAAATTTCTCAAAGATTGCTCTACCTCTTACGCGATTGACCAAGAAGTCGGAAAAATTTGTTTGGGGTCCGGAACAACAGTTTGCATTTGAAGATCTTAAGACGCGGTTGTGTAATGCCCCGGTTTTGACCTTACCGGAAGGAGTGGAAGACATGGTAGTGTACTGCGACGCATCCCTCCTGGGTTTTGGTGCTGTGTTGATGCAACGGGGTAAGGTGATAGCTTATGCGTCTCGCCAGCTAAAACCTCACGAAAGGAACTACCCCACTCATGACCTGGAGTTAGGAGCTGTTGTTTTTGCTCTCAAGATATGGAGGCACTACCTTTACGGGGTTAAGTGTATCATTTACACTGACCATAAAAGTTTGAAGTACCTTTTCGATCAGCGGGATTTGAATATGAGGCAGGTTAGATGGTTAGATGTGGTGAAAGATTACGACTGTGAGATTCACTACCACCCCGGTAAAGCTAATGTGGTAGCTGACGCACTCAGTCGTAAGCAATCTGTCGAACCGATTCGAGCTAAATGTCTTCGGATGACTATGGAGACATCATTATTGGGTATGATTCGAGATGCTCAAGATGTGGCGACTCAAGAGGGGAACCCAAATCGTGAAAGGATTGTGAATGAGTTACCTAAGATGGAGCGAGATGGGCGTGGATTACTAACTCGTTATGGTAGGGTTTGGGTTCCATTTACTGGTGGGAACCGGAAAACTCTTATGGAAGAAGCTCACAGTCCAAGTTTTCTATTCATCCGGTGCTACAAAAATGTACCGAGATCTTCGTGAGGGTTATTGGTGGCACGGGATGAAGAATGATGTGGCCCGATATGTAGAAGAATGCCTAACATGCCGGAAGGTCAAAGCCGAACACCGAAACCTCATGGGAAATTGCAACCTTTGGAGATTCACGAGTGGAAATGGGAGCACTTAACCATGGACTTTATTACAAAACTTCCTAAGGCTGCAAGGAGCGGATACGATATGGGTAGTTGTGGATCGATTGACGAAGAGTGCTCATTTCTGGCCATCAAGGAAAGTTCTTGGTGAAAAATTGGCGAGATTTTTGTTCGGGAGATAGTTTCATTGCAGGGTGCCCGTATCTATTGTCTCTGATCGAGATACTCGATTCACCTCTCGATTTTGGCGTAAATTCTAAGAAGAATTGGGTACCCGATTGCATCTCGATCTTGCGTTCCATCCGCAAACCGATGGCGAGTGAGCGGACGATACGAGACTTTGGAGGACATGCTTCGGGCATGTGCAATTGATTTTGGAGGCGATTGGGATGATCATCTTCATTTAGCCGAGTTTTCATATAACAACGATTATCATTCTAGCATCGACATGCCCCGTATGAAGCCTTTGTATGGTAGGAAGTGTAGAACCCGGTGTGTTGGGGTGAGGTTGGACAGAGGGTGCTCGGTAGCACCGATATTGTTTTGCAGACCACGGAGAAAATCAAAATGATCGGGGATCATTTGGTCACCGCTAGGAGTCGTCGAAGAGTTATGCGAGATAAGCGGCGCTCCGATCTTGAGTTTCGGGTTGGGGATCATGTGTTATTAAAGGTCTCCCCTTGGAAGGGTGTGATTAGGTTCAAGCGTGGAAAGGCGGGACCTCGGTTCATTGGACCTTATAAGATCATAGCTCGCGTTGGTAAGGTAGCGTCTCGGTTGGAGCTGCCTGACGAGCTTAGTTTGATTCATAACACCTTCCACGTGTCTCGGTTGAGGAAGTGCATTGTTGACGATACCGCCGTGGTACCTCTGGAAGACATCCAAATTGTGACGGCTCAACTATGTTGAGAAACCTATCGCGGTTGTTGATCGAAAGTCAAAGACCCTTCGGAGCGGTAAGGCATTTTATTGTTAAGGTTCGGTGGCGGCATAGGAAGGGATCCGAGTGTACATGGGAACTCAAGACGAGATGAGGCGCATTATCCCGAGTTATTCGGAGGGAGTGACTTGAGGCCGAAGTCCCTTCTTAGTAGGGGAGAGTTGTAACGCTCGGTTTCTTTTTCGATACGTTAATTATTTTCATGGTATTTAATTATTTTAAATGATGGGTTTAATTAATTAGCCAAGTTAGATTAAAATACAAGTTTTGGGCTAAGTTAATTAAAAGATTTAATTATATTGGGCTAGTAAGAAATGAGTTTTGAGCCTAGCCCATTAGTGTAGTCATTAGGCTTTATCCTAAAATGACTTATAAAAATATCACAAACCCTAACTCCCTCCTCTCTTCCTCATTTCGGCCGATCCCATCTCCCATCTCTCTCTCATTTTCTCTTCCAAAGCCACAATCATCCTCTCCTTCATTTCCTTGTTGGTGTAACAAGCTTAGGTAAGATCTTTTAAGGTGTTCTAATCTTTTCTTTTGATTTATATTCAATTAATTGTTTTAAGTGTTGATTATCATCTAGAAATTTCATCACCATCTCCTATACATGGTGTATGATGAGCCTAGATGATCATATTATGTAAAAGATCTATATGATTCATAAAAATCATCAAGTTGTAACTTGTGTGATTTAAAGAAGATAGATCTTATGGTTTTAACCAATGTTGTTATTGTTATAAGTTGTATGTTATCATCATCTCTAGATTATATCTACACCTTATACATGGTGTATGATGTATCTAGATGATTATATAAAATACAAGGTCTAAATGAACCATGGAAATCACCAAGTTTTATTTAGGTGATAAAATGTGATAGATCTTGTGAATGGTTATAATTCTTGTTAATTATTATTTTGATTCTCAACATATCCATATCCATATGTTTAGATCTAAGTATACAACTTTATAGCATCTTCTAAGATGTGTATATAAATGTTTGTGTATTTGAAAGATCAAGGAACCCTTAAGAAAGGGAAAATTATGAGTTTAAGTGGTTTGTCATATATTATGTTGATTTGATTCTTTTCCTTGTGACTAAATGAAATGCCAATGACCCCTAGCCCTTTTTAGTGCCACCATGTTCATAGGGGACTGAATTTGGGTGATAAACACATCTAGGAATGTGTTTCAAAAGGGAGAGGAATGGATTGGTTAAAAAGATTAAGGGTTGGCTACGATTCTGTTTCCATCAGATTCGTAGTCATCTTAAAAAAATCATAACTTGAATTCTATAACTCAAACGGATCTCAAACCTGTGCCAAAAGTTTACAAATTGTGTTGGGTAATTTTCTTATGAAGGTCACTCTCACTAATTAGGACTTTATCCATGGGAAAGAACGGAACCTTTGCTGGTAGGTCTGATCCGGGTCTGATCTGATAGGTCAACTTGTTTTATTCGTTTCTGGGGCTTGGGAAATGATCTAATGGGATTCCAAGTTTCCACATGTGTGTTATGACCTAAAGTTGTGATCTGGAGTTTATGGGATGTTATCTCCAAGTATTTCTTGGTCATATTGAGTTCACACTCCAGATCAGTTTTCTGTCATCAGCTTTTAAGGGTTTTGTAATTAGTCATGTTGTGAATTTCGTATCTAGAGTTTGGGAAACCCTTTTTGGTCGATTCCAACTCTGAGACTTTGGTATTTATGTCTATTATCTCTGTGATTTTTAGTTTGGACAATGTCTACCCACAAGTTGGGTAGAATTGGCCAACACTACTGATTCCTATGATTTGGGACTGCACTGCGATGTCTTTTTAAAAGCATCATAATAAATTCATATTTTGGAGTTAGAGTGAGTTCTTTACTGTTTTAAAAGGGGAAAGACTATAGTTTCTTATAAAAATTTAATATTGATATGTTAATACTTAGGAAAATTAAGTAAATCCATCTTTAACGGCGGGTCTGTTTTTAGACCTTGCTGTCCAGATTTTTGTTTAAGTCTTTAAGCTTCATCTTTGGGTATATCCTAACTCCTAGTTTATAATAGGAGAAGTTTTGGCATTTGCTCAAGTGTGGTAGCCAGTTTTGATTTAGCAATCTCCCTTAAGTATTCAAGGTGAGTTCTCTCACTCCATTGTCTCAATATTTATGATTGCTAGGTTAGCACGTGAGTGTTAAATTATTATTATGGTATGATAATGTGGATGCATGCTTAAATTGTTAATCATACATGTGCACTGTATGTTTATTGTTGAGGGGATCATAGCAATTATCCGGCTTTTGTCCGGTGCGCGTGGTTAGGTATAATTACTCCAATACCCTCGGGATGTGAGGTGAGGTAAGATTAACCCAATACTCTTCGGTTTGTGAGATGCGGGTAACCTACTAGCCCTCCTTATAAGCCTTGATTTGTTCTTGGCTTATGTTTAAATGTTATAATCGTATATTTTAATCTAGGTCTAGTGATTGTGGATATTGGTATAATGTTGTGTTTGAATTCACTAAGCTTTGTGCTTACGGTTTACTTAACATTTTTCAGTTTTACGATTAAGGAGGCTAGGGTAGCGGGAGCATTCGTGACACAATCGCTATTTATTTTACGTCAATGAACATTTTTAGTACTTCCGCTTTTGACATTTCTATATTAGAAAGTTTTTACTTATGTTGTTTTCTTTAGAAGTTTGATAACTTGATTGCCACTATTGGCTTATTAAATTAAATAAATGAAGTTCCTTTATGAATTGGTGTCAAACTTTATATTATTTCGGTAAAAAAAAAAAAAAAAAAAAAATAAATTTTGGGTGTTACAAATATTCGGCATTTGGTTGCATCTGATGCCCCACACCCGGTCATGTAAATCCGGAACTTACTCAGGTGGGTCTCGGGGTCCGATCTCCCTTCATATAGAGGTGTTTTGGGAGGAGCGATCCTTGGTTGCACGGGGGCGAGCTCGATGTGGACCGCGAGTGGCTCGGTCGGTCCGATGATCTTTCTGCTGGTGCTTGCCCCAGTGTCCAAGAGTGCTTTCATCTCGTCGAGCTGGCGTTGCATAGCGGCCATCGCCGTGGCCTGGTTGCTCGCGGCTAGGCGCTCGGAGCGGGAGCCGAGGCGATCAAGTACTGACCCCCTGGCGTTCGGAGTGGGAGCCAAACGGTTGACTTGTGTTTGGCTGGGAGTTGGGTATGCCGAACACCTGGTGACGGACTCGGATTCCGCCGTCTCGTGGTTGGGGCCAGAATGCCCCGGTCGCCATGATGGGTCGCTTCCCAAGCGACTGAATACGGAACCGTCCGGCCGTGCGAGAGCCTTTCCTCGCGAAACGGGGCTTTCTGACGATCGCTCGCCCAGTATCCCCTTGAACTTCCGTTTTCCCACGCGGCGGATGGCCGAGGGAGTTATAGCGGGCGTCGCGCATGCTCTCCGTTGCTCCTTTAGGATGGCCATAGCCTCCTCAATCTGTTCCGTGGTTTGGAACTGGTCGAGTGAGAGGCTGGGGCCACCCCTCAGGTGCGGGATCGAGAGTCTCGCATTGCCGCGGCTTCCCTTCGCCGTCGGCTGGGGCTCGAATTGAGCCGGGATATGGTGTCCGGCGGTTCGGAGAGTGGCTCTCTTCGATGTAGTGGCGGACCTCATGATTCTGAAGGCTTTCTTTGAAGCGCAGTGAGTGTCACTTCAAGTATATGCCCCGAGAACAGTGAGTGTTCTTCGGGACGGTAGGAATAAAAATGAGGGTTAAGATGCCCTTCTTCTAGCGCCAATTGTTGCTACCCAAAATATTATCCGGAGATAGATATTGCTGGAATGGATGGATAGCAAACAATGTGCGAGAGCACTTCCGTAGAGAAAGTAAATAACACAAGATTTGCCGGGGTTGTTAGTCCCGGGCTTGAATGCTCTCGCCAGATGTTATTAATACAAATATTCTAGGATATAAGTATTAATGTTAGAGTACAATTACAATGAGTATAAAGACCCTAGTTATCTTAGCTAGCGAGCGTGTAGATTGCCGGAAGAACCAGATATGATGCTCTGTGAGTTCTTGTAACAACGTTGATGAGCTGTGACGACCGTGAGAAATCGAAAGTCTCTCACGGTGTGTAGCTGCTGTATGTTTGAGCTCTTGGGCTTGCGGGTCTCGTTGAATCTGTACTGCAAGGAGTTCTTGCCTCTACCGACCGTCTTCTGGGTGAGAGATGCTGAGAGAGAAATCCTGAGGTAGATCCGAGAGAGGAAACTGAGAGCCTGAAGAAATATATGTATTCTCTGGAGATGAACGTATGTGTACGTTTTTATGAATGTGTTTTCCAACGTAGTTGTCAACTCTGAGGAACCTTTTTCCAGTTGCTGGAAGTTCTTTATTTATAGGACTGGGAGATGCTGGGCGATCGCCTCTGCTGTATTATAATAAGCGGGCGATCGTCTTTAGCACATGGGATGGTCTCCTTAAAGTCCGCAGGAGTTGCTGGCAGCCAGCTGTGCGGTCCAATGAGAAGTCTGCACGCGTCTGAGTCGCTGTCACGGGTGGTCCCACCTTGTACCTTTCGGTATGTGATAAGGTGGTGACAGGCTGTGGTCAATGATCCATAAAATGCGGCGCCTGTCGCGGATCTGCACATGGGAGCTGCTTTGAGATCCAGTCTTCGTGGTCTTTGATGGACGAAGGTCTCTGTTCGTGGTACAGGACGGTCGTCCTAAGTCGGGCACCAGAGTCGATCGCTAGGTACCAAAGGCGATCGCCTTGAGAGTCTATCGCTAGATACTCGAAGGCGGACTGTTGTCTTCGTTTAGGCGGGTTCGCCATAGCTTGATTGGTCGTGGACTCGGTCGCTCGGCCTTGTAGTCGATCGCCTGTCGAGGTGAGTAAATCTCGACACAACACACTGTTCAGTTGTTGATCTTGAGGATCATATCATTAATCTTGTTAACTTGCTCAAGATAATCATTTCAAGAATATCATCATATAATCATGTCACCTCAGTTAATCATTCATGTAATCACTGTGTTAGAGCGCGTATGCTCATTTTCATCATTTCAAGACGTAATCATAATGTGATATTCATATGAGAGCTATAATTATCATGTGACTTTCCTACTTCAGTATGGAGAGAGCAGGCAGAAGACGCGGGGGACAAGGCCGCGGTGCGGGCCGAAACCCGAGAGCTCGTGTGAATACACGCGCGAACGCGAGGAATAATGCTAATTCATCGAGCAGTGACACTACCACTCATTCACCTAGACGTAATCATTCACCATCAGGGAGTCGTACCCGGTACACAGCTCAGTCAGAGGGTGTTCGGGTTGATCCACTCGCTTTTATGCAGGGCATGATGGCCCAGATGACACAGATGGCACGCCTCATGGAGACGATGTAGAACTTAGCTACTCAGAATCAGCAGGCTCCTCCGCCGCCACCTCAGGGGCAAGAGAGGGGTGTAAGCAGTATTATTGGCGACATCTCTTGCCAGAGGCCACCTACTTTCGAGGGCTCATCTGAGCCGGCGGATATTGTTCATTGGATCGAGCATTTCAGGAAGTTATTTGCTATGGTAGAGTGTCCCGAAGGACACAAAGTTTCAGTTGCGGCTTACTATCTGGGTAAGAGCGCTCATTCATGGTGTTGTCGTTGAAGCCCACCGACGGGTCTTGCACTTGGGATCAATTCAAGACTCTCATGATGGAGAGGTATTATCCGGCCCCAGTCAGAGAGGCCAAGCTATCAGAATTACTCACTCCCGACCCCTCAGCGGAAGATGATGTTCTCGCCATTACCGAGAAATTTCAGGAACTTCTTCCTTTCGCCTCATCTATCATTCACTCCGAGGCAGATAAGATTAAGTATTTCAGCAAGAGGCTGAAACCCCGTATGCGGATGCAGTTGCTTAGTCATAATTGTATGACTCTGGCCGAATTCATCAAGAAAGCTCTTACTTATGAGCTTACTGCTAAGGAGATTGCTAAGCAGCAACCTTCATCTGCTAGCAAGAAGTCAAAGAATCGTAATCAGTCTGAAGGCGGTCAGGCAACCTTCAAGAAGCCTCGTGCAGGCTCTACTTTTTCTGAGCGACCTCCTATGGCGCCCAGACCAGTGGAATCGCAGTCGCGGGCGGCCAGTTCGGCCATCACCTGTTTCAACTGTGGAGAACTTTGTCATATCAGCACCAAGTGTCCGAGGCAGACTGTCACGTGCCATAACTATGGGATTGCTGGGCATAAGGCCCGTTTTTGCTGAAGGGACTCCAAACCTACTCCGGCGTCATCTCAGCCCCGGCGGTCGCTTTTCATAATCGTGCCACTCAAGGCTGCTCAAGACGACGGGAGCAAACAAAGGCGGAGCCAAGATCTATTAGACGGGAGCGTCCGGTTCGGGGGCCGGCAAGCCCTGAATTTATGAGATGAAGAAGACCGACGATCCGGAGGCCCGGATGATCTCAGGTACACTCAATATTCTATCTCAACCTGTGTGTACCCTTTTTGATACTGGTGCATCGCATTCATTCATTTCTGAATCATGTTTGAGTAGACTACGTCTGGGTAGTGCTACTAGTTGTGAGCCTTATGTCATTGGTCTACCTGACGGTAGAATAATTATCGGAAATCGTGAGATTCAGAATTGTCCCATTCAGCTTCATGGTCGTGTATGGCTAGCAGACATAATCGTGGTAGATTTACCGAGAGACGACGTCATCTTGGGTATTGATTAGATAGATCGTCACGATGCCACCATTAGTGTCCGTAAGCGTATGGTCACTATCATTTCAGACGATGGAGTCGAATGTCTTTTTCAGGGAGGTAATCCCGGCTGTTCTGGTAAGGTCATTAATTTGATGAAAGCACTGAAATTACTCAGTCAGGGGTGTGTTGGTTATTGGTGCTTTATGACCAAAACCGAGAAATCATCAATAATGTTGGCGGATATTCCGGTAGTGAGAGAATATGCCGATGTATTTCCAGACGATTTACCTGGTTTACCTCCACAGAGAGATGTGGAATTCACGATTGATTTGGAGCCTGGTACGTCTCCAATATCGAAGGCACCGTATCGGATAGCCCCAACCGAAATGCAGAAGTTGAAGAATCAACTTGAGGAATTGTTCGATAAAGGTTATATCCGATCGAGTGCGTCCCTGTGGGGAGCACCAGTGTTGTTTGTCAAGAAGAAGGATCGTTCGTTTTGCTTGTGTATTGATTATCGGGAGTTGAATAGGGTGACGATCAAGAATAAGTATCCTCTACCCCGTATTGATGATCTCTTAAATCAACTTCAGGGAGATTCAGTTTTTTCCAAGATCGACTTAAGATCTGGATATCATCAGTTGCAGATTCGAGAGTCGGATATCGCGAGGACGGCATTTCGAACAGGCTATGGTCATTATGAGTTCGTGGTAATGCCGTTTGGGTTGACTAATGCACCTGCGGTGTTCACGGAGTTAATGAATCGAGTCTTCATTGATTATCTGGTTCAGTTTGTGGTTGTCTTCATTGATGACATTTTGATTTATTCTCGTGACCGAGAGGAGCACGAGGTTCACCTTCATCAGGTTCTCGACGTGTTGAGACGGGAGCAACTCTATGGAATATTTTCCAAATGTGAGTTCTGGATGTTCGAAGTGACATTTCTCGGACATGTCATTTCATCAGACGGTGTACGTGTTGATCCTCAGAAGATGGAGGCTATCCGTGATTGGCTGCCTACGAAGAATGTTATGGAAATCCGAAGCTTTCTCGGATTAGCCGGTTATTATCGGCGATTTGTGGAAGGATTTTCTAAAATCGCTCAACTAATGACGAACCTTTTGCGAAAGGATAAGAAATACACGTGGTCCGACGCGTGTCAGCGGAGTTTTGAGGAACTCAAGAGCCAGTTAATTTCAGCACATGTCCTTTCCTTGCCACAAGGGACGGAGGGATTCGTGGTTTATAGTGACGCGTCCGAACACGGTCTCGGATGTGTATTAATGCAGAATGGGAAGGTTATTGCCTATGCTTCACGGCAATTGAGACCTTACGAGGTTAATTATCCGACCCATGACCTGGAGCTAGCAGCCATGGTTTTTGCGCTGAAGATTTGGCGTCATTACCTTTATGGCATCACCTGTCAGATATTCACCGATCATAAGAGTTTGAAGTATTTATTTACTCAGAAGGAGTTAAATATGCGACAGAGGCGGTGGTTGGAACTAATCAAAGATTATGATATCGAGATCCTGTACCACCTGGGTAAGGCAAACGTGGTTGCCGATGCCTTGAGTCGTAAGACCGTTCAGGAGCAAATCCTTGCTCGTTTAACAGTTCAGAAGGAGCTTCAGCAGGAATTCCTTAGACCCGAGATCGAGGTCTGGCTTCAGTGAGTGCAAGGGCAACTTTGCATGTTAGAGATTTCATCGCCACTTTAGGAGACAATCAGAGTGAATCACGGTACAGACCCATCATTGTTGCGCACGAGGATGGACTATTGCGATTTAAGAATCGGTTATGCGTACCGGCGAATGACGAGTTGAAAAACTCGATTTTGAGAGAAACTCATGCTACCCCTTACTCCATTCATCTGGGGTCTAGCAAGATGTACAAGGACTTGAAACAAAATTACTGGTGGAGTAATATGAAGCGAGAAGTCACAGATTTCGTTTCGAGATGTTTAACCTGTCAGCAAGTCAAGATAGAACATCAGCGACCGACAGGTATGCTGAAACCGCTCCCTATTCCAGAGTGGAAGTGGGAAGATATTTCTATGGACTTCATCACGAGTTTGCCGACGAGTCGTCGTGGCATGAATACAATCTGGGTAGTTGTGGACCGTTTAACTAAGTCAGCTTATTTCCTCGAGATTAAGGATAGGTGGGGTCCCGAGAGACTTGCCCAGTTGTTCACCGACTCCAGCACCGACGTACGCATAGGCCGTCGTCGCACAAGATGGCCGCATAAGTCTGAGATCTCACGGTACTCCTAAAAGTATCGTTTCCGATCGTGACGGACGGTTCGTGTCTCATTTTTGGAAATCAGTTCATCGTGCTATGGGAACTCAGCTTATCTCAGCACCACTTTTCATCCTCAGTCCGACGGACAATCAGAGAGGACTATTCAGACATTGGAGGACATGTTGAGGGCATGCGTCCTCGATTGGAAAGACGGCTGGGAAGCCCAACTACCGTTGATTGAGTTCACGTACAATAATAGTTGGCATGCTTCGATTAAGATGGCACCTTTCGAGGCCTTGTACGGTCGTCATTGTCGATCTCCTTTGTGTTGGGACGACTTATCAGAATCAATCAGCACCGAGCCCAATATGCTAATAGCCGCCCGTGAGAAGGTAGCTTTGATCAGGAGTCGTTTGTTGACAGCTCAGAGCCGATAGAAATCATATGCAGATAATCGTCATCGACCGTTAGAGTTCAAGACAGGTGACCATGTTTTGGTCAAGGTATCCCTGAGTCGAGGTATCTTCCGTTTTGGGAAGAGGGGAAAGTTGAGTCCGAGATTCATTGGACAGTTTGAGATTTTGGATCGAGTAGGCAAGTTAGCTTATCAATTGGCCTTACCTATGGCATTGAGCCGAATTCATAATGTGTTCCACGTCTCTCAGTTGCGGAAGTATGTCTCCGACCCGAGTCACATACTCTAGTTCGACAAAATCGAGATCGCGGATGATCATTCATATGAGGAGAGTCTTATACGAGTTTTAGAGCGACGAATCAAACAGTTGAGGAACAAGACGATTCCTTTGGTTAAGATTCAGTGGTCTGGGCACGGAGTCGAAGAGGCTACTTGGGAAACCGAGGATAGTATGCGGGAGAGTTATCCCGAGTTGTTGGACCCTTAGTTTCGAGGACGAAACTCTTTTAAGGGGGGAGTATGTAATACCCGGTTGTAATTCATTCATTATCACTCAGTAATTATCAGTCAGTAATGGTCATTCAGTAATTTTCACTCATTAATAATCACTCATCATTCATGATTCATTCATTTGTGTTCATCATTGGCATTTTGTAATCGTGTATCAGTTACCGATCGTCATTTATCTCCGTTGAGAGTCGAGACGAGAGTATTATCATAATCATCGTGAATATAGTCTTGTGATGGAAGTATCATCTATCGCATGTTATTGGACTTAATTACATTCATACGAGTATTGTACGTTGGATCATTCACCGGTTGTAGCGAGTAGACGGAGTTGTCGGATTTTTGTCACTTCCAGCAGCGAGTTACGGCCGTAACTAGTCAGGCATTTCGGCTGTAACATGCATTCGTTGGCTCAAGGTGGTTCTGGACGAAGGTGAGTTACGGCCATAAGGATTGTCGGATACGGCCGTAACATGCATTCGTTGTTTTAAGGACAGTTCGGACGAACAGGACTTAAGGCCGTAAGGGTTGCGGCATACGGCCGTAAGATGAGGCTGGTACGGCCGTAAGGCTTGGCCGGTTACGGCCGTAAGATGCCGGTAGGGTGCCCAGGCAGGTTCGACGTAGGCGTCTTACGCCCGTAAGTTTGGCCGGGTACGGCCGTATCGGTCGAGTTACGCCCGTAAGGCGCGTGCGGGTACGACCGTATGACTGCCGATAGGTGTTTGGACGAGGGCGAGTTACGCCCGTAAGGCAGGTGCGGGTACGGCCGTATGACTTTCGGTAGATTCTGGATGAAGCCGAGTTACGTCCGTACGAGATGGATGGTTACGGCCGTAAGGCCGTTGAGTTGGATGTTACGGCTGTAAAAAGGCCGAGTTACGGCCGTAACGTTCTGCAGTTTATATAGGACTTGGACAGGACTTTGAGTTCATTTCCTCATTTCTTCACCTTGTATCCGAGAGAGAGAGCTTGAGGGAGAGATTTTTCATCATCAATCACTTGAGTGTTCGGTTTTCATCATCTTCATTCGTTTGTAAAGCTTGGATAGTCGATCTAACGCGTGTTCATCGAATCAAAGTGTTTGGATCTTCAAAGGTAATATTCTTCAAACATCTTGGATTTCGATTTTGTGTTGAGATATGATGTTTTGGATGTCATAATCATGTTGTATGAAGAGATATACGTATGATTATGAGTGTGTATGAATATCCATTGGATTATTGAAGGGTTATTCAAGAACACTTTGAATATTGAGTTGGATTTGGGGGTTTTCGATTAGTTGTTGTTGTAATCACAAATTTAGATTTTCATATTGGATTATTGATTGTATTGAGGATGTTTTGTTGGTTTGGAACACTCCTTGGGGATTTGATATTGGTGTAGTTAAGGATTGGTTGTAAACAATCGAAGATTGGCCACAACGTGTTTGATATAATGCCCCAATGAGCTTGGTTTAGTCGTATCGACGTTTTGAGTTAGTTATAATCGTGTTTGATTCGTATGTTGAACGGATTGTTGGTAATTATGTTATTCAAGGTTGTTCGAGCGACCGACATCTCATTTAGGACGTTTGTTCGTGGAAGGACATTCTTCATCGGTATTGTGTAAGTTAATTCTTACTCGGTTAAAAGGATATTCATTCCTTTTTGTTGTTGTTCATTCATAATCATAACTCATTCATAATGTATTAACCATATTGAGACTTGTAATTATCAAATAATCACTTCATTCACGAGGAACGACGGTTCCAATCATTTCATTGAGCTATCATTCACTTCACTATTAATTCATCTCGGTGAGTCATTCTTGACTTTGTCAGATTATTATTCATTGATATTCGTCATGGTCATTCTCGTTCATATGACCTTCTGGGTTCGTATTGCCTGTCCGGGTGGTGATGTGTGGGATTTTTAGTCGTGCACATGATGGTCATGTGTTCGGGTTCACCGACACAATGGACCGTGCACACGGTAACGTATCTCCGTGAGACTAATTAGGTACAAGGACGGGTGTGTCCGGTCACTCGTCTTGTGCCCATGCACATACCATTACAGGCGTACTACGATGCCCCTCTTCAGCTTAAATTCATAACTAAATGATATTTCATAATTGAGATATATCATGATTGTGTATATTCAACCCTTGAGGATTGTTGTTCTGTGTAACTGACCCCATTGGGGGATATTGTTTTCAGGTCATGGCAAGGCAAAAGCACGGGAAGAGAACGTTGACGGCGAGGAGTTCCAATGATACTAGTAGGGGGCCCCAGTCCTTTCAGTCATTCTTGTTTCTCTTGATTTGTATTTCCGCTGCAAATTCCGTTTGGGATGTTCATTTATTCAGGGTGGTGTATGTTATCTTCATATAAAATATACTAGTATTTTGTATTGTCCTAGTGTATTGTACTTAAGCTCCTCATTGGAGTATTTGGTAATATAATGTGGTTTGGTACTACAATTATATTATTTAATTCATTAATTTTCATTCGCCTGGTGGGTCCCAGTTGGGGTTCCACGGCACTGTAATAGCCGCCTAGTTTGGGGTGTTACAATAAACGTGTTACTGTAGACCAATGGCAACACCACTAATCCCTACTGTAACACCAGCTGCTGAAACACATTTTTGTTTTGGCAACACCCTTTTCCATTATTGTAATATTTATTTTGTGAACACTTTTTTGTTCTGGTAATAGTTTAAACCATAATAAAACCATTCAAATAAAACATAATCAAATAACCTGTCAATGTTTTATATAAGCAAGGCTTTTCAAGCCATCCAAATAAACCACGACATTATCATCATTCCACATAAATAAACCAGTCAAAAGCTAACTTAAGTACCATAGAATAACTAACTTAGTACCATCCAAAAGCTAACTTCAGTACCACCGCATTAATACCATCACAATCCGAAAATAATCCGAAAGATAATGTAAATACTAAGAAAGACTTAAATCCGCATTGTGTCTAGCTAATTTTTTTATCATCTCTAGAACTTTTTGGTCAAGTTTATCATCCATCTCTTGATGAAGTTGAGCCGAATCTTTGCAGTTAAGTCTGACATGCACTGATCTGGAATGGACATTGCACATGATGTTGAAGAAGACTTTGACTTCGATTCCTTGTTCGGAATAAGCCTCCCAATTAGCCAAGATGGGTTTTGTTCCTTGACACCATGAACCAACTTATTAGCATCCTCAACACCTTCCTTTCTAGAGCTTTCTTAACATCAGTCTGTAAAAAGAACAAAAACTCAGATTCATACTTTTTAAATACTAGAAAAACCTTCCCCTAGTTTATTTAAAATTTTCTACATGCATGATTAATACATAAAAAGTTTATCAACAATAAAATAAGGTTCTAGGGTGCAAATTGAGTGGATTCATCGAAATTTTAATCGAATATCATACATGTATCAATATACTTGACAAATATATAACATCTACCAAACTTGTGATAATTTATGTTCTGTAAGTTATCATACAGAACATGTTTAACCATTGTCTAGGTAGCTGGCAAGATCGTAGGCGAATAGTTTGCCAGAAAGAAATAAATTTTAAGATTCTATATCAAACTACTCCCACCGTGCACATATGTGTGGTTTGTAATATGCATATTTTCAAAAGCAATAGTGCACAAATTTCATAAAAATTTAGTAAAAAGGCACCCAATATTTACATCACGAGTCATGACAATCATAAGTACACCTAAAGTCTTTATTGAATATATTATATTTTGAACACACTCTAATTATCCAGTTCATCTAGTATATATAAAAGCTGAAAGAAAACAATCTGAGAAGAGATGACTAACCTGGAACACAAGAACAGTTTCTAATATCGATTCAAAATCCTATGTTTCTACTGCACAAGTAGAAGAAAAATAGGTTAAAAGAAGTTTCAAGAAGTTAATAACTAAAGAGCGTACAATCAATGGTTTACTTTCCCGCCTGTTTGCCAAGAAGATAAAGTTTTAAGTCCGAGTAAAGATAGGTGTCCATTAACCACATGAGCGCTGACAGATGTCCCCTCAACCATCTTGCAAGCATACAAGGCTTGAAAGGTCTCATACCTATCTTGCCTAGCATGCTTTGGAAAAGTTTCCTTTAGGTGAGCATTAAGCTCATAAGCTTCCATTTCCTCCAGATTCTTCTGAAGTTCTGGACAAATGGTAGCCATGTTGGTCCCCAAGTATACAGAATACAGCTTGGAAAGTGTGTTAAACAACAAGCTGTACGATTTCTAATCGAAGTGCGTAGCGGAAGTCTTGCAACAGTAAGTTGCTGTCGATACAGCAACTCGATATAATCTCCTATTAGCTTGGTGCGTACAGGGTTTAGCAGTGTATACTTAAATAAATCACAGTTTATGAAAATAGTAACGGCGGAAGGCAATAACACAGTGTTTAAAGTGGTTCGAGGTAAACCCCTCTACGTCCACGGATCCTCCACACAGGAGTAAAACGTTTATTATAATCACTACGTACACAACTACATGACTATAATCAAACCTATCCTTGTATCGTTCACACAGAGAGATACAAAGACTGTCGCTTTCAACCGTTCACACAGATTGGTTAAAGCTTCCTTTTTACTTGCTTCTTCACACACAGTTCCAAAGCTTCGTCTCTTCAATGCAGATCCGTCACACACAGTTCAGGAAAGGCAAGGCTTTCTTAGTCCACACAGGGCTGATGGGTTTGTTCAATGATAGAACTATGGTTTGAACAACAGCTTGACTTTCTTGATCTTTAGCTTATGGTGTGTTCTTCAAGTTTGAGAACTTGGATATTTCTTCTCTCAGAATATGCAGTATACTTGAAGAAATATGTTTGCTCAGAATATTCGCGTAAGTTCTTTTTGTTGATGTTAGTTTTTGATCTTCAAACTCTTGGGGATATATATAGCCTTCAGATTAGATCCATTGAGAAAGATCCGTTGAGCAAAAGTCCGTTACAATCGGATAGTTGACTTGTATAGACCAAGATCCGGATATTGCGTGGTTTGAAGATCTCTGTCGGCTTCAGTATTTAAATACTTTATCTTTTCAGTATTTAAATACTTCTTTATCAGACGGGACTTGAATTTAGCGAATAACCAACATTCCTTTCCAAATGGTCTTTAGTCCTGTTTCGATGTGTATTGAAAGTCTCAATACTTCACAGCCTGAATGCTGTATCCATTTGCACTGTAGGCCATAAAGGAGTAGTCGTTGTATCGAATGTTTGCTGTATGGAGGGACAGCTTCCATACTTGGCGCTTTTAGATTCTGTTGCTGTACGATGGCAACGCGAAGGCTTGTATGAAGATACTTTATATTTTCGCTTGTATGTTGGCATTATGAGAAGTCTTCGATATAGGATTGACAACTTCGATTAGACTTTCGATACAGTGGCTTACTGTATGCTGGGCATTTATAATCTTGCTGTATGCTAGCTTGCTGTATGAAGCTTTGTTGTTTGGTAATTATCAAAACAACATTGTTTTTCCCAACAATTTCCCCCTTTTTGATACTTTCCAAAACTTCTTGATGATCCTAAAACTTTGATGCCAAAACCTCTTTGAAACGTCTTTAGTGGGAGACTTTCTTTTTGGTCTTTTGTCGCATGTTAAATTATCCTTCTGCTGTATGATTGAGGCACTTGTCATCTTGCTGTATGTTTGACAATTTGAGAAGAGTTCGATACAACATTGTTTTTCCCAACATCCCCCTTTTGGATAATTTCCAAAACTTCTTGATTATCCCAAAACTTTGATGCCAAAACCTCTTTGAAACGTCTTTAGGGGGAGACTTTCTTTTTGGTCTTTTGTCGAATGTTAAATTATCCTTCTGCTGTATGATTGAGGCACTTGTCATCTTGCTATATGTTTGACAATTTGAGAAGAGTTCGATATAGGAGTTGTTTATCCCAACTGTTTCCCTCTTTTTGATAACATCTTGAGCAGACTTCTTGATCTTCTGTCGAATGATCTGGTCTTCAGCACTTAGTCTAAAAGAAATGTGAACTGCTCGCAGGCAAGTTCTAAAGTAATAGCATCTAACAGGGAAGTGTATTACAATTTAAACTTATGATTGGCGCGCAGGCACAATCTTACAGTGAAGTCTAGTGATAAATACAACTTAACCTATGAACTGTTCGCATACAAGTTCTTACAGCTTAATACTTAAACTTGTTTGATTGCAGCAATAAGAATTGAGTTGAGTTTAAATTCGCGTTGTTTGAAATAGAGAAGTCCAGATGTCATGCAAAGCATTTAAAAAAAATGTTTGAATATAAAAACAGGACATATGGACTTAAAATTGTTTGCAATACACAATAGAATAAAACTATTAAGCATAATTGATGTCCTGTAGTGTAAATACTGTATTCGCGAATAATACAGCGTTCCCCTTTAAAAGATACATACAAGATTCAATTCTTACATTAATGTTCGGATTAACACTGTATTCATGGGTCGTACTGTATTCCCCCTTAATTAATGCACACGTCAGCTGTAGGAAGGTTTCATGCCTTCTCTGTCCTACAGGGCTGTCTGACTGTTCTGAGTGTACAGTTAATTAATGGTAGATACTGTATTCTTGGGTCTTACAGCATTCCCCCTCAATTAATGAGTAAAAGCATAAAAACTTACAGGGAGTCTGGTTGTAGTATTCCCAATTCTTGTCGAAGCATAGAAATCAAGTAAATTTGGGTCCTGGTGTGATAGTGCCTTTCGGTACCCAAATTTGCCGGACAGCAGTTGGTTTGCTGTAGGTTACTTTTGGTCCATTTTTTAGATGTCTACGTGGGGCAAGCACGTAGCTGCAGTAATTATGATTATTATGCATGTAAATCGAGAGTTATAGTTATTATTCCAGTACGATTGTCGTCTAGGGGGTGGAGCCATTTTCATAGATCTTATAGATTGCCTCTTGGGTCTCCAGTTGAATTCCCAAAGCCGTTGTTGATACTGCGCTGCGACCTGTTTTCTTGATGGATAACGGGGCTCCTGTATCCAATATCTAGGCGCGCTGTACTGAAAGTACTGCAGTGCGGGCCTTTGATATTTGGATACAACCTTCTTTCTGAATGGTTGTTGGCGCTGTTGATATGCTCGGGGAGCATGCTGTTGGTTACGCCTTACAAGTCTGAATGGCTGAGGATTCCGCTGTCTGGAATATGACTGTGGTGGCGGAATGGCAGCTTTTGCAGTTCTCGGTGCAACGGGTTCCAATACAGGAATTGGAATTTCTTCTGATACAGGAATGGGTTCCACACTTCTGACGAATACCGTACTAGATTTTCCTTTGTTGGAGAACGAGTTGTATCCTAAGCCACGTTTATCATGAGCTTGTTGCCCAGTGCTTAGAATCTCTTCCATTCTATTAGAGGATTTCTCGAAAGAATTCAAGATTGTCTCTAGTTCTCCTTCACGTTTCTCGAGAGATTTTACTTTGGCTTCGAGTAGAGCCAAATCATTTGTCTTGCTTTCAAGATGAGACTTAGTCTCATTTAGATCGTAAGCAAGTTGATGATTGCTCTCCATGAGTTTCTCTAAATTAACTTTGCTATTTTCGCAGTCGACAGACATATTTTCGTAATTATCCTTCAGCAAGTCGTTTTCTTCCTTCAGCTCTAAGTTAGAAATTTCAAGCTGTATGTTTTCTTTTTTCAATATCTCATGGGCCTTTTGAATGTTATTAAATTCATTCAACATATTTTCAAAGGTATGAAATGTATTTACAGGAATAGTTGAGGTAGAGCTTACCTCATCATCATCTCCATCTTCATTTTCCTCGTTAACTTTGGCCATAGAGAACATGTAGGCTCTATCTACTAGCTCATCATCAGACGAGTCACTGTCAGTGACCACCTGAAGACATTCAATCTTTGTTGATGCGGGTGAAGCTTTTGATTCTCCAATGAAGGTCTTGAGTTTGTTCTTCATCCTGTTTCTCCAGTCATCAAACTCGTTAATATGAAACATAGGTATCTTGTTTATTAATGAGGTATCCATATGTGAGGAAGTAGGAAAGATAAATTGTTTTCGAAGAAAATAAGTGATTTAGGATCTGATTCGGTTAAAAATACGACTGATTCTTTTTAGAATCAACCGCTCTGATACCACTTATTGGTCCCCAAGTATACAGAATACAGCTTGGAAAGTGTGTTAAGCAACAAGATGTACGATTTTCTAATCGAAGTGCGTAGCGGAAGTCTTGCAACAGTAAGTTGCTTTCGATACAGCAACTCGGTCTAATCTCCTGTTAGTTTGGTGCGTACAGGGTTTAGCAGTGTATACTTAAATAAATCACAGTTTATGAAAACAGTAACGGCGGAAGGTAAATAACACAGTGTTTAAAGTGGTTCGAGGTAAACCCCTCTACGTCCACTGATCCTCCACACAGGAGTAAAACATTTATTATAATCACTACGTACACAACTACGTGACTATAATCAAACCTATCCTTGTATCGTTCACACAGATAGATACAAAGACTGTCGCTTTCAACCGTTCACACAGATTGGTTAAAGCTTCCTTTTGACTTGCTTCTTCACACATAGTTCCAAAGCTTCATCTCTTCAATGCAGATCCATCACACACAATTCAGGAAAGGCAAGGCTTCTTAGTCCACACAGGGCTGATGGGTTTGTTCAATGATAGAACTATGGTTTGAACAACATCTTGACTTTCTTGATCTTTAGCTTATGGTGTGTTGTTCAAGTTTGAGCACTTGGATATTTCTTCTCTCAGAATATGTAGTATACTTGAAGAAATATGTTTGCTCGGAATATTCGCGTAAGTTCTTTTTGTTGATGTTAGTTTTTGATCTTCAAACTCTTGGGGATATATATAGCCTTCAGATTAGAACCGTTGAGAAAGATTTGTTGAGCAAAAGTCCGTTACAACTGGATAGTTGACTTGTATAGACCAAGATCCGGATATTGCGTTGTTTGAAGATCTCTGTCGGCTTCAGTATTTAAATACTTTATCTTTTCAGTATTTAAATACTTCTTTATCAGACAGGACTTGACTTTAGCGAATAACCAAGATTCCTTTCCAATTGGTCTTTAGTCCTGTTTCGATGTGTATTGAAGGTCTCAATACTTCACAGCCTGAATGCTGTATCCATTTGCGCTGTAGGCTATAAAGTAGTAGTCGCTGTATCGAATGTTTGCTGTATGGAGGGACAGCTTCCATACTTGACGCTTTTAGATTCTATTGTTGTATGATGGCAACGCGGAGGCTTGTATGAAGATACTTTATACTTTCGCTTGTATGTTGGCATTATGAGAAGTCTTCGATACAGGATTGACAACTTCGATCGGACTTTCGATACAGCGGCTTGCTGTATGCTGGGCATTTATCATCTTGCTGTATGCTAGCTTGCTGTATGAAGCTTTGTTGTTTGGTAATTATCAAAACAACATTGTTTTTCCCAACAAGCCAATATAAGACAACTGACATCAATGGAATCATCACAATATTTCTTCCATTTGTCTTTTGTTACATTGTTTGTATTGTGAGCTGGCTCATCGGGAATTTCTTCTTCAAGAACATACAACTTTCTTTCTTGCTTAAGAACTATTCTCAAGCTTCGGATCCAATCCAGATAGTTGCTGCCGTTTTCTTTGAGCTTGTCCTTCTCAAGGATTGATCGCAGTGAAATGGTGGACGTGTTGTTTGACGCTATTCTATATTATCTATAAAAATCAATATGCAAAGTATTTAGTCACATTATTTTATTTCTCGAAAAATACTCCCACTAAAACAAAGTACCCTCAATTTTACAATATTTGTAATTTTAGTGGGCAGAGATCCTATTTTGCAAAATCCTAAACTCAGCTTTGGCATGACGCCTAGAATTGAGCTACTTTAGGTGGATCGCTCTTTATCGATTACATTATATGTAACTCTTAGATTATATTCATGGTTTTGTCATCTTATGCCCAAGCATGTTATAATCCCATCTTATGCTTTAAGGTTCAAAACTATTTTGAATTCTTAGTTCATTAAAACACATAGGTATCACCATTACCCATCCTACCTTACTAAGATAATCTGAGTGCCCAGCTTTGGCATGACCCACTCAAGATGATCGAATTCTTGATAGGTGTTTTTCAAATGAACGGCATTTAAAAATTTAACGAGGGATTTTTATCCTATGTTAATGTCTATGTTTGCTATTATACATCTAAACATACATAGCATCACATACATGCATAAATTTAAACATACATCGCATGACATGACAATTAAAAGCATAGGATCGTGTATAGCATGACCATAATCCTAACGTGATTTTCATGAGCCAACAAGAAAATCACAAAGGTCAATCTAAAAGGGTGAAATTGGTCTTCATTGATCTTTCCAACTCCTTGGAACGTCATACGCGATCAATTTTGCTCCTCGAGTCCGTCCTTCTAGTCCTTCTTGTCTTCATTACATTAATAAAATTTAATACTACACTAGTAAATTAAATTACAAGAGGTGCAAATGACACGCAGGCCGCAAAATAATAAACAATTTAAATAGACAACTCGCAGGTCGTAAAACCAAATTTAATTAAACGACACGCAGGCCGTAAAACCAACCCATAAGGAAATAAAGTATCCAATCACATTGGTCAGTTTATGGTCATGCCATACACCATACACATACCATAAATAATTATCAAATAATTAATAAAAGCATGTAGTATACAAATTAATAAATCTGTCTGACAATCAGACAATAAATAAAAAACTGTGTCAAAAATCAACAATCCAAACCTGCAGCCAGTTGGTCCGGTCAGAGGTTCTGCAATAGAACCACGCGGTTTCGAAACTCGCGAGCTACAAATTATTTTGGAACATTTGATTTGAAACATATTTTGGTTATAAAAGGAAAATCTGTGATACATTCCCACGTTCACACAGCCAACGAAGATGGGAAAGCTCCCAATTTAAAGCCGAAAGGCTCGGGATCGATTCCTGCATTTTGCAAAATATTTTTGCAATATTTAAGGCAGATTTCTTTACTTTTTATAAAAGATCCGTGTATTATTTCCAAAAGAAAAATGCAGCCCAGTTGGTAAGTAGGCGGTGGGTGATGGGCGGATGACCAGGGTTCGAACCCCTTGTAATGCAAAAAACATTTTTGCTAATTAAAAAAAGGCCCGCGGGTCCCGGACCTGTCCCAGACCCGACCTGACCCGTCTCGGACCAGTCCTGTTCCAGAACAGTTCTGGAGCAGATTACTGTGTAAACAGTTCAGAAAATTGATTTTTGACGATCCAATTTAATCAAATTAAACCAGAAAATTATTTTATAAAATCTATATTTTATAAACATAATCAAGAACATAAGTTACACATAAACATGTTCTACTTAAATAATTAAATTACATGCAAGTTGTCTACGATATCACTGTTGGGTTTTCTATGCATCAAATACATGAATTAAGAGTAAAACGCAATAGAAGAAATAATAAGAAAACCCAATTTAGGATCTCATGCAGTAATTTAATTGTTTGATTAAAGGGTTCATTGAATTACCTTAATCCGACGAACAAATCTAGATCTAGACTAGAAACAGATGAATATCACCTTCGTCTTTGGGTGATCCACACACGAACAATTCCACAAGCCGGATTGCTAGATCCTTACGAATAATATTGATAAATAGCACAACACAAATTCCTTACTATAAGGATTGTACTATCGATCAAGATCAACTAAGAAAAGAAGATCAGAAGACCGACGTCGTTCTCCTACTGTAAGAGGTGGAGGCCGATTTTCTTCTTTCTTCTTGGGGGGGGGGATTTTTTATCTTTGGTTTCTTATGACAACTCCTTGTCCAAGACCTTATATTTATACTAAGTAAACCCTAGAGTCAAGACTCTAGTATTTGCTTAGTTACCCCCAAACTTATTAAATAATACAATATATATAATATCCAATATTATATATTACTTATTATTTAATCTCCTCATAAATATAATATCCAATATTATATTTATTATTCCCATTTGATATTTATTCCTGCTTGTCTATAATTGTCGTACGTGCGACCCAAAGGCTTATATTATGTTGGTAATTATTTAATACCTTATTAAATAATAAATCATAAGCGGCCTCTAGCAAGACATTATGATTACCCAAATAATATAAGTTAATAATCCATTAAACCTTTTAACGTGTCAAATCCCTTTGTCACACGATATCATATTTCAACTAAGTTATGGAGCCTGTCATACTTATTTATGTTCAAATGCTTTCTCGATCTTAAGTAGACTATTGAATCAAATGACTCTTCATTTGAGCATGGACATGTATTTCCTTCAGTCCTACTTATCGAGGGGCCCACCAGATATCTCTCTCACTAAAGAGAGGGACAAATCCCTATCTTGATTATTCATTGCCCTCTAGATGACTCCCACTAATCCCGATCGTTAACCTTTATGATTGATAAGTGTCAGTTTTATACACTTATCCGTGATTGATATTGATATATTTCACCCATAATTATGAGCTAGTCTACTCGTTTTGGTTTTAAATTAATTAGTTTTTAATAATTTTATTTTTATAGAATGAGGATGTAAATTGAGCCTTAATCGGATTGATTTACTGATTAACTCAAGAAATAACATGTTTATAAAATAATCTCTTTGTTTAGTTTTTATGTATTCATGTTGTAGAGCTTTACGAGATGAGTTCGGCAGTCTTTCCGGATTCAAAATCAGAGTTATATATCAAAAGTTATCATCCGAAGTAGATTTGGGGTGAAAACGCAAAAGTCTAACAATTCTGGGCTGAAAATGAAGTCTGAAATTCTATACGGGGGTACAAATAAAGTAACGGCCGTAACTCACACAGAAACTAATGTGCAGAAATCCGAAGCCAAGGTACGGCCGTAACACCAAAGCTTACGACCGTAAGTCCTCTATGTTACGGCCGTAACATCTGAAAGTTACGGTCGTAACTCTTGCCAGATGGATGATCATTTTTAAATCTTTTATACTTTGGTCTATTGATGGCTGGCCTTGATCCGATCTAATGTAATAATGTTGGAGTTTTGGAGCTATTAGATGACTTTAGGTGTATAAATAGACCCCTTATATCCATCATTAAAGATCATTCATCTTATTATTTTCTCATTTTGTAATATTTTTTTCTTTGTGTGAAGAACACACTTGTGTTCTTGAGAGAGTGTATGTAATAGTGGTTTATCTTATGTTGTTTAGAGAGTTTATTTCTTCTTTCTCCTTTTTCTACTAAGGGAGTTAGGATCAATTCTTGCCCTTTTTCAACTAATAATGACCACTCAAGCTTGTAATATGTTGAATAAACCCTTCATGGGCTGAGTTATCCTTAGTTGGGATTATAAACAAGGTTTGTCATGTTATTTAAGTTTGTATAAAGATCTATTATGGATTAATTATTATTGTGTGTGATTTTCATTGTTTTAACAATCTTTATTTATTTGGCCAATAAATGATGATATTTATGGTCTTCATATGTTTCGAAAGAAAATATGTTGATTAGATCAAATGATCTTCGCTCTAAGTTGTTCTAGGGGATAGAAATATACCTCTAGACCTTAGATGATTCTTTGAGTTATTTCATAAAACCTAATGCTATGTATTGAAGCCAATCAACATAGAAATATAGTGGATTGATTCAATATATAAGGGGCGTTTTGACATTCGAAAGAGGAACCGTCTTTTTAAGGAAAATCGAATCTACACAACATAATAAGTAAATACATCTTACGATCTCCTATACATTTCTATAACTAATGATGAACTAAGTTTGTAATCCCAACTATTTCAATTTACCTTTTATTAATCTATTATTAGTGCAACCTTTCATTTCCTTAAATTTTAGAACTATTATTGTATTTTCCTTGCAATTGTCAAACCAAACTCTTAAATTGTGTGTTCCACTCATTTAAATCTCTATAACAAATAGATAAATAGTGTGTAATTCAATATATAACCTAACTTCCTCGTGGGATCGATAAACCGGACTCAAAAAGTCCACTTACTACTTGATACGATGTCGTGCACTTGCAATAGTTACACAAAAGATGTGTCAAGTTTTTGGCGCCGTTGTCAGGGAAGTATAAGTGTTATTTTGAAATAATACATTATTCACTATTGTTATAAATACAACTTTTTCTTTGTTGTAAATTCTCTTGTCTATGCGAATGACGTATAATCGCGATTTAGTTTCACTAGATTCCGAGATTGAAGCCACATTCAGAAGAAGGCGAAGAGAACAAAAAACAAGCATTATTTCTTCACTATCAATGGCAGATGAACCAAACCCACTCCAAGAAAATGATCACGAAAAATTTCCTCCGGTAGGAGGAATACTCAATGCTCAAAATATTTGACATCAACAACATCCTATTGTGCCAGAAATAGATGAAGACAACATGCTCTTTGGGGAATTCATGAACCCCCATCTTTGAGCGTGCAAGCAAGTGTGATCTATCCACCATTTGGAGTGGATAATTTTCAAATTTGACCAGATGTCATCAATCTCTTCTCCAACAACAACTCATTCTATGGAAGAACCGACGAAAATCCATATCTCCATATTAACCGTTTTGTGGAGATTTGTGGAAATTTCAAATATCCAAATGTAAATGACGAGGCGATAAAAATGAGACTTTTCGTGCACACTTTAAAAGACAGAGCAAGAGAGTGGCTAGATACTTTGCCACCACGAAGCATAACAAATTGGCCCGAATTTGTTGAAAAATTCACCACTAGATACTTTCCACCAATAAAAGTGGCGGAACTCAAATACGAAATCTCTACATTTCGTCAACAAGATTCGGAGTCATTTCACGAAGAATGGGAGAGATACAAAGATATGCTACAAAAATGTCCTAACCATGGTTTCAATTTGGGAGCACAAGTCAATTACTTATATTCTGGACTCTTACCTACATGCCGAGCCAATGTCGATTCATCATCAAATGGCTTACTTGGCAACAAAACTATGAGAGAGGCTTATAATCTTTATGAGGTTATAAGTGAACAAAGTGCAAGATGGCTAGACAGAAATATCCAAAAGAAACCAAATGGTGTTTTTGAAGTGGATTCTTATTCACTTATGTTGGCAAAAATTGAAGCTTTATCAAAGAAAGTCGAGGACATGTCTTTTTCAACTCCTCAATCTGTGAAGACGGTGCAAATTCCACAAGTTTTAGCTCTTTCATGTGAAATTTGTGGAGCAACTCACAACAGCACTATGTGTCCCTTAGTACAACAGGAGCAGTCATTCCCACCACCAGAACAACTGGCCTATGCTCAGAATTTCGAAAGGCAAGCATACAATCTTTACGGGCCAACATACAATCCAGGGTACAAAAATCATCCAAATTTTTCTTATGCAAACAACAACAATGTGTTGAATCCAATGCATCAAGAAAAGAAGCCCGGGTGGGAAGAAGCAATCACGAAGCTCGCCGAACAACAACTGAAGTATCAACAATGCAATGATGCTTCAATTAAAAATATGGAGACACAAGTTGGCCAAATGGCCAAAATACTTTCAGAAAGATCCCACGGCATGTTACCTAGCAATACCGAAGTAAATTCAAGGGAGAATGTCCAGGCTATCACAATAATAAGTGGAGTGCATTTGCCCGAAATTTCTGTGGAAAATCATCTGGAAAAACAAAAAAAATAAACAAAATCAAGAAACAGAAAAAGAATCTGAATCAGGACCTTCATCTCAAAAAGGTCCAGCTGCTGCAAAATTTTATGTTCCTCCTATCCCATTTCCTCAACGGTTGAAGAATCACAAGGTCGATGCTCAATTCGGTAAATTCTTGGAAATTTTCAAAAAGCTACACATCAACATACCTTTTGCCGATGCTCTAGCACAAATGCCAAGCTATGCCAAATTTTTGAAAGATATTCTTTCCAACAAACAAAGGCTTGAAGAATATGAAACTGTCATGCTAACAGAGGAATGTAGCGCAATACTACAAAAGCAGTTGCCACCCAAGCTAAAAGATCCGGGAACTTTTACAATCCCGTGTACAATTGGTGAAGTAAATTTTGGCAAAGCTCTTTGTGATTTAAGGGCAAGTATCAATTTGATGCCCCTGTCAATTTTCAACAAACTGAACTTGGGATAAGCAAAAGCAACAACAGTTTCACTACAATTAGCTGATCGGTCAATCAAATATCCACGTGGGATAATAGAAGATGTGCTAGTCAAGGTTGATAAATTCATATTTCCAGCAGATTTTATCATCCTTGACATGGAAGAAGATCAGGATATTCCCATTATTTTGGGACGACCATTTCTTGCAACCGGACGTGCCCTTATTGCGTCTATGAAGGAAAGCTAATTCTCAGAGTGGAATACGAACATGTCATCTTTGATGTCCTAAAAACTTTGAATCATGCCTCCACAGATGATTATTGTCTAAGAATTGACGCAATTGAAGCCATGGTAAACAAGTATTTGGAGAAGATTCTATCTAAAGATCCTCTTGAGACATGTATAGCAAATTCTCTAACCAGCATGGATGAAGAATATCACTTGGCCGAAATAGTTAACTATCTAGAAGCACTACCACCCTTAAGAAGACATTAACATTTTGAAGAGTTGGGGACAAGCTCCGCTAAACCCCTCCCTTCTTTACAAGAAGCTCCAATACTTGATCTCAAACCTCTACCCACATATTTGAGATATGCTTACTTGGGCATTTCCTCTGCACTTCCGGTCATCATATCTAACATATTGACCGAACTTGAAGAAGGGAAATTACTAAGGGTATTGAGGAATCACAAAAGAGCAATTGAATGAACTATTGCGGACATTAGAGGAATAATCCTCTCTATATGCACACACAAAATTCTAATGGAAGATGACTGCAAACCTTCAATTGAGCATCAACGACGTTTGAATCCAAATATGAAGGAAATTATGAAAGCAGAAATTCTTAAATTACTTGACGCGGGAATCATTTATCCAATTTTAGATAGTCCATGGGTGAGCCCCGTACACATGGTGTCCAAAAAGAGTGGAATCACAATCATAGAGAACGAGCACAATGAACTTATACCGACACGACCCATAACCGGATGGAGAATGTGCATTGATTATAGGAAGCTTAACAAGACGACCAGAAAAGACCATTTTCCACTCCCATTTATTAATCAAATGCTCGATATATTTGCGGGACATTCTTACTACTGTTTTCTTGACGGCTATTCAGGGTACAACCAAATCGTCATAGCCCTAGAAGACCAAGAGAAAACAACATTCACATGCCCTTATGGAACGTTTGCTTATAGAAGAATCCCATTCGGATTGTGCAATTCTCCTGCCACATTTCAGAGATGCATGATGTCAATTTTCTCAGACATGGTTGAAAAATTCATTGAAGTTTTCATGGACGATTTCTCAGTTTTCGGAGATACATTTGATATATGCCTAAATCACTTAGGCATGGTCTTGGAAAGATGCAAAGACACAAATCTAGTTCTCAATTGGGAGAAATGTCACTGCATGGTCTAGGAAGGAATCGTACTTGGCCATAGAATCTCACAAAATGGAATTGAAGTCGATAAGGCAATGATCCAAGTGATTGCAAAACTTCCTCCACCAATTTCGGTGAAGGGAGTAAGAAGTTTTCTCGGGCATGCAGGATTCTATCGGAGGTTCATAAAAGATTTCTCAAAAATAGCAAAACCTCTGTGTTCTTTGCTTGAGAAAGATACACCAATCCTTTTCACAAATGAATGCCATGTGGCCTCTACAACTTTGAAGGATAAGCTTACATCAGCTCCAATCATCATTTCTCCAGATTGGACTATTTCATTCATTCTGATGTGCGATGCAAGTAATTATGCTGTGGGGGCCGTGCTAGGCCAGAAGAAGGACAAAATGATGCAAGTGATCCATTATGCTAGCCGGACTATGAATGATGCACAGCTGAACTACACAACAACTGAAAAAGAGATGCTAGCGGTGGTTTATGCCTTTGATAAATTTCGATCCTACTTATTGGGATCAAAAGTCATCGTCTACACTGATCATTCAGCTTTGAAATATTTGATGACAAAGCAAGATGCTAAGTCAAGGCTAATCCGATGGGTCCTACTTATGAAAGAGTTCGACATAGAAATCCGAGACAGAAAGGGAACAGAGAACCAAGTGGCGGATCATCTCTCACGACTAGACCAAAACAATGCTCAAGAGAAGGAAATAAATGAAGTATTTCCGGATGAACAACTGTTCCAAATCTCTAATGTGTAGGAAAAACAAAATGCACCATGGTATGCAGACATCATCAATTTCCTTGCAAGTGGAATAATTCACCCAAATTTTCCCCACCATCAAAAGAAAAATTCTTCTCCGAGTTGAAATACTATTTCTGGGAAGATCCTCTATTGTTCAGACGAGGACCTGATCAAATCATCCGGAGATGCATACCGGAAGAAGAAATGGAGAAGGTATTGGAACGATGTCATTCCTCTCACTATGGAGGACATTTTGGTGCTTCAAAAATAGCAGCAAAAATTCTTGAAGCAGGATTCTATTGGCCCACTCTATTCAAAGATGCACATACACTTGTCTCTAAGTGTAACCGGTGCCAAAGACATGGAAACATGTCAAAAAGAAATGAAATGCCAATGATTTTCATCTTAGAAGTTGAAATCTTCGATGTTTGGGGAATTGATTTCATGGGACCCTTTCCATCATCGTTCTCTAATGAATACATCCTCGTAGCTATGGACTATGTATCTAAATGGGTGGAGGCTGTTGCATTACCAAAAAACAAAGCTAGAGTCGTGGTAAATTTTCTAAAGAAAAATATATTCACTCGCTTTGAAACTCCGAGAGTTATTATCAGTGATGGCGGATCTCATTTCTGCAATCACCAAGTTAAGGCTCTACTGACCAAATTCGGAGTAAAACACCATGTTGCTACCTCTTATCACCCACAAACCAGTGGACAAGTCAAGGTCTCCAATCATGAACTGAAACGCATACTAGAGATGACAGTCGACTCATCTAGGAAAGATTGGTCGGAAAAGCTAGATGATGCGCTCTGGGCTTACAGAACAGCTTATAAGACACCAATAGACATGTCTCCATTTCTTTTGATTTTTGGAAAAGCCTGTCACTTGCCAGTAGAACTTGAACATCGAGCCTTCTGGGCTGTTAAAAAATTAAACTTTGACGAACAGTTGGCTGGGAGGAAAAGGTTGCCGCAACTAAATGAGTTGGATGAAATCCGACTCGATTCATATGAAAATGCTAAAATCTACAAAGAGAAGACAAAAAGATGGCATGACAACCGAATTCTGAGAAGAGATTTTAAAGCAGGAGATCAAGTTCTCCTTTTTAATACAAGACTGCGTCTATTTCCGGGTAAACTGCGATCACGGTGTGTAACACCCCCAGAATACGACCGGGAATGTAACATGTCGTAGACCCTTCTCACAAGGATCTACCAGGCTAAACTCCAATAGTCTACTCAATGATTGACCGAACAGGGTCAAAATAATTACAAAACAGACCGGCAAGGTCATTAAACAATTCAAAAACCAACATAATTCACAACCCAACGACAATAATAAACTTGAACACGGAAAGGAAATACGACTCAATTAAATAAATGAAAACTACACCCGTGCAAGGGTGAATCCTCAACCAAATAAAAAAAATACCGACCAAGATGAAACAAAAGAAAAAGACTCTGACTCTTGTGTGATTAGCATCGTCGTCTTCCATCTCCTTCCAAGCCAATCCCATGACTGCTCCCGAGATGCCAAAACCTGAGCGCATAACAGGCACCCACCCCCCGAAAACTCGGGGGTTAGCAAACTGGAATTTTGCTAGTGCAAGTACATGATATACAAGATATACGAACAATATCAACACCAAACTAAACAGTCGTGAAGCCTTAACACAAACCACGCATGCCCATAGTCAACACAGAAAAGCACTCGCTTACAACAAGGTGAAAGATAATCACATAGCCATATTCTCTTTACGGACCATAACACCAATGAAACTTTAAACAAGCCCAACGAGTCAAAAGATCTAGTTTGAAAAACCCCCTTTTAAAAAGAAAATATTTTGATAAGATAATTTGGAAACATTATTATTGACTCGGGCTGTCTTGGGGTTTTGAAAATTGAATTGGAATACTTTTGGAAAATTATTTCAAAAGGTATCGAGTCTTTGACCCAGCATATGGAAAACGATATACAAGAAAACCATTTCAACGTTATTCCGGATCCACAACCCAATTTATAGAAACACTATCACTAGCGAATCATTACAACATCTCATGGGGTTCTCGACCCAATCCAAGGAATAACACCACAAGATCAAATATCTCAACATCTCACGGGGTCCTCGACCCACTACACAGAATACCATCACAGCACGACAAAGACACAGCCTCTCATTCGACAAATCCTGCTCAAGACCCTTGATTAATTAACCCTAGGAGATCTGGTCAAATATCCTTGGTTAATTAACCCTGATACCAACGTTTAAAACAAGTTGAAACAAACTTTCATAAACACGAATCGCGGTCTATATCAAGACCAACATTTTAAAGCGAGTTGGAAGAATTTTTCATTACAAAAATCATTCGGTAACGGGGTCTTAGCTGTCACTCGAATATCTGTTACCAGTAAAACTGCCAGGCGCTCCCTTACACACCTATGCACCGGAATTCACTCCACTATGTTGGCTGCCCATTGGACATGTCACCGCGTCGGCGTTCACTCCCGCAAGAGCCGCCCCTTGCACACGCATTAGGTAACACCGGTGTTCACCAACCATATGGAGCCGCTCATTGCATCATACACCAGGTTGGAGTGCACGCCCCGCCCTCAGAGGTTCCCAGATATGACGTCTCTCACAACAAGTATTCACATTGTTACAAATATCAAATACACAGTCAATCGTTGCAAAAATTATCAAATCAGTACACCAATTCACACAATTTATCCGTCAGTCCACAACCACAAAAATGAACAATAACACGCACGTTATCGATCAAGACTCAACATAATAAGCCTTCGGCAAAACCAACCAACACTACACATATATCCTTATATCGTGAATCAACTGAATACATAAACCTTACTAAGAAGAGTATGGGTAATACATTCCCCCATACTAAGAAGAGAGGATCACAGATGAATCACCAACAATGAAAGTCACCAAACACCGAAAATACTAAAAAGAGTACGGGTAATACATTCCCCCATACTAAGAAGATATTTCGACCCTGAAACTTAGAACAACAAGAGTTGGAGACGTAAAGCAATGAAATGAAAAACGATCAAAGTCACAATTGTTGGAAACAACAACGATTAGGACATAATACAAAATCTTCATTCTCCCATGCTAGGCTCTTCAGAAGGGGACATAGGGTTTCGGGACATCCTCCGGCCACTTGCTCTGCTCGCCAATAGGGTAGCATTCTTTGCCAATTCGGAAACTATCTCATAATGTTTCTCCCGATGACCTTCACATCCACACCGGTAACAAGTCAAGAGTGGAAAGGGACAGTTTGCACGAACATGTCCCTGACGGTTGCAGTTGAAGCACCCTCTCTTCTTACCGAGAGTCACTGATGCTGGCTTGGGATTCCCAGCGCTCACTCCCGACCGCAAAGACGCCGCATTCGAATGACGTGGGGGTTTGGGAGTCTTAGTCTCTACACTGCCCAAAAATTTCCCAGATGTCCTCGGTCTCTTTGCTCCGCTCGTTGGCTCGACCACTGAGAAGATTTCATAAGATATCATTTGATCTTGATACTCCTTCACCGTAGCATGAATCGTTGTCATACGAACCACCTCACCGCTTCCACTTCCATCATCACGTCTACGTTCGCCAAGGCTCGACATGCTAATGTAGATAGTACCGTTTAGCATTATCAAATAGTCAGTCGTATGGTATACCACAATTATCAATACAATGTTTAGTTAGCATCCTTAGAATGACGGTAATATCGTAAAGCACAAAGTTTTCTGGAGTCAATTTCCAGTCCTTCGACTAGGACGATCATTATGTGTATGAAAACAATTTTTTGAAAAAGAGGGCGAGTCACGTTACGCCCAAAACTTGTAAATACTGTCCTTTATTTTGGAAGAGGAAGTTTATACAACGACTCTAAAAATTATTTTCGAGTAATGTATAAAATAAAATTGAAAATTGAATCGTAATTAATTTGAAATATTTCAAAAGTGTTGAGTTCCAAATACCACAAATTGAAAATCTTTCCTCTCATACCAAAATGTTTAATCGAAAGGATTTTTTACCGAAATACGTGACCATTGGACATGACTACATTAAATCATGGGTTTTTGCAATGTTAGGAAAATTTCAAAACGCCACTTTAAAATGTTCGCGTAGCGGATAAGATTAACACTTAAAAATTTATTCTAATGAAATGTAGAAATTGATAAGTACACTCGACTTCCGGGGCATACTACATAACCGTTCTCACTCGAACCGTATATGCATGTTATATCCTAAAACAATAATATCACCAACAAGTTCCAACCCCTTGTTCACATTAAACACATTAGCACAATATAATCAAATACATATATAAGGGGACTTACGATCGGGAGGCTTACCATCACGGATTGCCTGAAGATGGTGTCGGAACCACGATACTAATCACAACTCTGATGCGTGCGACTTACACAGGACATGGAATTGACCCAACGGTCTAGGTTTTTCGCAAACCTAAGATTCTATACCATATCTGTAACACCCCCAAAATACGACCGGGGATGTCACATGCCGTATACCCTTCTCACAAGGATCTACCAGGCTAAACTCCAATAGTCTACTCAATGATTGACCGAACGGGGTCAAAATAATTACAAAACAGACCGGCAAGGTCATTTAACAATTCAAAAACCAACATAATTCACAACCCAACGTCAATAATAAACTTGAACATGGAAAGGAAAGACAACTCAATTTAATAAATGAAAACTACACCCGTGCAAGGGTGAATCCTCAACCAAATGAAAAAATACCGACCAAGATGAAACAAAAGAAAAATACTCTGACTCTTGTATGATTAGCATCGTCGTCTTCCATCTCCTTCCAAGCCAATCCCATGACTACTCCCGAGTTGCCAAAACCTGAGCGCATAACATGCACCCACCCCCCGAAAACTTGGGGGTTAGCAAACTGGAATTTTGCTAGTGCAAGTACATAATATACAAGATATACGAACAATATCAACACAAAACTCAACAGCCGCGAAGCCTTAACACAAACCACGCATGCCCATAGTCAACACAGAAAAGCACTCGCTTACAACAAGGTGAAAGATAATCACATAGCCATATTCTCTTTACGGACCATAACACCAATGAAACTTTAAACAAGCCCAATCAGTCAAAAGATCTAGTTTGAAAACCCCCCTTTTAAAAAGGGTTTCTTAGGCTTAAAATTACATTCTCCAATATATTGAGAGGCGGAATTTGATAATTTCTAATTAGTAAAATCGCATTTCTTCCCCGTACGACGGGCGTTTGTGATTTAGTACTTTATTACTCCCGTGACGGTATATCATTTTCAATAAGCTTCATATCCAAGGCTTCTTTAGACCGTAGGTGGAAGGATCACCGTGGAGAATTCCTAAGAAAACGAAAAATAGAGCGTAAAAAGAGAATCGAGCAGCGTTGGACGGCAAAAAAAGGGGATGCAACACGAGGACTTCCCAGGGGGTCACCCATCCTAGTACTACTCTCGCCCAAACACGCTTCACTTCGGAGTTCTGATGGGATCCGGTGCATTAGTGCTGGTATGATCGCACCCATAAGCAGAACCAAATTCTATTCTCTTATGGTAGATTCGACCCGAACTTCAAACAGACATCACTTTCGAACCGGGAGGAGATACGGGACCCACCACACATGCCGACGAAGCTCTTCTCGCGCTCATCGTGTGACCCGACGCTCAGAATTCCTATTATAATATGTTTCCGGAAGCGGAACGGCGATTCATGTCGAACTCATCGCGTTCCGCCATGACATAACTGGTCCCGAGCCTAAATTCCCCCGTTTTCACGCACTTTCGGCGTTATTTTGATAAGATAGTTTGGAAACGTTATTATTGACTCGGGCTGTCTTGGGATTTTGAAAATCGAATGGTAATACTTTTGGAAAATTATTTCAAAAGCTATCGGGTCTTTGACCCAGCATATGGAAAACAATTTACAATAAAACCATTTCAACGTTATTCGGGATCCTCGACCCAATTTATAGAAACACTATCACAACCGAATCATTACAAAATCTCACGGGGTTCTCGACCCAATCCAAGGAATAACACCACAAGATCAAATATCTCAACATCTCACGGGGTCCTCGACCCACTACACAGAATACCATCACAGCACGACAAAGACACAACCTCTCATTCGACAAATCCTGCTCAAGACCCTTGATTAATTAACCCTAGGAGATCTGGTCAAATATCCTTGGTTAATTAACCCTGATACCAACGTTTAAAACAAGTTGAAACAAACTTTCATAAACACGAATCACGGTCTATATCAAGACCAACATTTTAAAACGAGTTGGAAGAATTTTGCATTACGAAAATCGTTCGGTAATGGGGTCTTAGCTGTCACTCGAATATCCGTTACCAGTAAGACTGCCAGGCGCCTCCCTTACACACCTGTGCACCGGCGTTCACTCCACTATGTTGGCTGCCCATTGGACATGTCACCGCGTCGGCGTTCACTCCCGCAAGAGCTGCCCCTTGCACACGCATTAGGTAACACCGGTGTTCACCAACCATATGGAGCCGCTCATTACAGCATACACCAGGTTGGAGTGCACGCCCCGCCCTCAGAGGCTCCCAGATATGACGTCTCTCACAACAAGTATTCACATTGTTACAAATATCAAATACACAGTCAATCGTTGGAACAATTATCAAATCAGTACACCAATTCACACAATTTATCCGTCAGTCCACAACCACAAAAATGAACAATAACATGCACGTTATCAATCAAGACTCAACATAATAAGCCTTCGGCAAAACCAACCAACACTACACATATATCCTTATATCGTGAATCAACCGAATACATAAACCTTACCATATTACCTCTATAACTATGGTTCGTACTTTAATCCAAGTGGAGTACGTCAACTAGTATCGGTATTAATCACCCGAAATTCACCGACATAGGTATATATATATATATATATATATAGATACATACATACATATATATATACATACATATATATATATATCTATATATATATATACACGTATGTCTATATACATACATATATTTAACATATAAATATAATATATATATATATATATATATATTCGTAAAATGATTCACACACTTCGGCAACAATGATTTCACGTAGTTATAATTCGTATATCAAGGTACTTTTCTTGGTAATCTCTCGCGAATACTCCAAAAATACGGTCGATTGGAAAAATCCGGAACTCCAATGAAAGCGACGATCAGAAAGGCTCAACACTGGATAATCGTAGGGAATTCGTCCCTAATATCCTATCATCAAATAAACAATCAATCACACGAGGAAAAATATCGTAAAACGACCGAATCCTGACTGTATTTTTCATAACGTACGTTACACACCCACGTAGCGTACGTTAAGTCTGTACTTTAGCGTACGTAATTTCCGAAGCCTAACGTACGCTAAGCATGTTTGGCAGTTCTCTTCTCTGATCAGATGACTGACTCGTCTGATGATATAACGTACGTAATGCATGATGCTTAACGTACGTTATACTCACAAACATATTTCTCATACGAAAAAGAATGATCCAAAGGTGTTTGATATCTTTGAAATTTCAAGGATAAGCATGTCATCAAAATGCCATATTCCAAACTCGATTATAAATTCCCATATGTAGTTCGGAAAAATTCATGGTTGTTATCAATATCACCAGTACATTCAAACTTTCATCATGAAGATCGGCTAATCAATCTACCCTTACAAGGTATGACAAAACGTTCAATGTTTATCCTTCTAAGTTCATCTAACAAAAAGTGATAGTAATAGCAAGTCTTGATCATATCGAAAACTCCAATTAATGCAGATTACAATATCAGAAAACTTCCCCTACTATGTTCAACATAACGAGGTTCGAACTATAATACTCTTAACAATGGTGAACCTAACTATAATCATTCCAACTTCCTTAAACATGGTGTTCAACTTAAAGGGTTGCTCACTAATCCAATGATCTCAGAAGCATGCTCATATCATTCCTTAATAACAAGGATTTGAGTTTGGAAAGTATCAACATACCTTAATGTAGAAGACAATGATGAACACTTGACGACAATTCAATACTGGAAGCTTGAGTACCAATCCAAGGTGTTCTCAATCCTCAATGATCAAGTAGAGATGATATATAGATGTTAAAGTATCAAAGGGGGCTCTCTGGACTTGGAGGAAATGAAAGGGGAGTGAAAAGAAATGAGGTGAAATGAAATGGGGTGCTGTCCCATTTATACTGTCCTGAGATTAACGTACGTTAGCCTTAGTGCTTTACGTATATTATTCATTTAGCGTACGCTACCGTTGTCCTTAGCATACGCTATCGTTCAATGGTACCTTACTGCCTCCTTCTTTACTCTCTTACGTACGCTACATCAACCAGTTACGTACGTGATCTTCTATAGTTAGCGTACGCTATACACATAAATTAGCCTACGTAAACCCCCATTGACCCAAACTATCCAGGTTCATTCCGCGGGAATCTTTCCGAGCCCACCACCAGCTGTCCAGTGTGCTTGCCAGCCTGCTCAATTATTGACTTCCTTACATACGCTATGCCTAGCTCATAGCGTACGCTATCTGTGGCACGTAACGTACATTACGGTTACCTGCTAGCGTACGTTACGATGTAGTTGCATGTGAAGGATTACAAGTTGATATTATCATGCATGTGGATACGAATACGGAAAGGATCATACTTCGATTATCCATATCACAAATTCGAATAATACAGGGTTCAAATATGGACGAAAATACTCAACCATTTATACGGATATTACACGGTGGATGGGCCCATACACAATCACAGAGGTGTTTTCTCATGGAGCTGTGGAGATTTACAATACAGTGAATGAGAGTTTTAAAGTAAATGGCCAATGGTTAAAGCCATATTTAGGAGGAGAATTCTCAACAGCAAAGTAAATCATAGCGCTGGAAATGCCAAATTGAACAGACGAAAAGTCAAGCTAAGGAAGTTAAAAAAGCCCTTATTGGGAGGCAACCCAATTTCTTTTATTTTCGCAAAATAAGTTTGGGGGTAACACAGAAAGACTCAACAACCGGAGCAAGGATCATATCATTCAAAAAAAATCCAGGGAGTCTTTCTTGCATTATTTTCATACATAATAAATATAAATTTCAAAAAAAAAAATCAAATTCATCATTACAATTCATTCCCCTTTCAATCTTCACACCTAATCTTTAGGTTTTACTTTAATCCTTCTTTTAATTACGATTTTTATTGTTTTAATTTCTTAGTTCATAATTGTTTTTAGATTTCTTATTCCGTAATATTTTTTGTTTGGATCATGTATATTAGTTAGTATTGTTCATATTAGAGTGGTAATATATAGTTGTTTCAATGATTTGTGATGAATTGGTGGATTTGAGTTTGATTGTGATTGAAAAACTTGTTAAAAAAAACTATGAACTCAAGGTGTCCGACGAAATGCCACAACGAAAATCTTTGAAACTTTTGATGTTTTTGATGGTTTTACTTGATGATTATAGTCGTGTGATGAAAAGGGAATTGTTTTTGTTTAATTTCAGGGATGGAACCTAAGAAATCCGCAAAGGGAAAGAAAAGGTTGGTTCTTCGTCTCAAGAACCGGCACCACCGCGAAGAGTTCAAAACACACCGTGCATAAAGGAGCGGCTATTCAAACTTGATGATTTCATTGGGGATCCAGACAGCAACACTACCACGTCAGCTTTCAATCAAGAGTTCATAGACAACGGGTGGGAGAAATTCGTATCCGAACTCCCAAATGGTAACCCCACCTTAACCCTAAATTTTTACAGTGCTTTCAACAAATTCATTGGGCAGATGGGGTTGCCTACATATCATCAAACAACGGTGAATGGAAAAGTGATTAATTTTTCACCGGATGTGATCAACAATTACTTGGGGGTTGATTGCACTAATGCGGTAGACATTTCTATTTTATCGAATGAGGATGTGCCTGATGATAGGGTGTTATGATGGGCACTAGTGAGCGAGCTTCATGACAGTATCGGGATCATCAAACCCCGATACAACTAGTCGGACCTCATTGATGATGCTTGATTCTTATGGATGTGGGCTGCCGGGAGTATTTACCCGACTTCGACTCTGACTACTATTTCCATCGGCCATCTGAGAGGCATATTTGCTATCCGCCGAGGGGTGAAAATGGATTTGGGTACTCACATATATAATACTATTTGTCACTATGCCGGCACGGTTCCTACTAGGCAAAATATGTCGTACCCCTGCCTTACCACCGGTATTTGCATAAGCTAAAGGGCGAAAATTTCGGCGGGGGCCGATATATTGACGCACGGGGATCGACTCAACGTCCGAAGTAGTATTTTTCGCAGTACTCAGTTAAGGAGCAAGCGGGCACATATGGAACCGAAAGCGGAGGGTAGCCATGAGGAGGACTTTGAGCCCGAGGATGATACCACAGATGACTTGACGCCTTTTGAGACAGATTTGCTTGAAAGGGTTCGGGGATTAGAGACGTCCCAAGTAGAAATAGTGAGAAGTCAGAACGAAATAATCGAGCGACAAATAAAAACGGAGAAGTGCTTCAAAAAGCTTTTTCGTTTTCTAAACATCCCTGACGACACAACGGGAGGATCACAAATCTAAAATTTCAGGGGGTTTTCTGCTTTTCTCACTTGTTTTTCACTTCTAAAAACTGAGGACAATTTTATTTTTAAGTTTGGGGGTGTTTTTGAACAGTATTTTGTTTTGAATCGTGTGATTAAATAATTGGTGTGAAGTGTGTGGTGTGTTTTGATTATTTTGGTGTGTTTGATATTTTGGTGTGTTTAGCTTTGATTACTGTGGTGTGTTTTGATTATTTTTGTTATTTGGCTTTGATTTATATATATATATATATATATATATATATTTATTTTGTTTATTTTGATTTGTGAGATGTCTAGATCTGGCCATAACACCAATAAATTAGCTATATACAAGCTTCTAAAATCATTTTAACCGGTTAAAAAATTGTATATTCCAAAATTTTTGAACCGTAGTTCTCTTTCCAAGCCTTGTAGTTATCATGTAAAATCGAGTCATTCATTACCTTGAGAAAAGAAGAATCAGTCGGTTGATGAAAAATAGAACTGAAATTTACTTAATTTGAGGAGTTTTTGATTTTTCATGCTTAGCTAATAAACGATTTTTCTGCAAAAATTCTATTCCCTAAAAAAAAGTCATTGGTGAAAAGAGGCTAGTTGAAAAAAAGGGAGAGGTGTTGAGCAACAACAGCTGCCTAATTTTGGGGGTCCAAAAATAACAACGAAAAATAAAGGACTAACCCATTGTTGGTGCGTAGCTGCCGTCTCACACGAGATAAAAAATGTGTTGGTGAAAAGAGCTACACGTTAGCAAATAACGGTGTGAAAGCTATCACCTAAAAAAAAGATGGAAAATGTGTTGGTGAAAAGAGCTACACGTTAGCAAATAACTGTGTGAAAGCTATCACTAAAAGGGATATAGATTATGAGTAGATTTGAATTAATTGGTGGCTGGATTTCAATACACTCAATTTCGTGAACAATCACAATATTTGATGACGCCGATGAAATTCTTTTTCATATTGAGTCGAAAAATAAACGAGTGATCGAGAGCAACTAATAAAGGCAGTCGTGTGTGTCACAAGTGGGAAAGAAATAATCAACCTTTTGGGGGGAAACCTTGCATTTTGGAATTACAAAAATAAAACTGTGTTTTAACTTAAAAATCATTAGTAGATTTATTTTGGATCTTGATTCATTTCTATCTACTGTGTAAAGCTGGTTGGCATTTTGATCTCTTTTTCTCTTTATATATAAGTACAACAACAACAAAATCTAAGCCTTAGTCCCAAAATGATTTGGGATCGGCTAACATGAATCAAGTTTTGAAACCGTCAATGATCGTTACATAAATTACATAAAAGGAGAAAAAGAGGGAAAAAAGTAGAGAAAAAAGCAAATAAAAAAAGAGAATGAATGTTAAAAAAAATGAAAAATCCTGAAAAATAAATTAAACGATAACATGGAATTAAAAAAAAAGAATCAGATTCCATCCACCATCCGTATTCTTTCCCGCCACATTTGCCTCTCTATCGCCATACTTTCTCCAATTCCAAAAAACCGCATATCATTTTCAATCATCTTTATCCAAGTTTTCTTGGGTCTTCATCTACCTTTCACAACATTACTTGTTCCCCAACTTTCTGGCCTCCTCACTGGGGCATCAATAGGTCTTCTTCTCACATGACCAAATCATCGTAATCGATTCTCCATCATCTTGTCTTCTATAGCCGCAACTCTTACATTCTCTCTAATCACCTCATTTCTGAGCCGATCCTTTTTTGTATGACCACACATCCATCATAGCATACGCATCTCCGCCACATTCATCTTTTGAACGTGACACTGTTTTACAGCCCAACACTCGGTGCCATATAACAGCGCAGGCCTAATTGTCGTGCGGTAAAATTTACCCTTTAATCTATTAGGCATGTCAGGATCACATAAAACCCCTGTGACACTCTTCCACTTCAACCACCCGGCCTTTATTCTGTGAGCTACATCGCCATCTAGCTCTCCATCCTTTTGGATAATAGATCCAAGATACCAAAAGAAAGTAGATCCATGAACAACTTTCCCATCAAATGTGATCATCCCCGCCTCTCTATCACAAGTTCGCTAAACCTACACTCCATATATTCAGCCTTTACTTCGGCACTAAAGCCTCGAGCTTCCAAAGTATCCCTCCAAAGTTCCAATTTCTGTTGCACTCCAACCTTCGTTTCATCAATCAACACAATATCATCTGCAAACATCATACACCATGGAACGTCATTTTGAATTTCTCTTGTCAATTCGTCCATGACTATGGCAAAGAGAAAAGGACTAAGAGCAGATCCTTGATGCACCCCAATCATAATAGGGAATTCTTCTGTCTTCCCAACATTAGTACGTACACTTGTACTAGCTCTCTCATACATGTCCTTTATAATGTCAATATATTTCCGCGATACACCCTTCTTTGCTAAGACCCACCAAAGTACTTCTCTTGATACTTTATCATATGCCTTCTCTAAATCAATAAAAACCATATGTAGATCTTCTTTTTATCTCGATAATGCTCCATCAACTGCTGGAAAAGATAAATTGCTTCCATGGTCGATCTTCTAGGCATAAATCCAAACTGATTTTCTATTATCTTCACACATTTCCTAATCCTTTGTTCAATCACTCGTTCCCACAACTTCATGGTATGACTCATTAGTTTAATTCCGCGATAATTAGAACAATCTTGAACATCACCTTTGTTCTTATACAAAGGGATGGGAATACTTTTCCTCCATGTTGATGGCATCTTATTGCTTCTCCAAATCTTATTGAAAAGCATAGTTACCCATTCGATCCCTCTCTCCCCCAAACAACTCCAAACTTCAATAGGTATACCATCTGGTCCTTCTGCTTTCTTTGACCCCATCTTCTTCAATGCAATTGTCACTTCACCCTTTTGAATTCTCCTCTTAAACTCTCAGTTAACCATATTTGAGGGGATGTTTAAATTCCCAATATCTTGTTCTTGATGGCCATTGAATAGGGTATCAAAGTATGACCTCCATCTCTCTTTAATCTCTTTATCTTGAATCAAAACTTTTTGGTCAGTATCTTTTACACATTTAACTTTTCCAATATCTCACGTCTTCTTCTCTCTCATTCGAGCAAGTTTATAGATATCTTTTTCCCCTTCTTCTGTATCTAATCTTGCATATAATTCTTGATTGACCTTTGATCGGGCATTTCGCACTGCCTTTTTATCTTCTGTTCGAGCTTTCTTGTACTTCTCATAATTCTCATCGCTCGAGCATTTACCTAGTACCTTATAACATTCACGTTTGGTCTTTATCGCTTGCTTAACTTCATCATTCTACCAATATGTGTCCTTACTTGATGGTCTGTTTCCTTTAGATTCTCCTAGAACTTCTTTTGCAACTTCCTTTATGTTATGCTCCAACAAGTTCCACATCGAATCTATATCCATCTCCGTGCAATCAGACCAAATACCACTATCAGCAATCTTAGTCACAAAAGTATGTCGACTCTCCCCTTAGAACTTCCACCACTTAATTCGAGGGTCAACTTGTGGTCTACTCTTTCTTAAGTGCCTCTTACCTCGAAAGTCAAGCACCACAACCCTATGCTGTGTTGCAGCACTCTCACCGGGTATCACCTTGCAATTACTAAAACTTTTCCTCCAAACATTCCTTACTAAAAAGAAATCAATCTGACTTGCATTACCTCCGTTTATATATGTCACCAAATGAGAGTCCCTTTTCTCGAACCAAGTGTTCATAATACCCAAATCATGAGCTAATACGAAATCCAATATACCATTTCCTGTTTCATTCCTATCCCCAAAACCAAAGCCACCATGAATGCTCTTAAAGCCATCTCTGCTAACACCGACATGCCCATTGAGGTCACCACCAATGATCAATTTCTCACCCATAGGAATTCGTCGACAACCTCTTCCAAATCTTCCCAAAATTCTTGTTTTATCGATGCATCCAATCCTACTTGTGGTGCATAAGCACTTATGATAGTTAGAAACTCATCCCCTATCACAAGCTTAATACTCATTATTCTATCGCTCTTTATTGACACTTCCACCACATCATCAATGAATTCTTTATCAATGACGATACCCACTCCATTTATATTTCTATCCTTTCCAGAGTACCAAAGCTTGTAACCCCAAGGAGCTAACACTTTTGCCTTCTCGCCAACCCACTTAGTCTCTTGTAGACACATTATGTGAATCCTCCTCCTTTTCATAACCTCCCCCACTTCTGCTGATCTCCCCGTAAAAAAGCCAACGTTCCAAGTTCCAAACTGCACCTTACTACCCTTACTAGCCGCATGAACTAACTTCTCTGTCTGTCCCCGTACACACTGCAAGGATTATTGCACATTTGACACCACACCCATACTTCAAGGTGGCGCGCCGCTTCCGGGCGATGACCTAGCAACCCTTGCATATTTTCCACTACACCCGGGCCTATGAAGTGTAGCGCATCCTTGCTCATTTGACACCACCCTCAGATGTAAAGGTGGCGCGCCGCTTCTGGGCGACGACCTAGCAACCCTCGCATACTTATCACTGCATCCGGGCCTATGAAATGCAGCGCGTCGCTTCTGAGGAGACGCCCCAACGATTTTCAAAGTTGATTCATGTCCATGGGATGTGACGAATTTTACACTGGCTGCCACTAACCTACCGCAACCCTCCTCTTTTATCCGGGCTTGGGACCGGCAATGGATGTCAAGAAGACACCCACAGGCAGAGTTTCTTTATATATGTAAGTATTTTTCTTTATTTGTGTGTGTTTTATTAATTTATGTGCTATTTTTATTTTTACATTGAGTGTGAATAATAAAGAGTCTTGCTCGGGACTAGCAAGAATTCAAGTTTGGGCGTGTGATAAGTGTCAGTTTTATACACTTATCCGTGATTGATATTGATATAATTCATCCATAATTATGAGCTAGTCTACTCGTCTTTGTTTTATATTAATTAGTTTTTAATAATTTTATTTTTATAGGATGAGGATGTAAATTTAGCCTTAATCGGATTGATTTACTGGTTAACTCAAGAAATAACATGTTTACAAAATATTCTCTATGTTGAGTTTTATGTATTCATGTTGTAGAGCTTTACGAGATGAGTTCGGAAGTCTTTCCGGATTCAAAATCAGAGTTGTATATCAAAAGTTATCATCCGAAGAAGATTTGGGGCGAAAACGCAAAAGTCTAAGAATTCAATGAAAATGAAGTCCAAATTCCATACGGGCGTACAAATAAAGTTACGGACGTAACTCACACAAAGAACTAATGTGCGTAGCCGAAGCCAAGTTACGGCCGTAACACCAAAGCTTACGGCCGTAAGTCCTCCATGTTACGGCCGTAACATCTGAAAGTTACGGCCGTAACTCTTGCCAGATGGATGCTCATTTTTAAATCTTTTATACTTTGGTCTATTGATGGCTGGCCTTGATCCGATCTAATGTAATAATGCTGGAGTTTTGGAGCTATTAGATGACTTTAGGTGTATAAATAGACCCCTTAGATCCATCATTAAAGATCATTCATCTTATTATTTTCTCATTTTGTAATATTTTTTTCAAGATCACACTTGTGTTCTTGAGAGAGTATATGTAATAGTGGTTTAGCTTATGTTGTTGAGGGAGTTTATTTCTTATTTCTCCTTTATCTACTAAGGGAGTTAGGATCAATTCTTTCCCTTTTTCAACTAATAATGACCACTCAAGCTTGTAATATGTTGAATAAACCCTTTATGAGCTAAGTTATCCTTAGTTGGGATTATAAACAAGGTTTGTCATGTTATTTAAGTTTGTATAAAGATCTATTATGGATTACTTATTATTGTGTGCGATTTTCATTGTTTTAACAATCTTTATTTATTTGGCCAATAAATGATGATATTTATGGTCTTCATATGTTTCGAAAGAAAATATGTTGATTAGATCAAATGATCTTCACTCTAAGTTGTTCTAGGGGATAGAAATATACCTCTAGACCTTAGATGGTTCTTTGAATTATTTTCATAAAACCTAATGCTATGTATTGGAGCCAATCAACATAGAAATATAGTGGATTGATTCAATATATAAGGGGCATTTTGACATTCGAAAGAGGAACCGTCTTTTTAAGGAAAATTGAATCTACACAACATAATAAGTAAATACATCTTGCGATCTCCGATACATTTTCTATAACTAATGATGAACTAAGTTTGTAATCCAACTATTTCATTTTACCTTTTATTAATCTATTATTAGTGCAATCTTTCATTTCCTTAAATTTTAGAACTATTATTGTATCCCTGTAATTGTCAAACCAAACTCTTAAATTGTGTGTGTTCCACTCATTTAAATCTCTATAACAAATAGATAAATATTGTAAAATTCAATATATAACCTAACTTCCTCTTGGGATCGATAAGACGGACTCAAAAAGTCCACTTACTACTTGATACGATGTCGTGCACTTGCGATAGTTACACAAAAGACGTGTCAATGATCACCATGTTTCAGATGATGTTGGGTTACGTCAAGGCATAGCTGTTATCATGTTGGACACTATGATAATCTCAGGTTCAAGGATTTATTGACATACTGTTATATTGAGATTCACTCATGACATTTCCATGCAGTGATCTCAATGCGGGTCTGTCTAGTACTAGTTCTCCAACCAATACCCATAAGATTGATCCGTACCATACGCATAATCATCTGATGATTATCAACCAAACTTATACTAGTATATTAATCACTTGAGTCTCTACTCAACGCGATTATACCAAGGACATTTGAATAATCTTATTATTCATGAATAACTATTATTCGATTATTATAATATTAAAACATGCACACATTATAATAATCAACGAGAAATATCAAATGACTTTATTTAAATGTGACAATTACAAATCTAGGCACATCGAATGTCCTATGGCACTATTCCAACACCAACAACCATGTAGCCCTTTGCTCCTTGACCTGGCCCAGGTTTGGCTAATCGCCTGATGTCTTGTGCAACACTGGCATCAAGTATTGACTCCATCTCTTTTTTCCTTTCATGCCTCCACCTTCTGCTAGCTTCCCGGGCTTTCCCCCCATTTTGGTAGAATCAAGCTCGATAACTATGTCATGGATATCTCGAATAATTTCCATTGACTCAGTTTGCTTGTCTTGTATATCTTTCACTAAGGCGACAAGTTCTGTGACCACTGTACTTAGATCATCGATCTTTTGATCATTACTGCTAAGGTTGTCGCTTGTGTACTCCACGGCGGTGATGGTGTTGGCTTCAACAACACCGATCTTTTCTTGCTCTTTCTTCAAAACCCACGCCTGGTGTTCTTGGAGTTTATGAAGGGCTTTGTCGATAACATCCGGGAGAAGTCTGAATGTGTCTTTGACATCTAACACTACCCTTCTCATTCCAGTGAACTCATCGAAGGTGGTGCCTCTCATCTAGTCTTGTTGAGGGAGGGACTTCTGACATGGGTGGGGGCCCTGTTAGGAGAGGTGGATGTTGGCTCTGAAGGGCAGCTGATTCACCTACTTTTTCAAGCTTGCAGAACACTTGATCATCCATCATAGCCACAACTGGATCAGGATCTGTTGTGGGGGAAGCCAGTTTCTATTCCATGGGAATAGCTCCCGATGGGATAACCACTGATGGCCCATCTCCTGATACACCCATAAAATCAGACACTCCTCATGTTCCACCCTCTCCTGAGACTGCTCCCCCACCTGTTGTGACTATAGATCCTCCACCACTTTATAAGTCCAATCGTGTTGCAAGTCTACCAAACTCCCAGAGTTTGATTATTCATCTTATTAGGCTTCATTTGCTTCTTTTATTGCCAATATACATACTTTGTCAAAACCTGAGTCATACAGGGAGACTCATTCCGATCCCCTTTGGAAAAATGATATGGGTGAGGAGCTTACGGCTCTTCATCAGACTCATACATGAGATCTTGTTCCACTTCCACCCTGGAAGCATACGGTTAGTGTAGTTGGGTATATAAGATTAAAACCAAGTCTGATGAGTTAGTTGAACGGTATAAGGCCAGACTTATTTCGAAAGGATATTCACAAGAGTACGGTATGGACACTATGAGGAGACTTTTACCCCAGTTGCAAAAGTGGTGATTGTTCGTACTCTAATAGAAATTACATCTATTAGACAATGGAAGATTTTCCAGATGGATGTCAAGAATGCGTTCTTGAATAGTGATCTTCATGAGGAGGTACATATGATCCTCCCCCGGGCATTGCCCACCGACTAGGTCAACTGTGTCTACTTGGGAAAGCTCTTTGCAGTCTCAAACAAGCTCCTCGGGCTGGGTTTGAGAAGTTCTCTACAGTGACTACTTCTCTTGGTTCTGTTCCTAGTAATCATGATTCAGCATTATTTGTTAGATGCACAGGTGCAGGTCGTATCCTCTTATCCCTGTATGTAGATGACATGATTGTTACTGGTGATGACTATGTTGGAATTGAATCCTTAAAGCATGATTTGGCTCATCGGTTTGCTATGAAAGACTTGGGGATGCTGCATTATTTTTTGGGTATTGAGGTTGCTCAATCTCTAAAGGGTTATCTTCTCTCTAAGTCGAAATACATATCTGATTTGTTTGAACGTACATAGCTCACTGATAACATAACTGTTGATACAACCCTTGAAACCAATGCCTCATATCCTACGACTGATAGGGTTCCTTTATCAGATCCGATCTTGTATCGTACTATTGTGGGCAGTCTGGTTTACCTTACTGTCATTCGCCCCATTATAGCTCATGCAGTTCACGTGGTTAGCCAGTTTGTTACCACTCTTACTACTATTCATTGGGGAGCTGTTCTTCGTACTTTAAGATATCTTTGTGGAACTCAGTTTCAGTCTCTTGTTCCCCTACACATCTTCTCTATAGCTGCGTGCCTATAGTAATGCTGATTGGGATAGCGATCCTTATGATCGCAAGTCCACCAATGGTTTCTGTATTTTCCTTGGAGATTCATTAATCTCATGGAAAAGTAAGAAACAGGATGTTGTCTCTCACTCTTCCACAGAGGTTGAGTATCGTGTTATGGTTGTGACTACTTGTGAGATTATTTGGTTACGATGGCTTCTTACAGATACGGGTGTTGTTATTTCTCAGCCTACCCCTTACATTGTGACAACAACATTGCGACGCAAAACGCAAAGTTCTGTTTCCCATGAGCGGACAAAGCATATTGAGATTGACTGTCATTTCACTCACCATCATTTTCAGCTTGGAACCATCTCGCTGCCATATGTACCATCAACTTTGAGGATTGCTGATATTTTGATGAAGGCTCAGTCGGCATCTCGTTTTTGTTTATTGACCGACAAACTCTCAGTACTTATTGAAATCGTACTGTGAGTTTGAGGGGGGATGTTAGCATAATATTATGTTTATTGGGTTCTTTTAGTATTGGGCCTTTTGTTTAGCCCTTTAGCTAGGTTAACCCTAGACAACTTTCCTATTTATGGTCTTATTTACCTTTCTTTGTAATCACAGTTTTCTTTCAATAGTGAAACCCTAGTTGTTTTCTCTCTAGATTATTATTAGTTTACAGGGACAACAGTCTTGACCCCTCAGAACTGCTACTAGTTAAATCGCGAGATGTGTATCCAGCTCCAGGTTCTTGAATATCCTCAACTATACCGTGCACAAGGAGTCGTCCTCCAAGTGGTAGCTCCATGTTAGACCCCCTCAGATCTAACCGCAGAGTCCCACCAAGATATGGTACCACATTTCCACTTGAAGCACTCAATATTTAATTGTTCCACCAGCGTACCCCGGGGGATGGGGTCTCTTTTTTAGTCATAGACTAAAGAGTCATAAATCCTTGAAAATTATTATCCTCAGAGGGACTCGACCCGGGTCCCCCACTTGAAGTAGAAGACCCGCGCCCGGTAGATCAAGGCCACTGATTTAGGGATGAACAATTTGATGTAGATATCATCTCTATATTCGTCTATGTTCAAGACGACCTTAGTAGAATTGTCACCATCAATAGCAGCAATATAAGTGAGAGAATAATACTAATGCATACACCAGTTTCTTTTCTAAAGGCTACATACACGGTTTTTGTTTAGAAACAACTTATAAGGTTACATACTCATCTTTTCCATAATTGCAACAATGATATAAAATATTTGACGGTTTACAAACTTGACTATAAACATAAATATACGTTCCGATATCCACTAAATATGAACTTAAACTGAGAAAAGATTTCATGTCCAACCCACAAAGCTATAATTTTCTTATATAATAACAATATAACCCTATCTTTTGCATAGAAATAAGTAGAAAGCATAGCAAGTGAAATATATTCCCTGAAATTTTCACAGGAATAAAATACGTGCTCAATATTTTGTATTTATTTCCAGCTGTTATGTATCATTTATGGACAAAACCTTTCTTACACTAAAGAGCCAAACACCATTCGATCCAATTTTGAATTCAAGCTCATCAAAAGAAATAATAAATCAAGAAATAAAAGAAAAATCAGAAACACAAAATGGTTTAGACGACAAACATCATCAACGATAATTATTCACCACACAAGATAATCAATATACAATGAAGAACCCCTTAATGATCACTGGGATGTACCAATGATGTTGGTTGTGAGCAAGTACCCAAATAATCTTAGACACTTACTTTATTTGAGGCATACTAAACAACACAAAATCAGAAAAACAATCAAGAATTCAAGATTTGGCACAAGTCTCATGTCAAACAATACTATATAAACCCTAAAAGTAAAGAAAACAAAACAAATATTAATCAATATTTAAATCTTATAAATGAAGACAATAGAACAAACCTCAATCGAATCTCGAAAACACCTCAATCTCTTCAATGTCCCAAGACAAGATTGATTAATTCCCAAAGAAAAAAAATACTCAACTGGAAGGGAAGAAATCTCTGTAGAATTCAGGGAAGTCACATTACTTTACTGAACCTTGAAGAACATCGTGGAGCGACGGGAGTTGGCCGGTAGAAGGCGATGGTGAGGAAAATGATATTATACACATCTTATGTATTCATTTATTATGAGGAAAAGGACCACTATAAATGAATTTATGTGATGTATTTGTGCACAAATATGTGTATACACATGTAATCATATAGAAATACAAACCAGTGGCTTTAGCTCATTGACCACCGGGTTCTTCCCTTTGTGGAGACCCGGGTTCGAATCCCTTTGGGGGCGAATTTAAGGAGTTATAAAGTAGTTTGACGGTAGGGCGTTGAAGTCTACGAATGTTCGGTACTTGTTGAACTAACTATTAATAAAAAATAATAAATTACTAACATTTATCGATTAAAAAATACACTTTAACTTTTTTATCCACACGGTATTAATTTTTTGATGTATGATATTATTATAATAAAAATAGTACAAACCATTTGTTGTTTAATTAGTAAACGAGTAAATATTTTTATCAAATTTACTTATTTTGTTCGCCTCCATCCTCGTTACCTGGGCCGTTGCTCTCCAGGTTTTTCTATCAAATAACATACAAAACAAGGAAACTGAAAATAGTTTTTCATTTTATAAATTTCACTCTTATTTGTTGTGTTAAAAATTATAGGGTCATATGATGTGGATGCAGAGGCAAGATTCCTTCAAGCAGAAATTTGGGAACGTTGATCAACAGGTGGGTTTCAAGGGAGATCCAGAGAATCAGTAATATGTTTCTTATTTTTATTCCTTTTGTTATTTGATATAAACTTGTAAATTAGGTTTTCCAAGAAATCGAAATCTTTAGGCAGGTGTGTCTTTGATGATTTTATAGGTTAGGGAGTGAGAATTAAATACTCGTATTCTGCTCGACCATTCTACGGCAATATCTGAAATTACAAATTCTGCAAGATGGACATGTTACTTGGCTATGGTGAACATTTGTTTTTATAATTTTACTGGAGGCTATGGACATAGGATTTCTTGGACATTATTCTAGTTTGAAAGCGGGATTTCTAGTTCATCTCAGTACGAAACGTGTAAAATTGCAATGAGTGGCAGGCAGTGAACAGGAAAAATCCGACCTTAGGAGTTTAGGCGTGACGGTCAGTATATTTGCCGTTTACTGAAGTTTCAGATCAAAATGTGTTCTTTGGATAATCAGTTGTAGCTCTAAACTGAGCTACTTACAGCAATCTGAAATGTTATTTAATGTGGAGGAAACTGAAGTTTTATGTTTGCTTAACTTTTGAATTCATTTTGCTGGACTCGCAAACCAAGCTGAAAGTGGGTAAAGAACCGGAAATAAGTTATTCTGAAATGTGTTTTATATATATAGGAATTGGATCAAATGGAAACCACAGTCCTTTAGCTGGAAACGTGAATCCGTGCATATTTAGTCGGATTCCTGCACACATAGTATCTTTGTAATGTATATTTACTTTTCTTCCAATGCACAATGATTGGTATTAGCTGTGCACAATGAATCCGGAAAAATGAATATGCATTACAATATACTATGTAAGCTGTGAATCCATACTAAATATGCACGGACTCAAGTTCCTATTCTAAGGGTTGGTTCCCATTTGAACCAATATATATATATATATATATATATTCCCTGTGCTTGAAGAAGTGTTGTTGGAACAACATATGGATGTTATATACTAAGAGTTTTTACATGCACGTAGCTTTGGTTATATTTGGCTAAGCCCACTCAACTCTCCGAGAGAAGGAATACTCATGATTGCAAGGGGTAACTGTGTTATTTTTATAAAAGGATTTTTGAAAGAAATTTCTTATGATTTATGCATGTGTGTTTCGGAGGGGCGGGGGGTAGGTGGAATACAACCTCAAAAAGGATTTTGGTAAATCCAACAAGGATAGTTTGTAATTATTCCTTATTATTAATCAGCTTGGCGGGCATGTGTGAAACTTATGGAACGGTGACTGGCATATATGCCTCCATGCTTTATTCTCATCCGTGCTCTTAACATTTGCCGAGCTCAGGTAATGTTGTAACTTAACCCTAGATGTATCCTCCTGCCCCCAAAAAAAAAAAAAGAAAATGTGTTCTTAGCATAGGTAATTTGAGATGATATGTATATACAAATATCAGGTTATAATGTAATTTCAAACACTAGAAACTAACTAAAGTTTTGCTGAATGGTGAAAATGAGCCCTGAGCACGGTTGACTCGAGGGGAACATTTCCTTTATTTGTTTTCAAATTGAATTAAGCACAGAAGATTTGTGGAAGTGTGAAAAATGTCTTAAAGTCACCCATCCATCAGGAGTTCCTTCCTTCCTGTATCTTCAATCTTCAGTGTCTGATGTTCATACTTTCAGAAATAAAACACCAAATTACATTTCTTCTCTCTTATACCTTTCTCACCCTTTTAGTAATCAATCTCGTGAAGAAACGCAAAAAATACTTGCAATTCACTATCTTCCACATTCCTCTTTTAGTAACTAATGCTTCATCAAGTTTTGTTTTGGATTTGCTAAAAAATGTTATGACTTGGTTTCTTCAAGGCAGATCTTAGCCAAATTGATTTACGTCAATTGTTTGTAATGAAATATTTTGGTATGAGATGTATTTTAATTTGTTTTGTGGGGTATTTTGGGGAGGAGGGGAGTGTTTATATCAAAAATAAATTATGTATTTATAAAGTAGGCGACTAAGAGATATTGGGTGCAATGCAATTAGCGTCCCTCTTTGTGGAAATGTGAAAAATGTTCGAAGCTGCATTGTGCACCTGATTGTGTACCCAAGTTTATACCTCCATCGGTTCTTAAAAGACTGTTCATTTTTTACTTTTTGATAGTTGTACTTTTTAAATTTTGACCTTAAATATTTTTTTTAGTTATTCTATAATATTTGATGAAAATTATATCAATGAAAATGCATTTCAAATACTATCCATTGACCTATTTTTCATCAAATATTATATAACACAAATAAATATATTTAAGGTCAAACTTTAAAAAGGTACCACTATCAAAAAGTCGAAAGTAGACAATCTTTTAATAATGGAGAAAGTATAACATTCACATTGGGGATGAGACCCATCATCATTCTCGTGGGTCTCATTTCATCCCACCCATGTGAGTGGGATGTATATTATGGTGTAAACCTTGAGTCTGGAAATAGTTTTATTCTACTTAAATTGCCTGCATGGTTATCACGACGCCAAGTCGAGCGAATACTTTCGGGAAGACTAATAGACAAACCGACTTGACTAAACGACCAGCTTTTCGTGTACATACATTTACTATATGACAAAATGAAAATATAATAATATAAGTTCAAATTGAACAAATACTAACATGATAATGAGTTCAATGGATGGATTTGAAGTTCTGAACAAATTGAACAACGGATTTGGATGTGGAGTCGTGACAGGCGATGCTTTAGAGAATGTGATAGGGTCTCTATTATTGGGCTGGGTCAGGGTTGTTGGTTGGTATCGGGTTGGATTCGGATTAAACCCGTTGTCGTCGAAAAACTGAGTAAGTTGTTTATCGACTAATTTTCTGGGTCAACTTCTCGATTAGTTGTCGACGAATCATCGACGTGGTAACAATGATTGCCCGTACATCTTACCGTTGCATGTTACACAGGTTTGCACCACTCGGATCAAATTCTACATTTATCTACTCCCATATGCATTAAGCTCTATCATATGCTTTACTAACTCTTGCATTTGAATTTGAGAGGAGGATTTGAACAATATAAGGTGGGTTTGGGAATCCATCAGTAATAAAAAATTAGTTCCGAATAGGAACTTATAAATTTGGAAGTCAGTAGTCACTATATTATGATTGTTGGGTTTCGGTCCAACATCTGGCCTGCATAAGTTTAAAAATACATGATGCGTGACTTGCGATTCAACCCGTGAGATCTGTATTAGGAAGTGGTTAAATGAATTGATTTGGATTACTCATACCAATAAGATTCATCTTTTTCTCTGATAGTCTATCTCATAGAAACTCCAAAGTTAAGCGTGTGGGGCTTGGAGCAGTTGTGGGTAGGGCTGTTCTCGGTCCAGGTATTTTCTTCCCGGGTCTGGACCGTTAAGGTAGCGAGTATTACCAGTTTCGGGTCCCAACTTCAATACTTGTATTCGAACCGCTAACGTTTCGGGTGAGTATCGATCCCGGGTATTTCGGGCGAGTTCTCGAGTATCTTGGATCGTTAAAAGTCCTAATCACCAGAACCTCATAATCGAAACAAGAATGGATGGGTTTTTTCAAATGTATGCTAAGGAAATTAAGAGATAAGTCCTTTTAAACTTATTTTTTCTATATGTACTAATACATTATACAATATTTTGTACGATGTATGTTTATGAAAATTACTAGTTTTTTTACCGAATTAACGATTTCGGTTCTAACTTAGGTACCAGTATCCGGACCGCTAACGTTTCGGGTGAGTATCGGTCCGATGTATTCTTGGGCTGTTCTCGAGTATACTTGGATCGCTAAAAGCCCTAGTTGTGGGATGAGTGATCTCCTGGGAAATTTCTCAGGGTACGCGCGAGTGAGGACAAAGCGTGCTAGAAAAAATGTGTTGGTACCGTGAGGACCGTCTTCATCATTCTGGAGGCCAACAATTGGTATCGAAGCAGGTCATGAATACGGATTCCCTTGGAGTATGCTCCAATGAAGGTTGCCAGAGCGTTGGAACCGAGAGACGGGCATGTAGCAGAAGTTGTCACTTGGCAGGAACTGAAATGCTGGCGCAGTGGAGGTTATTAGGTGCTCGGCGGCTATGTGATCAGATATAGTATGTTGAAATAGGGATAATGGCGCATCGGAAGTAAACGGAGCTGGAACAAATGTTGATGTCAACTGTTGGAGGGTTGTTTGAACAAATACAACTGTTGGAGGCCTGTGTAATCAAATCTAGTACACTGAGATTTTCAGGCTTTAGGGCTGAGATGCTGGTAGGTACTGTGAGGGGGATTGTTCGGTTTCGATTCAGCATCATGCTTGCATGAGCTTAAAAGTACGCGAGAAGCGGCTTGCGCCACGAACCGTGAGATCTCTATTAGTAAGTGGTTAAATGAATTGATTTGGATTACTCATACCAACTAGATGCGTCTTCTTTTCTGGTAGTCATCTCATATAAATCCAAAGTTAAGCGTGTTTGGCTTGAAGTGCTTGTGGGATGGATGACTATCTGAAAAGTTTTTAGGATGCACGCGAGCGAGGGCAAAACGCACTAGAAAATATATATGTTGGTACGATGAGAACAATATTCATGACCAACAATGAGATTATACAAAAACAAACCAATAAATTTGATATCCTTCGCTTCACGAGTCAAATCCATCAACCGAGATGAAGCCTTCATTCTTTTACGTCCCATTAACTCGGCCAACAATTCATCTATATACTTCATTTGATGATAGAATTAGAGTTTATTTTACTTTACTTCCTTGCGTCCTGGTTAAATATCATTTTACCCACTTATACTTTTCACTTTACTCCCATCTGCCCAATTCTACTTGAATAAATAACTTGGGGCATCACAACCAAAAACAGAACTAATAAATCATCTATTATACTAAAAGATTGAGTCCCCTTATTAATGTGGAGTCTTAATAACTTCATGAATCTTCATTCCAAAGGTTTATTATCCTTCATTTCAATGACATGCAATAAATCTTAATGAATATTATACCGCATAAGAATACATAGATCAAACAATTCAAAGACCTGTGAATAGCAAGGATCATTATACTATTTTTAAGTTTAGCATAATAATGACATAATTAGTTTAATTAATAAGTAACTTCAAAAGTCTCTTCACATGCATATATAGTTTTTAATGTTTATAGGTTACACAATATATTTAAATATAAATAAGCATTTGATTTCCTTTGTCTGCAAATACAAACTTATGTCTATTCACTTTTTTCTTCTGGGGTTATAGTAGACGGTGCTTACGACAGAATAAGCGAATCTGCGGACAGAGATTACCAATAAGATGGATGCAGCTACTTTTGTTTACCATGTTATTTTTACTTTTTTTCTCAACATGATCTTATGAAAGAACTTTATGAGAACGAGGGAAAGTCCAGAAATGATGAACCGCTAGCTATGTTCCTTCGCAGTGGCGATATTGTACTAATATCGGGTGAAGCAAGGGATCGTTTTCATGGTCAGTACATAAACTATCTATGTTCTTTGGTGTGATGTTAACATGCAAAATTTTTAGCTAAATGTCTTGATGTACATGTCCATATTCCGTGATTTCCAAAGCACATACTTCTCATTTTGAATCCATTTATCGTTATCGGCATCTGATATAGGTCTTAACCTTGATTTTCTCTACAGACATGCCTCAGATATTCACTGATGCAGAACACGTAGAGATCGGGTCTTTAGTAAAGGTGTTGTCGGATGACGACGATATTTGTTACTTGGAATACATCAAAACTTCAAGAATTAAAATCAATATCTTCTGACTTTGTATAGTGCATAAGTTAAGTTAATCAACTTGATGCCCTTCTTAATCAACTTAATGCATAGGCTAAAGTTCTACTGTAATATATGAGTACAAATTTATATAATTTGATTTGTGTCAAGTATTTTTTTTAAGTTAGCGAAGTGAGTGAAAGTTCTACTGTAATAGATGAGTACAAATTTTATATAATTTGATTTGTGTCAAGTATTTTTTTAAGTTAGCGGAGTGGAATTATTGATTTTCTTTTAGAGTGAGAGAAGTATAAGCATTCCTTTATTTATTTTTTTCAGTTGGACGTTGTAACCACCATAGGATGCGATTGTATATTATTGTGTTCTGATGTTGTATTATGCATATTAGAGTTAGTCTTCTATGTACTTACCCACCATTGTAACTAATAGAATATTTGCATGACTATAACAATTCATACCCTTTGCAAAAAGTATTTTTGTACACAGTAGTAACATTCAATCTTGGTTAACATTCGTTATGTTTGGCTTACTTATATTCCTCTATTGTTTTGTTAGAGAAAGTGAGAAACAAGTCAAGTTCATGTTCACTTTAAGTCTAACGGATCTTAATCTATGTCACCTAATTCTTTAAAACTTTAATTTAGTGTAATCAATTAAATGAAAGTTTTATTAAATACATTTTGTTTATATAAACATTAACAAATTACTCTCAACAATCAACAAAGATCTCCCGCGGCAGCCTTAGTTATAGATTTTGTAAATTCGACAATTTACACACACATTATGCGATGAACATTTAGATACAAACTTTGTGCGTTGCACGGGTTCTGAATTAGTATAAAATTGAGTTTAATTTAATAAATGTTAGTATTAATGGTTATAAAATTATAATATTAGTATAAAGTTTCATGTCATAAATATTAGTATTAATAATTATAATATTAATAATAATCTTTTTACAAAAGCAATAAATATAAGAATTTAGAATTATATAAAAGAATTAAATACATAGGTTTAATATATAAAGATTGAGTTTCATGTCATACATGTTAGTATTAATAATTATACATTTATAATATTAGTATTAATATTTACAAAAGTGATAAATATAAGAATTTAGAAGTAATATAAAAGAATTAAATGCATAGGTTTTGGACACAGATTCATTGCTAATATTTTGAGACGAAATCATTTATCACACATCTTCATAGAAAATCAACCAGTCAACAAAACCAATTAATCAATATTCTTAAAGCAATTTTGAGTTATGTTAAAAGTGTTTGTTTTCCATTGATTGTAAGGATGTTATTAAACTGGATAAAAACTTAACAAGCGACGTACGTAATATTGAAAAAAAATATATCACAAGCTATTAGTAAACACTGATTTAGTGTGACCCTACCCGACCCAGTCCAGTCGATTAACAAGTTATAATTAACAATTTGAACAACCCTTTTATCGATACTTTTAACCATTTATGCTAAACATTAAGTACTAAAAAAATTTATACAATACGTGTGTTAGGAGTATGCCCTCGAATGCCACTCAGATGTTGTTGAGTGAGGGAATTGTACTTGTAATTATGTAAATCATTATCATAAGGCAAATGAATGTTTCTTTATTTGCTGGTAGTTACTGGCATTCCTAACTCGTAAATATATATATAGAAACTAGTCCGTGTATTTGAGAGCAAAACGTTCAACTCCTTATTGGATAAGGGGGTCGGCACTGGAAAGGTTATAGCTCAAATACTTAATCGTTCGCAAGTCGATGAAACTTGACTGGGGGTTAAGCTTATGTGAAGACTTGTATTGTAATACCCGGTTGTAATTAAGTAATTATCCTTCAGTAATTATCATTCAGTAATTGTCACTCAGTAATTTTCACTCATTATTAATCATTCATCATTCATATTCATTCATTGTATTCACCGTTCAGAGTAATTTACGTCGTGTATCAGTTATTATTCATCTTTCAACTCGGTTGGAGAGTCGGGCCGAGCATATCATCATTGTCATCTTTGTAGCGGGCTGTGTGTGAGGAGTAGCGCACGCTACGTACTCTCCTTAGTGCGCGCTAAATTAAGTACGGGTAACACACGCTACCTCTCAGCATTAGCGCACGCTATGGTGGTTCAGGCTGACAGTCAAGAAGGCACTGCACTGCAGTCGAGTTGTAGTAGCGCACACTACGAATGGTAAGTAGCGCGCGCTAGTAGTTTGGGGTAGCGCACGCTATGCAATCGGTGTAGCGCGCGCTAAGGTCAATCAGGCAGAGTCCAGTGGGTACTGGACTGAATTGGAATAATTCACAGCGCACGCTATGAGTAGATATTAGCGTACGCTAATGGTGTAGTAGCGCACGCTGAGTTTTGGGTGTAGCGCACGCTATCGCGAGCATGTCAGAGGATAGAAGGTTCCAGACTTCAGTTACTGGGCATCATATATTCAGTTAGCGCACGCTAACATTTTGGGTTAACGCACGCTATCGGTAAGGCGTTAGCGCACGCTACCAAGTTCGTAGTGTACGCTAACGAGGCAGTCAGAGCTCACTGGTGTAATATCCGCGAATTCGATTCCGGTAATTTTTCTTTGTTGGCGAAAGTCTGTTTTGACGACTTGCTTGGGACCATTTCGTCATCCTGAGAATGATTAATTCTACACTTTTTGTCATCCGAGTTCGTTTCGGTATCGTTCTGTTGAATTCCGTGTTCTTTAGCGACTTTTCCACGTATGAGTTCGACTTTATTAAATCACCATTAATTTTCGCAAACTCCAAAAATTCTGAATCTTTGCAATATTATAGAGCATCAAGTTAGCTTTCCAATGGTTCAAACAGTGAGTCAATCGGAGTCCAGACGAGGGAGTTATGGTCAAAATAGCTAAGTCACTCTCATTTTCCAGATTCGGCCAAAACCATTTGTACCCTGTGCCGCGGCACACTTCGGATGAGCCGCGGCACACTGCCGAGCCCTGGGAGCAATTTTGGGCCTGTGCCGCGGCACACTTCGACTGAGCCGCGGCACACATGACAATCAACCCTATACCTGCGTTTTCTAGAGCGGATCACCTCATTTTTTCCCCATTTCTTCACTTGGGCACGAGGGAGAAGGCTTGAGAGAGAGAGAAGTTCCTTCACCTGTCACTTGAGTGTGTGATTTCTCTTCATCTCTTTTCGATTGTGAAGCTCGGATCATCGATCTATCGCGTACTCTTCGAATCATAGTACTTGGATCTTCAAGAGGTAATTTCTTCAACATCTTGGATTTCGATTTTGTATTGGGTAATGATGTTTTGGATGTTAAAATCATGGTGTATGAAGTGATATACGCATGATTATGGACACGTTTGAGTATTCATCGGATTATTGAAAGATTATTCAAGAACACTTTGAATATTGTGTTGGATTTTGGGGGTTTTCGTAGATTCGTCCAATTTATCCGATTTGAAGCTTGAGAACCTTGAGATTATGATATATCTATGCCGTATGCGTGTTTCTCTTACGATTTTACGGGTTGGATTGTGCCGTTTTCGAACTTGTGGGAGTTTGGGTGATTTCCCAACCTTTAGTTGTTCACCCGTGTATTCTCTTGAATCGTAGACGAGTTTCGAGAGTCTCTTCGTGTAATTTGAGTATGGATAATTAATTATCATTTCCTTGCGAATCGTTTAGGTGCCGGAAGCGCGTTCTTGGACCTACCGAACTCATACCTTTCCTCCATTCAATTTCTCGATGTCTCAAAGGCAAGTATACATTTATGATTGTACGTTCTCGACTTTGAAAGTAAGAGGTATTGATGGTATGATATGAACAAACCGTTTTTACGGCATTCATAGATATATTGATGGCATATTATGAACGAACCATTTTTATGGCATTCATATATGTATTGTTGGCATGTAATGAACGAACCATTTTGACGGCATTCCTACATGTAACGGCGTATGATATGAATGAACCGTTTCTACGGCATTCACATACGTCATGAGATTTTAGTTATTCTGGAATACTAGTCTTGAATTGATGAATTGACGGTTACATTTACTTTATTGTCGAGGAGTATTGTATTTCATACTTGATATACTTGCACTAGCTATTCGACGGCTAACCCCTTTATGGGGGAAATACGTTTCATGTATTTCAGGTTCCAGGAGAACGGACAGGCGGGTATCGGGTCGGCATGAAAATGATGGGCAAGTGTGATACTGTGTCTTGTCTCTGGTTATCTTTTTGGATTCCTCCATTCAGTGTTGTTGTACTGGAATGGATTTTAAATACTCGAGTATTGTATTTCAGTTTCCTTGATGTTCCGGCCTGTGTTGCCGAGGTATTGATTTGTGCAGTGATGTATATGGTTTCATTGTTTATGGTTTTGAATATCATTTGTATCGTCTTTCTTTCCATTGTATGTAGACCTTCTCGGTCAAGTTTTATAGTTCTGCGTCTGTTTAGCCTTGTGGGTCCCATGGTGGGGCTCACGGCGCTGTAATATACCCTGAATAACTTGGGGGTGTTACAGAATATGGTATCAGAGAGCTTAGGTTTATGGATACCTAGCCTGTCGGTCTTTTGGGTCGATTGAGTCGGCATTTGCCCACAGTATCACTAATCTGCCATCATCACAGTGCGACCGGTACTTGTAAGCCCTCTCACTCTTCTTGCATTTTTCTTAATCGTTTGGTTTATAGCTTGGTATTCTTGGGAATTGGTCACTTCGAGAATTTGCGATTTGGATTATATTTACGCACGTGTGTGCCTTTCAGAATGTTGGCTGAAAGTAGGAATAATCGTGGCCGTGGTCACGGACGTGAACTCTTCCTTGAGATTTTGTTAAATTGCTAATTACGATATTGGTGTGTATCGGTATTATGTTGAGACTTTGTTTAGGAGTCGCATGCTAGTATCACGGGAGATCTTCGACTTCACAGACTTGTAAGTATGTTGTTCGGATTATTCGATAATTCTTGGTGAATTTGAATTCCCGTTAAAATGTTGTTTGTGCGAGTGATTGCAAGTTTCGAGGACGAAACTTATTTTTAAGGGGGGTAGAGTGTAATACCCCGATTTTTTTTTCGGATATTTTTTTTTTTCGTTTATATGTTGGATGTCGTTGATGGATAATTGTGTTTGAGGATGATGTGAACGTATGACAATGTTGTTGAATGCGTATATGTATTCATTGTGCCGTATGATCGTTCGGTATGTCGAGATGTTGGTCGAGAATAGCGGAAAATGGCTAAGTACAGCTACGTTAGCGCACGCTACAGGGTATGCCTAGCGCTACCGAAATATATACTTAACGTACGCTACGGTGCATACTCAGCACACGCTAAGAGGTTCGGTTTCGTACGCTAAGGAGGACCCCTAACGTACGTAACGACTTGCTGGGTTAGTTCCGGAAGGTGGCCGACAGGTAGGCCCAGACTGTTTATTATCGGCGATTAGCGCACGCTAATGTATGTTAGTAACGCACGCTAATTTCAGATCGTCAACAGGGAATCTTGGCCTTATTGGTTGCTTTCGGCGTGTAGGACCCGGGCATCTTCTGGGAAGGTACAGGTTGTCGGGTCAATGACGATTAGCGCGCGCTAAGGTTGAGGAATAGCGCACGCTACTGAGCATTTCACTGTAGTAAGTCAACGCCTATTTGCGTACGTTAATGCATGGGCATTACGTACGTTAGATGAATTTCGAAGCAATGTAGTAGCTTCTGGACTGCCCGATAGCGCACGCTATCAAGGAAGGATAGCGCACGCTAGTCCTGTAGCGCACGCTAAATATAAGGTCTAGCGCGCGTTAGTGATGTGTTTTATAGAGAGGATAGACGAGTGCTGAGAGGCATTTTGTCCATTCTCCTTCCGTCAGTCAATAGAGAGAACCTTGGGAAGTGCTTGAAGTTCCTAAACATTGAGAGATGATTCTCTTAAACAAGATTAAGATGGAGAGCTCGGATTTAAGTATTGTTCTTGAAGTTTTTGATGATTCTTGGAATGAAGTTCAATTATTCTCTTCGTGGTTCGTCCATACAAGGTAATCCTTGTATCCCTTTGATAGTGGTTCGTTTTAAAGGATTACTACTTGGGAGGGAGCATGTTGGGAATCGTGTATTTTGATGTTCGTTTTTATTTCAATGTAAATGCATATATTGGACTGTACTTTTATCCGCTACGTGAGTATTTTGAGATGGCTTTTGGTATTTTGCCAACTGAATTTTATTTTGTAAAACTGATTCCCTAAACTGAGTTTTTGGCATTTTGGCCTTGATCGTTTTTGACGGCATTTTTATGACGGTATTTGGAAAATATTTTTTTTTATATTTGAAAAATATTACCGTCATCGGTCTTTTTGGCATTTTTGAAATGACGTGGAAAATTGTGCTTAGCCTGGTGAATCCTTGTGAGGAGGGTTTACGGCGTGTAATATTCCCAGGAGGATCTGGGGGTGTTACAATTATGGTATCACATGATAATGTTATACAAGATTTATTGGAATTGTAATAAGAGATTTCAGATGCTGATATGATTAATGAGATCTTCTTCATATGATGATAATGGTGTTGTTGCGATTCTTGAGGTTGTAGGAATGGCATGATGAAGAAAATGGTAACATGGAGATATATACCTCGGATATGTAGTTCTGAACGTGATTTCGGATATTTCATGTTCTTGAAGAACTCTTGAATTATACGAGGTGATGAAAATTTTTAAGAAGTGTTGATGTTTTGAAAATGAATATGGAATATTCATATCTAGAGCTAAACTATGTGTTTGAAATAATATTCGTATAGGAATACGAATGTGATTACGAGTTTGATTAAATTATTATTCATCTCTGAATTTGGAAGCCCATACGTATGGAGCAAATATTCAAGTCGAATGATTGGATTGTTTGATAACCTTAGAATATGATTATCTATAATGTTGAACTAATTGGATGGTTCGAATTAACGATGATCATCGGAGAATTTTAACTACGGATTTACGAGAAGGGAACCTTGTCAATTCGTATTTAAGAATTGAGTTTGGAACCGATAATATTTAGACCCTTATTATTGGTCCGAATTGGTTGCTGATATGATCATCAGATTTCGGCTCGTATTGTGGACATGGATTCGTGAGGGTCTGAGTTGGACAGTTCGGACTGTGTTTAATCGAGATATTGTGGAACTGATGAGTTTGTGGCCTAGTTGTATTGATATTGATCGTCATCGAACCTGTTGATTATTAAGCCTTCGTTTTACAATAAGATATGATGTTTGATCGTGGATTATGATTGTTGAGTTGCGGTTGAGGTTGAAGAGTTCGTAGATTAGCTTGGTCGGGACTGAGGAACCCGTAGACGAAAGCAACTGAATTGGTAACAGTTCGTGGCATTGATGTCGAGACAAGTTTTATACTTGTACGGGTCAACGAGATTAATGTTATCATGTAGGTGTACGAATGCGTGTATCATATCGAGACTTGGCCTCTTTATGATTATGTTGATATTCGGGAATTGTTTGATGCAATACCCTTCGGCAATTATGCTAAATATTATTGTTATTCGTTAACGGCCGGTTTAAGGCATTGAGATTCTTTTTGACATTGATGTTGGCGATAGCCGGTTCGCGGTATCGATGTATCGATTATTATTGTTCACGATTAATGTCGTTCTGAGGCATCGTTGAATCTTTATTATCGAATTGGAACTGTTGCTATGATGTTGCGTTAGCCGATTGAAGGCGTTTGATATATCCTTTTATCATCTCCGTTTCGGTGGTCGGTTTAAGGCGCCGGGACATCTATTCTATCGTATAATTGTTATCGATTGACCGTCCTGAAGGTAATCGAGGTATTGGAATGGGACTGTAGAGGATAGTTCCCATCCGTTGAATTATTATTGCCGTGTTGGCCGACTCAAGGCAGCACACTTTTATTCTTGTGAACTCGGTAATTTTGTGATCGTTGAGGGTTGAGGATTTCCCGAATTGTTGTGTTGTGATTATTGCTCGTGTTAATCGATTCTTAAGGATTTTGATCCCAGGATGGTTATGTTGGATATTGTTGGTCGTGTCGATCTTTCATTATTCGTGCGTCATCGTTCACTTGGTGAGTCGCGTGATTCGTATTGGATATGTTATCCTTTGAGTTTCGCAGTCATGTTGTATCGTGGCATATCTGGAATCATATCTGTGTGCCGATTGGTTATGTGTAGGATTTTTAGCCGGGCACCCGATGGTCATGCGTGGATGTTTCCGCATTGGACCGTGCACACGAGACGTAGTTCGTGAGGCTAATTAGGTACATTGTCACACGTATATTCTGGATTCCGTATACGGGGTGGACATGTGCACGGACACATTTCCGGATCGGGCGTACTGTGATGTTCCCTCTTGAGCCTTATTGTTTGGTCGTTCGTAGTCCATGTTGTATTGGATATGTCCGACGATTTGCGACTGGTTGTTCATACGCCGAGGGGTATGTCCAACAGTCAGGTTTGCTTCTTTGAGATCTGTATTGTGATGATTTGACTTTGGGGCATTCGGATTCGTGCCATCGTGATATACAGCTTCGGTTGAGGGGCTTTCAAGCCATTGCGATGTATTGGTATTTCTGTTGGAGCCTTCAGAAACTGTGATTCGTATTTACTTCAGCGTTGGCTTGGATTACCTTCGGGTAATGTATTGGTGTGTTACTTGTAACGTTTTTCACCGTTGGGCGTAAGTTACGCGTTTCTTGTGTATCTCGTTGAGTTTTCCTGGCGGGATTTGCTTCTCCCTAGTTGTTTTAAGTTTCGGGACGAAACTTCTTTTAAGGAGGGTAGAATGTAATATCCGCGAATTCGATTCCGGTAATTTTTCTTTGTTGGCGAAAGTCTGTTTTGACGACTTGCTTGGGACCATTTCGTCATCCTGAGAATGATTAATTCTACACTTTTTGTCATCCGAGTTCGTTTCGGTATCGTTCTGTTGAATTCCGTGTTCTTTAGCGACTTTTCCACGTATGAGTTCGACTTATTAAATCACCATTAATTTTGGCAAACTCCAAAAATTCTGAATCTTTGTAATATTATAGAGCATCAAGTTAGCTTTCCAATGGTTCAAACGGTGAGTCAATCGGAGTCCAGACGAGGGAGTTATGGTCGAAATAGCTAAGTCACTCTCATTTTCCAGTTCGCCAAAACTGTCAGACTCGTGCCGCGGCACACTTCAGATGAGCCGCGGCACACTGCCGAGCCCTGGGAGCAATTTTGGGCCTGTGCCGCGGCACACTTCGACTGAGCCGCGGCACACATTATAGTCAACCCTATACCTGCGTTTTCTTGAGCGGATCACCTCATTTTTTCCCCATTTCTTCACTTGGGCACGAGGGAGAAGGCTTGAGAGAGAGAAGTTCCTTCACCTATCACTTGAGTGTGTGATTTCTCTTCATCTCTTTTCGATTGTGAAGCTCGGATCATCGATCTATCGCGTACTCTTCGAATCATAGTACTTGGATCTTCAAGAGGTAATTTCTTCAACATCTTGGATTTCGATTTTGTATTGGGTAATGATGTTTTGGATGTTAAAATCATGGTGTATGAAGTGATATACGCATGATTATGGACACGTTTGAGTATTCATCGGATTATTGAAAGATTATTCAAGAACACTTTGAATATTGTGTTGGATTTTGGGGGTTTTCGTAGATTCGTCCAATTTATCCGATTTGAAGCTTGAGAACCTTGAGATTATGATATATCTATGCCGTATACGTGTTTCTCTTACGATTTTACGGGTTGGATTGTGCCGTTTTCGAACTTGTGGGAGTTTGGGTGATTTCCCAACCTTTAGTTGTTCACCCGTGTATTCTCTTGAATCGTAGACGAGTTTCGAGAGTCTCTTCGTGTAATTTGAGTATGGATAATTAATTATCATTTCCTTGCGAATCGTTTAGGTGCCGGAAGCGCGTTCTTGGACCTACCGAACTCATACCTTTCCTCCATTCAATTTCTCGATGTCTCAAAGGCAAGTATACATTTATGATTGTACGTTCTCGACTTTGAAAGTAAGAGGTATTGATAGTATGATATGAACGAACTGTTTTTACGGCATTCATAGATATATTGATGGCATATTATGAACGAACCGTTTTTCCGGCATTCATATATGTATTGTTGGCATGTAATGAACGAACCGTTTTGATGGCATTCCTACATGTAACGGCGTATGATATGAACGAACCGTTTCTACGGCATTCACATACGTCATGAGATTTTAGTTATTCCGGAATACTAGTCTTGAATTGATGAATTGACGGTTACATTTACTTTATTGTCGAGGAGTATTGTATTTCATACTTGATATACTTGCACTAGCTATTCGACGGCTAACCCCTTTATGGGGGAAATACGTTTCATGTATTTCAGGTTCCAGGAGAACGGACAGGCGGGTATCGGGTCGGCATGAAGATGATGGGCAAGTGTGATACTGTGTCTTGTCTCTGGTTATCTTTTTGGATTCCTCCATTCAGTGTTGTTGTACTGGAATGGATTTTAAATACTCGAGTATTGTATTTCAGTTTCCTTGATGTTCCGGCCTGTGTTGCCGAGGTATTGATTTGTGCAGTGATGTATATGGTTTCATTGTTTATGGTTTTGAATACAATTTGTATCGTCTTTCTTTCCATTGTATGTAGACCTTCTCGGTCAAGTTTTATAGTTCTGCGTCTGTTTAGCCTTGTGGGTCCCATGGTGGGGCTCACGGCGCTGTAATATACCCTGAATAACTTGGGGGTGTTACAACTGGACTGTCCGGTTAACTCGCAAGCGCACACTAAATATCAGGGCTTAGCGTGCGCTAAACTCGAACAATATAAATAGGACAGTCCAGTCCAGATTCGTCATTTTTTCATTTCACTTCATTCCTTCGACGGTTTTGGGCAATTTCGGATGTTTTGAAGAGATCTGTTCGAGATGCATCCACCTATCAACATCTTTAAGCTTATAATCCAGATTAATCATCATTTCATCCTCTCCAATACATCAAATCAAGGTAAACATTTCTTGGATTTAGAATTTCGGATTTTGAATGTTTTCCTTTCGATATCTTCGTGAAAGCTTGGTTTTAAGTTGGAATATATTAGATATGGATTATCTACCTTGGATAAATGTATTCCTACGGATTTATGGGTGTATATTTCTGATTTGATGAATAATTGGTGAATTTTTCAAGAACCCTTAAGGGTTGACTTTGATTATTTTGGGGATTTCCGATTATAGTCGTCGTAACCTTGAGTTGTGGATTCCTATTGAATTATTGATATCATTGAAGGTATTTTGTTGGATGGAATTACTCATTTTAGAGTTTGGTTCCGATATAGTTGGAGTTGATTATAATCAAAGGATGAATGTTTGCTAAGTGTTTGTCATAATGCTCCAATGAGTTTGGATATTGTTGTATCGACTTTTGAAGTGAGTTGTGATCATGTTTGAATCGTTTATTAAGCGTATTATTGTAATTGTGCTATTAAAGGTTGTTCGAGCGACCGACATCTCTTTTAGGACGTTTGTTCGAGGAAGGACATTCTTCACCGGTGTTGTGTAAGTTAATTCTTACTCGGTTAAAGGAATATTCATTCCTTATGTTGTTGTTCATCCATACATGTAATTCACTCATAATATATCATTCATGTCGAGACTTGTAATTATCAATTAATCATTCAATTCACGAGGAACGACGGTTCCAATCATTTCAACGAGCTACCATTCATTTCATTGTTATTTCATCTCGGTGGGTCATTCTTAACCCTTGTCGGATTATTATTCATTAATGTTCATTGGTCACTTTTGTCCTTGTGGCCTTCTGGGTTCATATTGTGTGGCCGGGTGGGGATGTGTGGAATTTTTAATCGGGCACTTGATAGTCATGTGATCGGGTTCACCGACACAATGGATTGTGCACACGGTAACGTACCTCCGTGAGACTAATTAGGCACAAGGGTGGGTATGTCCGGACACTCGTCTTGTTCACTTGCACATACCATTACAGGCGAACTATGATGCCCCTCTTCAGCTGGATTTCATAACTAAGATATGTGATTGTTGTATATTGTTCAACTCTTGAGGATTGTTGTTACAGAATCGATTTCCGTTGGGGATGTTGTTTTCAGGTCATGGCAAGGCTAAAGCACGGGAAGAGAACGTTGACGGCGAGGAGTTCCAGTGATACTAGTAGGGGGCCCCAGTCCTTTTCAGTCATTCATGTTCCTTCACTTTTATTTCCGCTGCAGATTTCTGTTTGGATATTCATTTTCATTTAGTGTTGTACTACCTCTGTTCTTTTATAAATGCAACATCTGGACTTTCACGCTTGCCAATACACAATTTTAACTATTAATATCTTCAATTCTTTATCTTTAGAAATTATAAGAAGTTGATATTTTGAAAATATATTTCAAGATGAATCTAACAAGATCTCACATGACTATATTTTTTTATATGTATAAATCACAAAAGATGGTCAAATGAGAGTATGTGAACAGTGTAATAGTCAACACATTGCAATAATAAGAGAACGGAGGAAGTATATTTTATCTTCATATAAAATATACATGTATTCCGTATTTTTCCTGGTGTGTTGTACTTGAAACTCCTCATCGGAGTAATTAATGATATAATGTGGTTCGGTACTACAATTATATTATTTAAGTCGTTAAATTTCATTCGCCTGGTGGGTCCCAGTTGGGGGTCAACAGCACTGTAATATCCGCCTAATTTGGGGTGTTACAGAGTTGGTATCGGAGAGTGGTTTTGAATACTACCTTCCGAGTCATGTCTCATTTGAAATCATCGTTCATCATACTAGTATCATTGGACTTTCGCGTCACGTGTGACCTGTGCATGTCGATCATGTTAACTCATTAATCACTCGGTTCATTTCATTGCTCAGTTGTTGATCTTAAGGATCGTATCATTAATCTTGTCAACTTGTTCAAGATAATCATTTCAAGAATTTCATCAGATAATCATGTCACCTCAGTTGATCATTCATGTAATCATTGTATTAGAGCGCGTACGTTCATTATTATCATTTCATGACGTAATCATAATGCAGTATTCATGTGAGATCTATAACTATCATGTGACTTTCCTACTTCAGTATGGAGAGAGCTGGCAGAGGACGCGGGAGAAGAGGCCGCGGTGCGGGCCGAAACTCGAGAGCTCGTGTGAATACACGTGCGAATGCGAGGAATAATGCAAATTCATCGAGCAGCGACGCTGCCACTCATTCACCCAGAAATGATCATTCACTGTCAGGGAGTAGCACCCGGGACACAGCTCACTCAGAAGGTGTTCGGGTTGACCCACTCGCGTTTATGTAGGGAATGATGGCCCAGATGACTCAGATGGCACGCCTCATGGAGACGATGCAGAACTCAACCGCCCAGAATCAGCAGCCTCCTCCGCCGCCACCTCAGGGGCAAGAGAGGAGTGTAAGCAGTATTATTGGCGACATCTCTCCCCAAAGACCACCTACTTTTGAGGGCTCGTCTGAGCCGGTGGATATAGTTCACTGGCTCGAGCATTTCGAGAAGTTGTTTGCTATGGTGGATTGTCCCGAAGGGCACAAAGTTTCAGTCGCGGCTTACTATCTGGGTAAGAGCGCTCACTCTTGGTGGTTATCGTTGAAGCCCACCGACGGATCTTGTACTTGGGATCAATTCAAGACTCTCATGATGGAGAGGTATTATCCGGCCCCACTCAGAGAGGCCAAGTTATCAGAATTACTTACTCCCGACCTCTTAGCGGACGATGATGTTCTCACCATCGCCGAGAAATTTCAGGAACTTCTTCCTTTCGCCTCATCTATTATTCACTCCGAGGTGGACAAGATCAAGTATTTCAGCAAGAGGTTGAAACCTCATATGCGGATGCAGTTGATTAATCACAATTGCACCACTCTGGCCGAATTCATCGAGAAAGCTCTTACTTATGAGCTTACTGCTAAGGAGATTGCTAAGCAACAACCTTCATCTGCTAGCTAGAAGTCTAAGAATCATAATCGGTCTGAAGGCAGTCAGGCAACTTTCAAGAAGCCTCGTGCGGGCCCTACTTTTTTTGAGCGACCTCCTATGGCGCCTAGACCCGCGGAATCTCAGTCCCGAGCGGCCAGTTCGGCCATCACCTGTTTCAACTGTGAAGAACAGGGTCATTTCAGCACCAAGTGTCTGAGGCAGACTATCACGTGCCATAACTGTGGGATTGCTGGGCATAAAGCCCGTTTTTGCCGAAGAGACTCTAAACCTACTCCAGCGGTATCTGAGGCCACGAGATAGTCAGCGGTTCAGAATCAGGCCACTCAGTCCGTGTCGTTCAAGTAGACGGGAGCAAATAAAGGTGGAGCCAAAAGCTATCAGACGGGAGCGTCCGGTTCAGGGGCCGACAAGCCCCGAATTTATGAGATGAAGAAGACCGACGATCCGGAGGCCCGGATGATCTCAGGTACACTCGAAATTCTATCTCAGCCTGTGTGTACCCTTTTTGATATTAGTGCATCGCATTCATTCATTTTCGAGTCATGCTTGAGTAGACTTCACCTGGATAGTGCTACTAGTTGTGAACCTTTTATCATTGGTCTACCTGACGGTAGAAGAATTATCGGGGATCGTGAGATTGAGAATTGTCCGATTCAGCTTAATGGCCATGTTTGGTTGGCAAACCTGATCGTAGTGGATCTACCGAGAGACGATGTTATCTTGGGTATTGATTGGATGGATCGTCACGATGCCATCATTAATGTCCGCAAGCGTATGATCACTATCATTTCAGACGATGGAGTCGAATGTGTGTTCCAGGGAGGTAATCCCAGATGTTCCGGTAAAGTCATTAATTTGATGAAAGCAGTGAAATTACTCAGTCAGGGGTGTGTTGGTTGTTGGTGCTATATGACCAAGACCGAGAAATCATCAATAATGTTGGAGGATATTCCGGTAGTGAGAGAATATGCTGATGTATTTCCAGACGAGTTACCTGGTTTGCCTCCACATAGAGATGTGGAATTCACAATAGAGTTGGAGCCGGGTACATCCCCAATATCGAAGGCACCGTATCGGATGCCGACCGAAATGCAAGAACTGGAGAATCAATTGGAGGAGTTGACCGAGAAAGGTTATATCCGACCGAGTGCGTCCTCGTGGGAGCACCTGTGTTATTTGTCAAGAAGAAGGATGGTTCGTTTCGCTTGTGTATTGATTACCGGGAATTGAACAGGGTGACGATCAAGAATAAATATCCCCTCCCCTGCATCGATGATCTTTTGGATCAATTTCAGGGAGCTTCAGTAGTTTCCAAGATCGATTTAAGATATGGATATCATCAGTTGCGAATTCGAGAGTAGGATATTGCTAGAACGACATTTCGAACACGCTATGGTCATTATGAGTTTATGGTAATGCCGTTTGGGTTAACTAATGCACCTGCGGTGTTCATGGAGTTAATGAATCGGGTTTTCATCAACTATTTTGATCAGTTCGTGGTTGTCTTCATTGATGACATTTTGATTTATTCTCGTGACCGAGAGGAACACGAATTTCACCTTCATCAGGTTCTCGAAGTGTTGAGACAAGAGCAACTTTGTGGGAAGTTTTCCAAATGTGAGTTTTGGATGTACGAAGTGACGTTTCTCGGACATGTGATCTCATCAGACGGAGTACGCGTCTACCCTCAGAAGACGGAGGCTATCTGAGATTGGCAACCTCCGAAGAATGTTAAGGAAATCCGAAGCTTTCTCAGATTAGCTGGTTATTATCGGCAATTTGTGGAAGGATTTTCTAAAATCGCTCAACCCATGATGAACCTTTTGCGGAAGGATAAGAAATATGAGTGGTCCGATGCGTGTCAACGGAGTTTTGAGGAACTCAAGAGTCGATTAATTTCAGCACCTGTCCTTTCCTTGCCACAAAGGACGGGAGGATTTGTGGTTTATAGTGACGCGTCCGGACACGGTCTTGGATGTGTATTAATGCAGAACGGGAAAGTTATTACCTATGCTTCACGTCAGCTGAGACCTTACGAGGTCAACTATCCGACCCACCACCTAGAGTTAGCGGCCGTGGTATCCGCGTTGAAGATTTGGCGTCATTATCTTTATGGCGTCACTTGTCAGATTTTCACCGACCATAAGAGTTTGAAATATATATTTACTCAGAAGGAGTTAAATATGCGGCAGAGGCGGTGGTTGGAACTAATCAAAGATTATGATATTGAGATACTATACCACCCGGGCAATGCGAACGTTGTCGCCGAATCCTTGAATCATAAGTCCGTTCAGGAGCAAATGCTTGCTCGTTTGACTGTTCAGAAGGAACTTCAACAGGAATTCCTGAGATCCGATGTCGAGGTTTGGTTACAACGAGTACAAGGTTAACTTTGTACGTTAGAGATTTCATCGCCACTTGAGGAGACGATCAGAGTGAATCAGGGTTCGGACCCATCTTTGTTGCGCATTCGAGATGATGTGACTCAGGGGAAAGCCCCTGGATTTGTGGTCCACGAGGATGGACTTTTGCGATTTAAGAACCGGTTATGCGTTCCGACGAATGACGAGTTGAAAAACTCGATTTTGAGAGAAGCTCATGCTACCCCTTATTTCATTCATCCGGGGTCTAGCAAGATGTACAAGGACTTGAAATAGAATTACTGGTGGAGTAATATGAAGCGAGAAGTCGCAGAATTTGTTTCAAGATGTTTAACCTGTCAGCAAGTCAAGATAGAACATCAGCGACCGGCGGGTATGCTGAAACCACTCCCTATCCCAGAGTGGAAGTGGAAAGATATTTCTATGGACTTCATCACGAGTTTGCCGACTAGTCGTCGTGGCATGAATACAATTTGGGTAATTATGGACCGTTTAACTAAGTCAGCTCATTTCCTTGAGATTAATGATACGTGGGGTCACGAGAGACTTGCCCAGTTGTTCATCAAAGAGATAGTGAGACTACATGGTACTCCTAAGAGTATCGTTTCTGATCGTGACGGGCGATTCGTGTCGCATTTTTGGAAATCAGTTCATCGTGCAATGGGAACTCAGCTTAATCTCAGCATAGCTTTTCATCCTCAGTCCGACAAACAATCAGAGAGGACTATTAAGACGTTGGAGGACATGTTGAGGGCATGTATTCTCGATTGGAAGGACGATTACCCTTGATCGAGTTCACGTATAATAATAGTTGGCATGCTTAGATTAAGATGGCACCTTACGAGGCCTTGTGCGGTCCTCGTTGTCGATCTCCTTTGTGTTGGGATTGTTGGGATTCGGTGCCTAAAACGAAGGCCCAACGGAAGCGGTAAAATGAAAATTAATTCGATCCGAATCCCTACGAGGATCGATCGAGCTACGTATATACGAATATATAAACGAAAAACAAGAGTTATAAGAAACTCATCCTTGAAGTCCGTTGATTAAATGGTAACCTTCTCTTGAGCTATTCCCCAAGCTTTGATTGATCTCTACGAATCCAATCCGCTCCAAGCTCTTGAACGATCCAACGCCGAAATCACCGCGTCTCTACTTGGCACGCGCCGGAAAAACGACCGCAATGACAACACTCGATTAACCTCTAAGGTTACGGCTAGAATCAAGTGATGAAGCCTTTTATTATTGCACTCTAAGTGTATAATATTTATCTCTCAATGTATCTTGAATTTTCTCCAAGAAACTCAAGAACAAGGATGAAGAACAAGATGAAGACAATTTGAGAAAACTTTTTCTATCTCTCTCTTACTGATACTCACGTTGGAATTGGTGGATAAGAAGTGAGAGATGTCTTTCCTTTATTCTACTTACAAATCCCACACAATCCCCTTTTATCCATATAATAAGAGATATCATATCTCTTAGGTGATTAGTCTTCACTCACCAAAGGAAGACAAAGACTAAAGGTAAGAGATCAAAAGTGGGGCCGGCCACTAGAAGGAATCCGACGAGTTTGGTTCGTTTCAGACTCCCGAGAGTCCAAACAGATAAACTCTGATTCCGTTCCGATGTACTTATATCGATTAATTAATCCAATTAATTAATCATATTAAATACATAATAACATAATTAATTTCTCCAAGAAATAATTATATTAATTAATTAAATTAATCACTCGGTAATTTAATTAATTAATTAGACCGTAAATTAATTTATCCAATAAATCAATTTAGACATCCAATGTCCCAAATTAGATATCCAATATCTAATATTCATAATGAGAGATTAAGCTCGATTCATTCTGTCGTCAATCCTATTGCACGACTCGGTAGGTCTGCCTCGGCCAAGAATGGGAGGAACCAAAGAGTAAGTAGCACCACTAGCCACTGGCTACACTGTGGCTTTTAACCCACGAATGATTGGGATCATTCAAGAACCATTCTGTCGTGAATACCAGTAAACGTATAAACCCTTCTTTCACATGTCCCGATCAAGTTAAGGGTCAAGGTCAGTCAAACCCTATCTGTACTTGATGCTATGTATGCGTTAATGCAAATCGAGATCATCGAGCTCTCGTGTATCTAATACAACTATCTCAAATGCTTTGGCCAAAGACTTATGATCTCATCTGCCAAGAACTGCATAGGACATATAACCCGCTCGCTAACGGGAGAAAGAATTCTATCATGGTATTAGTAGAACCTGCTACTTGTCCGTCAAGATGCACATCGAGGTTGTTGAATCGCAAGTCACGCATCATGTATTTTTAAACTTATGCAGGCCAGATGTTGGACCGAAACCCAACAATCATAATATAGTGACTACTGACTTCCAAATTTATAAGTTCCTAGTCGGAACTAATTTTTTATTACTGATGGATTCCCAAACCCACCTTATATTGTTCAAAGCCTCCTCTCAAATTCAAATGCAAGAGTTAGTAAAGCAGATAAATGTAGAATGTGATCCGAGTGGTGCAAACCTGTGTAACATGCAACGGTAAGATGTACGGGCAATCATTGTTACCACGTCGACGATTCGTCGACAACTAATCGAGAAGTTGACCCAGAAAATTAGTCGATAAACAACTTACTCAATTTTTCGACGACAACGGGTTTAATCCGAATCCAACCCGATACCAACCAACAACCCTGACCCAGCCCAATAATAGAGACCCTATCACATTCTCTAAAGCAGCACCTGTCACGACTCCACATCAAAATCCGTTGTTCAATTTGTTCAGAACTTCAAATCCATCCATTGAACTCATTATCATGTTAGTTTTTGTTCAATTTGAACTTATCTTATTATATTTTCATTTTGTCATATAGTAAATGTATGTACACGAAAAGCTGGTCGTTTAGTCAAGTCGGTTTGTCTATTAGTCTTCCCGAAAGTATTCGCTTGACTTGGCGTCGTGATAACCATGCAGGCAATTTAAGTAGAATAAAACTATTTCCAGACTCAAGGTTTACACCATAATATACATCCCACTCACATGGGTGGGATGAAATGAGACCCACGAGAATGATGATGGGTCTCATCCCCAATGTGAATGTTATACTTTCTCCGTTATTAAAAGATTGTCTACTTTTGACTTTTTGATAGTTGTACCTTTTTAAAGTTTGACCTTAAATATATTTATTTGTGTTATATAATATTTGATGAAAAATAGGTCAATGGATAGTATTTGAAATACATTTTCATTGATATAGTTTTCATCAAATATTATACAATAACTAAAAAGAATATTTAAGGTCAAAATTTAAAAAGTACAACTATCAAAAAGTCAAAAATGAACTCAAGAAACAAAACTTCATTTTTAGTAGGATTGGTTTTGCCATTCAAAAGGGAGTTGCGGCGCAACTTATTGCCCGTTTGCCTGCCATCTTATTGTAATGTGTTATTACATTTTCTATATAAAACTGTTTTCAAAAAAAAAAAAGTTTATAATTTAAAAAAAAAAAAAAAATGAACAGTCTTTTAAGAACCGATGGAGGTATAAACTTGGGTACACAATCAGGTGCACAATGCAGCTTCGAACATTTTTCACATTTCCACAAAGAGGGACGCTAATTGCATTGCACCCGATATCTCTTAGTCGCCTACTTTATAAATACATAATTTATTTTTGATATAAACACTCCCCTCCTCCCCAAAATACCCCACAAAACAAATTAAAATACATCTCATACCAAAATATTTCATTACAAACAATTGACGTAAATCAATTTGGCTAAGATCTGCCTTGAAGAAACCAAGTCATAACATTTTTTAGCAAATCCAAAACAAAACTTGATGAAGCATTAGTTACTAAAAGAGGAATGTGGAAGATAGTGAATTGCAAGTATTTTTTGCGTTTCTTCACGAGATTGATTACTAAAAGGGTGAGAAAGGTATAAGAGAGAAGAAATGTAATTTGGTGTTTTATTTCTGGAAGTATGAACATCAGACACTGAAGATTGAAGATACAGGAAGGAAGGAACTCCTGATGGATGGGTGACTTTAAGACATTTTTCACACTTCCACAAATCTTCTGTTCTTAATTCAATTTGAAAACAAATAAAGGAAATGTCCTTGAGTCAACCGTGCTCAGGGCTCATTTTCACCATTCAGCAAAACTTTAGTTAGTTCTAGTGTTTGAAATTACATTATAACCTGATATTTGTATATACATATCATCTCAAATTACCTATGCTAAGAACACATTTTCTTTTTTTTTTTTTTTTTTTTTTGGGGGCAGGAGGATACATCTAGGGTTAAGTTACAACATTACCTGCTCATCCCTGGTCACCCGGCATTACTGAGCTCGGCAAATGTTAAGAGCACAGATGAGAATAAAGCATGGAGGCATATATGCCAGTCACCGTTCCATAAGTTTCACACATGCCCGCCAAGCTGATTAATAATAAGAAATAATTACAAACTACCCTTGTTGGATTTACCAAAATCCTTTTTGAGGTTGTAGTCCACCTACCCCGAAACACACATGCATAAATCATAAGAAATTTCTTTCAAAAATCCTTTTATAAAAATAACACAGTTACCCCTTGCAATCATGAGTATTCCTTCTCTCGGAGAGTTGAGTGGGCTTAGCCAAATATAACCAAAGCTACGTGCATGTAAAAACTCTTAGTATATAACATCCATATGTTGTTCCAACAACACTTCTTCAAGTATATATATATATATATATATATATATATATATATATATATATTGGTTCAAATGGAACCAATCCTTAGAATAGGAACTTGAGTCCGTGCATATTTAGTATGGATTCACAGCTTACATAGTATATTGTAATGCATATTCATTTTTCCGGATTCATTGTGCACAGCTAATACCAATCATTGTGCATTGGAAGAAAAGTAAATATACATTACAGCATACTATGTGTGCAGGGAATCCGTACTAAATATGCACGGATTCACGTTTCCAGCTAAAGGACTGTGGTTTCCATTTGATCCAATTCCTATATATATAAAACACATTTCAGAATAACTTATTTCCCGTTCTTTACCCACTTTCAGCTTGGTTTGCGAGTCCAGCAAAATGAATTCAAAAGTTAAGCAAACATAAAACTTCAGTTTCCTCCACATTAAATAACATTTCAGATTGCTGTAAGTAGCTCAGTTTAGAGCTACAACTGATTATCCAAAGAACACATTTTGATCTGAAACTTCAGTAAACGGCAAATATACTGACCGTCACGCCTAAACTCCTAAGGTCGGATTTTTCCTGTTCACTGCCTGCCACTCATTGCAATTTTACACGTTTCGTACTGAGATGAACTAGAAATCCCGCTTTCAAACTAGAATAATGTCCAAGAAATCCTATGTCCATAGCCTCCAGTAAAATTATAAAAACAAATGTTCACCATAGCCAAGTAACATGTCCATCTTGCAGAATTTGTAATTTCAGATATTGCCGTAGAATGGTCGAGCAGAATACGAGTATTTAATTCTCACTCCCTAACCTATAAAATCATCAAAGACACACCTGCCTAAAGATTTCGATTTCTTGGAAAACCTAATTTACAAGTTTATATCAAATAACAAAAGGAATAAAAATAAGAAACATATTACTGATTCTCTGGATCTCCCTTGAAACCCACCTGTTGATCAACGTTCCCAAATTTCTGCTTGAAGGAATCTTGCCTCTGCATCCACATCATATGACCCTATAATTTTTAACACAACAAATAAGAGTGAAATTTATAAAATGAAAAACTATTTTCAGTTTCCTTGTTTTGTATGTTATTTGATAGAAAAACCTGGAGAGCAACGGCCCAGGTAACGAGGATGGAGGCGAACAAAATAAGTAAATTTGATAAAAATATTTACTCGTTTACTAATTAAACAACAAATGGTTTGTACTATTTTTATTATAATAATACCATACATCAAAAAATTAATACCAAGTGGATAAAAAAGTTAGTTTATTTTTTTATTTAGTAATTTATTAATTTTTATTAATAGTTAGTTCAACAAGCACCGAACACTCGTAGATTTCAACGCCCTTACCATCAAACTAATTTATAACTCTTTAAATTCGTCCTCAAAGGGATTCGAACCTAGTCTCCACAAAGGGAAGAACCCGGTGGTCAATGAGCTAAAGTCACTTGTTTGTATTTCTATATATGTTTACATGTGTATACACATATTTGTGCACAAATACATCACATAAATTCATTTATTGTGGTCCTTTTCCTCATAATAAATGAATACATAAGATGTGTATAATATCATTTTCCTCACCATCGCCTTCTACCGGCCAACTCCCGTCGCTCCACGATGTTCTTCAAGGTTCAGTAAAGTAATGTGGCTTCCCTGAATTCTAGAGAGATTTCTTCCCTTCCAGTTAGGTATTTTTTTTCTTTGGGAATTAATCAATCTTATCTTGGGACATTGAAGGGATTGAGGTGTTTCCGAGATTCGATTGAGGTTTGTTCTATTGTCTTCATTTATAGGATTTAAATATCGATTAATATTTGTTTTGTTTTCTTTACTTTTAGGGTTTATATAGTATTGTTCAACATGAGACTTGTGCCCAATCTTGAATTCTTGATTGTTTTTCTGATTTTGTGTTGTTTAGTATGCCTCAAATAAAGTAACTGTCTAAGATTATTTGGGTACTTGCTCACAACCAACATCATTGGTACATCCGAGTGATCATTAAGGGGTTCTTCATTGTATATTGATTATCTTGTGTGGTGAATAATTATCGTTGATGATGTTTGTCGTCTAAACCATTTTGTGTTTATGATTTTTCTTTTATTTCTTGATTTATTATTTCTTTTGATGAGCTTGAATTCAAAATTGGATCGAATGGTGTTTGGCTCTTTAGTGTAAGAAAGGTTTTGTCCATAAATGATACATAACAGCTGGAAATAAATACAAAATATTGATATCTACATCAAATCGTTCATCCCTAAATCAGTGGCCTTGATCTACCGGGCGCGGGTCTTCTACTTCAAGTGGGGGACCCGGGTCGAGTCCCTCTGAGGATAATAATTTCCAAGGATTTATGACTCTTTAGTCTATGACTGAAAAAGAGACCCCATCCTCCGGGGTACGCTGGTGGAACAATTAAATATTGAGTGCTTCAAGTGGCAATGTGGTACCATATCTTGGTGGGACTCTGCGGTTGGATCTGAGGGGGTCTAACATGGAGCTACCACTTGGAGGACACTTTGTGCACGATAGTTGAGGATATTCAAGAACCTGGAGCGGGATACACATCTCGCGATTTAACTAGTAGCAGTTCTGAGGGGCCAGGACTGTTGTCCCTATAAACTAATAATAATCTAGAGAGAAAACAACTAGGGTTTCACTATTGAAAGAAAATTGTGATTACAAAGAAAGGTAAATAAGACCATAAATAGGAAAGTTGTCTAGGGTTAACCTAGCTAAAGGGCTAAACAAAAGGCCCAATACTAAAAGAACCCAATAAACATATTATTATGCTAACATCCCCCCTCAAACTCAAAGTACGATTTCAATAAGTACTGAGAGTTTGTCGGTCAATAAGCAAAAACGAGATGCCGACTGAGCCTTCATAAAAATATCAGCAATCCTCAAAGTTGATGGTACATATGGCACCGAGATGGTTCCAAGCTGAAAATGATGGCGAGTGAAATGACAGTCAATCTCAATGTGCTTTGTCCGCTCATGGAAAACAGAACTTTGCGTTTTCCATCGCAATGTTGTTGTCACAATGTAAGGGGTAGGCTGAGAAATAACAACACCCGTATCTGTAAGAAGCCATCATAACCAAATAATCTCACAAGTAGTCACAACCATAACACGATACTCAACCTCTGTGGAAGAGTGAGAGACAACATCCTGTTTCTTACTTTTCCATGAGATTAATGAATCTCCAAGGAAAATACAGAAACCATTGGTGGACTTGCGATCATAAGGATCGCTATCCCAATCAGCATTACTATAGGCACGCAGCTATAGAGAAGACGTGGAGGGGAACAAGAGACTGAAAATGAGTTCCACAAAGATATCTCAAAGTACGAAGAATAGCTCCCCAATGAATAGTAGTAAGAGTGGTAACAAACTGGATAACCACGTGAACTGCATGAGCTATAATGGGGCGAATGGCAGTAAGGTAAACCAGACTACCCACAATAGTACGATACAAGATCGGATCTGATAAAGGAACCCTATCAGTCGTAGGATATCAGGCATTGGTTTCAAGGGTTGTATCAACAGTTATGTTATCAGTGAGCCATGCACGTTCAAACAAATCAGATATGTCTTTCGACTTAGAGAGAAGATAACCCTTTAGAGATTGAGCAACCTCAATACCCAAAAAATAACGCAGCATCCCCAAGTCTTTTATAGCAAACCGATGAGCCAAATCATGCTTTAAGGATTCAATTCCAACATAGTCATCACCAGTAACAATCATGTCATCTACATACAGGGATAAGAGGATCCGACCTGCACCTGTGCATCTAACAAATAATGCCGAATCATGATTACTAGGAACATAACCAAGAGAAGTAGTCACTGTAGATAACTTCTCAAACCCAGCCCGAGGAGCTTGTTTGAGACTGCAAAGAGCTTTCCCAAGTAGACACAGTTGACCTAGTCGGTGGGCAATACCCGGGGGAGGATCATATGTACCTCCTCATGAAGATCACTATTCAAGAACGCATTCTTGACATCCATCTGGAAAATCTTCCATTATCTAATAGATGTAATTTCTATTAGAGTACGAACAATCACCACTTTTGCAACTGGGGTAAAAGTCTCCTCATAGTGTCCATACCGTACTCTTGAGAATATCCTTTCGAAATAAGTCTGGCCTTATACCCTTCAACTAACTCATCAGACTTGGTTTTAATCTTATATACCCAACTACACTAACCGTATGCTTCCAGGGTGGAAGTGGAACAAGATCTCATGTATAAGTCTGATGAATAGCCGTAAGCTCCTCACCCATATCATTTTGCCAAAGGGGATCGGAATGAGTCTCCCTGTATGACTCAGGTTTTGACAAAGTATGTATATTGGCAATAAAAGAAGCAAATGAAGCCTAATAAGATGAATAATCAAACTCTGGGAGTTTGGTAGACTTCCGAAACAATTGGACTTATGAAGTGGTGGAGGATCTATAGTCACAACAAGTGGAGGAGCAGTCTCAGGAGCGGGTGGAACATGAGGAGTGTCTGATGTTATGGGTGTATCAGGAGATGGGCCATCAGTGGTTATCCCATCGGGAGCTATTCCCATGGAATAGAAACTGGATCCCCCCACAACAGATCCTGATCCAGTTGTGGCTATGACGGATGATCAAGTGTTCTGCAAGCTTGAAAAAGTAGGTGAATCAGCTGCCCTTCAGAGCCAACATCCACCTCTCCTAACAGGGCCCCCACCCATGTCAGGAGTCCCTCCCTCAACAGGCTCCCATACCTGTCGAGGATCCAAGCCAAGTCTTAGAACCCTCTAATGTTTGGAGTCCCTGCCCTTTTGGCTGTGATCAATCAGACAGTTCTTGCTGTCCATGTTGAGGTTGCAATCGAGTGCTTCAAAAATTGGAAGAACTATAGGGTTGCCGACTATGACGCCCCATACAATTGGGAAGACTAGAAGGACAAGGTACTTTTCATGTTGGAGGTGACAGACACAAATAATGTCGAGGTCTTAATCAGGTGGGATGGTCCTTTTCGCCACGAGCTTATAGTCAAACACTATGTGTAAAAGGAGAAGGCCAGACTAAGAGAATCAACCTTCTCATAAAGGAACTCAGATATCAAGCCACCACTCTGATACTGATTCTGATGGCGATGATGAGTCCATGTAGATAGGATTGCAGATGAGACATGAGGAGGCTCATAAGGAAAAGTATGTCACGATTCAGGCCACCCACTGACAGGGGACGTCAAGGTAATCATTTGAAAAGCCCAAGTCCCCCACTCAGAAAGACAAAGTTGCCGAAGCTACCAGCCAATAGGAGGAATCAGTCCCTCTTGTAACCGATAATCTTGCCACATCTGCCTAGCATCCGGAGGATACAGTTCCTCCGACTGAAGCAGAAGCAGCCCCCACCATCTGATCGGTCAAAAACTTATACTAAAAATAGGAGTTCTTGAGTCGCTCGCAAATATATACGAGGTAGAAGTAGTTGTGGTAAGTTCTACCAAGGTCTTTTCTCTCGAGGATTGTTCAACAGGGCTTCGTATAATATTTTGTTACAAATTACGGGAAATAAATACTAAAATAGATTATTGGGTTTTTAAATATTAACTTAATTAAAATGCACTATTTTTAATTTAAACTATTTTTAATAAGACTTTTTTAATAAGACTATTTTTAATAAGACTATTTATATTAAGACTATTTATACTATACTATTTATATTAAGACTATTTATACTAGACTATTTATATTAAGACTATTTATACTAGACTATTTATATTAAGACTATTTATACTAGACTATTTATACTAGACTATTTTTAACTAGTGAAAATGAATAGAATTAAAATGAGTTGGGAATTTATAAAATCTAGGGGATTACGGGTGTAATACCCGGTCGAAAGTCATGTCATTTCAAACCTTTCATATTCTTCGGATCGTGATTCGTTGAGCGAACCCTTGTAATCATTGCTTGGAACCACCGTTTTGGGGTTTCCGTACTTCTATTTTCGTGTTATTGTTGCCCGGACATTGAATCGTATTACTTTTATTCTCTTCCCGGGCCATTTTCCATCATTTTAGGACCCGAAGGGGGTGTGAGCCGCGGCACAAGGAGTGTGCGCCGCGGCACACACATTTCCTAAATTTGGCCGAGCGGTATGCAGTGCCGCGGCACACTCCAGCGATGCCGCGGCACACTTGAAGTCATTGCCGGCACACCTATCTTGAGCCGCGGCACCGGTGTTGCTTCCTCGGCCAAAACCGCTCAGATGCCGCGGCACACCTGAGCTGAGCCGCGGCACACTGCCGAAACCTGGGAACAATTTTTAGGCCTGTGCCGCGGCACACCTATGCTGAGCCACGGCACACAATGCGGTCAACTGCGTAATTCGGCTTTTTAAGCGAGATTTCAGCCATTTTCCTCCATTTCTTCTTCCATCGCGAGAGAGAGAGTTGAGGGAGGAGCTCTTTTCATAGCTATCACTTGTGTGTTGAAGATTTACCACTTTCAATCGGTTGGGAAGCCCGGATAGTCGATCTATCGCGTATTCCTTGGATCATAGCGCTTGAATATTCAAGAGGTAATTTCTTCGACATCTTGACTTCTCGATTTTGTGTGGGTTTTGACGTTTTGGATGATAAAATTATGGTGTATGATGTGATATAGGCGTGATTATGGATATGATGGGGTATTCATCGGATTATTGAAATATTATTCAAGAACACTTTGATTTTTGTGTTGGTTTTTGGGGGTTTTCGTAGATTCGTCCGTTTTATCCGATTGAAGCTTGAGAACCTTGAGATTTTGATATATCTATACCGTATGAGTGTTTTCTTCCGATTTTACGGGTTGGATTGTGCCGTTTTCGGACTTGTGGGAGTTTGGGCGATTTTCCAACCTTTAGTTATCCACCCGTATATTTTCTTGAATCGTAGACGAGTTTTGGGAGTCTCTTCGTATAATTGGAGTATGGATAATTAATTGTAATATTCCTTGCGAATCGTTTAGGTGCCGAAAGCGCGTTCTCGGACCTACCGAACTCATACCTTTCCTCCGTTCGATCTCTCGATGTCTCAAAGGCAAGTATACATTTATGATTGTACGTTCTCGACTTTGAAAGTAAGAAATATTGATGGCATATCATGAACGAACCGTTTTTACGGCATTCATAGATATATTGTTGGCATGTAATGAACGAACCGTTTTGACGGCATTCATACATGTATCGGCGTATGAGGTGAACGAACCGTTTTTACGGCATTCACATACGTATCGGCGTATGAGGTGAACGAACCGTTTCTACGGCATTCACATACGTCTTATGAGATTTTAGTTATTCCGGAATACTAGTCTTGAATTGATGAATTGACGGTTACATTTACTTTATTGTCGAGGAGTATTGTGTTTCATATTGATATACTTGCACTAGCTATTCGACGGCTAACCCCTTTACGGGGGAAATACGTTTCATGTATTTCAGGTTCCAGGAGGTCGGACAGGCAGGTATCGGGTCGGCACGAGGATGGTGGGCAAGTGTGATACTGTGTCTTTCTTCCAGTTATGTTGGAGTTCCGGTTCAGTGTTGTTGTACTGGATTGTCTTTTGAATACTCGAGTATTGTTTTCCTTTTTCCTTGATGTTCCGGCCTGTGTTTGCCGAAGTATTGAATTGAATTGTGATGTCCGTGAATACATTGGTTATGTTTCGAATACCTTTGTATCGTTTTTCATTCCTTTGTGTGTAGACCTTATCGGTCAAAATTTATGGTTACGCGTATGTATAGCCTTGTGGGTCCCACGGCGGGGCTTACGGCGCTGTAATATCCCTGAATAACTTGGGGGTGTTACAACGGGTTCATTAAATTAGGTTTTTAATTAAGTATCGGAATTGATTTATACGGATATAAAAGAAAAAACGAATGTTTATCGAGTAATCAACTTTTCACCTCTGTACTTTCGTATTCAAAGATGTCTTAATCACATTTGCTTTTTTAAGATATTGATAACAAGATTAACACTTGATAGATTGAAAAGATGTGTTTCCAATACACTTAACAATCAATCATGGAGATTTCACTAGTAGAAATAGGATATGATCAATCTCTATTTAAACCAATTAGTCCTTTCATTTCTCTAACTTGACTATTTTTAAGATAAACGATCGTTCATCGAGTAATCAACTTTTCACCTCATAACTTTCGTATTCAAAGGTGTCTTAACCACTTTCGCAATTTTAAGATGTTGATAACAAGATTAACATTTGATAGATTGAAAAGATATGTTTCCAATTCACTCAACAATCAATCAAGAAGGTTTCATTAGTAAAAATAGGATATGATCAATCTCTATTTAAACCAATTAGTCCAAAAAATAGTTTAAATCAATCAAATACTCAATATATAACCTAATAGAAATCCCCCTTCCCCTAGGAAGAAAGATTAGCTACTCATTGGTTTATACATACTAAAATTATAATAGAAATAATTGATATATATATATATATATTGTAATATCCGCATTTTTCCCTTCTCTTATTATTCTCATTTTGGCGCATTTTCATTTTTAGCAACTCGCTTGTAACCGTATTGACATTTTGAGGATATTTAATATTGAACTTTTTGTCGTTCGAGCTTGATTCTGTAATATCCGGGGGTAATTTTTTTTTTTTTCGTGTTACTGTTGAGTTGTACGTATTCATTTGGAATTGTACAAGTGTTGTTGTTTGGACCAATACAATTTATATTGTATTAAAATATTTCGGGATCGAAATATTTATACTGGTCGACGGTTTGGTTTCGTCGTTTGGTTGTTGTTTGGCGAGATTGGAATTTAGGCTAAGTTTATAGCCATAGCGTACGCTACCTGTGTAGCATTACGTACGCTAATTTGTTGCGATTGCGTACGTTACGCCCTGAGGTTACGTACGTAATACGTGGTAGGTGGTGGGAATCTTCCTCGTGGTCACCTTTCGGGGCGAGAGTATCTTTGGAGTATCATTTATATATTTATATATATATATATATAATCAAGATTCCTCCCACCTCCTCTTATTCTCTCCCTCACGTTCATGCCATGTTATATATATATATAAGAGTAAACTACACCATTCGTCCCTGTGGTATGCGTTGACCGACAAGTTTCGTCCTTTGACCAAAAAAATTGCACCGTTCATCCTTAATTGTGAAACGTTATGCGTCGTTGGTCCCTCACTCTAACTGGCCTCACTAACGGCAGTTTAACCTCATCCAATCGAGGGTAATTTAGTCTTTTCCACTCACACCACTTTTCCCACCTACAACATATTTCGCGCTTCTTTTTTTTTTGTCATTACCCACGTAGAGTAAATAACCATCCCATCCCACCTAACCTTTTTTATTTCTCTTTCACTCTATCTTTCTTTTTTTTCTGTCTTTATTTCTTAACCCAATATACGAAAGTCAAGCAATTTAAGTCAATCAACTTTACTTAAATTGATCCATTAGGACCATTACCAAAATAAAATTGACCCATTACCAACTTAACTTAACTTAATTGACCTATTACCAAACTGAAATTGACTTAAATATCTTTCTCACATACTAAAGTCAAGCAACTTAACTGCAAGTACATATCCAACATATTAAAGTCAATGAAATAAAACCATTAACTGCAAGTTACTTAAGTGCAAATACCATTAAGAAGTTAAGTTAATGATCATGGCATACAAGCCATGATCATCCAAAATAACATAACAGGCTGGAAACTGACATGTCCAAATACAAGCCATGATCATCCAAAGTCATAATCCTAAGACAACATGTCCAAATACAGATAAGTAGTCATAATCCAAACACAAGAAACTGACATTATCCATAAACATCAAACAGACACAAATATCAACCAAGAACAACAATTTTCTTCCTTGGTGGACCTTTCTTCTTCTTTCCATCATCAACTGCAACCCTCTTACCTTTATCAGCAGTTGTAACCCCATTACCTTTATCAGCATCACTTGGTCTTCTTGCAGAGTTGTCAACTTCACGAGCAACACTTCTTTCTTTCCTCTTCTTACCACCTCCCTTTGACTGTGATTTTCTTGGTCCAGTGCAACTCCTTGAGTTATGACCTCTGGTTCCACACTTGTCACATGTCACAGTCTTGAGTTTCCTTGTCAGCTTGCCATCCTTGGAAATCTGCACCACATCAACCTCTGCCCTAGACTTCCTCCTTTCCTTTCTTGGTCTTCCAACTTGTGGTTGATGATTTGGTGGTAGCATAGTAGTTGGTACATTACACTTAGGCCAATGCAGTGGACCTCTGATGGGTTTGATCATGTTTGAGTAAACTTTCTTCCACGTTTCCAGCCTATAACATGGAAATGCATTAATAATGTGAATGCAGGCTGTAAATGAATTAATGCATTAATGATGTGCTAAATCTAAAGAAGGTACTACATACCTATAACATGGATGTACCCATTCCTCTGGTAATCCTACTGATTGATTGTTAAGTGCCATATTCCAGTTTGTTGCTATCGCATGTTTACAAGGGATCCCAGTTAACTCCCACTTTCTACAGGTACATGTCCTCTGTTCCACATTCACCACACACTGATCATTCCATGGACCACTTACCTCATAATAAATACCTCCTCCCCAAGTAACTGTATACTTATTTGCTTCATCACAGTTCAACTTCAAAAGCTTTGTAGCAGTTGTAGTGAGTGGGCCATCACATCTATCAATCATCTTATTCACATTCACTATTCTTTTCATGAGATATGCCCTTGCAAATTCCAGTGTTGAAATGATTGCCTTATCTCTACCACCAACAAGTTTTCCATTAAAAACTTCACACATATTGTTCACCAATACATCTGTCTTAGCTCTCCCTATTTAGAATTCAAATTTAAGTTAAAGACTGTAAATGTAATTTGCAGACTATATATTTTATTTTCAAACTGTATATTTATGCATGCAGAGTGTATATCTTTCATTTTGTACCTGAGAAATGGCTTCTTGCCCAGTGGTGAGGTGGAATCTTCAATAACCACTCATAAGCAGGCTTGCTAAATACTTTAAACTCTTCCATTGCAAGCTGAAACTCTGGTAATGTTGTTGTTGTGGCACATTTCCATAGCAAGTCTTTGTAAGCAGCACCACTCCATTTTAGCTTCATATTTTCATGAATATGTTTGACACAAAATCTGTGCTCAGCACAGGGAAACAACTTTGCAAGGGCTGGAATAATACCCTACAACAATTAAACAGAAATATGTTACAAACAGCTACTAGAAGCACATAAAAAAGCATAAAAGTGAAAAGAGAATCATACCTTCTGCCTGTCACTTACAAATGTGAAATTGGATTTTTTATAAAGATCTAGATCATCTCCCAGTTGTGTTAGAAACCATGTCCAAGAATCTGTGTTTTCAGTCTCCACAATCCCATATGCCAAAGGGTAGATCCCATTATTTGGGTCAATACTTACAGCAGTCAGCAGTTGACCAGGGAATGGACCCTTCATGAATGTCCCATCCAGTCCAAGTATTTCTCTCATTCCAGCCTTGAATCCTTCTTTCAAAGGCCCTAAGCACACATATATTCTTTTAAAAACCCTTGTTGAACATGTATGATCTGCTTCTGATTGAACATGAATTTTGACAGTTGTGTTTGGATTGGCTTCTTGCAGCTCTAATGCATAATTTCTGAGCATCTTATATTGATGAGTATAATCACCTCTCAGTTTCTTTTCAGCCTCTGATTTTGCTCTGAATGCTTTAGTTTCTGAAACAGCTAACTCATGCTTCCTCTGTAATTGCTCTTGCACAGCTCTAACTGGTATTTTAGGGTTTGACTGGAGTTGTTCAACAAGTTCTTTAGCCAACCATTTTGATGTGGCATACAAGTTATTTCTGGACTGTAAGCACTTGTGAACGGATCTATAAGTTTTCACCTGCCATGTGTCTAAGTTTTTAAGTTTGGATACTAGCAACACCCATGGACATTTATTTTCATCATCCACTTTTCTACTTTTAGGTTTTCCCCCATTTATTATTCTCTCTTTTGTCAGCTTCTGCTTAGATGGACTAGTGTATTCAACCCCTACAGGTGCACATACCTTTCCCTTGGTCCACTTGACTTTTGACCCACTTGCGTCAGGCCCATTAACAGTCCCATTACCAGACTCATTAGCTTTACATGTGGGTAAAGTTGGTATAATACCCCTGCACACAACCCTCACTCTTTCCTTGTCATTTTTTTCCATCATAATTTTCCTCCTTGTTTCAATTGAATGCTCCTTAACTAGCTCCTTTACTTGTTCCCTATTTCCAAATTTTTGTCCCACATAAAAGTATGTCTTGTACACTTGGGTAGAAGCATGTGCCTGTTTCCTAATTTGTTTCAACTTCCTTTTTCTCAACCTATCAAGTTCATTTTCCTCATCAGAAGCACTCTCAAAGTAGTCATTATCCATAACTTCTATATCCTCTGGTACTTCTTCATTATCGGATATTTCATCTCTGTTATTACAACCCATGAATTCAGCTTCATCAATGTTGTAATGGAAGTCTTCCATGTCAACATCAACCTCGAAACATAGTTTTCTTCATCCATAATGTAATCACTATCGACTATCATCATCACTAGAATCACTATGCTCACTAGAATCATTGCCTTCATACCCTTCACTATGCTCACTTGAATCACCGACTTCATTCCCTTCACTATGATCCACATTATCAACATTTCCAGTCCATGTTTTGGTAATATGTCATCTAAATGAGCAAAAGGATCAAAGTTTGGGTCTTGTGAATCTAGATAAGGGTCATAGGAAGAGTAAAAATTATTCACAAAGGCACTATCTCCCCGACTAGGTACATCCTTAGCAGACCACTAGCTTGACCTTCATCTAACCTTACAACATATGGTCTTGGTTCATCATCGCCTAACTCTTCTATCAATGCCCTTTTGTTTTTCGGTGGTGAGGTAAAATAAAGGTCGATTGGTTTTTTCATGCTCAACATATATATCAATTAACTTATGACCTTCTTCCACATATTTTGATAAAAAAGAACATCTTGATCACCGCCTAAAGGTTGTAGGCCACTTTCTAAATCACTATCGTGTCTCATAAAATGGTAAAACATGATTTTATGCCCATCATTACCTAAGTCTTCTACAATAGCATCAATCTCATGCACGTAAAACTCATCACAATCTAACTCATCAACAATCCGTGAATAACCATTTATGTACCTCCTACCCGGGTGATACGGTGAAAGAACCACCATAATGCAGCCTTATTGAAAATGCAGTATGTATGCCAGCTGAGAAAAAAGGAAAAAAGAATAGGATTAGGGTTTACTAGGGTTTAAACAATTTTGGATCAAATAAACCATTTTCAATCAAAATAAAACAAGGTCTAATCGATAAATAACAAGTGAGGACAACAAAAAAAAAAAAAAAAAAAAACTAAAACACTTTGCATTAGCAGAAAATTGCAAAAAACTAGAACACTTACCATAAGCTAAATTTGGATCGAAGTCAACCTCTGGTTTTCGTATTACATACCCCAACGGTACCACCATTTCATGTAACTTTTAAGGTTAATCAGATTTCTAGATTAAGGTTTGATGATTTGAAGAAGATGAACAGTAAAGAGAGAGGGTTAGTGTATATTTAGATGTTTGTGGGGGATTGTGAATGAAAAGACGTGGGTAGATGGAGGATTTAATTGACTAAATTACCCTCGATTGGATGAGGTCAAACTGCCGTTAGTGAGGCCAGTTAGAGTGAGGGACCAACGACGCATAACGTTTCGCAATTAAGGATGAACGGTGCAATTTTTTTGGTCAAAGGACGAAACTTGTCGGTCAACGCATACCACAGGGACGAATGGTGTAGTTTACTCTATATATAATATAATTCTTCAACATCATCCCTCATCATCTCTCTCTCTCACTATTTTTTTCTTTTTCTTCTTCTCCCAGCTCTCTCTCACGTCCCTCTCTCTTTCTCTCTCGCCATACTCATCCCTCTCGCCACCTCCCTCTCTTCTTCTCTCTTCTCCATTTTTCCGACGAGATGGAGCTTGAGTTCGGCGGGCAGGCAGCTCACGACCGGAGCTCGGCGGCGGCCTGGTCGGAATTTCCGAACCGGAAGGCTGCAAACCCGGTCGACGTGTTCCGGTATTTTTTCTTCTTTTTCCGGCGAGACGGAGCAAGCACCAGCTTCTCCATTTTTTTCCGGCGACCGGAGGAAGGGCCGACGGCTCCGACGGCGACTGGAGCTCGGCGGCGGCAGATCGGAATTTCCGGATCGGGAGGCATTATAATCCGGTCGATCTGAACTGTTCCGGCATTTTTTTCTTCCGGCGAGGCGGAGCTCGGGTGTCCGGCGTCTTCATGGTTTCCGGCCATGGATGCGGTTCCGTTGATTCCGGCGACCGGAGGTGGTTTTTGTCTGGAACGGACGGCGGAACGGAGGTTTGACATACTTCCGGCGAGGAGTTGCAGGCGGAGTCGGGTGAAAACCGGCCATAGACGGAACGGGCCGGAGTTGGACGAAGTCCGGCGGGTCATTTTTCCGGCGGCCGATTTACGGCATGGGAGTTTTTTTTTCTTTTTTCTTCCCGGCTCCTGGTAAGTTTTTATGTGTTTGGTGTGTGTTTTGTGTATATATATACATATATATATAATGTATATATATATAAATCTGTTATATATATATAATGTATATATATATAAATCTGTTATATATATATATATGTGTTAAGATGTGGTATGTATAGTATATATATATGTAACAGTAGTGTGTGTGTGTGTGAGTTGTGCAGTGGGTGAGTTATATGTGTTGGTGCAGTGTGTGTTTAAAGTGGGTATATATATATATTTATATATATATATATAGATATTTTGGGTTGTATTGTATATATATTATTATATATATATGTAATATATATATTATATATATACGTATGTATACGGATAAATACGAGTATAGTATGTGTTCGTGTTGGTATCGGAATTATCTATTGTGTCATTTTCGGTCGATATCGTGTTATCGAATGAATTGTATTTCATTCAAGGTTGTTCGAGTGCTTGTGATTGACGGAGGACGCGTTGATCGATTCGTGGTAGGACGTTGATCGTGGAAGGACTTTCTCGCCTTCGGTTTGAGGCAAGTTTTATACTTGTACTGGTCAATGAGATTAATGTTATCATGTATGTGTATGAATGTGTGTATCATTTCGAGACTTGGTCTCTTTGTGATTTTGTTGATATCAGGGGATTGTTTGATACGATACCCTTCGGCAAGTTATGCCAAATATTATTGTTGTTCGTAAATGGCCGATCCAAGGCATTGCGGTACTTGTTGATAATATTGTTGTCGATAGCCGGTTCGCGGTATCGACATATCGATTTTTATTGTTGATTGATGTTCCTTTGAGATATTGTTGTTGATAGCCGGTTCGCGGCATCGACGTATCGATTGTTGTTATTGATTGATGTTCCATCAAGATATTTTTTTGAATCATCGTTATTGATATCAATGTTTTTCTATTGATGTCGTTTTGGCCGATTGAAGGCATTGACGTATTCGATTATCATCTTCGTTATCGGTAACCGATTAAAGGTGCCGAGACATCCGTTGTACAATTGTTATCGGTTAACCGTTCTGAAGGTAATCGATATATTGAATTGGGATTATCAAAGATAATTCCCATCCGTTGTATAATTATTATCGATTGTCCGCTCTAACGGTAATCGATATATTGAATTGGGATTATCAAATATAATTTCCACCCGTTGTCAAAAAGATAATTCCCATCCGTTGTATAATTGTTATCGATTGGCCATTCTACGGTAATCGAAGTATTGAATTGGATTATCAACGATAATTCCCATCCGTTGAATTATTATTGTCGTGTTGACCGATTCAAGGCAGCACACTATTATTCTTGTGAACTCGGTAATTTTGTGATATTTGAAGGTTGAGGATTTTCCCGAACTGTTGTGTTGTGATCGTTGCTCGTGTTAATTGGTCCTTAGGGATTTTGATCCCAGGATGGTTGTTTCGAATATTGTCGGTCGTGTCGATCTTTCATTATTCGTGTGTCATCGTTCACTTGGTGAGTCGTATGATTTGTTTTGGATGTGTTATCCTTTGAGTTTCGTTGTCATGTTGTATCGTGACATATCCGGAATCATATCTGCGTTCCGATTGGTTATTGTGTAGGATTTTTAGCCAGGCACATATAGTCATCGGCGGATATTATTCCGCGTTGGACTGTGCACACGGGACGTAGTTTCGTGAGGCTAATTAGGTACATTGTCCTACGTATATTCTGGATTCCATATACGGGGCGGACATGTGCACGGACACATTTCCGGATCGGGCGTACTGTGATGTCCATCTTGTGAGCCATAAACTTTGATCGTCCATAGTATTGGATGAGTTTGATGTTTTGTGATTGAGCGTTCATACGCTGAGGGTATGTTCGGCGGTCATGTTTGTTTCTTTGAGATCTCAGATTGTGATGATTTACTGACTTGGTGTTCGGCTTTCGTGCCATCGTGATATTTTGGCAGCTTGGCCGCTCGGCTTTCGTGCCATCGTGATATTTTGGCGGCTTGGTGAGGGCTTTCGTGCCAATGTGATGTAACGGTATTTCATTTGGAGCCTTCGGGCATTGTGATCCTTATTTATTTCAGCGTTGGATTGATTTACCTTCGGGTAATGTATTGTTGTGTTCTATATTGATGTTTCATTTGTTGGGCACATATGTTCTAACCTATTGAGCGGTATTGATCGTATGCCATGGGCATAATATTCCACGAATGCTCGATTCTTACTTTGGTTTGTGAGCATCTCGTACTACCATTGTTGTCTCGTTTATTACGCCTTTGGATGCATATCATGTTGTGCATGTACTTGATATTCATTATCTTGGATGGTGACCCAGTAGGCGGAACATGTTTTCATGTTTTAGGTACTTGCGAGGAGAGAGTTGAGACACGGGGGTATGACGAGGGCGACGAGGCATTCGAGCGATACTAGTCGAGATATTTTGGTGTTCATGTTGGTCGATACTTGGAGTACTCCCATTTTGTTCAGTCGTTGTCGTTTTGTATTATCCGAGCAAGACTCGTGTATGTTGTTGTATTTTTATTTTGGCCATGTAGGCCCATTCTTGTCGTTGAAATTCCATATCGGAATAGTATGTCGGACGTCATAGTAGGGTCTGTGATTTCCTATTTTGGTCAGTTTGTTGTATTTTAGTCGTGTTCGCCTGGTGGATCACCTGATGAGGGGTCCACGGCACTGTAATAACCCAATGGGATTTGGGGGTGTTACAGAAGATGGTATCAGAGCCTTGGGTTGTGAGATACCCTGGCTTGTGTGTTATGTGGCTCTACCAAGGCGGTAGTAGCGGGGCTGTCAGGTTATGACAATCTGGACAGTCGGGTTTTGTGAGTCGTGATAGTTAGACAACTGTATGAGTCATTCTTTCATCGAGTCATCGTCAGTGAAGACTAGTATCGCAAGACCTCGAAGCTTCGTATGACCTGTGTAAGGACTCTATTCTCTTTTGTGTGCATACATTCATTATGTCATTGATTAAACCTGTTTTGTTGACACTTGTATGTGGCGATCGGTTGCGATTGATTTATGATTATTTGCTTTGGAGCGTGTGGGCTCTGTATCGGCTATGATTAGCGCGATCGATGTGATCGTTTATCTGTTGAGTATGTATACTCGTGTTTTGCGTTGACCTAGCATTCTGGTCGTTGAGGCGTATTTGAGCTGTGGTCATGATCGAACGTTATTCTTTCAGTCTGGAAAGAGGACGTGACAGAGGGGGTAGAGGCTGCAGCGTGGGCCGACACCCGAAACCTCGTACCAATAATTTGGTGGCTGACGAATCATTTTTGGAGTCGTGCTCGAGAACCCACCGATCGTGATTATGTTTGGATCGGGTTCAAGACTCTCATGTTAGAGAGGTATCATCCGGCTCCACTTCGTGAAGCCAAGTTGTCGGAGGTTTTGAACCCTGAATCCATCGAGAACGAGGGTATTATTGTTATTGCTGAGAAGTTTCAAGGACTTCTTCAGTTTACTTCATCTGTTATCCGTACTGAGGCGGATAAGATCAAGTATTTTAACAAGAGGTTGAACCCGCAGTTGAGAATGCAGTTGTTCAATCACAATTGCAACTCACTTGGCGAATTCATCGAGAAGGCTCTTGGAGCAGAGCTTTCGATCGAGGAGCTTACTTAGGAGGATCCTTCAGTATCTTCTGGTGAGAGGACTAGGATGCCGATTTGTTCAGAGGGACATCGAACTCCGACGTCCAGGAGGTCGTTTTCTAGTCGACTTCGTGCTGGGAAAGCATTTTCTTCCCAGGCGACGAGTTCGACTGTTATTTGTTTTATTGTGATTCAGCGGGGCATGTTAGTACTCTATGTACAGTGCCAGCTATTATTTATTTTTCTGTGTCGGGGGTAGGGACACCTTCAGAATACTGCAGGAGTTCTAGTGCCAGTAAATCTCGAGAGATCTCATGGGTCTCGAGAGATTTTGTCACTTCAGTCCGTACTTCATCCAAGGGGTCATATCGGGCTTCGGGAGCCAGAGGTATGGACACCCGAGGGGAAGTAGCGAGTTCAGATTTGTGATTTCCTCGAGTCGATGAGATCGAGGAACTCGATGATCTTCAGGATGTGGATTTCGGGTACATTTGAGATGTAGCCTTGATTTGTATTTTCCTTGTCTCTCGGATTGATGTTTGACTCGGTCTTTATTTTAATATTGCGGTTGTGAGCTATTTATTATTGATCTATCTTGTTATCCTTGTATCTGAGAATCTTGACACTTGAGTCATTTGAGGTGATTTTCTTTCCTTTTGGTCCTGTACCCGAGATTTTTGTGATGATCTGGGTAATTGTTCATTATGATTCGAGACGTCAAGTCGTGAGGACTTGGGTGCGCGTTCGATATAGTCCCGAGGACTATAACTGTGTTGTTATTTTTCTTTTGTGGTGCGACTTCCTGGCTGGTCTCTAGCAGGAGAGTCATGATTCGGCTAATCTCGCATTTGATTGAGTGTCTTTATCACTTGATTTTTCGCCTTGTTCAGGCAGAGGAGACGTGGGGACCCGTGAGGTCGGCCCAGTTGCCTAGGCGGAGTTGCTCGTATTGAGGAGTATTCCTGGAGATGTTGTTTCCTTATCCTGATAAATAGTCCGTGCCCCGACTTGTGCACCCTGAGTTTCGAGGACGAAACTATTTTTAAGGGGGGGAGTATGTAATATCCGGGGGTAATTTTTTTTTTTCGTGTTACTGTTGAGTTGTACGTATTCATTTGGAATTGTACAAGTGTTGTTGTTTGGACCAATACAATTTATATTGTATTAAAATATTTCGGGATCGAAATATTTATACTGGTCGACGGTTTGGTTTCGTCGTTTGGTTGTTGTTTGGCGAGATTGGAATTTAGGCTAAGTTTATAGCCATAGCGTACGCTACCTGTGTAGCATTACGTACGCTAATTTGTTGCGATTGCGTACGTTACGCCCTGAGGTTACGTACGTAATACGTGGTAGGTGGTGGGAATCTTCCTCGTGGTCACCTTTCGGGGCGAGAGTATCTTTGGAGTATCATTTATATATTTATATATATATATATATATAATCAAGATTCCTCCCACCTCCTCTTATTCTCTCCCTCACGTTCATGCCATGTTATATATATATATAATATAATTCTTCAACATCATCCCTCATCATCTCTCTCTCTCACTATTTTTTTCTTTTTCTTCTTCTCCCAGCTCTCTCTCACGTCCCTCTCTCTTTCTCTCTCGCCATACTCATCCCTCTCGCCACCTCCCTCTCTTCTTCTCTCTTCTCCATTTTTCCGACGAGATGGAGCTTGAGTTCGGCGGGCAGGCAGCTCACGACCGGAGCTCGGCGGCGGCCTGGTCGGAATTTCCGAACCGGAAGGCTGCAAACCCGGTCGACGTGTTCCGGTATTTTTTCTTCTTTTTCCGGCGAGACGGAGCAAGCACCAGCTTCTCCATTTTTTTCCGGCGACCGGAGGAAGGGCCGACGGCTCCGGCCGGCCGGAGCTCGGCGGCGCGGTCGAATTTCCGGATCGGGAGGCATTATAATCCGGTCGATCTGAACTGTTCCGGCATTTTTTTCTTCCGGCGAGGCGGAGCTCGGGTGTCCGGCGTCTTCATGGTTTCCGGCCATGGATGCGGTTCCGTTGATTCCGGCGACCGGAGGTGGTTTTTGTCTGGAACGGACGGCGGAACGGAGGTTTGACATACTTCCGGCGAGGAGTTGCAGGCGGAGTCGGGTGAAAACCGGCCATAGACGGAACGGGCCGGAGTTGGACGAAGTCCGGCGGGTCATTTTTCCGGCGGCCGATTTACGGCATGGGAGTTTTTTTTTCTTTTTTCTTCCCGGCTCCTGGTAAGTTTTTATGTGTTTGGTGTGTGTTTTGTGTATATATATACATATATATATAATGTATATATATATAAATCTGTTATATATATAATGTATATATATATAAATCTGTTATATATATATATATATGTGTTAAGATGTGGTATGTATAGTATATATATATGTAACAGTAGTGTGTGTGTGTGTGAGTTGTGCAGTGGGTGAGTTATATGTGTTGGTGCAGTGTGTGTTTAAAGTGGGTATATATATATATATTTATATATATATATATATATAGATATTTTGGGTTGTATTGTATATATATTATTATATATATATATATGTAATATATATATATTATATATATACGTATGTATACGGATAAATACGAGTATAGTATGTGTTCGTGTTGGTATCGGAATTATCTATTGTGTCGTTTTCGGTCGATATCGTGTTATCGAATGAATTGTATTTCATTCAAGGTTGTTCGAGTGCTTGTGATTGACGGAGGACGCGTTGATCGATTCGTGGTAGGACGTTGATCGTGGAAGGACTTTCTCGCCTTCGGTTTGAGGCAAGTTTTATACTTGTCCGTCAATGAGATTAATGTTATCATGTATGTGTATGAATGTGTGTATCATTTCGAGACTTGGTCTCTTTGTGATTTTGTTGATATCAGGGGATTGTTTGATATGATACCCTTCGGCAAGTTATGCCAAATATTATTGTTGTTCGTAAATGGCCGATCCAAGGCATTGCGGTACTTGTTGATAATATTGTTGTCGATAGCCGGTTCGCGGTATCGACATATCGATTTTTATTGTTGATTGATGTTCCTTTGAGATATTGTTGTTGATAGCCGGTTCGCGGCATCGACGTATCGATTGTTGTTATTGATTGATGTTCCATCAAGATATTTTTTTGAATCGTCGTTATTGATATCAATGTTTTTCTATTGATGTCGTTTTGGCCGATTGAAGGCATTGACGTATTCGATTATCATCTTCGTTATCGGTAACCGATTAAAGGTGCCGAGACATCCGTTGTACAATTGTTATCGGTTAACCGTTCTGAAGGTAATCGATATATTGAATTGGGATTATCAAAGATAATTCCCATCCGTTGTATAATTATTATCGATTGTCCGCTCTAACGGTAATCGATATATTGAATTGGGATTATCAAATATAATTTCCACCCGTTGTCAAAAAGATAATTCCCATCCGTTGTATAATTGTTATCGATTGGCCATTCTACGGTAATCGAAGTATTGAATTGGATTATCAACGATAATTCCCATCCGTTGAATTATTATTGTCGTGTTGACCGATTCAAGGCAGCACACTATTATTCTTGTGAACTCGGTAATTTTGTGATATTTGAAGGTTGAGGATTTTCCCGAACTGTTGTGTTGTGATCGTTGCTCGTGTTAATTGGTCCTTAGGGATTTTGATCCCAGGATGGTTGTTTCGAATATTGTCGGTCGTGTCGATCTTTCATTATTCGTGTGTCATCGTTCACTTGGTGAGTCGTATGATTTGTTTTGGATGTGTTATCCTTTGAGTTTCGTTGTCATGTTGTATCGTGACATATCCGGAATCATATCTGCGTTCCGATTGGTTATTGTGTAGGATTTTTAGCCAGGCACATATAGTCATCGGCGGATATTATTCCGCGTTGGGATCGCACACGGGACGTAGTTTCGTGAGGCTAATTAGGTACATTGTCCTACGTATATTCTGGATTCCATATACGGGGCGGACATGTGCACGGACACATTTCCGGATCGGGCGTACTGTGATGTCCATCTTGTGAGCCATAAACTTTGATCGTCCATAGTATTGGATGAGTTTGATGTTTTGTGATTGAGCGTTCATACGCCTGAGGGGTATGTTCGACAGTCATGTTTGTTTCTTTGAGATCTGTATTGTGATGATTTACAGCTTCGGGCTGTTCGGCTTTCAGGCCATCATGATATTTTGGCAGCTTCGGGCTGTTCGGCTTTCAGGCCATCGTGATATTTTGGCAGCTTCGGCTGAGGGCTTTCAGGCCATTGTGATGTAACGGTATTTCTGTTGGAGCCTTCGGGCATTGTGATCCTTATTTATTTCAGCGTTGGATTGATTTACCTTCGGGTAATGTATTGTTGTGTTCTATATTGATGTTTCGCTGTTGGGCACATATGTTCTAACCTATTGAGCAGGTATTGATCGTATGCCATGGGCATAATATTCCACGAATGCTCGATTCTTACTTTGGTTTGTGAGCATCTCGTACTACCATTGTTGTACTGTTTATTCTGCCTTTGGATGCATATCATGTTGTGCATGTACTTGATATTCATTATCTTTGGATGGTGACCCGTGGCGGAACATGTTTTCATGTTTTAGGTACTTGCGAGGAGAGAGTTGAGACACAGGGGTATGACGAGGGCGACGAGGCATTCGAGCGATACTAGTCCGAGATATTTTGGTGTTCATGTTGGTCAGACAGTTGGAGTACTCCCATTTTGTTCAGTCGTTGTCGTTTTGTATTATCCGAGCAAGACTCGTGTATGTTGTTGTATTTTTATTTTGGCCATGTAGGCCCATTCTTGTCGTTGAAATTCCATATCGGAATAGTATGTCGGACGTCATAGTAGGGTCTGTGATTTCCTATTTTGGTCAGTTTGTTGTATTTTAGTCGTGTTCGCCTGGTGGATCACCTGATGAGGGGTCCACGGCACTGTAATAACCCAATGGGATTTGGGGGTGTTACAGATTCGGACTCGTTTTACTCGATTTGATGTGTCATGTTGTTATTTCGGATATTATCGTAATCGTCATTTGGAACCGCCATTTCGGGGTTGCCAAAGATCCATCTCGTGTTATTATGGACGTTGTGAGCTTTTGTTTGGCGTTTCGACCATGTGTCGAACATTCCGGATGTTTGGGCCGTTTTGTAAATTTTCCCAAACTTTTGGGAAAATTTCGTTTGTTGAATGTTTTTCCGAACCTTTGAGTAGTCGGGAATATATTTTCCTTCGGCATTTAAGTTCGTCGTTTCAGGTCCCTAACGTCCGTACCATCGTGAGTTATTCACCGTTGTATTTCGATTCTTTTCCGGTACCTCCCCCATTTCTTCTGGCCTGTACTCCACAGAAAGGAATGTTACGTACGTAACACCCTTTTTGGTTACGTACCACTACACCATAAGTGCTCATAGGCAATGCTTTTAGCTAGTGTTGCCACCAAAGCGTTTCAATAGATTGCTGATTTTTGATCTTTTGAAACACTATTGAAATAGTATTGCACTAGATATATATTTGGTGTTGCAAAATAAAAATGGTGTTGCGCGACGTGCAACACCTGTGATGGTGTTGCATTATATCTAATTTTTTAATAATTTTTTCAAGTTATTGTCACAAAACAATCACAATGAAATGAAATTTAAATTTTGATATTTTTTACTCTTAAAGTTTGATATATAACATATGATAAATTTGATTTAAATTATTTATATTTAATATAAATACTTATTATATTTTTTAATGATGTAATTAAAAATTATAAATATTTTTTATAGTTTTAAAGTTTAATATATTATCAATATATATATATATAATGAAATTTAAATTACGATATATGTTTTATTTTCAATGTTTGATATATAATATAATATAAATTATAACTTATATATTTAAATTATTTAATATAAATACACATTATAAATTTTAATAATATAATTTCAAATTATAAAAAATAATACATCCTTTTAAAAATACTTATATAGCATTTAATTAGGAAGCACTATGTAACAATACACTTATATAGCATTTTTAGAAAACGCTGTGGTATGTTCCGTATTTTAAGTAATATTTCTTAAATTCTCGATCCGTGAATTAAAAAGGTATTTTGAACTTTTTATACCCACCCGCGAAATACCCGTATAACCCACCCGCGAAATACCCGTTAATTAACCGCTAATAATAATAATAATAATAATAATCCTAAATTAATCTACCCACTATGGGACTCGGTACCTGACTCCTCTAACCTGGGTTGCAAATGGACTCCCAGCTGGCATTGTTTCAGGCCTGGATGGTCTCCTTTAACACCAGAGAAAGATATCGGGAATAAGTTTCTTGATGATAAAATAGAAAACACAAACCCTATCTATCGCTCTCTCGCTCTCCTCCCCCCCCGCCCCTCACCATTACGTCACTCGCCGCGACGCCCTCCCCTTCCCTCCCTCGGTTCGGCGCGCGGCCTCCTCCCCTTCCCTCCGCGAATCGACGCCCTCCCCTCCCCTCCCCTCAGTTCATCCGCCGCGACTCCCTCCCCTCCCCTCCGCGACGCGGCGCGACGCCTACCCCTCCGTCCGCGACACAAAGCCCTCCCCTCCCTTCCGCGACGCGACCATTCCCTCCGCGCCGGCGACGCCCTCCCCTCCGCGATGCCCTGTCGCAACAACCAACAGGTATGTATTTTAATGTATATTTAATTAATCATAGTGCCACGATTTCACGGTGCCCTACCGAATCCGAAGCAGTCATGGTTGAGCTACCAGATTAAGATAGCCAAAGTCAGAGAGCAGCGGTATGTAGGCTTCTGTATCAAAGGGTTTGATTTCAAAGGGGACTGGGCCGACTCAAGTTTTCTGTCACCATCACGATTCATCGATCCTTTGGATCATTTCGGTTTGCTCTGCTTTTTTCCATTTTCTGTTGGTCTTGTTTTATGGCTTATTATTGTTCTGACCTTCTTTAATTTTCTGTAATCCCATGATTACTGCTTGTGTTTTCTATTTCTGTTTTTTTGTCTTTAAGACAAACTATTGCTGCTGCGTGGAATTTTGGGAGAAGGCTATTGCTTATAATGTTTATAAATCTTGGTGATTAATCGGTTTAGTGGTTAACTGGTTAGTTCATTATATTATTTGTAATTTGTTTACAAGTTAAGTGATTAGTTACGGCTTTCACTATTGCTCGTAATCTGGATGGATTTCCAATAGTGGTACCACAGAGTTGTTAGGGTCTGTCCGGACAGCTTGGTGTTATGAAACCCTACTGGGGGTTTCGTTCTAGAATTTTCGCTAATCTCCATTTTGATAGCTTTTCTTTTATGTCGGCGATTGCTATCTCTGTGATGATCTTCTTCCCGTGAAGTTCCTTATTCCCCATTCCACTCCTCTATCAACTAGTCCTTGCGGAAACCCTTTTTGATTCTTTGCTTTGTTTGCTTTCGAAGCAGATTCACCTCGGCCAAGGGAACCCTATGCGTTGAAGGGCCTTTTCAAGAATTGATATTTGAGAACTTGAAATGAAAAAATTTGGACAGCTTCAAACCATGAAACCAGCATATTGAGGTCTGGTCTTGAAGATCCCCTTCTAATCCTCTTCTAAAAGAACAAGACCACTTGAGGTGGTTGGTTATTGTGGTGTTATTGATAATCTGTGTGATTAATCTGTACAAATTGCTGCAATATTTTTGGTAATATGAAACATATTTTTAATAAGAATGTGCTGATACAATTTGCAGTTGCAAAAAAGTACCTTTATCTGTTTCCTATCAAAGTATTCATGCACAACATAACTGATTATTCTTGCTTTCCAGGATCGGATTATAGCTCGCCTCCAGCAACCCTACTCGTTGGATTGCATACCTGTAGAAGCTGAGTACCAGGTTCTCTAAATTTCTAATGTTGTAAAATGATATGTGCTCGTATATTTTACCTTCTTCCATACGGATTTTTGTGAACTGAAGTTTCACATAGGTTTAATTTCCACATCAATTACTTCTAACTTTTCTGATTGTCGGGTTTGAATTCATGCACAAAACTCATCCAGGAGTTCATGTTAATTTCCTTATTGCATAATTGTGGTAGTGTGATTTAAGCATTCATGTCATTTTAGTATGCTGATAGTGTCTATTGTCCACAAATGAACAAATTATTTATTTTGTGAAAATGTTTTATTATGTGAAGCATATGACATGAAGCTTGATATCTTGGTCTCTTTTGAATGTCACTTGGTTGTAACTTTTGCCATATCATTTGTTACGAGATACCCAACTGCTTCTCTTTCAGTTTTATTCCTATTAAGATTATTAAAAGAAGAACGGTCTTATCTAGATTGACTTATTTACAACAATTTGGTAGGGAAAAGTGAAACAGGAAAGTGGGAGAAGCTAATTCCGGCCTCAACTGGGATATTGGAGAATTTTGTGTAATGATATCAAGTGATCAAGATGATAATGCTACTCCTATGACTCAAGGCGGCACCACTTATCAGTTATTTCAATATGTAACTTCCGATCACTTGTATTTAGACTCAGTAATTTTGTACTTTTTAAGTTAGATTGGTGGTGTTGCTTGGTTTTTGTACTTTTGAAGTTAAATTGGTGGTTTGTTGCTTTGTATGAATTTAGGAATTTGTATTTTGTATTGGCATCCTTGTTGGTTTTTGGATGCCTTGTTTTATTTTGGATGGTTTGATGTAAAACTAAAATGGTTATTTCAAAATATTTGTATGAATTGTTCCCTTTTACTTTAGCTGCTGTTGTATTTTATAAAAATAGTATTATAAAAAACTGCCGATGTGGCATAGATGTGGGGCCCATTGCTGACCTGGCACAAATGTAGAGTCCATTGTCGATGTGGCATCAAGATGGGACCCATTGATGGCATGGCATAAAGGTGGGACCCATTGATGACGTGGCACATGTTTTTTTTTTGAAATCTTAGGCAACATCATTTGTTGTTGCCTTACTTGGTTATGTTGTTGCATTAGAGGCGTAATGCAATACTTTTCTGTTGTTGCAGTAGAGACTAAAAGTGTTGCCTTATGTGTCAAAGGCAACGGCCGTATTGGCAACAAGAGTTTGGTGTTGCCTTTGGCCTAAGGCAACACTTATTGTGTCTTCTGCAACAATAAACAGGCATTGCCTATGAGCACTTATGGCGTAGTGTACGTAACGTTCTAGTGTTTTCAGTTCAGGCGATTCTGCATTTTTGGTTACGTACGTAACACCATTTTTGGTTACGTACGTAACGCCCTAGTGTATTTCAGTTCAGGCGTTTCAGCCTTTTTGGTTACGTACGTAAGGCCCTTATGGCTTACGTACGTAATACGGCTTACGTACGTTAGCATGTGGTGGCTAACGTACGTAACGAGCCCTGGGTTTATAAACCCAGGGGTTGACCGATTTCGGCCATTTTCACTCCTTCTCCTCCCCATCCGACTCCTAGGCAATTTACTTGGTATTTCCGGCGATTTGAAGCTTGATAACTCCGAGCCATCATCTTCTTCGAGTTATTGGAGCATAGTATCAACCTCTAATCGTGTTCTTCGTCATTATTCAAGGTAAACTCCTAAAACCTTGTTTTGGGTAATTGAAGGGGTTTTCATGTTTCGTCCGATTCATTCCGTATGTTAGATTAATTCATGATGTACATGATTAATCTTCTCGATTTCGTTGGTTACCCTATGGATTCATGGTATATTTCATAGTAATTTTGTAATCGAGAGGGTTTGGTTGTAGTCCGCCCTCGTCGTTGTTTCTATACGAATATACATGAATCGTAGGCGGGTTTTTGGGTGTATTCCAATTCCGTATTCATTTAGGATTGGTCGTGATTGTGTTCTTCGTATCGTTAGGTTCGTGATTATCGGCTCCTATCGGTCACCGGTGTTTTTCCTTCCGTTCGTTGCGTCGTTTATTATTCAAGGCAAGTATTTTTGGAAACCTTTATGCTTAACATGAAATGGTAATGTATATTGTGTGTGCTATACTCACCCTGGGAGGGTCCGACGGGGCCTCGGGGGAATCTATGACTTCACTCTGGATTCACGAGTTTGTTTCGCTAGCCAGCCTGGGAGGGTCCTTAGAGGCCTCGGGTGGGATTCATGGTGGCGTCCTGGTCCTAGGCGATGCCTGTGCGTGATTTATTTTATAAAGTGGCCAGCTCGGGAGGGTCCTTAGAGGCCTCGGGTGGGATTCATGGTGGCGTCCTGGTCCTAGGCAAATTGTTTGACTGTTTGTTTTCCGGAAAAGACATGTCTGGTTTTGGTTTTTGAAATGATATTGGTGCATGTACTATGAAATGTGTAAGCGATTGGTTTGCCTTGATTACTTGTACTAGCGTAATTGCTAACCCCTCTGGGGACCCGTTTCGGGGAAATTCTTGTTATGAATTTCAGGTTATGATCATCCGGACGAGCGAGCGCTGGGATAGTACGAGGATATTGGCCAGGGTCGTTGACATGTGCACTCGAGTCTACTTATTTCACTTGCCCACTTCGACATGGTTGTTTACTATATTTATGAACTGATAGACCGTACTCGCGAGTACTTAGGCTTTTCAATTCAAACCCCGTGTTGTATTATTTTAAATTGTTACATTGTCGACTGTTGCTTATTTCGCCGGTTACTCCGGGCGTACGTTTATATGTTATATTATTTAAATGTGTGTTCTCGCTAACCGAGATGGTTAGTCGAGGGGTGTTTCCTAGTCGTAGCCTGGTGGGTCCCATGTAGGGGTCCACGACGCTGTAATATACTTCGAATATCTCGGGGGTGTTACAGAAATGGTATCGGAGCTCTAGGTTTATGGATACCTAGGCTTGTTGGTTATTTGGGTCTAGTCGTGTTTTGTTTTGCACATTGTCACACCGCTGTCAGCATCTCGGTACTTCCAGCGCTCGTAAGTTTTCTTATTCGGTCTTTTGTTTTCTTGCATAGTATTTCCGCTTTTCGAATCGTGATTACCTTTTTCCTCCCTTACTTATCATCAATATACTTCTGTTATCTCTTAACACCAGTATGGATGCCGGAGGAAACCGTGGTCGTGGTCGTGGTCGTGGACGCGGCCGAGGACGTGGGGCAGCCGGTGGGGCGGCCACGTCGCATTCTTCGGGAGCCGGCAGTACCGGTGACCGTCACCGTCATGCTTCTTCCCAGGAGCGCGCCGATCTTGGTATTGCGGCTGTTATCCAGCAAATGGTTAACCAGATGGCGGCTATAGCTCAGGTGGTCCAGAACCCCGATCAGGCCCATGCTAATTGGGGCGGAGCGGATCGCTGGCTTCAGGATGTCATCAAGATGCATCCTCCTCAGTTTTCGGGAGCTTCGGACCCGATCGGCTGGGAAGGGTGGATCAAGGAGATATCCAAAGTTTTCACTGCTACTAACTGCCCCGAGGACCGTAAGGTCCCTATTGCTCAATACTTTCTCACGGGAGATGCTACGGATTGGTGGGAGGCCGTTGGTCCCAAAGATCATATTGCTTCGTGGGCCGAATTTCAAGAATTGATGGAAACCGAATATTGTCCGTGGCCGGTCAGACAGGCTCGAGTGCATGCTTTCTATGATGCTCAACCACGGGATATTCCCATATCCCAAGCTATTGCCGAATTTAACAAGGAGTTGGGTTATGTGAAAACCCAAGTTGTCGCTGAGAGCGACAAAACTTTCCATTTTTCCAGGAGGATGAAACTGTCCATTCGGGACTATATGTCTGGACTCGTCTGTACTACCCTGAAGGATTATCAGAGTCGAGCCCTTGCCTATGACATGTCGGTGACAACCGGTCACGGTTCGGGAGAGTAAGAAGCAGAAATCCGCCGGAAATTTTTCGGGTCACAAAGGTGGAGGTCAGCAGAAGTCTCAGTCTGTGAATATTCCTGGAGGTAATTCGGCTCGTTTCTCTGGGGGCTATCGGGGTACCGCCAGTGTCTCCGTTCGGGATGGCAAATGCTTTAACTGCGGCGAGCCGGGCCATCGGAACCGGGAGTGTCCTCGTCCGACCCTAACTTGTCACACTTGTGGTCGGTCGGGCCACAAGGCCTTCTTTTGTGAGCGGGTAAGAAAGCTTCTTGGTGCTCAGGCTTCTTTTCCAGCACCTTTGGAGCCGAGTGTGAACCAGGGCTCATTTGCTCCGCCGCCACCTCCGAGTGCCGGTCGAGGTAGAGGTCGGGGTCAGCCCGCTAGGGGAGGAGCTTCCAGTGTCGGCTCTGCCCATCCGCGTGTTTATGAGATGCGGAGAGCCGATGACCCAGCGGCTACCGTGGCGACAGGTACCGTTTATATTCTTTCTCACCCTATCAGTGTGCTTTTCGATTCCGGTGCTACGCATTCGTTCATATCTTTGGATTGTGTGCGCCGTTTGAGTCTCGACTGTTTGATGCCTTGTGAACCCTTCATCGTTAAGCTTCCTAGCGGTGATAGGATCGTTGGTGATCAGGAGGTTCGAGACTGTTCTGTACTTATTTGTGAGAGGACTTGGCCCTCTAATCTTATTGTTGTGAGTATCGAGGGTGAGGATTTGATTCTTGGGGATGATTGGCTTGAGCGGCATGGTGCGATCATGAACTACCGCACGAGAATCATCACTATGTTAGCCGAGGACGGCACCGAGCACTCTTTCGCGGGGCGAAAGAGGGGAAACCAGAAGTTCGTTATTAACGCCTTGAAGGCGATGAGACTCCTGCGTAAAGGATGTACTGGCTATTGGTGTTACGCCTTGCAGGCGGAGAGTGGTGGAGTCGAGCTTTCGTCGATTCCAATCGTTAGCGAGTTTCCTGATGTATTTCCTGACGAGTTACCGGGATTGCCACCGGATCGTGAGGTCGAGTTTGCTATAGAGTTAGAGCCGGGCGCGGCTCCTATTTCGAAGGCGCCCTATCGCATGGCACCTTCAGAGATGTCCGAGTTGAAGAAGCAGTTGAGCGAGCTTCTTGAGTCGGGGTATGTTCGACCGAGCGCCTCGCCTTGGGGCGCACCGGTCCTGTTCGTGCGGAAGAAGGATGGCTCACTACGTTTGTGTATCGACTATCGCGAACTAAACAAGGTGACCATCAAGAACAAGTATCCTTTGCCGAGAATTGATGACTTGTTCGACCAGTTGCAGGGAGCTACGGTATTCTCGAAGATTGATTTGAAATCGGGGTACTATCAGCTCCGGGTGAGAGAATCCGATGTGCCGAAAACAACTTTTCGGACGAGATACGTACATTATGAGTTCGTGGTTATGCCTTTCGGGTTAACGAATGCGCCGGCGGTGTTCATGCAGTTGATGAACAAAGTTTTTATCGAGTATTTGGATAAGTGTGTCGTCGTCTTTATTGACGATATCCTTATTTATTCAAGGAATGAGGAAGAGCATGCCCATCATTTGCGGGTAGTATTAGACATTTTGAGGACCGAGCAACTCTATGCAAAGTTCTCGAAATGTGAATTCTGGCTGAAGGAAGTGATGTTTTTAGGTCACGTGATTTCAGCCGAGGGGGTTCGTGTGGATCCACAGAAGATTGAGGCAGTGTTGAATTGGGCACCGCCCAAGAATGTGAAGGAGCTCCGTAGTTTCTTGGGTTTGGCTCGCTACTACCGTAGGTTCGTCGAGGGTTTCTCGAAACTAGCTCGGCCACTTACGCAGTTGCTCCAGAAATCCGAGAAGTTCGTTTGGAATGACGAGAGGCAGTTGAGTTTTGAGGAACTGAAGAAGCGTTTGACTTCAGCCCCGGTTTTGGCGTTGCCATGTGGCAACGAGGGTTTTGCCGTTTATAGCGATGCTTCGGGTCAGGGTCTTGGGTGTGTGTTGATGCAGCACGGCAAGACCATTGCCTATGCGTCGAGACAGTTGAGGCCGTATGAGCTGAACTACCCTACTCATGATTTGGAGTTAGCGGCAGTTGTGTTTGCGCTAAAGATTTGGCGTCACTATCTTTTCGGCTCTGCATGTCATATTTTTACCGATCATCAAAGTCTGAAATACATATTTACTCAGTGGGAGTTGAATATGAGGCAGAGGAGGTGGTTAGAGTTGATTAAGGATTATGACCTCGAAATCCTTTATCATCCGGGCAAGGCGAACGTCGTGGCCGACGCCTTGAGTCAGAAACCGGTTGCGTTGCGAACGCTTGAGATCCTTACGTCTCAGTCTGAGCTTCGGCGGGCTTTGATCGGGTTAGATGTTGAAGTTTTGTTGCCTGGGGCCGTCGGGCAACTTCGTGCTTTAGAGATTTCGTCGTCTTTGATCGATGAAATTAAGCTGAAGCAGTTAGAGGATCCGATGATTATTCAAATCCGAGAGAACGTTCTTAAAGGGAAGTCTCCTGGGTTTGTAATTCATGAGGATGGCATTTTGAGATTCCAGAGTCGGCTTTGTGTGCCGAACGACTCAGAGTTGAGGCAGAGTATTTTGCGCGAGGCCCATGCTACGCCTTACTCCGTTCATCCTGGTTCGAGTAAGATGTATAAGGACCTGAGGAGGAATTTCTGGTGGAATGATATGAAGGAGGAGGTCGCCCAGTTTGTAGCGAGATGTTTGACTTGCGGCAGTCAAAATCGAGCATCGACTTCAGGGTTATTGCAGTCACTTCCCGTTCCGGAATGGAAATGGGAAGATATATCGATGGATTTCATTACGAGTTTGCCGAGATCGAGATCGGGCATGAATATGGTTTGGGTGATTGTCGATCGTCTTACTAAGTCGGCACATTTTCTGGGCATCAAGGACACTTGGGGCCCGGAGAAGTTGGCTCGTATATTTATCGCACAGATAGTGAGGCTTCACGGTACTCCGAAGTCTATCGTTTCGGATCGTGATGGCCGTTTTGTATCATTTTTGGCAGGCGGTACATAAGGCGTTGGGTACTTGTCTGCATTTGAGTACCTCTTTTCATCCCCAGTCAGATGGACAGTCGGAACGCACTATCCAGACGTTCGAGGATATGCTGCGTGCTTGTGCTCTCGATTGGAGTAGTGACTGGGAGGAACATTTGCCACTAATCGAATTCACGTACAACAATAGTTGGCACGCATCGATTCGGATGGCACCGTATGAGGCACTCTACGGGCGGCGTTGTCGATCGCCGATTTGTTGGAATGAGGCGTCCGACTTGGTCGGGACCGAACCGGATATCGTGTTAGAGACGAGGCGGAAGATAGAATTAATCCGAGAACGGATGTTGACTGCCCAGAGTCGACAGAAGTCTTATGCCGATGTCCGTCGTCGACCTTTAGAATTCGAGGTGGGAGACCACGTTTTGCTGAAGGTGTCGCCGACGAGAGGAGTTTTCCGTTTCGGGAAAAAGGGGAAGTTGAGTCCGAGATTTATTGGACCCTTCGAGATTCTCGAGCGAGTCGGTGGGTTGGCATACCGTTTGGCGTTGCCCCCGGCCCTGAGTCATGTTCATAGCGTTTTTCATGTTTCCCAGCTGAGGAAATATGTCCCGGACCCTAGTCACATCATCGATTATGATGAGATTGACGTCGCCGAGGATATTACTTTTGAGGAGCGTCCTTTGAAGATTTTAGAGCATCGGGAGAAACGACTGAGGCATAAGACCATTCCCTTGGTCAAAGTGCAGTGGTCGAGACATGGTGTCGAGGAGGCAACTTGGGAAACCGAGGAAAGCATGCGTGCTAAGTATCCCGAGTTGTTTATTTCTTAAGTTTCGGGACGAAACTTGTTTTTAGAGGGGTAGAATGTAATATCCGCATTTTTTCCCTTCTCTTATTATTCTCATTTTGGCGCATTTTCATTTTTAGCAACTCGCTTGTAACCGTATTGACATTTTGAGGATATTTAATATTAAACTTTTTGTCGTTCGAGCTTGATTCGGACTCGTTTTACTCGATTTGATTTGTCATGTTGTTATTTCGGATATTATCGTAATCGTCATTTGGAACCGCCATTTCGGGGTTGCCAAAGATCCATCTCGTGTTATTATGGACGTTGTGAGCTTTTGTTTGGCGTTTCGACCATGTGTCGAACATTCCGGATGTTTGGGCCGTTTTGTAAATTTTCCCAAACTTTTGGGAAAATTTCGTTTGTTGAATGTTTTTCCGAACCTTTGAGTAGTCGGGAATATATTTTCCTTCGGCATTTAAGTTCGCTGCTTCGTGTCCCTAACATCCGTACCATCGTGAGTTATTCACCGTTGTATTTCGATTCTTTTCCGGTACCTCCCCATTTCTTCCGCCTGTACTCCAGAAAGGAATGTTACGTCGTAACACCCTTTTTGGTTACGTACGTAACGTTCTAGTGTTTTGATTCGGGCGATTACGCATTTTGGTTACGTCGTAACACCATTTTAGTTACGTGCGTAACGCCTAGTGTATTTCGGTTCGGGCGTTTGACCTTTTTGGTTACGTCGTAAGGCCCTTATGGCTTACGTCGTATACGGCTTACGACGTTAGCATGTGGTGGCTAACGTGCGTAGCCCCCTGGGTTTATAAACCCGTGGGTTGACCGATTCGGCCATTTTCACTCCTTCTCCTCCCCATCCGACTCTGGCGATTTACTTGGTATTTAGGTGATTTGAAGCTTGATAACTCCGAGCCATCATCTTCTTCGAGTTATTGGAGCATAGTATCAACCTCTAATCGTGTTCTTCGTCATTATTCAAGGTAAACTCCTAAAACCTTGTTTTGGGTAATTGAAGGGGTTTTCATGTTTCGTCCGATTCGTTCCGTATGTTAGATTAATTCATGATGTACATGATTAATCTTGTCGATTTCGTTGGTTACCCTACGGATTCATGGTATATTTCATAGTAATTTTGTAATCGAGAGGGTTTGGTTGTAGTCCGCCCTCGTCGTTGTTTCTATACGAATATACATGAATCGTAGGCGGGTTTTCAGTGTATTCCAATTCCGTATTCATTTAGGATTGGTCGTGATTGTGTTCTTCGTATCGTTAGGTTCGTGATTATCGGCTCCTATCGGTCACCGTGTTTTTCCTTCCGTTCGTTGCGCTGCTTATTATTCAAGGCAAGTATTTTTGGAAACCTTTATGCTTAACATGAAATGGTAATGTATATTGTGTGTGCTATACTCACCACAGGAGGGTCCGACGGGGCCTCGGGGAATCTATGACTTCACTGGATTCACGAGTTTGTTTCGCTAGCCACCGGGAGGGTCCTTAGAGGCCTCGGGTGGGATTCATGGTGGCGTCTGGTCTAGGCGATGCACATGCGTGATTTATTTTATAAAGTGGCCAGCTCGGGAGGGTCCTTAGAGGCCTCGGGTGGGATTCATGGTGGCGTCCTGGTCCTAGGCAAATTGTTTGACTGTTTGTTTTCCGGAAAAGACATGTCTGGTTTTGGTTTTTGAAATGATATTGGTGCATGTACTATGAAATGTGTAAGCGATTGGTTTGCCTTGATTACTTGTACTAGCGTAATTGCTAACCCCTCTGGGGACCCGTTTCGGGGAAATTCTTATTATGAATTTCAGGTTATGATCATCCGGACGAGAGAGCGTTGGGGCAGTACGAGGATATTGGTCGGGGTCGTTGACATGTGCACTCGAGTCTACTTATTTCACTTGCCCACTTCGACATGGTTGTTTACTATATTTATGAACTGATAGACCGTACTCGCGAGTACTTAGGCTTTTCAATTCAAACCCCGTGTTGTATTATTTTAAATTGTTACATTGTCGACTGTTGCTTATTTCGCCGGTTACTCCGGGCGTACATTTATATGTTATATTATTTAAATGTGTGTTCTCGCTAACCGAGATGGTTAGTCGAGGGGTGTTTCCTAGTCGTAGCCTGGTGGGTCCCATGTAGGGGTCCACGGCGCTGTAATATACTTCGAATATCTCGGGGGTGTTACATATATAATATATATAGAAACTTTTAATTACTAGAACTTAATGACAATAGATAAAACTTACTTGAATATGCTGAATCAAAGTGCAAGAAACAAACTTCAAAATATAACTTCAAACTTGTTTAAAGGTTACAAGCTTACAAAAATTGAAAGTAAAATACTAAGTGCTTATTGATCAAGCACTTTTCAATTACAAACTAAATGAAAGAAAAACTTCAAACCAAAAATGAAATACAAACTAAAATTGAAAGTTCTAAGGAAAATATATTGCTAAAGGAAAGGAGTATTTCTTAGCAAGAAGTTGATGATTTTGCAATGGATGAAGATGTCCTTTTATAGGTGATTTCAAGAATACAATTGATTATTTAATTCAAAATATCTATTGTAATATCATTTTTTTAATTCTTTGTTCACACTTCACCCATGTCTTTGAATTTTTAGATTTTTGACCAAAAAAAATATCTTGTGGTTGAGTTCACAAGTTGGTCAAAAGTGGACTAATTTTGCATGGCATCTGCTGAAAAACGGCGATGAAAAACGGCCCAGTTTGCCCCGTGTTGTGCGCCATTTTGTGGTGACTCGGTCTCTTCCGGAATACGCACGAGGACACGTCGCTAAATGCCGGCCGTGTGTGAAACGGCCCAAGACAGGGCCCTTGTTGCGCCGTATGTGAAACGGCCTACATAACACGGTCCTTTTTGCGCCGTGTTGTATGGTTGTTTTGCCTTGAAAAATTCCCGTCGTTAGATTTGATCTTGTTTTCCGTCCTTTTTGATGCTTCATGTCAGTAATCTGTAAAATAACCATTTTTAGCTCATGTTTGGACATATCTGTAAAATATGTATTTTTAATCACAAATCAGTATAATTATGCCCGGAAAAATGATTATTTTGTATATGAATTTTAGATCAATTATGCGCTAATCAAATACCCCACACTTAAATTCTTGCTAGTCCCGAGCAAGACTCTTTATTAATCACACACAAAATAAAAATTAAAATAAGACACAAAATAAAAAATAATACACACAAATTTAAGAAAAAATAATTATATATAAAGATAAAAAGAGATCAAAATGCAATTAATACACAATAACCAACTTTATACAGTAGATAGAAATGAATCAAGATTCAAAATAAATCTACTAACGATTTTGAAGCTAAAACACGGTTTTTATTTTTGTAATTCCAAACTGCAAGGTTTTCCCCCCAAAAGGTTGATTATTTCTTTCCCACTCGTGACTCACATGACTCCCTTTAATTGTAATATCCGCAATTTTCGATTTTCGGTAAATTTCTTTTTTCGGCCGGAGTCCGTTTTGATGACTCGTTCATGACCGTTACGTCATTCTGAGAATGATTAATTCTGCACTTTTTGTCATCCGAGTTCGTTTTGGTGTCGTTTTGTTGAGTTCCGTGCTTTTTGGCGACTTTTCCGCACTTGAGTTCGATTCTTGCGAATCTCGTTCAAACTTGCTTCGAAGTTTCCTGTAAGTCCGTTTAACTTTGTTAGACGTGTTGTGAACTTCGGTTTGGTTATTCGATCAAGTATCGTGATTTCCGGGCGTTTTGGGCTATTTTGTAATTTCTTAAAAGTTACGGGTATCCGTATCTGTAATTGTTGTCTCGACCCGTTTCTTGGTCGCGTATGATTAATTATTGTATTATGTTTTTATTTCGGGTCGTTGATGTCGTCCGCGAACTTTTCGTCGTGTTCGTTCTGTGCGTTTTGGGAAATCGGGTCGTCGAGCCCTGGTGGTGCATCGCCGGACGGTTATGGATCGCCGGACGATTGCGGGCACCGGCGGACAGTGCGCGAGAACCGCGTAAGCGCACGCTTCGGCCGGAAGGCTGCGTGCGCTAACCGGCAGTGTAGCGCCTATCGGCCGCCTAACGCCGCTATCGGTGCAGACAATGGAGTCCGGGGTTCGAATCGGTTAGGCTCGGCAGTAGCGCACGCTATCTGCGAATTGCCTTCGGCCGTGAGTAGCGCGCGCTACGGCCGGAAGGCTGCGCACGCTACCTGGCCGAGTCAGTAGGGCAGTGTGGGCACTGGACTGCGGCCTGGGCCGATAGCGCACGCTAGCTCGGCAGCCTAGCGCGCGCTAGTCCGGCCCAGTATAAATGTCACAGAGCAGTCACATTTCCTCTCGTTTTTCATTTCATTCCTTTTCATTCCGCGGCTGGAGATTCGGAGGTGGCGAATCCATGTTGTTCAACAACAAATCCACGGAGTTCTTGAGTTCATAACATCAATCAATCATCCGTTATCATCATTTGATTCAGCGAATCAAGGTAATCTTCCTTAGAACCCTAATTTCGTGAATTTGGGGGGTTTTTGCATTTTTGTCCGATTCGTTCCGTGTTGTTGATTAATTCATGATGGGTATGATTAATCTTGGTAGTATTCTTGTGTTTAACATCATTTAATCCATTGTTCTTCGTCGAATCGAAGTATATTTCTTGATTTCCTTTGAATCGACTTTTTGGGGGATTTGTTCTCGATCTCGTTTTTCATCCGTTTTTGATGGATCGATTGTAGTTAAATGATGTTGTTAAACACATTATATGGATTATATATCCATATTTCAACTTGGAATTCCGTTTTCGTATTTTGACGGGACGAATCGTGTTCTTGGCCGTTTTGGGGGAAATCCTTGAACCTTCGTCATTTGTTCTTTGAATTCAGCGGCTTTGGGTCGTACTTTGGAATTCATTTTCGTTGTTATTGTTTTCGTTCGTAGTTCATTGTTGCGGATTGTCGTTCGGTGGAGTCGGCGAGTTCGTAGTCGGTTCGTGCCAACCTACTTCGGCCGATTCTCCGCGTTGTGGTTATTCGAGGCAAGTACCTTGCTCATACATTTCTTATTTTGTGAATATGGTGATCGGTGATCGTCTTGGCGTGTTTGTTTGGTTGTTTGAAATGAAGTTTCAAAAGATTTTGGTTTGGCCTCGCTAAAGGCTCTCTTTCAAAACGCGTGTGTGTTTTGTGAACGGTGTGTTTTGGAAATTGATTATGATTTGATCATTTTGAACGTTGAAGGCTTTGATGATATCCCTGTTGTTTAAAGTGATGGAATCGCGTATTCCGTGTTTAATCTTGTTATTGTGTTTAGAAGAGTTTGATAACGGTGTCGAGTTAGTGGCCATCTCTAGTGAGTATTCTTAATGAACTTACATTCTTAGCATATTAGTATTGCATGAGTAACGTGTGTGTGTGTATGCTCACTACGGGTTAGATCCGACGGGGTCTCGGTAGGGGTCCACAGAGACGTGGATCGACGAGCTTGCTTTTAACCACTACGGGTTAGATCCGACGGGGTCTCGGTAAGGGTCCACAGAGACGTGGATCGACGGTTAATTATGGTGCATTTTGGAACTGTGATTTGGATTATTGGCGTTTCCGGAAACGAGTATTTTGAACGGTTTTCATTTGCATGCATTGACTAAGTGTGTAAGAGGTAAGTTGTTCGTTTGGCCTACTTGGCTAGGATGGCACTAGAGTATTTTGTAGTTTGTGTTAAATTATTTGATTGTGAATTTTGATGTTGGAAGACGAACCTTGTTGTCGTTCTTGTGTACTGTAAGTTGATGAGATTTGGGGCTAAAATCCCAATGGTTTTGTAAAGGTCATTTTACGGATTTGGGGCTAAAATCCCAACGGTTTGGTAAAGGTCATTTTACGGAAAGTAAACCTTTGGGGCGGTGACCCCTTTCGTCTTTTGGGTTTTGAAAAGCGGGATTTGATAATCCTAAATTGTTTTCTATTAAAACTCTCGATGGCATTCTAAACCATTTTATAAATTATTTCCATTGATTTGTGATCTTTCGATTTTGAAATGTTTTCTCAAACTCTTGCCTCGGGAAGTACTTTTCGTTTAGTTTGAATCTTTGAGGATTCCTGGTTATTGTTATTCGTGGAATGTGAATTGTATGGCTCGTATTTGCACTTTGTTCTTGCACTAGCAAAACAGTGGAGTTTTGCTAACCCCCGAGTATTCGGGGGGTGGATGTCTATTTTTGCATTCAGGTTTTGGAGCATAACACAGGGTCGGCACGAAGGATGATGAAAGATGATCGATACTAATCACATGAGGAACCGTACATTTTTTATTGGTTCAGTTGTACTTTATTTTCCGCTGCTATATTTTTCTCGTTGTACGGGTGTGGTTGTGTTTTGATCCCTGCGTGGGCATGAGTTGTATTTGAGTTGTATGTACTTATTGAAAGACCAAATCGGTATACTGAGTCATTTTAGCCTTAGGCATGGTTGAGTTGTTATATGTTGTTACCAGCCTCGTAGATCCTTGAGGAAAGGTTCTACGACGTGTAATATCCCTAAGCGGATTGGGGGTGTTACATTAATGGTTGCTCTCGTTCACTCGTTTATTTTTCGACTCAATATGAAGAAGAATTTCATTGGCGTCATCAAATATTGTGATTTTTTACGAAATTGAGTGTATTGAAATTCAGCCGCTAATTAATTCAAGTCTGTTCATAAACTACATCCCTTAGTGATAGCTTTCACACCGTTATTTGCTAACGTGTAGCTCTTTTCACCAACACAATTTCTATCTTTTTTTTTTAAAAGGTGATAGCTTTCACACCGTTATTTGCTAACATGTAGCTCTTTTCACCAATTTTTCTGTGAGACGGAAGCTACGCACCAACAATGGTTAGTCCTTTATTTTTCGCAAAATTTTAAGACCCCCAAAATTAGGCAGCTGTTGTTGCTCAACACTTCTCCTTTTTGTCATTTTTTTTAGGTGATAGCTTTCACACCGTTATTTGCTAACGTGTAGCTCTTTTCACCAATGACTCCATTTTTTTTAGGGAATAGAATTTTTGCAGAAAATCATTTATTAGTTAAGCATGAAAAATCAAAAACTCCACAAAAAAACTAAATTTCAGTTCTATTTTTCATCAACCGACTGATTCTTCTTTTCTCAAGGTAACGAATGACTCGATTTTATATGATAACTACAAGGTTTGGAAAGAGAGATTAAGGCTCAAAAATTTTGGAATATACAATTTTTTTACCGGTTAAAACAATTTTAGAAGCTTGTATATAGCTAATTTATTGGTGTTTATGGCCAGATCTAGAAATCTCACAAATCAAAATAATATATATATATATATATATATATATATAATAATTAAGGCAAATCACCAAAATAATCAAAACCAACACACCAAAATAATTAAAACATACCAAAATAATTAAAACATACCACCCCCAAACTTGAAAAAAAAACCGTCCTCGGTTTTTAAAAAAAATAATAAAAAGCAAGAGAGAAAAAAAATACTCCCTATTATGAAAATTGATGCTTGAGCTACGCCTTTTTGGATCTGCATGAAAAAATATACGAGGCAAACAACAACAACAACAAAAATATACCCGGAAGTATAACACAATTTTTAAGATGCGCTTCAGGAAAGTCTGAAGAGTCGCCTTACGCTGCCATCAATGCTTTTATTAAAAACAAAAACATTACGGCAATAAAAATAACAATACATAAATCGCGAATAGATGCGCGTCAAGAGATCAAAAGAAACTCCTTAAGCTGCCATCATTTAGCATGATTTTTACACACGACAGAAAGTAAAAATAATAAGAGGTTTGATATGGGGTATCAAAGGGAGAGGAATGAATCCACTTTTCGTTTTCTCACGGTGAGATCTTCCATCCAGACAATATTAGCTAGAGCTGGATCTGGTTGAGGAACAAATTCAATGAGTTTTTTGATTAGCTCTTCTGGTGTTGTTGCAACGACTATGATTCATTTAGCACGCTCGGAAATAAAACCTTTTTCAGCAGAGTAGTCGATGAAAGATAGTAAACCATCAAAGAAACTATTGACATTAAGCAGACCTATTGGTTTTTGATGAACATTTAGCTGGGCTCTGGTAACCACATGAAAAAGTTCCTCAAGTGTGCCAAAACCACCGGGAAGGGTGATAAAGGCGCCAGAATTATTTATCATGTGAGTTATGCGGTCTTGCATATTTACAGATCTAAACTCATCTCCAATAGTTGCCCCAGTGATTTTACTTTCAGCCAGAGGTTTTGGAATTATTCCCAACACTCTTACTCCTTCCATATAGGCGAAAGCGGCTCGTCCCATTAATCCTAGACTTCCTCCTCCGTAAACTACATGAATGCATTTTTCTCCTAAAGTACGACCCAAGTTGTGTCCGCTTGATAAAGCATGCATCTTTTCCATAACTAGCTCCACCAAAAATGCAGACTGAGTTAAATCTTTTTGTGGAAGATGATGATTCCATTTTTGAAAAGAAATTTATTTAGAGAGAAACAGAGAAAAGTACAAGTTTGAGGGATGAATAAAAGAAATAAGCACAATGTTTATTTATAGAAGAAAAATGAGGAAAAATTGTTTAACAAGTTTGTGATTGCGTTGATTGCGCATCAACTACTCAATAGAATAATGAATGCATTTATCGTGTATCACATTTTTTATTCAGAAAATCTCACCATACGACAAAAATAAAAGATACTCACGTGTATGTACAGTAGTTGTGATTGTGGCTCACATCTTCCTCTGATTTTACGTTCAGAAACGGCTTAAATGCCTTCTATGAGTTGGGGAGAAGCTTCCCATCCAATTTTCTTACAAATTGGCAAACAGGGTCTTTTAACGTCAGATTCCCAAGACGTTGTTCATATTCTGGTTTGAATTTATTCTACAAACATCGAATTCCATAATGTACGAGTCCACTAGGATGCGTGTCAAGAGAAATTTCGATATCATCTAAATTCTCTTTATTCAGACCATCCTTAATGAATTGAATTTTATCTTCTCTGTTTGTAGATAGAATTCCTAAAGATCGACATTTTAAATTACAGTTCCATCTAGCACATTTATAGCAAACGGCTATCATCTTTGCTCGTCGTTTCTTGGCATATGAATTTTTTCCAAGCCCTGGTAAAAGTCTAGTCGGTGTTTCTGTGAATTCACCTTCTATTCTTACTTTGGCTTCAATAATGAATCTTATGTCAAAAGGTATGCTTTTATTCATAAGAAACCTCATCCTTTCAAGCCTTGTCTTGTAAATCTTTAAAATTGCATTTTTGCTTAGAAAGGGAAATCTTTTTTCAATTTTAAACAATGTTTCTTCCATGACAAAAAAACTAAAATGAAAAACGATAAAATATCTACAAATATCAGTTGTTTGTGGGAAACTGAAAAATCCGACTTTGATAGTCACGGAGTACCGTTATCCGCCACTTGACCGGACAGAAGAATAAAAGATGCAGAAATAAAGAAAGATAAAATAACAAGATATAAACAAAAGTATACAAAAAATTATATTTGGCCTAAAACAATCCCCGGCAACGGCGCCAAAATTTGATCGGTCAAAAACTTATCCTAAAAATAGGAGTTCTTGAGTCGCTCGCAAATATATACGAGGTAGAAGTAGTTGTGGTAAGTTCTACCAAGGTCTTTTCTTTCGAGGATTGTTCAACAGGGCTTCGTATAATATTTTATTACAAATTACGAGAAATAAATACTAAAATAGATTATTGGGTTTTTAAATATTAACTTAATTAAAATGCACTATTTTTAATTTAAACTATTTTTAATAAGACTTTTTTAATAAGACTATTTTTAATAAGACTATTTATATTAAGACTATTTATACTAGACTATTTATATTAAGACTATTTATACTAGACTATTTATATTAAGACTATTTATACTAGACTATTTATATTAAGACTATTTATACTAGACTATTTATACTAGACTATTTTTAACTAGTGAAAATGAATAGAATTAAAATGAGTTGGGAATTTATAAAATCTAGGGGATTACGGGTTCAGTAAATTAGGTTTTTAATTAAGTATCGGAATTGATTTATACAGATATAAAAGAAAAAACGAATGTTTATCGAGTAATCAACTTTTCCCCGGCAACGGCGCCAAAATTTGATCGGTCAAAAACTTATCCTAAAAATAGGAGTTCTTGAGTCGCTCGCAAATATATACGAGGTAGAAGTAGTTGTGGTAAGTTCTACCAAGGTCTTTTCTCTCGAGGATTGTTCAACAGGGCTTCATATAATATTTTGTTACAAATTACGAGAAATAAATACTAAAATAGATTATTGGGTTTTTAAATATTAACTTAATTAAAATGCACTATTTTTAATTTAAACTATTTTTAATAAGACTTTTTTAATAAGACTATTTTTAATAAGACTATTTATATTAAGACTATTTATACTAGACTATTTATATTAAGACTATTTATACTAGACTATTTATATTAAGACTATTTATACTAGACTATTTATACTAGACTATTTTTAACTAGTGAAAATGAATAGAATTAAAATGAGTTGGGAATTTATAAAATCTAGGGGATTACGGGTTCATTAAATTAGGTTTTTAATTAAGTATCGGAATTGATTTATACGGATATAAAAGAAAAAATGAATGTTTATCGAGTAATCAACTTTTCACCTCTGTACTTTCGTATTCAAAGATGTCTTAATCACTTTTGCTTTATTAAGATGTTGATAACAAGATTAACACTTGATAGATTGAAAAGATGTGTTTCCAATACACTTAACAATCAATCAAGGAGGTTTCAATAGTAGAAATAGGATATGATCAATCTCTATTTAAACCAATTAGTCCTTTCATTTCTCTAACTTGACTATTTTTAGGATAATCGATCGTTCATCGAGTAATCAACTTTTCACCTCATAACTTTCGTATTCAAAGGTGTCTTAACCACTTTCGCAATCTTAAGATGTTGATAACAAGATTAACATTTGATAGATTGAAAAGGTATGTTTCCAATTCACTCAACAATCAATCAAGAATGTTTCATTAGTAAAAATAGGATATGATCAATCTTTATTTAAACCAATTAGTCCTAAAAATAGTTTAAATCAATCAAATACTCAATATATAACCTAATAGAAATCCCCCTTCCCCTAGGAAGAAAGATTAGCTACTCATTGGTTTATACATACTAAAATTATAATAGAAATAATTGATATATATATATATAATATGTAATATACGAAATTTCTACTATTATTGTTTAATGTTATTTTATCCGAGTTATGTTGTACAGCGTGGAATCTGTACAGTATGAATAAAATAAATGAAGGACTGAGATGTCAGTATTGGTATAATTATCGTATTTGGTCGACAATTGTATTTGAGGATATAATGTGTTGAGTAATGTATATTTGGTATGCCGTATGTTCGTATTTGGTATGTCTAGATGTTGGACGAGGATAGATGAAAATGGCTAAGTATAGCCTTATTAGCGCACGCTAATATTCATGCATAACGCACGCTATCGTGCAGGTTTAGCGCACGCTACGTTCATAGGTTAGCGTACGCTAGTGCAAAACAGCTCAGAGGGAATCTACGTGTGGACCCGGTCACTTTCGGCGCATCTGCCGACGAAGTCAACTGATGTTTGTCGTAAAGCATTAGCGCACGCTAATGCCTGTTGATAGCGCACGCTAATATCAGATCGGTCAATAGGGAATCTCGGCTTTATTGGTTGCTTTCGGCATGTGGGGTCACGAGCATATTCAGAGTAGGTGCAGACTGTAGTAAGTCAACTTCGGATAGCGCACGCTAAGGGCAAAGGACTTGCGTACGCTAGGCAGTGTAAGTTACGTACGCTAATGCATGGGCATTACGTACGCAAGCACATGTATGAAGCCAGACAGTGGCCTCTGGACCGCGATAGCGCATGCTAACAAAGTCAGTTAGCGCACGCTATGGCTGTTGCGCACGCTAAACATGAGATGTTAGCGCACGCTAGTAATGTATTCTATATAAGGGGACAGACGGGTTTTGAGATGCATTTAGTCCATTCTTTCTCCTTCAGTCGATAGAGAGAGCTTTGGGAGGTTCTTGAGGTTCCCAAACACGGTGAGATGATGATCTTTAACAAGATTAAGATGGAGAGCATGGATTCAAGCCTTGTTCTTCAAGTTATTCATGATTCTTAGAATGGAGTCAAGTGTTCTTATTCTTGGTTCATCCAATCCAGGTAATTTTCGTATCCTCTTGATGGTGGTTTGTTTTTCTTGGATGATTACATGTGAGGAGCATGTTGGATAATCAGATGATGATGTTATTGTAATACCCGTGATTTTGATTTCCGGTAATTTCTTTTTTTTTTTCGGCGGAAGTCCATTTTGACGACTCGCTCATGACCGTTTCATCATTCTGAGAATGATTAATTCTGCACTTTTTGTCATCCGAGTTCGTTTCGGTGTCGTTTTGTTGAGTTCCGTGCTTTTTAGCGGTTTTTCCGCACTTGAGTTCGATTCTTGCGAATCTCGTCCGAAACTGTTGTTTCGACTTTCTCGTAAGTTCATTTAATGTTATTATTCATGTTGCGAGCTTTGGCTTGGTGTTTCGATCACGTATCGTGATTTTCGGGCGTTTTGGGCCATTTTCGTAATTTCCCAAAGTTAGGGGTAATTACTTTCCGTTGTCGAGTTTCGAGCCTTCGGGTAGTCGGAATCGTATGTTCTATTAGTGCTCGGATTCGTCTTTTCGAGTACTTCGTAACCTTATCTTCGATTCGTACTCAGGTTCGGGTTTCGGGGTCGTTCGGGCCGTCGGAGTTGGTCGGCCGAGTCATGGCGGGCATGATCGGGCAGGCCACGGCCGAGTAACGTGCGGTAATGATCGGCCATTACGTCGTAAGGCCGGTTACGTCGTAAGGCCTGGCCGTGCGTCGTAACGTTCCGGCATTTTCGGCAGAGTTCGGCCATGGCGATTACGTCGTAAGCCATGGCGATTACGTCGTAACGGCGGCGATCGGCTATTTAAGGCTGCGGACGGTTTTCTTCACCATTTTCTCCTTCTTTCTCTTCCGTCTGCTGTGGGTGCGTGAATCTTCTAGAGATGTTGTTGGACAATGAATCCATGAAGTTTTGAGGTTCATATCATCAATCATCCGTCTATAACATCCTTTGATCGAGCGAATCAGGTCAGATTTTCTAGAAATCTAATTTTGGGGATTTGTGGCTTCGTCCCGGTCCTAGGCGATGCGCGTGCGTGATTACGTTGTGTTGATTTTTATGTCCGTAGAGGACACGTGATATTGGGCTCTGGCCCTGTGAATTGTTGTCGGTTTTCTATTTGCGAAAACAAAACCTTTGGGTTGTGACCCCTGTTGATTTTGGAAAGAGAAGGATTCGGAAATCCTAAATGGTTTTCTATTAAAACTCTCGATGGCATTTTAAACTGTTTTATAAATTGTTTCCCTTGATTTGTGATCCTTCGGTTTTGGAATGTTTTACTAAACTTATGCCTCGGGAAGTGCTTTTCGTTACTTTGGATTTTTGAGGATTCCTGGTTATTGTTATTCGTGGAATTTGAATTATATGGCTCGTATTTGCACTTTGTATTTGCACTAGCAAAAGCGGTGGAGTTTGCTAACCCCAGTATTCGGGGTGGATGTCTATTTTTGCATTCAGGTTTTGGAGCATAGCACAGGTCGGCACGAAGGATGATGAAAGATGAACGATACTAATCACACGAGGATCCGTTGATGTCGTATTGGTCTAGTTGTATTTTCTTTTCATTGCAGATCTTTTCCCGTTGTACGGGAGTTTATTGTATTTTGACCCCTGCGTGGGTATGTGTTTGGAATTGAGTTGTAAGTTATTATTGAAAGACCAAGTCGGTCTACTGAGTCATTTTAGCCTTAAAGGCGATGTTTAGATGTTTGATTTTAGTTATCAGCCTGGTAGATCCTCGAGGAGAGGGTCTACGGTCGTGGAGCGTGTTTTCACACCGTATAATCCGTTGCGTTGTTTGTAACGTTTCGCCGTTTGGCATTAGTTACGCGTTTCTTGCGTATCTCATTGAGTTTTCCTGGCGGGATATTGCTTCTCCCTACTTATTTTAAGTTTCGGGACGAAACTTCTTTTAAGGAGGGTAGAATGTAATACCCGTGATTTTGATTTCCGGTAATTTCTTTTTTTTTTTTCGGCGGAAGTCCATTTTGACGACTCGCGCATGACCGTTTCATCATTCTAAGAATGATTAATTCTGCACTTTTTGTCATCCGAGTTCGTTTCGGTGTCGTTTTGTTGAGTTCCGTGCTTTTTAGCGGTTTTTCCGCACTTGAGTTCGATTCTTGCGAATCTCGTCCGAAACTGTTGTTTCGACTTTCTCGTAAGTTCATTTAATGTTATTATTCATGTTGCGAGCTTTGGCTTGGTGTTTCGATCACGTATCGTGATTTTCGGGCGTTTTGGGCCATTTTCGTAATTTCCCAAAGTTTGGGGTAATTACTTTCCGTTGTCGAGTTTCGAGCCTTCGGGTAGTCGGAATCGTATGTTCTATTAGTGCTCGGATTCGTCTTTTCGAGTACTTCGTAACCTTATCTTCGATTCGTACTCGTGTTCGGGTTTCGGGTCGTTCGGGCCGTCGGAGTTGGTCCGGCCGAGTCATGGCGGGCATGATCGGGCCAGCCACGGCCGAGTAACGTCGGTAATGATCGGCCATTACGTCGTAAGGCGGTTACGTCGTAAGGCCCTGGCGTAACGTCGTAATGTTCGGCATTTTCGAGCGAAGTTCGCCATGGCGATTCGTCGTAAGCCATGGCGATTCGTCGTAACGTACGGCAATCGGCTATTTAAGGCCTGCGGACGGTTTTCTTCAGCCATTTTCTCCTTCTTTCTCTTCCCGTACGCGGCTGTGGGTGCGTGAATCTTCTAGAGATGTTGTTGGACAATGAATCCATGAAGTTTTGAGGTTCATATCATCAATCATCCGTCCTATAACATCCTTTGATCGAGCGAATCAGGTCAGATTTTCTAGAAATCTAATTTTGGGGATTTGTGGCTTCGTCCCGGTCCTAGGCGATGCGCGTGCGTGATTACGTTGTGTTGATTTTTATGTCCGTAGAGGACACGTGATATTGGGCTCTAGCCCTGTGAATTGTTGTCGGTTTTCTATTTGCGAAAACAAAACCTTTGGGCTGTGACCCCTGTTGATTTTGGAAAGAGAAGGATTCGGAGATCCTAAATGGTTTTCTATTAAAACTCTCGATGGCATTTTAAACTGTTTTATAAATTGTTTCCCTTGATTTGTGATCCTTCAGTTTTGGAATGTTTTACTAAACTTATGCCTCGGGAAGTGCTTTTCGTTACTTTGGATTTTTGAGGATTCCTGGTTATTGTTATTCGTGGAATTTGAATTATATGGCTCGTATTTGCACTTTGTATTTGCACTAGCAAAACAGTGGAGTTTTGCTAACCCCCGAGTATTCGGGGGGTGGATGTCTATTTTTGCATTCAGGTTTTGGAGCATAGCACAGGGTCGGCACGAAGGATGATGAAAGATAAACGATACTAATCACACGAGGATCCGTTGATGTCGTATTGGTCTAGTTGTATTTTCTTTTCCGCTGCAGTATCTTTTCCCCGTTGTACGGGAGTTTATTGTATTTTGAACCCTGCGTGGGTATGTGTTTGGAATTGAGTTGTAAGTTATTATTGAAAGACCAAGTCGGTCTACTGAGTCATTTTAGCCTTAAAGGCGATGTTTAGATGTTTGATTTTAGTTATCAGCCTGGTAGATCCTCGAGGAGAGGGTCTACGGCGTGTAATATCCCTGAGTGGGTTGGGGGTGTTACAGTTATATGAGATTCAATGGAATTTTGATAAGAGTTTCGGATGTTAGTTAAGATTCTTCATACTATAAGAATGTTGATTCATTTAACCCGATCTAAGATGGATTTCTGAATCTTGGTAATTATATTGGTTGATTTAGATGAGATGAATCATGATACTAGGTTGAATTCCAGATTGAGTATGATATGATCCTTGTTATCGAGTCGGTTTGATTGTTGATGTGTTATTGATATATGGACATTGATATGATCCTTGTGATAGTTATGGTGTCGTTTATCTTCAAGAGATATGAAGATTTATGTCTCCCTTCATTCGGATTCATAGTCGCAAGATGTTAGTCGATGCTTGGAATGCATGCCACTGTACAACATTAGCGCACGCTAAGCTTACGGGCTAGCGCACGCTAACGGGGGCTACTTAGCGCACGCTACGTTATGCGTTTAACGTGCGCTAAGTAGGCCGACAGTGCAGTATTTTTGTGTTGTGATTATGAATTTGTGATGGTTTGATTTGATTTGTTCTGACTGTGTTTAGTGGAGGTTTTGTTGAACCGTTGAGTTCGATTGGTTAGTTTTGTCGGTTGTTGAATGTTATCGGATATGTGTTATTTGATTACTTCGATAGGTTGAGATTATTGATCGGTGATTATAACCGGATGTTGCGGTCGTGTTCGAGTATGTCTGTTGTGTTGCTTTTGATCGGGGCTGAGGAGCTCGTAGACAAAGGCAATGTGTTCGGTAGCAGCTTCGTGGTATCGGTATCGAGGCAAGTTATTACTTGCTCAGTTATAATGTTTAATGAATGGTTTCAGTTTCATTTCATTTATAATGCATATAGTAATGATTATTACTGCAAATTCTGGAGATTTGGATTATGTGTTGTCTTTCCGATTCTGGGAGTTAAATCGTAAGGTTATGACTCATTTCGGTTATTGGCATATTCGGGTATCGAGGTTACATTATGGTAAAGACGAGGATATGAGTATCTGTAGTCCATGGTACGTTTGGATTGTCGAGCATTGCGGATAATCGTCGGTGATGGTTTGATATCGAGATTTCTCCCGAAGGACTCGGGCAAGTATCTTATATCGATTCAATTAATGTTAGTGATTTGATCATGCAGGTTATCATTCATGTTACTGAACATGAGGTCGTCCTAGTTGTGTCATCATAGTGTCGTTCATGTTTTGATTCAGATGTTGTTCATGTTGATGAACATATTGATTTGCATATGTGTATGCATAATTGCATTGTTATGTTGTAATGATCCGAAGGGATCATGAGGATCTATGATGAGGGCGCTGAATCGTTGGACAGGTTTTCCACCATGCGTTGGTTCGATGGGATCATCATGGGGATCTATGCTGAGGGCGCTGGATCGTTGGATTACCAGTATTTTGTTGATGGAATCTTGTGAAGTCGCATCATTGATTTTATCATGTGTTGTTGTTCTTGTGTGTATTGTTGGTTATCCACCTTATGATGATCTGATAAGATCATCAAGGGGATCTATGCTGAGGGCGCTGGATCGTCGGATTTCCATTGAGTATACATCATTGTTATTGTTGTGATCATATTGACGTTGTCATATGAGTATGCATTTGTAGGTCTTGTGTTAGGACCATGTCCGTTTTGCATTGATCTGATCTCGGATTAGACTGATATGATTGTCGTGGCACTTCATATCTCGAGGTATGTTCCGTATTTCCTTTGGTATTTGTCTTTGATGGACAATCGGTTATCGTTTTGGGATTTGATGATGTTATTCGATGGATTGTATTGGTCAGAAATCGTATATTTCCGTATCGTGAGTTGGTGATGATAGTTTGAGAATCTTGAGTATTGTTTGAGGTACAATACAGATTTTATGTTCGAGTTTATTGGTTAATCGAGTACAAGATGTGAAACTGTGATAATGGTTATTCTGATGAGAATTACTCGAGTAAGTAAAGTTATAACGATAAGATTACGTTGGTCGTGTTCTTATGTTGTATTCTCATTGGTATGTAATTATTAATGTGATGTGACGGTTATCGTTGTTGGATATTATGGCTGACCCCGTCGTGGGCTTTCTTTTTAGGTTCTTGAGGTGTGGAGCTTGTAGCGGTCGTGGAGAGATGAGCTTCCCGGAGGATACTGGCTAGAGCATGTTTTTGTGTGAATTGAGTTTATGATCAGTTATTGTGTTTCGCTGCTGGAGTATTTTTAATTGTCTGTCTTTTCCGCCGCGTGCGTATTTTTAAATGGCTTTTTGGTATTTGGTAACTTAGGTTACTTTTGCAATCGTTTCCTAAACTATTTTGTCGATACGTGTAAGCAATAACTTAACATATGTTTTTAAACTGTTGAGTTCTGGCATTTCAGGCCTTGTCCTTTCATATGAGATTTACGACGGTTTTGATAAACGGATTTTATTAAGTCTTCGAATGTTTTAAATAGAAAATACCGTCGTTAGCCTCTTGGGCATTTGTAAATGTTTGCGAAAATTTCCTTCAGCCTTGTGGGTTCCATCTCGGGGCCCACGGCGCTGTAATATTCCCGATCAGATCTGGGGGTGTTACAGAATATGGTATCGGAGCTTAGGTTGAGAAAACCTAGGCATTCGGGTCGAGTTGGGTCGTGTTTTTGTCGCGTCATTCGAGTTGTTGATTTGACAAATATTAGAGCCGTGAGTTTTGTTGTTCACTCGGGCTAGTGCGTTAAGTGATTTACCAGTATAGTACTGGGGTTGTTGTAAACTTTTCCAAATGGTGTTAACGAGATTCTCTGGAATGAGATGTATTGTGTTCTTGAGTTGAACTGATTTTGCAAAACGTGTGTTTTGAAAATATCTATGTCGAGTATTTTCTTGAGTCGAGACATGAGCCAGTATCAGGGGGAATCGTCGGCTTCACGATATGTAAGTATTTGGATTTTCGAATTTCATTGAGATTTACTGCCATTCTAAATTGATATGCTTTGAGATTCGGAAGAATAATATGTGTTATGTCATGAGATAACAGAACACAGTAGTTGGGACAGGATTGATGATCTTGAGAAGCTATGATTTTGGAAAATCAATATGTCGGTTAAGTTTTGGAACATAATTGTGTATTCGGGAGAAGGACTGTGGATTGTTGAGAAGAACATGTTGTCATGTTAGTTTATTTTGTGATATATGAACTGCTTTTGAGCATTTGAAAATATACTTTTCAAAATGAACGTTTCACGAATGTTTTACGGAAAACGATTTTTGGGCCGAGACCCAATTGAATTTGAAATAGTTTTACAACTCAGGACTTAGGGTCCGAAAAGGGTTTTCTACTTTTTAAACTTCTTGTAATGCGGAACAAGATACGGGCTGAGACCCTAATGTTTCAAAAGAAAGCTTTTCTGTTTTCTAAAACTCCCGAGAATTGTAAAACACTTTATCAATCCTTATCTATATCGTTTCTGCCCTTCGCGGTTTTAGTTTACTTGTTCAAACGAAACTTCCTGGGAAGTCTTTCGCTGTGTTTGATTTGTTGAATTGTTTCAATGTTTTGTCATATCATATTTGAGGTGATCCAGGATGGATTAAGGATTTACGTTGCGAGTAGTATGTGGAGGAGGAGTTTTTATCAGAGTCTATATATTAAGATTTTTGAAATTTCATCGTGTGGTTTTCCGATGGAATATCAGTGAATTTGGTGACGAGCCGAATTGGTATACAGGAGTATGGATATGGACAAGCATTTGCATAAATTCCATTTTATTTAATCATGTGTATTCGAAAAGAATTTTTATCGAGAACTTGGCACCAGCGAGCCGATTTAATTTTTTTTAAATTTGATTTCGTGGTCTTACGAAAATTTATGTTTTGAGTTTTCAAACTCTTGAAAGAATTTTTGAAAATTTGTCTTTTGACAAGACTATATGATTTCAAACTGGTTTTGAAAATATGATCGATATACATACGCATTTAGTACATAATGCATATCATGGTGAAGTTCTGAGTGTGACTCACGAACTGGATAAGACATCAGTATGGTACGAGGAAAAGAGATTCGAATTTCAGCATGGTAGTTTGGTTATCCAGGGATGATCGGTTGATCTATCAGACGAGAGAAATATGCTGCGTATTGTAGATTCATGTACAAGATGCGATTTTAGAAACTTTGAATTTTCTGAAATCGGGACATGTGCTATGTGATTCCATTGGTATGATAGTAGCGCGATTTTACCATAGTGATCTTTGAATGATTTCTTTGTAAGTGTAAAATTTGGGGATGGTAACCCCATGCTGGTTGCTTTGGATATTGAGTGGTCATTCCCACTCCACATATGATTGGATATGTTCATCGGTATGTGATTGGTGTGTCGTTTTGTGAACTTTATTCACTCATATATCGGTTTCTGTGGTTCTGTGTTGATCGTGTTGGAGTTTATCACGTTGATGATATTCTCGATTGTGTTTTGACCTCTGGTTGGTCATATTGGAGTTTATCATGTTGATGATATTCTCGATTGTGTTTTGACCTCTGGTTGGTCAGATTGGAATTTATCATGTCGATGATAAATTCGGTTGATTGTTGATCATTGTTGGTGATCATCTGAGCGTTCAGATTTTCTGTCGATGTTTCGGGATTCGTTGCCATTGTATTAAGCAGTTGTTTCACAGATACATCGGATATTATTCGTTTATCGGAATTGAGACCTGATTATGTAATCAGGCAGACAGGATTTGATTCGGGCAGATTGTTTCATCCGAAGATGATATATTTGGTTGGGACTTATGGAATTGTTATTGTAAGCGTATTGAGGCTTTACAGTGAAGTCACTTGCTAGTATCTCAGGAGATCGTCGACTTGGCGCATATGTAAGTATGCTATTTTGGTTATTCGGTAATAATGATGATTGATCGTTGTCGTGATGGTTTCGGAATATTTTGGCTGAACGGTTTGTTTGTTTTTTATGATGGATTGCAAGTTTCGAGGACGAAACTTATTTTAAGTGGTGTAGTATGTAATATCCGAAATTTCTACTATTATTTTTTAATGTTATTTTATCCGAGTTATGTTGTACAGCGTGGAATCTGTACAGTATGGATAAAATAAATGAAGGACTGAGATGTCAGTATTGGTATAATTATCGTATTTGGTCGACAATTGTATTTGAGGATATAATGTGTTGAGTAATGTATATTTGGTATGCCGTATGTTCGTATTTGGTATGTCTAGATGTTGGACGAGGATAGCTGAAAATGGATAAGTATAGCCTTATTAGCGCACGCTAATATTCATGCATAGCGCACGCTATCGTGCAGGTTTAGCGCACGCTACGTTCATAGGTTAGCGTACGCTAGTGCAAAACAGCTCAGAGGGAATCTACGTGTGGACCCGGTCACTTTCAGCGCATGTGCCGACGAAGTCAACTGATGTTTGTCGTAAAGCATTAGCGCACGCTAATGCCTGTTGATAGCGCATGCTAATATCAGATCGGTCAACAGGGAATCTCGGCTTTATTGGTTGCTTTCGGCATGTGGGGTCACGAGCATATTCGGAGTAGGTGCAGACTATAGTAAGTCAACTTCGGATAGCGCACGCTAAGGGCAAAGGACTTGCGTACGCTAGGCAGTGTAAGTTATGTACGCTAATGCATGGGCATTACGTACGCAAGCACATGTATGAAGCCAGACAGTGGCCTCTGGACCGCGATAGCGCACGCTAACAAAGTCAGTTAGCGCACGCTATGGCTGTTGCGCACGCTAAACATGAGATGTTAGCGCACGCTAGTAATGTATTCTATATAAGGGGACAGACGGGTTTTGAGATGCATTTAGTCCATTCTTTCTCTTTCAGTCGATAGAGAGAGCTTTGGGAGGTTCTTGAGGTTCCCAAACACGGTGAGATGATGATCTTTAACAAGATTAAGATGGAGAGCATGGATTCAAAGTTATTCATGATTCTTAGAATGGAGTCAAGTGTTCTTATTCTTGGTTCATCCAATCCAGGTAATTTTCGTATCCTCTTGATGGTGGTTTGTTTTTCTTGGATGATTACATGTGAGGAGCATGTTGGATAATCAGATGATGATGTTATATGAGATTCAATGGAATTTTGATAAGAGTTTCGGATGTTAGTTAAGATTCTTCATACTATAAGAATGTTGATTCATTTAACCCGATCTAAGATGGATTTCTGAATCTTGGTAATTATATTGGTTGATTTAGATGAGATGAATCATGATACTAGGTTGAATTCCAGATTGAGTATGATATGATCCTTGTTATCGAGTCGGTTTGATTGTTGATGTGTTATTGATATATGGACATTGATATGATCCTTGTGATAGTTATGGTGTCGTTTATCTTCAAGAGATATGAAGATTTATGTCTCCCTTCATTCAGATTCGTAGTCGCAAGATGTTAGTCGATGCTTGGAATGCATGCCACTGTACAGCATTAGCGCACGCTAAGCTTACGGGCTAGCGCACGCTAACGGGGGATACTTAGCGCACGCTACGTTATGCATTTAACGTGCGCTAAGTAGGCCGACAGTGCAGTATTTTTGTGTTGTGATTATGAATTTGTGATGGTTTGATTTGATTTGTTCTGACTGCGTTTAGTGGAGGTTTTGTTGAACCGTTGAGTTCGATTGGTTAGTTTTGTCGGTTGTTGATTGTTATCGGATATGTGTTATTTGATTACTTCGATAGGTTGAGATTATTGATCGGTGATTATAACCGGATGTTGCGGTCGTGTTCGAGTATGTCCGTTGTGTTGCTTTTGATCGGGGCTAAGGAGCTCGTAGACAAAGGCAATGTGTTCGGTAGCAGCTTCGTGGTATCGGTATCGAGGCAAGTTATTACTTGCTCAGTTATAATGTTTAATGAATGGTTTCAGTTTCATTTCATTTATAATGCATATAGTAATGATTATTACTGCAAATTCTGGAGATTTGGATTATGTGTTGTCTTTCCGATTCTGGGAGTTAAATCGTAAGGTTATGACTCATTTCGGTTATTGGCATATTCGGGAATCGAGGTTACATTATGGTAAAGACGAGGATATGGGTATCTGTAGTCCATGGTACGTTTGGATCGCCGAGCATTGCGGATAATCGTCGGTGATGGTTTGATATCGAGATTTCTCCCGAAGGACTCGGGCAAGTATCTTATATCGATTCAGTTAATGTTAGTGATTTGATCATGCAGGTTATCATTCATGTTGCTGAACATGAGGTCGTCCTAGTTGTGTCATCATAGTGTCGTTCATGTTTTGATTCATATGTTGTTCATGTTGATGAACATATTGATTTGCATGCGTTGGTTCGACGGGATCATCATGGGGATCTATGCTGAGGGCGCTGGATCGTTGGATTACCAGTATTGTGTTGATGGAATCTTATGAATTCACATCATTGATTTTATCATGTGTTGTTGTTCTTGTGTGTATTGTTGGTTATCCACCTTATGATGATCTGATAGGATCATCAAGGGGATCTATGCTGAGGGCGCTGGATCGTCGGATTTCCATTGAGTATACATCATTGTTATTGTTGTGATCATATTGACGTTGTCATATGAGTATGCATTTGTAGGTCTTGTGTTAGGACCATGTCCGTTTTGCATTGATCTGATCTCGGATTAGACTGATATGATTGTCGTGGCACTTCATATCTCGAGGTATGTTCCGTATTTCCTTTGGTATTTGTCTTTGATGGACAATCGGTTATCGTTTTGGGATTTGATGATGTTATTCGATGGATCGTATTGGTCAGAAATCGTATATTTCCGTATCGTGAGTTGGTGATGATAGTTTGAGAATCTTGAGTATTGTTTGAGGTATAATACAGATTTTATGTTCGAGTTTATTGGTTAATCGAGTACAAGATGTGAAACTGTGATAATGGTTATTCTGATGAGAATTACTTGAGTAAGTAAAGTTATAACGATAAGATTACGTTGGTCGTGTTCTTATGTTGTATTCTCATTGGTATGTAATTATTAATGTGATGTGACGGTTATCATTGTTGGATATTATGGCTGACCCCGTCGTGGGCTTTCTTTTTAGGTTCTTGAGGTGTCGAGCTTGTAGCGGTCGTGGAGAGATGAGCTTCCAGGAGGATACTGTCTAGAGCATGTTTTTGTGTGAATTGAGTTTATGATCAGTTATTGTGTTTCGCTGCTGTAGTATTTTTAATTGTCTGTCTTTTCCGCTGCCTGCGTATTTTTAAATGGCTTTTTGGTATTTGGTAACTTAGGTTACTTTTGCAATCGTTTCCTAAACTATTTTGTCGATACGTGTAAGCGATAACTTAACGTATGTTTTTAAACTGTTGAGTTCTGGCATTTCAGGCCTTGTCCTTTCAAATGAGATTTACGACGGTTTTGATAAACGGATTTTATTAAGTCTTCGAATGTTTTAAATAGAAAATACCGTCGTTAGCCTCTTGGGCATTTGTAAATGTTTGCGAAAATTTCCTTCAGCCTTGTGGGTTCCATCTCGGGGCCCACGGCGCTGTAATATTCCCGATCGGATCTGGGAGTGTTACAATATATATAGAGACTTTTAATTACTAGAACTTAATGACAATAGATAAAACTTACTTGAATATGATGAATCAAAGTGCAAGAAACAAACTTCAAAATATAACTTCAAACTTGTTTAAAGGTTACAAGCTTACAAAAATTGAAAGTAAAATACTAAGTGCTTATTGATCAAGCACTTTTCAATTACAAACTAAATGAAAGAAAAACTTCAAACCAAAAATGAAATACAAACTAAAATTGAAAGTTCGAAGGAAAATATATGGCAAAAGGAAAGGAGTATTTCTTAGCAAGAAGTTGATGATTTTGCAATGGATGAAGATGTCCTTTTATAGGTGATTTTCAAGAATACAATTGATTATTTAATTCAAAATATCTATTGTAATATCATTTTTTTAATTCTTTGTTCACACTTCACCCATGTCTTTGAATTTTCAGATTTTTGACCAAAAAAATATCTTGTGGTTGAGTTCACAAGTTGGTCAAAAGTGGACTAATTTTGCATGGCATCTGCTGAAAAACGGCGATGAAAACGCCCCTTTGCCCGTGTTGTGCGCCGTTTTGTGGTGACTCGGTCTCTTCCGGAATACGCGCGAGGACACGGCGCTAAATGCCGGCCGTGTGTGAAACGGCCCAAGACACGGCCCTTGTTGCGCCGTATGTGAAACGGCCTACATAACACGATCCTTTTTGCGCCGTGTTGTTTGGTCGTTTTGCCTTGAAAAATATTTTGTATATGAATTTGATTAGAGCATAATTGATCTAAAATTCATATACAAAATATTCATTTTTCCGGGCATAATTGTACTGATTTGTGATTAAAAATACATATTTTACAGATATGTCCAAACATGAGCTAAAAATGGTTATTTTACAGACATCGACATGAAGCATCAAAAAGGACGGAAAACAAGATCAAATCCAACGACGGAATTTTTCAAGGCAAACGACCATACAACACGGCAAACAGGACCGTGTTATGTAGGCCGTTTTACATCCGGCGCGACAAGGGCCGTGTCTTGCGCCGTTTCACACACGGCCGGCATTTAGCGCCGTGTCCTCGCGTATTCCGAAGAGACCGAGTTACCACAAAGCGGCGCACAACACGGCAACCGGGACGTTTTCATCGCCGCTTTTCAGATGCCATGCAAAATTAGTCCACTTTTGACCAACTTGTGAACTCAACCACAAGATATTTTTTTGGTCAAAAATCTGAAAATTCAAAGACATGGGTGAAGTGTGAACAAAGAATTAAAAAAATGATATTACAATAGATATTTTGAATTAAATAATCAATTGTATTCTTGAAAATCACCTATAAAAGGACATCTTCATCCATTGCAAAATCATCAACTTCTTGCTAATAAATACTCCTTTCCTTTAGCAATATATTTTCCTTAGAACTTTCAATTTTAGTTTGTATTTCATTTTTGGTTTGAAGTTTTTCTTTCATTTAGTTTGTAATTGAAAAGTGCTTGATCAATAAGCACTTAGTGTTTTACTTTCAATTTTTGTAAGCTTGTAACCTTTAAACAAGTTTGAAGTTATATTTTGAAGTTTGTTTCTTGCACTTTGATTCATCATATTCAAGTAAGTTTTATCTATTACCATTAAGTTCTAGTAATTAAAAGTTTCTATATATATTATATATATATCAATTATTTCTATTATAATTTTAGTATGTATAAACCAATGAGTAGCTAATCTTTCTTCATAGGGGAAGGGGGATTTCTATTAGGTTATATATTGAGTATTTGATTGATTTAAACTATTTTTAGGACCAATTGGTTTAAATAGAGATTGATCATATCCTATTTTTACTAATGAAACCTTCTTGATTGATTGTTGAGTGAATTGGAAACATATCTTTTCAATCTATCAAATGTTAATCTTGTTATCAACATCTTAAGATTGCGAAAGTGGTTAAGACACCTTTGAATACGAAAGTTATGAGGTGAAAAGTTGATTACTCGATTAACGATCGTTTATCCTAAAAATAGTCAAGTTAGAGAAATGAAAGGACTAATTAGTTTAAATAGAGATTGATCATATCCTATTTCTACTAGTGAAACCTCCTTGATTGATTGTTAAGTGTATTGGAAATACATCTTTTCAATCTATCAAGTGTTAATCTTGTTATCAACATCTTAAAAAAGCAAAAGTGATTAAGACATCTTTGAATACGAAAGTACAGAGGTGAAAAGTTGATTACTCGATAAACATTCGTTTTTTCTTTTATATCAGTAAAAATCAATTCCGATACTTAATTAAAAACCTAATTTAATGAACCCGTAATCCCCTAGATTTTATAAATTCCCAACTCATTTTAATTCTATTCATTTTCACTAGTTAAAAATAGTCTAGTATAAATAGTCTAGTATAAATAGTCTTAATATAAATAGTCTAGTATAAATAGTCTTAATATAAATAGTCTAGTATAAATAGTCTTAATATAAATAGTCTAGTATAAATAGTCTTAATATAAATAGTCTTATTAAAAATAGTCTTATTAAAAAGTCTTTAAAAATAGTTTAAAATAAAAATAGTGCATTTTAATTAAGTTAATATTTAAAAACCCAATAATCTATTTTAGTATTTATTTCTCGTAATTTGTAACAAAATATTATACGAAGCCCTGTTGAACAATCCTCTGTAACACCCCGAGATATTTGAAGTATATTACAGCGCCGTGGACCCCTATATCGGACCCACCAGGCTACAACAAGAAAACACCACTCGACTAACCATCTCGGTTAGCGAGGACACACATTTAAACAATATGACATATAAGGATACGCCCGGAGCAACCGGCGAAATAAACATCATCCGACAATGTAACAATTTAAAGTAATACAATACGGAGTTTGAAATGAAAAGCCTAAGTACTCGCGAGTACAATCTATAAGTTTATAACTGTGGAAACAACCATATCGAAATGAACAAAAGAAATAAGAAGACCCAAATGCACATGTCAACGACCCTGGCCAACATCCTCGTACTGTCCCGGTGCTCGCTCGTCCGGATAATCATAACCTGAAATCCATAACAAGAATTTCCCCAAAACGGGTCCCCAAAGGGGTTAGCAATTACGCTAGTACAAGTAATCAAGGCAAACCAATCGCTTACACATTTCATAGTACATGCACCAATATCATTTCAAAAACCAAAACCAGACATGTCTTTTCCAGAAACAAACAGTCACAATCAATTTGCCTAGGACCGGGACGAAGCCACGAATCCCACTCGAGGCCTCTAAGGACCCTCCCGAGCTGGCCACATTCATAAAACAAATCAAGCACCACACGTCACCTAGGACCGGGACGAAGCCAAAAATCCCACTCGAGGCCTCTAAGGACCCTCCCGAGCTGGCTAGCGAATCAAACTCATGAATCCAGGACGAAGCCATAGATTCCCTCGAGGCCCCGTCGGACCCTCCCTAGGTGAGTAAAGCACACACAATATACATTACCATTTCACGTTAAGCATAAAGGTTTCCGAGAATCACTTGCCTTGAATAATTGATGACGCAACGAACGGAAAGGATAGTCACCGACGAATGCTAAGAATCAACGGAACCGAACCTAATGATTCGAAGAACATAATCACAACCAATGCTAGATGAATACGAAAATGGAATACACCCGAAAACACGCCTACGATTCATGTATATTCGTACATAAATAACAACGAGGGCGGACCACAACCAAACCCTCTCGATTCCGTAAAAGCCACGAAATATACCATGAATCCGTATGGAACTAAGAATACCATCAAGATTAATCATATTCATCATGAATCCACCAACAAAACAAAACGGATCGGAAGAAAATCCCAAAACCCCCAAATCGCCCAAAAGTAGGGTTCTAAGAGATTTACCTTGGATTGAGGATGAAGAACACAAGTAGGTTTTGTTAATCTACTTCAAAAACTCAAGGTAGAGGATGCCTGAAATAATCGGAGGAAGGGATCGCTCGGAAATCACCTGGAGAAGCTCTGCGTCGCAGGGAGGAGAAGAAATGAAAATATTATGTTCATCTGGGTCAACTCCCTGGTTTATATAGCCAGGGAGTGTTAGCGCGCGCTAATCCTCAAGGTTAGCGTGCGCTAACGGGATAAAATTACAGGCCAAACAGTTAGCGTCCAGTCCAGTAGCCAGACTTCTGTCCATTAGCGTGCACTACTCGATACGTAGCGTGCGCTAAAAACCTCTCGGTAGCGCGCGCTATCGACCAATAGCGTGCGCTACCTGGACATCAGCCGAGTCCAGAAGTTAACTGCCCCCTACTCACCTGACCCATTAGCGTGCGCTACCATACAAGCGTAGCGTGCGCTTCGGCACTCCGACCGAAGTTCGAGTAAAGCTGTCCAAGATCTTGGACACTCACGCTAGCGCACGCTACCAGGTATCATCAGCGTGCGCTAGCCTCCCAACATTAGCGTGCGCTAGTCTACGTAGCGTACGCTAATACGCCAGTCCAGAAGGCTGGAAAATAGCACTGCCACTCCCAGGGCTTGCTCTCTAGCGCGCACTACGAATCAGTCGTAGCGTGCGCTACTAAGGGACCCCTAGCGCGCGCTATGCAGAAAAGATAGCGTGCGCTAGGTTACGAAATATAAACGGTTCGCAACACCGGAATATGAACGAAACATCAAACGGAACACCTCAAAGCGTATCAAAACATAGAATGGATGCACGGCAACCCCGAAACAGCGGTTCCGCACAACAATAACGAGCCTCAGATCAATAAATGACGGGAAAGATATACTGTAAGGTACATGAGGGTCACTACGACCGAGAAATACACCGAAAAAGAAAATACAAGGGGAAGAAAAATGCGGATATTACATTCTACCCCTCTAAAATCAAGTTTCGTCCCGAAACTTAAGAAACAAACAACTCAGGGTACCTAGCACGCATGCTATCCTCGGTTTCCCAAGTTGCCTCCTCGACACCATGTCTCGACCACTGCACCTTGACCAAAGGGATGGTCTTATGCCTCAGTCGTTTCTCCCGATGCTCCAAAATCTTCAAAGGACGCTCCTCAAAAGTAATATCCTCGGCGCGTCAATCTCATCATAATCGATGATGTGACTAGGGTCCGGGACATATTTCCTCAGCAGGGAAACATGAAAAACGCTATGAACATGACTCAAGGCTGGGGGTAACGCCAAACGGTATGCTAACTCACCGACTCGCTCGAGAATCTCGAAGGGTCCAATAAATCTCGGACTCAACTTCCCCTTCTTCCCGAAACGGAAAACTCCTCTCGTCGGCGACACCTTCAGCAAAACGTGGTCTCCCACCTCGAATTCTAAAGGTCGACGACAGACATCGGCATATGACTTCTGTCGACTCTGGGCAGTCAACATCCGTTCCCGAATTAATTCTATCTTCCGCCTCGTCTCTAAAACGACATCCGGCTCGGTCCCGACCAAATCGGACGCCTCATTCCAACAAATCGGTGATCGACATCGCCGCCCATAAAGTGCCTCATACGGTGCCATCCGAATCGATGCGTGCCAACTATTGTTGTACGTGAATTCGATCAATGGCAAATGCTCCTCCCAGTCACTGCTCCAATCGAGAGCACAAGCACGCAACAAATCCTCGAACGTCTGGATAGTGCGTTCCGACTGTCCATCTGACTGGGGATGAAAAGAGGTACTCAAACGTAAATGGGTACCCAACGCCTTATGCACCGCCTGCCAGAAGTGCGATACAAAACGGCCATCACGATCCGAAACAATAGACATCGGAGTACCGTGAAGCCTCACAATCTGCGCGATAAACACACGAGCTAACTTCTCCGGGCCCCAAGTGTCCTTGATGCCCAGAAAATGTGCCGACTTGGTCAGACGATCAACAATCACCCATACCAAATTCATGCCCGACCTCGATCTCGGCAAACTCGTAACGAAATCCATCGATATGTCTTCCCATTTCCATTCCGGAACAGAAAGTGACTGCAATAACCCAGCCGGTCGCTGATGCTCGATTTTGACCTGCTGACAAGTCAAACATCTCGCTACAAACTGCGCGACCTCCTCCTTCATATCATTCCACCAGAAGTTCCTCCTCAGGTCCTTGTACATCTTACTCGAACCAGGATGAACGGAATAAGGCGTAGCATGGGCCTCACGCAAAATACTCTGTCTCAACTCTGAGTCGTTCGGCACACAAAGCCGATTCTGAAATCTCAAAACACCATCCTCGTGAATCACAAATCCAGGAGACTTTCCCTTGAGAACGTTCTCTCGGATTTGAGTAATCATTGGATCCTCTAATTGCTTCAGCTTAATTTCATCGATCAAAGACGACGAAATCTCTAAAGCACAAAGTTGCCCGACAGCTCCAGGCAACAAAACCTCAACATCTAACTCGATCAAAGCCCACCGAAGCTCAGACTGAGACGTAAGGGCCTCAAGCTTTCGCAATGCAACCGGTTTCCGACTCAAGGCGTCGGCCACGACGTTCGCCTAGCCCGGATGATAAAGGATTTCGAGATCATAATCCTTAATCAGTTCTAACCACCTTCTCTGCCTCATATTCAAATCCCGCTGAGTAAATATGTATTTCAAACTTTTATGATCGGTAAAAATCTGACATGCAGAGCCGAAAAGATAGTGACGCCAAATCTTGAGTGCAAAGACAACTGTCGCTAACTCCAAATCGTGAGTAGGGTAGTTAAGCTCATATGGCCTCAACTGTCTCGACGCATAGGCAATGGTCTTGCCGTGCTGCATCAACACGCACCCAAGACCCTGTCCCGAAGCATCGCTATAAACGGCGAATCCCTCGTTGCCACATGGAAACGCCAAAACCGGGGCTGAAGTCAAACGCTTCTTTAGTTCCTCAAAACTCGACTGTCTCTCCTCATTCCAGACGAACTTCTCGGATTTCTGGAGCAACTGTGTAAGTGGCCGAGCTAGTTTTGAGAAACCCTCGACGAACCTACGGTAGTAGCCAGCCAAACCCAAAAAACTAATGACCTCATTCACATTTGTGGGTGATGCCCAATCCAACACTGCCTCAATTTTCTGCGGATCCACACGAACTCCCTCGGCTGAAATCACGTGACCCAAAAACATCACTTCCTTCAGCCAAAACTCACATTTCGAGAACTTCGCATAGAGTTGCTCGGTCCTCAAAATGTCTAACACTATCCGCGAATGATGGGCATGCTCTTCCTCGTTCCTCGAATAAATAAGAATATCGTCAATGAAAACGACGACACACTTATCCAAATACTCGATAAAGACTTTGTTCATCAACTGCATGAACACCGCCGGCGCATTAGTTAACCCGAACGGCATAACTACAAACTCATAATGTCCGTATCTCATCCGAAAAGCTGTTTTAGGCATATCGGACTCTCTCACCCGGAGCTGATAGTACCCCGATTTCAAATCAATCTTCGAGAATACCGCAGCTCCCTGCAACTGGTCGAACAAGTCATCAATTCTCGGCAAAGGATACTTGTTCTTGATGGTCACCTTGTTTAGTTCGCGATAGTCGATACACAAACGTAGTGAACCATCCTTCTTCCGCACAAACAGGACCGGTGCGCCCCAAGGCGAGGCGCTCGGTCGAACATACCCCGTCTCAAGAAGCTCACTCAACTGCTTCTTCAACTCTGACATCTATGAAGGTGCCATGTGATACGGCGCCTTCGAAATCGGAGCCGCACCCGGCTCTAACTCTATAGCAAACTCAACCTCACGATCCGGCGGCAATCCCGGTAACTCGTCAGGAAATACATCAGGAAACTCACTAACGACTGGAATCGACGAAATCTCGACTCCACCATCCTCCGCCTTCAAGGCATAGCACCAATAACCAATACACCCCTTTCGCAGGAGACTCATCGCCTTCAAGGCATTAATAACGAACTTCTAGTTTCCCCTCTTTCGCCCTGCGAAAGAGTGTTCGGTGCCGTCCTCGGCTAACATAGTGATGATTCTCGTGCGGTAGTTCATGATTGCGCCATGCTGCTCGAGCCAATCATCCCCGAGAATCAAATCCTCACCCTCAATATTAACGACAATAAGATTAGAGAGCCAAGCTCTCTCACAAATAAACACAGAGCAGTCTCGGACCTCTCGATCACCGACAATTCTATCACCGCTAGGAAGTTTAACGACGAAAGGCTCGCAAGGTGACAAGTAGTCGAGACTCAAACGGCGTACACACTCTATAGAAATGAATGAATGCGTAGCACCCGAATCAAAAAGCACACCGACAGGATGAGAATGGATATGAACGGTACCTGTCGCCACAGTAGCTGCTGGGTCATCGGACCTCCTCATCTCGTAGATACGCGGCTGGGCAGAGCCGACACTAGAAGCTCCTCCTCTAGCGGGCTGACCCCGACCCCTATCTCGGCCGGCACTTGGCGGTGGAGGCGGAGCAAATGAGCCCTGGTTCACACTCGGCTCCATAGGTGCTGGGTGAGAAAAACGGGCGCCTCGAAACTGTCTGAGCTTCTCGCAAAAAGAAGCTTTGTGGCCCGACTGACCACAAGTATGACAAGTCAAAGGTGGACGAGGACAATCCCGGTTCATGTGGCCTGGCTTGCCACAATTAAAGCATCTGGGGTCCTAGACGAAGGTTCCGGCGGCACTCCGAAAGCTCCCAGAGAAATGAGCCGAACCGCCCGTAGAAATATTTGCAGCTTGAGATTTCTGCTGGCCTCCACTCTTGGGACCAGAAAAATTTCCGACCGACTTCTGCTTCTTGCTCTCACGAGTCAAATCACTAGCCGTCACCGACATATCATAAGAAAGAGCTCGACTCTGATAATCCTTCAAGGTAGTACAGACGAGCCCAGACATATAGTCCCGAATGGACAGTTTCATCCTCCTAGAAAAATGGAAAATTTTGTCACTCTCTTCGACAACTTGGGTTTTCACATAGCCCAACTCCTTGTTAAAATCGGCAATAGCTTGGGATACGGGAATATCCCGTGGTTGAGCATCATAGAAAGCATGCACTCGAGCCTGTCTGACCGGCCACGGATAATATTCTGTCTCCATCAGCTCCTGAAATTCGGCCCACGAAGCAACATGATCTTTGGGCCCCATGGCCTCCCACCAATCCATAGCGTCCCCTGTGAGAAAGTACTGGGCGATAGGGACCTTACGGTCTTCGGGACAGTTGGTGGCAACGAAGACCTTAGATATCTCCTTGATCCACCCCTCCCAGCCGATCGGGTCTGATGCTCTCGAAAACTGAGGAGGATGCATCTTGATGACATCTTGGAGCCAACGGTCTGCTCCGCCCCGATTAGCATGGGCCTGATCGGGGTTTTGGACCACTTGAGCTATCGCCGCCATTTGGTTTACCATCTGCTGCATAACGGCCGCAATACCAAGGTCGGCGCGCTCCTGAGAAGAAGCATGACTGTGACGGTCGCCGGTACTGCCGGCTCCCGAAGAATGTGATGTGGCCGCCCCACCGGCTGCCCCACGTCCTCGGCCGCGTCTATGACCACGACCACGACCACGACCACGGTTTCCTCCGGCATCCATACTGGTGTTAAGAGATAACAGAAGTATATCGAGGATGAGTAAAGGAGGAAAAAGCAACTACGATGATAAGCAGAAGAGGGAGAATAACCACAGTTCAAGAAACGGAATACAGTACGAGAAAGTAAAGAATCGAGTAAGGAAACTTACGAACACCGGAAGTACTGAGATGCCGGCAGCGGTGTGACAATATGCAAAACAAAACACGACTAGACCCAAATAACCGACAAGCCTAGGTATCCATAGACCTAGAGCTCTGATACCATTTTCTGTAACACCCCGAGATATTCGAAGTATATTACAGCGCTGTGGACCCCTATATGGGACCCGCCAGGCTACAACAAGAAAACACCACTCGACTAACCATCTCGGTTAGCGAGGACACACATTTAAACAATATGACATATAAGGATACGCCCGGATCAACCGGCGAAATAAACATCATCCGACAATGTAACAATTTAAAGTAATACAATACGGAGTTTGAAATGAAAAGCCTAAGTACTCGCGAGTACAATCTATAAGTTTATAACTGTGGAAACAACCATATCGAAATGAACAAAAGAAATAAGAAGACCCAAATGCACATGTCAACGACCCTGTCCAACATCCTCGTACTGTCCCGGTGCTCGCTCGTCCGGATAATCATAACCTGAAATCCATAACAAGAATTTCCCCAAAACGGGTCCCCAAAGGGGTTAGCAATTACGCTAGTACAAGTAATCAAGGCAAACCAATCTCTTACACATTTCATAGTACATGCACCAATATCATTTCAAAAACCAAAACCAGACATGTCTTTTCCGGAAATAAACAGTCACAATCAATTTGCCTAGGACCGGGACGAAGCCACGAATCCCACTCGAGGCCTCTAAGGACCCTCCCGAGCTGGCCACATTCATAAAACAAATCAAGCACCACATGTCACCTAGGACCGGGACGAAGCCACGAATCCCACTCGAGGCCTCTAAGGACCCTCCCGAGCTGGCTAGCGAATCAAACTCATGAATCCAGGACGAAGCCATAGATTCCCTCGAGGCCCCGTCGGACCCTCCCGAGGTGAGTAAAGCACACACAATATACATTACCATTTCACGTTAAGCATAAAGGTTTCCAAGAATCACTTGCCTTGAATAATTGATGACGCAACGAACAGAAAGGATAGTCACCGAAGAATGCTAAGAATCAACGGAACCGAACCTAACGATTCGAAGAACATAATCACAACCAACGCTAGACGAATACGGAAATGGAATACACCTGAAAACCCACCTACGATTCATGTATATTCGTACATAAATAACAATGAGGGCGGACCACAACCAAACCCTCTCGATTCCGTAAAAAAATACGAAATATACCATGAATCCGTAGGGAACTAAGAATACCATCAAGATTAATCATATTCATCATGAATCCACCAACAAAACGAAATGGATCGGAAGAAAATCCCAAAACCCCCAAATCGCCCAAAAGTAGGGTTCTAAGAGATTTACCTTGGATTGAGGATGAAGAACACAAGTAGGTGTTGTTAATCTACTTCAAAAACTCAAGGTAGAGGATGCCTGAAATAATCGGAGGAAGGGATCACTCGGAAATCGCCTGGAGAAACTCTGCGTCGCGGGGAGGAGAAGAAATGAAAATATTATGTTCAACTCCCTGGTTTATATAGCCAGGGAGTGTTAGCGCGCGCTAATCCTCAAGGTTAGCGTGCGCTAACGGGATAAAATTACAGGCCAAACAGTTAGCGTCCAGTCTAGTAGCCAGACTTCTGGCCGTTAGCGTGCGCTACTCGAGACGTAGCGTGCGCTAAAAACCTCTCGGTAGCGCGCGCTATCGACCAATAGCGTGCGCTACCTGGACATCAGCCGAGTCCAGAAGTTAATTCCCCCTACTCACCTGACCCGTTAGCGTGCGCTACCATACAAGCGTAGCGTGCGCTAACTGGCACCTGACCGAGTTCAGTAGCAAACTGTCCAGTACTGGACACTCGCGCTAGCGCACGCTACCAGGTATCATCAGCGTGCGCTAGCCTCCCGACATTAGCGTGCGCTAGTCTACGTAGCGTACGCTAATACGCCAGTCCAGAAGGCTGGAAAATAGCACTGCCACTCCCAGGGCTTGCTCTCTAGCACGCGCTACGAATCAGTCGTAGCGTGCGCTACTAAGGGACCCCTAGCGCGCGCTATGCAGAAAAGATAGCGTGCGCTAGGTTACGAAATATAAACGGTTCGCAACACCGGAATATGAACGAAACATCAAACGGAACACCTCAAAGCGTATCAAAACATAGAATGGATCCACGGCAACCCCGAAACAGCGGTTCCGCACAACAATAACGAGTCTCAGATCAATAAATGACGGGAAAGATATACTGTAAGGTACATGAGGGTCACTACGACCGAGAAATACACCGAAAAAGAAAATACAAGGGGGAAGAAAAATGCGGATATTACATCCTCGAGAGAAAAGACCTTGGTAGAACTTACCACAACTACTTCTACCTCGTATATATTTGCGAGCGACTCAAGAACTCCTATTTTTAGGATAAGTTTTTGACCGATCAAATTTTGGCGCCGTTGCCGGGGATTGTTTTAGGCCAAATATAATTTTTTGTATACCTTTGGTTATATTTTGTTATTTTATCTTTCTTTATTTCTGCATCTTTTATTCTTCTGTCCGGTCAAGTGGCGGATAACGGTACTCCGTGACTATCAAAGTCGGATTTTTCAGTTTCCCACAAACAACTGATATTTGTAGATATTTTATCGTTTTTCATTTTAATTTTTTTGTCATGAAAGAAACATTGTTTAAAATTGAAAAAATATTTCCCTTTCTAAGCAAAAATGCAATTTTAAAGATTTACAAGACAAGGCTTGAAAGGATGAGGTTGCTTATCAATAAAAGCATACCTTTTGACATAAGATTCATTATTGAAGCCAAAGTAAGAATAGAAGGTGAATTCACAGAAACACCGACTAGATTTTTACCAGGGCTTGGAAAAAGTTCATATGCCAAGAAACGACGAGCAAAGATGATAGCCGTTTGCTATAAATGTGCTAGATGGAACTGTAATTTAAAATGTCGATCTTTAGGAATTCCATCTACAAACAGAGAAGATAAAATTCAATTCATTAAGGATGGTCTGAATAAAGAGAATTTAGATGATATCGAAAATTCTCTTGACACGCATCCTAGTGGACTCGTACATTACGGAATTCGATGTTTGTGGAATAAATTCAAACCAGAATATGAACAACGTCTTGGGAATCTGACGTTAAAAGACCCTGTTTGCCAATTTGTAAGAAAATTGGATGGGAAGCTTCTCCCCGACTCATAGAAGGCGTTTAAGCCGTTTCTGAACGTAAAATCAGAGGAAGATGTGAGCCACAATCACAACTACTGTACATATACATGAGTATCTTTTATTTTTGTCGTATGGTGAGATTTTCTGAATAAAAAATGTGATACGCGATAAATGCATTCATTATTCTATTGAGTAGTTGAAGCGCAATCAACGCAATCACAAACTTGTTAAACAATTTTTCCTCATATTTCTTCTATAAATAAACATTGTGCTTATTTCTTTTATTCATCCCTCAAACTTGTATTTTTCTCTGTTTCTCTCTAAATAAATTTCTTTTCAAAAATGGAATCATCATCTTCCACAAAAAGATTTAATTCAGTCTGCATTTTTGGTGGAGCTAGTTATGGAAAAGATGCATGCTTTACTGAAGCAGCACACAACTTGGGTCGTACTTTAGGAGAAAAATGCATTCATGTAGTTTACGGAGGAGGAAGTCTAGGATTAATGGGACGAGTCATTTCGCCTATATGGAAGGAGTAAGAGTGTTGGGAATAATTCCAAAACCTCTGGATGAAAGTAAAATCACTGGGCAACTATTGGAGATGAGTTTAGATCTCAGAATATGCAAGATCGCATAACTCACATGATAAATAATTATGGTGCCTTTATCACCCTTCCCGGTGGTTTTGGCACACTTGAGGAACTTTTTCATGTGGTTACCAGAGCCCAGCTAAATGTTCATCAAAAACCAATAGGTCTTCTTAATGTCAATGGTTTCTTTGATGGTTTACTATCTTTCATCGACTACTCTGCTGAAAAAGGTTTTATTTCCGAGCGTGCTAAACGAATCATAGTCGTTGCAACAACACCAGAAGAGCTAATCAAAAAACTCATTGAATTTGTTCCTCAACCAGATCCAGCTCTAGCTAATATTGTCTGGATGGAAGATCTCACCGTGAGAAAACGAAAAGTGGATTCATTCCTCTCCCTTTGATACCCCATATCAGACCTCTTGTTATTTTTACTTTCTGTCGTGTGTAAAAATCGTGCTAAATGATGGCAGCTTAAGGAGTTTCTTTTGATCTCTTGACGCGCATCTATTCGCGATTTACGTATTGTTATTTTTATTGCCGTAATTTTTTTGTTTTTAATAAAAGCATTGATGGCAGCGTAAGGCGACTCTTCAGACTTTCCTGAAGCGCATCTTAAAAATTGTGTTATACTTCCGGGTATATTTTTGTTGTTGTTGTTGTTGTTGTTTGCCTCGTATATTTTTTCATGCAGATCCAAAAAGGCGTAGCTCAAGCATCAATTTTCATAACAGGGAGTATTTTTTTTCTCTCTTGCTTTTTATTATTTTTTTTAAAAACCGAGGACGGTTTCTTTTCAAGTTTGGGGGTGGTATGTTTTAATTATTTTGGTATGTTTTAATTATTTTGGTGTGTTGGTTTTGATTATTTTGGTGATTTGCCTTAATTATTATTAATATATATATATATATTATTTTGATTTGTGAGATTTCTAGATCTGGCCATAAACACCAATAAATTAGCTATATACAAGCTTCTAAAATTGTTTTAACCGGTAAAAAAATTGTATATTCCAAAATTTTTGAGCCTTAATCTCTCTTTCCAAACCTTGTAGTTATCATATAAAATCGAGTCATTCGTTACCTTGAGAAAAGAAGAATCAGTCGGTTGATGAAAAATAGAACTGAAATTTACTTAATTTGTGGAGTTTTTGATTTTTCATGCTTAACTAATAAATGATTTTCTGCAAAAATTCTATTCCCTAAAAAAAATGGAGTCATTGGTGAAAAGAGCTACACGTTAGCAAATAACGGTGTGAAAGCTATCACCTAAAAAAAATGACAAAAAGGGGAAGTGTTGAGCAGCAACAACTGCCTAATTTTGGGGGTCTTAAAATTTTGCGAAAAATAAAGGACTAACCATTGTTGGTGCGTAGCTGCCGTCTCACAGAAAAATTGGTGAAAAGAGCTACACGTTAGCAAATAACGGTGTGAAAGCTATCACCTTTTAAAAAAAAAAGATAGAAATTGTGTTAGTGAAAAGAGCTACACGTTAGCAAATAACGGTGTGAAAGCTATCACTAAGGGATGTAGTTTATGAACAGACTTGAATTAATTAGCGGCTGAATTTCAATACACTCAATTTCGTAAAAAATCACAATATTTGATGACGCCTGTAACACCCCAAACTAGGCGGATATTACAGTGCCGTGAATCCCCAACTGGGACCCACCAGGCGAATGAAAATGATGAATTAAATAATATAATTGTAGTACCGAACCACATTATATTACCAAATACTCCGATGAGGAGTTTAAGCACAACACACCAGGACAATACCAAATACTAGTATATTTTATATGAAGATAAAATACACGACACTGAATGAAACGGAGTATCCAAATGAAAGTCGGCAGCGGAAAATAAAGGACAATAACATGAATAACTGAAAGATCGGGGGCCCCTACTAGTATCACTGGGACTCCTCGACATCAACATGTTATTCCCGTGCTTTTGCCTTGCCATGACCTGAAAAACAAAATCCCCAGCCGGGGTCAGTTACACAGAACAACAATCCTCAAGGGTTGAAAATACACAATCATGATTATATCTGAAGTTATGAAATATCCTTTCGAAACATACGCAATCAAACATGCTATATGAATCAACTAACAGTACGGCTCAAAGGGTGGCGCCACACTACGCCCGGGATGAAAATGTGTCCGTGCACAAGCCACCAACGAATACATGTGTGGTCTTGTACCTAATCAGTCTCACGAGGCATATGACTCGTGTGCACAGTCCAATGTGAGGCCAACAACCAACACACGACTTAAGCGTGCCCGACATGAAAATCCAACACATACCAACCGGCACGCCAGTATGACCCGGAATGCCACGATATAACAAAAGTGACATCGAAAATGAATAATGACTCACCGAGATGGAATGATAGTGAAATAAATGACAGCTCAATGAAATGATTGGAACCGCTGCTCCTTATGATCAAATGATTAATTGACAATAACAAGTTTGATACGGTTAATACAATGATGAATGAGTTATGATTATGAATGAACAACAACAAAAGGGATGGATATCCTTTTAACCGAGTAAGAATTAACTTACACAACACCGGTGACAATTATCCTTCCACGAACAAATGGCCCTAATTGAGATATCGGTCGCTCGAACAACCTTGAATAATACAATTACCAACAATCCGCTCAATATACGAATCAAACACGAATATAACGAACTCAAAACGCCGATACGACTAAACCAAGTCCATTGAGGCATTAAATCAAACACGCTATGCCAAACTCCGATCGTTACAATCAAACCTCAATATACCAATATCAAATCCCCCAAGAAGTGTTTCAAACCAACAAACATCTTCCAAATGATCAATAATCCAAAATGAATATCCGAAAACGTGATTATAACGACAATTAAACGAAAACCCCCAATTTCAACTCGATATTCAAAGTGTTCTTGAATAATCCCTCAATAATCCAATGAATCCTTATATAAACTCATAATCATATACATATCCCTTCATATAACATGATTATAACGTCCAAAACATCATATCTCAACATAGAATCGAAATCCAAGGTGTTGAAGAAATTACCTCTTGAAGATCCAATCACTTCGATCCGAAGAACACGCGATAGATCGATGATCCAAGCTTCACAACCGAATGAAAATGATTAAAAACCACACTCAAGTGATAGGTGAAGAGAATTCTCTCCCTCAAGCCTCTCTCTCTCGTATGAAGGTGGAAGAAATGGAAGGAATGAGCTGAAATGCTCAAAAAACGAAATTATAGGCCGATCGCCTCTGCGGACACGGCCCGTGCCGATCGGCACGCCGCGCGCACAATCGCCGGGTAGGGACTCGACCGTGTCCTCGCTGACACGCCGCGCGCGCCAAGGGCCTTCCGATAGTGACTCGTCCGGCTGACTCGCACGGGCGCGGGCGGCATTGACTCGACCGTGTCCTCGAACACGGCCGCAAGGCCCGGGCGGTTCTCGCTTATCCGGAAGAGTTTGACTCGGCCGTGCTGCACGACACGGCCGAGTCCTGTGGGCAGAGACTTCGCATTTCCGGACGAGTACAGCACGGCCGTGTCGGACGACACGGCCGAGTTCGGTCGGCAGTGATCGGCCAATAACTGAAAATGAGCAGGTGAGCTAAAACGACCATAACTCTCTCGTCCGGACTCCGATTGACTCACCGTTTGAACCATTGGAAAGCTAACTCGATGCTCTATAATATTGCAAAGATTCAGAATTTTTTGAAGTTACCAAAAGTTAATGGTGATCTAACAAAGTCGAACTCATATGTGGAAAGTTGAAACAATGGACAATAACGATACACAACTCGAAGTTTCTCCGAATGGTGAACACGGGTGAATGAACATGATTGATGAATGATTATAAATGAGTGAAAATCCACTGAGTGACAATCACCGAATGAAATTACTGAATGATAATGACTGAATTACAATCGGGTATTACATACACCCCCCCTTAAAAGAGTTTCGTCCCCGAAACTAAGGGTCAAACAACTCGGGATAACTCTCCCGCATACTATCCTCGGTTTCCCAAGTAGCCTCTTCGACTCCGTGTCTAGACCACTGAATCTTGACCAAAGGAATCGACTTATTCCTCAACTGTTTGATTTGTCGCTCTAAAATTCGTATAGGACGTTCCTCATATGAATGATCATCGGCGATCTCGATTTCATCGAACTGAAGTACGTGACTCGGGTCGGCAACATACTTCCGCAACTGAGATACGTGAAACACATTATGAATTCGGCTCAACATCGGAGGTAAAGCCAATCGGTAAGCTAACTCGCCTACTCGATCCAGAATCTCAAACGGTCCAATGAATCTCGGACTCAACTTACCCCTCTTCCCAAAACGGAAGATACCACGACTTGGGGAGACCTTGATCAAAACATGGTCACCCGCCTCGAACTCTAACGGTCGACGACGATTATCTGCATATGATTTCTATCGACTCTGAGCGGTCAACAAACGACTCCTGATCAGAGCTACCTTCTCACGGGCGGCTATAAGCATATCGGGCTCGGTGCCGATTGATTCTGATAGGTCATCCCAACACAAGGGATATCGACAACGACGACCGTACAAGGCCTCGTAAGGTGCCATCTTAATCGAAGCATGCCAACTATTATTATACGTGAACTCGATCAATGGTAGTTGGGCTTCCCAATCGTCTTTCCAATCGAGGACACATGCCCTCAACATATCCTCTAATGTCTGAATAGTTCTCTCTGATTGTCCGTCGGACTGAGGATGAAAGGCAGTACTGAGATTAAGCTGAGTTCCCATAGCACGATGAACTGATTTCCAAAAATGTGACACAAACCGTCCGTCACGATCGGAAACGATACTTTTAGGAGTACCGTGCAGTCTCACTATCTCTTTGATGAATAACTGGGCAAGTCTCTCGGGACCCCACATATCCTTGATTTCAAGGAAATGAGCTAATTTAGTAAAGCAGTCCGCGATCGCTCAGATCGTATTCATGCCACGACGACTCGTCGGCAACTCGTGATGAATTCCATAGAAATGTCTTCCCACTTCCATTCTGGAATAGGGAGCGGTATCAGCATACTCGCCGGTCGCTGATGTTCCATCTTGACTTGCTGATAGGCTAAACATCTCGAAACAAATTCCGCGACTTCTCGCTTCATATTACTCCACCAGAAATTTCGTTTCAAGTCCTTGTACATCTTGCTAGACCCCGGATGAACCGGATAAGGGGTAGCATGAGCTTCTCTCAAGATCGAGTTTTTCAACTCATCATTCGCCGGTACACACATCCGATTCTTAAATCTCAAAAGTCCATCCTCGTGGATCACGAATCCAGGGGCTTTCCCCTGAGCCACATCCTCACGAATGCGCAACAATGCTGGGTCTGAACCCTGATTCTCCCTGATTGCATCCTCAAGAGATGATGAAATCTCTAACATACAAAGTTGTCCCCGAACTCGCCGGCTGCACTCGATCTCGGGTCTAAGGAATTCCTGTTGGAGCTCCTTCTGAATTGTTAAACGAGCAAGCATCTGCTCCTGAACGGACTTACGACTCAAGGCGTCGGCGACGACGTTCGCCTTCCCCGGGTGATAAAGGATCTCGATATCATAATCTTTGATTAGTTCCAACCACCGCCTCTATCCCATATTTAACTCCTTCTGGGTAAATATATACTTCAAACTCTTATGATCGGTGAAAATCTGACAGGTGACGCCATATAGGTAATGACGCCAGATTTTCAAAGCGAAAACCACGGTTGCTAGCTCCGTCCGTGGGTTAGATATTTAACCAGCTAATCCGAGGAAACTTCGGATTTACTTAACATCTTTCGGAGGTTGCCAATCTCGGATAGCCTCTGTCTTCTGAGGGTCGACACGGACTCTGTCAGATGAAATTACATGCCCGAGAAAAGTCACTTCGGACATCCAGAACTCACATTTGGTAAACTTTCCATAAAGTTGCTCTCGTCTCAACACGTCGAGAACCTGATGAGGATGAACCTCGTGTTCCTCTCGGCTACGAGAATAAATCAAAATGTCATCGATGAAGAAAACAACAAACTGATCTAAAAGGTCGATGAAAACTCGATTCATTAACTCCATGAATACTGCAGGTGCAATAGTTAGCCCGAACGGCATAACTACGAACTCATAATGACCATAGCGTGTACGAAACGCTGTCCTCGCGATATCCGACTCTCGAATCCGCAACTGGTGATATCCAGATCTTAAGTCGATCCTGGAAAATACTGAGGCTCCTCAAGTTGATCTAAAAGATCATCAATACGGGTAAGGGATACTACTCTTGATCATCACCCTGCTCAACTCCCCGTAATTAATACACACACGAGACGAGCCATCCTTCTCCTTGACAGATCACACTGGTGCTCCTCATGGGGACGCAATCGGTCGGAGATAACCTTTCTCGAACTACTCCTCAAGTTGAATCTTCAACTCCTGCATTCTGGTCGGGGCCATCCGATACGGTGCCTTCGATAAAGGGGGACGACTGTTCCAACTCACTCGAATTCCCCACTCTATGTGAAGGCAACCAGATAACTCGTCTGGAAATACATCGTCAGTCGATGACAATGATACCACGAATGATTGAACATTTCGATTGCCCTAGAATGGTCAATCGATAAAAAGAGATACCAATAATGATTGAACAACTCAATTGCCTTAGAAAGGCCAATCGATGAAAATGATACAATGAATGATTGAATGACTCGATTGTCTTAGAAAATCCAATCGATGGAAATGATGCAATGAATGATTGAATAACTCGATTGCCTTAGAAAGGCCAATCGATGAAAATGATACAATGAATGATTGAATAACTCGATTGCCTTAGAAAGGCCAATCGACGAAAATGATACAATGAATGATTGAATGACTCGATTGTCTTAGAAAAGCCAATCGATGGAAATGATGCAATGAATGATTGAATAACTCGATTGCCTTAGAAAGGCCAATCGATGAAAATGATACAATGAATGATTGAATAACTCGATTGCCTTAGAAAGGACAATCGATGAAAATGATACAATGAATGATTGAATGACTCGATTGTCTTAGAAAAGCCAATCGATGGAAATGATGCAATGAATGATTGAATAACTCGATTGCCTTAGAAAGGCCAATCGATGAAAATGATACAATGAATGATTGAATAGCTCGATTGCGGAATTTCTCTCGCTTTCGCCATAATAATACTTCTTCTCGAACAACGGGATTACTTCAAGCACACATTCGCAACCAACGACGGAAAGATAGCGACCAAACGCTAACAAACACTGAGGATAGTATCAAGACGATCAACCAACTAATACCGAAAATTACATCGTCCTAAGATAAATTCACCACGATTAGATCCATCAACCAATCGCGGTCATTAAGCTTAATTCGGTATGATTTCCGAAAAAATCTTCCATCGTCAGGTAGACCGATGGTATTAGGTCCACAAGCAATAGGACTATCCCAAAATAAGTCTATTCAAACATGATTCGAAAATGAATGAATGCGGTGCACCAGTATCCAAAAAGGTACACACAGGTTGAAATAAAATTACGAGTTTACCTGAGGTCATTCGGGCCACCGGATCGTCGATCCTCCTCATCACATGAATCTGGGACTTGCCGGCCCTCGAACCGGACGCTCCCGTCTGATAAATATAAGCCCCAACTCTATTTGCTTCCATTGTCTTAAACGACGTTGACAAAGCAGTCTGATTCTGAAACGCTGATTGCTTCGGGGCCTGAGATGCCGCCGGAGCCGATTTGGAGTCCTTTCGGCAAAAACGGGCCTTATGCCCAAAATTCCCACAATTATAGCACGTGATAGACGGTTTACACTCGCTGAAATGACCCGCTGCCCACAATTGAAACAGTGATGGCCGAATCGCCGCCGGATCGAGATCCCGCACGATTATGCGCCGTAGAGGTCGCCGAAACGATAGGATCGACACGAGGCTTCTTGAAGGTTGATCGACCGCCTTCGGGTTGATTACGCCGTTGATTTCTTGCCGATGATGAAGGTTGTTGTTCAAGACTTTCCTTAGCACTGCCTCATACGGAGAGTTCGCTCGATTAATCCGGCCAGAGTGGCGCAATGATGATTGAGCAACTGCACATGGGTCATCATGGCCTGCATAAAAGTGAGTGGATCAACCCGAACATCTCCTGATCGAGCCGAGTCCTGGGCACGATTTCCCGACAGCGAGTGATTATTTCCCGGGTTTCGGCCCGCACCGCGGCCTCTCCCTGTGCACCCTCTGACATCTCTCCCCATACTGAAGTAGTAAGGTCGCATAATGATTATATTTCCCGCATGATTATCACTTATGATCATGTCATGAGATGATGAAAATGAGTATACATGCTCTACTTAGTGATTATATGAATGATTTACTGAAGTGACATGATTATCTGATGAAATTCTTGAAATGATTATCTTGAATAACTTAACAAGATTAATAATATGATCATCCAGATCGACAACTGAGTAATGAAATGAATTAAGTAATTAATGAATTAACATGATCGTCCTGATCATTAACTGAGTAATGAAATGAATTAAGTGATTAATGAGTTAACATGATCGTCCTAATCACAATGAATGATGATGTTTGAGGATTGCTAATTGATGAATGATGAATGAATGACTATTGCCAGAATTTATACCATGGCGTTAGAAATCTTACAGTTCTTTTGGTCTGATTGGCTCGGCATTTGCACAGGTCACACGTGACGCAAAAGTCCAATGATACTAGTCTGATGACGATGATTTCAAATGAGACATGACTCGGAAGGTAGTATTCAAAACCACGCTCCGATACCAACTCTGTAACACCCCAAACTAGGCGGATATTACAGTGCCGTGAATCCCCAACTGGGACCCACCAGGCGAATGAAAATGATGAATTAAATAATAAAATTGTAGTACCGAACCACATTATATTACCAAATATTCCGATGAGGAGTTTAAGTACAACACACCAGGACAATACCGAATACTAGTATATTTTATATGAAGATAAAATACACGACACTGAATGAAACGGAGTATCCAAATGAAAGTCGGCAGCGGAAAATAAAGGACAATAACATGAATAACTGAAAGATCGGGGCCCCCTACTAGTATCACTGGGACTCCTCGACATCAACATGCTATTCCCGTGCTTTTGCTTTGCCATGACCTGAAAAACAAAATCCCCAAACGGGGTCAGTTACAAAGAACAACAATTTTCAAGGGTTGAAAATACACAATCATGATTATATCTGAAGTTATGAAATATCCTGTCGAAACATACGCAATCAAACATGCTATATGAATCAACTAACAATACGGCTCAAAGGGTGGCGCCACACTACGCCCGGGATGGAAATGTGTCCGTGCACAAGCCACCAACGAATACACGTGTGGTCTTGTACCTAATCAGTCTCACGAGGCATATGACTCGTGTGCACAGTCCAATGTGAGGCCAACAACCAACACACGACTTAAGCGTGCCCGACATGAAAATCCAACACATACCAACCGGCACGCCAGTATGACCTGGAATGCCACGATATAACAAAAGTGACATCGAAAATGAATAATGACTCACCGAGATGGAATGATAGTGAAATAAATGACAGCTCAATGAAATGATTGGAACCGTCGTTCCTTATGACTGAAATGATTAATTGACAATAACAAGTTTGATACAGTTAATACAATGATGAATGAGTTATGATTATGAATGAACAACAACAAAATGGATGAATATCCTTTTAACCGAGTAAGAATTAACTTACACAACACCGGTGACAATTATCCTTCCACGAACAACATCCTAATTGAGATATCGGTCGCTCGAACAACCTTGAATAATGCAATTACCAACAATCCGTTCAATATACGAATCAAACACGAATATAACGAACTCAAAACGTCGATACGACTAAACCAAGTCCATTGAGGCATTAAATCAAACACGTTGCGTCCAAACTCCGATCGTTTACAATCAAACCTCAATATACCAATATCAAATCCCCCAAGAAGTGTTTCAAACCAACAAACATCTTCCAAATGATCAATAATCCAAAATGAATATCCGAAAACGTGATTATAACGACAATTAAACGAAAACCCCCAATTTCAACTCGATATTCAAAGTGTTCTTGAATAATCCCTCAATAATCCAATGAATCCTTATATAAACTCATAATCATATACATATCCCTTCATATAACATGATTATAACGTCCAAAACATCATATCTCAACATAGAATCGAAATCCAAGGTGTTGAAGAAATTACCTCTTGAAGATCCAATCACTTCGATCCGAAGAACACGCGATAGATCGATGATCCAAGCTTCACAATCGAATGAAAATGATTAAAAACCACACTCAAGTGATAGGTGAAGAGAATTCTCTCCCTCAAGCCTCTCTCTCTCTCTCTCGTATGAAGGTGGAAGAAATGGAAGGAATGAGCTGAAATGCTCAAAAAAACGAAATTATAGGGGTTGAGTGCCCTGTCGGACACGGCCCGTGTCGATCGGGACGGCCGCGGCGCGCAACTGGCCGGCAGGGACTCGACCGTGTCCTGCTTGACGCGGTCGCGGCGCGAAGGGCCTTCCGATATTGACCTGTCCGACAGTGACTCGGTACGGCGCGGCGCTTCGGCATTGACTCGACCGTGTCCTGGAACACGGCCGCGGCCCGGGCAATGGTTCGCTTATCCGAAGAGTTTGACTCGCCGCGCTGCACGACACGGCCGAGTCCTCGGGCGAGACTTCGCATTTCCGACGAGTACAAGACGGGTTGCAGTCGGACGACACGGCCGAGTTCGGCCGGCAGGATCGCCAATAATCAAAATGAGCGGGTGAGCTAAAACGACCATAACTCTCTCGTCCGGACTCCGATTGACTCACCGTTTGAACCATTGAAAAGCTAACTCGATGCTCTATAATATTGCAAAGATTCAGAATTTTTTGAAGTTACCAAAAGTTAATGGTGATCTAACAAAGTCGAACTCATATGTGGAAAGTTGAAACAATGGACAATAACGATACACAACTCGAAGTTTCTCCGAACGGTGAACACGGGTGAATGAACATGATTGCTGAATGATTATAAATGAGTGAAAATCCACTGAGTGACAATCACCGAATGAAATTACTGAATGATAATGACTGAATTACAACCGGGTATTACAACGCCAATGAAATTCTTCTTCATATTGAGTTGAAAAATAAACGAGTGATCGAGAGCAACCATTAAAGGGAGTCGTGTGAGTCACGAGTGGGAAAGAAATAATCAACCTTTTGGGGGGGAAAACCTTGCAGTTTGGGATTACAAAAATAAAAATCGTGTTTTAACTTCAAAATCGTTAGTAGATTTATTTTGAATCTTGATTCATTTCTATCTATTGTATAAAGTTGGTTATTGTGTATTAATGACATTTTGATCTCTTTTTATCTTTATATATAATTATTTTTTCTTAAATTTGTGTGTATTATTTTTTATTTTGTGTCTTATTTTAATTTTTATTTTGTGTGTGATTAATAAAGAGTCTTGCTCGGGACTAGCAAGAATTTAAGTGTGGGGTATTTGATTAGTGCATAATTGATCTAAAATTCATATACAAAATATTCATTTTTTTGGGCATAATTGTACTGATTTGTGATTAAAAATACATATTTTACAGATATGTCCAAACATGAGCTAAAAATGGTTATTTTACTGACATCGACATGAAGCATCAAAAAGGACGGAAAACAAGATCAAATCCAACGACGGGAATTTTTCAAGGCAAAACGACCATACAACACGGCGCAAAAAGGACCGTGTTATGTAGGCCGTTTCACATACGGCGCAACAAGGGCCGTGTCTTGGGCCGTTTCACACACGGCCGGCATTTAGCGCCGTGTCCTCGCGCGTATTCCGGAAGAGACCGAGTCCCCACAAAACGACACACAACACGGGGCAAACTGGGCCGTTTTTCATCGCCGTTTTTCAGCAGATGCCATGCAAAATTAGTCCACTTTTGACCAACTTGTGAACTCAACCACAAGATATTTTTTTGGTCAAAAATCTGAAAATTCAAAGACATGGGTGAAGTGTGAAGAATTAAAAAAATGATATTACAATAGATATTTTGAATTAAATAATCAATTGTATTCTTGAAAATCACCTATAAAAGGACATCTTCATCCATTGCAAAATCATCAACTTCTTGCTAAGAAATACTCATTTCCTTTAGCAATATATTTTCCTTAGAACTTTCAATTTTAGTTTGTATTTCATTTTTGGTTTGAAGTTTTTCTTTCATTTAGTTTGTAATTGAAAAGTGCTTGATCAATAAGCACTTAGTATTTTACTTTCAATTTTTGTAAGCTTGTAACCTTTAAACAAGTTTGAAGTTATATTTTGAAGTTTGTTTCTTGCACTTTGATTCATCATATTCAAGTAAGTTTTATCTATTGTCATTAAGTTCTAGTAATTAAAAGTTTCTATATATATATTATATATATATATCAATTATTTCTATTATAATTTTAGTCTGTATAAACCAATGAGTAGCTAATCTTTCTTCCTAGGGGAAGGGGGATTTCTATTAGGTTATATATTGAGTATTTGATTGATTTAAAATATTTTTAGGACTAATTGGTTTAAATAGAGATTGATCATATCCTATTTTTACTAATGAAACCTTCTTGATTGATTGTTGAGTGAATTGAAAATATATCTTTTCAATCTATCAAATGTTAATCTTGTTATCAACATCTTAAGATTGCGAAAGTGGTTAAGACACATTTGAATACGAAAGTTATGAGGTGAAAAGTTGATTACTCAATGAACGATCGTTTATCCTAAAAATAGTCAAGTTAGAGAAATGAAAGGACTAATTGGTTTAAATAGAGATTGATCATATCCTATTTCTACTAGTGAAACCTCCTTGATTGATTGTTAAGTGTATTGGAAACACATCTTTTCAATCTATCAAGTGTTAATCTTGTTATCAACATCTTAAAAAAGCAAAAGTGATTAAGACATCTTTGAATACGAAAGTACAGAGGTGAAAAGTTGATTACTCGATAAACATTCGTTTTTTCTTTTATATCCGTATAAATCAATTCCGATACTTAATTAAAAACCTAATTTAATGAACCCGTAATCCCCTAGATTTTATAAATTCCCAACTCTTTTTAATTCTATTCATTTTCACTAGTTAAAAATAGTCTAGTATAAATAGTCTAGTATAAATAGTCTTAATATAAATAGTCTAGTATAAATAGTCTTAATATAAATAGTCTTATTAAAAATAGTCTTATTAAAAAGTCTTATTAAAAATAGTTTAAATTAAAAATAGTGCATTTTAATTAAGTTAATATTTAAAAACCCAATAATCTATTTTAGTATTTATTTCTCGTAATTTGTAACAAAATATTATACGAAGCCCTGTTGAACAATCCTCGAGAGAAAAGACCTTGGTAGAACTTACCACAACTACTTCTACCTCGTATATATTTGCGAGCGACTCAAGAACTCCTATTTTTAGGGTAAGTTTTTGACCGATCAAATTTTGGCGCCGTTGCCGGGGATCGAAAAACTTATTGATTTATACGGATATAAAAGAAAAAACGAATGTTTATCGACTAATCAACTTTTCACCTCTGTACTTTCGTATTCAAAGATGTCTTAATCACTCGTTGGATTTGATCTTGTTTTCCGTCCTTTTTGATGCTTCATGTCAGTAATCTGTAAAATAACCATTTTTAGCTCATGTTTGGACATATTTGTAAAATATGTATTTTTAATCACAAATCAATATAATTATGCCCGGAAAAATGAATATTTTGTATATGAATTTTAGATCAATTATGCACTAATCAAATACCCCACACTTAAATTCTTGCTAGTCCCGAGCAAGACTCTTTATTAATCACACACAAAATAAAAATTAAAATAAGACACAAAATAAAAAATAATACACACAAATTTAAGAAAAAATAATTATATATAAAGATAAAAAGAGATCAAAATGCCATTAATACACAATAACCAACTTTATACAGTAGATAGAAATGAATCAAGATTCAAAATAAATCTACTAACGATTTTGAAGTTAAAACACGGTTTTTATTTTTGTAATTCCAAACTGCAAGGTTTTCCCCTCAAAAGGTTGATTATTTCTTTCCCACTCGTGACTCACACGACTCCCTTTAATGGTTGCTCTCGATCACTCGTTTATTTTTCGACTCAATATGAAGAAGAATTTCATTGGCGTCATCAAATATTGTGATTTTTTACGAAATTGAGTGTATTGAAATTCAGCCGCTAATTAATTCAAGTCTGTTCATAAACTACATCCCTTTGTGATAGCTTTCACACCGTTATTTGCTAACGTGTAGCTCTTTTCACTAACACAATTTCTATCTTTTTTTTAAAAGGTGATAGCTTTCACACCGTTATTTGCTAACGTGTAGCTCTTTTCACCAATTTTTCTGTGAGACGGCAGTTACGCACCAACAATGGTTAGTCCTTTATTTTTCGCAAAATTTTAAGACCCCCAAATTTAGCAAGTACTGTCGCCAACACTTCTCCTTTTTGTCATTTTTTTTAGGTGATAGCTTTCACACCGTTATTTGCTAACGTGTAGCTCTTTTCACCAATGACTCCATTTTTTTTAGGGAATAGAATTTTTGCAGAAAATCATTTATTAGTTAAGCATGAAAAATCAAAAACTCCACAAATTAAGTAAATTTCAGTTCTATTTTTCATCAACCGACTGATTCTTCTTTTCTCAAGGTAACGAATGACTCGATTTTATATGATAACTACAAGGTTTGGAAAGAGAGATTAAGGCTCAAAAATTTTGGAATATACAATTTTTTTACCGGTTAAAACAATTTTAGAAGCTTGTATATAGCTAATTTATTGGTGTTTATGGCCAGATCTAGAAATCTCACAAATCAAAATAATATATATATATATATATATATATATAATAATTAAGGCAAATCACCAAAATAATCAAAACCAACACACCAAAATAATTAAAACATACCAAAATAATTAAAACATACCACCCCCAAACTTGAAAAAGAAACCGTCCTCGGTTTTTAAAAAAAAATAATAAAAAGCAAGAGAGTAAAAAGAAAAAAAATACTCCCTGTTATGAAAATTGATGCTTGAGCTACGCCTTTTTGGATCTGCATGAAAAAATATACGAGGCAAACAACAACAACAACAAAAATATACCCGGAAGTATAACACAATTTTTAAGATGCGCTTCAGGAAAGTCTGAAGAGTCGCCTTACGCTGCCATCAATGCTTTTATTAAAAACAAAAAAATTACGGCAATAAAAATAACAATACATAAATCGCGAATAGATGCGCGTCAAGAGATCAAAAGAAACTCCTTAAGCTGCCATCATTTAGCATGATTTTTACACACGACAGAAAGTAAAAATAACAAGAGGTCTGATATGGGGTATCAAAGGGAGAGGAATGAATCCACTTTTCGTTTTCTCACGGTGAGATCTTCCATCCAGACAATATTAGCTAGAGCTGGATCTGGTTGAGGAACAAATTCAATGAGTTTTTTGATTAGCTCTTCTGGTGTTGTTGCAACGACTATGATTCGTTTAGCACGCTCGGAAATAAAACCTTTTTCAGCAGAGTAGTGGATGAAAGATAGTAAACCATCAAAGAAACCATTGACATTAAGCAGACCTATTTGTTTTTGATGAACATTTAGCTGGGCTCTGGTAACCACATGAAAAAGTTCCTCAAGTGTGCCAAAACCACCGGGAAGGGTGATAAAGGCACCATAATTATTTATCATGTGAGTTATGCGATCTTGCATATTTACAGATCTAAACTCATCTCCAATAGTTGCCCCAGTGATTTTACTTTCATCCAGAGGTTTTGGAATTATTCCCAACACTCTTACTCCTTCCATATAGGCAGAAGCAGCAGCTCGTCCCATTAATCCTAGACTTCCTCCTCCGTAAACTACATGAATGCATTTTTCTCCTAAAGTACGACCCAAGTTGTGTGCTGCTTCAGTAAAGCATGCATCTTTTCCATAACTAGCTCCACCAAAAATGCAGACTGAATTAAATCTTTTTGTGGAAGATGATGATTCCATTTTTGAAAAGAAATTTATTTAGAGAGAAACAGAGAAAAATACAAGTTTGAGGGATGAATAAAAGAAATAAGCACAATGTTTATTTATAGAAGAAATATGAGGAAAAATTGTTTAACAAGTTTGTGATTGCGTTGATTGCGCTTCAACTACTCAATAGAATAATGAATGCATTTATCGCGTATCACATTTTTTATTCAGAAAATCTCACCATACGACAAAAATAAAAGATACTCATGTATATGTACAGTAGTTGTGATTGTGGCTCACATCTTCCTCTGATTTTACGTTCAGAAACGGCTTAAACGCCTTCTATGAGTCGGGAGAAGCTTCCCATCCAATTTTCTTACAAATTGGCAAACAGGTCTTTTAACGCGATTCCCAAGACGTTGTTCATATTCTCGGTTTGAATTTATTCCACAAACATCGAATTCCGTAATGTACGAGTCCACTAGATGCGTGTCAAGAGAATTTTCGATATCATCTAAATTCTCTTTATTCGCACCATCCTTAATGAATTGAATTTTATCTTCTCGCTTTGTAGATGGAATTCCTAAAGATCGACATTTTAAATTACAGTTCCATCTAGCACATTTATAGCAAACGGCTATCATCTTTGCTCGTCGTTTCTTGGCATATGAACTTTTTCCAAGCCGTGGTAAAAATCTAGTCGGTGTTTCTGTGAATTCACCTTCTATTCTTACTTTGGCTTCGATAATGAATCTTATGTCAAAAGGTATGCTTTTATTCATAAGCAACCTCATCCTTTCAAGCCTTGTCTTGTAAATCTTTAAAATTGCATTTTTGCTTAGAAAGGGAAATCTTTTTTCAATTTTAAACAATGTTTCTTCCATGACAAAAATATTAAAATGAAAAACGATAAAATATCTACAAATATCAGTTGTTTGTGAGAAACTGAAAAATCCGACTTTGATAGTCACGGAGTACCGTTATCCGCCACTTGACCGGACAGAAGAATAAAAGAAGCAGAAATAAAGAAAGATAAAATAACAAGATATAAACAAAAGTATACAAAAAATTATATTTGGCCTAAAACAATCCCCGGCAACGGCGCCAAAATTTGATCGGTCAAAAACTTATCCTAAAAATAGGTGTTCTTGAGTCGCTCGCAAATATATACGAGGTAGAAGTAGTTGTGGTAAGTTCTACCAAGGTCTTTTCTCTCGAGGATTGTTCAACAGGGCTTCGTATAATATTTTGTTACAAATTACGAGAAATAAATACTAAAATAGATTATTGGGTTTTTAAATATTAACTTAATTAAAATGCACTATTTTTAATTTAAACTATTTTTAATAAGACTTTTTAATAAGACTATTTTTAATAAGACTATTTATATTAAGACTATTTATACTAGACTATTTATATTAAGACTATTTATACTAGACTATTTATACTAGACTATTTTTAACTAGTGAAAATGAATAGAATTAAAATGAGTTGGAATTTATAAAATTTAGGGGATTACGGGTTCATTAAATTAGGTTTTTAATTAAGTATCGGAATTGATTTATACGGATATAAAAGAAAAAATGAATGTTTATCGAGTAATCAACTTTTCACCTCTGTACTTTCGTATTCAAAGATGTCTTAATCACTTTTGCTTTTTTAAGATGTTGATAACAAGATTAACACTTGATAGATTGAAAAGATGTGTTTCCAATACACTTAACAATCAATCAAGGAGGTTTCACTAGTAGAAATAGGATATGATCAATCTCTATTTAAACCAATTAGTCCTTTCATTTCTCTAACTTGACTATTTTTAGGATAAACGATCGTTCATCGAGTAATCAACTTTTTACCTCATAACTTTCGTATTCAAAGGTGTCTTAACCACTTTCGCAATCTTAAGATATTGATAACAAGATTAACATTTGATAGATTGAAAAGATATGTTTCCAATTCACTCAACAATCAATCAAGAAGGTTTCATTAGTAAAAATAGGATATGATCAATCTCTATTTAAACCAATTAGTCCTAAAAATAGTTTAAATCAATCAAATACTCAATATATAACCTAATAGAAATCCCCCTTCCCCTAGGAAGAAAGATTAGCTACTCATTGGTTTATACATACTAAAATTATAATAGAAATAATTGATATATATATAATATATATAGAAACTTTTAATTACTAGAACTTAATGACAATAGATAAAACTTACTTGAATATGATGAATCAAAGTGCAAGAAACAAACTTCAAAATATAACTTCAAACTTTTTTAAAGGTTACAAGCTTACAAAAATTGAAAGTAAAATACTAAGTGCTTATTGATCAAGCACTTTTCAATTACAAACTAAATGAAAGAAAAACTTCAAACCAAAAATGAAATACAAACTAAAATTGAAAGTTCAAAGGAAAATATATTGCTAAAGGAAAGGAGTATTTCTTAGCAAGAAGTTGATGATTTTGCAATGGATGAAGATGTCCTTTTATAGGTGATTTTCAAGAATACAATTGATTATTTAATTCAAAATATCTATTGTAATATCATTTTTTTAATTCTTTGTTCACACTTCACCCATGTCTTTGAATTTTCAGATTTTTGACCAAAAAAATATCTTGTAGTTGAGTTCACAAGTTCGTCAAAAGTGGACTAAATTTGCATGGCATCTGCTGAAAAACGATGATGAAAAATGGCCCAGTTTGCCCCGTGTTGTGCGCCGTTTTGTGGTGACTCGGTCTCTTCCGGAATACGCGCGAGGACACGGCGCTAAATGCCGGCCGTGTGTGAAATGGCCTAAGACACGGCCCTTGTTGCGCCGTATGTGAAACGGCCTACATAACACGTGTAACACCCCCGATATATTCAGGAATATTACAGCGCCGTAAATCCTTTACATAAGAATTTACAAGGCTGATTAAAAGAAAAGACAATAACAGATACCACTTTATGAAATTGCTGAAGTAAAATACAACCGTCTGGTTCAAAAACCGAAATACAAATATCCAATGAAGAGTTATTATTACATCACTAAAATCCAAACATTATAAATGGACGACGTACTCGAGTACTTATTGAAATAACCAATAAATAACAGACGGTGAACCCGGCCGGAACATCACTTTGCACCCTCGTCGTCATGCATCTCCAGTGGTTGTTTCCCCGCTCTCCTGGATCCTGAACAAACACAATGTTCACCCCCGAAGGGGTTAGCACAACGATGCTAGTACAAGTGCAATAATCATACAACAGTGATATAATCAACAATTATATCATAACAAGTTTTTCCAACAAGAATATCCACAACACATATCATATCATAACAGTTTCAACATACTGGTGGTATTCCAACGATCCAGCGCATACAGCTATAGATTCCCATGATGATCCCGTCGGACCAACACATGGTGGAACTACCTGTCCAACGATCCAGCGCACACAGCTATAGATTCCCATGATGATTTCCATCGGATCAACGCATGGTGGACATATATTCACAACATATTTACACGATACAATCACATCATAATTGTCATAATATAAACAATTCTAATTAGAGTACTTGCCTCGATTCGAATACAGAACAATACTTCCACGAAAACGAGACACTCGAAGGTCGCCCCTCTCGATCAATCACGCAACAAGATCAAACCTTAACAAAAGAAATGATATAGGATTTATCTCACGCCGTATTTAATGTTTAACAATTCGATTCACGGCCCAAAAGTTCATAAATGCACCGCCTGACCGCTTAGAGCACGCTAAGTACTCTGTGTAGCGTGCGTTAAGTCTGCTCGATAGCGCACGCAAACAACAAAGCCTAGCGTACGCTAACTATGCATGGTCAGTACTTCACTGACCAGCCAACTGACTCGTCTGATGGTCTAGCGTACGTTACGTACTAAACGTAGCGCACGCTAACTCGTGCTCGATAGCGCACGTAAATATTCATAGCATAACGTGCGCTATCTATGCATGGCAGTTTACTGCTGAGCAGTAAACTGTTCTCGCCATGATCGAAACAATGAAATCTTCCGTGATACTTCATGTTACCTCCATGAATATCATGTACACACGATTATGAATGATCTTACGGATAATAACATCTTCGGATTCGAGGATATGCATACCATTATAAAACCATATTCCATTTCGACTACAAATCTTTATACGACAACTCAAAAGACTTAACGGTTGATATCAACATCTCATATCAATCAATATTATCATGCTGAAGTTGTTAAACGTTCCATCTATACTAGATAAATCCTTCCATGATCCATCCTTTAGATTTATCCAACAATAATGATTGTTAAAGTCAAGTCCATGATTATTATGAAATCATCTACTAGATTCGAATTACCAATGATAGAAGCTTCTCTTTACATATTCAGTGTAATAAGATTCGAATCATGATGATTATAATCAAGATACTTAAGGCTTATTCATCTCACTATTCCAAACATGACATACTTGGATAATTCATCTATGAAAATCCATATCTTGTTAACATGATCATCCAAATCGTTAGAATCCAACTCTAAGTCTTGAGATAGATTGAACATACCTTAATATGATGAAAATCATCAACCGTACGGTAGAATCCAACTCCGGTTGGTTGTATGCCACTCCAAGGTGCTATTCCTCTTCAATGATTACTCCCAAGTGATAGCCAATATATAAACACCAACAATATGTGTTCTAAGTATGTAGTAGGATATCTCAGCTCTCTGGCCTCTCAAGTATGCGTATGAACGAGTAAAATGTAAGCCAAAACGAGTTGTTGTCCTATTTATAATATTCTCGCATTTTAACAAGTTAGCGAACGCTACTAAGCATTCCTTAGCGTGCGCTAATAATTGTTGACTTTAATTGTCCGGCAAGGCCCGCGGGAATCTTATCCGAACCCATGTCGCGGCTGGCGCATGTGCTAGTCGTCCCGCTCAATAATTGAGTTCTTAGCGCACGCAACCCCTATCTGCATAGCGTGCGCTAATAGTTGCCCGATAGCGCGCGTTAAGATACATTCTTAGCGTGCGCTAACACGAGTTTGCATGAGAAATTTTGCATGCTTCTATACTTATGCACAATGATATTAATGTAAGAAATATCATACTCCAATAATCAAAATCATCAATCCGAATAATACAGGGTTTGAATACAGATGAAATACAACGTAATAAATTCGGATATTACATACTCTCCTACTAAAAAGGAGTTTCGTCCCGAAACTCAAGACGAAAATAACTCGGGATATCTAGACTTCATATCACCTTCCGTTTCCCAAGTGGCTTCTTCCATTCCGTGACGTGACCATTGAACTTTGACCAAAACGATTGGTTTGTTCCTCAGCTGCTTAACTCGACTCTCGAGTATCATAACCGGTCTTTCTTCAAACGTCCCATCCTGCGCGACTTCGATCTCTCCGAAATCAATGACATGACTGGGATCTGGTATATACCTCCGTAACTGGGATACGTGGAACACGTTATGAACATGGCACAATGACGGCGGCAATGCTAATCTGTATGCCAACTCCCCAACTCTTTCGAGGATCTCAAATGGTCCGATATATCTCGGACTCAGCTTTCCTTTCCTTCCGAAACGAAAGATTCCCCGAGTAGGAGAAACCTTCAAAAGTACGTGGTCTCCAGTACTGAACTCCAATGGGCGGCGGCGTACATCTGCGTAAGATTTCTGACGACTCTGGGCAGTCAACAGCCTTTCACGAATCAAGGCTATCTTCTCTCGAGTCTGCACGATCAACTCTGGTTCTGTTCCGATCAAGTCCGATGAATCGTCCTAGCATAGGGGCGATCTGCATCTCCTTTCGTATAATGCCTCAAACGGTGCCATCTTAATGGAAGCATGCCAACTATTGTTGTAGGTAAATTCAATCAACGGTAGATGAACTTCCCAATCGTTTGACCAATCTAAGGCACAGGCCCTCAGCATGTCTTCCACCGTTTGTATAGTTCTCTCAGATTGTCCGTCTGCGGGTGGTAAGTTGTATCAAGTTCAATTCGGTCTCCAAGGCCTTATGAATCGCTTTCCAAAGTGAGACACAAACGGCCGTCTCGATCGAAACAATGGTCTTCGGCGTACCATGCAATCGAACTATCTCCGAAATAAATACTCGCCAACCTCTCTCGTCCCCACGTATCCTTAATGCCTAGAAAATGAGCTGATTTGGTTAAACGATCAACTATCACCCAAATCATGTTCATACCGTCCCGTTCTCGGCATATTAGTGATAAAGTCCATCGATGTGTCCTCCCACTTCCATTCAGAATCGGAGTGGCTTCAACATTCTACAGCCGTTGATGCTCGATCTTAACCTGCTGACAAGTCAAGCATTTAGAAACATAGTCCGCTACATCTTTCTTCATGTTGCCCCACCAGAAATTCCGCTTCAAGTCCTTATACATTTTACTGGTACCCGGGTGGATAGAATAGGGCGAACTGTGAGCTTCCTTCATAATCGTCTGTTTCAGAACATCATCATTGGGAACACAGAGTCGGTTCTGAAATCTCAAAACTCCATCATCATGAATTATGAATCCGGGGGCCTTTCCTTTGATCACTTCATCATGTAACCGAATCATCATAGGATCATCTGCCTGTCTAGATTTGATTTCTTCGGTTTATGATGAAGTTATCTCCGTCACGCACAGTTGTCCTTGGACTATTTGTAACCACACCTCAATTCCTTCACGAATCATCTCTCGTTGAAGGCTAAGTTGGGAGGTCAGCGTCTCCAGCATCTGAATAGAAACAGGCTTGCGGCTAAGTGCATCGGCCACTACATTTGCTTTGCCTGGATGATACAAAATCTCCAAGTCACAGTCCTTGATCAGCTCTAACCATCTTCTTTGCCGCATGTTCAACTCTTTCTGACTGAATATGTACTTGAGACTCTTATGATCCGTAAAGATCTGACAATGAGTCCCGTACAGATAATGTCTCCAGATCTTCAAGGCAAAAACCACTGCTGCTAGCTCCAAATCATGTGTTGGGTAATTCACTTCATAAGGTTTCAGCTGTCGCGACGCATAAGCGATCACCTTATCATTCTGCATCAATACGCACCCAAGTCCTTGGTTCGAAGCATCACTGTAAACTATAAATCCTCCAGTTCCCTGTGGAAGTGATAGAATCGGTGCCGTCGTCAATCTCTTCTTCAATTCATCAAAGCTAATATGACACAATTCATTCCACTCAAACTTTTGAGTTTTCTGCAGGAGTCGAGTAAGTGGGCGGGAGATTTTAGAAAACCCTTCCACGAATCGTCGATAATATCCAGCAAGTCCTAAGAAGCTTCAGACTTCTTTCACGTTCTTTGGAGGCTTCCAATCCATAATTGCTTCGATCTTCTGAGGATCTACTCGGACTCCTTTATATGACACCACATGGCCGAGGAACATTACTTCCTTTAGCCAGAATTCACACTTAGAAAGTTTGGCGTACAATTGCTCGTTTGTCAAAAGTCCCAATACAATCCGCAAATGTTGCGCATGTTCTTCCGGGTTCTTAGAATATACCAGAATATCATCAATGAACACGACCACAAATTTATCCAAATATTCGATGAACACTCGGTTCATCAACTGCATGAATACAGCAGGCGCATTAGTGAGACCAAATGGCATCACTACAAACTCATAGTGTCCGTAGCGAGTTCTGAATGCTGACTTTGGAACATCAGATTCCTTAATCCTCAGCTGATGGTATCCTGATCTTAGATCGATTTTTGAAAACACTGTTTCTCCTTGAAACTGGTCAAACAGATCATCAATCCGTGGCAACGGATACTTGTTCTTAATCGTCAGCTTGTTCACTTTAGTCAATACACAAATAAGCAATCCATCCTTCTTTCTAACAAAAAGAACTGGCGCTCCCCAAGGTGAAACGCTTGGCTGAATATAGCCTTTGTCCAGTAATTCTTCCAGTTGCTTCTTCAGTTCGTACATCTCCGTAGGTGCCATACGATACGGCGCCTTAGAAATTGGTGTAGCTCCAGGTTCCAGCTCAATCGTGAATTCTACGTCCCGTCGTGGAGGTAGTCCAGGTAACTCGTCAGGAAATACATCTGGGAATTCGTTCACAATAGGAATGGATGAAAGTTCCACAATTTCATCTTCTTTCTTCATTGCATAACACCAGTACCCGATGCATCCCTGTTTCAACATTTTGACAGCTTTCATTGCTTTGATCAACTTTCCTGAGCTTCCTGGTTTCCATCATTCAAACAGTACTTCGGAGCCATCATCAGCGATCAGCGAAATATTCCTCCTTCGGTAATTTACAATTGCTCCATATCGATTAAGCCAATCGTCTCCGAGTATTAGGTCATCTCCTTGCATTTCTATCATAATTAGGTTTGAGAGCCATTTCCTACCCCCAAATAATACAGGAAAATCTCTAGTCTCTAAGTTCCCAACAATCCTCTCTCCACTCGGTAAACCAACAACATAAGGTGTAACACCACAAAAGGCGGCTATTACAGTGCCGTGAATCCCACACTGGGACCCACCAGGCGATATCCAAAACAGGTTAAATAAATATTATTTGTGATACCGAATCACAACGAATAGTCATCTCTCCGATTAGGAGTTTATTACAATATGGCCAACGGCCTAACACCACACAGGATCCGAAAAACAAGTATAGACCATATGGGGATGGAAAATACTTCAAACGTCAAATACAACCCAATAACAATTAAAATGAAACGGGAAATAACATAACACGGTTTAACATAACCGGACAACAAAGATGAGGGCCCCCCGAACTAGTATCCTCCGAACCCTTCGCCGTCGACATGCTCTTTCCGTGCCTTGCCTTTGCCTCGACCTAAAATACAATACAAGTATTTCGCCCAACACAGGGTCAGATAGACATGATAACCAATTCTTCCGACATTATACAATTCACATATATAGATCTCAAGAAAATCATTCCGACTATTAATCATACCCCTCGGGCGTATGAAACAATCAGTCACAAAATATCGAACACAACCAATCATACATGGACTATGAACGATTAACAATATAGCTCAAGATGGACATCACAGTACGCCCGATCCGGAAATGTGTCCGTGTACATGTGCACCCCGTATACGGAATCCAGAATATACGTGTGACAATGTACCTAATTAGCCTCACGAACTACGTCTCGTGTGCACAGTCAAATACGGAAACATCCACGTATGACTATACAAGTGCCCGGCTAAAAATCCTACACAATATCCAATCGGCACGCAGATATGATTCCGGAAATGTCACGACACAACATGACAACGAAGTTCAATGAAATACACATCCAATCAAGGATCAAGAAAACTCACCAAAGTGAAAATAAGGACCAACGAGATCAACGGTTCAAAACGGCGTACTTGGGAATGCAATCTCATAACGTCCAGGACAATATCAAATCACGACAAACGTCACATGGACAATTCATACACATGAAATATATAATCATCACAAGAATCTAATCATCATTATAACCAAGCAAGATAACTTGCCTTAATACGGAGACGAGAATAGTCCTCTTCTTATCGGAACGAACGAACGGTCCTCGACAAGTTTTACTCGAACAAACAACCTTAAACGAAATACATTTTACTCAAAACATATTCGTATAATTATCAATATAGGATTAGTAAGACGTCAACCTACAATCCTTTAGAATAGTTTGTTACTACCAATTATTGAAGCCTTATGCCAGGAGTCCTTCTAACATCATTACAACTATAAGAATCGGTTTACAATATTTACCGAATGTTCGCATGGTTCATCATAGGCAAGAGTTCTATCAAGGGTATGTTGAATAACCAATTATGATCATCTTATGATGATTAAACTTTCCAAATCATTAAAATGTTGAAAGGTAAAATCTGCACATTATGATCATTCTCCTCTCATCTAAATTGACTTTTAAGCTAACAACAAGTTCATAAGTTCTGAGATTACACCATACTCATGAAGGTTATCAAATTCTTTGTTTACAAGGCTGGAGGATTCATTAACATGATGGTGAATTCACCAATTCTAGTATGATGATCAAAATATTCTAAGTTCTCAATACATTAGATTAATGAAAAGTTATTGTTAAAATTATCAAGATCCTTATCAATCTTCAAAGACTTATGAAACTGAACAATTATGATTAGTTAAACTTTCTAAGATTTCTGAGCTAGATCATCTCATCCTATCTTTAACATTATCAAGTTCTTCTCAAGGTAAATAGATATCTAAAATGGTGTTTAAACACTTCATGATATCAAGTTCTTGATTAAATCCAGTTATGAAGAAGCTAACTGATCCAACAATGTCCTACTGAGCTAAACTCGTCCAGAAGGTGAGTAATGACAATTACAAACATGATTAAAATCACTATATCATCAAGAACACCTCCATCTCAAACCCTTATTTAACATATTCATCATAAGTGCTTAAAGAGTTTAATTATAACCATGTTTTACTTGCTTAATCTAACTCTAGGTGAAGTATAATTCGTCATTAATAATCAACATAAGAAAATAATGCAGAGAAGAAAACACACCAACCTCCAGAAATGAAGAACAACTTCAATGCTATGAGAGAATATATTCCAAGCTCAAAAACAACTCCAAATCTCCAAGGAAATGAGCTCCACTCTGAGATTCAAGGCTTAGAAACAAGTTGGTGAAGGTTGATTCATTTTGGTAGTGCAGAGGTATGATATGTGAAGAGAGAAATTCGGTTTGGGTCGTGAAGAAATAAAAAATGGGCTGGTCCTATAAATAGACTGTGCAGACTTAGCGCACGCTATCAGGACAGTTTAGCGTACGCTAATGCCCTTACGTACGCTATCCGGTCGATATTACGTACGTAAGCGGCTTACAGTGGCTACTGTCTTGAATTATTGCAGGCCGTTAGCGCACGCTAATGATAAATGGGTTACGCACGCTAATAAAAGTAGATTCTCACCGACACAACAGCTCAGACTTAGATCTCATGCATGCTAACGGTTAAAAGGGTTCACGTGCTGAAGTCAACTGCTTCCAGATTCCCTCTTAGCGTACGCAACCGAGGAAACCTTACGCACGCTAATGCACAGGATTAGCGTACGTTAATCTTACTGTGTAACTTGCGCTACATCAACAGAAAAATCCGAAAATACAACTCTCTAATTGACATCGAATCATCACATTTGAAATGAACTAACAATGATATGATATTCAAATCTATAATACCACGACATAATACTAAATGCAACGATTCATGATAATCAGATTATCCGAATAATACAATGACAGGTAAAAATGAAAAGTTACAGCCGGATATTACATACTCCCCCCCTTAAAAAGAGTTTCGTCCTCGAAACTAAGGGGTAAATAACTCGGGGTATCTCGCTCGCATACTATCCTCGGTCTCCCACGTAGCCTCCTCGACTCCGTGTCGTGACCACTGAACTTTCAGTAGGGGAATCGTCTTGTTCCGCAACTGCTTGATCCTCTTCTCGAGTATCCGTACAGGACGCTCCTCGTACGAATGGTCCTCTGCTAATTCAATATCCTCGAATTGAAGTACGTGGCTCGGATCAGCAACATATTTCCTTAGCTGGGAGACATGAAACACGTTGTGAATCTTACTCAAGGTCGGTGGCAAGGCTAGTCGATAAGCCAGATCACCTACACGCTCCAGAACCTCAAACGGCCCAATGTACCTTGGGCTCAGATTGCCCCTCTTCCCGAAACGAAAAACACCTCGAGTAGGAGACACCTTCATTAACACATGGTCACCAACCTCGAACTCAAGCGGTCGTCGACGATGGTCAGCATAAGACTTCTGTCGACTTTGAGCCGTTAACAACCGACTCTTAATCAAAGTGATCTTCTCACGGGCGGCTAACAACATATCGGGTTCCGTACCCAGAGATTCTGACAGTTCGTCCCAACACAAAGGGGACCTACAGCGACGCCCATATAATGCCTCATACGGTGCCATATGAATCGAAGCGTGCCAACTATTATTATAAGTGAATTCCACAAAAGGTAGCTGGTCTTCCCAATCGTTCTTCCAATCAAGAGCACATGCTCTCAACATATCCTCTAGAGTCTGGATGGTTCTCTCCGACTGACCATCGGTCTGTGGAAGAAAAGCCGTACTAAAATTCAACTGCGTGCCCATCGCACGATGAACTGCCTTCCAGAAGTGTGACACAAATCGCCCGTCACGGTCTGATACAATGCTCTTGGGGGTACCGTGTAGTCTTACAATTTCCTTAATGAACAGCTGGGCCAATCTCTCGGGGCCCCATGTGTCCTTAATTTCCAAGAAGTGGGCTGATTTGGTCAGACGGTCCACAATCACCCAAATCGTATTCATTCCTCGACGACTCGTCGGCAAGCTAGTGATAAAATCCATAGATATGTCCTCCCATTTCCATTCAGGAATCGGGAGCGGTTTCAAAGATTCTGCGGGTCGCTGGTGCTCAATCTTAACCTGCTGACAGGTTAAGCACTTCGAAACGAATTCGGCAACCTCACGTTTCATATTCCCCCACCAATAATTCTGTTTCAAATCCTTATACATCTTGCTAGAGCCTGGGTGAATAGAGTACGGGGTAGCATGGGATTCTCTCATGATAGAGTTCCTCAACTCTTCGTCAGCGGGTACACAAACTCGATTTCTGAAATGTATCAATCCATCCTCGTGGATCACGAATCCAGGGGCTTTCCCCTGGGTTACTTCATCCTGAATCCGAGATAAGAATGGGTCCGTAATTTGCTTCGATTTGATCATATCATCAAGAGACGAAGAAATCTCAAGGGTGCAAAGTTGTCCCTGAACACGCTGCAACCAAACTTCAATTTCTGGCCTCATAAGGTCCAACTGCAATTCCCTCTGTGCTGTTAAACGACTCAACATCTGCTCCTGCACTGTCTTACGGCTCAATGCGTCGGCAACCACATTTGCTTTACCCGGATGATAAAGGATCTCGATATCATAGTCGTTGATTAATTCTAGCCACCTTCTCTGCCTCATGTTCAACTCCTTCTGAGTAAAAATGTACTTTAGGCTCTTGTGGTCCGTAAAGATCTGGCAGGTAACTCCATAAAGATAGTGACGCCAGATTTTCAAAGCAATCACCACGGCTGCTAACTCCAAGTCGTGGGTTGGATAGTTAACTTCATAGGGTCGCAATTGTCTCGATGCATAGGCGATTACTTTCCCTTCCTGCATTAGTACACATCCTGCACTCTGCCTCGACGCGTCACTATACACCACAAATCCTTCCGTTCCCTTTGGTAAGACCAAAACAAAGCCAAATCATCGACTCTTGAGCTCTTCAAAACTTTGCCGACATGCTTCGACCACAAATACTTCTTGTCCTTCCGCAGTAAGTTAGTCATCGGTTGCGAAATTTTAGAGAATCCCTCCACGAATCGTCGGTAGTAACTCACAGCCGAGGAAACTACGCACTTCCTTCACGTTCTTCGGTGGTAGCCAATCTCGAATGGCTTCCGTCTTTTGTGGGTCCACTCTCACCCCTTCGGCTGATATCACATGCCCGAGAAAGACAACCTCAGGCATCCAGAACTCACACTTAGAAAATTTCCCATAAAGTTGTTCCCGCCTCAAAGTATCGAGAACTTGGTGGAGGTGACTCTCGTGCTCCTCGTGGTCGCGAGAGTAAACCAGAATGTCGTCAATGAAAACGACTACAAAGCGATCCAGACAGTTAATAAAAACTCGATTCATCAACTCCATGAACACTGCCGGTGCATTAATCAGTCCAAATGGCATCACCACGAACTCATAATGCCCATAGCGAGTACGGAATGCTGTCTTCGAAATGTCAGACTCTCGAATCCTCATCTGATGATAACCAGATCTCAAGTCGATCTTAGAAAACACGGCAGCTCCCTGAAGTTGGTCCAATAAATCATCAATACGAGGCAAGGGATACTTGTTCTTGATGGTTACCCTGTTTAGCTCACAGTAATCAATACACAATCGTAGAGATCCATCTTTCTTCCGCACAAATAACACTGGTGCTCCCCAAGGGGACGCACTAGGTCGAATATAGCCTTTGTCAGTCAACTCCTCAAGCTGGTTCTTTAATTCTTGCATCTCAGTCGGAGCCATACGGTACGGTGCTTTTGAGAGCGGGGACGTACCTGGTTCTAACTCAATAATGAACTCCACGTCACGACGAGGAGGTAAGCCTGGTAACTCATCTGGAAATACATCGGGGTAATCTCGGACTACCGGAATGTCGGCCAATTCAACTGGTCGATCTGCTGATTTGGTCATGTAGCACCAATAACCAATACACCCTTGATTAAGCAGTTTCACTTCTTTCATAGCGCTGATGACTCTCCCAGAACGACTGGGATCATCACCTCGAAAAATACACTCGAATCCATCATCAGAAGTGACAGTAACCATCCGCTTGCGGACACTGAGTATTGCATCGTGACGATCCATCCAATCGATACCCAATATTATATCATCCTTAGGTAGATCGACTACAATCAGATTTGACAACCACTCACGGTCGTTCAAACGACCTGACGAATTCCGACTTCACGATTTCCAATAATTCTTCTACCATCAGGTAGACCAATCACGTAGGGCTCACAATTGATAACATGGTCTAGAGGCAAACGACTTAAACAAGAAGAAGATATAAAGGAGTGTGAAGCACCGGTATCAAAAAGAACACATACAGGCTGGGAGTGGATCTCGAGTATACCTGAAATCATGCTGGCCTCGGGATCGTCAGCTTTCTTCATCTCGTAAATCCTGGTTTCACAGCCTCCGGCACAGTGTACCACCTTGATTCCCACGGCCCATTCCCCTATTCGCCCGGTGGTCCTGATAGGAAGCGGACGGAGGCATCCGGTTCGGGACAGAGGATTGAACCGGGCATGAGACGCCATCGGTTCGTGTCCGGCCCACCCTGCAAAAACGAGCACGGTGACCATTTTTGCCACAAGTATGGCATGTGACGGCAGCTTCGGGCATTTGGAGCTGATATGCCCTCGGTCTCCGCAGCTATAGCACACAGAGGAGGGGACCGCCGAGAGTGCGATCCACCGGCTTCGACGCCATGGGTGGTCGGCCGAAGGGTTTGGCAATGATCGGGGCTTCTGAACGTCCCCGGCTACTCTCGGCCGGTTCTGCCTGGACCTTTTGTTGTTGGACTGTGGTTGTTTCTTGGAAATCTCCTTCGCGGTGAGTTCGTACTCCAGAGCCTTCTCGATGAACTCTGGTAAGGTAGTACAGTGGTGATTCAACAGCTGCATTCTCATTCGGGGTTTAAGCCTCTTGAGAAAGTATTTGATCTTGTCGGCCTCTGTTCGGATAATTGTCGTGGCAAAAGGAAGGAGTGCCTGGAATTTCTCAGCAACAGATAATACATCATCGTCTTCAGACGGGTCGGGGTTCAAAATTTCCGACAGTTTGGCCTCACGGAGTGGCCCTGGATAGTAACGGTCTAGCATGAGGTTTTTAAATTCCTCCCATGTGCAAACACCATCAGCTGGCCTTACTGAAAGCCACCAGGTATGAGCGCCTTTGCTAAGATAATACGCGGCTACCGAGAAACGATTCTATTCCGGGCAGTCCACCATCTGGAAAAGTTTCTCAAAATGCTCGATCCAATGCACAATGTCAGCAGGCTCAGAGGAGCCTTCAAAAGTCGGTGGTCGCTGGCGAGAGATGTCGCTGATAATCCGACTCACGGGTCCGCCAATCACAGGAGGAGGATGAGCCTCGCCGCCGCGCGCAGCGGCCCTCTGCATAGCTTCCATTAGTTGACCCATCTGGGTCATCTGTGTCATCATGCCCTGCATTACGACGTAAGGATCGACACGCGCATCCCCGCGCCCACTGTGGTGCGATTGTTCCCTAGAAGGTGAACCACTGTCTGCGGAACTCTGATCCGCATTCGCGCATCTGTTGGCTCGAGGTATTGGGATTCGGCCCCTTCTGCGGCCTCGTCCCCCTCTGCCACGACCTCTCAGGTTTCTTTCCATACTGAAAGAATCAATCATAATGGTAACTATAAGTACAGTTCAAGATACGAAAATTCATGCTAAGTTAATAGCAACAAGAAATCACATATTAAAGGAAAACGGTTATCGATACTACAAATGTCGCACCGATTATCATATCGGTGTCAAGTCGAACAATTTCAATTGTATAATCAATTCAGCATTTACCTCGGATTATCAATCACATAAATCCTGTCACAATTCCTTAAAATAACATGATCAACAGGGAGACCCATACTGATATCAATATCATGCCAGTAGTTAAACCATGGCTCATAAAGTACATACCGTATTTGGCTCGTAGGTCGGCGCAGACAGTCACACGTGACACGAAGGTCTCTTGATACTAGTTCATTTCTCAATGACTCAAAAAAAAAACGACTCTCTGATACCATCTTCTGTAACACCCCAAAAGGCGGCTATTACAGTGCCGTGAATCCCACACTGGGACCCACCAGGCGATATCCAAAATAGGTTAAATAAATATTATTTGTGATACCGAATCACAACGAATAGTCATCTCTCCGATTAGGAGTTTATTACAATATGGCCAACGGCCTAACACCACACAGGATCCGAAAAACAAGTATAGACCATATGGGGATGGAAAATACTTCAAACGTCAAATACAACCCAATAACAATTAAAATGAAACGGGAAATAACATAACACGGTTTAACATAACCGGACAACAAAGATGAGGGCCCCCCGAACTAGTATCCTCCGAACCCTTCGCCGTCGACATGCTCTTCCCGTGCCTTGCCTTTGCCTCGACCTAAAATACAATACAAGTATTTCGCCCAACACAGGTCGATATACATGATAACCAATTCTTCCGACATTATACAATTCACATATATAGATCTCAAGAAAATCATTCCGACTATTAATCATACCCCTCGGGCGTATGAAACAATCAGTCACAAAATATCGAACACATCCAATCATACATGGACTATGAACGATTAACAATATAGCTCAAGATGGACATCACAGTACGCCCGATCCGGAAATGTGTCCGTGTACATGTCCACCCCGTATACGGAATCCAGAATATACGTGTGACAATGTACCTAATTAGCCTCACGAACTACGTCTCGTGTGCAAAGTCCAATACGGAAACATCCACGTATGACTATACAAGTGCCCGGCTAAAAATCCTACACAATATCCAATCGGCACGCAGATATGATTCCGGAAATGTCACGACACAACATGACAACGAATTTCAATGAAATACACATCCAATCAAGGATCAAGAAAACTCACCAAAGTGAAAATAAGGACCAACGAGATCAACGGTTCAAAACGGCGTACTTGGGAATGCAATCCCATAACGTCAAGGACAATATCAAATCACGACAAACGTCACATGGACAATTCATACACATGAAATATATAATCATCACAAGAATCTAATCATCATTATAACCAAGCAAGATAACTTGCCTTAATACGGAGACGAGAATAGTCCTCTTCTTATCGGAACGAACGAACGGTCCTCGACAAGTTTTACTCGAACAAACAACCTTAAACGAAATACATTTTACTCAAAACATATTCGTATAATTATCAATATAGGATTAGTAAGACGTCAACCTACAATCCTTTAGAATAGTTTGTTACTACCAATTATTGAAGCCTTATGCCAGGAGTCCTTCTAGCATCATTACAACTATAAGAATCGCTTTACAATATTTACCGAATGTTCGCATGGTTCATCATAGGCAAGAGTTCTATCAAGGGTATGTTGAATAACCAATTATGATCATCTTATGATGATTAAACTTTCCAAATCATTAAAATGTTGAAAGGTAAAATCTGCACATTATGATCATTCTCCTCTCATCTAAATTGACTTTTAAGCTAACAACAAGTTCATAAGTTCTGAGATTACACCATACTCATGAAGGTTATCAAATTCTTTGTTTACAAGGCTGGAGGATTCATTAACATGATGGTGAATTCACCAATTCTAGTATGATGATCAAAATATTCTAAGTTCTCAATACATTAGATTAATGAAAAGTTATTGTTAAAATTATCAAGATCCTTATCAATCTTCAAAGACTTATGAAACTGAACAATTATGATTAGTTAAACTTTCTAAGATTTCTGAGCTAGATCATCTCATCCTATCTTTAACATTATCAAGTTCTTCTCAAGGTAAATAGATATCTAAAATGGTGTTTAAACACTTCATGATATCAAGTTCTTGATTAAATCCAGTTATGAAGAAGCTAACTGATCCAACAATGTCCTACTGAGCTAAATTCGTCCAAAAGGTGAGTAATGACAATTACAAACATGATTAAAATCACTATATCATCAATAACACCTCCATCTCAAACCCTTATTTAACATATTCATCATAAGTGCTTAAAGAGTTTAATTATAACCATGTTTTACTTGCTTAATCTAACTCTAGGTGAAGTATAATTCGTCATTAATAATCAACATAAGAAAATAATGCAGAGAAGAAAACACACCAACCTCCAGAAATGAAGAACAACTTCAATGCTATGAGAGAATATATTCCAAGCTCAAAAACAACTCCAAATCTCCAAGGAAATGAGCTCCACTCCGAGATTCAAGGCTTAGAAACAAGTTGGTGAAGGTTGATATCGTTTTGGTAGTGCATAGGTATGATATGTGAAGAGAGAAATTCGGTTTGGGTCGTGAAGAAATGAAAAACGGGCTGGTCCTATAAATAGATCAGGCAGACTTAGCGCACGCTATCGTGATGCTTTAGCGACGCTAATGCCCTTACGTACGCTATCCGGTCGATATTACGACGTAAGCGCTTTACATGGCTACCGCCTTGAATTATCGCAGGCCGTTAGCGCACGCTAATGATAAATGGGTTACGCACGCTAATAAAAGTAGATTCTCACCGACACGACAGCTCAGACTTAGATCTCATGCATGCTAACGGTTAAAAGGGTTCACGTGCTGAAGTCAACTGCTGCCAGATTCCCTCTTAGCGTACGCAACCGAGGAAACCTTACGCACACTAATGCACAGGATTAGCGTACGTTAATCTTACTGTGTAACGTGCGCTACATCAACAGAAAAATCCGAAAATACAACTCTCTAATTGACATCGAATCATCACATTTGAAATGAACTAACAACGATATGATATTCAAATCTATAATACCACAACATAATACTAAATGCAACGATTCATGATAATCAGATTATCCGAATAATACAATGACAGGTAAAAATGAAAAGTTACAGCTGGATATTACATAAGGTTCACAAGTAAGAAAACCAGAAATATTCAAACGATTTACACAAGACAAATATATAAAAGAATGCGTAGCTCCTGTATCGAATAAAACGCTAACTGGTTGGGAAAGAATCTGGACAGTACCTGATGCTACAGCAGCATCCTGATCGTCTTTCCTCCTCATCTCATACAGGCGTGGGGGAACAGATCCGGCACTCGATGCCCCCTTTTGGTCCCATTGTCCTCTTCCTCGTCCACGGCCAAAATTTTGAGGCATCTGAACACTTTGCTGCGTCTGTTGGACACTAGCTTCCTTTTGAACTGGCTGTGATGAACGGGTTCCTTTGTATTTGGTGGCGTCTTTGCAGAACGTCGCACGGTGCCCTTCCTGTCCGCAGTCAAAGCATGTAACTGGGGTGCGCAAACAATCGCGCCAAAGGTGGCCTGGGCGACCACAATTAAAGCACTTCCTAGCTGTATCCGTCGTGACTGACATTGTTCCGTAATTCTTTCCGTTCTTAGATGGGTGCGGAGGTTTCTTGAAAGAAAAAGAAGACTGGGCTTTACGGGGCCCACTGCTCTTGTGCTCTGTAAAAGTACCAGAGACTTTCTGTTTCTTCGACTCCATAAACTTTTCCATTGCTGCTTCTTTAATTTCATACGCCAACGCCTTATCCTGGTATTGGCGGAGAGTGGTACATTCGAAACCGGACATGTACCTCTGGATTTCTGGTTTCATTCTCATTTCAAAATGAATCATCATCTCCGCATCTGTTCTGACCAGATGTCGAACAAATGCTAATTGCTGGTTAAACGTCTTAATCGTCTGGGATACGGGTTCATCTGATGGCTGAGCAGAGAAAAATTCTCGAATTTTGGCTTCCCTCACAGGACGAGGGCAATACTGAGCTTCCATCATCATTTTAAATTCCTCCCAATTGGCATCATGATCTACGGGTCGGATAGCTTCCCACCACTCGGATGCTTCTCCTATCGTAGCATCTTGGGCAATAGGAGCTCTCCGTCATTCGGCAATTAATTCCAAAGAAAATTTTCTCCAGTTCCTTCAACCAATGGTCCCAAGTGGGAGTCTCGGAAAATCCGTCAAATTTGGGTGGTTGCATCTTTGCCACCTCTTGTAACCATCGGTCACCTCGATTTCCCATTTCTGGAATCCTTTGTTGTCCATCTCCCTGTTGAATTCCTGCCGCCACTTGCATTCGGTCCACGACCTGTGCGAACTGAGTCATCTGGTTCACGACTTGACGAAGGATTTCTGGTACACCAGGTTCCGGTTCGCTATTGATGGATTGCTGCGGCTCGCCTGAGCTATGACTAGCCTGATTAGAAGGCGACGCCTCCCTTTCAGCATTCCTTCGTCCGCGTCCACGACCGCGACCACGTCCACGTCCGCCTCTCAACATACTGCAAGCACAAGTATTTAATATACAGGAAACAACATTGTTCTAATGTTCAAATATAAAGAGACACAACATGTAGAGAATGAGATAGAGTTTTAGGAACTTACAACCACCGTTCGCATGAAGACGTAGGCAGTGCAGTGATGTCATTCACGGTCGGTTACCTCAAAAGACATAAATGACCCCTATTTTAACCCAACAGCCAAGATATCCATAATCTTAGCTCTGATACCATATTCTGTAACACCCCCGATATATTCAGGAATATTACAGCGCCGTAAATCCTTTACATAAGAATTTACAAGGCTGATTAAAAGAAAAGACAATAACAGATACCGCTTTATGAAATTGCTGAAGTCAAATACAACCGTCTGGTTCAAAAACCGAAATACAAATATCCAATGAAGAGTTATTATTACATCACTAAAATCCCAACATTATAAATGGACGACGTACTCGAGTACTTATTGAAATAACCAATAAATAACAGATGGTGAACCTAGCCGGAACATCACTTTGCACCCTCGTCTTCATGCATCTCCAGTGGTTGTTTCCCCGCTCTCCTGGATCCTGAACAAACACAATGTTCACCCCCGAAGGGGTTAGCACAACGATGCTAGTACAAGTACAATAATCATACAACAGTGATATAATCAACAATTATATCATAACAAGTTTCTCCAACGAGAATATCCACAACACATATCATATCATAACAGTTTCAACATACTGGTGGTATTCCAACGATCCAAATAAGACACAGCTATAGATTCCCATGATGATCCCGTCGGACCAACACATGGTGGAACTACCTTTCCAACGATCCAGCGCACACAACTATAGATTCCCATGATGATTCCCGTCGGATCAACGCATGGTGGACATATATTCACAATATATTTACACGATACAATCACATCATAATTGTCATAATATAAACAATTCTAATTAGAGTACTTGCCTCGATTAGAAGACAGAACAATACTTCCACGAAAACGAGACACTCGAAGGTCGCCCCTCTCGATCAATCACGCAACAAGATCAAACCTTAACAAAAGAAATGATATAGGATTTATCTCATGTCGTACGAATGTTTAACAATTCGATTCACGGCCCAAAAGTTCATAAAATGCAATCTGCCTGAACTGCTTAGCGCACGCTAAGTACTCTGTGTAGCGTGCGTTAAGTCTGTTCGATAGCGCACGCAAACAACAAAGCCTAGCGTACGCTAACTATGCATGGTCAGTACTTCACTGACCAGCCAACTGACTCGTCTGATGGTCTAGCGTACGTTACGTACTAAACGTAGCGCACGCTAACTCGTGCTCGATAGCGCACGTAAATATTCATAGCATAGCGTGCGCTATCTATGCATGGCAGTTTACTGCTGAGCAGTAAACTGTTCTCGCCATGATCGAAACAATGAAATCTTCCGTGATACTTCATGTTACCTCCATGAATATCATGTACACACGATTATGAATGATCTTACGGATAATAACATCTTCGGATTCGAGGATATGCATACCATTATAAAACCATATTCCATTTCGACTACAAATCTTTATACGACAACTCAAAAGACTTAACAGTTGATATCAAAATCTCATATCAATTAATATTATCATGCTGAAGTTGTTAAACGTTCCATCTATACTAGATAAATCCTTCCATGATCCATCCTTTAGATTTATCCAACAATAATGATTGTTAAAGTCAAGTCCATGATTATTATGAAATCATCTACTAGATTCGAATTACCAATGATAGAAGCTTATCTTTACATATTCAGTGTAATAAGATTCGAATCATGATGATTATAATCAAGATACTTAAGGCTTATTCATCTCACTATTCCAAACATGACATACTTGGATAATTCATCTATGAAAATCCATATCTTGTTAACATGATCATCCAAATCGTTAGAATCCAACTCTAAGTCTTGAGATAGATTGAACATACCTTAATATGATGAAAATCACTGAACCGTAAGGTAGAATCCAACTCCGGTTGGTTGTATGCCACTCCAAGGTGCTATTCCTCTTCAATGATTACTCCCAAGTGATAGCCAATATATAAACACCAACAATATGTGTTCTAAGTATGTAGTAGGATATCTCAGCTCTCTGGCCTCTCAAGTATGCAGAAGGAACGAGTAAAATGTAAGCCAAAACGAGTTATTGTCCTATTTATAATATTCTGCATTTTAACAAGTTAGCGCACGCTACTAAGCATTCCTTAGCGTGCGCTAATAATGGTTGACTTGGTAATTGTCCTGCAAGGCCCATGGGAATCTTATCCGGACCCATGTCCCGGCTGGCGCATGTGCTAGTCGTCCTGCTCAATAATTGATTTCTTAGCGCACGCAACCCCTATCTGCATAGCGTGCGCTAATAATAGCCCGATAGCGCGCGTTAAGATACATTCTTAGCGTGCGCTAACACGAGTTTGCATGAGAAATTTTGCATGCTTCTATACTTATGCACAATGATATTAATGTAAGAAATATCATACTCCAATAATCAAAATCATCAATCCGAATAATACAAGGTTTGAATACAGATGAAATACACCGTAATAAATTCGGATATTACAACACGGTCCTTTTTGCGCCGTGTTGTATGGTCGTTTTGCCTTGAAAAATTCCCGTCGTTGGATTTGATCTTGTTTTCCGTCCTTTTTGATGCTTTATGTCAGTAATCTGTAAAATAACCATTTTTAGCTCGTGTTTGGACATATCTGTAAAATATGTATTTTTAATCACAAATCAGTACAATTATGCCCGGAAAAATGAATATTTTGTATATGAATTTTAGATCAATTATGCACTAATCACATCTCAAGACAAGAGAATTTTTGCAGAAAATCAAAACTTATCGAGTAATCAAAAACTTGATTAAAAACGACCATACAACATGGGTTCATTAAATTAGGTTTTTAATTAAGTATCGGAATTGATTTATACGGATATAAAAGAAAAAACGAATGTTTATCGAGTAATCAACTTTTCACCTCTGTACTTCCGTATTCAAAGATGTCTTAATCACTTTTGCTTTTTTAAGATGTTGATAACAAGATAAACACTTGATAGATTGAAAAGATGTGTTTCTAATACACTTAACAATCAATCAAGGAGGTTTCACTAGTAGAAATAGGATATGATCAATCTCTATTTAAACCAATTAGTCCTTTTATTTCTCTAACTTGACTATTTTTAGGATAAATGATCGTTCATCGAGTAATCAACTTTTCACCTCATAACTTTCGTATTCAAAGGTGTCTTAACCACTTTCGCAATCTTAAGATGTTGATAACAAGATTAACATTTGATAGATTGAAAAGATATGTTTCCAATTCACTCAACAATCAATCAAGAAGGTTTCATTAGTAAAAATAGGATATGATCAATCTCTATTAAAACCAATTAGTCCTAAAAATAGTTTAAATCAATTAAATACTCAATATATAACCTAATAGAAATCCCCCTTCCCCTAAGAAGAAAGATTAGCTACTCATTGGTTTATACATACTAAAATTATAATAGAAATAATTGATATATATATATATAATATAAAAACTTTTAATTACTAGAACTTAATGACAATAGATAAAACTTACTTGAATATGATGAATCAAAGTGCAAGAAACAAACTTCAAAATATAACTTCAAACTTGTTTAAAGGTTACAAGCTTACAAAAATTGAAAGTAAAATACTAAGTGCTTATTGATCAAGCACTTTTCAATTAGAAACTAAATGAAAGAAAAACTTCAAACCAAAAATGAAATACAAACTAAAATTGTAAGTTCTAAGGAAAATATATTGCTAAAGGAAAGGAGTATTTCTTAGCAAGAAGTTGATGATTTTGCAATGGATGAAGATGTCCTTTTATAGGTGATTTTCAAGAATACAATTGATTATTTAATTCAAAATATCTATTGTAATATCATTTTTTTAATTCTTTGTTCACACTTCACCCATGTCTTTGAATTTTCAGATTTTTGACCAAAAAAATATCTTGTGGTTGAGTTCACAAGTTGGTCAAAAGTGGACTAATTTTGCATGGCATCTGCTGAAAAACGGCGATGAAAAACGGCCCAGTTTGCCCCGTGTTGTGCGCCGTTTTGTGGTGACTCTGTCTCTTCTGGAATACGCGCGAGGACACGGCGCTAAATGCCGGCCGTGTGTGAAACGGCCCAAGACACGGCCCTTGTTGCGCCGTATGTGAAACGGCCTACATAACACGGTCCTTTTTGTGCCTTGTTGTATGGTCGTTTTGCCTTGAAAAAATCCCGTCATTGGATTTGATCTTATTTTCCTTCCTTTTTTATGCTTCATGTCAGTAATCTGTAAAATAACCATTTTTAGCTCATGTTTGGACATATCTGTAAAATATGTATTTTTAATCACAAATCAGTACAATTATGCCCGGAAAAATGAATATTTTGTATATGAATTTTAGATCAATTATGCACTAATCACCATCCAACACGAGGAATCAGTCCCTCCTAAGGAAATAGAAACAGCTGAGAGCGAGCAGGACGATTCAGTCCCTCCTATTCAATAGGCTATAGAAGTTGACCAGAGGACGGAGGAATTAGTCCCTTCTGTTTCCGACTGAGTCAACAGAGGCTCATGTCCCAGAACAGGTAGTACCTCATATCCCTATAGGTTCTGATGTATCTGAACCAGATGAGGACTTCCTTCCCAGTGACAGCCCGCAAAAGCCAAAACATAACATGGTAATCATCCAGGAAGGAGAAACCTCATGCACTCCACTTGCCCATCCCAACTCTCCTCATACCGAAGCAAAAATCACCTAGCTGCAAGCCATCGATGTCAAATAATCTTTCTACAGAATGCTCTCAAAGCCTTATATGACGTAGGAAAAGAACAAGACTAGATGAGAGGCACCGCCTTGGATGAGTTCACTGGAATGAGAAGGGTAGCGTTAGATGTCAAAGACACATTCAGACTTCTCCCGGATGTTATCGACAAAGCCGTTCATCAGTTCCAAGAACACCAGGCATGGGTTTTGAAGAAAGAGCAAGAAAAGATCGGTGTTGTTGAAGCCAACACCATCGCCGCGCTGGGGTACACAAGGGACAACCTTAGCAGTAATGATCAAAAGATCGATGATCTAAGTACAGTGGTCGCAGAACTTGTCGCCTTGGTGAAAGATATACAAGACAAGCAAACTGAGTCAATGGAAATTATTCGAGATATCCATGACATAGTTATCGAGCTTGATTCTACCAAAATGGGGGAAAAGCCCGGGAAGGTAGCAGAAGGTGGAGGCATGAAAGGAAAAAAAAGATGGAGGCAATACTTGATGCCAGTGTTGCACAATATATCAGGTGATTAGCCGAACCTGGGCCAGGTCAAGGAGCAAAGGGCTACATGGTTGTTGGTGTTGGAATAGTGCCATAGGACATTCGATGTGCCTAGATTTGTAATTGTCACATTTAAATAAAGTTATTTGATATTTCTCGTTGATTATTATAATGTGTGCATGTTTTAATATTATAATAATCGAATAATAGTTATTCATGAATAATAAGATTATTCAAATGTCCTTGGTACAATCGCGTTGAGTAGAGACTCAAGTGATTAATATACTAGTATAAGTTTGGTTGATAATCATCAGATGATTATGCGTATGGTATGGATCAATCTTATGGGTATTGGTTGGAGAACTAGTACTAGACAGACCCGCATTGAGATCACTGCATGGAAATGTCACGAGTGAATCTCAATATAACAGTATGTCAATAAATCCTTGAACCTGAGATTATTATAGTGTCTAACATGATAACAACTATGCCTTGACGTAACCCAACATCATCTGAAACATGGTGATCATTGACACGTCTTTTGTGTAACTATCACAAGTGCACGACATCGTATCAAGTAGTAAGTGGACTTTTTGAGTCCGGCTTATCGATCCCACGAGGAAGTTAGGTTATATATTGAATTTTACACTATTTATCTATTTGTTATAGAGATTTAAATGAGTGGAACACACACAATTTAAGAGTTTGATTTGACAATTGCAGGGATGCAATAATAGTTCTAAAATTTAAAGAAATGAAAGATTGCACTAATAATAGATTAATAAAAGGTGAAATGAAATAGTTGGATTACAAACTTAGTTCATCATTAGTTATAGAAAATGTATAGGAGATCGTAATATGTATTTACTTATTATGTTGTGTTGATTCAATTTTCCTTAAAAAGACGGTTCCTCTTTCGAATGTCAAAACGCCCCTTATATATTGAATCAATCCACTATATTTCTATGTTGATTGGCTCCAATACATAGCATTAGGTTTTATGAAAATAACTCAAAGAACCATCTAAGGTCTAGATGTATATTTCTATCCCCTAGAACAACTTAGAGTGAAGATCATTTGATCTAATCAACATATTTTCTTTCGAAACATATGAAGAACATAAATATCATCATTTATTGGCCAAATAAATAAAGATTGTTAAAACAATGAAAATCGCACACAATAATAAGTAATCCATAATAGATCTTTATACAAACTTAAATAACATGACAAACTTTGTTTATAATCCCAACTAAGGATAACTTAGCTCATAAAGGGTTTATTCAACATATTACAAGCTTGAGTGGTCATTATTAGTTGAAAAAGGGAAAGAATTGATCCTCACCCCCTTAGTAGATAAAGGAGAGAGAAGCAATAAACTCCCTCAACAACATAAGCTAAACCACTATTACATACACTCTCTCAAGAACACAAGTGTGTTCTTCACACAAAGAAAAAAATATTACAAAATGAGAAAATAATAAGATGAATGATCTTTAATGATGGATCTAAGAGGTCTATTTATACACCTAAAGTCATCTAATAGCTCCAAAAATCTAGCATTATTACATTAGATCGGATCAAGGCCAGCCATCAATAGACCAAAGTATAAAAGATTTAAAAATGATCATCCATCTGGCAAGAGTTACGGCCGTAACTTTCAGATGTTACGGCCGTAACATGGAGGACTTATGGCCGTAAGCTTTGGTGTTACGGCCATAACTTGGCTTCGGCTTTCTGCACATTAGTTGCTGTGTGAGTTACGTCCGTAACTTTATTTGTACGCCCGTATGGAATTTCAGACTTCATTTTCAGCCCAGAATTCTTAGACTTTTGCGTTTTCGCCCCAAATCTTCTTCGGATGATAACTTTTGATATACAACTCTGATTTTGAATCCGGAAAGACTTCTGAACTCGTCTCATAAATCTCTACAACATGAATACATAAAACTCAACATAGATAATATTTTATAAACATGTTATTTCTTGAGTTAATCAGTAAATCAATCCGATTAAGGCTAAATTTACATCCTCATCCTATAAAAATAAAATTATTAGAAACTAATTAATTTAAAACAAAAATGAGAAGACTAGCTCATAATTATGGGTGAATTATATCAATATCAATCACGGATAAGTGTATAAAACTGACACTTATCACACCCTCAAACTTGAATTCTTGCTAGTCCCGAGCAAGACTCTTTATTATTCACACTCAATGTAAAAATAAAAATAGCACATAAATTAATAAAACACACACAAATAAAAAAAAATACTTATATATATAAAGAAACTCTGTCCTTGGGTGTCTTCTTGACATCCATTGCCGGTCCCAAGCCCGGATAAAATAGGAGGGTTGTGGTAGGTTAGTGGCAGCCAGCGTAAAACTCGTCACATCCTATGGACATGAATCAAAATTTGAAAATCGTTGGGGCGTCTACTCAGAAGCGACGCGCTGCATTTCATAGGCCCGGGTGCAGTGATAAGTATGCGAGGGTTGCTAGGTCGTTGCCCAGAAGCAGCGCACCACCTTTACATCTGAGGGTGGTGTCAAATGAACAAGGATGCGCTACACTTCATAGGCCCGGGTGTAGTGGAAAATATGCAAGGGTTGCTAGGTCGTCGCCCGGAAGCGGCGCGCCACCTCGAAGTATGGGTGTGGTGTCAAATGTGCAAGAATCCTTGCAGCGTGGACGAGGACAGAAAGAGAAGTTAGTTCATGCGGCTAGTAAGGGTAGTAAGGTCCCATTTGGAACTTGGAACGTTGGCTCTTTGACGGGGAGATCAATAGAAGTGGGGGAGGTTATGAAAAGGAGGAGAATTCACATAATGTGTCTACAAGAGACTAAGTGGGTTGGCGAGAAGGCAAGAGTGTTATCTCCTTGGGGTTACAAGCTTTGGTACTCTGGAAAGGATAGAAGTAGATGTGGAGTGGGTATCGTCATTGATAAAGAATTCATTGATGATGTGGTGGAAGTGTCAAGAAAGAGCGATAGAATAATGAGTATTAAGCTTGTGATAGGGGATGAGTTTCTAACTATCATAAGTGCTTATGCACCACAAGTAGGATTGGATGCATCGATAAAACAAGAATTTTGGGAAGATTTGGAAGAGGTTGTCGACGAATTCCTATGGGTGAGAAATTGATCATTGGTGGTGACCTCAATGGGCATGTCGGTGTTAGCAGAGATGGCTTTAAGAGCATTCATGGTGGCTTTGGTTTTGGGGATAGGAATGAAGCAGGAAATGGTATATTGGATTTCGTATTAGCTCATGATTTGGGTATTATGAACACTTGGTTCGAGAAAAGGGACTCTCATTTGGTGACATATAGAAACGGAGGTAATGCAAGTCAGATTGATTTCTTTTTAGTAAGGAATGTTTGGAGGAAAAGTTTTACTAATTGCAAGGTGATACCCGGTGAGAGTGCTGCAACACAGCATAGGGTTGTGGTGCTTGACTTTCGAGGTAAGAGGCACTTAAGAAAGAATAGACCACAAGTTGACCCTCGAATTAAGTGGTGGAAGCTCCAAGGGGAGAGTCGACATACTTTTGTGACTAAGATTGCTGATAGTGGTATTTGGTCTGATTGCACGGAGATGGATATAGATTCGATGTGGAACTTGTTGGAGCATAACATAAAGGAAGTTGCAAAAGAAGTCCTAGGAGAATATAAAGGAAACAGACCATCAAGTAAGGACACATCTTGGTGGGATGATGAAGTTAAGCAAGCGATAAAGACCAAACGTGAATGTTATAAGTGTAATATCCGAAATTTCGACTACTATTGTTTAATGTTATTTTATCCGAGTTATGTTGTACAGCGTGGAATCTGTACAGTATGGATAAAATTAATGAAGGACTGAGATGTCAGTATTGGTATAATTGTCGTATTTGGTCGAAAATTGTATTTGAGGATATAATGTGTTGAGTAATGTATATTTGGTATGCCGTATGTTCGTATTTAGTATGTCGAGAAGTTGGACAAGAATAGCTGAAATGGCTAAGTGTAACATTATTAGCACACGCTAATAATCATGAATAGCACACGCTATCGTGCAGGTTTAGCGCACGCTACGGATATAAGATAATGCACGCTAATGCAGTCCGATCGGGAGGAATCTACGCATAGACCTGGCCACTTTCGGCACACGTTCTGATAAGTCAACAGATGTTGTAATGTAGTGTTAGCGCACGCTAATGCATGTTGATTAGCGCACGCTAACTGTATATCAGTCAACAGGGAATCTTGGCTTTATTGGTTGCTTTCGGCATGTCGGGTCACGAGCATCTTCGTGGTAGGTGTAGACTGTAGCAAGTCAACTGGTATTAGCGCATGCTAAATGTAAGGACTTGCGTACGCTAGACAGTGTAAGTTACGTACGCTAATGCATGGGAATTACGTACGTAAGCACATGTACGAAGCCAGACAGTAGCCTCTGGACTGCGATAGCGCACGCTAACAAAGTCAGTTAGCGCACGCTAAGGCTGTTGTGCACGCTAAACATAAAGTTTAGCGCACGCTAGTAATGTATTCTATATAAGGGGACAGACGGGTTTTGAAATGCATTTAGTCCATTCTTTCTCCTTCAGTCGATAGAGAGAGCTTTGGGAGGTTCTTGAGGTTCCCAAACACGGTGAGATGATGATCTTTAACAAGATTAAGATGGAGAGCATGGATTCAAGCCTTGTTCTTCAAGTTATTCATGATTCTTGGAATGGAGTCAAGTGTTGTTATTCTTGGTTCATCCAATCCAGGTAATTTTCGTATCTTCTTGATGGTGGTTTGTTTTTCTTGGATGATTACATGTGAGGAGCATGTTGGATAATCAGATGATGATGTTATATGAGATTCAATGGAATTTTGATACAAGTTTCGGATGTTAGTTAATATTCTTCATACTATAAGGATGTTGATTCATTTAACCCGATCTAAGATGGATTTCTGAATCTTGGTAATTATATTGGTCGATTTAGATGTAACACCCCGAGATATTCGGAGTATATTACAGAGCCGTGGACCCCTACATGGGACCCACCAGGCTACAAACAAGGACACTCCACTCGACTAACCATCTTGGTTAGCGTGGACACACATTTAAATGATATAACATAAAAAGATACACACGGAGCAACCGGCGAAATAAGTATCAACCGACAATGTAACAATTTTAAAGTAATACAATACGGAGTTTGAAATGAAAAACCTAAGTACTCGCGAGTACAAGCTATAAGTTTATAACTGTGGAAACAACCAAATCGAAATGAACAACAGAAATAAGAAGACCCAAATGCACATGTCAACGACTCAGCCAACATCCTCGCATCGTCCTGCTCGCTCGTCCGGATAATCATAACCTGAAATCCATAACAAGAATTTCCCCAAAACGGGTCCCCAAAGGGGTTAGCAATTACGCTAGTACAAGTAATCAAGGCAAACCAATCGCTTACACGTTTCATAGTACATGCACCAATATCATTTCATAAACCAAAACCAGACATGTCTTTTCCGGAAACAAACAGTCACAATTAATTTGCCTAGGACCGGGACGAAGCCACGAATCCCACTCGAGGCCTCTAAGGACCCTCCCGAGCTGGCCACATTCATAAAACAAATCAAGCACAACACGTCACCTAGGACCGGGACGAAGCCACGAATCCCACTCGAGGCCTCTAAGGACCCCCCGAGCTGGCTAGCGAAACAAACTCATGAATCCAGGACGAAGCCATAGATTCCCTCCGTGATCCCGTCGGACCCTCCCGAGGTGAGCAAATCACACACAATATACATTACCATTTCACGTTAAGCATAAAGGTTTCCAAAAATACTTGCCTTGAATAATTAACGACGCAACGAACGGAAAGGATAATCACCAACGAACGCTAGGAATCGACGGAACCGAACCTAACGATTTGAAGAACATAATTACAACCAACTCTAGATGAATACGGAAATGGAATACACCCGAAAACCCGCCTACGATTCATGTATATTCGTACAAAAATAACAACGAGGGCGGATCACAACCAAACCCTCTCGATTCCGCAAAACCATGAAAATATACCATGAATCCGTAGGGAAACTAATGATATTGACAAGTTTAATCATATTCATCATGAATCCACCAACAAAACGGAACGGATCGGAAGAAAATCCCAAAACCCCCAAATCGCCCAAAAGTAGGGTTCTAAGAGATTTACCTTGGATTGATGATGAAGAACACAAGTAGGTGTTGTTAATATACTTCAAAAACTCAAGGTAGAGGATGCCCGAAATAATCGAAGGGAACAATCGCTCGGAATTCGCCTGGAGAGGTTCTGCGTCGCGGGGCGAGAAGAAATGAAAATGATGTGTTCATCTGGGTCAACTCCCTGGTTTATATAACCAGGGAGTGTTAGCGCGCGCTAATCCTCAAGGTTAGCGTGCGCTAACGGGATAAAATTATAGGCTAAAAAAATAGTTAGCGTCCAGTCCAGTAGCCAGACTTCTGGCCGTTAGCGTGCGCTACTCCAAATGTAGCGTGCGCTAATAACCTATCGGTAGCGCGCGCTATCGACCAATAGCGTGCGCTACCGGCATCGCCGAGTCCAGGACAAACCGCCCGTAACTCACTTGATCCGTTAGCGTGCGCTTAACCGGCACTGACCGGTTCGTGAGTAAATCGCCCAAGATCGACACTCACGCTAGCGCACGCTACGGCATCATCAGCGTGCGCTAGCCTTTTCGACATTAGCGTGCGCTAGTCTACGTAGCGTACGCTAATACGCTAGTCCGTAAGGCTAGAAAACAAGATCGCCACTCCCGGGGCTAACTTCGCTAGCGCGCTATTTAAACAAACGTAGCATGCGCTACTAAGGGACCCCTAGCGTGCGTTATGTAGAAAAAATAGCGTGCGCTAGGTACGAAGTATGAACGGTCCAAAACACCGGAATGTGAATGAGACGTTAAACGGAACATCTCAAGACGCATCGAAACATAGAATGGATACACGGCAACCCCTAAACAGCGGTTCCGTATAGCAATAACGAGAATCAGATCAATAGATGACGGAAAAGATACACTGTAAGATACACGAGGGTCACTACGACCGAGAAATACATCAAAAATAAAAATACAAGGGAAAGAAAAATGCGGATATTACATTCTACCCCTCTAAAAACAAGTTTCGTCCCGAAACTTAAGAAACAAACAACTCAGGGTATCTAGCACGCATGCTATCCTCGGTTTCCCAAGTTGCCTCCTCGACTCCGTGTCTCGACCACTGCACCTTGACCAAAGGGACGGTCTTATGCCTCAGTCGTTTCTCCCGATGCTCTAAAATCTTCAAAAGACGTTCCTCAAAAGTAATGTCCTCGGCGACGTCAATCTCACCATAATCGATGACGTGACTAGGATCTGGGACATATTTCCTCAGCTGGGAAACATGAAAAACGCTATGAACATGACTCAAGGTCGGGGGTAACGCCAAACGGTATGCTAACCCACCGACTCGCTCAAGAATCTCGAAGGGTCCAATAAATCTCGGACTCAGCTTTCCCTTCTTCCCGAAACGAAAACTCCTCTCGTCGGCGACACCTTCAGCAAAACGTGGTCTCCCACCTCGAATTCTAAAGGTCGACGACGGACATCGGCATATGACTTCTGTCGACTCTGGGCCGTCAACATCCGTTCCCGAATTAATTCTATCTTCCGCCTCGTCTCTAAAACGACATCCGGCTCGGTCCCGACCAAATCGGACGCCTCATTCCAACAAATTGGTGATCGACATCGCCGCCCATAAAGTGCCTCGTACGGCGCCATCCGAATCGACGCGTGCCAACTATTGTTGTACGTGAATTCGATCAATGGCAAATGCTCCTCCCAGTCGTGGCTCCAATCGAGGGCACAAGCACGCAACATGTCCTCGAATGTCTGGATAGTGCGTTCTGACTGTCCATCTGACTGGGGATGAAAAGAGGTACTCAAATGCAAACGGGTACCCAACGCCTTATGCACCGCCTCCCAAAAGTGCGATACAAAACGGCCATCACGATCCGAAACAATAGACTTCGGAGTACCGTGAAGCCTCACAATCTGCGCAATAAATACACGAGCCAACTTTTCTGGACCGCAAGTGTCCTTGATGCCCAGAAAATGTGCCGACTTGGTCAGATGATCAACAATCACCCATACCATATTCATGCCCGACCTCGATCTCGGCAAATTCGTAACAAAATCCATCGATATATCTTCCCATTTCCATTCTGGAATGGGAAGTTACTGTAATAACCCAGCCGGTCGCTGATGCTCGATTTTGACCTGCTGACAAGTCAAACATCTCGCTACAAACCGTGCGATTTCTACCTTCATATCATTCCACCAGAAACTCCTCCTCAGGTCCTTCTACATCTTACTCGAACCAGGATGAACGGAATAAGGTGTAGCATGGGCCTCACGCAAAATACTCTGTCGTAACTCTGGGTCGTTCGGCACACAAATACGACTCTGGAATCTCAAAACACCATCCTCGTGAATCATAAATCCAGGAGACTTTCCCTTAAGAACGTTCTCTCGGATTTTAGTAATCATCGGGTCCTCTAATTGCTTCAGCTTAATTTCATCGATCAAAGGCGACGAAATCTCTAAAGCACAAAGTTGCCCGACAACTCCAGGCAACAAAACCTCAATATCAAACTCAATCAAAGCCCGCCGAAGCTCAGACTGAGACGTAAGGACCTCAAGCGTTCGCAACGCAATCGGTTTCCGACTCAAGGCGTCGGCCACGACGTTCGCCTTGCCCGGATGATAAAGGATTTTGAGGTCATAATCCTTAATCAGCTCTAACCACCTTCTCTGCCTCATATTCAACTCCCGCTGAGTAAATATGTATTTCAGACTTTTATGATTGGTAAAAATCTGACATGCAGAGCCGAAAAGATAGTGACGCCAAATTTTGAGCGCAAAGACAACTGCCGCTAACTCCAAATCGTGAGTAGGGTAGTTAAGCTTATACGGCCTCAACTGTCTCGACGCATAGGCAATGGTCTTGCCGTGCTGCATCAATACGCACCCAAGACCCTGACCCGAAGCATCGCTATAAACGGCGAATCCCTCGTTGCCACATGGCAACGCCAAAACCGGGGCTGAAGTCAAACGCTTCTTCACTCCTCAAAACTCGATCGCCTCTCATCGGTCCGCATTTAACTTCTCGGATTTCTCGAGCAACTGTAAGTGGCCGAGCTAGTTTTGAGAAACCTCGGCGAACCTACGGTAGTAGCCACCAAACCCAAGAAACTACGGACCTCCTTCACATTTGTGGGCGATGCCCAATCCAACACCGCTCAATTTTCTGCGGGTCCACACGAACCCCTTCTTTGAAATCACGTGACCTAAAAACATCACTTCTTTCACCTTAACTCACATTTCGAGAACTTTGCATAGAGTTGCTCGGTCCTCAAAATGTCTAACACTACCCGCAAATGATGGGCATGCTCTTCCTCGTTCCTCGAATAGATAAGAATATCGTCAATGAAGACGACGACACACTTATCCAAATACTCGATAAAGACTTTGTTCATCAACTGCATGAACACCGCCGGCGCATTAGTTAACCCGAAAGGCATAACTACAAACTCATAATGTCCGTATCTCGTCCGAAAAGCCGTTTTCGGCACATCGGACTCCCTCACCCGGAGCTGATAGTACCCCGATTTCAAATCAATCTTCGAGAATATTGCAGCTCCCTGCAACTGATCGAACAAGTCATCAATCCTCGGCAAAGGATACTTGTTCTTGATGGTCACTTTGTTTAGTTCGCGATAGTCAATACACAAACATAGTGAACCATCCTTCTTCCGCACGAACAGGACTGGTGCACCCCAAGGCGAGGCGCTCGGTCGAACATACCCTGACTCAAGAAGCTCACTCAATTGCTTCTTCAACTCTGACATCTCTGAAGGTGCCATGCGATACGGCACCTTCGAAATCGGAGCCGCGCCCGGCTCTAATTCTATAACAAACTCAACCTCACGATCTGGTGGCAATCCCGGCAACTCGTCAGGAAATACATCAGGAAACTCACTAACGACTGGAATCGACGAAAGCTCGACTCCACCATTCTCCGCCTTCAAGGCGTAGCACCAATAACCAGTACACCCCTTTCGCAGGAGACTCATCGCCTTTAAGGCATTAATAACGAACTTATGGTTTCCCCTCTTTCGTCCTGCGAAAGAGTGTTCGGTGCCGTGCTCGGCTAACATAGTGATGATTCTCGTGTGGTAGATCATGATCGCGCCATGCCGCTCGAGCCAATCATCCCCGAGAATCAAATCCTCACCCTCGATACCCACGACAGTAAGATTAGAGAGCCAAGCCCTCTCACAAATAATCACAGAACAGTCCCGGACTTCTCGATCACCGACAATTCTATCACCGCTAGGAAGTTTAACGATGAAAGGCTCGCAAGGTGACAAGCAGTCGAGACTCAAACGACGTACACACTCTAGATAAATGAATGAATGCGTAGCACCCGAATTAAAAAGCACACCGACAGGATGAGAATGGATATGAACGGTACATGTCGCCACAGTAGCTGCTGGGTCATCGGCCCTCCTCATCTTGTATATATGCGGCTGGGCGGAGCCGACACTGGAAGCTCCTCCTCTAGCGGGTTGACCCCGACCCCTACCTCGGCCGGCACTCGGTGGAGGCGGCGGAGCAAATGAGCCCTGGTTCACACTCGGCTCCATAGGTGCTGGGTGAGAAGAACGGGCGCCGCGAAACTGTCTGAGCTTCTCGCAAAAAGAAGCTTTGTGGCCCGACTGACCACAAGTATGACAAGTCAAAGGTGGACGATGACAATCCCGGTTCACGTGGACTGGCTTGCCACAGTTAAAGCATCTGGGGTCACGGACGACGGTTCCGGCGGCACTCCGAAAGCTCCCAGAGAAACGAGCCGAACCGCCAGTAGAAATATTTGCAGCCTGAGATTTCTGCTGGCCTCCACTCTTGGGACCAGAAAAATTTCCGACCGACATCTGCTTCTTGCTCTCACGAGCCAAATCGCTAGCCGTCACCGACATATCATAAGCAAGAGCTCGACTCTGATAATCCTTCAAGGTAGTACAGACGAGCCCAGACATATAGTCCCGAATGGACAGTTTCATCCTCCTGGAAAAATGGAAAATTTTGTCGCTCTCAGCGACAACTTGGGTTTTCACATAACCCAACTCCTTGTTAAAGTCGGAAATAGCTTGGGATACGGGAATATCCCGTGGTTGAGCATCATAGAAAGCATGCACTCGAGCCTGTCTGACCGGCCACGGACAATATTCGGTCTCCATAAATTCTTGGAATTCGGTCCACGAAGCAACATGATCTTTGGGACCAACGGCCTCCCACCAATCTGTAGCATCTCCCGTGAGAAAGTATTGAGCAATAGGGACCTTACGGTCCTTGGGGCAGTTGGTAGCAGTGAAGACTTTGGATATCTCCTTGATCCACCCTTCCCAGCCGATCGGGTCCGAAGCTCCCGAAAACTGAGGAGGATGCATCTAGATGACATCCTGAAGCCAGCGATCCGCTCCGCCCCGATTATCATGGGCCCGATCGGGGTTCTGGACCACCTGAGCTATAGCCGCCATTTGGTTAACCATTTGCTGCATAACAGCCGCAATACCAATATCGGCGTGCTCCTGAGAAGAAGCATGACTTTGACGGTCGCCGGTACTGCCGGCTCCTGAAGAGTGCGACGTGGCCGCCCCACCGGCTGCCCCACGTCCTCGACCGCGTCCACGGCCACGACCACGACCATGTCCCCCTCCAGCATCCATGCTGGTGATAAGAGGTGGCAAAAGCAACTCGATGATAAGTAAAAGAGGGAGAATAATCATAGTCCAAGAAACGGAATACAGTACGAGAAAGTAAAGAATCGAGTAAGGAAACTTACAAACACTGGAAGTACTGAGATGCCGGCAGCGGTGTGACAATGTGCGAAACAAAACACGACTAGACCCAAATAACCGACAAGCCTAGGTATCCATAACCTAGATCTCCGATACCATTTTCTGTAACACCCCGAGATATTCGGAGTATATTACAGAGCCATGGACCCCTACATGGGACCCACCAGGCTACAAACAAGGACACTCCACTTGACTAACCATCTCGGTTAGCGTGGACACACATTTAAATGATATGGCATAAAAAGATACACACGGAGCAACCGGCGAAATAAGTATCAACCGACAATGTAACAATTTTAAAGTAATACAATACGGAGTTTGAAATGAAAAACCTAAGTACTCGCGAGTACAAGCTATAAGTTTATAACTGTGGAAACAACCAAATCGAAATGAACAACAGAAATAAGAAGACCCAAATGCACATGTCAACGACCCTGGCCAACATCCTCGCATCGTCCTTGCTCGCCGTCCAGGATAATCATAACCTGAAATCCATAACAAGAATTTCCCCAAAATGGGTCCCCAAAGGGGTTAGCAATTACGCTAGTACAAGTAATCAAGGCAAACCAATCGCTTACACGTTTCATAGTACATGCACCAATATCATTTCATAAACCAAAACCAGACATGTCTTTTCCGGAAACAAACAGTCACATTTAATTTGCCTAGGACCGGGACGAAGCCACGAATCCCAGTCGAGGCCTCTAAGGACCCTCCCGAGCTGGCCACATTCATAAAACAAATCAAGCACCACACGTCACCTAGGACCGGGACGAAGCCACGAATCCCACTCGAGGCCTCTAAGGACCCTCCCGAGCTGGCTAGCGAAACAAACTCATGAATCCAGGACGAAGCCATAGATTCCCTCCGTGATACCTTCGGACCCTCCCGAGCTGGCTAGCGAAACAAACTCATGAATCCAGGACGAAGCCATAGATTCCCTCCGTGATACCTTCGGACCCTCCCGAGGTGAGCAAATCACACACAATATATATTACCATTTCACGTTAAGCATAAAGGTTTCCAAAAATACTTGCCTTGAATAATTGACGACGCAACGAACGGAAAGGATAATCACCGACGAACGCTAGGAATCGACGGAACCGAACCTAACGATTTGAAGAACATAATTACAACCAACTCTAGACGAATACGGAAATGGAATACACCCGAAAACCCGCCTACGATTCATGTATATTCGTACAAAAATAACAACGAGGGCGGATCACAACCAAACCCTCTCGATTCCGCAAAACCATGAAAATATACCATCAATCCGTAGGGAAACTAATGATATTGACAAGTTTAATCATATTCATCATGAATCCACCAACAAAACGGAACGGATCGGAAGAAAATCCCAAAACCCCCAAATCGCCCAAAAGTAGGGTTCTAAGAGATTTACCTTGGATTGATGATGAAGAACACAAGTAGGTGTTGTTAATCTACTTCAAAAACTCAAGGTAGAGGATGCCCGAAATAATCGAAGGGAAGAATCGCTCGGAATTCACCTGGAGAGGTTCTGCGTCGCGGGGAGAGAAGAAATGAAAATGATGTGTTCATCTGGGTCAACTCCCTGGTTTATATAACCAGGGAGTGTTAGCGCGCGCTAATCCTCAAGGTTAGCGTGCGCTAACGGGATAAAATTATAGGCTAAAAAAATAGTTAGCGTCCAGTCCAGTAGCCAGACTTCTGGCCGTTAGCGTGCGCTACTCCAAATGTAGCGTGCGCTAATAACCTATCGGTAGCGCGCGCTATCGACCAATAGCGTGCGCTACCGGGGCATCAGTCGAGTCCAGTGACAAACTGTCCAGAACTCACTTGATCCGTTAGCGTGCGCTACCATACAAGCGTAGCGTGCGCTAACCGCACTGACCGGTTCGGTGAGTAAACCTGCCCAAGATCGACACTCACGCTAGCGCACGCTACCGGGCATCATCAGCGTGCGATAGCCTTTCGACATTAGCGTGCGCTAGTCTACGTAGCGTACGCTAATACACTAGTCTCGAAGGCTGGAAAAACAGCACTGCCACTCCCAGGGCTAACTCGCTAGCGCGCGCTACGAAACAAACGTAGCGTGCGCTACTAAGGGACCCCTAGCGTGCGCTATGTAGAAAAAATAGCGTGCGCTAGGTACAAAGTATGAACGGTCCAAAACACCGGAATGTGAACGAGACGTTAAACGGAACATCTCAAGACGCATCGAAACATAGAATGGATACACGGCAACCCCGAAACAGCGGTTCCGTATAGCAATAACGAGAATCAGATCAATAGATGATGGAAAAGATACACTGTATGATACACGAGGGTCACTACGACCGAGAAATACATCAAAAATAAAAATACAAGGGAAAGAAAAATGCGGATATTACATTAGATGAGATGAATCATGATACTAGGTTGAATTCCAGATTGAGTATGATATTATCCTTGTTATCGAGTCGGTTTGATTGTTGATGTGTTATTGATATATGGACATTGATATGATCCTTGTGATAGTTATGGTGTCGTTTATCTTCTAGAGATATGGAGATTTATGTCTCCCTTCATTCGGATTCGTAGTCGCAAGATGTTAGTCGATGCTTGGAATGCATGCCACTGTACAGCATTAGCGCACGCTAAGCTTACTGGCTAGCGCACGCTAACGGAAGCAACTTAGCGCACGCTACGTTATGCGTTTAACGTGCGTTAAGTAGGCAGACAGTGCAGTATTTTTGTGTTGTGATTATGAATTCGTGATGGTTTGATTTGATTTGTTCTGACTGCGTTTATTGGAGGTTTTGTTGAACCGTTGAGTTCGATTGGTTAGTTTTGTCGGTTGCTAATTGTTATCGGATATGTGTTATTTGATTACTTCGATAGGTTGAGATTATTGATCCGTGATTATAACCGGATGTTGCGGTCATGTTCGAGTATGTCCGTTGTGTTGCTTTTGATCGGGGCTGAGGAGCTCGTAGACAAAGGCAATGTGTTCGGTAGCAGCTTCGTGGTATCGGTATCGAGGCAAGTTATTACTTGCTCAGTTATAATGTTTAATGAATGGTTTCAGTTTCATTTCATTTATAATGCATATAGTAATGATTATTACTGCAAATTCTGGAGATTTGGATTATGTGTTGTCTTTCCGATTCTAGGAGTTAAATCGTAAGGTTATGACTCATTTCGGTTATTGGCATATTCGGGTATCGAGGTTACATTATGGTAAAGACGAGGATATGAGTATCTGTAGTCCATGGTACGTTTGGATCGCCGAGCATTGCGGATAATCATCGGTGATGGTCTGATATCGAGATTTCTCCCGAAGGGCTCGGGCAAGTATCTTATATCGATTCAGTTAGTTTTAGTGATTTGATCATGCAGGTTGTCATTCATGTTGCTGAATATGAGGTCGTCCTAGTTGTGTCATCATAGTGTCGTTCATGTCTTGATTCATATGTTGTTTATGTTGATGAACATATTGATTTGCATATGTGTATGCATAATTGCATTGTTATGTTGTGAATGATCCGAAGGGATCATGAGGATCTATGCTGAGGGCGCTGGATCGGATGTCCACCATGCGTTGGTTCGACGGATCATCATGGGGATCTATGCTGAGGGCACTGGATCGTTGGACAGGTTTTCCACCATGCGTTGGTTCTACGGGATCATCATGGGGATCTATGCTGAGGGCGCTGGATCGTTGGATTACCAATATTGTGTTGATGGAATCTTGTGAATTCGCATCATTGATTTTATCATGTGTTGTTGTTCATATGTGTATTGTTGGTTATCCACCTTATGATGATCTTATAGGATCATCAAGGGGATCTATGCCGAGGGCGCTGGATCGTCGGATTTCCATTGACTATACATCATTGTTATTGTTGTGATCATATTGACGTTGTCACATGAGTATGCATTTGTAGGTCTTGTGTTAGGACCGTGTTCGTATGTTGCTTTGATCTGATCTCGGATTAGACTGACATGAGTATCATGAGATTGTGCATCTTGAGGTATGTTCCGTATTTCCCTTGGTATTTGTCTTTGATGGGCAATTGGTTTTCGTGTCGAGATGTGATGATATAACCTGACGGATTTGGATTGGACAGAGTTAGTAGATTTCGTAACAGTGAGTTATAATGATGTTTTGAGAACCTTGGGTACTGTGCGAGATGTGAATTTTGGTAAGGTTATGATGATAAGGTTACATTGGTCGTATTCTTATGTTGTATTCTCATTGGTATGTAATTATTAATGTGATGTGACAGTTATCATTGTTGGATATTATGGCTGACCCCGTCATGGGATTTCTTTTTAGGTTCTTGGAGTATCGAGCTTGTAGCGGTCGTGAAGAGATGAGCTTCCCGGAGGATACTGGCTAGGACATGTTTTGTGCATTGAGTTTCTTGATTGGTTCTTGTATTCCGCTGCTAGAGTATCTTTATGGTTGGTCTTTTTCCGCTGCGTGAGTATTTTGAAATGTTCTTTCGGTTTTCGGTAACTGAGATTACTTTGGAAATCGTTTTCTAAATTTTTGAGTGTCGGCAGTTTGGCCTTGCGATTTCAAATGAGTTTTTACGACGGTTTTCGATAAATGGATTTTATAAGTCTTTGTGAATTTTTAAAGATAGTACCGTCGTTGGCCTCTTGGGCATTTGTTAATGTTTGCGAAAATTTCCTTCAGCCTTGTGGGTTCCATCTCGGGGCCCACGGTGCTGTAATATTCCCGGTTAAATCTGGGGGTGTTACAGAATATGGTATCAGAGCTTAGGTTGAGAAAACCTAGGCAATCGGGTCGAGTTGGGTCGTGTTTTTGTCGCGTCATTCGAGTTGTCGATTGACAAGTATTAGAGCCGTGAGTTTTATTGTTCACTCAGGCTCGTGTGTTATGGGATTTGCCAGTATAGTACTGGGCTTGTTATAAACTTTTATAAATGGTACTAATGTATTTCTTCGGATAGAAATGTGTCGTGTTCTCGAGTTGAACTAATTTTTGCAAAATGCGTGTTTTGAAAATATCTGTGTCGAGTATTTTCTTGAGTCGAGACATGTGCCAGTATCACGGGGAATCGTCGGCTTCACGATCTGTAAGTATTTGGATTTTGGATTTCATTGAGATTTATTGTCGTTCTAAGTTGATATGTTTTGAGATTCAGAAAGATATTATGCTTCACAGTATGAGATGACAGAGTGAGATAGGATTGATGATCTTGAGAAATTATGATTTCGGAAATCATTATGTCAGTTAGATTTTGGAAACGGAGTTGTGTAATCGGGAAAAGGACCATGGATTGTTGAGAAGAACATGTAGTCATGTTAGTTCATTTGAGGTATATGAACTATTTTTGAACATTTGAAAATGATACTTTTCAAAATGAATGTCTTACGGATGTTTTACGGAAAATGATTTTGGGCCGAGACCCAATCGATTTTGAAATGGTTTTATAACTCAGGACTTGGGGTCCGAAAAGAGTTTTCTACTTTTTAAACTTCTTGTAATGTGGAATGAGATACGGGCTGAGACCCTAATGTTTCAAAAGGCTTTTTCTTGTTTTCTAAAACTCCCGAGATTCGTAAAACACTTTACCAATCGTTTACCTATGTTATTTCGAGGCTTTGGTTTACTTGTTCAAATGGAACTTCTCGGGAAGTCTTTCGCTATGTTTGATTTGTTGATTTGTTTCAATGTTTTGTCATATCATATTTGAGGTGATCCAGGATGTATTAAGGATTGACGTTGCGAGTAGTATGTGGAGGAGTTTTTATCAGAGCTTATGTATTGAGATTTTGGAATTTCATCGTGTGGTTTTCCGATGGAATATCAGTGAATTGGGTGACGAGCCGAATTGGTATACGGAGTATGGATATGGACAAGCATTTGCATAAATTCCATTTTATTTAATCGTGTGTATTCGAAAAGTATTTTTATCGATAACTTGGCACCAGCGAGCCGATTTAATTTTTAAAATTGATTTCGTGGTCTTACGAAAATTTATGTTTTGAGTTTTCAAACTCTTGAAATAATTTTCGAAAATTTGTCTTTTGACAAGACTATATGATTTCAAACTGGTTTTGAAAATATGATCGATATACATACGCATTTAGTGCATAATGCATATCGTGGTGAAGTTCTGAGCGAGACTCTTGAATCAGATACTTCATCAGTATGGTACGATGAAAAGAGATTCGAACTTCAGTATAGTAGTTTGGTTATCCAGGGATGATCGGTTAAATTATCGGATAAGAGAAATATGTTGCGTGTTGTAGATTAATGCACATAATATTATTTTGGAAACTTGGGATTTTGTGAAACCGGGACATATGTGCTATGTGATTCCATTGGTACGGTAGTAGCGCGATTTTACCATAGTGATCTTTGAATGATTTCTTTGTAAGTGTAAATTTGGGGATGGTGACCCCAATCTGGTTGCTTTGGATATTGAGTGGTCATTCCCACTCCACATATGATTGGATATGTTCGTCGGTATGTGATTGGTGTGTCATTTTGTGAACTTTATTCGCTCATATATCGGTTTCTATGGTTCTGTGTTGATCGTGTTGGAGTTTACCGTGTGAAGGTATTCTCGATTTTCGTTGATCGTTCGTTGGTCGTATTGGAGTTTATCACGTTGATGATATTCTCGATTGTGTTTTGACCTTTGGTTGGTCAGATTGGAATTTATCATGTCGATGATAAATTCGGTTGATTGTTGATCATTGTTGGTGATCATCTGAGCGTTCAGATTGTCTATCGATGTTTCGGGATTCGTTGCCACTGTATTGAGCAGTTGTTTCACAGATACATCGGATATTATTCGTTTTATCGGAATTGAGACCTGATTATGTAATCAGGCAGACAGGATTTGATTCGGGCAGATTGTTTCATCCGAAGATGATATATTTGGTTGGGACTTATGGAATTGTTATTATAAGCGTGTTGAGGCTTTACAGTGAAGTCACTTGCTAGTATCTCAGGAGATCGTCGAGTTGGCGCATATGTAAGTATGATATTTTGGTTATTCGGTAATAATGATGATTGATCGTTGTCGTGATGGTTTCGTAATATTTTGGCTGAGCGGTTTATTTGTTTTCTATGATGGATTGCAAGTTTCGAGGACGAAACTTATTTTAAGTGGTGTAGTATGTAATATCCGAAATTTCTACTACTATTGTTTAATGTTATTTTATCCGAGTTATGTTGTACAGCGTGGAATCTGTACAGTATGGATAAATAAATGAAGGACTGAGATGTCAGTATTGGTATAATTGTCGTATTTGGTCGACAATTGTATTTGAGGATATAATGTGTTGAGTAATGTATAGCTGAAATGGCTAAGCGTAACATTATTAGCGCATGCTAATAATCATGAATAGCGCACGCTATCGTGCAGGTTTAGCGCACGCTACGGATATAAGATAACGCACGCTAATGCAGTCCGATCGGGAGGAATCTACGCATAGACCTGGCCACTTTCGGCGCACGTTCTGATAAGTCAACAGATGTTGTAATGTAGTGTTAGCGCACGCTAATGCATGTTGATTAGCGCACGCTAACTGTATATCAGTCAACAGGGAATCTTGGCTTTATTGGTTGCTTTCGGCATGTGGGGTCACGAGCATCTTCGTGGTAGGTGTAGACTGTAGCAAGTCAACTGGTATTAGCACACGCTAAATGTAAGGACTTGCGTACGCTAGACAGTGTAAGTTACGTACGCTAATTCATGGGCATTACGTACGTAAGCACATGTACGGCCGCATGAGAGCCTCTGATCGCGATAGCGCACGCTAACAAAGTCAGTTAGCGCACGCTAAGGCTGTTGCGCACGCTAAACATAAGGTTTAGCGCACGCTAGTAATGCATTCTATATAAGGGGACAGACGGGTTTTGAAATACATTTAGTCCATTCTTTCTCCTTCAGTCGATAGATAGAGCTTTGAGAGGTTCTTGAGGTTCCCAAACACGGTGAGATGATGATCTTTAACAAGATTAAGATGGAGAGCATGGATTCAAGCCTTGTTCTTCAAGTTATTCATGATTCTTGGAATGGAGTAAAGTGTTCTTATTCTTGGTTCATCCAATCCAGGTAATTTTCGTATCCTCTTGATGGTGGTTCGTTTTTCTTGGATGATTACATGTGAGGAGCATGTTGGATAATCAGATGATGATGTTATATGAGATTCAATGGAATTTTGATAAGAGTTTCGGATGTTAGTTAAGATTCTTCATACTGTAAGGATGTTGATTCATTTAACCCGATCTAAGATGGATTTCTGAATCTTGGTAATTATATTGGTCGATTTACAATATCTCGGTAAAACATAGTCTGTACAATCCAACTCGAACCAGCACGAATTCATAACCACAACACGAAAATACTGCACTGTCTGTCTACTTAGCGCACGTTAAACATAACGTAGCGTGCGCTAAGTCGCTCCCGTTAGTGTGCGCTAGCCAGTAAGCTTAGCGTGCGCTAATGTTGTACAGTGGCGTGCATTCCAAGCATCGTCTAACACTTCCATCATATCAATGAACAACTCATCTCGATATTAAGGATTTCATAACATATTCGATTCCAACTTTAATCTTTAAACACGAATCAACAAGATTCCTTCTTGTTCATATTTGGTAAATTCATAGAACAATTTACCGATTATTATCATGAATAATCATATTCCAAAATCATCCGTAACCTTTCCAATTTCCAGTTCTTATTCATAAAAATCATGACATATATAATTCAATAGTTCTTCAAGAACACGAATTATCCGAATTCACGTTCATGGTCCATAAAATGACATAATCCGATGTGTTCTAACATCTAAAAATCCTTATTCATCATGTTCTTCGACATACAATTCATATAACTTCAAGAATCACAACAACAACACCATAATCGTTACCATACGAAGTAACCAACAACAAAACATCAAAAATCCGAATTGAAGAAGGGAAATACATCAACATATCTCTTGAATTCTATCCAAAACCATACGAAACATATCAATACTCATATATTGATAACAACACTAACTTAGTTCGGTAATCCAACTCGTTATCATGCTCATCAACTCGAATATATGATAATCATCAACTCAAGAACATCAATAATCAATCCAAACGAAATCCAAAGAGTGATTACCTTTGTGAAGGAATGGATTGATTTCCAAGGTTGAATCCATTTCCAAGAATCGCCAATGATTTAAAGAACAAAGCTTTAATCCATGATTTCCATCTTTAATCTTGTTAAAGAGGATCATCCCTCAGTGTTTAGGAACTCCAAATGTCCTCCCAAGGTTCTCTCTATCGAGTGAAAGAAATGAAATGGACGAAATGCTTCATAACACCCGTCTGTCCCCTTATATAGAATACATTACCTGCGTGCACTAACATCTCATGTTTAGCGTGCGCTACAGCCTTAGCATGCGCTAACTGACTTTGTTAGCGTGCGCTATCGCAGTCCAGAGGCTACTGTCTGGCTTCGTACATGTGCTTACGTACGTAATGCCCATGCATTAGCGTACGTAAAACATCATGTCTAGCGTACGCAACTCCTTGCCCTTAGCGTGCGCTATCCGAAGTTGACTTACTACAGTATTCACTTACCACTCGTGCCCCCACATGCCGAAAGCATCCGCGATTTTCGGGATTCCTATGACCGATCTGGAATTAGCGTGCGCTAGCCCTATATGACAAACACCCGCTGACCTTATCTGGACACGCGTCACAAGTGGCCGGGTCCACTCGCCGAAAGCCAAGATTCCCTGTCGGACGATCTGATATTAGCGTACGCTAACCATCCTTGGTAGCGTGCGATAAATGCCGATAAACATCAACCTGGGCCTACCTGTCGGCCGCCTTCCGAACCTTTCCCATAATGCCTTACGTACATTAAGGATCCTCCTTAGCGTACGTAATGCGAACCCATTAGCGTACGCTAACTTCACCACGTAGCGTGCGCTACTCATACCTCGTAGCGTGCGCTAAGCATATTTCATAGCATGCGCTAACGTGGCTGTACTTAGCCATTTCCAACTCTCCTCGTCCAACATCTCGACATACCAAATGCGAACATACGGCATACTGAATACATATACTCGACACATTATATCCTCAAGTGCAATTGTCGACCAAATACAACAATTATACCAAAACTGACATCTCAGTCCTTATTTATTTTATCCATACTGTACAGATTCCACGCTGTACAATATAACTCGGATAAAATAATCTCAAACAACAGTAGTAGAAATTCCGGATATTACACTTTTCCCCCTCTTTTTGTCCTTTTATGTAATTTATGTAACGATCATTGACGGTTTCAAAGCTTGACTCATGTTAGCCGATCCCAAATCATTTTGGGACTAAGGCTTAGATGTTGTTGTTGTTGTACTTATATATAAAGAGAAAAAGAGATCAAAATGCCATTTACACAACAACCAGCTTTACACAGTAGATAGAAATGAATCAAGATCCAAAATAAATCTACTAATGATTTTTAAGTTAAAACACGGTTTTATTTTTGTAATTCCAAAATGCAAGGTCTCCCCCCAAAAGGTTGATTATTTTTTTCCCACTTGTGACACACACGACTCCCTTTATTGGTTGCTCTCGATCACTCGTTTATTTTTCGACTCAATATAAAAAAAAATCATCGGCGTCATCAAATATTGTGATTGTTCACGAAATTGAGTGTATTGAAATTCAGCCACCAATTAATTCAAATCTACTCATAATCTACATCCCTTTTAGTGATAGCTTTCACACAGTTATTTGCTAACGTGTAGCTCTTTTCACCAACACATTTTCCATCTTTTTTTAGATGATAGCTTTCACACCGTTATTTGCTAACGTGTAGCTCTTTTCACCAACACATTTTTCATCTCGTGTGAGACGGCAGCTATGCACCAACAATGGGTTAGTCCTTTATTTTTCGTTGTTATTTTTGGACCCCCAAAATTAGGCAGCTGTTGCTGCTCAATACCTCTCCCTTTTTTTCAACTAGCCTCTTTTCACCAATGACTTTTTTTTTTGGGAATAGAATTTTTGCAGAAAAATCGTTTATTAGCTAAGCATGAAAAATCAAAAAATCCTCAAATTAAGTAAATTTCAGTTCTATTTTTTATCAACCGACTGATTCTTCATTTCTCAAGGTAACGAATGACTCGATTTTACATGATAACTACAAGGCTTGGAAAGAGAGACTACGGCTCAAAAATTTTGGAATATACAATTTTTTAACCGGTTAAAACAATTTTAGAAGCTTGTATATAGCTAATTTATTGGTGTTATGGCCAGATCTAGAAATCTCAAAAATCAAAATAAACAAAATAAATATATATATATATATATATATATAAATCAAAGCCAAATAACAAAAATAATCAAAACACACCACAGTAATCAAAGCTAAACACACCAAAATACCAAACACACCAAAATAATCAAAACACACCACACACTTCACACCAATTATTTAATCACACGATTCAAAACAAAATAAACACAACTGTTCAAAAACACCCCCAAACTTAAAAATAAAATTGTCCTCAGTTTTAGAAGTGAAAAACAAGTGAGAAAAGCAGAAAACCCCCTGAAATTTTAGCTTTGTGATCCTCCCGTTGTGTCGTCAGGGATGTTTGAAAATGAAAAAGCTTTTCGAAGCACTTCTCCATTTTTATTTGTCGCTCGATTATTTCGTTCTGACTTCTCACTATTTCTACTTGGGACGTCTCTAATCCCCGAACCCTTTCAAGCAAATCTATCTCAAAAGGCGTCAAGTCATCCATGGTATCATCCTCGGGCTCAAAGTCCTCCTCATGGCTACCCTCCGCTTCCGGTTCCATACGTGCCCGCTTGCTCCTTAACTGAGTACTGTGAAAAATGCTACTTCGGACATTGAGTCGATCCCAGTGCGTCAATATATCGCCCCCCGCCGAAATTTTCACCCTTTGGCTTCTGCAAATACCGGTGGTAAGGCAGGGGTACGACATCTTTTGCCTAGTAGGAACCGTACCGGCATAGTGACAAATAGTATTATAGATGTGAATACCCAAATCCATTTTCACCCCTCGGTGGATAGCAAATATGCCTCTCAAATGGCCAATGGAAATAGTATTCAGAGTCGAAGTCGGGTAAATACTCCCGGCAGCCCACATCCATAAGAACCAAGCATCATCAATGAGGTCCGATTGGTTGTATCGGGGTTTGATGATCCCGATACTGTCATGACGCTCGCTCATTAGTGCCTATCATAACACCCTATCATCAGGCACATCCTCATTCGATAAAATAGAAATGTCTACCGCATTAGTGCAATCAACCCCCAAGTAATTTTTGATCACATCCGGTGAAAAATTAATCACTTTTCCATTCACCGTCGTTTGATGATATGTAGGCGACCCCATCTGCCCAATGGATTTGTTGAAAGCACTGTAAATGTTTAGGGTTAAGGTGGGGTTACCATTTTGGAGTTCGGATACGAATTTCTCCCACCCGTTGTCTATGAATTTTTGAATGAAAGCTGACGTGGTAGTGTCGCTGTCTGGATCCCCAATGAAATCATCAAGTTTGAATAGCCGCTCCTTTATGCACCGTGTGTTTTGAACTCTTCGCGGTGGTGCCGGTTCTTGAGACGAAGAACCAACCTTTTCTTTCCCTTTGCGGATTTCTTAGGTGCCATCCCTGAAATTAAACAAAAACAATTCCCTTTTCATCACACGACTATAATCATCAAGTAAAACCATCAAAAATTTCAAAGATTTTCGTTGTGGCATTTCGTCGGACACCTTGAGTTCATAGTTTTTTTTAACAAGTTTTTCAATCACAATCAAACTCAAATCCACAAATTCATCACAAATCATTGAAACAACTATATATAACCACTCTAATATGAACAATACTAACTAATATACATGATCCAAACAAAAAATATTACAGAATAAGAAATCTAAAAACAATTATGAACTAAGAAATTAAAATAATAAAAATCGTAATTAAAAGAAGGATTAAAGTAGAACCTAAAGATTAGGTGTGAAGATTGAAAGGGAATGAATTGTAATGATGAATTTGATTTTTTTTTTTTGAAATTTAGATTTATTATGTGTGAAAATAATGCAAGAAAGACTCCCTGGATTTTTTTGAATGAAATGATCCTTGCTCCGGTTATTGAGTCTTTTTGTGTTACCCCCAAACTTATTTTGCGAAAATAAAAGAAATTGGGTTGCCTCCCAATAAGCGCTTTTTTAACTTCCTTAGCTTGACTTTCGTCTGTTCAATTTGGCATTTCCAGCGCTATGATTGACTTTGCTATCGAGAATTCTCCGCCCAAATATGGCTTTAACCATTGGCCATTTACTTTAAAACTCTCATTCACTGTATTGTAAATCTCCATAGCTCCATGAGAAAACACCTCTTTGATTGTGTATGGGCCCATCCACCGTGTAATATCCGGATAAATGGTTGAGTATTTTTGTCCGTATTTGAACCCGGTATTATTCGAATTTGTGATATCGATAATCGAAGTATGATCCTTTCCGTATTCGTATCCACATGCATGATAATATCAACTTGTAATCCTTCACATGCAACTACATCGTAACGTACGCTAGCAGGTAAGCGTAACGTACGTTACGTGCCACAGATAGCGTACGCTATGAGCTAGGCATAGCGTACGTAAGGAAGTCAATATTGAGCAGGCTGGCAAGCACATGGGACGGCTGGTGTGGGCTCGGAAAGATTCCCGCGGAATGAACCTGGAAAGTTTTGGGTCAACGGGGGCTTACGTACGCTAATTGATGTGTATAGTACGCTAACTATAGAAGAGTACGTACGTAACTGGTTGATGTAGCATACGTAAGAGAGTAAAGAAGGAGGCAGTAAGATACCATTGAACGATAGCGTACGCTAAGGACAACGGGTAGCGTACGCTAAATGAATAACATACGTAAAGCACTAAGGCTAACGTACGTAAATCTCAGGACAGTATAAATAGGACAGCACCCCATTTCATTTCACCTCATTTCTTTTCACTCCCCTTTCATTTCCTCCAAGTCCAGAGAGCCCCCTTTGATACTTTAACATCTATATATCATCTCTGCTTGATTATTGAGGATTGGGAACACCTTGGATTGGTACTCAAGCTTCCAGTATTGAATTGTCGTCAAGTGTTCATCATTGTCTTCTACATTAAGGTATGTTGATACTTTCCAAACTCAAATCTTTGTTCTTAAGGAATGATATGATCATGCTTCTGAGATCATTGGATTAGTGAGCAACCCTTTAAGTTGAACACCATGTTTAAGGAAGTTGGAATGATTATACTTAGGTTCACCATTGTTAAGAGTATTATAGTTCGAACCTCGTTATGTTGAACATAGTAGGGGAAGTTTTCTGATATTGTAATCTGCATTAATTGGAGTTTTCAATATGATCAAGACTTGCTATTACTATCACTTTTTGTTAGATAAACTTAAAAGGATAAACATTGAAGGTTTTGTCATACTTTGTAAGGGTAGATTGATTAGCCGATCTTCATGATGAAAGTTTGAATGTACTGGTGATATTGATAACAACCATGGATTTTTCCGAACTACATATGGGAATTTATAATCGAGTTTGGAATATGGCATTTTGATGACATGCTTATCCTTGAAATTTCAAAGATATCAAACACCTTTGGATCATTCTTTTTCGTATGAGAAATATGTTTGTGAGTATAACGTACGTTAAGCATCATGCATTACGTACGTTATATCATCGCATTTAGTCACTATCCGATCAGAGAAGAGAACTGCCAAACATGCTTAGCGTACGTTAGGCTTCGGAGCTTACGTACGCTAAAGTACAGACTTAACGTATGTTACGTGGGTGTGTAACGTACGTTATGAAGACTACAGTCAGGATTCGGTCGTTTTACGATATTTTTCCTCGTGTGATTGATTGTTTATTTGATGATAGGATATTAGGGACGAATTCCCTACGATTATCCATTGTTGAGCCTTTCTGATCGTCGCTTTCATTGGAGTTCCGGATTTTTCCAATCGACCGTATTTTCGGAGTATTCACGAGAGATTACCAAGGCAACTACCTTGATATACGAATTATAACTACGTGAAATCTTGCCGAAGTGTGTGAATCATTTTATGAATATATATATATATATATATTATATTTATATGTTAAATATATGTATGTATATAGACATACGTATGTATATATATATATATATGTGTGTGTATATATATATATATATGTATGTGTATATATATATGTGTATATATATTATATGTCGGTGAATTTCGGGTGACTAATACCGATACTAGTTGACGTACCCCACTTGGATTAAAGTACGAACCATAGTTATAGAGGTAATATGGTAAGGTTTAAGTATTCGGTTGATTCACGATATAAGGATATATGTGTAGTGTTGGTTGGTTTTGCCGAAGGCTTATTATGTTGAGTCTTGATTGATAACATGCGTGTTATTGTTCATTTTTGTGGTTGTGGACTGACGGATAAATTGTGTGAATTGGTGTACTGATTTGATAATTGTTGCAACGATTGACTGTGTATTTGATATTTGTAACAGTGTGAATACTTGTTGTGAGAGACGTCATATCTGGGAGCCTCTGAGGGCGGGGCGTGCACTCCGACCTGGTGTAGGCTGCAATGAGCGGCTCCATATGGTTGGTGAACACCGGTGTTACCTAATGCGTGTGCAAGGGGCGGCTCTTGCGGTAGTGAACGCCGACGCGGTGACATGTCCAATGGGCAGACAACATAGTGGAGTGAACGCCGGTGCACAGGTGTGTAAGGGAGGCGCCTGGCAGTCTTAGAAGGATCAGCAATGCAGCAGTGTAATACATTGGATCAGTGTTTTCTTTACATACAAAAGTTTCAGGTTTCTCAGTGTAATGCAGCAGTTCGTTGGTCATAGGAACAGCAACCAACTCACCAAACTGGTTTGCAGACTCAGCAGAGACCTACATAAACACATTCGAAGAGTTTTGGAATAAAAATTATGTTTTGGAAAAGGGACAAAAGACGGGAGTTAAAAAAGAAAATAGTTTATAGTTCTACACACACGCACACATGAGGGCGTAAAAAACAGTATGTGCTGATGTACAAAGAGATTTAGAAGGATGTGCGTAAAAAACAGTATGTGCTGTGTATTTTTTACGCCCTCATGTGTATACAAAGAGATTTAGAAGGATGACAAAGCGAAGAACACAGAGCAGTAGCTAACCTGTTTTGTTTCATTATAATTCAATATGTTGATTTACAAATTCCAAGTTGGTTTTCCATGTCTAGTATTCAATTCTATCGAATGTGCAACATTTGAAACAGATAACATAATATAACCACCAGCAGCAAATACACTTAGCGATCAATCAAATAGGAAAAAAAAACTAGGAAACCCTTGAGCAATCATTCGGATTTAAACAAAAAAAGAATTTAATCCTTCAAATCAAATCCAAAATAAAAAGTTCAAAATACCGTTTTAATTGACGGATCGAGCCACTCGTACCAGCGGGCCTTACACTGTTTGGCCGATTTCTGAGAGAACTCATCTTGCAGGTGGACAAACTAGGCTCTGTTTTCCATGGCCAGGCCTGGTGGCAGCGATGGCGACTTGGTCGTCGAAGATCAGCAGCGGCGGCTCCTTGAGACCTGCAGAGAGAGTGCGGGAGATTAAAGAGCAGAATGGATTAGATAAACGAGCAAATTAGAGCGACTAAAAAATGGAGAAAAGAGTGGAGCAGCCTCTACTTCGGAGCTCCGGGGGACGACAGAACGATGACGACAACTTTAGAAGCGAGGTGACGGCAATAGCTGGCCGTCGCGGCGGCGCCTCCTCAACAGCTTCACGATGGAGCTACGGCAGCGACAAGGATGGTGCGGCGAAGTCCTGGGTGGCCGAAGTCAAAAGAGAGAGAGAAAGAGATCGAGAACTCAGAGGGGTCGGAGGGGTGAAAGCATCGACGGAAGAAGGAAGGAGAGATTGATCGGCGGCGTGACGGTCGATGAAGGAAGAAGGGAACGGCGAGAGTTCGAGAGAGAGTTGTCTCTCTGATTTGGGGGCTAGGGTTTCAGTCAGGTTCGAATGAGAGAGGGAGTCGAGTGAGGGAGTGGGTTAAGGGTTTAGCTCACGGGTCGGGTTTCCGGGTCAAATACCGGGTCTCGGGCCGAATCTGGGTCTGGACCGAGCTGGGCTAAAGCAAGGGTTGGGCCATAATTTTGATCTTTACTGAAAGAGTAGCCTTTACAAAATCGCTATGCAGGAATAAACAAATATTCATAAACTTACGAAAATTAAAGAAATATTACTTAAAATATGGAACCTACCACAGCGTTTTCTAAAAACGTTATGTAAGTGTACTCTTACATAGCGCTTCCTAATTAAACACTATATAAGTATTTTTAAAAAGAATTGTATTATTTTCTATAATTTAAAATTTTGAAATTTTAATATTAAATTTATAATGTGTATTTATATTAAGTAATTTAAATATATATAAATTATAATTTATATTATATTATATGTCAAACTTTGAAAATAAAACATATATCATAATTTAAATTTCATTATATATATATATATTGATAATATATTAAACTTTGAAATTATAAAAAATATTTACAATTTTTAATTATAATATTAAAAAATATGATAAGTATTTATATTAAATATAAATAATTTAAATCAAATTTATAATATGTTATATATCAAACTTTAAGAGTAAAAAGTCATCAAAATTTAAATTTCATTTCATTATGTTTGTTTTTGACAATAACTTGAAAAAAAATATTAAAAAATTAGATATAATGCAACACCATCACAGGTGTTGCACGTCGCGCAACACCATTTTTATCTTGCAACACCAAATGTATATCCAGTACAATACTATTTCAGTAGTGTTTCAAAAGATCAAAAGTCAACAATATATTGAAACGCTTTGGTGGACACTAGCCAAAAGCATTGCCTATGAACACTTGTGGCGTAGTGTCGGCAATTTTCATCTCCTCTTCCTCCCCTCCGATCCCAGGCGATTTCTGAGCAACTTCCAGGCGATTTGAAGCCTTGTACCTTCAAGCCATCATCTTCCTTGAGTTTTTGGTGTGTATTAAAAACATCTACTCGTGTTCTTCATCCTTAATCTAAGGCAATCTCCTAGAACCTTATTTTTGGGAAATTTGGGGGTTTTTGAGTTTTTGTCCGATTTGTTCCGTAGTATTGATTAATCCATGATGTATATGACTAATCTTGGTGGTATTCTTATTTTCCCTATGAGTTCATGGTAAATTTCGTGGTATTTGTGAAATCGAGAGGGTTCGATTGCGATCCGCCCTCGTTGTTGTTTTTGTACGAATTTACATGAATCGTAGGTGGGTTTCCGGGTGTATTCCATTTCCGTACTTGTTTAGAAAATGTTGGGATTGTATTGTTCAAATTGTTAGGTTCGGGTTTGTCGGTTCCGAGCGATCGTGGTTGATTTTCCTTTCCGTTCGTGTCCTCGTCAATTACTCGAGGCAAGTATTCTTGGAAACTTTTATGCTTAACATGAAATGGTGATGTGTATTATGTGTTTGCTTTGCTCACTCCGGGAGGGTCTGACGAGGCCTCGGGGGAACCCGTGACTTCACTCCGGATTCACGAGCTTGTTCGCTAGCCAGTTCGGGAGGGTCCTTAGAGGCCTCGAATGGGATCAGTGGTTTCGCCCCGGTCCTAGGCAATGCCTGTGCGTGATTTGTTTTATGATTATGGCCAGTTTGGGAGGGTCCTTAGAGGCCTCAAATGGGACCAGTGGTTTCGCCCCGGTCTTAGGCAAATTGATTATTTAACTGTTTGTTTTCCGGGAAAAGACATGTCTGGTTTTGGATTTTTGAAATGACTTGATGCATGTACTATGAAATGTGTAAGCGAATGGTTTGCCTTGATTACTTGTACTAGCGTAATTGCTAACCCCTCTGGGGATCCGTTTTGGGAAAATTCTTATTGTGAATTTCAGGTTATGTTCAGCCGGACGAGCGGGCACTGGGGCAGTACGAGGATGTTGGCCAGGGTTGTTGATGTGTGCAAATGAGTCCCCTTATTCTGTTGTCCTTTTTGATGTTGTTGTTTTCAAACTTGTGAACTTATAGATAGTACTCGCGAGTACTTAGGCATTTTTACTTGGATTATGGTTCGTAGTATTAAATGTTATTTATGATTGTCGGTGATGTCTGTTTTGTTGCTTATTCCGGGCGTTTTATTTAATTTTCATCTTGATGATGTATGTTTTCTCGCTAACCGAGATGGATAGACGAGTGGTATTTCTTATTTAGCCTGGTGGGTCCCATGTAGGGGTCCACGGTGCTATAATATATCCTGAATATCTTGGGGTCTTATAGAAAATGGTATCAGAGAACTAGGTTTATGGATACCTAGGCTTGTCGGTTATTTGGGTCTAGTTGTGTTTTATTTTGCACATCGTCATCACGTTGCCATCATCTCGGTACTTCCAGTGTTCGTAAGTTTTCCTTACTCGATTCTTTTGTTTTCCCGTATCGTACTTCCGATTCTTGAATTGTGATCATTTTCTTTCGTACTGATCATCGAGTTGCTTTTGCAACCTCTTATCTCCAGTATGAATGCTGAAAGGGACCGAGGTAGTGGTCGTGGTCGTGGACGCGGCCGGGGACGTGGGGCGGCCACTTCACACTCTTCTGGAGCCGGCAGTACTGATGGCCATCAGAGCCATACTGCCACTCAAGAGGGCACGGCTGGTAATGGTGCCGACTTTGGTGTTGCAGCTGTAATGCAATAGATGGTGAGCCAAATGGCTGGGATAGCCCAGGCAGTTCAAAACCCGACTCTGACTCATGCTGCTCGGGCCGGGGCGGATCGTTGGCTTCAGGATGTCACCAAGATACATCCTTCTTAGTTTTCTGGGGCTTCAGACCCGATTGGTTGGGAGGGGTGGATCAAAGAGATGTCCAAAGTCTTTACTGCTACTAATTGTCCTGAGGATCGCAAGGTCCCAATCGCCCAGTATTTTCTCACTGTGGATGCTGCTGATTGGTGGGAGGCTGTAGGGCCGCAGGATCATCTTGCTTCTTGGGCCGAGGTCAGAGACCCTATGGAAGCGGAGTACTGTCCGTGGCCAGTTCGTCAGGCGTGGATTCATGCCTTTTATGATGCTGAGTCTCGAGATATTCCGGTTTCTCAGGCCATTGTGGATTTCAACTGTGAATTGGGCTACGTGAAGGCCCAGGTTAAGGAGGATGATGACAAGATTTGCGGCTTCTCGAGGCTAATGAAAACGAGGATTCGTGATTGCATGTCAGGATTCACCTGCACCACCTTAAAAGACTATCATAGTAGATCTATTGCTTATGATATGTCCTTGATGTCCAGTGAGGCGGCTCGAGAAAGTAAGAAACAGAAATCTGTCGGTAGCTTTTCGGGTCAAAAGGGCGGAGTTCAGCAGAAGTCTCAGTCTGCTAATTTTCCTGCGGGCGGTTCGGCTTATTTTTCTGGGAGTTTTCGAGGTACTGCCAGTACCTCCACTCGTGACATCAGATGTTTTAACAGGGGAAAGTTGGGCCATAGGAACCGGGAGTGTCCTCATCCTCCATTGACTTGTCATACTTGTGGTCAGCCGGGCCACAAGGCTTCTTTTTGTGAGCGTTTAGGGCTGACTCTTGGTGCCCATGATTCTTTTCCAGCACCTAAGGAACCGAGTGTGAACCAGGGGTCTTTTGCTCCGCCGCCTCCGCAGAGTGCCAGCCGGGGGAGAGGTCGGGGCCAGCCCGCTAGAAGTGGAGCTTCCAGTGTCGGCTCCGCTCATCCGTGTGTTTATGAGATAAGGAGGGCCAATGATCCAGCGGCTACTGTGGCTACAGGTACCGTTCATATTCATACTCATCCTATCAGTGTGGTTTTCGATTCTGGTGCTACGCATTCATTCATTTCTCTGGAGTGTATGCGCCGTTTGAGTCTTGACTGCTTGTCGTATTGCGAGCCTTTCATCGTTAAACTTCCTAGCGGTGATAGGATCGTTGGTGATCGAGATATACGAGACTGTTTTGTGGTTATTTGTGAGAGGGCTTGGCTCTCTAATCTTGTTGTTGTGAATATTGAGGGTGAGGATTTGATTCTCGTGGATGATTGGCTTGAGTAGCATGGTGCGATCATGAACTATCGCACGAGGATCATCACCATGTTCGCCAAGGACGGCACCGAGCACTTTTTCTTGGGGCGAAAGAGGGGAAACCAGAAGTTCATAATTAACGCCTTGAAGGCGATGAGACTCCTCGGAAGGGGTGTGCTGGTTATTGGTGCTACGCCCTGAAGGCGGAGGATGGTGGAGTTGAGTTTTCAACGACTCCAGTCGTTAGTGAGTTCCCTGATGTCTTTCCTGACGAGTTATCCGGGTTGCCACCGGACTGTGAGGTTGAGTTCGGTATCGAGTTAGAGCCGGGTGCGGCCCCGATTTCGAGGGCGCCGTATGGTATGTCACCTTCATAGATGGCTGAGTTGAAGAAGCAGTTGAGTGAGCTTCTTGGGTCAGGGTATATTTGACCAAGCGCTTCGCCTTGGGGCGCACTGGTCTTGTTTGTGCGGAAGAAAGATGGTTTACTGCGTTTATGTATCGACTATCACAAGCTAAACAAAGTAAACATCAAGAACAAGTATCCCTTGCCAAGGATTGATGACTTGTTTGATCAGTTGCAGGGAGCTGCGGTATTCTCGAAGATCGACTTGAGATCGGGGTACTATTAGCTTCGGGTAAAGGAGTCCGATGTCTTGAAAACAGCTTTTGGGATGAGATACGAACATTATGAGTTTGTGGTTATGCCCTTCGGGCTAATTAACGTGCCGGCAGTGTTCATGCAGTTGATGAACAAGGTTTTCATCGAGTATTTGGATAAGTGTGTCGTCGTCTTCATTGACGATATCCTTATCTATTCACAGAATGAGGAGGAGCATGTGCATCATCTGCGTGTGGTGTTATACATTTTGAGGACCGAGCGACTCTATGTGAAGTTCTCGAAAAGTGAGTTCTGGCTGAAGGAAGTGATATTTCTGGGTCACGTGATTTCAGCCGAGGGGGTCCGTGTGGATCCACAGAAGATTGAGGCAGTGCTGGATTGGGCACCGCCTAAGAGTGTGAAGGAGGTACATAGTTTCTTGGGTTTGGCTGGATATTATCGTAGGTTCGTCGAGGGGTTTTCGAAACTGGCTCGGCCACTTACACAGTTACTTCAGAAAATCTGAGAAGTTCGTATGAAATGACGAAAGGCAGTCGAGTTTTGAGGAGCTGAAAGGCGTTTGACTTCATCCCCAATTTTAGCATTGCCGTGTGGCAACGAGGGTTTTACCGTTTATAGCGATGCTTAGGGTCCGGGTCTTGGGTGCGTATTGATGCAGCACAACAAGACTATCGCATATGCATCGAGACATTTGAGGCCGTATGAGCTCAACTACCCTACTCACGATCTAGAGTTAGCGGCTGTTGTTTTTGCGCTCAAGATTTGGCATCACTATCTTTTTGGCTCTGCGTGTCAGATTTTTACCGATCATAAAAGTCTGAAGTACATATTTACTCAGCAGGAGTTGAATATGAGGCAGAGAAGGTGGTTGGAGTTGATTAAGGATTACAACCTCAAAATCCTTTATCATCCGGGCAAGACGAACGTCGTGGCAGACGCCTTGAGTCAGAAATCGGCTACGTTGTGGATGCTTGAGATACTTACGTCTCAATTTGAGCTTCAGCGGGATTTGATCGAATTGAGTGTTGATAGTTTGTTTCCACGAGCTGTCGGGCAACTTTGCGCTTTGGAAATTTCGTTGTCGCTGATCGATGAAATTAAACTGAAGCAGTTTGAGGATCTGATGATTGCTCAGATCCGAGAAAATGTTCTTAAGGGGAAGTCTCCTGGATTTGTGATTCACGAGGATGGTGTGTTGAGATTCCAGAATCGGCTTTGCGTAGCAAACGACTTGGAATTGAGGCAGAGTATTTTGCATGAGGCCCATGCTATGCCTTACTCGGTTCATCCTGGTTCGAGTAAGATGAACAAGGACCTAAGGAGGAACTTTTGGTGGAACGATATGAAGGAGGAGGTTGCACAGTTTGTAGCAAGATGTTGACTTGTCAGCAGGTCAAAATCGAGCATCAGCGACCAGTCGGGTTATTACAGTCGCTTCCCGTTCCGGAATGGAAATGGGAAGATATTTTGATAATCTTCATCACGAGCTTGCCGAGATTGAAGTCCGGTATGAATATGGTCTGGGTGATTGTGGATCGTCTGACCAAGTCCGCACACTTTCTGGGCATTAAGGATACTTGGGGTCCGGAAAAGTTGGCTCGTGTGTTTATTGCGCAGATTGTGAGGCTTCAAGGTTCTATTATTTCAGATCGGGATGGCCGTTTTGTATCGCACTTTTGGGAGGCGGTACATAAGGCGTTGGGTACTCGTTTGCGTCTGAGTACTTCCTATCATCCTCAATCGGATGGGCAATCGGAACGCACTATCCAGACATTTGAGGATATGTTGCGTGCTTGTGCTCTCGATTGGACCAGTGACTGGGAGGAGCATTTGCCATTGATCGAGTTCACGTACAATAATAGTTGGCACACATCGATCAAGATGGCACCGTATGAGGAGCTTTATGGGCGGCGATGTCGATCACCGATTTTATGGAATGAGGCGTCCTATTTGGTTGGGACAGAACCGGATATTTCTTTGGAGACGAGTCGGAAGGTGGAATTGATTCGGGAAAGGATGTTGACTGCTCAGAGTCGACAGAAATCCTATACTGATGTTCGTCGTTGACCATTGGAATTCGAGGTGGGAGACCACGTTTTGCTAAAGGTGTCGCCGATGAAGGGAGTTTTCCGCTCCGGGAAGAAGGGAAAGCTGAGTCCGAGATTTATTGGGCCCTTTGAGATTCTTGAAAGGGTCGGCGAGTTGGCGTATCGTTTGGCATTGCCTCCAGCTTTGAGTCACGTCCATAGCGTTTCCATGTTTCCCAGTTGAGGAAATATATTCTGGATCCTAGTCATGTCATCGACTATATTGAGATCGATGTCGCCGAGGATATTACCTTCGAGGAGCGTCCCTTGAATATTTTGGAGCACCGTGAGAAGCGACTGAGGCATAAGACCATCCCATTGGTCAAGGTGCAGTGGTCGAGACATGGTGTCGAGGAGGCAACTTGGGAAACCGAGGATAGCATGCGTGCTAGGTACCCCGAGTTGTTTGTTTCTTAAGTTTCGGGACGAAACATGTTTTTAGAGGGGGAGAATGTAATATCCGCATTTTCCTTTTTCCGATATTTTTATTTTTTTGTGTATTTTTCGTTTTTAGTGACTCATTTGTAACCGTATTGATATTTTGAGAATATTTAATACTGGACTTCTTGTTATCCGAGTGTGTTTCAGACCTATTTTACTCAATTCCGCATTTTATGTCATTTCCGTCGCTATTGAGCATGACTCTCATAATTGTTGTTCGGAACCGCCGTTTCGGGGTTGCTGCAGATCCATCTCATATTTTTATGCATGTTGTGATCTTTCGTTTGGTGTTTCAATCTTGTATCATGTATTTCGGATGTTTTGGGCTGTTGTGTAATTTTCCAAAGTTATGGGGTAATTACGTCTGTTGTTGTTTTCCGAACCTTCGGGAAGTCGGAAATATGTTTTCTTTCAACACTTAGGTTCGTTGTCTCGAACCCTACGTGTTCGTATCTTCATGTTTTGTTCATCGACGCGTTTTGATATCCGGTTCACCTCTTGCCTGTTTGTCAGTCCTGTTCTGGGAGGACATAACGTACGTCACGATCTATACTTAACGTACGTTATGTGTTATGTATAGCGTACGTAACTTCGTTGTTGTTGCGTACGTAATGGTGTTCACGAAATCGGGCAGTAGACTCTGCCAGCCCTTGCGTACGCTACGAGCTTGTTGTTGCGTTCGTTAGCGTAAGGTGTTACATACGTAAGAGCCTACTCATAACGTACGTAACGACCCTTGTGTTTTTTGGGCAGTAGGTTCTGCCGATGCATTACGTACGTAAGTCTGGAAGGCTTACGTACGTTAAGCTGCTAACGTACGTTAGCTGTCCAGAGCTAACGTACGTAACCGGGCCTGGGTTTAAATACCCAGGAGTTGATCGATTTCGGCCATTTTCATCTCCTCTTCCTCCCCTCCGATCCCAGGCGATTTATGAGCAACTTTCAGGCGATTTGAAGACTTGTAACTTCAAGCCATCATCTTCCTTGAGTTTTTGGTGTGTATTAACAACATCTACTCGTGTTCTTCGTCTTTAATCCAAGGTAATCTCCTAGAACCCTATTTTTTGGAAATTTGGGGGGTTTTGAGTTTTTGTGCGATTCGTTCCGTAGTATTGCTTAATCCATGATGTATATGATTAATCTTGGTGGTATTCTTGTTTTCCCTACGAGTTCATGGTAAATTTCGTGGTATTTGTGAAATCGAGAGGGTTCGGTTGCGATCCGCCCTCGTTGTTGTTTTTGTACGAATTTACATGAATCTTAGGTGGGTTTTCGGGTGTATACCATTTTTGTACTCGTTTATAAATGGTTGTGATTATATTCTTCGAATCGTTAGGTTCAGGTTTGTCGGTTCCTAGCGATCGTGGTTGATTTTCCTTTCCGTTCGTGTCGTCGTCAATTACTCGAGGCAAGTATTCTTGGAAACTTTTATGCTTAACATGAAATATTGATGTGTATTATGTGTGTGCTTTGCTCACTTCAGGAGGGTCTGACGAGGCCTCGGGGGAATCATTGACTTCAATTCGGATTCACGAGCTTGTTCGCTAGCCAATTTGGGAGGGTCCTTAGAGGCCTCGAATGGGATCAGTGGTTTCGCCCCGGTCCTAGGCGATGCTTGTGCGTGATTTGTTTTATGATTGTGGGCCATTCGGGAGGGCCCTTAGAGGCCTCGAATGGGACCAGTGGTTTTGCCCCAGTCTTAGGAAAATTGATTATTTGACTGTTTGTTTTTCGGGAAAAGACATGTCGGGTTTTAGATTTTTGAAATGACTTGATGCATGTACTATGAAATGTGTAAGCGAATGGTTTGTCTTGATTACTTGTACTAGCACAATTGCTAACCCTTTTAGGGACCCGTTTTGGGGAAATTCTTGTTATGAATTTCAGGTTATGTTCAGTCGGACGAGCGTGTACTAGGGCAGTACGAGGATGTTGACCAGGGTTGTTGACGTGTGCAAATGAGTCCCCTTATTCCGTTGTCCTTTTTGATGTGGTTGTTTTCAAACTTGTGAACTTATAAATAGTACTCGCGAGTACTTAGGCATTTTTACTTGGATTATGGTTCATAGTATTAAATGTTATTTATGATTGTCGGTGATGTCTGTTTTGCTGGCCATTTTATTTAATTTTCGTCTTGATGATGTGTGTTTTCTTGCTAGCCGAGATGGTCAGACGAGTGGTATTTCTTATTTAGCCTGGTGGGTCCCATGTAGGGGTCCACGACGCTGTAATATATCCTGAATATTTTGGGGGTGTTACAAACCATAGGGAGTATACCTTGGCGGAATTGCTGACAGAGCTTCAAGCTGTGGAAGGACTCTTCAGACAAGGGTATCAAGTTCTTGCAACAACTGGTGTTTCGACTTCTAAACCCAAGTGGGGAAAGAAGAAGAAATAAGTGGTCCAGAAGCAAGTGGCAACTCTCAAAGTAAAGAGCAAGGCTCCTCATCTTGAGGCGAACAAAAAACCAAGGGGATGGTGCTACAAGTGCGGTCATAAATGATCTTTCAAAGCGGACTGCTCTACTCTTAAGAAAGGTATGTTTGGTGCACTAGTAGTCAAACATGTTTGGCAGCTTGTTCTACCACTTCATTGATAGTATATTCAGGCTACACTGATCATGTTTGCTTTGACTCGCATGGTTTTCAGGTAACCAAACAACTTAGTGCGGGCGAGATCATCATCAACTGGGGTGATTATTCCAGGCTTATGGTTGTTGCAGTGGGAGTCGTGCAGTTGAAGATTAATGATAAAATATTAGTCCTTAATAATGTATTATTAGTACCAGGTGAATTTAATTTCAGTTTCTAAAATGAGTTGTGATGGAGGTTGCTTGCAGAGAGATGGAAGAACGTCGTTATTCAGTTTCTTTTGATGGTGATGTTATTATTAGAAGAAACAGTATATATATCTGCAAAGGTATCTATACTTATGGACTGTATGTCATTAATACTGCACAAACTCCCATATATAAACATAAATCGCTTAACCCTTTGTCTAAACCTAAAAAGAGAAAAGAACCTTCAAGTATAAACCAAACATATCTGTGGCATCTACGGTTAGGCCATGTAAACTTTAGAAGAATCGAAAAATTGGTAGATGATGGCCCATTGAATGACCTCCAAGTTCAGTCATTTTCAATTTGTGAATCCTGTCTGGAAGGAAAAATGACCAAAATGGTTTTTAAAACCAAAGCAAACCATGCTCAGAACGTGTTAGAATTGGTTCATACATATGTATGTGGTCCAATAAACATCCAGTTTACGGGTAGTTTTGAATACTTCATCATGTTTATAAATGATTATTCGAGATATAGATACATCTATTTGATGCGGCGTAAGTCTGAAGCCTTTGATAAGTTCAGAGATTTCAAGGCTGAAATGGAGAAGCGTCATGGGAAGAGTATTAAGTCACTACGATCTGATCGTGGTGGAGAGTACCTTAGTGAGAGTTTTTGAATTTTTTGGCAAATGAGGGGATTTTGTCCCAGCTCACTGCACTGGGGACTCCACAAAAAAATAGTGTTGCTGAGATAAGAAGCATAAATCTTTTAGAAATGGTTAGGTTAATGATGAGTTACTCAGATTTACCTATTTTGTTCTGTGGGTACGTCTTGGAAACAACAACATATATTCTAACCCTGGAGCCTTCGAAATCAATTCCCAAAACACCCATAGAACTGTGGAGTGGGCGAAAGCCCAATCTAAGACATGTTCGTATTTGGGGTACTCCAGCATATGTGCTGAATAAGGAAGCTGATAAGTTGGCATCTCGTATAGAGGTACGAGTGTTTGTAGGATACCCTAAGGGAACGAATGGTGGCTTGTTCTGGAGTCCCCAGGATCAGAAGGTCATTGTTAGCACCAATGCATGATTCCTGGAAGAGGATTATATGATTAGTCACAAGCTCATGAGAGAAATACTTCTGGAAGAGTTGAGGGGCGAGACTCCGTTTATACTGATCATACAAGCACCAACTAACACTGCACCATGTATTGATTTTGAGGCTTTTACACCAACTCAGGATTTGCCTCATCATAGTGGGAGGGTTGTTCGTCAACAAAAATGGTTCATAGGCGTGGGATAGTCTTCGGACTCAATCCCAAGCGAGGATGAATCAGATTCCTGGACTTACAAGGAGGCAATCCAAGATAAAGATGCTGACTCCTGGTAAGTAGCAATGAAATTAGAAATGAGATCTATGGATTCCAATCAAGTGTGAGATCTAGTAGAACTACCTGATGGGGTGCAAACCATTGGCAGTAAGTGGGTCTACAAGCAAAAGAAAGGAGGTGACGGGAAGGTTGAAAGCTTCAAAGCGAGGCTTGTAACGAAAGGTTACACTCAGAAAGAGGGTATCAATTATGATGAAACCTTTTCGCCGGTAGCCATGCTTAACTGAATCTAGATTCTTTTAGCTATAGTTGCACATTTGGATCTGGAGATTTGGAAAATGGATGTCAAGACTGCATTCTTGAATGGAAGTCTAGACAAGGAAATCTACATGCGCCAACTAGAAGGATTCGTTGCTGAAAAGGAGAAGAGCACTTAGTGTGCAAGCTTAAGAGATCCATTTATAGACTTAAGCAAGCATCTAGATCTTGGAACACTCGGTTTGATGAGTTTGTCTAGTCATATGGATTCGTCCAATGTCCAAGTGAGAGTTGCGTGTATAAAAGTGCGATGGAAACGTGTTTGGTGTTTCTTGTATTGTACGTAGATGATATCCTTCTGATTGGAAACAGCATGAAGGAGTTGTCAGACGTATGGGTATGGCTGAATGAGCAGTTCGATATGAAGGATTTAGGAGAAGTAGGACACATCCTTGTGATCAGGATCTTTCGTGATAGGAATAAAAGGATGTTGTGCTTGTCTCGGGCATCCTATATCGATACAGTGCTAAAGCAGTTTAGCATGGAGAATTCCAAGAAAGGATTTCTACCTTAGAGACATGGAATTCAACTATCTAAGGATATGTATCCTAAGATACAAAAGGAGATAGATGACATGAAGTTGATCCCTTGTGCATCAGCTGTGGGAAGCCTCATGTATGTTATGCTTGTATGTCATGCCATAGGCATGGCTGCTAGATATCAGTCGAATCCAGGACTAGGACACTTGATTGTTGTCAAGCACATACTCAAGTACCTGAGAAGGACTAGGGAGTACATGCTAGTATATCAATTAGACGACCTATGTCCAGTGGGATATACTGGCTCAGATTTTTCATCAAACAAAAGTCCAAGTCTGCTTCAGGTTATGTGTTTACTCTGGGAGGTGGAGTCATTAGTTGGAGGAGTGTGAAGCAGAAATGCATCTCGGACTCTACCATGGAAGCCGAGTATGTGGCAGCCTCTGAGGCAACCAAAGAGATGGTATGGATCAAGTACTTCCTGTAGGACTTAGATGTGATTTCGGATTTGTCAAAGGGTATTACACTTTATTGTGATAATACTAGTGCAGTCGCAAATTCAAGGGAACCACGTGCCCATAAGGCAAGTAAAAATATCAAAGTACCACATCATACGACACTTCGTAAATGAAGGATACGTAGTTGTATCCAGGGTTACATCGGAAGATAATCTTGCTCATCCTTTCACGGAAGGCCTAACTTCAAAAGTTTTTGACGGCATGTGGAAGAAATGAGATTACAGTGTATGGTAGCATTGCCTTGAGTATAAGTGGGAGATATGAGAGACTATATAATAGAGTAGTATACTTAAAAGCATGCTTTGAGTATAAGTGGGAGATTATTAGGGTTGTATACTGCAAAGCATACTTTATGCTTGTATTATCTTATTTCCCTGTAACTACCTATGAGAATATTAATTATATTATCACATGTTTTGCATATTTATTCACGTTATGGTTATGCAAATAAAATATCTAATTATTTTATATTGTAGATAATATGGTGTGTTGGTGTCACACGGAAGATCACATTATCGGTGCCTTATAAAATAATATAATAGTTCACAACCTATATAATTACTAGACAAATTATATGAAAGATTGTAATGTATGCTTGAAATTAGTTGGTCTTGACTATTAGCATACATTAGTGCATTTGTATACATTGAACTGGATCGAAGTGAGATTGTGCATTCTGAGCACAATCAATATGTAGTACTATTTCGCCTATAAATCATTGAATACTTCTAAGACTCTTCAAAGTCTCATTTAATAGAACAATAATTTTCCTTTTTAAAGACATAGATTCTATCGTACCCTTAAATTTCCACTCATATGAAAAATTACTATAGTTCTATTATATTTGTTACGAAAACATAATATTGCACTATAATTTTTGGTGTAATTCTCAACCTCACATTTCAAGCTTTTAATCACTTTAAGGTATTTTATTTTTCAACAAATAGTTTCCAGGCCTCTATATTACATAAACTTTAATCACATTTTTCAACGTGAATCTTTAGAGAAAAGTATTTATTTCCAAAGAACATGTTTAGGCTGAATTAGCCATCAGATTACAAATAAATTAAAGTATTAGTTGAACCACAAGCAGGCCGAATTCTCTAATTTCTATTTGTAATCGTCAAGCCCAATTTTACAATTTTAGTTTTACCAAACATTACCTTAGGAATTTTCAGAATTGGCCAAACAAGCCTTATTCATCTTCTTAGAATTTTCAGATTTGCCCCACGGGTTCAATTATAATATTAAGGTTTCTCAGAAAATATCACTTTGGAGCTAAGCCGTAGTTTCCAAAACTTATGAGGTGACATTATCATTTTACACTTCGAGGATATTTAACTAAGGCATGTTGAAGTGTGGGAGCTTGTACGCAGAGTCAGCCTCTCTTCTGTTAGAGCAGTGTTCATCGAGAGTACAGTTGCCAAAGTTCCCTTAGGTAAGTCTCATGTGAATTAAGTCATGTGATCAGGTATGGTTTCGAGCTTTTTCGTATCATATGCTTCTTTGTATATATCACTTAATACTTTACTGTGCACTAAGCTGGGGGTCTTTACGAAAATAATATCCGTACCGTAAAAAGTATGGGCATGGTCTGCGTACATCTTACCCTCCCCAGACCCTGCTCTGAGCGGGATATACTGGGTATGTTTGATTTGGTTTGGTTTCAGGATGTTTAACTAATTTTTGAAAATTATATATAGGCCCAGAACTTAATCAAATTTTCAATTCTGTGTCCAAATCTAATGATCAGATTTAGGTTTCTGGCTTCTACACAAGCCAATCGCTATCTTCATGATCAATTCGGGTGGACGACGACCACCTCACTGTCGACAACTGGACCCGCGATCATCGCACTAGTGACAAACTGAACGGTGGCTTGTGGATTTCCGACTACATCAGACGTAGTCCGATGACCCATCTCCGACCATCTTACCCATGGCATATCTCATCCTCCGACTGTACGCCGGTGGACACGCACAAGTTTGCCTGGCCTTCACTAGTTTCATCTAGGAACCGCATCTCTAAAGTCTTAGGCCGAGCCGCTTGAGATGTGATCCAACATCGCCGCTTGCGGTCCCACACGAGCTTCGCCTAATTCATAGTGCGAGTCCATTTGTCGTCTCTAGTGAATTTCTATTTGCATCCAATGCCGGAAAATTCCAGTTATGTGTTTCTCAAAACCCGTTAGATGAAAAAATTACAGATCCAATAAAGGTCAAATAATCAGTTGCAGAAGATCGAATCCCATAATTTTGTAAAATACACTTCACATGGCTTACTCGGATGAAGAATGCCAACAGTTGGGCATCACTGAATATTAACTCTGTTTATTTTCATAGATTTTCTATCATGAACGTTAGTCACAAAATAATTCCAAAAATCTGATTTTCAAGAAACTGTCAGTTTTGTTTTACGATTGTTGGAAAATTTTGATAATGATTTTATTCGAAATGGGCAAACGGGACAAAAAATAATTAAGTCTAAGGCTTGTGTTGGACACAATCTCCATAAGATGAAATTGTCCTATATACAGATGCTAATGGTTTTCGACAATCATCCCAAAGATACAATGACTTTCGATTCGTCTATTGCAGAACTTGCAACTTTCGACGAACTACTCTATGTACTTTCAAGGTAGAAAAAAGGCTAAAATATTCCGGGGGTCCCTTAACTTAATTTCAGATAACGATTTAGTCCTTTATCTTTTTTTTTGTCCCAACTAAGTCCTTTATCTTTCAAATCTTAAAGCAAAATTAGCCTTGGTTATGCTTTTTTGGTAACGTCGTTAACTGTTGTCCAGGTGGCTGTTAAGTTGGTCACATTGATGCCAAATCAGACGCTGACTCACCATTTCAATCCTAGATTTCACCTTTTTTTTGTCACCATTATTTTTTCAGACTTTGATGAACCTGTGTAGAGAGAGCAGCTTGGAGTACTTAGATTGCCTAATGGTGGGCGGAAATTGGAGTAAATGGAGTGGTTGTGAAGATCATTTTCGTAGATTAGCTTGAGGATGCCGTTGTGGAGGTTGAGGCGGTTTCCCGAGAGCGCGGAGACAGGTTCAGGGAGCTTGGGAGCGTTAGGATTTTGCTGCGGAGAGGATGGAGAAGGGCGAGGTTGTTGTTGCTGTTGTTGGCGAAAGGCGGAGAGAGGAGGCTTGATGCGGAGGCGGCGTTTGCATTTGCGGCGTTCGGCAGCGGCTTCTTCTGACGTGGCGAAGGAGAGGAGGCGGATCGGGAGGAAGGTTGGCCATGCGTGTGATTGCAGGCGGCATGGTTTATTTAGGGTTCTTGCGAGATGGTTGAGGAGTGAGAGCTTGGAAAGCGCCATTGATTGGGTTTAGTGCGTGTATGTGTGAGAGAAAATGAGTGTTAAGTTATTTAATTTAAAACCCCATTATTCATGGATTGGGCTGGGTGGATCTCCCTCACACTACTTGGATCTCCCAAACTGCAGGTAGGTTAGGAAATGGACTCATAGGTTAGGGATTTGACACGTAGGAATGTTTATAGCCATGTAGGTATAAAATAAGCGTCTAATCAATTATTATAACGGAGACCAATGAAAAAGGCTAACTTTGCTTAAGATTTGAAAGATAAAGGACTTAGTTGGGACAAAAAAGAGATAAAGGACTAAATCGTTATCTGGGGTATTTTAGCCAGGAGCATTTTAGCCTAGAAAAAAAATAGGATAAATACAATAATATGCAAGCGAATCAATTTAAAATTTCAAATTATCTCTCCGTATATGTGTGTGTATTTCCTTATGTACTTTTTAATCAACTCGTGGACATTTATATGTAGATAGCCGAAGACTTCAATTGAAAAAACACGACTATTTGAACAAATCTAACATTCAAATAGTTTGAATGAACAAACTCATCAATTGAATTTAGACAAACAACACAACTCTTCATGCAAAATCCTTCATTCGAATAAGTTTCAATGAATAGTCACAAATTTTATCCACTAATTTTATTCACATGGGAATAATTTATTAGAACATATCTATCATCCATGAGAACTCACATGAAAGGGATGTCACTCCTTAAACTGACAGATTAAATGTACCGATTGTTAGAACACCTTTAGCTAATATTACTAATGGTATGTAATGTCTAATCATATATTTATATATTGACATACATAATATAAATGAAGATTGTATGAGCACATTTATATGCGTTCATCATGTCGTAAGTATCAATATTTTTAGGCTTTAATAATTTTTTTAACATCGTATGTTTTGCAGCTGGATTGATGCTAACAATCTTAAGATGTTACGGTTGATATGGGTAATAAGTCAAATAATTCGCATATTGATCAGATATATGAATCTTGGATTGCTGTGAATCCGTCACCGCATGTAAAATAATTGTTTAGATGCATGTTGCTCGGGCTTAAAGTAATAAGATGTTTGAATATCAGTTCATGCAGTATTAAACAACATCGAAAATAATTTGGATAATATTTAAAATCGTAATTTTTATCACTAATTACTCATTGGATTGGATCAACTTATCTCCTTATTTATATATCACTAAGAGTATGTTAAAAAGAGATTGTTTTGATGATTAAGTTGTGAAATTATTGTATTTGTATTTAAAAGTCAAATCAAATTCAAAGCCATGAATTTATAGAGTATCTCTCTCTCTCTCTCTCTCTACTTTTACATCTTAGCTACATTACGAAGAATTAGACTTTGTTTGGCAATATCAATCCGCTAGCTTATAGCGAATAGCCTATTAAACGTATTAATTATTGATAAATATTTGGCAATTGTAGCTTATAGCATTTTTCAGTAGCTTATAGCATTTTTTTGAAGCGTTACTTGAATAGTGTTTGACCTATCTTATAACATTTCATTTTTTTCTCAATTTTACTCTCGTTATTTTAATTTAGTTCCTCATTATTCTCCATTAAATAAACTTTTCTCTCATTTTTAAGCAGCAGTTACAAATATTTATTTATGTAATTTTATTTTATAAGTTACTTCAACCGCTAGTTTTACCAAACACTTTAAATTTAATCAGCTAGCTTATCCATTATTCACTACGTCATCCGCTATAAACTAGTTTATCCGCTATAAGCTAACTTATCCGTCATTTACTACTTTTGCCAAACAGAGCTTGAAAGTAAAAGTAGGTTGTTTTGAAAAATTCAATTGAAAATATTTTGTAAACATACATGCATATGAAAAAACTAGTTATGCAGAAATATAATAATTAAATTTTGTAGAGAAACATTCACATGTTTTGAGCATTAATAATTAATGTGTTTTCCTCGGGCCCTTGTAGCACCAACGTATAAGTACCAAATTATGGTACCAAAAGCTTATGTGGCGCTTAGATGGAAGCAACATGTGTATTAATAATATAATACATATGTAAAGTTGGTTTGAGGAAGGAACAAAATAAAGAGATTAAATTAGAAAATACAAATTAATAATTACACGAACGATTATCTTTTTTGCATTTTCGGGTTCTTTTTTGATTTTTTCTCAATTATTTGCAAATTACAAACTAACATAACAAATTTAACCTAATGTGAACGATTATTATAATTCTTGTACTTTTTTATTTTTTTTCATTTCAGTTTTTTTTCAGATTTTTTATTTCAAATATTTGCAAATTACAAAATAATTATAATCGATAGTAAACGGTTACAATAGTTTATTTTTGTGTTTTTAGGTGAACGATTATTACAATATGTTATTTTTGTGTTTTTAATTTTTTTCATAGTTGCTCTATTTTTTTGGATTTTCAATTATTTTCAAATTTTTAATATTTTACTGCAATTTTATAATGCTGTCGTGGCCGACATGTGGCTATCATGTACACGCCACATAAGCGTCCGGTACCATAATTTTACACCAGACGTTGATGCTAGAAGGGCTCCGATGTTTTCACATGCAACATACATAATATGAAAAAGGGAAAATGGTCAAAAACACCCTTAATATTTACACTAAAGAACAACTAAACCCCTAACGCATTTTCAAGTACAATTAAGCCCTTAATATTGGTAACTTTTAACATTTATGCCCCTCCTTACTATTACCACTCCAAATTAGATTTATCTCATTTTTTTTCTTTTTTTTTCTTTGATTTATAATTAAAGCAATGAGAACTAACTTATAATTTTTTTAATCCAATTATCTAAATCTATATAAATCAAAAAAATATAAAATATGTTAGAAATCATTTAAAATTGCATCCAGAAAATAGAAAGAAATTAAGAAACTTAAAAAGGAAAAAATAAAATTAAAAATATGCATCAAAATAACAAAAAAATAAACGGAAAGAAAAGGAAAATTAAAGTGAAAAAGAAAAGAAAATACAAGAGTGAAAAATGAGGTTATCAATTTCGGTTAAATCAGTACAATAGCATATAAATTTATAATAAATTTTATAAAATAATTAAAGAGAGCTTAATTTAAACAGTTGAGTTTTTGACCATCTTCATATCACATGAGACGACAAGATTGGCGTACGAAATGGCCGAAAAAAAATTAAAAGTCATATTAATTAAAGCACCATATTCCGTATATGTTCAGGAACAAAAATAGGATACAATACACACACACACACACACACACACACATATATATATATATATATATATATATATATATATATATATATATATATATAAGAGCGTATAAATCATTGGATATAAATATTTTTTTTTCTAAGGGAAGATGACTAGAACCATATCAAATCAAAATTTATTAATCCTAATTAAGGTTTATTAATTTTTAATTAAAATTATAAACTTATTAGATATAAGCATATTCTATTTTTTTGACTTAAAATTTTAGGTACTATTTTTTTTTGAATTGAACATATTTTATTTTAAAATAATTAAAGAAAGCTTTAATTAGATGATTTTTTTTAAAAAAATAAAACAAAATTAATATAAATAAACTTAATTTCTATTGGTAATAGTAAGGAGGGCATGAACGTTAAAATTACAAACATTAAAGGTCTAAGTGTACCTAAAATACATTAAGGACTTAATGTTCCTTAGTATAAATATTGGCTAGAAATTGCGACAAGTGCCAACGCTTTGCTCAGGTGTCTCATCCTCATCCGGAGGCAATGACCGCGATTACGTCACCATGGCCATTCATGAAATGGGGAATGGATATAGTAGGCAATTACCTACCGCACCTGGAGAAAAGGTGTACATGCGGGCGGTAACTGAATACTTCAGCAAATAGATTGAAGCAGAATCATTCCTGTAATACCCGGATTTTCAGTATAAATTTTTCGTGTTATTTTATCTGAGATATACTACATAGCTTGGTGTGTATACAGTATGGATAAAATAAATTGAGAACCGAGACAGTTATACTTGTGTAATTGACGTGTTTGATTGACAGTTATATTGAGGATATGGTGTATCAGGTTGAACTGATTTGGACATCAGGTGTATCATATGAGAATATTTTTGGGATGAGTATATGCATTCAGTATATGTGTATACGTATCCAGTATGTCGAGACGGACCAGAACAGTTGGATTTGGCTAAGTATAGAGCTCTTAACGTACGCTAAGCTTAAGGACTTACGTACGCTAAGTTTCTAGTGTTACGAACGTTATGGCTAAGGCATTACGTACGTAACAAGAGGAATCAGATATATGGTCGACAGGTGGGGCCCTGTGTCAGTAGCTTTAGGCGGAGAACGTGCATGAGCAAGTCAACTACGTATTACGTATGCTATGCAGGGTGTATTACGTATTGCATGAGCTTTTACTGTAGCAAGTCAACATACGTATTACGTACGCTATGGAGAAAGGGTTACGTACGTAAGGCATTGAACGAAGTGAGTCAGTGATTTCTGGACTGTCATTACATACGCTACCGAGGTCAGATAGCGTACGTAAGAGGGTGTTACGTACGTTAACTGTGGAATGTTACGTACGTAACGTGTTGAAAGTTTATAAAAGTGAATGCCCATCATTTCATTTTGTTCATAACTCCACTTCATTTTTTTCGCCTTCAACACTGAGAGAGGGAGTTTCAGCTCTTCTAAGTCGATTATGAGCTTGGAAATATGGGATTGGAGCTTGAGATATGGAGTTATTGTTGATTCTTGAAGTGTTTGCTTGTGTATTTCATCTTCTAAGAGGTATGTTGGATAATCCTCTCCTTGAATTCGGTTTTTGATGTTATTGTTGATGAATGATTTGTATGAAGATGATTATGATCTTGTTGTTACGATTCTTGAGGATATATGAACTATATGTTGAAGGATACGATGGTTTATGTCTTGACTATGATGGTTATGGTATTATTGTTATACTTCTTGATGATATATGAGGTGTATATTGAAGAAGATGATGATTATGATGAGTATATATTTCAAGTGTTTATGTTTTAGATATGAACATGGAATGTTCATATTTAGACCAAGTGATGATGATTATGGATGTTAAGGAACAAGTTATGTAAATGGTGATTTGATCTTTCGTATGGTCTTGACGATTTACGAATCGTGATTATGAATTTGACAAGAATATTATATTTCTTTGAGGATATGTGTTCATATGAGTCGAGTGATCCTAAGTGTAGTTTGGCATGAGATGGATACATGAACAAGGGATAATCATATCATGTTGAATTTAAGTTTGAATTCGGAATTGAATATGTTGATTAAACGTGCTTCGTGCTCGAATCAACTGTTGTTGAGATCACCGGATTATGAGATTGTATTGAAGGTATGAATTCAAATTTGCTTGGCATAAGAACATTTGATCCGTACATAATTGGAATACTATCGAGTCGTATGAGGTAGATGGATAATTATAAAGTTTACGGTTAATTTGGAATAAGATTATTCATGATAATAACCAGTATTTGTTTCTATGAATTTACGAATATGAACAAGAAGGAGTCTTGTTGATTCATATTTGAATTGAAGTTGGAATCGAGTATGTTATGAAATCCTTAATATTGAGATGAATTGATCATTGATATGATGAATATGTTTAGGAAGTGTTGGTGTTTTGGATATGAATATGGAATATTCATATCTAGAACTAAGTTATGTGTTTTGATATAATATTCGTATAGGAATACGAATATGATTCCGAGTTTGATAAGATTATTATTCATATTTAAGTTGGGTACGTATTGAACAGGTGTTCAAATCGAATGATTGAGTTATTTGAAAGCCTTGGAATATGATTATCTATAATGTTGAATTAATCGGATTGTCCGGATTGATGATGATAATTGGTAATTGGTTTTGATTATGAATTTACAAGGAGGAAACTTGTATTCGTAATTAAGATGGAATTTGGAATCGGTAATGTTTAGACCCTTGTTATTGGTTTAATTTGATTATTGATATGATTATCGGATTATGAATCGTGTTGTGGTTTTGAATTCGTTATTGATTGTTTTGGGTTGTTTGGATTTGTATTTAGTCGGGATATTGTGGAACCGTTGGGTTTATTGATCGGTTATATTGATTATCGAGTTGCAGCTTGTATTGTGGATATGAGTTCGTATTTGTTGAGTTGGATTATTTGGTTTTGTGTATATGATCAAGGTATTGTTGAGCCGTTGAGTTTTATTGGTTGGCTATGTCGGTTATTGATTGTTATCGGATTGTTGTTGATTGATTACTTCAATTGTTTTAGATATTTGATCGTGGATTATGATCGTTGTGTCGTGGTTGAAGCCGAAGAGTTCGTGAATTGCTTTTGGTCGGGGCTGAGGATCTCTTAGACGAAGGAAATGGAATTGGTAACAACTTTGTCATATTGGTATCGAGGCAAGTTTATACTTGTTCAGTTTATAATATTTAATGAATGATTTCGCTTTAATTTCATTTATAATTCGTATAGCAATGATATTATGAATATAAATTGTGGGGGTGATGGTTTGTATATTATGTAACACCCCGAGATATTCGGAATAATTACAACGCCGTAAACCCTTTAAGTAAGGATTTACAAGGCTAATTTAAAAGAAATGTAAATATAGAACATCAACATCACGGAAATTCAGGTTTACAAAACCGTACAACTGGTTCAACGAGTAATTAATACAACTATATCGAAATGATATTAATAAGACACGCATACTCGAGTACTGAAATCAAACCAAGAAAACAAATCACCAACAACAACAAACATCACTGAACCCCTTCGTGCCACGTCAGATCGGGTCGCTTTTCCTGCTCCTCGGCTACCTGAACATCAAAACAAATGTCCACCCCCGAAGGGGTTAGCAAAACGATGCTAGTACAAGTATCATTTAAACGAATCAAATATACATCAACAATACATAACAAGATACACCACACGGACTTCCGCTATCGGAATCCGACAATGCGAATCCACAAGATTCCATTAACACAGCAAGGGTATTCCAATGATCCAGCGCCCTCAGCATAGATCCCAAGATGATCCCGTCGGACCAACACGAGGTGGAAATAACCCATCCAATGATCCAGCGCCCTCAGCCTAGATCCCAAGATGATCCTGTCGGACCAACACGAGGTGGACATCCGATCCAGCGCCCTCAGCATAGATCGCACAACAAACACAAACATAACTCATGCATACATATATGCCAAATCGCCATGTCCATCAATCATGAACATACAAATACTAGATAACGAATATCATGACAATTCAACGTAATAAATCTCATGTTCAACAACATGAATAATCACACGCATGCTCAAAATACCAATATTAATATATTACGATACTTGCCTCGAAGATGGCAAGAACGAGACACTTCAATGATCTCAACACACTCGAAGGCTGCCTCCTTCGATCAACATAGCAAGCTCGAACCTTAACAAAAGAAATGATATACAAATCATCTCAAGTCGAACGATGGCCTAACAATTCGGTCTACGGCCAAAAGCTCAAAATATACAATCTGTCTGAACCACTTAGCGTACGCTACGTACTCTACGTAACGTGCGCTAAGCCTGCCTGTTAGCGTACGCTATCGTCTAAGCCTAGCGTACGCTAGCCATGGACTGACAGTTATCTCTGACCAGCCGACTGACTCGGCTGATATCATAACGTACGTTACGTACCAAACGTAGCGTGCGTTAGCTTATCCCCGATAGCGCACGTTAACTTACATATGTTAGCGTGCGCTAACCGTGCATGGCATATTACTACTGGCAGAAAAACTAGATCTAAAGGTGATGAACTCATGAATTCTATGGTGATAATACATGTCATCCCCGTGCATATCATGCTCATAAGGTTTGTGAAAGTTCTATACGGATTAAACGACTACGAGATACAAGGATACGTATCATCATTACTACACCATCATTCATCTTGATCTTCAAGAAAATATTCTAAGTTCCGTTCATTCCAAGTCCCAAAACATATGATTCCTTACGTAAAACATACGAACTAGGTAATCTTCATATACTGGTCATGATCGGTTTGAAGATACATAATATGCTTAGGAGTCCATATACTAAAAAGGTTCAAAGGATTATACGAAGAACAAGTGCCGATACGTCAGAAGTATCCTTCTAACACATGATGTTCGATTATAAACGAAATAACTGACTAGTAAAACATGATCAAACGTCCTTTAGAACACTACTAGTATTGGTGAAGAATCACCTACCTCAAAGTAGTGAAGAGCAAGGAGGAAATCGAAGCAATCCAACGTCGAAGGCTTGAACACCAATCCTCAATGATCTACAATCTTTAACACGAGCTAGGATGCTGATATGAAGTGTTTAGGATGTAGAGAGTAATACTCTAAGTATAAGGATTCGGATGTGGGAGAAGAAAGGACTGAAATTACGAAAAGGATGCTGTCCTATTTATAGGAAATGGTTATTAGCGCGCGCTAGTCCATGCTCGTAGCGTGCGCTAACGGCTTACTAACTTCACTGTACTCAGCAATTAGCGTGCGCTATTCTCATGTCAGTAGCGTGCGCTAAGGCGTTGACTTGGCTTTTCCCGAAAGCCGTCCAGGTTCATCCCGACACAATCCGACCAAGATCCCCGGCCTGATCTCACCTACCCCACGTCTCAATCATGCTGACTACGTATAGCGCGCGCTAAGGTCATGCACAGCGTGCGCTATGGATCCAACTTAGCGTACGCTACACATAGTCGATAGCGTGCGCTACATGCGCAGAATCACAATTTTCATCACATTCATGAAATCATACTTTCAACAACATCGGCTTATGAAATACGGAGAATAATACTCAGATAAAAATGCAACAATAACAATGTCACAAGTTCTAAATACATAACAAAAATCTCGGGTATTACATATTATGCGTTGGTCTGGATTAAATCATAGTGTATATGGTTTAAATGTATTTAGTAAGGACGGAGATGTGAGTTATCTTTGATCAGTGATATGGAATATCGGATATCGAGGATGGTTTACCGTGTCGACATTGATGTCGGGATGGTGGTTTGTTGGTATAAATGGACTATACTTATTTTGGGATTATTCGTATGACTGTGTATTCGTTCAGGGATGTTGGTTCGTGGAAAGGATGTTGTCTTCGACTTTGAGGTAATTTAAGTATTGTTCAGTTATGAAGATATTATTCGGTTGAATTGTTGTATGTGTTGTAAGTTGAGGTTTCGTATAATGAGATTCGTATTGGTTATTCGTTGAGGGATGTTGATTCTAGGACTGATGTATTGAGATCGTGGATCGTGTTGATCATTCATTTGGGGATGATGACCCTAGGATTGTTGTTTCGGATATTGATTAGTCGTGTCGACTTTTCATTGTCAGTCTGTTGATGTTCACTTCGGTGAGTCTTTTGATCCTTATTGGATATGTGATTCTTTGAGTTTCGTTGTCATGTTGCATCGTGACATATCTGGAATCATATCTGCGTTTCGATTGGTTATTGTGTAGTATTTTTAGCTGGGCACACTATGGTTATGTGTTGATATTTCCACATTGAACCGTGCACACGAGACATAGTTCGTGAGGCTAATTAGGTACATTGTCCCACGTATATTCTGGATTCCGTATACGGGGTGGACATGTGCACTGACACATTTTCGGATCGGGCGTACTGTGATGTCCATCTTTGAGCCATATTGTTTGGTCGTTCATAGTCCATGTATGATTAGATATGTTCGATGTTTTGCGACTGGTTGTTCATACGCCCGATGGATATGTTCGACAGTCGGATTTATTTCTTTGAGATCCATTATTGTTGATCGTATGGAGTTTACCTTGTTGTTGGTATTCTCGGTTATTGTTGATCCTTTGTTGATCGTTTGGAGTTTACTTTGTTGATGGTATTCTCGGTTATTGTTGATCCTTTGCCGATCGTGTCGGAGTTTATCATGTTGATGGTATTCTCGGTTATCGTTGATCCTTTGTTGGTCGTATAGGAATTATCATGTCGATGATATTCTCGGTCGATGTTTTGGTTGATAATGGTTTTGATCGTATGAGCATTCGGACTGTACGTCGATGTTTCAGGATTTGTTATCACTGTTCGGTGGTATTTGATCTACACATATATTGTGTGTTATTAGTTTATCCAGGTTGAGATTTGATTGTGTAATCCGACGGACAGGATTTGGCACAGATTGGATTATTTCATGCTTATGAGTTATGATGATGTTTTGAGGGTTCTTGGTATTGTTTGATTACAGTACAGATGATGATTGTCGAGTTCATTTTGTCATTTGAGAATGTGAAATATGGATTATGGTAAGGATTGATTTGTTATGGATTGCCATGGATTGGTAAGGTTATGACGGTAAGATTACGTTGGTAGTATTCTTACAGTATTATTACATTGTGTATGTAATTATTTATGATGATGTGATCGATATCATTGGTGAGTATTGTGGCTGACCCTGTCGTGGGCTTTATTTTTAGGTACTCAGAGATCGATCTAGTAGCGGTCGTGAAGGGGGTGAGCTTCCCGGGTGATACTGGCTGTTTCTGGTTGTTTTATTCCGCTGCAATTGTGTATTTTTTGAATTGTGTTTATATCCGCTGCGTGTGTATATTTCAAAATGGCTTTCCGGTATTTTTACCAACTCGTGTTTAATGGCCTTTTGGCATTTTGCGAGCTTGAGTTATTTCGTCAAACCTTTTTTCCTAACTATTTTATCGGTACGTATAAGTGGTGGCTTAACGTACATTTTGAAACTGTCGAGATTTGGCATTTCGCCTTGTATTTTCAAATAGTATTTTGATGATGGTATTTGAAAACTATGTTTTGGTAAATGTTTTGGGTATTTAAAATATTACCGTCATCGGACTTTTGGCATTTTTAAATATTTATGAAATGGTTTTTAGCCTGGTGGGTTCCGGCACGGGACCCATGGCGCTATAATATCCCGGATGGTTTTGGGGGTGTTACAGAAGATGGTATCATAGCTTGGGTTTTGTAAAACCCGGGCATGTGTGTTATGTGGCTCTACCAGTATGGTGGTAGCGTGATTTTGAAAATTATTTTCTGACCTTTGAGACGAATCGATTTCTGGAGATTCCAAAGTTTTTGAGATCTTTTCAAATTGCTATTTGTGATATTTGTATGTGTTGGTATTATGTTGAGACTTCGTATGGGAGTCGTGTGCTAGTATCACGGGAGATCATCGGCTTCACGCACCTGTAAGTATATCGTTTTGGTTATTCGCTTGTGGCGACGATTGATTGCTTTTATGATGAGTTCGGAAATTTTGGATTGATCTGTTGTTGGTGATAGGTTGCAAGTTTCGAGGACGAAACTTATTTTAAGGGGGCTGGTATGTAATACCCAGATTTTCAGTATAAATTTTTCGCATTATTTTATCTAAGATATACTGCGTAGCTTGGTGTCTATACAATATGGATAAAATAAATTGAGAACCGAGACATTTATACTTGTGTAATTGATGGGTTTGATTGACAGTTATATTGAGGATATGGTGTATCAGGTTGAACTGATTTGGACATCAGGTGTATCGTATGAGAATATTTTTGGGATGAGTGTATGTATTCAGTATATGTGTATACGTCTCCAGTATGTTGAGACGGACCGGCACGATTGGATTTGGCTAAGTATAGAGCCCTTAACGTACGCTAAGCTTAAAGACTTACGTACGCTAAGTTGCTAGTGTTACGTACGTTATGGCTAAGGCATTACGTACGTAACAAGAGGAATTTGACATATGGTCGGCAGGTGGGGCCTTGTGTCGGTAGCTTTCGGCGGAGAACGTGCATGGGCAAGTCAACTACGTATTACGTACGCTATGCAGGGTGTATTACGTACGTAATATGAGCTTTTACTGTAGCAAGTCAACGTACGTATTACATACGCTATGGAGAAAGGGTTACGTACGTAAGGCATTGAACGAAATGAGTTAGTGATTTCTTGACTGTCATTACGTACGCTACCGAGGTAAGATAGCATACGTAAGAGGGTGTTACGTACGTTAACTGTGGAATGTTACGTACGTAACATGTTGAAAGTTTATAAAAGTGAATGCACGTTATTTAATTTTGTTCATAACTCCACTTCGTTTTTTTTCCTTCAACACTGAGAGAGGGAGTTTCAGCTCTTCTAAGTCGATTATGAGCTTGGAAACATGGGATTGGAGCTTGATATATGGAGTTATTGTTGATTCTTGAAGTGTTTGCTTGTGTATTTTATCTTCTAAGAGATATGTTGGATAATCCTCTCATTGAATTTGGATTTTGATGTTATTGTTGATGAATGATTCGTATGAAGATGATTATGATCTTGTTGTTACGATTCTTGAGGATATATGAACTATATGTTGAAGGATACGATGTTTTATGTCTTGACTATGATGGTTATGGTATTATTGTTATACTTCTTGATGATATATGAGGTGTATATTGAAGAAGATGATGATTATGATGAGTTTATGTTTCAAGTGTTTATGTTTTAGATATGAACATGGAAAGTTGATATTTAGAACAAGTGATGATGATTATGGATGTTAAGGGACAAGTTATGTAAATGGTGATTTGATCTTTCGTATGGTATTGACGATATACGAATCGTGATTATAAATTTGACAAGAATATTATCTTTCTTTGAGGATATGTGTTCATATGAATCGAGTGATCCTAAGTGTAGTTTGGCATGAGATGGATATATATGAACAAGGGATAATCATATCATGTTGAATTTATGTTTGAATTCGGAATTGAATATGTTAATTAAACGTGCTTCGTGCTCGAATCAACTGTTGTTGAGATCACCGGATTATGAGATTGAATTGAAGGTATGAATTCAAATCTGCTTGGCATAAGAACATTTGATCTGTACATAATTGGAATACTATCGAGTTGTATGATGTGGACGGATAATTATAAAGTTTACAGTTAATTTGGAATACGATTATTCATGATAATAACCGGTATTTGTTTATATGAATTTACGAATATGAACAAGAAGGAGTCTTGTTGATTCATATTTGGAATTGAAGTTGGAATCGAGTATGTCATCAAATCCTTAATATCTAGATGAATTGATCATTGATATGATGAATATGTTTAAGAAGCGTTGGTGTTTTGGATATGAATATGGAATATTCATATCTAGAACTAAGTTATGTGTTTTGATATAATATTCGTATAGAATACGAATATGATTCCGAGTTTGATAAGATTATTATTCATCTTTAAGTTGGGAAGTTCATATGTATTGAACAGGTGTTCAAACCGAATGATTGAGTTATTTGAAATCCTTGGAATATGATTATCTATAATGTTGAATTAATCGGATTGTCCGGATTGATAATGATAATCCGTAATTGGTTTTGATTATGAATTTGCAAGGAGGAAACTTGTATTCATAATTAAGACCGCATTTAGAATCGGTAATGTTTAGACCATTGTTTTTGGTTTAATTTGATTATTGATATGATTATCGGATTATGAATCGTGTTGTGGTTTTAAATTCGTGATTGATTGGTCTGGGTTATTTGGATTTGTATTTAGTCGGGATATTGTGGAACCGTTGGGTTTATTGATTAGTTATATTGATTATCGAGTTGCGGCTTGTATTGTGGATATGAGTTCGTATTTGTTGAGTTGGATTATTTGGTTTTGTGTATATGATCGAGGTATTTTTGAGCCGTTGAATTTGATTGGTTAGCTATGTCGTTTATTGATTGTTATCGGATGGTTGTTGATTGATTACTTCAATAGGTTGAGATATTTGATCGTGGATTATGATCGTTGTGTCGCGGTTGAGGCTGAAGAGTTCGTGAATTGCTTTTGGTCGGGGCTGAGGAGCTCGAAGACGAAGGCAATGGAATTGGTAACAGTTTTGTCATATCGGTATCGAGGCAAGTTTATACTTGTTCAGTTTATAATATTTAATGAATTGTTTCGCTTTCATTTCATTTATAATTCGTATAGCAATGATATTATGAATATAAGTTGTCGGGGTGATGGTTTGTATATTATGCGTTGGTTTGGATTAAATCATAGTGTATATGGTTTAAATGTATTTAGTAAGGATGGAGATGTGAGTTATCTTTGATCAGTGATATGGAATGTCGGATATCGAGGATGCTTTACCGTGTCGACATTGATGTCGGGACAGTGGTTTGTTGGTATAAATGGACTATACTTATTTCGGGATTATTCGTATGACTGTGTATTCGTTCAGGGATGATGGTTCGTGGAAAGGATGTTGTCTTCGACTTTGAGGTAATTTAAGTATTGTTCAGTTATGAAGATATTATTCGGTTGAATTGTTGTATGTGTTGTAAGTTGAGGTTTCATATATTGAGATTCATATTGGTTATTCGTTGAGGGATGTTGATTCCAGGACTGATGTATTGAGATCGTGGATCGTGTTGATCATTCATTTGGGGATGATGACCCCAGGATTGTTGTTTCGGATATTGATTAGTCGTGTCGACTTTTCATTGTCAGTCTGTTGATGTTCACTTCGGTGAGTCTTTTGATCCTTATTGGATATGTGATTCTTTGAGTTTCGTTGTGATGTTGCATCGTGACATATCTGGAATCATATCTGCGTTCCGATTGGTTATTGTGTAGGATTTTTAGCTGGGCACACTATGGTTATGTGTTGATATTTCCACATTGAACCGTGCACACGAGACATAGTTCGTGAGGCTAATTAGGTACATTGTCCCACATATATTCTGGATTCCGTATACGGGGTGGACATGTGCACTGACACATTTATGGATCGGGCGTACTGTGATGTCCATCTTTGAGCCATATTGTTTGGTCGTTCATAGTCCATGTATGATTGGATATGTTCAACGGTTTGCGACTGGTTGTTCATACGCCCGATGTAACACCCCCGATATATTCAGGAATATTACAGCGCCGTAAATCCTTTACATAAGAATTTACAAGGCTGAATAAATGAAAAGACAAAAACAGATACTAAATTATGAAATCACTGAAATAAAATACGACCATTCTGGTACAATACCGAAAATACAAATATTCAATATGAAGAATATTAATACATCACTGAAATTCAAACATCACAAATTACGACGTACTCGAGTACTTATTAAAATAACCAACAACAGACAATAAACCCGGCCGGAACATCACTCTGCACCCTCGTCGTCATGCAGCTCCAGTGGTTGTTTCCCCGCTATCCTGGATCCTGAGCATAAACAAATGTTCACCTCCGAAGGGGTTAGCACAACGATTCTAGTACAAGTACGATAATCATATAACAGTGATTTAATCAACAATAATCAAGACAATTTTCTCCAGCGAGAAATAACAACAACACATATCACATCATAACAGTCTCAACATACTGATGGTATACCAACGATCCAATGCACACAGCTATAGATTCCCATGATGATACCGTCGGACCAACGCATGGTGGAACTACCTGTCCAACGATCCAGCGCACACAGCTATAGATTCCCATGATGATTCCCGTCGGATCAACGCATGGTGGACATTTAATCACAATCACATGTACATAATACAATCACAATATGACAGAGATAATATAAACAATTCTAATTAAAGTACTTGCCTCAGTTCAATGACAAGAATAAAGTTTCCACGAATATCAAGACACTCGAAGGTCGCCCCCTTCGATCAATCATGTTGCTAAGCTCGAACCTTAACAACAGAGATAATATAGAATTCATCTCACGTCGTACAAATGTCTAACAATCTAAATTATGGTCGGAAGTACATAAATTATAATCTGCCTGACTTGCTTAACGCACGCTACGTATCCTATGTAGCGTACGCTAAGGCTACTCGTTAGCGTACGCAAAGATACGAAGTCTAGCGTATGCCAACCATGCACTGTCAGTACCTCACTGATCAGTCAACTGACTCGTCTGATAACATAACGCACATTATTTTCCAAGCGTAGCGTACGTGAACTTATGCTTGATAGCGCACGCTAACCATAAAGCTTTAGCGCATGCTAATCATGTATGACAGTTCTTCTTGGGCAGTCGACTGTTCCAACCGTGATAAAACTTACGAAATCCTCAGTGTTTAATATACGTTATCTCCCTGCATATTACGTTCACCCTATTACAAATGTTCTCACGGATTCAAATATCTTCGAGGTACAAGAATACGCATAATTATCACAACACCATATTCCATCTTAGTCACAATTCTCATGCCAAGTTCGGTGTTCTTAAGGTTGATGCACTAGATTCCAATATCATCAATACATCCCGATTTAACCATGAAGATGAACTAACAATTCCAACTTATATGAAAGGATGAAATCTTCTATGATTCTTTCCTAAGTCCTTCTAACAAAAGTGACATCAATATGGTAGCGTTATCCATACGGATAATCAATCTCAGAATATTTGTCTCATCATTCGACGTGATAGGATGCTAATCATGATGTTTCCAACGATGATATCTTAAGCATAATCATTCTAACTTATAAACATGATGTTATTTGGATAATTAATCAATGGAACTCAATATATCGATAGTATGATCTTCATATCCTTAAGAACACGAATTCAAGGTTGAAAGTAGTATAACATACCTTAAGATGAAGAAAAACACCGAGACAACAAGTAGAATCCGACTCCGGTTGCTTGTTTGCCAAATCAAGACGTTTCTCCACTCCAATGATCAATCACAAGTGACATTCAATCTTTAGTGATTAAGTGGAGGTGGTCTATGTGTGTTTAAGAAGGAGGGAAGGTTCTCTGGACTATCAAGAAATGAGGACGAGTGAAGGGAACAAGTAGAAATGGAGTGATGTCCCTTATATAAAGTTTTCTGCACATTAGCTGATTATCGCACGCTATCCAACTATACTTAGCGCACGCTAATAAGCGTTGACTCCAAAACTGTCCAGGTTCGTCCGCGGGAATCTTATCCGGACCCACGTCCGGCTGCGCATGTGCTAGCCGCCTAGCTCAATAATTGACTAGTTAACGCACGCTACGCTACATCCGTAGCGTACGCTAATTCTAACAGATAACGTACGTTAAGCTATCCTTGTTAGCGTACGTTATCATGTATTTGCATCGGAAAAATTACATGTTGCCATACTCATGTACAAGGGTTCAAATACGAGAATATCATACTTCAATTATGGATATCACAATTCTGAATAATACAGGGTTCAAAACAGATGAAATACACAATAATAAATTCGGATATTACATACTCTCCTACTAAAAAGGAGTTTCGTCCCGAAACTTAAGACGTAAATAACTCTGGATATCTGGACCTCATGATATCTTCCGTTTCCCAAGTGGCTTCTTCCACTCCGTGGCGTGACCACTGAACCTTGACCAAAGCGATTAGTTTGTTCCTCAATTGCTTAACTCGACTCTCGAGTATCCTGATCGGTCTCTCTTCAAATGTGCCATCTTGAGCGACTTCGATCTCATCGAAATCGATGACATGACTAGGGTCGGGTATATACTTCCGCAGTTGGGATACGTGGAACATGTTATGAACATGGCTCAATGACGGCGGTAATGCCAATCTGTATGCCAATTCTCCAACTCTCTCAAGGATCTCGAATGGTCCGATATATCTCGGACTCAGCTTTCCCTTCCTCCCAAAACGAAAGATTCCCCGAGTAGGAGAAACCTTTAAAAGTACGTGGTCTCCAGTACTGAACTCCAATGGGCGACGGCGTATGTATGCATAAGATTTCTGTCGACTCTGGGTGGTCAACAACCTTTCACGAATCAAGGCTATCTTCTCTCGTGTCTGTACGATCAAATCTGGTTCTATTCGAGATATCTCGAATGGTCCGATATATCTCAGACTCAGCTTTCCCTTCCTCCCAAAACGAAAGATTCCCTGAGTAGGAGAAACCTTTAAAAGTACGTGGTCTCCAGTACTGAACTCCAATGGGCGACGGCGTATGTATGCATAAGATTTCTGTCGACTCTGGGTGGTCAACAACCTTTCACGAATCAAGGCTATCTTCTCTCGTGTCTGTACGATCAAATATGGTTCTGTCCCGATCAAGTCTGATGAATCGTCCCAATATAGGGGCGATCTGCATCTCCTCCCATATAAAGCCTCAAATGGTGCCATCTTAATGGAAGCATGCCAACTATTTTTGTAGGTAAATTCAATCAATGGTAGATGAACTTCCCAATCAGTTGACCAATCTAAGGCACAAGCCCTCAACATATCTTCCACCGTTTGAATAGTCCTCTCGGATTGTCCATCTGTCTGCGGGTGATAAGCTGTGCTGAAGTTCAATTCGGTCCCCAAGGCCTTATGAATTGCTTTCCAAAAATGAGACATAAAACGGCCATCTCGATCGGAAATAATGGTCTTCGGCGTACCATGCAATCGAACTATCTCTGAAATAAATACTCGTGCTAACCTCTCGGGTCCCCAAGTGTCCTTAATGCCTAGAAAATGAGCTGATTTGGTTAGACGATCAACTATCACCCAAATCATGTTCATTTTGGTCTTAGTTCTCGGCATACTAGTGATAAAGTCCATCGATATGTCCTCCCACTTCCATTCAGGAATCCGGAGCGGCTTCAGCATTCCGGCAGGTCGTTGATGCTCGATCTTAACCTGCTGACAAGTCAAGCATTTCAAGACATACTCCGCTACATCTTTCTTCATGTTTCCCCACCAAAAGTTCTACTTCAAGTCCTTATACATCTTACTGGTGCCCGAATGGATAGAGTAGGGCGTGCTGTGAGCTTCCTTCATAATTGTCTGCTTCAGAACATCGACATCGGGAACGCAATGTCGGTTCTAAAATATCAAAACTCCATCATCATGAATTACGAATCCGAGGGCCTTTCCCTTGATTACTTCATCACGTAACCGAATCATCATAGGATCATCTACTTGCTTAGATTTGATTTCTTCAGTTAACGATGAAGTTATTTCCATCACGCACAGTTGTCCTTGGACTCTTTGTAACCAGACTTCAATTCCTTCTCGAATCATGTCTCGTTGAATGCTGAGCTGGGAGGTTAGAGTCTCCAGCATCTGAATAGAAATAGGCTTGCGGCTAAGTGCATCGGCCACTACATTTGCTTTGCCTGGATGATAAAGAATCTCCAAGTCATAGTCCTTAATAAGTTCCAGCCATCTCCTTTGCCGCATGTTCAACTCTTTCTGACTGAAAATGTATTTAAGACTCTTGTGATCCATAAAGATCTGACAGTGAGTCCCGTAAAGTTAATGTCTCCATATTTTCAAAGCAAAAATTACTGTTGCCAGCTCCAAATCATGCGTTGGGTAATTCACTTCATAAGACTTCAGCTGTCGTGACGCATAAGCGATCACCTTATCGTTCTGCATCAGTACGCATCCGAGTCCTTGGTTCGAAGCATCACTATAAACTATAAATCCTCCAGTTCACTGTGGAAGTGTTAAAATCGGTGCAGTCGTCAATCTCCTCTTCAATTCATCAAAGCTTTTCTGACACAACTCGTTCTACTCAAACTTTTGAGTTTTCTGTAGTAGTCGGGTAAGTGGGCGGGAAATTTTGGAAAATCCTTCCACGAACCGACGATAAAACCCAGCATGTCCTAAGAAACTCCGGACTTCTTTCACGTTCTTTGGAGGCTTCCAATCCATAAACGCTTCGATCTTCTGAGGATCTACTCGGAGTCCTTCAGCTGATACCACATGGCCGAGGAATATCACTTCCTTTAGCCAGAATTCACACATAGAAAGTTTGACAATTGTTCATTTCTCAACAGGTCTAACACAATCCGTAAATGCTGTGCATGCTCTTCCGGGCTCTTAGAATACACCAAAATGTCATCAATAAACACAACTACAAATTTATCCAAATATTCGATGAACACTCGGTTCATCAATTGCATGAATACAGCAGGTGCATTGGTGAGACCAAACCGCATCACTACAAACTCATAGTGTCCATAGCGAGTTCTGAACGCTGATTTCGGAACATCAGATTCCTTAATCATCAGCTGATGATATCCTGACCTCAGATCGATTTTAGAAAATACTATTGCTCCTTGCAACTGGTCAAGCAAATCATCAATTCGTGGCAACGGATACTTGTTCTTAATCGTCATCTTGTTCAGCTTTCGATAGTCAATACATAATCAAAGAGATCCATCCTTCTTCCGGACAAAATGAACTTGCGCACCCCAGGGTGAAACGCTCGACTGGATATAGCCTTTATCCAGTAACTCTTCCAGTTGCTTCTTCAACTCGTACATTTCAGTCGGTGCCATACGATACGGCGCCTTTGAAATTGGTGTAGCTCCTGGTTCCATCTCGATGGTGAATTCCACATCCCGTTGTGGAGGTAGTCCAGGCAATTCGTCAGGAAATACATCCGAAAATTCATTCACAACAGGAATGGATGAAAGTTCCACAATTTCATCTTCTTTCTTCATTGCTAGAACCAGTATCCGGTACAGCCCTATTCAACAATTTGACAGCTTTCATCGCCTTCATCAACTTTCCTGAGCTCCTTGGTTTCCATCCTTCAAACAGTATTTCGGAACCATCGCCAGCGATCAGCGAGATATTCCTCTTTCGGTAGTTTACAGTAGCTCCATATCGATTAAGCCAATCATCTCCGAGTATCAGGTCGTCTCCTCGCATTTCTACCACAATCAGATTTGAGAGCCACTCTCTACCTCCAAATGATACAGGGAAATCTCTAGTTTCTAAGTTTCCAACAATCCTCTCTCCGCTCGGTAAACCCATAACATAAGGTTCACAATTATGAAAACCAGAAATATTCAAACGATTTACACAAGACAAGGATATAAATGAATGCGTAGCTCCTGTATCGAATAAAACGCTAACTGGCTGGGAAAGGATCTGAACAGTACCTGATGCGACAGCAGTATCCTGATCGTCTGTTCCCTCATCTCGTACAGACGTGGGGGAGCAGATCCGGCACTCGATGTACCCTTTCGGTCCCACTGTCCTCTGCCTCGTCCGCGGCCAAAATTTTGAGGCATCTGAACACTTTGCTACGTCTATTGGATAATGGCTTCTCTCTGAGCTGGCTGTGATGTACGGTTTCCATTGAACTTGGTGGCATCCTTGCAAAACGTCGCACGGTGCCCTTCCTGTCCGCAATCAAAACATGTAACTGGAGTGTGCAAACAATCATGCCAAAGGTGGCCTGGGCGACCACAATTAAAGCACTTCCTAGATGTATCCGTCGTGGCTGACACTGCTCCGAAATTCTTTCCGTTCTTGGATGGGTGCGGAGGTTTCTTGAAAGAGTGAAAGGATGATTGGGCCTTGCGGGGCCTACTGCTCTTGTGCTCGGTGAAACTACCAGAGACTTTCTGCTTCTTAGATTCTGCAAACTTTTCCATCGCTGCTTCTTTGATCTCATATGCCAATGCTTTATCCTGATATTGACGAAGAGTGGTACATTCAAAACCGGACATGTACCTCTGGATTTCTGGTTTCATCCTCATATAAAAATGGATCATCATTTCCGCGTCTGTTCTGACCAGGTATCGAACAAACGCCATCTGTTGGTTAAACGTCTTAATCGTCTGGGATACTGGATCGTCTGATGGCTGTGCGGAGAAAAATTCCCGAACTCTGGCTTCCCTTACAGGACGAGAAAAGTACTGAGCTTCCATCATCAATTTAAATTCTGTCCAGTCAGCATCATGATCTACAGGCCAGATGGCTTCCCACCACTCGGATGCTTTCCCTATCAGAAAGTACTGAGCAATAGAGGCTCTCCGGTCGTCTGGGCAATTAATTCCAGTAAAAATTATCTCCACTTCCTTTAACCAGTGATCCCACGTTGGTGTCTCAGAAAAGCCGTCGAATTTGGTTGGTTGCATATTTGCCACCTCTTGCAGCCATCGGTCGCCTCGATTCCCCATGTCCGGGATACCTTGTTGTGGATCTCCCTGTTGTAACCCTACTACCACCTGCATTCGGTCCACGACCTGGGCGAACTGAGTCATCTGGTTCACAACCTGACGAAGGATCTCGGGTACACCAGGTTCTGGTTCATTATTAATGGATCTCTGTGGCTCGCCTGAGCTGTGACTGGCCTGATTAGAAGGCGAAGCTTCTCTTTCGACATTCCTTCGCCCGTGTCCGCGACCGCGACCGCGACCACGTCCACGTCCGCCTCTCAACATACTGTAAGCATAAATACTCAATATACAGTGTCGTTGCCCGAAATATTTATCCGAAGATGAAATACTGCTGGAATGGACGAACAACAAACAAGGTTGCGGGAGCACTTTCGTGGGGTGTAAATAACACTAGATTTGTCGGGTTTGTTAGGCCCGGGCTTGAATGCTCTCGCGAGATGTTATTAATACAAATATTCGTGGATACAAGTATTAATGTAGGAATCTAAATACAATGAGTGTAAAAGATCCTATCTATCTAGCTCTTGAGCGAAGCTTTGGTGTTCTTGCTCTCTGCCGATCGTCTTCTGTGTGAGAGAGGCTGAGAGAGAAGAAAGAACCGAGAGATAGCTGTTGCCAAGAGTAAGAATGCCAAGTTGTGTGCTGAATCAGGGAGAGAGTTCCGAGAGTTCAGAGTGTTGGCCGAGAATCCGAGACATTTCCAAGTGCAGGCAGTCTTCTATTTATAGGAGCTGGGATGTCCTGTTTTCTGGCGGGCGATCGCCTTTCGTCCAATATAATAATGGGGCGATCGTCTTTAAGTCACATGGGCTGTCTGCCTAAAGTCCAAGGTTGCTGCCGGCAGCGAGCTGTGCGGTCCAATGAGGGACCGGCACGCGTCCTGAGTTGCTGTCACGGGCGGTCCTACTGACACCTTTCGGCGAGCCTGTCGGCTGGTGGAAAGATGCTGACAGGCTGTGGTCAATGATCCATGAAATGCGGATCTTGTCTCGGCACTGCACGTGGGTTCTGTCCTGAGCTTCGGCCTTTGCCGACTGGATGATCATCGGCTTCGAGCGGCATGAGGCGGTCGGCATTGGTCGGTCACCATGGGTCGGCATCTGTCGGTCACCAGGGGTCGATCGACAAGTGCCGAGAGATGATCGTCTGCTAGTCGGCCACCAGGAGTCGATCGCCAAGTACCGAGAGACGATCGTCTCAGATGTCGATCGCTCGGCACCGGGACCTGTCCTGGGACCTGAGGTCGGCAGATCTGCCATGGCTACTAGGCTCTGGCACGGTCGCCCGGTCCCTGAGGTGATCGCCGATCGAGGAGTGTAATTCCTGACACAACAATTACCCCCCAGCTTGCTCCGATGTTGAGGACATGGGGCGAGGTGGTTCTTGCTGGCGATCGTGTAGGATGAGGACGGGCGAACCGTTGAGCTGACTTTGGATTCGGACTTGGGCAATCTGGTCGATTGGCTATCTATCTTTCGGTCTTGTACCTGCAAAAAACAACATTGGTCGATCCCTCGTAGAAACTTGATTGCTTTGTTGTTGAGGAATCGTGCACAGTCGCGGAGTTCAATGGACCGACTCCATGACCGTGTCTCATGCGCGAACGACATTGTCTGTCTCGTGACTCATTTTATTATGAGGGTCCTCTGTTAGGCTGCGCCTCGCCTCGTAATTAAACGAAGGGCGTGCGGTCTTGGTCTAGAGGAGTCCTCGCGCGGGGCATCGTCGGATTAATCAACTCGACTTCCGCGGCTTGTTAGCTCTGCTTCCACCTCAGCCTGCCATGGCGATGGCGAACCTCGACGGTGTACGTTGAGACGGGGGTAGTGACGCATCGCATTGTCCGGGTTCACCATGTTTAGATGATGAACCTTTGAGGGCGGCGATCGTGTCCACTGATTAGTTTTGGAGGGCCCTCAGACTATGCCGACCTCGTATTTAAACGAAGGGTGGGCGATCTTGGCCCAAAGGGACCTTGCATGGCCGAAGCAGCCGGTTCCATCGACTACCAGGACCATGGCTGTACGTTGTGCGGCGGAGGCGATATCGTGCTGTAGTCCACCATGTTAGATGATGAACTGTAGATGGCGGACGAGTCCTCCGGTTTTGGATGATGTTGCTTTGATACTGGCGATCGGGCTGGAAGACTGGTGATCGTCGTTCGGCTTCCGATCGCGTTATTCACAGGCTAAGAAGAAATCTTTGCCTGGCCAGAAAATCTGCGGCCTTAGCTCGGAAGATTGCGTAGGTCGAGGGTTGGTCCTTCGTAAGATGCCTGAACATAGGCGAAAGACCATGGAATCCTCCTAGGACCGCGTAGAGGGCGATCTCATCGCTTACGGGCTCGCCGTTGAGGATGATCTCGTCTACCCGGTCGATGTAGTCCGAGTCGGATTCTTCTTCCTCTTGTTTGATTCAAATCATGCGATGGGGACCTTCTGGCCGAGCGACCCTGGTGGCGAAGTATGCTGTGAAGTCGTTCGCCAGCTGGTTAAAGGAGCCGATGGATCGAGGCGGCAATGAGGTGTACCACCTGTGGGCAAGGTCGTCCAGCGTCGGAGGGAACATTCGGCGCCTGGTCGCGTCTGATGCCCCACACCCGGTCATGTAGATGTTAAACTTGCTCAGGTGTGTTTCGGGGTCTGATATCCCCTCGTACAGAGGTGTATGGGGACGAGCGATCTTGTGCTGCACGGGGGCGAGCTCGATGTGGACTGCGAGCGGCTCGCTCGGCCCGACGACCTTGCTCTTGGCGCCTGCCCCGGATTCCATGAGCGCCTTCATGTCGTCGAGCTGGCGTTGCATCGCGGCCATCACTGTAGCATGGTCGCTCGTGGATCGGCCTTGGGAGCGGGAGCCGAGGCTATCGTGTACCGATCTCCTGACTCCGCTGCTGCCGACCTCGGCTATTTGGCGAAGGGGAGCCAGATGGCTGGTCGGCCTTCTGGGAGTCAGATACGCCGAACTCCTGGTGACGGACTCGAGCTCCGTCGTCTCATGGCTGGGGCCGGACTGCCCCGGTCGCCAAGATGGGTCGCTGCCCAGGCGATCAAAAACAGAGGTGCCCCGGCTGGCGGGCACCTCTTCTTGCGGATGGGAGCCTCCTGGCGATCGCTCGGTCAGCAACGCCTTGCACTTTCGTTTGGTCCTTCGGCGGATGGCCGAGGGGGTGACAGCGGGAGGCGCGTCGAGAGCACTCCGTCGCTCCTGTAGGACGGCCAAGGCCTCCTCGATCTGTTCCGCGGTTCGGAACTGATCGAGCGAGAGACTTGGGCTGTCCCCCGGGGGCGGGATTGAGCGTCTCGGACCGCGACGACTATCCTCCACCATCGGCTGTGGCTCGGACTGAGACGTAACGAGGTGTCTGGCGGGCCGGCCAGCGGCTTTCTTCGACGAAGAGGCAGAAGTCATGATTATGAAAGCTTTCTCTGAAGAACAGTGAGTGTTTCTTCAGGTATATGCCCCGGAGAATAGTGAGTGTTCTTCGAGAGGGTAGGAATAAATTTGAGGGTTAGATCCCCTTCCTCTAGCACCAATTGTTGTTGCCCGAAATGTTTATCCGAAGATGAAATACTGCTGGAATGGACGGACAACAAACAAGGTTGCGGGAGCACTTCCGTGGGGGTGTAAATAATACTAGATTTGCCGAGTTTGTTAGGCCCGGGCTTGAATGCTCTCGCGAGATGTTATTAATACAAATATTCGTGGATACAAGTATTAATGTAGGAATCTAAATACAATGAGTGTAAAGGATCCTATCTATCTAGCTCTTGAGCGAAGCTTTGGTGTTCTTGCTCTCTGCCGATCGTCTTCTGTGTGAGAGAGGCTGAGAGAGAAGAAAGAACCGAGAGACAGCTGTTGCCAAGAGTAAGAATGCCAAGTTGTGTGCTGAATCAGGGAGAGAGTTCCGAGAGTTCAGAGTGTTGGCCGAGAATCCGAGACATTTCCAAGTGCAGGCAACCTTCTATTTATAGGAGCTGGGATGTCCTGTTTTCTGGCGGGCGATCGCCTTTCGTCCAATATAATAATGGGGCGATCGTCTTTAAGTCACATGGGCTGTCTGCCTAAAGTCCAAGGCTGCTGCCGGCAACCAGCTGTGCGGTCCAATGAGGGACCTGCACGCGTCCTGAGTTGCTGTCATGGGCGGTCCTACTGACACCTTTCGGCGGGCCTGTCGGCTGGTGGAAAGATGCTGACAGGCTGTGGTCAATGATCCGTGAAATGCGGATCATGTCTCGGCACTGCACGTGGGTTCTGTCCTAAGCTTCGGCCTTTGCCGACTGGATGATCATCGGCTTCGTGCGGCATGAGGCGGTCGGCATTGGTCTGTCACTAGGGGTCGGCATCTGTCGGTCACCAGGGGTCGATCGACAAGTGCCGATAGATGATCGTCTGCTAGTCGGCCACCAGGAGTCGATCGCCAAGTACCGAGAGACGATCGTCTCAGATGTCGATCGCTCGGCACCGGGACCTGTCCTGGGACCCGAGGTCGGCAGATCTGCCTTGGCTGCTGGGCTCTGGCACGGTCGCCCGGTCCCTGAGGTGATCGCCGATCGAGGAGTGTAATTCCTGACACGGCAGATCTGCCTTGGCTGCTGGGCTCTGGCACGGTCGCCCGGTCCCTGAGGTGATCGCCGATCGAGGAGTGTAATTCCTGACACAACATACAGGAAACAGTATCGTTCTAATGTTCGAGTATAAAGAGATACAACATGTAAAGAACGAGATAGAGTTTAAGAACTTACAACCACCGCTCGCATGAAGACGTAGGCAGTACAGTGATGTTATTCGCGGCCGGTTACCTCAAAAGACATATATGACCCCTATTTTAACCCAATGGCCAAGATATCCATAATATTAGCTCCGATACCATATTCTGTAACACCCCCCATATATTCAGGAATATTACAGCGCCGTAAATCCTTTACATAAGAATTTACAAGGCTGAATAAATGAAAAGACAAAAACAGATACTAAATTATGAAATCACTGAAATAAAATACGACCATTCTGGTTCAATACCGAGAATACAAATATTCAATATGAAGAATATTAATACATCACTGAAATTCAAACATCACAAATTACGACGTACTCGAGTACTTATTAAAATAACCAACAACAGACAATAAACCCGGCCGGAACATCACTCTGCACCCTCGTCGTCATGCAGCTCCAGTGGTTGTTTCCCCGCTCTCTCGTGGATCCTGAACATAAACAAATGTTCACCCCCGAAGGGGTTGGCACAACGATGCTAGTACAAGTACGATAATCATATAACAGTGATTTAATCAACAATAATCATGACAATTTTCTCCAGCGAGAAATAACAACACATATCACATCATAACAGTCTCAACATACTGATGCTATTCCAAAGATCCAGCGCACACATCTATAGATTCCCATGATGATCCAGTCGGACCAATGCATGGTGGAACTACCTGTCCAATAGCTATAGATTACCATGATGATTCCCGTCAGATCAACGCATGGTGGACATTTAATCACAATCACATGTACATAATACAATCACAATATGACTAACATAATATAAACAATTCTAATTAAAGTACTTGCCTCGGTTTGATGACAAGAATAAAGTTTCCACAAATATCAAGACACTCGAAGGTCGCCCCCTTCGATCAATCACGTTGCTAAGCTCGAACCTTAACAATAGAGATAATACAGAATTCATCTCACGTCGTACAAATGTCTAACAATCTAAATTATGGTCGGAAGTACATAAATTATAATCTGCCTGACTTTCTTAACGCACGGTACATATCCTATGTAGCGTACGCTAAGGCTACTCGTTAGCACACGCAAAGATACGGACTCTAGCGTACGCTAACCATGCACTGTTAGTACCTCACTGATCAGTCGACTGACTCGTCTGATAACATAACGCACGTTACGTTCCAAGCGTAGCGTACGTTAACTTATGCTCGATAGCGCACGCTAACCATAAAGCTTTAGCGCACGCTAATTATGTATGACAGTTCTTACAAGGCATTCGACTGTTCCAACCATGATAAAACTTACGAAATCCTCAGTGTTTAATATACGTTATCTCCCTGCATATTACGTTCACCCTATTACAAATGTTCTCACGGATTCAAATATCTTCGAGGTACAAGAATACACATAATTATCACAACACCATATTCCATCTTAGTCACAATTCTCATGCGAAGTTCGGTGTTCTTAAGGTTGATGCACTAGATTCCAATATCATTAATACATCCCGATTTAACCATGAAGATGAACTAACAATTCCAACTTATATGAAAGGATGAAATCTTCTATGATTCTTTCCTAAGTCCTTCTAACAAAAGTGACATCACCTTTACGTCTACGATCCATATGGTAGCGTTATCCATACGGATAATCAATCTCAGAATATTTCTCTCATCATTCGACGTGATAGGATGCTAATCATGATGTTTCCAACGATGATATCTTAAGCATAATCATTCTAACTTATAAACATGATGTTGTTTAGATAATTCATCAATGGAACTCAATATCTCGATATTATGATCTTAATATCCTTAAGAACATGAATTCAAGGTTGAAAGTAGTATAACATACCTTAAGATGAAGAAAAACACCGAGATAATAAGTAGAATCCGACTCAGGTTGCTTGTTTCTCCACTCCAATGATCAATCACAAGTGACATTCAATCTTTAGTGATTAAGTGGAAGTGGTCTATGTGTGTTTAAGAAGGAGGGAAGGTTCTCTGGACTATCAAGAAATGAGGACGAGTGAAGGGAACAAGAAGAAATGGAGTGCTGTCCCTTATATAAAGTTTTCTGCACATTAGCTGATTAGCGCACGCTATCCAACTATCCTTAGCGCACGATAATAAGTGTTGACTCCAAAATTGTCCAGGTTCGTCCGCGGGAATCTTATCCGGACCCACGTCCGGCTGGCGCATGTGCTAGCCGCCTAGCTCAATAATAGACTCGTTAACGCACGCTATGCTACATTTGTAGCGTATGCTAATTCTAACAAATAACGTACGTTAAGCTATCCTTGTTAGCGTACGTTATCACGTATTTGCATGGGAAAAATTACATGTTGCCATACTCATGTACAAGGGTTCAAATACGAGAATATCATACTGCAATTATCGATATCACAATTCTGAATAATACAGGGTTCAAAACAGATGAAATACATAATAATAAATCCGGATATTACACCCGAGGGGTATGTTCGACAGTCGGAGTTATTTCTTTGAGATCCATTATTGTTGATCGTATGGAGTTTACCTTGATGGTATTCTCGGTTATTGTTGAACCTTTGTTGATCGTTTGGAGTTTACTTGGTTGATGGTATTCTCGGTTATTGTTGATCCTTTGACGATCGTGTCGGAGTTTATCATGTTGATGGTATTCTCGGTTATCGTTGATCATTTGTTTGTGGTATGGGAATTATCATGTCGACGATATTCTTGGTCGATGTTTTGGTTGATCATGGTTTTGATCATATGAGCATTCGGACTGTACGTTGATGTTTCGGGATTTGTTATCACTATTCGGTGGTAGTTGATCTACACATATATTGTGTATTATTGGTTTATCCAGGTTGAGATTTGATTGTGTAATCCGACGGACAGGATTTGGCACAGATTGGATTATTTCATGCTTATGAGTTATGATGATGTTTTGAGGGTTCTTGGTATTGTTTGATTACAGTACAGATGATGATTGTCGAGTTCATTTCGTCATTTGAGAATGTGAAATATGGATTATGGTAAGGATTGATTTGTTATGGATTGTCATGGATTGGTAAGGTTATAACGGTAAGATTACGTTGGTAGTATTCTTATAGTATTATTACGTCGGTATGTAATTATTTATGATGATGTGATCGATATCATTGTTGAGTATTGTGGCTGACCCTGTCGTGGGATTTACTTTTAGGTACTCGGAGATCGAGCTAGTAGTGGTCGTGAATGGGGTGAGCTTCCCAGGTGATACTGGTTGTTTCTGGTTGTTTTATTCCGCTGCAATTATGTATTTTTTGAACTGTGTTTATATCCGCTGCATGTGTATATTTCAAAATGGCTTTCCGGTATTTTTACCAACTCATGTTTAACTTTAAAATGGCCTATTGGCATTTTTCGAACTTGAATTATTTCGTCAAACCTTTTTCCCTAACTATTTTATCGGTACGTATAAGTGGTGGCTTAACGTACATTTTGAAACTGTCGAGATTTGGCATTTCGCCTTGTATTTTCAAATAGTATTTTGATGATGGTATTTGAGAACTATGTTTTGGTAAATGTTTTGGGTATTTAAAATATTACCGTCATCGGCCTTTTGGCGTTTTTAAACATTTTTGAAATGTTTTTTAGCCTGGTGGGTTCCGGCGTGGGACCCACATCGCTGTAATAGCCCGGATGGTTTCGGGGGTGTTACAATTCCATCAAGTCAGAGATTGGGAAATGAAAGGCTTCATATGGAAGAACGTGATATGTCGTTACAGAATACTTAAAGAAATCATGACAGACAATGGCTTGCAATTTATAAGAACCGAATTCCAGGACTTCTGCTAATTTTGGAACATTAAATTAAGCTTCTCAACGCCTAGGTACCCACAAGCCAATGGCAGAGTCATCTAACAAAACAATCATCAACACTTTAAATAAGAGACTGGAAAAGCTAAGGAAAAATGGGCAGATGAACTTCCTGGAGTCCTTTGGTCATATCGAACTACATCCAGGACATCGACGGGAGAAACCCCACGCTCCCTGGCTTACGGGATAGAAGTCGTCATTCCGATAGAAAGTGAAGTACCTACTGCAAGGCATGAACTCACAACATACGATCAAAATTGGAGGGATATGTGTCACGAGCTCGACACATATGATGAAAAGAGGGATAAAGCAAGAATCAAAATGGCAGCCTACCAGCAAAGGGTCGCCAAATATTACAATAACAATGTGCATACCCGTACGTTTAAACTAGTACACTGGGTGCTCAAACGAGTTTTCCAGAATACGAAGGAAAGATGGGTCTGGCAAGCTGGCCCCAACCTGGGAAGGACCATACTTGATCACCAAGGTGGTCGGATGTGGAGGTTACAAGCTACAAACACCAGACTGACGAGACATAAGCAATAGCTGGAACGTAAACCACCTCAAACAGTATCACACCTAAAACTCTTTCTTGATTTCATTACATTACAGTCTTACGAGACCTGCCCTCCCGCCACATTATGTCTGATACTTTTATGCAGGTCCTTCTCAAAACTACAACGGGGCTTGATCCCCGAACTGGGGTATGTAGGCAGCTCCAAGGAGCACAACCCACTGTTATTTTTTCATGTCACAGCAAACCCCAACTACTATACAGCAAAGAAAGCTCCCGACACAATAAACATTAGTTGAAGAACTCGTCGTAGCCCAATGAATATAATGGTCACAAAAATGACGACAAAGACACCATAACAACAACATCATGAAGATTAAGTAGCTTCCTGCAAGGAATGAAACAAATGGGCACGGCCCAAATACACGTTACAAGAATCAGTCAAAAGAGAGTCGATTGATTCAAATTACATTAGTGATCGACCAGACGAATACTAAACCCGACATACATACAACTTAAGCCTCAGAAACTAAGTGAAATACAGGAAATTGATATCAATCATCGTGATCAATCTGATCAATGCGACCCTCCTGACCTTCTGGCTCATCCCACTCCTCAAGTGGATCTCCGGCTCTCATCTCGCCGAGATCATCGGCAAGATCGTCCACCTGAGCTGTGTAATACCCGAGATTTCTGTTATGTATTTAGAACTTGTGACATTGTTATTGTTTCACTTTTATCTGAGTATTATTCTCCGTATTTCATAATCCGATATTGTTGAGCATATGATTTCATGAATGTGATAAAATTGTGATTCTGCGCATCTAGCGCACGCTATCGACTATGTGTAGCGTACGCTAAGCTGGATCCATAGCGCATGTTGTGAATGGCCTTAGCACGCGCTATACATAGTCAGCATGATTGGGACGTGTGGTAGGTGAGATCAGGCCGGGGATCTTGGTCGGATTGTGTCGGGATGAACCTGGACGACTTTCGGGAAAAGCCAAGTCAACGCCTTAGCGCACGATACTGACATGAGGATAGCGCACGCAAAGTGCTGAGTACAGTGAAGTCAGTGAGCCGTTAGCGCACGCTACGAGCATGGACTAGCACGCGCTAATAGCCATTTCCTATAAATAGGACAACATCCTTTTCATAATTGCAGTTCTTTCTTCTCCCACATCCGAATCCTTATACTTAGAGTATTACTCTCTACATCCTAAACACTTCATATCAACATCCTAGCTCGTGATTGAAGATCGTATATCATTAGAGATTGGTGTTCAAGCCTTCGATGTTGGATTGCTTCGAATTCCCTCCTTGTTCTTCACTACTTTGAGGTAGGTGATTCTTCACCAATAATAGTAGTATACTGAAGGACGTTTGATCATGTTTATCTTGTCAGTTAGATTCTTAAGTAGTCGAACATCATGTGTTAGAAGGATATTTTCGATGTTTCGATACTTATTCACCATATAAACCATTAAACCTCTTGGTGTTTGAACTCCTAGCATATTCTGAAGCTTCAAACCAATTTGTGATTAGTAGATGGATATTACCTAGTTGTTACGTTTTACACATTGGAATCATGCGTTTTGGAACGTAGGACGAACGGAACTTAGAATATTTTCTTGAAGATCAAGATGAATGATGGTGTAGTAATGATGATACGTATCCTTGTATCTCGTAGTCGTTTAATCCGTATAGAACTTTCACAAACCTTATGAGCATGATATGCACGGGGGATGACATGTATTATCACCATAGAATTCATGAGTTCATCACCATTAGATCTAGTTTTCTGCCAGTAGTAATATGCCATGCACGGTTAGCGCACGCTAACATACGTAAGTTAACGTGCGCTATCGGGGATAAGTTAACGCACGCTACGTTTGGTACGTAACGTACATTATGATATCAGTAGAGTCAGTCGGCTGGTCAGAGAGAACTGTCAGTCAATGGCTAGCGTACGCTAGGATTAGACGATAGTGTACGCTAACAGGCAGGTTTAGCGCACATTACGTAAAGTACGTAGCGTACGCTAAGTGGTTCAGGCAGATTGTATATTTTGAGCTTTTGGCCGTAGACCGAATTGTTAGGCCATCGTTCGACTTGAGATGATTTGTATATCATTCCTTTTGTTAAGGTTCGAGCTTGCTACGTTGATCGAAGGAGGCGGCCTTCGAGTGTGTTGAGATCATTGAAGTGTCTCGTTCTTGCCATCTTCGAGGCAAGTATCATAATATGTTAATATTGGTATTTTGAGCATGCGTGTGATTATTCATGTTGTTGAACATGAGATTTATTTCGTTGAATTGTCATGATATTCGTTATCTAGTGTTGTATGTTCATGTTGATGGACATGGCGATTTGGCATATATGTATGCATGAGTTATGTTGTGTTTGTTGTGCGATCTATGCTGAGGGCGCTGGATCGGATGTCCACCTCGTGTTGGTCCGACGGGATCATCTTGGGATCTAGGCTAAGGGCGCTGGATCATTGGACGGGTTATTTCCACCTCGTGTTGGTCCGACGGGATCATCTTGGGATCTATGCTGAGGGTGCTGAATCATTGGAATACCCATGATCAGTTAATGGAATCTTGTGGATTCGCATTATCGGATTCCGGTAGCGGAAGTCCGTGTGGTGTATCTTGTTATGTATTGTTGATGCATATTTGATTTATTTAAATGATACTTGTACTAGCATCGTTTTGCTAACCCCTTCGGGGGTGGACATTTGTTTTGATGTTCAGGTAGCCGAGGAGCAGGGAAACAGCCACAGTACCGATGTGACGACGAAGGGGTTCAGTGATGTTTGATGTTGTTGGTGATTTATTTTCTTGGTTTGATTTCAGTACTCGAGTACGCGTGTATTATTAATATCATTTCGATATGGTTGTATTAATTACTTGTTGAACCAGTTGTACGGTTTTGTAAACTTGAATTTCCGTGATGTTGATGTTCTATATTTACATTCTTTTAAATTAGCCTTGTAAATCCTTACTAAAAGGGTTTACGGTGCTGTAATTATTCCGAATATCTCAGGATGTTACAGAATATGGTATCGGAGCTAAGATTCATGGATATCTTGGCAGTCGGGTTTTTAGTTGGGTCTGTTTACGTTATTGATTTACGAGTCGTTCGTAACATCACTGTTCATCCAAAAGTCGTCATGTGGACCGTGGTTGTAAGTCTCCTAATCTCGTATACTACCGTTTTACTTAATTACTGTTTTGTGAGTATTGACGGGCTTTATTTTGAAAACTTTGTCCTGGATATTGAGGAATTGTGTTTACAGTATGTTGAGAGGAGGACATGGACGCGGACGCGGTCGTGGACGTGGACGGGGTAACATGAGACAGGAGGATTCCGCAACTACCCCAGAATTATCATCTAGTCGAACCGATTCCCATTCTGGAGGGCAGCAAGGATCAGCGAATGACGACGCATATCCTAACATGCCGGGAGTGCTTCAACAGGTGGTGGCGCAGATAAACCAGTTCGCCCAGGTAGTCGACCGCATGCAGACGGCGATGGGACAGCAGCACCACGAGGATAACCGGGGAGACAGATGGCTTGCTGAGGTGGTCAAATTGCACCCGCCAAAATTTGACGGATCTGCTGAGGCACTTACTTGGGATCACTGGCTTAAGGAGTTGGAGAAGATATTCGCGGGTCTTAACTGTCCCGAGGACCGGAAGGTTCCCATTGCCCAGTATTTTCTGACTGGGGAGGCCTTTGATTGGTGGGAAGCTATTCGACCCGAGGATCATAATGCGGACTGGACGGAATTCAAACTAATGATGGAAGCACAGTATTGTCCTCGTCCAGTTAGAGAGGCAAAGATCCGAGAGTTTTTCTCACCACAGAGTTCGGAAGCATCTGTGACAGATATAATCAAAACTTTTAATCATCAACTGACTTGTGTGCGACACTTGGTCAGAACGGAGGCAGAAAAGATTTTTCATTTCGATATGCGGATGAAGCTAGAGATTTAGCAGTACATGTACGGGTTCGAGTGTACTACGTTGCGACAGTATTAAGACAAAGCGCTGGCCTATGACATGAAAGAGGCGGCGGTGGAGAAATCAGTGGAAGCAAAGAAGCAGAAGGTGACCGGCAACTTTTCAGAAAACAAGAGTGGTGGGCCCCGCAAGGGCCAGTCTTCCTTTTATTCGGCTAGAAAACCTCCACATCCTTCTAGAGGCGGAAAGAAGTTCCGAACTACATCAGCAGTTTCGGACGCATCAAAGAAATGCTACAATTGTGGTCGAGCAGGGCATATTCGACGTGATCGCCCGCATCTTACGCGACTTGTTACGATTGTGGTCAAGAAGGGCACCGTGCGGCCTTCTGTGGAGTCGCTACTAGATCTTTTGGTACTCGCACTCCAGCGCCATTCGAAGGAGACAAGTGTGAACCAGACGCAGCAGAGTGGATTTCAGCAGCAGAACGTTGGGAAGAGAGAGACATCCAAGTCTTGGGTCCGTTCCTCCGCGCCCATGCGAGATGAGGAAATCGACGATCGAACACCGCCGTTGCATCAGTGCGATTCGATCCTTTTGCAACCAGTTAGTGTTTTATTCGATTCCAGAGCTACACATTCTTTCGTATCATTGAACTGTGTAAATCGTTTAAAAATCTCGTGCTTATTTGATTGTGAACCATATGTTGTGGGTTTGCCGAGTGGAGAGAGAATTGTGGGAACCCTAGAGGCTAGAGATTTTCCAGTGTCTTTAGGAGGGATAGATTGGCCATCGAATCTTATTGTAGTTGACATCTACGGTGACGATTTATTTCTCGGAGACGATTGGCTCAACCGTTATGGAGCTATTCTGAATTATCGAGAGAGAGTCATTTCTATCATTGCTGATGACGGATCTGAACACTTATTCTGAGGATGGAGACCAGGAAGCTCGGGAAAATTGATCAAAGCAATGAAAGCCGTGAAATTACTGAAGCAGGGATGTCACGGACTTTGGTGTTATGCCATGAGGAAAGAGGAAGGAGTAGAACTCTCGTCTATTTCAGTTGTGAATGAGTTCTCAGATGTATTTCCTGACGAACTACCTGGGTTACCTCCGCAGAGAGAAGTGGAATCCACCATCGAATTAGAGCCTGGAGCAGCTCCTATTTCCAGAGCACCATACCGCATGGCGCCAACCGAGATGTATGAACTCAAGAAGCAACTGGAGGAATTGTTACAGAAGGGTTATATTCAACCTAGCGTTTCTCCTTGGGGAGTGCCCGTTCTCTTTGTCCGGAAGAAAGACGGATCCCTCCGATGTATCGACAGGAGCTCAACAAGATGACGATCAAGAATAAGTATCCTATACCTCGGATCGACGACTTGTTTGATCAACTGCAAGGGGCAAGGGTATTCTCGAAGATTGACTTGCGATCAGGATACCACCAGTTGAGAATTAAGGAATCAGATATACCGAAATATGCTTTCAAATCCCGGTACGGGCATTATGAATTTGTAGTAATGCCATTTGGACTTACCAATGCTCCTGCGGTATTCATGCAATTGATGAATCGGGTATTCTTGGAATACTTGGATAAATTTGTGGTCGTCTTCATTGATGACATCTTGATATATTCGAAGAACGCAGAGTAGCATGCCGAACATCTGCGAGTGGTTTTGAGCACCTTGAGGAAGGAACAGCTGTATGCAAAGCTTTCAAAATGCGAGTTCTGGCTCAGGGAGGTAACTTTCCTTGGGCATGTGATATCAGCTGACGGAGTTCAGGTGGACCCGAAGAAAGTCGAAGCAATCTTAGAATGGGAAGCTGCTAATAACGTGAAAGAAGTCCGGAGTTTCTTAGGACTTGCTGGATATTATCGCCGCTTTGTAGAGGGATTTTCCAAAATTGCTCGTCCGCTCACTCATCTGTTACAGAAAACTCAAAAGTTTAAGTGGGATGAGAAATGCCAGGCTGGTTTTGATGAACTTAAGAAGAGACTGACGACAACACCTAAATTAGCATTACCAGATGGAACAGATGGATTCATGGTGTACAGCGACGCTTCAAATCAAGGTCTGGGATGTGTGTTGATGCAAAGAGATAAGGTGATTGCCTATGCTTCTCGGCAGTTGAAACCATACGAGGTTAATTACCCGACTCATGATCTGGATCTAGCAGCTGTAGTCTTTGCTTTGAAAATTTGGAGACATTATTTGTACGGCACTCATTGTCAGATCTTTACCGACCATAAGAGCCTCAAGTACATTTTCAGTCAGAAAGAATTAAACATGAGGCAGAGAAGGTGGCTGGAATTGATCAAGGATTACGACTTGGAGATTCTCTATCATCTGGGGAAAGCAAACGTAGTAGCCGATGCTTTGAGCCGTAAACCTGTTTCTCTTCGAGTGTTGGAAGAACTTACATCCCAAACCAGCATTCAACGGGAACTGATCCGCGAAGGGATTGAAGTATGGGCACCAGGAATCCAAGGGCAACTATATGTGATGGAACTGACTTCATCACTACTCGAGGAGATCAAATCTAAGCAGTTAGACGATTCTCTGATCCTTCGATTATGTGATGAAGTAAAGAAGGGAAAAGCCCCAGGACTCGTGATACAAGATGAGGGAGTTCTGAGATTTCAGAGTCGACTTTGCGTTCCCGACGATGATGATTTGAGACGGACTATTCTGAAGGAAGCTCACAGCGCGCCCTATTCTATTCACCGAGGCGTGATAAGATGTATAAGGATTTAAAACAAAATTTACGGTGGGGAATATGAAGAAGGACGTAGCAGAGTACGTTTCGAAGTGCTTGACTTGTCAGCAAGTTAAGATTGAACATCAGCGACCTGCCGGAATGTTAAGGCCGCTTCCGATCCCTGAATGGAAGTGGGAGGACATCTCGATGGATTTCATCACTAGTATGCCAAGGAATAGAACGGGAATGAACATGATTTGGGTTATAATTGATCGACTAACCAAGTCGGCTCATTTCCTAGGAATTAAAGATACATGGGGACCCGAGAGATTGGCGCGAGTATTTATTGCGGAGATAGTCAGATTGCATGGGACGCCGAAGACCATTATTTTGGATAGAGATGGTCGCTTCGTGTCACATTTTTGGAAGGCAGTTCACAGGGCTTTGGGGACTGAGCTCCACTTTAGCACAGCTTATCATCCCCAAACAGACGGTCAGTCCGAAAGGACTATTCAAACAGTAGAAGACATGCTTAGAGCTTGTGCCTTAGATTGGTCGATTGATTGGGAAGTTCATTTGCCGTTGATTGAATTCACTTACAATAATAGTTGGCATGCTTCTATTAAGATGGCACCATTTGAAGCTTTGTACGGGAGAAGATGCCGATCACCCTTGTGCTGGAATGATTCTTCGGATTTGATCGGGACGGAACCGGAATTGATAATTCAGACCCAAGAGAAGATAGCTTTGATTCGAGAAAGACTATTGACTGCCCAGAGTCGACAGAAATGTTATGCAGATGTGCGTCGTCGCCCTTTAGAGTTCAACGTTGGGAACTATGTACTATTGAAGGTGTCTCCTACACGAGGGATTTTCCGCTTTGGGAGGAGAGGTAAGCTAAGTCCGAGATATATCGGACCATTCGAGATCCTCGAGAGAGTTGGAGATTTAGCATACAAGTTGGCCTTACGGCCATCGCTGAGTCACATTCACAATGTGTTTCACGTATCCCAACTGCGGAAGTATGTACCGGACCCCAGTCACGTCATTGATTTCGACGAGATCGAGATAGCTAATGATGGCACCTTCGAAGAGAGACCAATCAAGATACTTGAGAATTGGATCAAACAGCTGAGGAATAAACCAATACACTTGGTTAAAGTACAATGGTCACGACACGGAGTCGAATAGGCCACTTGGGAAATAGAGGACAGTATGAAGACTAGATATCCGGAGTTGTTTTCATCTTAAGTTTCGGGACGAAACTTCTTTTTAGGAAGGAAGGATGTAATACCCGAGATTTCTGTTATGTATTTAGAACTTGTGACATTGTTATTGTTGCACTTTTATCTGAGTATTATTCTCCGTATTTCATAATCCGATATTGTTGAGCGTATGATTTCATGAATGTGATAAAATTGTGATTCTGCGCATGTAGCGCACACTATCGACTATGTGTAGCGTACACTAAGCTGGATCCATAGCGCACGCTGTGCATAACCTTAGCGCGCGCTATACGTAGTCAGCATGATTGGGACGTGTGGTAGGTGAGATCTGGCCGGGGATCTTGGTCGGATTGTGTCGGGATGAACCTGGACGGCTTTCGGGAAAAGCCAAGTCAACGCCTTAGCGCACGCTACTGACATGAGGATAGCGCACGCTAAGTGCTGATTACAGTGAAGTCAGTGAGTCGTTAGCTCACGCTACGAGCATGGACTAGCGCGCGCTAATAGCCATTTCCTATAAATAGGACATCATCCTTTTCGTAATTGCAGTTCTTTCTTCTCCCACATCCGAATCCTTATACTTAGAGTATTACTCTCTACATCCTAAACACTTCATATCAACATCCTAGCTCGTGATTGAAGATCGTATATCATTGGAGATTGGTGTTCAAGCCTTCAGTGTTGGATTGCTTCGAATTCCCTCCTTGTTCTTCACTACTTTGAGGTAGGTGATTCTTCACCAATAATAGTAGTATACTGAAGGACGTTTGATCATGTTTATCTTGTTAGTTAGATTCTTAAGTAGTCAAACATCATGTGTTAGAAGGATATTTTCGATGTTTCGATACTTATTCACCGTATAAACCATTGAACCTCTTGGTGTTTGAACTCCTAGCATATTCTGAAGCTTCAAACTAATTTGTGATCAGTAGATGGATATTACCTAGTTGTTACGTTTTAGAGATTGGAATCATGCGTTTTGGAACGTAGGACGAACGGAACTTAGAATATTTTCTTGAAGATCAAGATGAATGATGGTGTAGTAATGATGATACGTATCCTTGTATCTCGTAGTCGTTTAATCCGTATAGAACTTTCACAAACCTTATGAGCATGATATGCACGGGGGATGACATGTATTATCACCATAGAATTCATGAGTTCATCACCATTAGATCTAGTTTTCTGTCAGTAGTAATCTGCCATGCACGGTTAGCGCACGCTAACATACGTAAGTTAACGTGCGCTATCGGGGATAAGTTAACGGACGCTACGTTTGGTACGTAACGTACGTTATGATATCAGCCGAGTCAGTCGGCTGGTCAGAGAGAACTGTCAGTCCATGGCTAGCGTACGCTAGGCTTAGACGATAGCGTACGCTAATAGGCAGGTTTAGCGCACGTTACGTAAAGTACGTAGCGTACGCTAAGTGGTTCAGGCAGATTGTATATTTTGAGCTTTTGGCCGTAGACCGAATTGTTAGGCCATCGTTCGACTTGAGATGATTTGTATATCATTCCTTTTGTTAAGGTTCGAGCTTGCTACGTTGATCGAAGGAGGCGGCCTTCGAGTGTGTTGAGATCATTGAAGTGTCTCGTTCTTGCCATCTTCGAGGCAAGTATCATAATATGTTAATATTGGTATTTTGAGCATGCGTGTGATTATTCATGTTGTTGAACATGAGATTTATTTCGTTCAATTGTCATGATATTCGTTATCTAGTGTTGTATGTTCATGTTGATGGACATGGCGATTTGGCATATATGTATGCATGAGTTATGTTGTGTTTGTTGTGCGATCTATGCTGAGGGCGCTGGATCGGATGTCCACCTCGTGTTGGTCCGACGGGATCATCTTGGGATCTAGGCTAAGGGCTCTGGATCATTGGACGGGTTATTTCCACCTCGTGTTGGTCCGACGGGATCATCTTGGGATCTATGTTGAGGGCGCTGGATCATTGGAATACCCATGATGTGTTAATGGAATCTTGTGGATTCGCATTATCGGATTCCGGTAGCGGAAGTCCATGTGGTGTATCTTGTTATGTATTGTTGATGCATATTTGATTTGTTTAAATGATACTTGTACTAGCATCGTTTTGCTAACCCCTTCGGGGGTGGACATTTGTTTTGATGTTCAGGTAGCCGAGGAGCAGGGAAACAGCCACAGTACCGACGTGACGACGAAGGGGTTCAATGATGTTTGATGTTTTTGGTGATTTGTTTTCTTGGTTTGATTTCAGTACTCGAGTACGCATGTCTTATTAATATCATTTCGATATGGTTGTATTAATTACTCGTTGAACCAGTTGTACGGTTTTGTAAACTTGAATTTCCGTGATGTTGATGTTCTATATTTACATTCTTTTAAATTAGCCTTGTAAATCCTTACTAAAAGGGTTTACGGCGCTGTAATTATTCCGAATATCTCGGGGTGTTACAAGCTGCCTCCTGAGCATACATCAAACGCAACTCTTCACACTTGGCGAAAATATTTTGTCTATCCCTAGTCTCAGCTTTACCCTAAATATATTTATGCAACATCTTGGCACGAAGCTTGATCTCGACCTCCAGAGCAGTAATGATAACCCAATCCCCTATCGCGACAACCAGATCCTTGAAGGATTTCTCCTCGTCCAGAGCAGAACATTGCTCCAATTCCTTTGAATTAAGTCGATCGCGCAACTCTCCAAGGAGTTTGTCCGTGTTCGCCTTATAAGTCCGCAACGATTGAATCTCCTTTCGCATCTTTCCTTTCTTTAGCTTCATTTTTTTTATCTCTCCTTCTTGGGACTCAATCGTCTCAGCCAGAAACATGCTCATTAACATACCCTGAGTTGCCAACAAATAAAAGGGCGAATAATAACATAGTGTCAAAACTGTTAAACAAGCATGCATTATTCAAAATACCTGGAAGGAGTTTCGAATGAATGCTTTTGCAGTAGCTACCGCGCTCAACCTCGGTAGACGCTCTCCTCCCTCAAAAAGCAGTAGCTTCCGGACTTCTGTTGAGTGAACATCAAACTCAGAGATGGCAGAAGCAGATGATGGGAAACTAACCTGAATATCATCGCTAAAGAATCGGGCAAGTCGGTAGGGACCATTCTTTTATTCTTTGTCCTTGCAGGGGCAGCCTCCACAATCGACTTACCCTTGGCATTCGTGTCCGCAACAGAAATCCTTTTTTGTTTGATCTACTCCAGGGCATCTAGGCCGCCCAAGGGAATCTCAACCGGCAACAACATAATATAGTCTGCATAAGCTCGCCCAGGAGCAGCCAAGTTAGAAAAAAGCAAAGGAGGAGACGATGAAACAATTTCGTTACCCCTTTTTAGAACCAAAAGTCATGGATTAACACAATTCGATAGGGGAGCAATACCTTCTTGGACAGGTAGTACCGACTTCCACAAACTTCTGTTTCTAAGGTTAACCTCAGTCCTGCGATCCTTCTCGTCCGAGGATAGAAATGCTCTATCCTATTCTTGGTCGACTCTCTCAACAGGTCGTTAGGATGACCAAGCCGTCCTGCAAACATAAAAAGTATATAACAAAAGAGTTAGTAGCCATCTCATAGAAAGAAGAGTAGAAACATAATTTTCAAAGTCCATAAAAATAAGCTACTCACTCGCATGATTCCATATGCGGGGAACCCCACTGTAAGGAGGCGACCCCAACGCACTGAAAGGCACAAAGAAGTATTTCTCTGTCTAAGACTTACCATAATCCGCCATCTTACCAAGCAGTCGCCACACAAGCGACACAACATTCAACTGGAACCTACCCTTATCGGCATTAGTGGGTTTCAAAGCATAGGCCATCCTGACTTCCCTGATAGTGATTGGCATTTTTCTCATCTCGCAGAATACCTCCAATGCCACCAACAGACGCCAGGAATTCGGCACCAACTATCTTGGCGCGATTTCATAAAAATCACACACCTCCCGTATCTATCTAGGTAAAAGAAACCAAAACCCCAGTTTAAAGGGGAGTTCATAAAAACAAGTCATACCCAGCAGATCCCAGTCCGCCCGAACCTCCTTATAAGGAACATGTAGAGCGATACGGTCAGGAATATCACAGTTCCGATGGAGCTGCCTCATCGCCTGAAGACTCAACTTACTCACAATATTCTCACCCAAAAGAAAACCAATAAATCGGCTCCCTTCAAGCGGACCAGAGCTAGACACCCCATGGCCAGTATAATCTGAGGTACCCTCCGGATATTGCCAATTAAACCTCAAAGGGATCTTGCCAAACCTCAATGGCATCCCTAACAACTCCCATGGGAATATCATCCCAATAACAGATGTCGTCCCTACTACAAGACCCTCCAGCCCAACTAGAGGAACCGACCAAACTGCCTTGGTTACGAAACGACGTGCTAATATTAACACCTAAGAATAATGATGGCAACTGAGTTTATCCAGAAATGGTGCAACATGAAATTACACGCGTGTCAACAAAAGCTCCTATATAATTCACAAAGAAGACATTTGACCTACCAGACAAGTGAAAGTACAAAAATGAATCCCAATGCTTTGTATTAGAAACAAGCCGACAGACAGAAATATATGTGCATACTCAAAGTATTCATATTATCATTGAACTTCTGCTTAGAAATATAAGCAAACACAATCATCGGACCAACCCGACGTTCGGCCCAAGCCTCCCTACATGATGCACAATAAAATTTTTTGCATATGAAAGGGAGACGACTTGACATACTAGATGTCGGACTATGCAAAATGAAGAGGAGATACACATGGGCAAACAAATTAATCTCATATTCCTACTTCAAACAAAGATCAAGCACAAACAACTGACCTGCTGAATCAAAGAAAAACTACACATTCATCCCTCAAAATTTAGGTGAAGAACACATGAAGAACTTCGAAGAAAATATAGAAAATACTAAGAGAAAGAGAAATGAAGAGGAACTAGCCTCTTGAAGCTCCTTCAAAGACACTCTCCCACTCCGTGTGCACTTCAAACCCTCTACTACGATTTTCTAATAGCAATGTAAGAATGAGAGGGATAGAAAACAAAATTTGCCTCTCTTATAAATAAATGGAGAGATGGATGTGTGACAAATGTCATGAATCTAGACGCCCTCTACCTTTTCTAATGGGAATTATTTAATTGTTAAGACAATTAATTAAACCACATCACATGGATAGCCTTATTACAAGATTTAACTCGATCGACTGGACAGAACAAGAACAAAAAATAGATGAGAAATGAGGTGATAAATCATGTGGAGAAAAAAATATACTTGACTGACCCGAGTGTACAAAGGGCGACCGATAATGCTCAAGTCGACCGCCTATACATGCACAGTATACACCTTTGCTTACATTTCCTATTTTTGCTTGTCAAAAAAAGATGACAAATTGTCATTAAGCCTTCACGTGCTATTCCCATATCCACCTGTCGGTCCAGTCTTATGAGTTTTCTTTGGCCTCAGTCCACCGACCTTCAAATTTACAAAAAGAAAAAGAGTAGAATGGGTCAGTTTTAATGATCATAGTCGGTTCAATTAAAAAGTAGGCTCCATCAACTTGTCAACTACTGAATATGATCACTAAAAAGAAAACCAACTCCATATTCCAATTTTTTAATTAAAGAGATACTTCTACTTCTACATTCAGCGGCATTAAAAAGTACAACTACCAATGCCCACATGCCTTGTCTCAATCCGGTCATTAAGAGCCAATAAACAAATATGGAGTCCACCAACTGTCCCGCTTCCATTTGAGTCAACATGTCATTCTGCATTTATGTTGATTGAGTCGACCATCCCTCTGAGATGCCATGATCCATGCCTCAGTACGACAGGTCGCTCTACTCTCTATACTACATATCTCACCTAACAAATTCCAACAAGTAAATGTAATGGAGTCGACCGACTGTCCCACTACTTTTAAAGTCAACGGACTCAACCGACCAGTATGGAGTCAACGGTACGTATAAATTGCCCTTATTACTCCAAATGAGTCAATCGATCTATAGAATGGGTCGACCGACCTGTGCAGATGAATATCATTTATTACTCAATCTTCTATTCTAGGGGAATGTGAATATCATGAGGTCGGTCTACTCTCTCTCTCATGCCTCACTTAGCAAAAGGCATGTATAACAGGTACAAGGGTCGACGAACCCATCTTCCAACATGGAGTCAACTAACTTAACCTCCACTCCTATGTGAAGATGGAGCTATATTATATTGGAGTGGCCTGCCGTAATTTTGATATATCACCTCCATATTTGATATTAGACATCTTCTCTTGAGTCAATGGACTTGATAGACCGAAAGGGAGTCAACATTGCGCATGATTCTTCGAACAAGTTGACCGACCCGTAAATGCCATTGATTACTCAATCCATTACTTTTGAGAAAAATGAATGTCGTAAAGTCATTCTACTCTTCCTCACATGATATATAGACAATAAGCATCTATTTAATGGATCACAAGGGTCGACCGACCCGCCCCCAACAATTACTTATAGAAGAGTCAACCAACTTACCTTCCTAATATTCACCTTAATCATCATTCTAACCTTCATCACGTGAACTACCTAACATCCATCAATGTAAAAGTTTAAATTCTATTTTATTATTAGTGGAATGACTAAACCTACCTAACCTCCATCAACATAAATGGTTGAATTCTACTTTATTACTACTAGATTGACTAGACTTACCTACCCTCCATTAATACATAAAGTTTGAAAACTCGTCCGACCTGTCCTGAAAATGCAATGGTCCACTACAATATTGATGTGCCACTTTATTACTAATTATTCTTAGACAGGAAGAATCGACACGTTGTTGGGCTTCCAGTTGCTCTACCAACACTCTACCTGGAAAAATCCCAACTAGAGAGTGGGGGACAACCTGTATGGGTAAAAATCCATCAATTCAGTCCAAGCACAAACGAATTCTTTCCAACCAGCGCAACAGATCTAACAGACCAGACAGTCTGTCCAAGATAAATTCGTTGGGCCCTTGGCTTGGAAATATCCACTAATTAAGCTGGATCTAGGGGCCTGCCTAGCCAGCCACATTTATTTGAACAGTCAGGTAAGGTGACTTTCGAGAATGTGTCAAAAGCCACGAGCTCCACGACAGTATGAATAAACGGGTCAAATGTAATGGACGGATAAGGTTGAGGGAGAAACCCTAGAGACCCAAGCCGCCTTATATAAATACAAGACTGTCGAACTAAGAAATCGTCGAATTCCAAGTTATTTTCTACTCAAATTACGCTCTCTAATAACTCTCTCTCATTCTCATGCGCTCTCAACCACCGTCTCACCTCCACCGCTCACCGGAGATACCCGACCGTCCAATATCACCATTACGACCATTCAACACCTCTCCTTCACCCTCTGACGCTCTCGACCGCCGCATCATCATGATCACTCGCTGGATGTACCGGATCATCCGATATCATCAACACCATCAATTGATCCATTGTTTATTATAATTTATTCATTATTTTAAGTTATTGAATTTAAAATTATTTACTGATTTAAGCGTCGGAGGCTCTTCGACTGACACCCCACTGGTGCTCCATAAGGGCTCTTACGGGGTTTTTGTTGACAGGTTGCTAGTGCCCGATTCAACCAACTTGACCGACGTGCCTGGCTTCATCAGCATTAATTGTAGAATTTTATCCTCTACAGTGATGATGATGAATAGTTGTATTGTTTGGGATCTCGTTATTTTATCATTTCAGTAGTAATTATTGATTCCAAATTTCCTTTAGTATTATTCGAGAAGTTATGTTAGCTATTGAAGTTATAGTTAATGTAATATTTAGTTTCTCGCAGTAATTAAATCCAATATGTGATGGATTATATTTCTTTTATTTTATGTTACGCATATAAGTATCTTTATCTCTACCTCGTTTCACGCACTCAAGAACTGACAAGAACAACGATTCATTTGCAGGACATGGCTCCACACGAGACTACCTCCAATGCCGATCCTCGCAACCAAGCTCAAGTCTCGCATGATACGCCTTCAAGTGAGTGTGGTTTCTAAGCAGCATTGTTGATCACGGGATTAAATACTCTTCTTCGAGGAGCAACTATAGTGCCCCTAACTACTCAAGAAGAAGTCCAGGCCAGGGTGATAAACCAGTTCAATAAGTTAAAACCTCCTAGCTTCCTCGGTAGGGAAGGACCTGCTGCCATCGAGGAGTGGCTGCTAAACTTAGAAAGCATATTTGATTACATGGCATGTACATATGCTCAGAAGGTTTCATGTGCTGTCTTCCAACTCAAAGAGGATGCTAGAACCTGGTGAAATAGATCCTGTAGACTCCGAACTGAAAAAGAACGTAGGAAGCTGACGTGGGATGGATTCAAGAAGACAGTCATAGATAAGTATTACCCAAGGGTGCAAAAAGAGTTTTTGGTCTTAACTCATGGAGGCATGACTGTCACCAAGTATGAAAGAAAGTTTAACCATATGTGCCGATTTACACCATTCATGGTTGAGACTGAGGACATAAAAGCACAGAAATTTCGTGATGGACTTTAAGAGAGAATTCGAAATCATTTGGCTAGTCAAGGAAAGATGACATATAAGTAAGTTGTTTCCAAAGTCGAGTATATCTCAGCTAGCTTGAATATGGAAAAGGCTAGGGCTCTACCAGCCATGAGTTCAAACAAGATAAAGTGGCAGGGACAGAGTACCAATAATAATGACAAGAAGAGAACTAAAGAAGGACCATCCGGACCAAGGGCACAATATGACTACCCAACCTGCTCTAAGTGGAAAAAGGCACCAGAATTTGCATGCAAGGACAGAATCGATGTTATCATTGCCATGAAGGACACATGGTCTTCCAGTGCCCACAAAAGAATAATGGCCTAGACATGAGGGTCTAGAATCAAGGGTCCAGAGGAAAGGCTCGTATGTACAGTCTACATGATATTAACAAGGAGAAGCCCGTGATGATGTCAGGTATGTTGTCGATTGCTAGAATTCCTGTTTAGGTGTTATTTGATACTGGCCATATCATTCATTTATCTCTAAGAAGTTGTTTAGCATGATTGTATTTAGAAGTAGAAAAACTTCAGAAAGCCTTGAGGTTAGTATACTAGCGGGAGAAGTAATTTCTGTTAACGGTGTAGCTAACAGTATAACCAGGGAGATAAATAAACACTTATATCTAGACGATCTATGCATATTGGAAATGAATAACTTTGATATAGTCTTGGGTATGTATTGGTTGGATAAGTATGATATGGTTTTGCATTGCGCGAGAAGGAGCGTGGTATTGCATCAAGTAGTCGGAGTAGAGGTCATTTTACAAGGTCAAGCATAGCAAAGCAACTTCAGTGATATCAGATATGAAAGCAACAAAGATTTTGCGTAAGGGAAATTGGCAAGGATATCATGTGAATATCATGAGAGAGCTGAAGTCGGACAAAACGATCAAAGCCGTCCATATTGTTAAGGATTATTCATATGTTTTTCTGGATAACTTGTCGGGTGTTCCACCGGATAGACAAGTAGAGTTCACAATCAACTTGGTGCCTGGAGCAACCCTATATCAAAGGCACCATACAGGATGGCGTCAAAGGAACTACAAGAACAGAAGGTTCAGGTTCAAGAGTTACTCAATATGGGCTATATTCCACCAAGCGTCTCACCTTGAGGAGCACTTGTGGTACTCGTGAAGAAGAAGGATGGAAGCATGAGGATGTGTTTTGATTATCATGACTGGAATTGACTGGCGATAAAGAACAAGTATCCAATTCCCCGAATCTAAGATTTATTTGACCAGCTTGGTGGTTCTGGAGTGTTCTCGAAAATAGATTTGAGGATAGGGTACCATCAGTTAAAGATCAAGGACGAGGATATTCTAAAGACTGCACTCCAAACAAGATATGGTCACTACGAGTTCATAGTAATGCCATTTGGATTGCGTAATCCCCATCATTCTTCAACTTGATATATAGTTTTCCAACCTATTTGGATCAGTTTGTCATCGTGTTTATAGATGACATACTAACTTCTTTGAAGGATGAAGTAGAACAGAAGAAACGTCTACGAATAGTATTGAAGGTAATTCGCAAAGAGAAGATGTATGCGAAATTTAGCAAGTGCAAATTCTGGCTTAAGAGAGTAGATTTTCTTGGACATGTTGTTACTGCTCAAGGAACTGAAGTCGGTCCGACTAAGGTAGATGCTATCCACGATTGGAAAACACCAACAAACGCGGATGGAGTTTGCTGTTTCTTCAGATTAGCAGGATAGTATAGGACCTTTATTGAAGGATTTTCTAAGATAGCCATACCGATGACACGACTAACGAGGAAAGGAGAATAGTTTCTTGGAATGAGAAGTGTGAGGACAGTTTTCAAGAGCTTAAGCAGAGATTGACCTCAGCTTCAGTTTTGACAATTCCTGATCTGTCGAGGGAATTCGTGATCTATAGTGACGCATCCAAGCAAGGATTAGGATGTGTTCTGATGCAGCGAAGTAAGGTCATAGCCTATATCAAGGCAATTAAGGACGCATGAGCTGAACTATCTGGCGCATGATTTAGAACTAGATGCGGTAGTTCACCCCTTGAAGATATGGCGATATTGCATTTACGGAGGTAAATGTGAGATCTATACCGACTATAAAAGCCTAATATCTATTAATTCAAAATAAACTGAATACGAGACAAAGAAGATGATTATAGTTAGTGAAGTACTACAATGGTATAATTCACTATCATCCAGGGAAAGCGAACGTGGTTGCAGATGCTCTAAGCCGCAAGGTTAGAGGAGAATTGAACTGTATACTGACTAAAGAGGAGAAATTAGTCAGAGAGTTTTCAAATATGAACCTAGAGTTGGCTACACCATTAAAGCCAGTGGAAGCAATTTTAATGATGTTTATAGTACAACCGACCTTGAGAGAGAAGGTCAAGGAATATCAGAGCCAAGATAATTTATTGATCAAAACGAAGAAGCGTACTATAGCCGTAGAGGATAAAGAATTTACTATACATAATATGGCACGATATACTACAAGGAAAGAATCTATGTGCCTGACAATATGAAATTGAAGAAGATAATTTTGGAGGAGGCACATAACACGCCGTACACTGCTCATCCCGGTAGTACAAAGATGTACCAAGATTTGAAAGGAAATTTTTGGTGGGAAGGTTTGAAAAGAGATGTGGTTGATCAGGAGATGTATGGTTTGTCAGCAGGTGAAAGCCGAACATCAGCGTCTATTTGGTTTGTTGAAGTCACTCCATATCCCAAAGTGAAAATGGGAACACATCATTATGGACTTCATGGCAAGCTTACCTCGGTCGTAAAGAAGAAATCAGGCGATTGGGTATTGGTGGACTGCCTCAAAAAGTCAGCTCATTTCATTCAAGTAAAGATGAACTTCAGGATGTCTCAGTATGCACAATTGTATGTTAAAGAGATTGTAAGGTTGCATGGAGTACCAGTGTCTATTGTCTTAGACAGAGATACTCGTTTTCACATCACGTTTCTGGGAAAGTTTGTAGGAAACATTGGGAACTAAATTAAATTTTAGTACAACTTATCACCCAAAAATTGACAGCCAATCATAAAGGACGATACAGATACTTGAAGACATGAGAGACAGTTGGGAACAGTTACTACCCTTGGTAGAGTTCGCATACAATAACAATTTTCTGGCAATGATCGGAATGGCCCCTTACGAGGCACTCTATGGGAGAAAGTGAAGATCACCAGTTTATTGGAATGAAGTAAATGAAAGAAAAATTTTAGGCCCCGAGATGATTGAAGAGAACGTGGGGGAAGTCGAGAAGATCCATGAAAGGATTAAGATGGCTCAAGATCGCCAAAAATTATATGCCGACAAGCGATGGAAAGATCTTGAGTTTAGTATTGGAGCAAAGGTCTTCTTGAAAGTAGCCCGACTAAAGGAGATATTCGGTTTGGATCGAGGAACAAGTTGAGACCAAGATATGTCATACCATTTGAGATCCTCGACCGGATTGGAGATTTGGCTTATCCTTTGGCATTACCACCAGAATTCTCAGCAGTACACAATATTTTTCACATCTCGCATTTGAGAAAGTATGTTCACGATCCACGACACGTTATCAATTATTCAACAGTGGAAGTGAACAAAGATCTCACCTACGTCGAACAATCCATGGCGATACTCAACTGGAAGGTTATCCGTTAAAGAATAATGATAGAGTGCTCGTCAAGGTTCAATGGCAGAATCACAAAAAAGATGAAGCCACTTGGGAGCGTGAAAAGGAATTTTGAACTCACTATCCGGATTTCTTTATTCATGGTATGTATTTAATTTTTGAGGACGAAATCTTTTCCAAGAGGGGTAGGATGTAATATCCGCAAAATTAGGAGTAATTTCTAAATTTATTTACTATTTTTTTATATTGTGTATATTAAATAATATTCTGATTTCATTTTTTTAGTTGGGCATATAGTTATTTATTGATCCCAATCATAATAGGTATAAACCCACTTCAAACATTACTCATACATTTAGTTTGAGTACATTTAGCCCAATTCATGTGTATATTATTTTAACCTTAGACCCAAGTTAAATACTAATTTAAAGCCCAATCCATTTAATACTTTGGCCCATATAAGAGTCCTTCCACGATCAGCAGTTGAGAACAGAACATGGACTGTTCTCACATTCTCACTTTTGATGGAGGAGTGGTGTAACACCCCCATGATTTACAGAGATATTACAGTGTCGTAGATTCTTTTAGGAAAACCTACCAGGCTTAGACCAATATAGAACTCATTAAAAATTAACAAAACCACGACACTCACTTTCTTAAAACAAAACTGACTTCAACACGACATATATTACTAAACCAAACAATACATCATCCCATAGGATCACAACTCATACAACAGCTCATGGCTGATACAACAACATCATCAACAATCAACAACAACATGATATACATCACATGACAGTACCCGCGCGAGTACAAAACCAATACACAACACTGACCACGACATGACGACCACGGACTTAACATAAGGTATGATATCAATGCTGCCCACCAAACTCATGTCTGCCCTGTGCTGGCTCGCCTACTGGACCTGTACCTGAATACACAACCAGTATATCCACCCCCAAAGGGGTCAGTAAGAAGCCGGTGCAAGTACAACGATTCCAAAATATGTACAACAAGTGAATAAACAACAGAAATCACAGTGCCATCACATATATTCCGGAATACAATACCACAATCAACATCACAAAACAACCTCCCGGGCTGTACTGGCCCTGTACCTCATGCGAGATACACACCCCAGGAGTCCTCGTCAGACCCTCTCTGGTTGTACAACCCAACCGAGTGATCCTCAAATACTCGCAGTCTAATGGATCCCAGGGGTAGAGGTGTCGGTTTTTCGAACCGCCGGTTCCGGTTTGTCGAAAATCGGAACCGGAACCGAACTGCCTTATAGCGGTTCACGGTGGTTCAGTTTTTTTTTTTTTGAAATTTTTAAATTTTAACTTAAAAAAAAATATGGGGTAAAAATTGGACTTGAGCTTAATTCAAGTATTAAAGTTTAAACTTGAATTTTGTAATTTTAAATCTTTGAATTAAGCGCCTACGTATTCGATATCCGTAACTTTAGAGTTTAGGAATCAAAATCAAAGTCCTCGTAGTTCATTTTTAAATTTGAGGGGGGGGGGGGGGAGGGGAAAAAAATAAAAAATGGACTTGAGCTTAATTCAAATATTCAAAGTTAAAATTAAGAATTTCAACTTTGAAAATTTGGATTAAGTTGCCTACGTATCCCCTTACCTTAGGAATCAAAGTCCTCGTAGTTCACTTACCTTATACTTACCTTAGGGAGTGTAGCGGAGGTGGAGAGGAGATGGTTCAATGACCCAAGTCAACCAAATCATTGCTAGATCCGATATCATATGTATCACTGTCTCCTTGTTCATTATAATTTGGTTCTTGTTGGCGTAACTCGGCTTTCACCCAATCATTCAATAATGCTTGGGCTTCAAGATTTTGAGGCGTCAATCGAGATCGTCGTTCATCCAGAATGTATCCTCCTACACTGAAGGCTTGTTCAACAGAAACTGTTTAGGCGGGGACAGCTAGTATTTCCTCGCAATCATGGCAACTACAGGAAAGATTGTAGACCTTTTTGCCCACCACTTTAGAAGATTGTTATTACCATCCGATCCACGTTCTAAAGCTCCCAATTCACAAGTAGTTAAATAATTTTCAAGTTCTTGATAAGCATTACTTTGGTACCTTGTTCTTTTTCGGGATAAATCTTCTTGATAGGCATTCCATTCACTAAGATCCGGAATAGCAAAACCAAAAGAAGATATACTACTACTACTACTAGAAGGAATGTGAACAGGAGAAGAAGAACCCGTTCCAAGATCAAGACTACCACTATAACTACAAGCATATTCACGATAAAGAGTAGATAATAATTTTTTTGCATTTTGAACTAACTCGCTAGGATTTGGAGGACTAAAATTAGCAATAGGATTAGGAAATAAAGTATTATAGTAAAGTGTAAGTAATTTTAGCAAACCTTCCTCTCTAACTTGAGGATCTAAAAGTTTGGCAACTAAAAAAACCGGAGGAATGTAGGCGAAATATTTAATCCATTTGTCTCTCATTTTTTTTATACAATTAAATAACTCGGGAACTTTAATTAAAAACTTGAATACAAGTACAATTTTAACACAATGTTCAACAACAAGTGTAGAAGTGGGATAATAAACATCGGACAAAGACTCAGTTGCCTCTTTAAAATTTTTTAAAAGTGCCATTAAACTAGAGCACTTATCCCATTGAGTTGGCAATAAGCAAATGAGTACTTGTTCTTCGTTATAAAAATTGCACAATGCAATACGATATTCATAACTATCATTTAACAAATTGTAAGTAGAATTCCAACAATTTGGCACATCTTTTGAAAATTTCTTTGGATGAATATTATTTTTTATGCAATATCTCTTCCATTTTTTACCTAGAGACGAATGTCTAATTAAATATATTATTGCTTCACGGATAGGAGGATATGCTTCTTGTAAAACAGTTAAACCATCTTGAACACATAAATTAAGGACATGACAAATGCACCTAACATGAAAAATTTTACCACCATGAGATAGCTCACATATTGCAATAAGTGATTCTAAACTAGCTGTATTGGAGCTAGCATTATCAAAAGAAATTGAATTTTTTTTTTTGTACTAAATTATATTCAGATAAATTTGTTTGAATTTTATGCGAAATATTTTGGGCGGTATGTGCGATATTAAACTCTCTAAAATCAATTAAATGTTTTTGTATAGTCCAAGAATCATCAATCCAAATACAAGTAATTCCCATATATGAATTTGCTTCCCAATGATCACTCCAAGCATCACAGCATATACAAACTTTATGATCTAAGTTTAAAAACATATTAGCTAAAATTAATTTTGCCTTGCTAGTAGTTTTTCGAACATCACGAGTTACGTTAGAGCGTGAAATTTTTTTACTAGCGGGATTAAAACTTAGTTGAGTAAAATTTTCATACATTTGGTCGTCGGCAAAGTTAAAAGGAAGAGATTTACCACAAACAAATCTAGATAATTCTTTTCTAGCGGTAATTGGATTAAATTTAAATAAAGAACTATTACCTTGATTGGGGGCATTAGACGACGTCGCCGTGCCTCGAAGTTGGGTTTGATTAGTCTCGATGCCAACTTTGTCGGGATGTTGTCTTTGTATATGGACATTCAGTGTCCCGTAACCTCCTCCTTTTTTAAACTTGTACATTTTATCGCAATAGTTGTACTTGGCCAAGAAATGACCGGGACCGGATGCAACGTCGTCCATTTTTGTATAATGGAGCGCAAATAATGGAGATTTGAACTCGGATAGTTTTCTTTGTTTTGGTTTTGTTGGCTGCCCATCATCTTCATGAATCGATTTTGAGACTTCAAACATTTCGTTGATTTGTTCCTCAGTTAATTCATCGGGAACATAATCTCCAAAATTCAGACTTGGAATAGAATTAGAACTCGGAGTATGAATATGATGAGTAGGAGTACTACCACTAGCACCGCCTCTTCTTCGTCGAGGAATGCCGGTGATAGCCTTTCCCTTTCCCCGGTTGAATTGACCACTTGACATTTTTATCAATTAAAAGTATAACACTTGAGAGAATAGAAATTATAGAAAAAGTAGATAGATAGAAGATAGTTGGTGTGAGAAAAATGAAGGGTGAGAGAGAGTATTTATAGGTGTAAAAATGTAAAAAAAAAAATTTAAAAATGTGACCGTTGTGAACCGTCGGTTCCCGGTTGAACTGCAGGTTCCGGTTTGAACCGCCGGTTTACAACGGTTCAAAATTCAAATTTTGAATTTTTTTTTTTAAAAACCGGCGGTTGAACCGCCGGTTCGCGGTTCGTCAAAATGACGAACCAAAACCGAACCGTCTTAAAATGGTTGACGGTTCCGGTTTTGAACCGAACCGCGGTCAACGATTAACCGAACCGCAGTCAACGGTTCCGAACCGGCGGTTTGGCGGTTCGAACCGGAACCGTGAACACCTCTAACCAGGGGACCCTCGCTGGTTTTACTCGGCTCGTACACACTCAATAACCACATAACATAAATTACATTTTCTGAAATTACCACTTTTTCACAAAATCACATTTTTCACATATTCACACGGAGTACAATAAACGCAATCAAAGTACTTTCCTCGATTGAAACGACACAAGAAACAACGAATGGAAGGATATACGGTCCGAACTTCGTCAACGATTCGATCCTAACACAACAAAATACCCCATCAAGCACAATACTACGAAAACGGAAGGATTTCCTTCAAATTCTACTCTTGGGGACAAACTATCGAGCACTACGAAGGCGGAGTCGTTCATACTCCAATTAACAATTGAAAACTCGAAACAAAATCCATAGACTTCAAGGAACACAAGGTTCAAGGATTACAACATCATAATCTAGTAGAAATCGAAGCCAAAACGAATTAGAATTGAAGATCTTAGCAAAAACCCCAAAATATGAAAAACTAGGGTTCGAACGAAATTTACCTTGATTCGGATGGTGAAAGTTGATGAGATGTTGTTAACTTGATGCTAGGATCACAAAAACGTAGTTGAATGATGAAATCCGGCCAAAACCTGCACTTTCCTATGTTCAAGATCGCCCAACCGTCGGAGAAGAAGAGAGAAGGGAAAGAAATGACGAAGTTGACCACTGCTGTCTCTTATATATTAAGTGGACTTAGCGCACGCTAATGGTAGGCATAGTGTTCGCTATCTGGCTGTCTCTGCAGTCCAGAAACTTCTGTCCAATCCCGGTAGCATGCGCTAGAGTTTGTGGTAGCGTGCGCTACCGGCTCTGGTCCAAAATTCATGAATTTTCTGCCCAAATCCAGAATGTTATGATCAACCTCAATAGCGTGCATTAATAGGACATTATCATGCGTTAATTGACTCATTCCAGACCCCAGAAAACCCACTGTCCAGCCTAATTATGCTGCACTACGAACAACATTATCATGCGCTACATATGTCTGTTTAGCGCGCGCTAGCTACCCAAGTTAGCGTGCGCTATTGGCTTCGCTTCAGCATTACAATTGTGAAGTCCGGTCCGAATGAACACATCCCGGTAGGTACAGAACTAGATAATATCTAACGATCAACATACCAGTTTCAAAACCAATATACACATGATTCCAAATACCAACAATACAACATGGAAATTCACAAACCAATTCTCAATGGAGTACGTCCAGAAGTAAAATACCTTAATAATGAAGTATACGGATATTACACCCTTACCCCCTAAAAAGAAGTTTCGTCCCGAAACTTGCAATTATGTTACAAACAACATCTCAACCAAAAATTTCCAACCTCATCACATAAACAATCAATCGTTACCACGAGCGACTAACCAAAGCAATATACTTACAGGTACGTCAAGTTGAGGATTTCCCGTGATACTAGCATACGACTCCCGTACAAAGGCTGAACACAATACCAACATACCAGTTTCTGTATCACTCCCAAACTATCTGGGGATATTACAGCATTGTGGACCCCACGCCGAATCCCACAAGTCGAAAAATCATTTTCGTAATCATTTCAAACACGCCAAAAGACAATTGACGGTAATATATATTTAAAAAAAATTGAAAGATTTATAAAATTCCTTTATGAAATACCATCGTAAAATATCATTTGGAAGTACAAAACCAAAATGACAACCCAACAAATTTAAGAGTATACATTAAGCCACCATTATAAGTACTGACAAAAGTTTAGAAGAAGATTTTTTTCCAAAATAACTTGAGTTGCAAAATACCAAAAGGGTCATTTAAAAATACTCATGAAGCGTTTATAACAAATAGTTAAAATACATTTGCAGCAGAAAATAATCATTCAGCAAAAATACTTGATTCCCAATTACATGTCATAACTAGAACCGCCCGGGAAGCTCACCTCTTCACGACCGCTACTAGCTCGATCTCTCAGTACCATCATAACCTTACCAACTCGTGGTAATCCATAACAATTCAATCCGTACCATAATCCACATCTCGCATTCTCAAATGACGAATGAACTCAAATACAACCATTTGTACTGTATTCAAACAATTTCAAGATTCTCAAAACTTCATTATAACTCAAGCATGGAATAATCTTGTCCGTCGGATCATGCAGTCAAGTCTCAATCCTGATAAAAACCAATAATACACAATACATCCGTAGGTCAACTACCCCAAAACAGTGACAACAAGTCCCAGAACATCGACACAAGGTCCAAATGCTCATGCGGTCAATAACAATTATCAATCAATAAATCAATCGAGAATATCATCACCATGATAAACTCTAATACTACCCACGAAGGATCAACAATAATCGTGAATACCATCAACATGGTAAACTCCAACATGGTCAACAAAGGATCACAGGGACATATATACGAGCGAGTAAAAATTCTCAAAACGTTACACAAATCACATACGATGGATCTCAAAGAACAAACTCGACTGTCGAATATATCCCCCGGCCATATGAATTACTAGTCACCAACCGACGAATATACCCAATCATACATAGACTATGAACGACCAATCGATATGGCTCAAAATGGACGTCACAATACGCTCGACCCAGAAATGTGTCCGTACACAAGCCACCAACGGATTTTGATTGAATACACGTGTGGTCTTGTAACTAATCGGTCTCACGAAATACGTCTCGTGTGCACAACTCAATGTGAGGTCAAAAACCTACACATGACTGTATGTGCCCGCCCTGAAAATCCTACATATAACCAATCAGCATGCAGATATGACTCCGAATATTTCACGATACAACATGATAACGAAACTCAAGGAATCACATATCCAATAAGGATCAAAAGACTCACTAAAGGGAAAACTACCACGCTGATAATGAAGGATCGACACGACCAATAATATCCAAAATAATAATCCTGGAATCATCATTCCCAAATGAACGATCATCACGATCAACAATCTCGACACAATAGTCCTGGAATCCTCATTTCTCAACGATCAGTCAATACGAATCTCATTATATGAAACTGTTGGGATTCGGTGCCTAAATCGAAGGCCCAGCAGAAGCGGTAAAACGAAAATTAATTCGATCCGAATCCCTACGAGGATCGATCGAGCTATGTATATACGAATATCAAAACGAATTCACAAGAGATATAGAAACTCACCCCTGTAGTCCGTTGATTAGATGGATTCCTTCTCTTGAGCTATTCTCCAAGCTTTAGGCGATCTCCCTGCAATTCAATCCGCTCCAAGCTCTTGAATGATCCAACGCCGAAAGCACCGCGTCTCTACTTACCACGCGCTGGAGAAACGACCGGAACAACGATCACCTTGATATCCTCCGAGGATACGGCTAGAGCTAAGTGATGAAGCTTTCTAATCAAAATTACAACACTCTAAGTGTTTAATCTTTGATCTCTCTCTTTCCATTAAATTTTCTCCAAGAAAATATATATAGAAGAAATGGAGATGATGAAGAACACTATTTGAGAAACTCTTTTCTCTCTCCTCACTAATCTCACGGATGATAGGATTTAGCTTGAAGTGAGTGTGTCTTCCCTTTTCCATTTATTCAACTCCCCACATGTACATCTCATTCTCATGAGAATCTTACCCCACCACCACAATGATCAACCATTAAAGAATGGAACTAGAGTCTATATGAAAGTGGGTGGAAATGTGGGGGGGCGGCCTATGTAGAAACCGGACGAGTTCGGTTCGTTTCGGACTCCCGTGAGTCCAAACAGATAAACTCCGATTCCATTCCGATGTATTTATATTGATTAATTAATCCAATTAATTAATCATATTAAATACATAATAACATAATTAATTTCTCGAAGAAATAATTATATTAATGAATTAAATTAATCACCCGATAATTTATTTAATTCATTAGGCCGTAAATCAATTTATCTAATAAATCGATTTAGACATCCAATGTCCCAAATTTAGATATCCAATATCTAATATTCATAATGAGAGAATTAGCTTGATTCATTCCGTCGTCAATCCTAATGTGCGACTCGGTAGGTCCGTCTCAGTCAGCAATGGGAGGAACCAAAGAGTAGTAGCACCACCTAGCCAGCCTGGCGGCCTACACTGTACCCCAACTGAGAACGAATGATTGGGATCATTCAAGAACCATTCTGTCGTGAATACTAGTATACATATAAACCCTTCTTTCAAATGTCCCGATCAAGTTATAGGGTCATGGTCAGTCAAACCCTATATGTACTTGACGCTATGCATGCGTTAATGCAAATCGAGATCATCGAGCTGTCGTGTATCTAATACAACTAGCTCCAATGCTTTGGCCAAAGACTTATGATCTCATCTGCCAATAACCGCATAGGACATATAACCCGCTCACTAACGGGAGAAAGAATTCTATCTTGGTATTGATGGGACTGCTACTTGCCCGTCAAGATGCACGTCGAGGTTGACCCCCGCCTTCCGGTTTACAGGGTCGAACTACTCTAATGAAAATCTTGACGTCACAAGCACATTCCTACTAAATCCTCAAGTCGAAGGTTCACGAATACCTATCACAACCTGTCGATTCCGTCATTGACTGTCCCAGAGTGAAATCCGTGTGACGAATCGAGTGTGAGTCGGTTCGAGTATACTAATCCAATTAGCATACCTATAACGTGTGCTTCCACTAACCATTAGCGTTCGACAGGCACTCTCCATGTCAAAGAACACGTCATACAAGTCTTCACATAAACTTAACGCCCAGTCAAGTTTCATCGACTTGCGAATGATTAAGTATTTGAGCTATAAACCTTTCCAGTGCCGACCCCCTTATCCAATAAGGAGTGGAACGTTTTGCTCTCAAATACACGGACTAGTTTCTATATGTATATTTACGAGTTAGGAATGCCAGTAACTACCAGTAAATAAAGAAACATCCATTGCCTTATATTAGTGATTTACATAATTACAAGCACAATTCCCTCACTCAATCATCCTCTGAGTGGCATTCGAGGGCATACTCCCAACAATCTCCCACTTGCACTCAATGCCACACACTATGGTATCTAATACCCATGTTCTCCAGATGACGCTCTAAGCTAATCTGAGAAAGTGCTTGGTCAGTGGATCAGCGACGTAGTCGGCTGACTCTACTCTATGCAGTACAATGTATCTCTTTGCGAACAAATGCTCTTACGATATGATACTCTCTCTCAATATGTTTGGTACTATTGTGAAACCTAGGCTCCTAGGCCTGTGCTACCGCTCTGCCAGCGCAGCACAAGGTTTCACGTGAAGTTTACCCAGTAACTTCTAAATTCTTCCTTTGGAGGCCTCCGAGGCCGCTTTATAATCAGCCTAACAGGTGGAATTAGCAGTCGCGCTATACTTGGCACTATGCCAAGATACTGCTCTTCCATTAAGCGTAAATGTAGCCAGAAGTAGACATATAATCGTCTTTCTGTCCTCGGAAGTCCAATACAGTGAATCCCACCACATTCTGTTCTCCACCACCATATATAAGAATTAGATCTCTTAGTACTTCTAAAGTACTTGAGAACATTCTTTACGGCGGTCTAATGTTCCCTGACTGGGTTAGCCCGAAACCTACTTACCACGCTTCCAGCATGCGCAATGTCAGGTCTTGTACACAATAAAGTATATGTAAGGCTACCTTCATCGAAGCATATGGTATATAACTCATTTCCTTTCATTGTTCCTCAGTATGAGGACACATCTTCAAGGTGAGTTTTATTCCATGTCGCATCGGAAGGAACCCTCTTTAAGATCTAATCTATATAGAGGGCTTGGGAAAAACTTATCATTCTCTTCGATCTATCCCAGTAGAATCGAATCCCAAGAATATAGGTTTCTTCTCCCAAGTCTTTCATGGAGAAATTACTAGAAAGCCAAGCTTTCCCAGAACTGAGCATTCCCACATCATTTCCTATTAGTAGAATGTCATCTACATATAGTACTAAGGATGTGATCTAGCTCCCACTAACCCTCTTGTATACACAATGTTCCTCTTCATTTTGCACGAAGTCAAAATCTTTGACTGCCTTGTCAAAACGAATGTCCCAACTACATGAAGACTGCTACAGTCTATTTCATGGAGTCTACTCTTCTTTCTTAGATCATTGGTCGTGGGTCGATCTCTTATTTATCACTTGGAACCTCGAGAAAACCCAGTTCCTCCAAGTGCATAAAACTATACCTCTCAGGTAATGGAGACACCCTACTTGACCTACGAGGTGGTTGTACTTGTGTTATAGAAGGTTCGGTTCCATTTTTATTGCACAGGTGTCTCCTTAGGAGTTTCATTGTATTATTCCAAAGAAATACTTCTACCTGCCCCGCCTTCCTGGATGAACTCATCTTCCAGGAAGTGTGCTTGTAAAGCAACAACGATCTTTCGATCTTCGGGCATGTAGAATAGATAACCCATCATCCTAGACGGGAATCCAATGAAACATCCCTTCGCGGACCTAGCTTCCAACTTTTCCACCTTGGTCTTCTTGACATAGGCGGGACATCCCCAAATCCTAATATGATTAATACTTGGTTTCTTGCCCTCCCACATCTCATGTGGAGTTTTAGGAACGGATTTGGAAGGACATCTGTTCAAGATATAAGCGGCAGTCAGGAGTGCATACCCCCATAGGTAAATCGATAAGTCAGTATAGCCCAGCATGGAACGGACCATGTTCAACAAGGTCCGGTTCCTTCTTTCTGACACACCATTTAACTGAGGAGTACCTGGAGGTGTTAGTTGTGAAACTATTCCATGTTCCTTAAGGAACTCGTCAAACTCCATACTCATATACTCGCCACCTTGGTCCGACCGAAGTGCTTTGATATGATTACCAGTTTGTTTCTCGACTAGGGCCTCAAATTCCTGGAATTCGTCAAAGGCCTCGGTTTTATGTTTCATTAAATATACACAACCATACCTAGTATGACCATTTGTAAACGTAATGAAGTACTAATATCTGTCACGTGCTACTTCCAAAGCACCACATATGTCGGTATGGATTAATCCCAGTTTATCATCGGCTCTTTCAAAATTCCCTGTGAAGGGGGACTTAGTCATTTTGCCTTTAAGGCAAGATTCACAAGTAGGAAAAAGAATCCGATCCCAATGGACCCATAAGTCCATCTTTTCCATTTGTAAACTTTGGTCTGACCAACATAACCAAGTCTAAGACGCCATTTCAAAACTTGATTGGTTTCATCCCTACCACGTTTTCTAGTCATAGTATTCACAACTACTTTGTTGCTGAAATTTAGATGATACAATCCATTTAACAATGTAGCAGTACCCACTAGTTTATTTCTGAAATAAATTTTGTAGGAACCATCACCAATGAAAAATGAAAAGCCTTTTCGGTCCATGACCGGAATGGATACAATGTTTTTATGCCCCTTGGGCAAAACAAGTACATTTTCTAAAGTCAAAACAAAGCCGGATTCTAAACCCAAAAGAAGTGATCCTATGTCAGTTGCCTCGACACTATGCCCGCTTCCGATTGTGATCATAACTTCTCCAACTCCAAGCTTCCTACTTTGTTCCAGATCCTGACTCACGGTACAAATATGAGAACTAGCACCAGAATCCAGTATCCAGGAAGTAGAAAATACAGTAGCAGAACAATTTGTTTCCAAAACTAAAAGTTCTGTACCTGAAGCGCCATGAAGAATCGGACAGTCTCTAGCCCAGTGGCCCAGCTCACCGCACTTGAGACAAGCATCCTTCTTCTTCTTACCTTTTCAAACCATCGGGGCCTTGCCCTTTCCCTTAAGGTCCTTAACTTGTGGTCCAGTCTGCTTCTTAGTCTATTTCTTCTTGTTCTTAGACTTCCGAGATCCAGAAGAAATCACAAGGGCAGACTCCTTCATCCGCGGAGTCTTCATCTGAGACTGAGCGGTCACAAGTTTGTTCATTATCCCAGCTAAGTTACATGCAATCTCATTGCAGTTGAAGTTCATAACAAACTGTGAGAAGGATTCAGGGAGAGACTGTAGGATAAGGTCAGTGTTAGGAGTATGCCCTCGAATGCCACTCAGAGGATGTTGAGTGAGGGCATTGTACTTGTTATTATGTAAATCATCAATATAAGGCAATGGATGTTTCTTTATTTACTGGTAGTTACTGGCATTCCTAACTCGTAAATATACATGTAGAAACTAGTCCGTGTATTTGAGAGCAAAACGTTCCACTCCTTATTGGATAAGGGGGTCGGCACTGGAAAGGTTTATAGCTCAAATACTTAATCGTTCGCAAGTCGATGAAACTTGACTGGGCGTTAAGTTTATGTAAAGACTTGTATGACGTGTTCTTTGACAAGGAGAGTGCCTGTCGAACACTAATGGTTAGTGGGAGCACACGTTATAGGTATGCTAATTAGATTAGTATACTCGAACCGACTCACCCTCGATTCGTCACACGGATTTCACTCCGGGACAGTCAATGATGGAATCGAAAGGTTGTGATAGGTATTCGTGAACCTTCGACTTGAGGATTTAGTAGGGATGTGCTTGTGACGTCAAGATTTTCATTAGAGTAGTTCGACCCTATAAACCGGAAGACGGGGGTCAACCTCAACGTGCATCTTGATGGGCAAGTAGCAGGTCCTGCTGAATACCAAGATAGAATTCTTTCTCCTGTTAGTGAACGGGTTATATGTCCTATGAGGTTATTGGCAGATGAGATCATAAGTCTTTGGCCAAAGTATTGGAGGTAGCTGTATTAGACACACGAGAGCTCGATGATCTCGATTTGCATTAACGCATGCATAGCGTCAAGTACAGATGGGGTTTGACTGACCGTGACCCCATAACTTGATCGGGACATTTGAAAGAAGGGTTTATACGTGTACTGGTATTCACAACAGAATGGTTTTTGAATGATCCCAATCATTCGTTCTCAGTCGGGGTATAGTGTAGGCCACCAGGCTGGCTAGGTGGTATTACTATTATTTGGTTCCTCCCATTGCTGACTGAGACGGACCTACCGAGTCGCGCATTAGGATTGACGACGGAATGAATAAAGCTAATTCTCTCATTATGAATATTAGATATTGGATATCTAATTTGGGACATTAGATGTCTAAATCGATTTATTGGATAAATTGATTTACGGCCTAAATGAATTAAATAAATCACTAGGTGATTAATTTAATTCATGAATATAATTATTTCTTGGAGAAATTCATTATGTTATTTGGTATTTGATATGTTTAATTAATTGGATTAATTAAACGATATAAATACATCGGAACGGAATTGGAGTTTATCTGTTTGGACTCTCGGGAGTCCGAAACGAACCGAACTCTTCCTATAATTCATCTTGGCCGACCCCTTGTAACCATGTGTGTGTATTGACTTGTCCCCATCATGGTTTTGGAATCTCATGTGTCGAGGGGACAAGCATCACATACATTATATGGCAGGGTATCAATCATGATATATGTATTGTTTTCATGTGGGTTGAATAAGAATATATAGAAGACTTTGATCTCTCATCCTCACTTCACTTCTTGGCATCATACGTATCATTGAGATTGAGAGAGAGAAAAATTGTTTTTCTGATTAGTCATCTTCTTCTTCAACTTTGTTCTTGTTTTTCTTAGAGAAAAAATATCAAGACATAAAGAGAGAGTAAGATTAAAACACTTAGAGTGTAGTAATTTTTACATATATTGCTTCATCACCTAGCTCTAGCCGTATCCTCGGAGGATAGCAAGGTGTTGTCATTCCGTTCATTTTTCCAGCGCATGGCAAGTAGAGACGCGGTGCTTTCGGCGTTGGATCGTTCAAGGGCTTGAAACGGAATAGATTCGTAGAGATCAAGCAAAGCTTGGGGAATAGCTCAAGAGAAGGTTATCCATCTAATCAACGGACTACAAGGGTGAGTTTCTATATCTCTTGTGAATTCGTTTTTGATATTCGTATATACGTAGCTCGATCGATCCTCGTAGGGATTCAGATCGAATTAATTTTCGTTTTACCGCTTCCGCTGGGCCTTCGTTTTAGGCAGCGAATCCCAACAGTGGTATCGGAGCGTAGGTCTTGCGATCGTATATACGATATTGGCATTTGGAATGCTCGATTAGATGGTGAATGATTTGGAATCATTTTAGTCATAATCGTGGTATATGTTTTTACGTTCGTTGTAGTTATATTTTTCGTAAGTTTATGTCTAAATATAAATCTTTATTTCTTGGAAATATGATTTATATTGAATATATGAATGTTGGAGAATATATATATTGGATATCCGGTTGAAAAACTAGCCCCGAAATGCCGTTGGATGGTCCGGGAGGGGTCCGGGAGCAGGGGGCCGCGGCCCAGGGCTCGGGGGCCGCGACCGAGGCTGTTGATCGGCACAGGTCGGCTTTATCTTGGGGGGCGGCCCGGGCTCAAGGGCCGCGGCCCGGGGCAGCTGGCCGTGTCTGGCAGCGGCTTCCGAGCGTGACTCGGGCATGCGAACTGTCTGCGGCAGTGCCAGGTGACTCGGTCAGGCAACCCTGTTTTCACCCAGGCTCGATTTTTCGTGTATTCTTGAAAATTAATCTCCCACATGTTAAATTGGATTTAATATGATTAAAATGATTTATGGTATTTCATTTTATAAGGGAAATTTGATTAATTGGAATATTTATGGTCGACCGAATTATTTTGAACGTTCTCATATTACCCATTGTGTGAATCGATTTGATCGGTTCGTATTATTGATTGGATCAATGTATCTCTACGCTTTCCATTTATTTAGTATTTATTGGACGAATGCTTTTGAATGGGGATGTGGTTCGTGGACTTAGTTTTTGAATCGTTCGTTTTATTCGATTGGGTTGTAAAGGCCGTTTTGAGCCTATTTATTTTAGTAGAAAAAATTTGTATCTAGGATGCAATTTTCAATGTAAAATTTATATGTAATGACGAAGACCGGATGAAGATCCATTTCGAGAAGACGAAGATTCAAGACGAAGACTTGTAATTAGATTACGGAGTTTTTGTTTTCTAGGAACGGTCCATGAACCACATGTTGGTAGCAACTAGGTTGTGAATGGTTGTTTCATATTGTATGAATGCCACAAATGCGCTTAAACGATTAATGTGCAAAGTGTAACGTTAATCGCGAAAATTCTCCCACGATAAATTATTAAGTTTATAAGGTTTCAAGGTTTTCCTTCCCTCCATCGAGTTTTCGGGAAATTGAAATCCAAATCGGATGTGTTATGCTTCCGAGTTATCGGGGTAGTCGTTCGGGGAGGACGGATAAATTACCGGGAGCGCATTGGATGCCTTCGGTTGGAGCAAATTTTATCCCTAGAAACCTGATAGGTTGCCGGATAAGATTCAATTGTGAAACTGATTTGCGTTGATGGTATAAACTTAACTTGTTCACGAACCATAGAAACCGTATAGGTTGAGGGGAGTGAACAAGGGGAAAAAGAAGATCGAATCATCCATTAGATGGGTTGGTGTTGGACACCACTTTATGAAAATTAATAGACTAGAAACCTGTTCGGTTGCCCTCTATTAAGATTTATAAAAAACTCGATCACCACTATGAAGTAGAGCGACGATACTTCCGGATTTCACATGGGAGTGTGTTATTCCGATAAAAATAGTGGGAGCTGGGTAACAAGAATAGAAAAGACCTTAATTCTATACTCAGAACATAATTGAATGAGTCACTAATTAATCTATCGTACTTAATGCAGACTCAAATCTCAATATGACAATGAATCCACTCGCAATTCTGCTCGAAAAGAACACCTTAATGGGACCTAACTTTGTGGATTGGCTCCGCAATCTGATGATAGTCCTCAGTATAGAGGCACTGGGATACGTCTTGGAGACGGACATTCCAGCGCCTCCTGTGCGGACCAGAGCCAATCAGGAAGAGATCGAAAACCACGAAAAGTGGGTTAAGGATGACGTAAAAGTCCGTGCATACATGATGGCTTTTATGTCTAATGAGCTTCAGAGAGCTCATGAGAAAATGACTTCTGCTAAGCAGATTCTATCTCACTTAACCGAACTTTATGGTGAGCACAGCAGAACTGCTAGATATGAGATATCCAAGCAACTGTTCGGTGCAAGGATGAAGGAAGGTGAGAAAGTTGGGGAACATGTCCTCAAAATGATATCCATGATCGAGAGATTGGAGGCTCTTGATCTTAAAATGGATACTTCTCTCCAAACCGACCTTATCCTACAGTCTCTCCGTGATTCCTTCTCACAGTTTGTTATGAACTTCAACTGCAATGAGATTGCATGTAATTTAGCTGGGCTAATGAACAAACTTGTGACCGCTCAGTCTCAGATGAAGACTCCGCGGATGAAGGAGTCTGCTCTTGTGATTTCTTCTGGACTTCGGAAGTCTAAGAATAAGAAGAAAAAGACCAAGAAGCAGACTGGACCACAAGCTAAAAACCTTAAGGGAAAGGGCAAGGCCTCGATGGTTCCAAAGAACAAGAAGAAGAAGGATGTTTGTCTCAAGTGCGGTGAGCTGGGCCACTGGGCTAGAGACTGTCCGATTCTTCATGGCACTTCAGGTACAGAACTTTTAGTTTTGGAAACAAATTGTTACGCTCGTATTTTCTACTTCTGAATCTTTGGATTACGGTGCTAGTTCTCATATTTGTCTTGTGAATCGGGATGCGGAACAAAGTAGGAAGCTTGGAGTGGAGAAGTTATGATCACGGTCAGCGGGCATAGTGTCGAGGCGGCCGACATAGGATCACTTCTTTTGGGTTTAGAATCCGGCTTTGTTTTGACTTTAGAAGATGTACTTGTTTTGCCCAAGGGCATAAAAACATTGTATCCATTCCGGTCATGGACCGAAAGGGCTTTTCATTTTTCATTGGTGATGGTTCTGCCAAAATTTATTTTAGAAATAAACTAGTGGATCTTTGCTACATTGTTGAATGGATTGTATCATCTAAATCTCAGCAACAAAGTAGTTGTGAATACTATGACTAGAAAACGTGGTAGGGATGAAACCAATCAAGTTTTGAAATGGCATCTAAGACTTGGTCATGTTGGTCAGACCAAGGTTTACAAGATGGAAAAAGATGGACTTATGGGTCCATTGGGATCGGATCCCTTTCCTACTTGTAAATCTTGCCTTAAAGGCAAAATGACTAAGTCCCCCTTCACAGGGACTTTTGAAAGAGCCGCTGATAAACTGGGATTAATCCATACCGACGTATGTGGTGCTTTGGAAGCAGCACGTGACGGATATCAATATTTCATTACGTTTACAGATGATCATACTAGGTATGGTTATGTATACTTAATGAAACATAAATCTGAGGCCTTTGAGAAATTCCAGGAATTCAAGGCCCTAGTCAAGAAACAAACTGGTAATCATTCAAAGCACTTCGGTCGGACCGAGGTGGCGAGTATATGAGTACGGAGTTTGACGAGTTCCTTAAGGAACATGGAATAGTTTCACAACTAACACCTCCAGGTACTCCTCAGTTAAATGGTGTGTCAGAAAGAAGGAACCGGACCTTTTTGAACATGGTCCGTTCTATGCTGGGCTATACTGACTTGCCGATTTACATGTGGGGGTATGCACTCCTGATTGCCGCTTACATCTTGAACAGATGTCCTTCCAAATCCGTTCCTAAAACTCCACATGAGATGTGGAAGGGCAGGAAACCAAGTCTTAATCACATTAGGATTTGTGGATATCCCGCTTATGTCAAGAAGACTAAGGTGGAGAAGTTGGAATCTAGGTCCGCGAAGGGACATTTCATTGGATTCCCATCTGGGACGATGGGATATCTATTCTACATGCCCGAAGATCGAAATATCGTTGTTGCTTTACAAGCACACTTCCTGGAAGATGAGTTCATTCAGGAAGGCGGAGCAGGTAGAAGTATTTCTTTAGAAGAATACAATGAAACTCCTCGGGAGACACCTGTGCAAGAAACTGGAACCGAACCTTCTAAAACACAAGTACAACCAACCCGTAGGTCTAGTAGGGTGTCTCATTTACCTGAGAGGTATGGGCTTGTGCACTTGGAGGAGCTGGGTCTCCATGAGGTTCCAAGTGATAGCCAAGAGACCGACCCGACGACCTATGACCAAGCGATGGTGGATGTAGACTCCGCGAAATGGTGTGAAGCTATGGAAGCTGAGATAGACTCGATGCATGTCAATCAGGTCTAGACTCTAGTAGACCACCCCAAGGGCATAGTGCCTATTGGAAATAAGTGGATCTACAAGAGAAAGACTGATGGTGATGGCAAGGTTGACGCCTATAAGGCTAGGCCTGTGGCAAAGGGTTATACCCAGATGGAAGGGATCGATTACCACGATACCTTCTCGCCCGTAGCCATGATCAAGTTTATTCGCATGATGCTTGCTATAGCTGCCTACCACGATTATGAGATATGGCAAATGGACGTAAAGACGGATTTCCTTAATGGATTCCTCGAAGAGGAAATCTATATGGAGCAGCGTAAAGGCTTTGTGTCCGAAGTCGATATTCAGAAATTGTGCAAGCTTCAGCGTTCCATTTATGGACTGAAGCAAGCATCGCGTAGTTGGAACCTTCGTTTTGACGAGGCAGTCAAAGAGTTTGACTTCGTGCAAAATGAGGAGGAACCTTGTTTATACAAGAGGGTTAGTGGGAGCAAGATCGCATTCTTAGTACTATATGTAGATGACATTCTACTAATAGGAAATGATGTGGGAATGCTCAAATCTGTGAAAGCTTGGCTTTCGAGTAATTTCTCCATGAAAGACTTGGGAGAAGCTACCTATATTCTTGGTATTCGACTCTACCGGGATAGAGTGAAGAGAACAATAGGTCTTTCCCAAGCCCTCTATATAGATAAAATCTTAAAGCGATTTAAGATGGATGATTCTAAAAGAGGGTTCCTACCGATGCGACATGGAATAAAACTCACCTTGAAGATGTGTCGTCAAAGTGAGGAACAACGAAAGGAAATGAGTAATATACCATATGCTTCGGCCATGGTTAGCCTTATGTATGTTATGTTGTGTACAAGACCTGACATCGCGCATGCTATAAGCGTGGTGAGTAGGTTTCAGGCAAACCCAGGTAGGGAACATTGGAATTTTCGAGGCAAGTATCATATGTTGAGTTTGATTTATATTGAAACTTTGATCATGCTTATGGTTTTGTTCATGTTGTCGAATATGAGATGTATTTCTGTAATTTCTCGTGGTATTCGTTGTTAATTGTTCGTATTGATGAACAATTGGCGTTAGAAGGAGGGCATCCAACCCTCAATTTTATTCCTACCGTCTCGAAGAACACTCACTGTTCTCCGGGGCATATACCTGAAGAAACACTCACTGTTCTTCAGAGAAAGCTTTCAGAATCATGACTTCTGCCTCCTCGTCGAAGAAAGCTGCTGGCCGGCCCGCCAGACACCTCGTTCCGTCTCAGTCCGAGCTGCAGCCGATGGCGGAGGATAGCCGCCGCGGTCCGAGACGCTCGATCCCGCCCTCGGGGGACGGCCCAAGTCTCTCACTCGATCAGTTCCGAACTGTGGAACAGATCGAGGAGGCCATGGCCGTCCTACAGGAGCGACGGAGTGCTCTCGATGCGCCTCCCGCTATCACCCCCTCGGCCATCCTCCGAAGGACCAATCGGAAGTTCAAGGCGTTGCTGACCGAGCGATCGTGAGGAGGCTCCCATCCGCAAGAAGAGGCGCTCGCCAGCCGGGGCACCTCTGTTTTCGATCGCCTGGGCAGCGACCCATACTGGCGACCGGGGCAGTCCGGCCCCAGCCACGAGATGACAGAGCTCGAGTCCGTCACCAGGAGTTCGGCGTATCCGACTCCCAGAAGGTCGACCAGCCATCTGGCTCCTCCTCGACAGAGAGCCGAGGTCGGCAGCAGCGGAGTCAGGCGATCGATACACGATCGCCTCGGCTCCCGCTCCAAAAGACGATCCACGAGCGACCATGCTACAGCGATGGCCGCGATGCAACGCCAGCTCAACGACATGAAAGCGCTCATGGAATCCGGGGTAGGCGCCAAGAATAAGATCGTCGGGCCAACCGATCCGCTCGCGGTCCACATCGAGCTCGCCCCCGTGCAGCACAAGACCGCTCCTCCTCAAACACCTCTGTACGAGGGGAGATCAGACCCCGAAACACATCTGAGCAAGTTCAACATCTTCATGACCAGGTGTGGGGCATCAGACGAGACTAGGTGCCGAATGTTCCCTCTGATGCTGGACGACCTTGCCCACAGGTGGTACACCTCATTGCCGCCTCGATCCATCGGCTCCTTTAACCAACTGGCAAATGACTTCACAGCGTACTTCGCCACCAGGGTCGCTCGGCCAGAAGATCCCCATCGCATGATGCGAATCAAGCAAGGGGAAGAAGAATCCGACTCGGACTACATCGACCAGGTAGACGAGATCATCCTCAACGGCGAGCCCGTAAGCGATGAGATCGCCCTCTATGCGGTCCTAGGAGAATTCCATGGTCTTTCGCCTATGTTCAGGCATCTTACGAAGGACCAACCCTCGACCTACGCAATCTTCCGAGCTAAGGCCGCAGACTTTCTGGCCAGGCAAAGGTTTCTTCTTATCCTATGAGCAGCGCGATGAGCGCCCGAACGACGATCTCCAGTTTACCAGCCCGATCGCCGGTATCAAGCAACATCACCAAAACCGGAGGACTCGTTCGCCATCTACAGTTCACCATCTAACATGATGGACTAAGGAACGAGATCGCCTCCACCTCACAACGTACAGCCATGGTCCTGGTAGTCGATGGAACCGGATGCTTCGGCCATGCAAGGTCCCTTTGGGCCAAGATCGCCTGCCCTTCGTTTAACTACGAGGCCGGCGTAGTCTGAGGACCCTCCAAAACTAATCAGTGGACGCAATCGCCCGCCCTCAAAGGTTCATCATCTAACATGGTAAACCCGGACAATGCGACGCGTCACTACCCTCGTCTCAATGTACACCGTCGAGGTTCGCCATCTTCATGGCGGGCCGAGGTGGAAGCAGAGCTAACAAGCCGCGGAAGTGGAGTTGATTAATCCGACGACGCCCCGCGCAAGGAATCCTCTAGACCAAGACCGCACGCCCTTCGTTTAAATACGAGGCGAGGCGCAGCCTAACAGAGGACCCTCACAATAAAGTGAGTCACGAGACAGTCAATGTCGTTCGCGCACAAGACACGGTCATGGAGTCGGTCCATCGAACTCCGCGACTGTGCACGATTCCTCAGCGACAAAACAATCAAGTTTCTACGAGGGATCGGCCAATGTTGTTTTTTGCAGGTACAAGACCGAAAGATAGCTAGCCAATCGACCAGATCGCCCAAGTCCGAAACCAAAGTCCGCTCGACGGATCGCCCGTCCTCATCCTACACGATCGCCAGCAAGAACCACCTCGCCCCATGTCTTCAAATATCGGAGCAAGTTGGGGGGAAATTGTTGTGTCGAGAATTATACGCCTCGACCGGCGATCGCCTCAATGACCAGGCGACCTAGCCGTAGCCGAGCAGCCGAGACAGAACTGCCGACCGAAGGTCCCAGGACGAGTCTTGGTGCCGAGCGATCGACATCTAAGACGATCGTCTCTCGGTACTTGGCGATCGACTCCTGGCGGCCGACTAGCAGACGATCATCTCTCGGCACTTGTCGACCGACCCCTGGTGACCGACCGATGCTGACCCCTGGTGACCGAATAATGCTGACTGCCTCATGCCGCTCGAAGCCGATGATCATCCAGTCGGCAAAGGCCGAAGCCCAGGACAAAACCCACGTGCAGTGCCGAGACAAGATCCGCATTTCACGGATCATTGACCACAACCTGTCAGCATCTTTCCACCAGCCGATAGGCCCACCGAAAGGTGTCAGTGGGACCGCCCGTGACAGCAACTCTGGATGCGTGCTGATTCCTCATTGGACCGCACAGCTGGCTGCCGGCAGCAGCCTTGGACTTTAGTGAGACAGCCCATGTGACTTAAAGATGATCGCCCCATTATTATATTGGACGAAAGGCGATCGCCCGCCAGGAAACAAGGCATCTCCGCCCCTATAAATAGGAGGCTGCCTGCACTTGGAAAACTCTCGGATTCTCGGCCAACACTCTGAACTCTCGGAACTCTCTCCCTGATTCAGCACACAACTTGGCATTCTTACTCTTGGCAACAGCTATCTATCGGTTCTTTCTTCTCTCTCAGCCTCTCTCACAGAAAAGACGATCGGCAGAGAGAAAGAACACCAAAGCTTCGATCAAGAGCTAGATAGATAGGATCTTTTACACTCATTGTATTTAGATTCCTACATTAATACTTGTATCCACGAATATTTGTATTAATAACATCTCGCGAGAGCATTCAAGCCCAGGCCTAACAAACCCGGCAAATCTAGTGTTATTTACACCCCCACGGAAGTGCTCCCGCAACCTTGTTTGTTGTCCGTCCATTCCAGCAGTATTTCATCTTCGGATAAATATTTCGGGCAACAACAACTCCGGCATCAATGTCGACACAATAAACTATCCTCGATATCCGACATTATCACAGACCAAAGATAGCTCGCATCCCCGTCTTCACCAAACACATTTAAATCATATACATTATGATTAAATCTAAACCAAGGCACAATATACAAATCATCATCCCGGCAAGTTACAGTTATGATATCATTTCTATTTAAATTATAAATAAATTGAAATCAAAATCATTTATTTAAACATTATGAACTTAACAAGTATAAACTTGCCTCGATACCGATACGACGAATCCGTTACCAAATCTATTGTGTTCATCTACGAGCTCCTCTGTCCCGACCAATGTAATCCACGAGTCTTTCACTCTCAACCTCAACGTAACGGTTATAGTCATCGATCAATTATCACAATCTAATGTCATAATCGATTAACAACACGTTCGATAATAATTGACAACCAGTATAACCAACCAACTGATGTGCGGCGATTTATACGCCTCGACGGCGATCGATAACAAGGCTGAGCGACCGAGTCCACGACCAAAGGAGCTACGGCGAACTTGCCTAAATGGAGATAACTGCCTACCCTCAAGCATCTAGCGATCGACTCCCAAGGCGATCGCCCTTTGACACCTAGCGATCGGCTCTGGTTCCCGACCTAGGACGACCGTCCTATGCCACGAACATGGCCTTCGTCCGTCAAAGTCTACGAAGGCTGGATCTCAAAGCAACCGCCCATGTGCAGATCCGCGAAAGGTGCCGCAGAACATGGATCATTGACCACAGCCTGTCACCACCTTCTAACCTACCGACAGACCCGCCGAAAGGTACAAGGTGGGACCTCCCGGGACAACGACTCGAGACACGTGCAGACTTCTCATTGGTCTGCACAGCTGGCTGCCAGCAACTTCTGCGGACTTTAAAGAGACCAACCCATGTGCTAAAGACGATCGCCCGCTTATTATAATACAGCAGAGGCGATCGCCCAGCAACTCCCAATGCTATCAATAGAGAACCTCCAGCAACTGGAAAAAGGTTCTCGATTCAGTTCCGAAATCCGTTCAGGAAAATATACACACTTTCAGACTCTCGGCTTCCTCTCTTGAATCTATCTCAGGATTTCTCTCTCAGCACCTCTCCATTGGAAGACGGTCGGCAGAGGCAAGAACTCCCTGCAGCACAGATCCGAAGAGACTTGCAAGCCCAGGAGCTCAGACATATAGCTAATACACACTGTGAGAGACCGTCGATTTCTCATAGTTGTCACAGCACCCCATCGTTGTTACAAGAACTCACAGAGCATCACATCTGGTTCTTCCCACAATCTTCACGCTCAATAGCTAAGATAACTAGGGTCTTTACACTCATTGTAATTATACTCTAACATTAATATTTTACTCCAAAGTATTTGTATTAATAATATCTCGCGAGAGCATTCAAGCCCGGGACTAATAACCCCGGCAAATCTTATGTTATTTACTTTTCCCACGGAAGTGATCTCGCACATTGTTTGATACTCATCCATTCCAGTAATATCTATCTCCGGATAATATTTTGGGTAGCAACAATTGGCGCTAGAAGGAGGGTCGTCTTAACCTTCATTTTTTATTCCTACCGTCCCGAAGAACATTCACTGTTCTCGGGGCATATACTTGAAGTGACACTCACTGCGCTTCAAAGAAAAACCTTCAGAATCATAACGTCCGCCACTACATCCAAGAGAGCCACTCTCCGAACCGCCAGACATCATACCCGACTCGTTCCGAGCCCCAGCCGATGGCAGAGGGTAGCCGTGGCGATGCAAGACTCTCGATCCCGCACCTGAGGGACGGCCCCAGCCTTTCGCTCGACCAGTTCCAAACCACGGAACAGATCGAGGAGGCTATGGCCATCCTAAAGGAGCGACGGAGAGCATGCGCGGCGCCCGCCATAACTCCCTCGTCCATCCGCCGCGTGGGCAAACGGAAGTTCAAAGGGTTATTGGGCGAGCGATCGTCAGAAAGCCCCAATTCGCGAGAAAAGGCTCTCGCAAGTCCGGGCGGTTCCGTATTCAGTCACTTGGGAAGTAATCCGTCATGGCGACCGGGGCATTCTGACCCCAACCACGAGACGACGGATTCCGAGTCCGTCACCAGGAGTTCGACGTACAAAACTCCCAGCCAAATACAGGTCAGCTGTCTGGCTCCCGCTCTGAACTCCAGGGGTCAGTACTTGATCGCCTTGGCTCCCGCTCCGAGCGCCTAGCCGCGAGTAGCCAGGCTGTGGCGATGGCCGCTATGCAACGCCAGCTCGACGAGATGAAATCGCTCTTGGATACTGGGGCAAGCACCAGTAGAAAGATCATCGGACCGACTGAGCCACTCGCGGTCCACATCAAGCTTGCCCCCGTGCAACCAAGAATCGCTCCTCCCAAAACACCTCTGTAAGAAGGGAGATCGGACCCCGAGACCCACCTAAGCAAGTTCCTGATTTACATGACCGGTTGTGGGGAATCAGACGCGACCAAGTGCCGAATCTTCCCATTAACATTGGGCGAGCTGGCCAATAGGTGGTACATCTCACTACCACCGCGATTGATCATCTCCTTTGAGAAACTGGCTAGTGACTTCACGTCATACTTCGCCGCTAAGGTCGCCAGACAAGAAGGCCCCCACCGCATGATGAAAATCAGGCAGGGGGAAGACGAATCCGACACAGATTACATCGACCGGGTGGATGAAATAGTCCTCACCGGCGAGCCCATCAGCGACGAGCTCGCTCTCTATTCGGTCCTCGGGGGATTCTACGGTCATTCGCCCATGTTTAGGCATCTTACGAAGGACATCTCCCCGACCTACGCGATCCTCCGCGCTAAGGCCGCAGACTTTCTGGCCAGGCACAGGATGCTCAACCTCCGCCGTGGCGAGGGGACGTCGCCTCCCGTCTGGAAGACAGCGATCGCCAAAACCAAAAAGGCGGTCGCCAAGCCACCCGGCGATCTCAAGGCCTTCGAGGATGTGGAAGCCCATCTCCTCCACAAGTTCAATCGAACTCCGGCCCACATTTTTTACGCCATCAAGGGGCGCGAACCGCTAAACAAGCCAAAGGCAATAAGGGACCACGGTCATCTGGACCACAATCAATATTGTGCCTACCACAAGAGTCCCGGCCACAAAACCAACCGATACCGTGACCTCCTCAGACAACTCTGGAGATTGTTCGAGGAGGGCAAGTTGGACAGTTTATTGGCTTAGCCGGAGCCCCACCAATCTCCCAACACGGTCGCCCGAGTCGAACGCGAACAGGCCAGAAAGCTCACACGAGCCGACCCCTCGATCAACCTCGGCGACCATATCTACATGCTTCAATCAAGAGGAGGGAACTTCGGAAGTCTCTCCCCGATTTCCCGCCTCATCAAACCAAAGGCTACTGCCTGAGCAAAACGCTTCGAAAAAGAGGATGACTCGCTCGCCCTCTAAAGTTCGTCATCAACATGATGGAGCTAGGCAGAGATCGCCTCCCCTAGCACAACTTATACCGTCGAAGATCATCATCTGACATGATGGTCCGAGGTAGAAAAGTGCCGCCATGGTCGCGAAAATCGATTAATCCGACGATCCGTCCATGCAAGGTTCATTTGGGCTTCGATCGCTCGCCCTTCGTTTAAATACGAGGCGGGCGTAGCCGAAGGACTCTCCAAAACAAATCAGAGGATTATTCGCTCGCCCTCTAAAGTTCATCATCAACATGAAGAACCTAGGCAGGCAATCTCCTTCCCTTACACAACGTATACCGTCGAGGATCGTCATCTGACTTGATGGTCTGAGGTAGAAGACTGTCGACATGGTTGTGGAGGACGATGGAACCGCTCTCTGTGCCCGTGCAAGGTCCCTTTGGGCCACGATCGCCCGCCCTTCGTTTAAATACGAGGCCGGCGTAGTCTGAGGGCCCTCCAAAACAGATCTGTGGACACGTTCGCCCGCCCTCGAAGGTCCATCACTTAACATGGTGAGTCCTTCCTGGACAATGCGACGCGTCCCTCCCCCCGTCACAACGTATACCGTTGAGGGTCTCCATCCTAATGGCGGCCCGAGGTAGAAAAGTGCTAACAAGCAGCGGTCGTGGAGTCGATTAATCTGACGACGCCTCGCGCAAGGAATCCTCCAGACCAAGACCGCACGCCCTTCGTTTAAATACGAGGCGAGGCGCAGCCTATGGAGGACCCTAACAATTAAGTGTGTCACGAGAACTTAGCCATCAGACGGAATGTCGCTCGCGCACAAGACACGGTCGTGGAGATCGGTCCATCGAACTCTGCGATCGTGCACGGTTCCTCAAGACCGAGATGGACGGCCTTCCTCGAGGAATCTGCAAAATTGAAGACCGCTCACTCAACGATTTATTTTCGTCCCCTTACTTTCACTAAGTGAACAAAAACAAGGGGGAAGGGTGGAGCTATGTATACGACGATCGTCCCTATTAAATTACATACGGAGATCAGCATTTTTCAGATGTATGTGCAGCGGTCGAATTTGTTGTAAAAGTTATCTATATGAGTTTATCAATTCACTTGGAGCTATACACGCAACAATCTCTCCTCAGACATTTGTACAAAGTCATGCAAAGACTCAGAAAATCAATCATTCAAGTAATAAATCGAAGAAACAAACATTCATTTCATTACTTGAAGTATCAGAGTACATACACGGTCGCCCGAAGGCCTAAGTACTACAAAGGGAATCTACAAAAATTACAAGGCAAAAGCTAAAACAAGAAGGTCGTAGAGCCTCAGACTGCCTCTGCCTGGCCTTCGCCTTCAACCACTGGATCGGCCCGCGACCCTTCACCGGCTTCCGGAGCTGCCTCCCCGTCCTCCGGAGCATTTGGATGAACAAGATTTGCCGGAGTCGGATACTAGCTCAGGTCTATGCCGATTTCCGAGAGATCCAAGATCGGCACAGAGAAGACTGGATGAAGAGGGTGCTCCAGCGCGTATGCCTTGAAGTTTTCAGCAAGAGGGCCGACCTCCAGCCCTTCCTTCTTAGCAGCACGGAGCGAGTCAGCAAACGCCATGTAATAGGCAAACTAGCTGATGAACTCCACATTGAGAAAGGGATCGGCCTAGGTCGCCTCCAGCTTCCCTTTCAGCTCCGCAACCGCCTGTTGCGCACCCTGGAGCTCGGTCTCCTTAGCAGCCGTCTCTCCCCTCGACGATGCCAACTCGCTAGTCAGCCGAGCGACAGTCACCTTCAGCTGATCAGCCTCCTTCTCATCGGCCGCGTGCAACCGACGGGCATCTGTCATCTGGTCCCGAAATCGGTCGACCGTCGCCCAGGCTCGCTCATAATTCTCTCTCGCCAGCTCAAGTTCATGACTTTCCTGCTTAGCTGCATCCAAGGAGTCCTTCTCCATAGCCACGATCCTGTCAGCAAACTCGACATTCTGTTTCCGAGCGGCCTCGAGATCTGCCTGGAGACGGGAAGTAGAAAGACGCCCTTCGAATTCTTTCACAGCCTCGGCAGCCATCATCGCCGCCTGAAGAGAGAGAGCGAAAGCAGCCTGCATTGTATTCTCGAATCGCTGGCGAGCGATTGCATCTAAGTCGGTCGTCCAGGCCTTCGGCAAAGCAGAAACAGCCTGGTTGACCTACAACGGGACATCGCAGGTTGCGCGAGGAGATCGGCTTACCAGTAAATCCAATACCATCAGCGGGCAAGCTGGGTTAGTGCTACGGATCCTGCATCAAACAAACAAAGGGTTAGCACATCTCCCACGCAAGCAACGAAACTCAGCTAACAAGCAAAGTCTACCTCTCGGCCTTCTTAGGGTCGCGACCAAAGTACGATTTCCCGCGAGGGGTCTCGGCCTCGGCAATTGCCATTTCTCGCAAGAATGCCGCAGAAGGCATAGGCTCATCCGCCGGGGGGGACCACGGTGATCAGAGACGCGGCGATCGGCACCTCACCGGCAGGGGCAGAAACTGGAGATTCCCCCAACCTTTTCCGCTTGCGGTTCGATCGGAGTCCTTCCTCCTGAACCTCCTCCTCCGCCACGATCAGCTCTACGCGAGGCCCCACCTCCGGAATAAGAGGTAACGCCAGCGGAGTAACTCGAGATGACTTCTTCTGGAGAAGACGGCTCAGAACTCCAGGGTTCAACATGGGTATCTCCGCTGGAGGCTCCAAGAAACGAGGAAAGCGGACCTTTGCAATAGGGGGAACAATCAAATGACAGTTAGACATATTCCTCCAACAAAGCCGATCGCCCAGCAAAAGGAGATCGTAGAAAGTCATACCTGGGACTGAAAGATGTCTCGGGAAACGGAATAGCCGAGCATATAGCCAATGGCTCTCTTTGCTAATCCGGCAAGGGTCTAAGTCGTCATCCGGCAGACTTCGTATCTGCTCCCAGATGACCAGAAAATCGAAAGGAAGCTCGTCGACAGCCGGAATATGGAAACCTGCAAAAGCAAAACCAAATTAGATCAGTTCAGAACATGTCCGAACAAAGGGAGAGTCAAAACCCTTACTCGGATTCCTCTCCCGAAAGCTAGTGGGGATATCCAGCTCGCCCATGGGGTTATCGCTCGCTGATGCCTTCCACGCACCGCCGACCCAGAACCATTTCGCCGGATCGCCCCGCACCTTGTTCGGGACCCCAAGGATCACCCGACCAGATCGTCCTTGAATATGATAGCCTCCGACCGACCCCTTCTGATCAGTCAGCTTGAACAGGTGGTTCATCTCCAATGGCGAATGAAGGCGGTACAGTCGGTGACCGCCGAACAAGGTGAGAGCGCAAACGATCTGGAGCCAGGCATTCGGCGTTAACTGAAGCGGCGCCACGTTCCAAGCAACCAGCAAATGGGAGACGGCGAACGACAAAGGGAATCGTAGCCTGGCCTCCATAATCACTTCATTCATGGCGACCATGCCCTCCGGAGGTTGGTCAGCTCGTTCTTTCTTGGCCGGCGCAAAAAGATCCACATCTGAGGGGACATGATACCTCGCCCTCCAGATGGCCAGGTCCTTCCTGGTCGCCGAGCTCCTTATCTGGCCGAGGGACCATGGAGATCGCTGCGCAGCCCGAAACAGCGACCGCTTAGCAGATTGGTAGGGATGAGCGATCGAGTACTCCCGGTAATCGAATTTAGGAGATGGACCGGCCAACCTCTCCATGATCTCAGCAAAGGCCAAATAGGCCTGGCCAAAAGCACTATGCTGCTCCCAGTACGCCCGCACCGCCAAATCCTTCTTCATCTGTGAGCATCTTTTCTCAGCCGCCACCTCCCTAGCAGCGTCGGCCTCATTAAATAGAGCCTTGACTTCCGCGGGATCAATACAGGCGTGGATAGCCTCAACGGCCATCTCCAAATGGAATTCTGCGGAGGACCCTCCCACCCGGGCAGTCGAAGTCCCGGCGGCAGAGGTGGTGCTCATTCCGTACGATGAAGGTACTCCAGACATTTTCGACAAGAAGAGTAGAAAATGAGTGTTTTCTTACCAAGGATTGAATCGATCGACGATCGGCAGTCAAAGCTTCAGAAATCTTCGGCAATATTCCTCTTCTCCGATGAAAGCGCATAAGGGTCTTAACACAGCAACCCAGTGGCTTTTTATAGGATATGGCAGGGACTTCCATGCAATTAAGGAGAATCTGAAGGGCCGGAGTGCAACCATCGCAATTAATGCCTCCCTTGAAACCCGCGTGCACGTCGTTTCTGTAATACCCGTAATTTCGATTTCCGGTAATTTCTTTTTTTCGGCGGAAGTCCATTTTGACGACTCGCTCATGACCGTTTCGTCATTTTGAGAATGATTAATTTTGCACTTTTTGTCATCCGAGTTCGTTTCGGTGTCGTTTTGTTGAGTTCCGTGCTTTTTAGCAGTTTTTCCGCACTTGAGTTCGATTCTTGCGAATCTCGTCCGAAACTGTTGTTTCGACTTTCTTGTAAGTTCATTTAATGTTATTATTCATGTTGCAAGCTCCGGTTTGGTTATTCGATCACGTATCGTGATTTTCGGGCGTTTTGGGCCATTTTCGTAATTTCCCAAAGTTTGGGGTAATTACTTTCCGTTGTCGAGTTTCGAGCCTTCGGGTAGTCGGAATCGTATATTCTATTAGTGCTCGGATTCGTCTTTTCGAGTACTTCGTAACCGTATCTTCGATTCGTACTCAGGTTCGGGTTTCGGGGTCATTCGGGCCGTCGGAGTTGGTCCCGGCCGAGTCATGGCCGGGCATGATCGGGCCAGGCCTCGCCGAGTAACGTCGGTAATGATCGGCCATTACGTACATAAGGCGATTACGTCGTAAGGCCCGGCCCGTAACGTATGTAACGTTCGGCATTTTCCAGCAGAGTTCGGCCATGGCGATTCGTCGTAAGCCATGGCGATTCGTCGTAAGCCATGGCGATTCGTCGTAACCGGCCGATCGGCTATTTAAGGCTGCGGACGGTTTTCTTGACCATTTTCTCCTTCTTTCTCTTCCCGTACGCGGCTGTGGGTGTGTGAATCTTCTAGAGATGTTGTTGGACAATGAATACATGAAGTTTTGAGGTTCATATCATCAATCATCCGTCCTATAACATCCTTTGATCGAGCGAATCAGGTCAGATTTTCTAGAAATCCAATTTTGGGGATTTTGGGTATTTTGTTCGATTTCGTCCGTTTAATCCGATTTAACTTAGGATTTTGATGGATTGATGATTATTTAGATGTATTATATCATTTCCCTTGTTATTCCATGGTTGGATCGTATCGATTCGTTATTTGGGTCGAGTTCTTGACCGACGCCTTGAAGGTGTCCGGTAAAATGTTATAGAGGGGTTTTCGGGCGTTCTACGATTATTCCTCATCGTATGATCATTGATTTATTAATTATATGATGTTAGGGTCGAGTTTCTTACGAAGAAACCGAGTTGAACCCTTCCGTTCGTTGTCGTCTTCCTTTTCGATAGCATCGGGCGTTTCGAAGCTTTCCGGTTGAGCCATGTTCGTCGGAATACTTGCGTACCGATTTTGAGGCAAGTATCTTGCCCATACGTTTCATGTTTCATAGGCATAATTGTTGATAAATGATTTTTATACGAAATCCAAATGTTTAATGAACGTAAAAAGGGATCGGTATGTCCTCGATAAATGTTGTCTTTCAACGATAATTCGTATACTTCGTGAATATGTGTTCTCGGAATATGTGTTGGTTTTGTATGTTTAAAGATAATATGATCACTTCGAGTGAGTTGATAGACCGTAATCCCTTGTTGGGGATTACGTATTGTTATTGTGTACTTGTTCGGTAAGAACGTAATGTGTGTGATATTAGTTGTTACTCCTTGAAAGGAGGTTGTGATACTTAATATAGTTTGGCTTGATAAGTGATTATTGTTGTGTGCTTGATGTATGTGATGTGCCTCCGGGTAGGATTGTTGAATCTCCGGGATCCATACTTGCTAGTATGGGTCGGGCGTGACCGTAGGGTTATCCAATCCGGGTATGTCTTGCGGGGACTCCGAGGTTCGTGGCTTGTTAGCCCGATGCCGAGATAACTTGTGGGGTTATCATCGGGTATGTCTTGCGGGGACTCTGAGGTTCGTGGCTTGTTAGCGCGATGCCGGGATAACTTATGGTTGTGGTTTGATTATGTACGTATATGTGCTTGTAGTCACGTGACTGCGGTTACGGTGACATGTGATTTGATATAGTTTTCCTGTGGGTTATTCACTCGGGTTTGTTCTACGGGAGCATCTGAGGTCCGTGGCTTGCTAGCACGGGACGCGAATAATCTGTGGAAACAGGTTGTTATGGTATGATCGGGTCGTGGACCCCATTTGTTGTTATCGAATTTATATTTTGGGAGAATGACTTTTGGGCTGTGTCCCTAAATGTTTTGAAAGGTTTGAGAATTCTTAAAATCCCAAGTGTTTTCAAAACTCCCGAGATCGTAAAATGTTTTCACAAGATGTATATCGGGTTTACCCCTATCTTTCGATTTAACCGTTTTGATTAAGTGATTTACCTCGGGAAGTATGTTTATGATTAACATGTTCCGTGGAGTATGATATGTATGGCTTGTTTTCGTATTTTATACTTGCACTAGCAAAACAGTGGAGTTTTGCTAACCCCCGAGTATTCGGGGGGTGGATGTCTGTATTGCATTCAGGTTTTGGAGCAGAGCACAAGGTCGGCATGAAGGATGATGAAAGATGAACGATACTAATCACACGAGGACCCGTTGATGTCGTATTGGTATAGTTGTACTTTATTTTCATTGCTATACTTTTCCGTTGTACGTGTGTGGTTGTATTTTGACCGCGTGGGCATGAGTTGTATTCGAGTTGTATGTATTTATTGAAAGACCAAATCGGCTCATCGAGTCATTTTGCCTTGAAGGCATTGTCGAGATGTTAAATGTTGTTACCACTGGTAGATCCTCGAGGAGAGGGTCTACGGCGTGTAATATCCCCGAGTGGATTGGGGTGTTACGAGAATGGTATCGAGCTTAGGTTGTGGAAACCTAGCCGTCGGGTCAGTGGTGTCTATTGAGTTTTTGTCTCGTCGGATTTTGTCTGACTAAGTCGTGTCGCGACGCGTCGTCTGAGTTTGTTGGTCGTGATTAGTATCGTGGGCGATCATCATCTTCGTGCGACCTGTGAATGTAAGTCTCCCTTCTTTGTGTTGTGCCTCGTGTGACACGAGCTGTTTTTATGATTATTTGTTAAGTGACGGAATCCTCTTATGGATTTTGATTTCGTGATACGTGATTATTTGACTCCCATTTTTTCGTTCATATGAGGAGTAGTGTTGCTGTCTTGTGCATGTTTGACTTTATTTCTTTTATCCGATGCGTGAGTTCTTTTGTAATGGCTTTCGGTATTTTACCGACCGAGTTTTATTTGGAAAAACGATTCCCTTAACCGAGTTTGTGGTATTATGGCCTTGATCGTTTTGGCGAAATTCTTATGACGGTATTTAGTATTTTCTAAATGACTTTTGTAAGTTTTTGAAATAATACCGTCATCAGCCTTTTTGGCATTTTTTTTGTAAATGGTTTTTAGCCTGGTGGGTTCCGGCGCGGAGCCCACGGCGTGTAATATTCCCGGGCTGAACCGGGGGTGTAATATTTCCGTGTAATTACCTGAAATTTTTGGGCATTCTAGCCCATTGAATTATTTTCGAAAACCTTGAGTATCTTAGAAAATTAAAATTCGAGGCGCACTTTTAAAACGAATTATTTTCTAGCGGTGTTTTCAAGGTGTTTTCTAATGCCACAATACATTTCAAAAATTTTCCGGTTGAGGACCAAAAATATTTTTGAGATATTTTCAAATGCAGTTGCTTAGACCCAAGGGTCGAATATTTTTGAAAGTTTTTCACTAAAAGAAAGGTGTCCTCATTTTTGTTCAAACGCAAGATGATTTTCAAAGTCTCGATAATGGTGTTTGTACTACTTTTTGTAAAATGATACTCAAGATCAACTGTTGTTTCCAAACTGTTTTCAAAAGGTGGTTTTCGTTTTTAAAACCTATCATTCCTGTTTGCGGACCGGAAATGCGTGTATGGTTTTCGAACTTTCGTTACGGTGTTAACCCCGAATTGTGAATGAATTGGTGGTGTGAACATTGAGTCGTTCGCCACGCATATGTTTTGTTAGCCCTCTGTGAGAGGTGTGAACTGGTGTTTACTGTTTATCGCCTCGTGGTGATTTGCGTGTTGACACGCGAGTGTGAGCTGTTGAAGCTTGGGTTGGTATGTTCGTGTATATGTGTGATTGTTCCATGATGTTTTGTGATTATGTGCTGGTTATCGTCGCCGTTGAGATTGCCGAACGATACCGTGCTGCTATGATTTTAGTATGCATGTTGCTTTACGATGGAAATTGTTGTATGTGGTATATGTTATGATTTTTCTCACAGTCTTTGAGTAATTACTTATTCAAGATGCCGAGGGGCCGAGGTCGTAGTCGTGGCAATCGACGCGTGGTCGAGATCATGCCGGTGATGATGCCGATATCGGTGTCGCTACTATTTTACACAGTAGCTACGGATGACTCGATTGACTCAGCGATTCAGCGCATTACAGATGTGACTCAGAACACTGGTGCAAACCAGTGGCTTCGGGAGGTAATTCGTATGAATCCCCCTCGATTCGCCGGTGTTGCGGATGCGTTGGGCTGGGATGGTTGGCTTTTCCAGTTGGGAAAGATATTCGAGGCTGTCGATTGTCCTGAAGAGCGAAAGGTACCTATTGCGCAGTACCTTCTTGACAAAGATGCCGCTAATTGGTGGGAGGCTGTTAAGCCTCATGATCGTGATGTCACGTGGGCGGAGTTCCAGGCATTTATGGAAGCTGAGTTCTGTCCGAAACCGATTAGAGAGCAGAGGATTCACGAATTTTATTCGGCAGAACCGCAAGATGTTTCAGTGTCACAGGCTATCATCGACTATAGCAAACAACTCAGTTATGTGCGAGATCGGGTGAGAACCGAGGAAGAGAGGATCTTTCATTTTGACAGACGAATGAAGCCAGAGATTCGTGTGTATATGTCGGGACTCACTTGCACTTCGTTGAGGGACTACCAAGATCGAGCCTTGGCCCGTGAACTAGCTTCATTATCGTCGGAGTGTGTGCCCGATTCGAAGAAGCAGAGGAAGTCCGATGACCTTGTGGACAGTGCAGGAGTTGGTGTTTATAGTTCGCAGCGTCGTAGTCTTTCGGCTGTGAAGCTCTGTCGCTCGTTGCGTGGGACTGAGAGTTCCAAGTCTTCTGCTTTGACTCCTGGTAAAGCCAGGAGGTGTTTTAACTGCAATGTGGCGGGGCATGTCCGTGCACATTGCCCTTCTCCGCTAGTAACGTGTTACAAGTGCGGGCTTGAGGGACACCGAGTTCAGTTTTGCGAGTTGGTCACCGAGCCTTCCGAGGCACGGATTTGAGCACTGAAATCAGGACCAACTCCGAGGAGTCCCTGAGGGGAGTGGTCTATCAGTTGTATGTTATGTTATTTCCTTACCCGGTTTTTTTCGAATCTCGGAGATTAAGTTCTTTTATTCGAAGTGGATCGTTTTGTGTTTATTTTTTGTTTTCTCGACTGTGCTCGGTGCTTAGTGTTTTGTAATTGTTCGGATAATTGACTTGATTGTATTATCTATTTGATGATGTTTGTCACTTGTTGGTTTTACTATGTTTCTACCGGTGGCGTTGTGTTGGTCGTCGTGGAGCGTGTTTTCACACCGTATATTCCTTTGCGTTGGTTGTAACGTTTCGCCGTTGGGCATTAGTTACGCACTTCTTATGTATCTCGTTGAGTTTTTCCTGACGGGATATTTCTTCTCCCTACTTGTTTTAAGTTTCGGGACGAAACTTCTTTTAAGGAGGGTAGAATGTAATACCCGTAATTTCGATTTCCGGTAATTTCTTTTTTTCGGCGGAAGTCCATTTTGACGACTCGATCATGACCGTTTCGTCATTCTGAGAATGATTAATTTTGCACTTTTTGTCATTCGAGTTCGTTTCGGTGTCGTTTTGTTGAGTTCCGTGCTTTTTAGCGGTTTTTCCGCACTTGAGTTCGATTCTTGCGAATCTCGTCCGAAACTGTTGTTTCGACTTTCTTGTAAGTTCATTTAATGTTATTATTCATGTTGCAAGCTTCGTTTTGGTTATTCGATCACGTATCGTGATTTTCGGGCGTTTTGGGCCATTTTCGTAATTTCCCAAAGTTTGGGGTAATTACTTTCCGTTGTCGAGTTTCGAGCCTTCGGGTAGTCGGAATCGTATATTCTATTAGTGCTCGGATTCGTCTTTTCGAGTACTTCGTAACCGTATCTTCGATTCGTACTCAGGTTCGGGTTTCGGGGTCATTCGGGTCGTCGGAGTTGGTCCCGGCCGAGTCATGGCCGGGCATGATCGGGCCAGCGACCGCCGAGTAACGCGGCGGTAATGATCGCCATTACGCACGTAAGGCCGGTTACGCACGTAAGGCCCCCGCCGGTAACGCACGTAACGCCCGCATTTTCCAGCAGAGAGTTCGCCATGGCCGATTACGTCGTAAGCCATGGCCGATTACGTGACGTAATCTACGGCACTTATTTAAGGCTGCGGACGGTTTTCTTCGCCATTTTCTCCTTCTTTCTCTTCCCGTACGCGGTGTGGGTGTGTGAATCTTCTAGAGATGTTGTTGGACAATGAATACATGAAGTTTTGAGGTTCATATCATCAATCATCCGTCCTATAACATCCTTTGATCGAGCGAATCGTCGATTTTCTAGAAATCCAATTTTGGGGATTTTGGGTATTTTGTTCGATTTCCGTTTAATCCGATTTAACTTAGGATTTTGATGGATTGATGATTATTTAGATGTATTATATCATTTCCTTGTTATTCCATGGTTGGATCGTATCGATTCGTTATTTGGGTCGAGTTCTTGACCGACGCCTTGAAGGTGTCCTAGAAATGTTATAGAGGGGTTTTCGGGCGTTCTACGATTATTCCTCATCGTATGATCATTGATTTATTAATTATATGATGTTAGGGTCGAGTTTCTTACGAAGAAACCGAGTTGAACCCTTCCGTTCGTTGTCGTCTTCCTTTTCGATAGCATCGGGCGTTTCGAAGCTTTCCGGTTGAGCCGTGTTCGTCGGAATACTTGCGTACCGATTTTGAGGCAAGTATCTTGCCCATACGTTTCATGTTTCATAGGCATAATTGTTGATAAATGATTTTTATACGAAATCCAAATGTTTAATGAACGTAAAAAGGGATCGGTATGTCCTCGATAAATGTTGTCTTTCAACGATAATTCGTATACTTCGTGAATATGTGTTCTCGGAATATGTGTTGGTTTTGTATGTTTAAAGATAATATGATCACTTCGAGTGAGTTGATAGACCGTAATCCCTTGTCGGGGATTACGTATTGTTATTGTGTACTTGTTCGGTAAGAACGTAATGTGTGTGATATTAGTTGTTACTCCTTGAAAGGAGGTTGTGATACTTAATATAGTTTGGCTTGATAAGTGATTATTGTTGTGTGCTTGATGTATGTGATGTGCCTCCGGGTAGGATTGTTGAATCTCCGGGATCCATACTTGCTAGTATGGGTCGGGCGTGACCGTAGGGTTATCCAATCCGGGTATGTCTTATGGGACTCCGAGGTTCGTGGCTTGTTAGCCCGATGCCGAGATAACTTGTGGGGTTATCATCGGGTATGTCTTGCGGGGACTCCGAGGTTCGTGGCTTGTTAGCGCGATGCCGGGATAACTTATGGTTGTGGTTTGATTATGTACGTATATGTGCTTGTAGTCACGTGACTGCGGTTACGGTGACATGTGATTTGATATAGTTTTCCTGTGGGTTATTCACTCGGGTTTGTTCTACGGAGCATCCGAGGTCCGTGGCTTGCTAGCACGGACGCGAATAATCTGTGGAAACAGGTTGTTATGGTATGATCGGGTCGTGGACCCCATTTGTTGTTATCGAATTTATATTTTGGGAGAATGACTTTTGGGCTGTGTCCCTAAATGTTTTGAAAGGTTTGAGAATTCTTAAAATCCCAAGTGTTTTCAAAACTCCCGAGATCGTAAAATGTTTTCACAAGATGTATATCGGGTTTACCCCTATCTTTCGATTTAACCGTTTTGATTAAGTGATTTACCTCGGGAAGTATGTTTATGATTAACATGTTCCGTGGAGTATGATATGTATGGCTTGTTTTCGTATTTTATACTTGCACTAGCAAAACAGTGGAGTTTTGCTAACCCCCGAGTATTCGGGGGGTGGATGTCTGTATTGCATTCAGGTTTTGGAGCAGAGCACAAGGTCGGCATGAATGATGATGAAAGATGAACGATACTAATCACACGAGGACCCGTTGATGTCGTATTGGTATAGTTGTACTTTATTTTCCGCTGCTATACTTTTCCCGTTGTACGTGTGTGGTTGTATTTTGACCCCTGCGTGGGCATGAGTTGTATTCGAGTTGTATGTATTTATTGAAAGACCAAATCGGTCTACTGAGTCATTTTTGCCTTGAAGGCATTGTCGAGATGTTAAATGTTGTTACCAGCCTGGTAGATCCTCGAGGAGAGGGTCTACGGCGTGTAATATCCCTGAGTGGATTGGGGGTGTTACAGTTTCAAGGACACGCCAGACGAGGAGTCATAACTAACCGTCGGTCTCCCCCAACAGGTATCCGACACGTGCCCCGAAGACTTTTCCACGTCCGCTGTCATCTCCTGCTCGTTTCAGCGACCGAACTGGTCATCCATATTCAAAGTCATTCCGCTCAAAGACGATCGCCAGTTCTGCAAAATGCAGTCACTCGTCAAAGTTAAGCGATCGCCAGTAGAACCACCTCACCCCACGTTTCCAACATCGGAGCGAGCTGGGGGGTAACTTTTATGCGGCAATTTATACGCCTCGACGGCGATCGATAACAAGGCCGAGCGACCGAGTCCACGACCAAAGGAGCTACGACGAACTTGCCTAAACGGAGATAACTGCCTACCCTCAAGCATCTAGCGATCGACTCCCAAGGCGATCGCCCTTTGGCACCTAGCGATCGACTCTGGTTCCCGACCTAGGATGACCGTCCTATGCCACGAACATGGCCTTCGTCCGTCAAAGTCTACGAATACTGGATCTCCAAGCAAGCGCCCATGTGCAGATCCGCGAAAGGCGCCGCAGAACATGGATCATTGACCACAGCCTGTCACCACCTTCTCACCTACCGACAGACCTGCCGAAAGGTACAAGGTGGGACCTCCCGGGAAAGTGACTCGAGACGCATGCAGACTTCTCATTGGTCCGCACAGCTGGCTGCCACCAACTTCTGCGGACTTTAAGGAGACCAACCCATGTGCTAAAGACGATCACCCATTTATTATAATACAGCAGAGGCGATCGCCCAACAACTCCCAATGCTATAAATAGAGAACCTCCAGTAATTGGAAAAAGGTTCTCGATTCAGTTCCGAAATCCGTTCAGGAAAACATACACATTTTCAGACTCTCGGCTTCCTCTCTTGAATCTATCTCAGGATTTCTCTCTCAGCACCTCTCCATTGGAAGACGGTCGGCAGAGGCAAGAACTCCCTGCAGCACAGATCCGAAGAGACTTGCAAGCCTAGGAGCTCAGACATACAGCTAATACACACTGTGAGAGACCGTCGATTTCTCACAGTCGTCACAGCACCCCATCGTTGTTACAAGAACTCACAGATCATCACATCTAGTTCTTCCGGCAATCTTCACGCTCAATAGCTAAGATAACTAGGGTCTTTACACTCATTGTAATTGTACTCTAACATTAATATTTTGTACTCCAAAGTATTTGTATTAATAATATCTCGCGAGAGCATTCAAGCCCGGGACTCACAACCCCGGCAAATCTTATGTTATTTACTTTTCCCACGGAAGTGCTCTCGCACCTTGTTTGCTACTCATCCATTCCAGCAATATCTATCTTTTTGGGTAGCAACACCAACAACCCAATGATTCAACAATACATCGATCCCTTACGAACTCATATTTACAACACAAGCTCAAAATCTGATAATAATAATAAATTAGAACTAATAACAAGGGTCTTAACATTCTCGATTCCAACTTCGACCTCAAAGACGAATTAACAAGTTCCTTCTTGTTCATATTCGTAAGTCCATAGGAAAACAATAATACCGATATAATCGACAAATTCGAACTATCCGAATAGTTCAATATTATGAACAATCATATTCCAAGATTAACCATAATCTTTCTGGTTTCAACCTCATATCATGATTTGTGTTTAATCAAGAATATCCGAAATCCACAATTATAATCAACATAATATTGGTTTCTAAATATCAAATCCATGTTTATATTCAAAACCGTTTATATCTTTTAACATATCCCTCTTTGATGTGATATGTACCAAGAACACCAAGAACGCCATGATCTTAAAATCATGTTCATAACAAAACAGCATAATCTGAGATATATATCATCATATCATTATCTTCTACAACACGATTTTCGTGAAATATTGAGATTTATCACAACACTCCCATAATCTATCATCACACGATGTAATCGTCAATAACAACATCAAAATCCGAAAATAAAGTGTAGAATGGATCAATATACATCAAGAAAGGATCAACACAATTGAACATATCAAGAATCAACAATAACTCCATATCTCTAGCTCCAATAAAAAATCGGCCTCGGAGGGTTGAAGGGCGAAGAAACGAAGTTGAACTTCTCAAAACACCAACGTGATGGAGATCTCACATATTTATAAACTCCAGTCACTTCGTATGCTACATGAACAACCTAACGCACATAACACTCCTTACGTACGTTATCTGACCATGATAGTGTACGTAGCACTAATCCAGTGACCACGGTCTCCTTTCCTTACGTACACAACATGCAACACCAATATTTGCAACAATGCCTTACGTACGCTTTCTAGCCTCGATAGCGTACGCAACAACAGTCCAGAGGCTACTGCTTTAATTCATTCAATGAATTACGTACGCAAAGCCCATGCCTAAGCGTACATAATATAGTCGTTGACTTGCTATAGTAACTTACCCATTTAACGTACATAATGTGCAATCCATATGATATGTTAACTTCGATATTAACTTTCCTTGTCCACCCCTGTGCGAAAAGTTGCCGACCACGGGACCCACTTGTCAGCCATAGCCTGGACCCTGACCAATTCCTCCCATGGCGTACGTTATGCATGATATATAGCATAAGCTACACTTAACATCTTAGCATATGTTAGCTCTTCGATTTAACACACGTTATGGATTCTGTAATAGCCACCTATAACTGCTCCTGCCTGTCATCTCAACATACTGAATATGTATACTCATCCCAGTAATGCTCTTATATGATATACCTGATATCAAAATTAAGATAATTTGATACACGATATCCTCAAATGTATCTGCCGACCGACTTCATCCATTATACGAATACAGCTGCCTCAATTCTCAAATTATTCATCCATACTGAAGGATAAGGAAAGGTTGAGGAGATAAAAGATTACAACAACAGATTATCCGATCACATCAACAATTACTCCCGAAAAGAAGGAATAACTATCCTCCGAAGAGATAAATCGTCAAGGTGAGTGGCTCTCAAAGGACACCGTCCTTTCCACGGTCCAATCGCAAGATCCACTTCCGCAACGCCCTTGATGATTTGAGCCGGTGCATTCACGGTCTTCATCTGGCTACTACTCTTATTCATCAAATTCAATCCCAGCCTATGAATTTGATGATCGGCCACAAAGTTATGAGTAGCACCTGAATCAACGAGTGCCATTACCTCTTTTCCATTCACGAGAGTCTTCACATACATCAGACTCGACTTCTGGGGCTTGCTTTGAATCGCACAAAGCAACTGCATAGGATTTACCCTGCACGGGCCATCATCCTCACTTTTCGCATCATCCTCGGCCACAATTGCATTCAACTTCCCACGTTTCGAGCAATCTCGCATCCGATGGTCTCCACCGCATAAGAAGCAACCGCGGTTTGTTTTGTCCAGAACAGGTTGTTGTTTGGACACTTCCCTTGGCTTTCTGGCATTTCCTTCATAGCCTTTCTTCTTCTTATACTTTCCATTCTTGTCCTTCTTGCTCTTAACGAATTTCTCCTTCCCGGAATCCTTTTTATTTCGATTCTAGTCTGGAGCACCAATGACCTTATAATCCACAAGGCCGTCTGCCGCAGCAATGGCTGATGGCAAGTCTTTGACCCCTTGTCTTCGCAATTCAGTTTGGGCCCAAGACTGCAATCCCGCCAAGAAGTTGAACAACTTGTCTCCCTCCGACATGTCACGAATATCCAGCATTAAGGAACTAAATTCCTTAACATACTCACGTACAGCCCCCGTCTGTCTCAAATTACGCAGCGCACTCTTTGCCAACCACTCCGTGTTGCAAGGAAGGAACTGATCCTTCAACACCTTATTCAGAGTCTCCCAAGTCTCAATAGGTTCACGATTCGCACTAGCATCGTCTGATAGACGTGCACGCCACCACAACTTTGCATCTCCCGTGAGATACATGCTAGTAATCTGCACCTTTTGCTTGTCGGGAACATGAGCCGCGCTGAAGTATGCCTCCATGTCCCACAAGAAGTTTTCCAACTCTTTGGCGCTCCGCACACCGCCAAATTGCTTGGGTTCAGGAACTTTCACCTTGGATGAAGAAGGACGGTCTTTGCTGGAACTCGATCCAATGACCTTCTTCAAGACTTTCACATCATCTTTGATTCCCATCAACTTGGTATCGAGCGTGTCACAGAGAATACTGATATCCTCTTGACACCCAACAATTTTTCCTTCAACAAACTCAGGTAACCCATCCAATGATTTCTGGGTACTCTCTGCCAACTTTCGAATCGCTTCAACGGACTCATCGATCACTTGAAACCGTTGAAAGATTCCCGTAACAACTGAAGTTTGTGGCGGTGGTCCCACCAAGTTTTCCAACCTGAGAACTCGTGCTTCCAAGGACGCCACACGTTCCTCTCTTGTTTTCGGATAAGCCATTTCTTCTCAAAGAAATTTCGTCAGAACCCAAATTGGGCTCCGATACCACTTGTCACAGGGTTAAATTTCGAGGTTAAATTTTTCGCAAATTTACACGCCTGTGCGGCCTGATTGTGCACCAATCAGTTAGCCCTTTTCCCTTTCAAACCCTCGTGTTTATATGAAACTGGAAAATATGAAAAGTAAAGCTCACCACAAGCACAATAGAAAAACAGCATAAGCACACACAAGTTTACAAGAGAATTCCTCCCAACTTTGCACTACTTCCAACAATTCGTACAAAGACCAAATCGGCCAAAGTTTACACACATAATGGCTCACTCAACTCAGTGCTCACAAAATGCACTTCGTTTTTCCTGCCCTCGTTTCCCTCTATGCAAAAATACAGCATAGACAACACGAGGTAGCAGCAAAATATCATAAACAAACGACCGACTCAACTTTAACACACCCAAAACACCAACAACCTAGGTATCCATAAACCTAAGCTCCGATACCATATTCTGTAACACCCCCATGATTTACAGAGATATTACAGCGCCGTAGATTCTTTTAGGCGAACCTACCAGGCTTAGACCAACATAGAACTCATTACAAATTAACAAAATCACGACATTCACTTTCTTAAAACAAAAATGACTTCAACACGACATACATTACAAAACCAAACAATACATCATCCCATAATATCACAACTCATAAAACATCTCACAGCTGATACAACAACATCATCAATAATCAACAACAACATGATATACATCACATGACAGTACCGCTCGAGTACAAAACCAATACACAACACTGACCACGACATGATGACCACAGACTCAACATAACATATGATATCAATGTTGCCCACCAAGATCATGTCTGCCCTGTGCTGGCTCGCCTACTGGACCTATACCTGAATACACAACAAGTGTATCCACCCCCGAAGGGGTCAACAAGAAGCCGGTGCAAGTATAATGATTCCAGAATATGTATAACAAGTGAATAAACAACATAAATCACAGTGTCATCACATATATTCCGGAATACAATACCATAATCAACATCACAAAACAACCTCCCGGGCTGTACTAGCCATGTACCTCACGCGAGATACACACCCCAGGAGTCTTCGTCAGGCCCTATCTGGTTGTACAACCCAACCGAGTGATACGCAGACACTCGCAGTCTAATGGATCCCAGGGGACCCTCACTGGTTTTACTCGGCTCGCACACACTCAGTAACTACATGGCGCAAATTACATTTTCTGAAATTACCACTTTTCAAAAAATCACATTTTTCACATATTTACACGGAGTACAATAAACATAATCAAAGTACTTGCCTCAATTGAAACGACATAAGAAACAATGAACGGAAGGACGTACGGTCCGAACTTTTTCAACGATTCGATCCTAACACAACATAATACCCAATCAAGCACAATACTATGGAAACGGAATGGTTTCTTTCAAATTCTACTCTTAGGGACAAACTATCGAGCACTATGAAGGCGGAGTCATTCATACTCCAATTAACCGTTGAAAACTCAAAATAAAATCCATAGACTTCAAGGAACACAAGGTTCAAGGATTACAACATCATAATCCAGTAGTAATCGAAGCCAAAACGAATTAGAATTGAAGATCTTACCAAAACCCCCAAAATATGAAGAACTGGGGTGCGAACGAATTTTACCTTGATTCGGACGGTGAAAGTTGATGAGATGTTGTTAACTTGATGCTAGGATCACAAAAACGTAGTTGAATGATGAAATCCGGCCAAAACACGTACCTTCCTATGTTCAAGATAGAAAAGAAGAGTAACCTCGGAGGAGCGGCGACTGATCTCTCAGGTTGTCTTGAAAGATGGTGAGAGTAAGTGTCTTGAATGACGCCCTGAAGAGCATGTACAATGCTGAAAAGAGGGGAAAGCATCAAGTCATGATTATGCCTTCTTCAAAAGTCATTACCAAGTTTCTTCTGGTCATGCAAAAGCATAGCTACATTAGGGAGTTTGAGTATGTTGACGATCACAGGTCCGGAAAAAGCGTGGTTGAATTGAATGGAAGGATGAACAAATGTGGGGTTATTAGTCCTCGCTTTGATGTCGGTGTCAAGGTAATTGAGTCATGGACTGCAAGACTACTTCCATCGAGACAGTTTGGTTACATTGTGTTGACAACATCAGCTGGAATCATGGATCATGAAGAAGCCCGCAAAAAAGGCATCGGAGGTAAAGTACTTGGGTTCTTTTATTAAGCATGGCCATTGAGATGGCATTACTGAGCTGAGTTTATTGCTTTCCCCATTGCATCATTAAGTTTTAATTTTGAACTTCATAGCAATTTATTGATAAATGTTGCAGAGTCGACATTCTGTGCCATTTGAGGAATGTAATTTTTAGAAATTACGACGATTTTAATATTATTATGCTGCTGGTTTAAAAAAATAAAAAGATCACCCAACCGTCAGAGAAGAGGAGAGAAGGGAAAGAAATGACGAAGTTGACCACTGTTGTCCCTTATATATTAAGTGGACTTAGCGAGCACTAATGGTATGCATAGCGTGCGCTACCTGGCTGTTTTTGCAGTCCATAAACTTCTGTCCAATTCCGTTAGCCTGCGCTAGAGTTTGTGGTAGCGTGCGCTACCTGCTCTGGTCCAAGATTCATGAATTTTCTGCCCAAATCCAGAATGTTATGATCAACCTCAATAGAGTGCGTTAAAAGGACATTAGCGTGAGCTAATTAACTCATTCCAGACCCCAGAAAAACCAATGTCCAGCCTAATTAGGGCGCACTACGAACAACATTAGCGTGCGCTACATATGTCTGTTTAGCGCGCGCTAGCTACCCAAGTTAGTGTGCGCTAACTGCTGCTCTTCAGCATTACAATTGTGAAGTCTGGTCCGAATGAACACATCCCGGTACGTACAAAACTAGATAATAACTAACAATCAACATACCAGTTCCAAAACCAATATACACATGATTCTAAATACCAACAATACAACATGGAAATTCACAAACCAATTCTCAACGGAGTACGTCCAGAAGTAAAAGACCTCAATAATAAAGTACACGGGTACTACAAGTGGAGGGTAGAAGTTGAGCATCATGGTGATCAATAGTTAATCCTAGACTGCTAATATAAGTCACAAACTCACATAATTCACCGTACAACTGAGAAAGAACACTTTACAAAATTCTCACGAGAAATCACACAACAAAAGTATTTCACAGCAAAATTTCATCTCAAAATTACATAATAAATCCTAACACCACCAGAACACTTCAACAGATAATTTTTTTCCTCTGTTATATGTTAGGATTGTATACTGCAAAGCATACTTTATGCTTGTATTACCTAATTTCCCTGTAACTACCTATGAGAATATTAATTACATTTAATCACATGTTTTGCATATTTATTCACGTTACGGTTATGCAAATGAAATGTCTAATTAATTTATATTGTATATAATGTGGTGTGTTGGTGTCACATGGAAGATCACATTATCGGTACCTTATAAAATAATATAATAGTTCACAACCTATATAATTATTAGACAAATTATATAAAAGGTTGTAGTGTATGCTTGGGATTAGTTGGTCTTGACTATTAGCATACATTAGCGTATTTGCATACGTTAAACTGGATCGAGGTGAGATAGTGTCTTATGTACTGACTGTAAGAAGAGTAAATCTAGGATAATTATTATTTCTTAATTCTAAGTATATAATATTTAATTGTGCATTTATAAAACTTATTGCTTTGATTTATCATGGGTGAGAGTCAAAATGATCGACTCAATAAGCCTCGTATCTTGGGCAATAATATTATTTATACGGCAGTTATTATTATTACTAGAAATCGTATCCCGACTCATGCGGGTTGATGATGTCCACTTGAGGAGCTCGATAATGATTATTATATTGAACCCTGCAGGTGGATTTAATTCCGATATAACAATAAGGTTCGAGTGGTACTACTCTGGGATAAGATATTAATTAATTAAAGTTGTCAGTAGCTTATAATTAATTAATGGACATTCGATATCTTAAACACGGGAAATAATATATTTAATAAGGAGCCCAATTTCGTAATTTGGGATTTTGGTAAGAAGTGCAATATCAACCTTTTAGTGGACTAAGTTGATATTAATAGATTCATTATATTAGGAAGAGTCCTAATATGGTAAGATGAAATCTATTGGGAGTCCTTCCATAATCCTCCTTAAGATCCCTAGTAGTAGTCCAAGGGCCTATAAATAGGACAATAGGGGGAGGGCCGATTTTCCAAGTCTTTTGCGAGGTTGTGTGATCAAATTTTTCTTCTTGTGTTTAATTGTAGATCTAGACTTGTGTCTTTGATTCTACAATTTAGATAACACATTAATTTACTAAGAGTGTTCATAAAATACTAGAAGCAAAGAAAAATCAAGTGACCACATACAAAAGGAATTTCGGCCGATCCATATTGTGTCCAAGCAAGATCCGGTAGCTCGTTGCCTACACAACGTCCGGGTTAAGGCAGATCATACTCTAGAAGGTCTAAAGGTATAAATACAAGGTTATCAAGACGAAAGCAACCAATTCGCTTCAAAGGTAATATCCTATGATCTTTTAGATCAAGATTAGGATATTTCTATAACCGACATATTTATTTAATAAATAATAAATAATATTTAAATTGCTTATTAGTCCTAGTAGTTAATTAATTAGCATGCCTAAATAGATCTTATGCTCGTGGATGGTTAAAATGAAATTATCAACTTTCCCAAACTTCGCTTCCGTTGCGTTTTTACCTCCAACAATTGGTATCCGAGCTGAATTTTTAGGCTTTAAGCTATTTTAATTAATTTTGGTGTTTAATTGATGGCAATTTAAATATTCATATAATTTGATGTTGGAATATTTTGCTAGATGTGTTCTTGCAGGTGATATGATCCAATTATCATGGTTATGTGAATGGTTTATTTATTTATTTAATTTTATTATTTATGCAATTGTTGGTTTGGACCGTTTTGAGGCATGTAATGGTTTTTCCCGTGAGAAAATCTGCGGGTAGTTCTAGGTATTTTATTTTTAATGTAATCTTGCTGTAATTTCGATATATTTTATTTTGTATAAAATTATAATCGAATTCGGAAAAGACGGGATCACGAAGAAATAGAATGAACCGGATCGCCGGATCGCCAAGGCGCCGCTGAAAGCAAAGACACGGCCGTCATTGAAAGGCCACGAGCAGCTTCCAGGAGCCGCGGTTAGCCTGGTCCGGGCCGGTTCGCTGGTTCGGGTCGGTCGTCCAGTTTTTGGTCCGGTCCGTTTCACCGCCGTTCTTGCGTCCGCTGGAGAGTCGGGATTTAAAATTAATTTTTTATGTAATTAATTTTGCATAAAAGTGAAATTTTAATTTTGGAAATCCACGGCCCGGCCGGGGAGGAGCGACGAGATGCTTGATTCAGAGGGAGAGATCGAGTCGAAGATTTTCTCGGATTCAACTCAAGGAAGAAGACCATGATAATTGGATAATTTAAATATGCATGCTTTATTTTTGGTTTTTATTGTTTTGATGTATGGCATGCATGAATGTATGCGTGATATGTTTTCTGCATGTTAAGACGAGAAAAATAAAAATCTTAAGGCTAAAATAACTAAGTGATTAAATTGATTTTTTTTAATAAAATCAAATTGGCCTCCATAATTAATTTAAATTGTGAAGTAATTAGCGTGCTCGTTGACATTAGAGTCTTCCTCCATATCGGATGTTCTAATTATAGGTTCACTAGTTTTAAATTTCAAAATGATAACATAAGGTAAATATTACTTTTTATGATAGGACCTCTCCATCTGTAGGACCATTATTTAAAAGATAATATTTTAAGGATGTTAAATTATGGTGTTCACTTAGGTGTATTAATTAATAAGCTCCCCATCGGAGTCTATGTTAATTAAAACATGGCCAAGAGGAACCAACTATTAATTTTACTTGTCATAACGTAATGTGACTAGATAGTAAAATTAAAGACGTAAAACTCTACTTGGAAAATGTGTGTGTAAACGTCCACCTGATCGTGGCTTGCATGTGCGGATTTTTCGAGGTGTTGGTTGCTAGCATATATATTGTGTTTTGAGGTTTTTCGATATATTTTGCTATGCATTATGTGATGGATGTTTTTAATTTTTATCTCAGAAGTCTTTCAATCCACTAACTGTTATTCTCAAAGAAAATAAACTTGATGGCACTAACTTTTTCGATTGGAAAAGAAATCTTGACATTGTCCTCACTGCTGAGGGGCATAAATTTGTCTTAATCGAAGAGAGGGGCATAAATTTGTCTTTCACGGGGGTGTATTAATTAATAAGCTCCTCATCGGAATCTATGGTAATTAATACATGGCCAAGAGGAACCAACTATTAATTTTACTTGTCATAACGTAAGTTGACTAGATAGTAAAATTAAAGACGTAAAACTCTACTTGAAAAATGTGTGTGTAAACGTCCACATGATCGTGGCTTGCATATGCGGATTTTTCGAGGTGTTGGTTGCTAGCATATATATTGTGTTTTGAGTTTTTTTGATATATTTTGCTATGTATTATGTGATGGATGTTTTTAGTTTTTATCTCAGATGTCTTTCAATCCACTAGCTGTTATTCTCAAAGAAAATAAAATTGATGGCACTAACTTTGCCGATTGGAAAAGAAATCTGGACATTGTCCTGACTGCTGAGGGGCATAAATTTGTTTTAACTGAGGAGAGCCCTCTGGATCTAGAACCGGATGCCACTCCTGGAGAGTTGGATGAATTCCGAAAATGGAAGAACTCTGATGAGATGGCTCCGCTGTTACATTTTGGCTTCACTGACAAATGTATTGCAGCATTAGCATCAGACAATAGGCTCAGCCGCGGAGATGATGAAAAATATCACCGAGATGTTTGGTCATCAGAACCGGGAAGCTAGACAAAATACAATGAGGGTGTTGATGACAACCCAAATGTCTGAAGGGACCCCAGTAAGGGATCATGTTCTGAAAATGATGTCTCATTTGAACGAACTGAGCATACTGGGGGCTACTATCGATGCGGAATCGCAGGTCGATATTATCTTGGGCAGCTTACCAAGAAGCTTTGAGCAGTTCTGCCTTAACTACAGCATGAACCGTAGGACATATACTTTGGCGGAACTTTTGACATAGATTCAATCTGCTAAAGGTCTCTTCAAACAAGGTTATCATCAGATTCTTGCGGCAACTGGTGCTACTTCTTCCAAACCCAAATGGGGAAAGAAGAAAAAGCAGGTTGGCCAGAAGCAAGTGGCAACTCTCAAGGTGAAAAGCAAGGCTCCTCACCCCGAGGCGAACAAAAATCTAAAGGGAAAGTGCTACAAGTGTGGCCAGAAAGGACGTTTTAAAGTGCACTGCCCTGCTCTTAAGAAAGTTATGTCTCGTGCACTAGTAGTCAAAACATGTTTGGCAGCTTGTTCTTCCACTTCGTGGATAGTTGATTCAGGCTCCACTGATCATGTTTGCTGTTAGGATTATGCCCTCAAATGCCACTAAGAGGATGTTGAGTGAGGGCATTGTACTTGTTATTATGTAAATCATTATCATAAGGCAAATGAATGTTTCTTTATTTACTGGTAGTTAGTGGCATTCCTGACTCGTATATATATATATAGAAACTAGTCCGTGTATTTGAGAGCAAAACATTCCACTCCTTATTGGATAAGAGAATCGGCACTGGAAAGGTTTATGGCTCAAATACTTAATCGTTCGCAAGTCAATGAAACTTGATTGGGCGTTATGTTTATGTGAGACTTGTATGACGTGTTGTTTGACTTGGAGAGTGCCTGTCGAACATCAATGGTTAGTGGGAGCACACGTTATAGGTATGCTAATTGGACTAGTATACTCGAACCGACTAACCCTCGATTCATCACACGGATTTCACTCTGGGACAGTCAATGACGGAATCGAAAGGTTGTGATAGGAATTCATGAACCTTCGACTTGAGGATTCAGTAGGGAAGTGCTTGTGACATTAATATTTTCATTAGAGTAGTTCGACCCAGAAAACTGGAAGGTGGGGGTCAACCTCGACGTGCATCTTGACGGGCAAGTAGCAGGTTCTACTGAATACGAAGATAAGATTCTTTCTCCTGTTAGTGAACGGGTTATATGTCCTATACGGTTATTGGCAGATGAGATCATAAGTCTTTGTCCAAAGCATTGGTGCTAGTTGTATTGGATACACGAGAGCTCGATGATCTTGATTTGCATTAACTCATGCATAGAGTCAAGTACAGATAGGGTTTGACTGACCGTGACCCTATAACTTGATCGGGACATTTGAAAGAAGGGTTTATACGTACACTGGTATTCACGATAGAATGGTTCTTGAATGATCCCAATCATTCGTTCTCAGTTTGGGTACAGTGTAGGCCGCCAGGCTGGCTATGTGGTGCTACTACTCGTTGGTTCCTCCCATTGCTAACTGAGACGGACCTACCGAGTCGCACAATAGGATTAACGACGGAATGAATCAAGCTTAATCTCTCTTTATTAATATTAGATATTGGATATCTAATTTACTGGACATTGGATGTCTAATTAATTTCGAGACATTGGATGTCTAAATTAATTTACTGCCGTAAATTAATTTACGGCATAATGAGCTAAATAAATTACTAGGTGATTAATTTGATTCACATATATAATTATTTCTTAGATAAATGAATTATATATTGTATTTGATATAATCAATTAATTGAATTGATTGATATAAATACATCGAGATGGAATGGTTTTTCGGATTGGACTCGAGGGAGTCCGAAACGAACCGAACTCCATAGACTCTTCCACTTGGCCGCCTAAATCTCTCCATGATTGCAAGATCTTGATTTTTTCTTTGTTTAAAGTGAAGAATCAAACTTTGTGATCATTAATGAATTTAAAACATACGATGTTTATTCATGGGGGACATTGCAACATGTGATGCATGATTGAAGTATAGATAAAGGTTCTCCCCTCTCATTTAGAAGGTGTACATACGGTTCATTCATTTGAACAAGAGAGAGAGAGAGAGAGAGAGAGAGAGAGAGAGAGAGGAGAGACTTTGTGAGTTGTCTTCATCTTCATCATCTTCACCATAACTATCTTGATATTTTCTTAGAGAAAATAGAGAGAAAAATTGAGAGATATAGATTAAATACTTAGAGTGTTGTAATCTTCATTAGAAAGCTTCCATTACTTGATTCTAGCTGTAACTTTGGAGGTTAATTTAGGTGATCGTCGTTCTGTTCGTTTCTCCGGCGCGTGGCAAGTAGAGACGTGGTGATTTCGGCGTTGGATCATTTAAGAGCTTGAAGAATCATATTCGTGGGAAGAACATCTGAAGCTTGGGGAATCGTCTTCAAGAAGTACACCATTTAATCAACAGACTACGAGTATGATTTCTTATCTTGTTTTCATTTTATATTCGTATAAACGTAGCTTGATCGATCCTCATAGGGATTCGGATTGAATTAGATTCGTATTATTTCTTCCGCCGCGCCTTCGTTTTGGGCACCGAATCACAACAGTGGTATCGGAGCGTTGGTCCTGCGATCGTATATATGATATTTTGCATTTGCAATGCTTGATTGGAAGGTGAATGATTTGGAATCATTTATAGTCATAATCCTGGTGTATGTTTTCCGTTTGTTGTAGTTATATATTTTGTAAGTTTATGTCTAAATATAAATCGTTAATTTATGGGAAATGTGATTTATATTGAAGATATGAAAGTTGGAAAATATTGATATTGGATATCCGGTCGAAAATCTAGCCCCGAATTGCCGTTGGACGGCTCGGGAATGGACCGAAAGAAGGGGGCCGCAGCCCAGGGCTGTTGCACCCTTACCATGCGGACTGGATTGGGGTCGCGCCTGTGGTCGCTAGCAGCCCGCGATGTGTTTCGCGCGTCCAAATTTCTTCGCACTGCTTTGGGCTCGTTTTCTTCGTGTATTCCTGAAAAATAATTTCCCACATTTTAAATCGATTTGATATGATTAAAATGATATATGGTATTTCATTTTATAAGGGAAAATTTATTTATCGATTACTTGTGATTGACGAAATTACTTTGAACATTTTCATATTACCGATTGTGTGAATTGATTGGATCAATTCTATTTATTGTTTATATATTGGTTGGATCAATGTATCTCTATGCAATCCATTTATTTAGTATTTATTGGATGAATGTTTTTGAATGGGGATGTGGTTCATGGACTTAGTTTTGAATCGTTCGGTTTTATTCGATTGGGTTGTAAAGGCCATTTTGAGCCTATTTATTTTACTAGAAATATTTGTAGCTAGGATGCAATTTTTCAATGTAAAATTTATATGTAATGACGAGGACCGGAGGAAGATCCGTTCGAGAAGACGAAGATTCAAGACCGAAGACTTGTAATTAGATTATGGAGTTTTTGATTCTAGGAATGGTCCATGAACCACAAGTTGGTAGCAACTAGGTTGTGAATGTTTATTCATATGGTATGAATGCACAAACGCGCTTAAATGAATTAATATGCAAAGTGTAACATTAATCGCGAAAATTCTCCCACGACAAATTATTAAGTTTAAAAGGTTTCAAGGTTTTCCTTCCCTCCATCGAGCTTTCGGAAAATTTTAATCCAAACCGGATATGCTATGCTTCCGAGTTATTGAGGTATTCGTTCGGGGAGGATGGATAAATTACCGGAAGCGCATTGGATGCCTTCGGTTGGAGCAAATTTTATCCCTAGAAACCTGTTCGGTTGCCGGATAAGATTCAATTGTGAAACTGATTTGCGTCGATGGTATAAACTTAACTTGTTCACAAACTATAGAAACCGTATAGGTTGAGAGGAGTGAACAAGGGGAAAAAGAAGATCGAATCATCCATTGGATGGATTGGTGTTGGACACTACTTTATGAAAATTAATAGACTAGAAACCTGTTTAGTTTCCCTCTATTAAAATTTATAAAGAACTCGATCGCCACTATGAAGTAGAGTGAACGATACTTCCGGTTTTCACATGGGAGTGTGTTATTCCGATAAAAATAGTGGGAGCTGGGTTAAAATAATAGAAAAGACCTTAATTCTATACTCAGATCACAATTGAATGAGTCACTAATTAATCTGTCGTACTTAATGCAGACGAACATAACTCTCAATTTGACAATGAACCCGCTCACAATTCTACTCATAAAGAACACCTTAATCAGACCTAACTTTGTTGATTGGCTCCGCAATCTGATGATAGTCCTCAGTATAGAGGCACTGGGATACGTCTTGCAGACGGACATTCCGGCGCCTCCAGTGCGGACAAGAGCCAATCAGGAAGAAATTGAAAACCACGAAAAGTGGGTTAACGATGACGTAAAAGTCCGTGCTTATATGGTGGCTTCTATATCTAATGAGCTTCAGAGAGCTCATGAGAAAATGACTTCTGCTAGGAAGATCTTATCTCACTTAACTGATCTTTATGGTGAGCACAGTTGAACTGCTAGATATGAGATATCCAAGAAACTGTTCGGTGCAAGGATGAAGGAAGGTGAGAAGGTTGGGGACCACGTCCTCAAAATGATATCTATGATCGAGAGATTGAAGGCTCTTGATTTTAAGATGGATACTTCTCTTCAGACCGACCTTATCCGACAGTCTGTCCATGATTCCTTCTCATAGTTTGTAATGAATTTCAAGTGGAACGAGATTGCGTGCAACTTAGAAGGATTGATAAACAAACTCGTGACCGCTCAGTCTCAGATGAAGACTCCGCGGATGAAGGAGTCTGCCCTTGTGATTTCTTCTGGACCTCGGAGGTCTAAGAAAAGGAAGAAAAAGACCAAGAAGCAGACGGGACCACAATTCAAGGACCTTAAGGGTAAGGGCAAGGCCTCGATGGTTCCGAAGAGCAAGAAGAAGTAGGAAGCTTGTCTCAAATGTGGTGATCTGGTCCACTGGAATAGAGACTGTCCCATTCTTCATGGCATTTCAGGTACAGAACTTTTAGTTTTGGAAACAAATTGTTCTGCTATTGTATTTTCTACTTCTTGGATACTGGATTCAGGTGCTAGTTCTCATATTTGTACCATGAATCAGGATCTGGAACAAAGTAGGAAGCTTGGGGCTGGGGAAGTGATGATTATTATCGGAAGCGGGCATAGTTTCGAGGCAACTGACATAGGATCACTCCTTTTGGGTTTAGAATCTGGCTTTGTTTTGATTTCAGAAGATGTACTTGTTCTGCGCAAGGGGCATAAAAACACTGTATCATTCCGGTCATGGATCAGAAAGGCTTTTCATTTTTCATTGGTGATGGTTCCTATAAAATTTAGTTTAGAAATAAACTAGTAGGCACTACTACAATGTTAAATGGACTGTATCATCTAAACCTTAGTAACAAAGTCGTTGTGAATACTGTGACTAGGAAGCGTGGTAGGGATGAAACTAATCAAGTTTTGAAATGGCATCTTAGACTTGGTCATGTTGATCAGACCAAGGTTTACAAAATGGAAAACGATGGACTTATGGGTCCATTAGGGATCGGATCCCTTTCCTACTTGTGAATCTTGCCTTAAAGGAAAAATGACTAAGTCCCCCTTCACAGGGACTTTTGAAAGAGCCGCTGATAAACTAGGATTAATTCATACCGACCTATGTGGTGCTTTGGAAGCATCACGTGATGGATATCATTATTTCATTACGTTTACAGATGATCATACTGTGTATAGTTATGTATACTTAATGAAACATAAATCCGAGGCCGTTGAGAAATTCTAGGAATTTAAGGCCCTAGTCGAAAAAACAAACTGGTAATCATATCAAAGCACTTCGGTCGGACCGAGGTGGCAAGTATATGAGTGCGGAGTTTGAGGAGTTCCTAAAGGAACATGGAATAGTATCACAAGTAACACCTCCAGGTACTCCTCAGTTAAATGGTGAGTTAGAAAGAAGGAACCGGACCTTGTTGAACATGGTCCGTTCTATGCTAGGCTATACTGACTTAACGATTTACCTGTGGGGGTATGCAATCCTAACTGCTGCTTATATCTTGAATAGATGTCCCTCCAAATCCGTTCCTTAAACTCCACATGAGATGTGGGAGGGTAGGAAACCTAGTCTTAATCACATTAGGATTTGGGGATGTCCCGCCTATGTCAAGAAGACTAAGGTGAACAAGTTGGAAGCAAGGTCTGTGAAGGGATGTTTCATTGGATTCCCATCCAGGACGATGGGTTATCTATTCTACATGTCCGAAGATCGAAAGATCGTTGTTGCTTTGAAAGCACATTTCCTGGAAGATGAGTTCATTCAGGAAGGCGGATCAGGTAGAAGTATTTCTTTGGAAGAATACAATGGAACTCCTCAGGAGACACCTGTACAAGAAATTGGAACCGAACCTTCTGAAACACAAGTACAACCACCTCGTAGATCTAGTAGGGTGTCTCATTTACCTGAGAGGTATGGCCTTGTGCACCTGGAGGAGCTGGGTCTCCATGAGGTTCTAGGTGATAGCCAAGAGACCGACCCCGCAACCTATGACCAAGCGATGCTGGATGTGGACTCCGTGATATGGACTGCAGCAGTCTTCATATAGTTGGGACCTTTGTTTTAACGAGGCAGTCAAAGAGTTTGACTTCGTGCAAAATGAAGAGGAACCTTGTGTATACAAGAGGGTTAGTGGGAGCAAGATCGCATTCTTAGTACTGTATGTAGATGACATTTTACGAATAAGAAATGGTGTGAGAATGCTCAGTTCTGTAAAAGCTTGGCTTTGGAGTAGGTCCTCCATGAAAGGCTTTGGAGAAGAAACCTATATTCTTGGGATTCGACTCTACTGGGATAGAGCGAAGAGAATGATAGGTCTTTCCCAAGCCCTCTATATAGATCAAATATTAAAGCAATTTAAGATAGATTATTCTAAAATAGGTTTCCTACCGATGCGACTGTTAGGAGTATGCCCTCGAATGCCACTCAGAGGATGTTGAGTGAGGGTATTGCACTTGTAATTATGTAAATCAATTATATAAGGCAAATGAATGTTTCTTTATTTACTAGTAGTTACTGGCATTTCTAACTCGTAAATAAACATATAGAAACTAGTCCGTTTATTTGAGAGCAAAACGTTCCACTCCTTATTGGATAAGGGGGTCGGCACTGGAAAGGTTATAGCTCAAATACTTAATCGTTCGCAAGTCGATGAAACTTGACTGGGCGTTAAGTTTATGTGAAGACTTGTATGACGTGTTCTTTGACATGGAGAGTTCCTGTCGAACACTAATGGTTAGTGAGAGCACACTTTATAGGTATGCTAATTAGATTAGTATACTCGAACCAACTCACCCTCGATTCGTCACATGGATTTCACTCCGGGACAGTCAATGACGGAATCGAAAGGTTGTGATAGGTATTCGTGAACCTTCGACTTGAGGATTTAGTAGGGATGTGCTTGTGATGTCATGATTTTCATTAGAGTAGTTCGACCCTGTAAACCGGAAGGCGGGGGTTAACCTCGACGTGCATCTTGACGGGCAAGTAGCAGGTCCTACTGAATACCAAGATAGAATTCTTTCTCCCGTTAGTGAGCGGGTTATATGTCCTATGCGGTTATTGGCAGATGAGATCATAAGTCTTTGGCCAAAGCATTGGAGCTAGTTGTATTAGATACACGACAGCTCGATGATGTCGATTTGCATTAACGCATGCATAGCGTCAAGTACAGATAGGTTTTGACTGACCGTGACCCTATAACTTGATCGGGACATTTGAAAGAAGGGTTTATACGTATACTGGTATTCACGACAGAATGGTTCTTGAATGATCCCAATCATTCGTTCTCAGTCGGGGTACAGTGTAGGCCACCAAGCTGGCTAGGTGGTGCTACTACTCTTTAGTTCCTCCCATTGCTGACTGAGACGGACCTACCGAGTCGCGCATTAGGATTGACGACGGAATAAATCGAGCTTAATCTCTCATTATGAATATTAGATATTGGATATCTAATTTGGGACATTAGATGTCTAAATCGATTTATTGGATAAATTGATTTACGGCCTAATGAATTAAATATATCACTGGGTGATTAATTTAATTCATGGATATAATTATTTCTTGGAGAAATTAATTATGTTATAATGTATTTGATATGATGAAATTAATTGGATTAATTAAACTATACAAATACATCGGTACGGAATTGGAGTTTATCTGTTTGGACTCTCGGGAGTCCGAAACGAACCGAACTCATCCGTTTCTCCATGGGCCCCCCCCCATTTCTAGCCACCTTCCTTTTGGACTTATGTCTTCATTCTTTAATAAATGATAATTGTGGAGGTGGGGTTAGATTCCCACATGCATGAGAGGTTCATGTGGAGAGTTGAATAAATGAAGAAGACATCTCACTTCTCATGTGAAGACCAATTCCAACGTGAATAGAGTGTAGAGAGATAGAGAAAAGACTTCTCCAAGTCTTCTTCATCTTTGTTCATCAACTTCTTCTTCATTTTTCTTGGAGAAAAATTGAGAGAAATTATTGAGAGATATATTATACACTTAGAGTGTAGTAATAAAAGCTTCATCACTTTATTCTAGCCGTAACCTTAGAGGTTAATCAAGTGTTGTTATTTCGGTCGTTATTTCGGCGCGTGGCAAGTAGAGACGCGGTGCTTTCGGCGTTGGATCGTTCAAGAGCTTGGAGCGGATTGGACTCGTAGAGATCAAACTAAAGCTTGGGGAATAGCTCACGAGAAGGTTACCATTTAATCAACGGACTTCGAGGGTTAGTTTCTTACGACTCTTGCTTTTCGTTTATATATTCGTATATACGTAGCTCGATCGATCCTCGTAGGGATTCGGATCGAATTAATTTTCGTTTTACCGCTTCCGCTGGGCCTTCGTTTTAGGCACCGAATCCCAACAGTGGTATCAGAGCGTAAGTCTTGCTATCGTATATACGATATTTGGCATTTGGAATGCTCGATTAGATGGTGAATGATTTGGAATCATTTTTGTCATAATCGTGGTACATGTTTTACGTTCCTTGTAGTTATATTTTTCGTAAGTTTATGTCTAAATATAAATCTTAAATTTCTGGGAAATATGATTTATATTGAAGATATGAAAGTCGGAAAATATTGATATTGGATATCCGGTCGAAAATCTAGCCCCAATCGTCAGTTTGACGATTTTTGGACAAAAGGGTAATCTGGCCGAGAGTGACTCGACCATGTCCCGGTGACACGGCCGTGTCCGGCAAAGGTGGCCAAGTCATCGCCAGTGCACTCGACCGTGTCCTGGGTGACTCGTGTCCGGGCGCCGCTGTCATCACAGTGCACCCGACCGTGTCCCGGTGACTTGGCCGTGTCCCGCCGGCATCTTCCGATCGTGACTCGCCATGCCAGCCCGATCGCCGGCAGTCGCCGAGGGTGACTCGGCCATGCTAGCCAATTTTCACCTTACTCAATTTTTCGTGTATTCTTGAAAATTAATCTCCCACATGTTAAATCGATTTAATATAATTAAAATGATTTATGGTATTTCATTTTATAAGGGAAATTTGATTAATTGGAATATTTATGGTCGATCAATTATTTTGAACGTTATCATATTACCGATTGTGTGAATCGATTGGATCGGTTCGTATTGTTGATTGGATCAATGTACCTCTACGCTTTTCATTTATATAGTATTTATCGGAGGAATGCTTTTGAATGGGGATGTGGTTCGTGGACTTAGTTTTGAATCGTTCGTTTTATTCGATTGGGTTGTAAAGGCCGTTTTGAGCCTATTTATTTTACTAGAAATGTTTGTATCTAGGATGCAATTTTCGATGTAAAATTTATATGTAATGACGAAGACCGGAGGAAGATCCGTTTCGAGAAGACGAAGATTCAAGACGAAGACTTGTAATTAGATTACGAAGTTTTTTGTTTTCTAGGAACGGTCCATGAACCACATGTTGGTAACAACTAGGTTGTGAATGGTTTTTTCATATTGTATGAATACCACAAATGCGCTAATATGATTAATGTGCAAAGTGTAACGTTAATCGCGAAAATTCCCCCACAATAAATAATTAAGTTTATAAGGTTTCAAGGTTTTTCTTCCCTCCATCGAGTTTTTGGGAAATTGAAATCCAAACCGGATGTGCTATGCTTCCGAGTTATTGGGGTAGTCGTTCGGGGAGGACGGATAAATTACCGGGAGCGCATTGGATGCCTTCGGTTGGAGCAAATTTTATCCCTAGAAACCTGATAGGTTGCCGGATAAGATTCAATTGTGAAACTGATTTGCGTCGATGGTATAAACTTAACTTGTTCACGAACCATAGAAACCGTATAGGTTGAGGGGAGTGAACAAGGGGAAAAAGAAGATCGAATCATCCATTAGATGGGTTGGTGTTGGACACCACTTTATGAAAATTAATAGACTAGAAACCTGTTCGGTTGCCCTCTATTAAGATTTATAAAGAACTCGATCACCACTATGAAGTAGAGCGACGATACTTTCGGATTTCACATGGGAGTGTGTTATTCCAATAAAAATAGTGGGAGCTGGGTAACAAGAATAGAAAAGACCTTAAATTCTATACACAAAACATAATTGAATGAGTCACTAATTAATCTGTTATACTTAATGCAGACAAATCTCAATATGACAATGAATCCACTCGCAATTCTACTCGAAAAGAACACCTTAATGGGACCTAACTTTGTGTATTGGATCCGCAATCTGATGATTGTCCTCAGTATAGAGGCACTGGGATACATCTTGGAGACGGACATTCCGGCGCCTCCTATGCGGACTCGAGCCAATCAGGAAGAGATTGAAAACCACGAAAAGTGGGTTAAGGATGACGTGAAAGTCCGTGCTTATATGATAGCTTCCATGTCTAATGAGCTTCAGAGAGCTCATGAGAAAATGACTTCTGCTAGGCAGATTCTATCTCACTTAATCGAGCTTTATGGTGAGCACAGCAGAACTGCTAGATATGAGATATCCATGCAACTGTTCGGTGCAAGGATGAAGGAAGGTGAGAAGGTTGGGGAACACGTCCTCAAAATGATATCGATGATCGAGAGATTGGAGGCTCTTGATTTTAAAATGGATACTTCTCTCCAAACCGATCTTATCCTACGCCTCTCTCCTCGATTCCTTCTCACGCTTGTTATGAACTTCAACCGCAATGAGATTGCATGTAACTTAGCCGGGCTAATAAACAACCGGTGACCGCCGCCTCGATGAAGACCCCACGGATGAAGGAGTTCCGCACTTGTGATTTCTTCTCGACTTCTAAGTCTAAGAATAAGAAGAAAAAGACCAAGAAGCGGATCGACCACAAGCTAAGGACCTTAAGGGAAAGGGCAAGGCCCCGATGGTTCCAAAGAACAAGAAGAAGAAGGATGCTTGTCTCAAGTGCGTGAGCCGGGCCACCGGGCTAGAGACTGCCCGATTCTTCATGGCACTTCGTGCATGTAACTTTTAGTTTTGGAAACAAATTGTTCTCGCGATCGTATTTTCTACTTCTGGATAATCGGATTCTCGGTGCTAGTTCTCATATTTGTACCGTGAATCGTGATCTCGAACAAAGTAGGAAGCTTGGAGCCGGAGAAGTTATGATCACAATGGAAGCGGGCATAGTGTCGAGGCGACCGACATAGGATCACTTCTTTTGGGTTTAGAATCCGGCTTTGTTTTGACTTTAGAAGATGTACTTGTTTTGCCCAAGGGGCACAAAAACATTGTATCCATTCCGGTCATGGACCGAAAAGGCTTTTCATTTTTCATTGGTGATGGTTCCTGCAAAATTTATTTTAGAAATAAACTAGTGAGTACTGCTACATTGTTGAATGGATTGTATCATCTAAATCTCAGCAACAAAGTAGTTGTGAATACTATGACTAGAAAACGTGGTAGGGATGAAACCAATCAAGTTTTGAAATGGCATCTTAGACTTGGTCATGTTGCTCAGACCAAGGTTTACAAGATGGAAAAGGATGGACTTATGGGTCCATTGGGATCGGATCCCTTTCCTACTTGTGAATCTTGCCTTAAAGGCAAAATGACTAAGTCCCCCTTCACAGGGACTTTTGAAAGAGCCGCTGATAAACTGGGATTAATCCATACTGATGTTTGTGGTGCTTTAAAAGCATCACGTGACGGATATCATTATTTCATTACGTTTACAGATGATCATACTAGGTATGGTTATGTATACTCAATGAAACATAAATCCGAGGCCTTTGAGAAATTCCAGGAATTCAAGGCCCTAGTCGAGAAACAAACTGGTAATCATATCAAAGCACTTCGGTCGGACCGAGGTGGCGAGTATATGAGTACGGAGTTTGACGAGTTCCTTAAGGAACATGGAATAGTTTCACAACTAACACCTCCAGGTACTCCTCGCTAAATGGTGTGTCGAAAGAAGGAACCGACCTTGTTAAACATGGTCCGTTCCATGCCGGGCTATACCGACTTACCGATTTACCCGTGGGGTATGCACTGATCACGCTACATCTTGAACAGATGTCCTTCCAAATCCGTTCCTAAAACTCCACATGAGATGTGGGAAGGAAGGAAACCAAGTCTTAATCATATTAGGATTTGGGGATGTCCCGCCTATGTCAAGAAGATTAAGGTGGAAAAGTTGGAAGCTAGGTCTGCGAAGGGACGTTTCATTGGATTCCCGTCTAGGACGATGGGATATCTATTCTACGTGCCCTAAGATCGAAGGATCATTGTTGCTTTACAAGCACACTTCCTGGAAGATGAGTTCATTCAGGAAGGCGGAGCAGGTAGAAGTATTTCTTTAGAAGAATATAATGATACTCCTCAGGAGACACCTGTGCAAGAAACTGGAACCGAACCTTCTGAAACACAAGTACAACCACCTTGTAGGTCTAGTAAGGTGTCTCATTTACCTGAGAGGTATGGGCTTGTGCACTTGGAGGAGCTGGGTCGCCATGAGGTTCCAAGTGATAGCCAAGAGACCGACCCGACGACCTATGACCAAGCGATGGTGGATGTAGACTCCACGAAATGGCGTGAATCTATGGAAGCCGAGATAGACTCGATGCATGTCAATCAGGTCTGGACTCTAGTAGACCGCCCCAAGGGCATAGTGCCTATTGGGAACAAGTGGATGTACAAGAGAAAGACTGATGGTGATGGCAAGGTTGACGCCTATAAGGCCAGGCTTGTGGCAAAGGGTTATACCCAGAAGGAAGGGATCGATTACCACGATACCTTCTCGCCCGTAGCCATGATCAAGTCTATTCGCATGATGCTTGCTATAGCTGCCTACCACGATTATGAGATATGGCAAATGGACGTAAAGACGGCTTTCCTTAATGGATTCCTCGAGGAGGAAATCTATATGGAGCAGCCTAAAGGCTTTGTGTCTGAAGTCGATATTCAGAAAGTGTGCAAGCTTCAGCGTTCCATTTATGGACTGAAGCAAGCGTCGCGTAGTTGGAACCTTCATTTTGACGAGGCAATCAAAGAGTTTGATTTCGTGCAAAATAAAGAGGAAATTTGTATATACAAGAGGGTTAGTGGGAGCAAGATCGCATTCTTAGTACTATATGTAGATGACATTCTACTAATAGGAAATGATGTGGGAATGCTCAGTTCTGTGAAAGCTTGGCTTTCGAGTAATTTCTCCATGAAAGACTTGGGAGAAGCGACCTATATTCTTGGTATTCGGCTCTACCGGGATAGAGCGAAGAAAACAATAGGCCTTTCCCAAGCCCTCTATATAGATAAGATCTTAAAGCGATTTAAGATGGATGATTCTAAAAGAGGGTTCCTACCGATGCAGCATGGAATAAAACTCACCTTGAAGATGTGTCCTCAAAGTGAGGAAAAACGCAAGGAAATGAGTAATATACCATATGCTTCGGTCGTGGGTAGCCTTATGTATGCTATGTTGTGTACAAGACGTGACATCGCGCATGCTGTAAGCGTGGTGAGTAGGTTTCAGGCAAACCCAGGTAGGGAAGATTGGACTGCTGTAAAGAACATTCTCACGTACTTAAGAAGGACTAGAGATATGGTTCTGATATATGGCGGTGGAGATTTGGATGTGGTGGATTCACTGATTCGGACTTCAAAGGACTGAAGGACGACTCTATGTCCACTTCTGGCTACATATTTACTCTTAATAGAGGAGAAGTATCTTGGCGCAGTGCCAAGCAAAGCGCGATCACGATTCCACCGTTAGCCGAGTACCAAGCATTTCAGAGGCTTCCAAGGAAGGGTTCTGGATTAAGAAGTTTCTGGGAGAACTTCAAGTGATACCATGTGCTGAGCTGCCTGTTCTGCTGTACTGCGACAACGACAGAGCTGTAGCGCAGGTCAAGGATCCGAGGTTTCACAACAGAACCAAACATATTGAGAGGAAGTATCATCTCGTAAGAGAATTTGTTCGCAAGGGATACATTGTGCTGCACAGAGTAGACTCGGCCGACAACGTCGCTGATCCACTGACTAAGCCACTTTCTCAGACTAGCTTGGAGCGTCATCTGGATAACATGGGTATTAGATACCATAGTGTGTGGCATTGAGTGCAAGTGGAGATTGTTAGGAGTATGCCCTCGAATGCCACTCAGAGGATGTTGAGTGAGGGCATTGTACTTGTAATTATGTAAATCAATTATATAAGGCAAATGAATGTTTCTTTATTTACTGGTAGTTACTGGCATTCCTAACTCGTAAATAAACATATAGAAACTAGTCCATTTATTTGAGAGCAAAACGTTCCACTCCTTATTGGATAAGGGGGTCGGCACTGGAAATGTTATAGCTCAAATACTTAATCGTTCGTAAGTCGATGAAACTTGACTGGGCGTTAAGTTTATGTGAAGACTTGTATGACGTGTTCTTTGACATGGAGAGTGCCTGTCGAACACTAATGGTTAGTGGGAGCACACGTTATAGGTATGCTAATTAGATTAGTATACTCGAACCGACTCACCCTCGATTCATCACATGGATTTCACTCCGGGACAGTCAATGACGGAATCGAAAGGTTGTGATAGGTATTCGTGAACCTTAGACTTGAGGATTTAGTAGGGATGTGCTTGTGATGTCATGATTTTCATTAGAGTAGTTCGACCCTGTAAACCGGAAGGCGGGGGTCAACCTCGACGTGCATCTTGACAGGCAAGTAGCAGGTCCTACTGAATACCAAGATAGAATTCTTTCTCCCGTTAGTGAACGGGTTATATGTCCTATGCGGTTATTGGCAGATGAGATCATAAGTCTTTGGCCAAAGCATTGGAGCTAGTTGTATTAGATACACGACAGCTCGATGATGTCGATTTGCATTAACGCATGCATAGCGTCAAGTACAGATAGGTTTTGACTGACCGTGACCCTATAACTTGATCGGGACATTTGAAAGAAGGGTTTATACGTATACTGGTATTCACGACAGAATGGTTCTTGAATGATCCCAATCATTCGTTCTCGATCGAGTACAGTGTAGGCCACCAGCCGGTGGCTAGGTGGTGCTACTACTCTTTGGTTCCTCCCATTGCCGATCGAGACGGACCTACCGAGTCGCGCATTAGGATTGACGACGGAATAAATCGAGCTTAATCTCTCATTATGAATATTAGATATTGGATATCTAATTTGGGACATTAGATGTCTAAATCGATTTATTGGATAAATTGATTTACGGCCTAATGAATTAAATATATCACTGGGTGATTAATTTAATTCATGGATATAATTATTTCTTGGAGAAATTAATTATGTTATAATGTATTTGATATGATGAAATTAATTGGATTAATTAAACTATACAAATACATCGGGACGGAATTGGAGTTTATCTGTTTGGACTCTCGGGAGTCCGAAACGAACCGAACTCATCCGTTTCTCCATGGGCTGCCCCCCCCCCCATTTCTAGCCACCTTCCTTTTGGACTTATGTCTTCATTCTTTAATGAATGATAATTGTGGAGGTGGGGTTAGATTCCCACATGCATGAGAGGTTCATGTGAAGAGTTGAATAAATGAAGAAGACATCTCACTTCTCATGTGAAGACCAATTCCAACGTGAATAGAGTGTAGAGAGATAGAGAAAAGACTTCTCCAAGTCTTCTTCATCTTTGTTCATCAACTTCTTCTTCATTTTTCTTGGAGAAAAATTGAGAGAAATTATTGAGAGATATATTATACACTTAGAGTGTAGTAATAAAAGCTTCATCACTTTATTCTAGCCGTAACCTTAGAGGTTAATCAAGTGTTGTTATTCCAGTCATTTTTCCGGCGCGTGGAAAGTAGAGACACGGTGCTTTCGGCGTTGGATCGTTCAAGAGCTTGGAGCGGATTGGACTCGTAGAGATCAAACTAAAACTTGGGGAATAGCTCAAGAGAAGGTTACCATTTAATCAACGGACTTCGAGGGTTAGTTTCTTACGACTCTTGCTTTTCGTTTATATATTCGTATATACGTAGCTCGATCGATCCTCGTAGGGATTCAGATCGAATTAATTTTCATTTTACCGCTTCCGCTGGGCCTTCGTTTTAGGCACCGAATCCCAACAGCGACATGGAATAAAACTCACCTTGAAGATGTGTCCTCATAGTGAGGAACGATGAAAGGAAATGAGTAATATACCATATGCTTCAGCAGTGGGTATCCTTATATATGCTTTATTGTATACGAGACCTGACATTGCGCATGCTGGGAGCGTGGTAAGTAGGTTTCGGGCTAACCCAGGTACGGAACATTGGACCGCCGTAAAGAATGTTCTCAAGTACTTTAGAAGGACTAGAGATCTGGTTCTTAAATATGGTGGTGGAGAATTGAATGATGGGCTTCGCTGATTCAGACTTCCAAAGACAGAAAGACCACTCTATGTCTACTTTTGGCTAAATTATACTCTTAATGGAAGAGCAGTATCTTGGCATAATGCCAAGCATAGCGCGAATGCTGATTCCACCAGTTAGGCTGAGTATCAAGCGGCCTCGGAGGCCTCCGAAGGAAGGGTTTTGGATTAAGAAGTTATTGGGTGAACTTCAAAGTGACACCATGTGATACGCTACCTGTTTTTTGTTTTATGCGATAATAATGGAGCTATAGCACAGGCCCAGGAGCCGAGGTTTCACAAAGGTACAAAACACATTGAGAGGTAGTATCATCTCATGAGAGAATTTGTTCGCAAGGGATACATTGTGTTGTATAGAGTAGACTCAGCCGACAACATCGCTGATCCACTGACCAAGCCACTTTCTCAAATTATCTTAGAGCTTCATCTAGAGAACATGGGTATTAAATACCATAGTGAGTGTCATTGAGTGCAAGTGGGAGATTGTTAGGAGTATGCTGTCGAATGCCACTCAAAGGATGTTGAGTGAGGGCATTGTACTTGTTATTATGTAAATCATTATCATAAGGCAAATGAATGTTTATTTACTGGTAGTTACTGGCATTCCTGACTCGTAAATATATATATATATATATATATATATATATATATATATATATAAACTAGTCCGTGTATTTGAGAGCAAAACATTCCACTCCTTATTGGATAAGGGTATCGACACTGGAAAGGTTTATCGCTAAAATACTTAATCGTTCGCAAGTCGATGAAACTTGTCTAGGCGTTAAGTTTATGTGAAGACTTGTATGACGTGTTCTTTGACTTGGAGAGTGCCTGTCAAACACTAATGGTTAGTGGGATCACATATTATAGGTATGTTAATTGGATTAGTATACTCCAACTGACTCACCCTCGATTCGTCACACGAATTTCACTCCGGGACAGTTAATGACGGAATCAAAAGGTTGTGATAGGTATTAGTGAACCTTCGACTTGAGGATTTAGTAGGGATGTGCTTATGACATTAAGATGTTCATTAGAGTAGTTCGACCCAAAAAACCGAAAGGTGGGGGTCAACCTCGACGTGCATCTTGATGGGCAAGTAGCAGGTTCTACTGGCCAAAGCATCGAGGATATGGTTCTTTCTCCTGTTAGTGAATGTGTTATGTCCTATGCGGTTATTGGCAGATGAGATCATAAGTCTTTGGCCAAAGCATTGGAGCTAGTTGTATTCGATACACGAGAGCTTGATGATCTCGATTTGTATTAACTCATGCATAGAGTTAAGTACAGATAGGGTTTGACTGACCGTGACCCTATAACTTGATCGGGACATTTGAAAAAGGGTTTATATGTATACTGGTATTCACGATAGAATGGTTCTTGAATGATCCCAATCATTCATTTTCAGTTGGGGTACAATGTAGGCCGCCAGGCTGGCTAGGTGGTGTTACTACTCTTTGTTTCCTCCCATTGCTAACTGATACGGACCTACCGAGTCGCGCAATAGGATTGACGACGAAATGAATCGAGCTTAATATCTCTTTATTAATATTAGATATTGGATATCTAATTTATTAGACATTGAATGTCTAATTAATTTCAGGACATTGGATGTCTAAATTAATTTATTGGATAAATTAATTTACGGCATAATGAGTTAAATAAATTACTAGGTGATTAATTTGATTCACATATATAATTATTTCTTAGAAAAATGAATTATATATTGTATTTGATATAATCAATTAATTGGATTAATTGATTGATATAAATACATCGAGACGGAACAGAGTTTATCGGATTGAACTCGAGGGAGTCCGAAAAGAACCGAACTCCATAAACTCTTCCACTTGGCCGCCCAAATCTCTCCATGATTGCAAGGTCTTGATTTTTTCTTTGTTTAAAGTGAAGAATCAAACTTTGTGATCATTAATGAATTTAAAACATAAGATGTTTATTCATGGGGGACATTGCAACATGTGATGCATGATTGAAGTCTATATAAAGGTTCTCTCCTCTCATTTGGAAGGTGGACATACGGTTCATTCATTTGAACAAGTGACAGAGAGAGAGACTTTGTGAGTTGTCTTCATCTTCATCATCTTCACCATAACTATCTTGATATTTTCTTAGAGAAAATAGAGAGAAAAATTGGGAGATATAGATTAAACACTTAGGGTGTTGTAATATTCATTAGAAAGCTTCCATCACTTGGTTCTAGCCATAACCTTGGAGGTTAATTGAGGTGATCGTCGTTCCGTTCATTTCTCCGGCGCGTGGCAAGTATAGATGCAGTGATTTCGGCGTTGGATCATTTAAGAGCTTGAAGAATCGGATTCGTGGGAAGAACATCTAAAGCTTGGGGAATCGTCTTCAAGAAGTACACCATTTAATCAACGGACTACGAGGGTATGATTTCTTATCTTCCTTGTTTTCGTTTTATATTTGTATATACATAGCATGATCGATCCTCGTAGGGATTCAGATCGAATTATATTCGTATTATTGCTTCTGTTGCGCCTTCATTTTAGGCACCGAATCACAACATTTGCTTTGACTCGCATGGTTTTCAGGTAACCAAATAGATTAGTGCGGGCGAGATTACCATCAACTGGGGCGATTATTCCAGGCTTATGGCTGTTGCAGTGGAGTGGTGCAGTTGAAGATTAATGATAAATTATTAGTCCTCAATAATGTATTATTAGTACCGGATTTTAGAATGAATTTAATTTCGGTTTCTAAATTAAAATGCAATGGTTATTCAGTTTCTTTTGATGATGATGCCATTATTAGGAAAAGAAATGGTGAATATATTTGCAAAGGTATTTTTAATGATGGACTATATGTCGTTAATACTGCACAAACTCCTATGCATAAATCACTTAACTCTTTGTCTAAACCTAAAAAGAGAAAAGAACCTTCAAGCATAAACCAAACATATATGTGGCATTTCCGGTTAGGGCATGTAAACCTTGGGAGGATTCAAAGATTGGTAGATGATGGCCCATTGGATGATCTCCAAGTTGAGTCATTTCCAATTTGTGAATCCTGTCTCGAAGGTAAGATGACCAAAAGGGTTTTTAAAACCAAGGGAAACCGTGCTCAGAGTGTGTTAGAATTGGTTCATACGGATGTATGTGGTCCAATGAATATCCAGGCTAGGGGTGGTTTCGAATACTTCATCACGTTTATAGATGATTATTCGAGATATGGATACATCTACTTGTTGCGACGTAAGTCTAAAGCCTTTGACAAGTTCGGAGACTTCAAGGCTGAAATGGAGAAGCGTCATGGGAAGAGTATCAAGTCACTACGATCTGATCGTGGTGGCGAATAGCTTAGTGGAGAATTTTTGGATTTCTTGGCGAATGAAGAGTTTTCGTCCCAGCTCACTGCGCCGGGAACTCCACAACAAAATGGTGTAGCTGAAAGAAGGAATAGAACTCTTTTAGAAATGGTTAGATCAATGACGAGTTATTTGGATTTATCTATTTCGTTTTGGGGATACACCTTAGAAACATCAGCGTACATTCTAAACCTGGTGCCTTCGAAATCAGTTCCAAAAACACCCACAGAACTATGGAGTGGGCGAAAGCCCAGTCTAGGACATGTTCGGATTTGGGGTACTCTAGCACATATGCTGAATAAGGAAGCTGATAAGTTGGCATCTCGTACAGAAGTGCAAGTGTTTGTAGGATATCCTAAGGGAACGAAGGGTGGCTTGTTCTATAGTCCCCAGGATCAGAAGGTCATTGTTAGCACCAATGCCCAATTCCTGGAATAGGATTATATGATTAGTCACAAGCCCATGAGCGAGATAATTCTGGAAGAGCTGAGAGGCAAGACTCCGTGTATACCAATCATACAAGCGCCAACTAACACTGGACCACGTATCGATTCTGAGACTTTTACACCAACTTCGGATTTGCCTCGTCATAGTGGGAGGGTTGTTCGTCAACCAAAATGATTCATAGGCATGGGAAAGTCTTCAGACTTAATCCCAGGCGAAGATGAATCAGTTCCCTGGACCTAAAAGGAGGCAATCCAAGATAAAGATGCTGACTCCTGGCAAGTAGCAATGGAATCATAAATGGGATCTATGGATTCCAATCAAGTGTGGGAGCTAGTAGAGATACATGATGGTGTACAAGCCATTGGAAGTAAATGGGTCTACAAACGAAAGAAAGGAGGTGACGGGAAGGTTGAAACCTTCAAAGTGAGGCTTGTGCAAAAGGTTACACTCAGAAAGAGGGTATCGATTATGATGAAATCTTTTCGCCGGTAGCCATGCTTAAGTCAATCCGGATTATTTTAGCTATAGCTGCGCATTTCAATCTGGAGAATTGGCAAATGGATGTCAAGACTGCATTCTTGAATGGGAGTCTAGAAAAGGAAATCTACATGCGCTAACCAGAGGGATTCATTGCTGAAGGAGAAGAGCACTTGGTGTGCAAGCTTAAGAGATCCATTTATGGACTTAAGCAAGCATCTAGATCTTGGAACACTCGTTTTGACGAAGTTGTCCAGTCATATGGATTTGTCCAATGTCCGAGTAAGAGTTGTGTGTATAAGAAATGCAATGGAAACGTGTTGGTGTTTCTTGTACTGTATGTAGACGATATCCTTCTGATTGGAAACAACATGAAGGAATTGTCGGACGTACGGGTATGGCTATCTCGAAAGCGATTCGATATAAAGGATCCGCGTAAGGTGACACATCCTTGGAATCAGGATCTTTCGTGATTGGAAGAAAAGGATGTTGTGCTTATCCCAGGCATCCTATATCGATACAGTGCTAAAGCGGTTTAGCATGGATAATTCCAAGAAAGGTTTTCTACCTTACAGACATGGAATTAAACTATCTAAGGATATGTGTCCCAAGACACAAAAGGAGATAGATGACATGAAGATGGTCCCTTATGCATCTGCTGTGGGAAGCCTCATGTATGTTATGCTTTGCACTAGACCAGATATCTGTCATGCCGTAGGCATGGCTGCTAGATATCTGTCAAACCCAGGACCAGGACACTGGTTGCTGTCAAGCACATACTCAAGTACCTGAGAAGGACTACGGAGTACATGCTTGTATATAAATCAGTCGACCTGTGTCCAGTGGGTTACACTGACTCAGATTTTTCATCGGACAAAGAAAAGTCCAAGTCTACTTCGGGTTATGTGTTTAGCCTGGGAGGTGGAGCCATTAGTTGGAGGAGTGTGAAGCAAAAATGCATCTCGGACTCTACCATGGAAGCCGAGTATGTGGCAGCCTCTGAGGCAACCAAGGAGGTGGCGTGTCTCAAGTACTTCCTGCAGGACTTAGATGTGATTCCCGATTTGCCAAAAGGTATTACACTTTATTGTGATAATACTGGTACAGTCGCAAATTCAAGGGAACCACGAGCCCACAAGGCAAGTAAACATATCAATCGCAAGTACCACATCATATGACACTTTGTAAAGGAAGGAGATGTAGTTGTAGCCAGGGTTGCATCGGAAGATAATCTTGCTGACCCTTTCAAGAAAGGCCTACCCTCAAAAGTTTTTGAAAGGCATGTGGAAGGAATGGGATTACGGTGTATGGCAGCATTGCTTTGAGTATAAGTGGGAGAAATGAGAGACTATGTAATAGAGTAGTATACTTAAAAGCATGCTTTGAGTATAAGTGGGAGATTGTTAGGGTTGTATACTGCAAAGCATACTTTATGCTTGTATTACCTAATTTCCCTGTAACTACCTATGAGAATATTAATTACATTTAATCACATGTTTTGCATATTTATTCACGTTATGGTTATGCAAATGAAATGTCTTATATTGTAGATAATGTGGTGTGTTGGTGTCACACGGAAGATCACATTATCAGTACCTTATAAAATAATATAATAGTTCACAACCTATATAATTATTAGACAAATTATATAAAAAGTTGTAGTGTATGCTTGAGATTGGTTGGTCTTGACTATTAGCATACATTAGCGTATTTGCGTACGTTGAACTGGATCGATGTGAGATAGTGTCTTTTGTACTGACTGTAACAAGAGCGTAAATCTCGGATAATTATTATTTCTTAATTCTAAGTATATAATATTTAATTGTGTATTTATAATACTTATTGCTTTGATTTAACATGGGTGAGAGTCAAAATGATCGACCCAATAAGCCTCGTATCTTGGGCAATAATATTATTTATACGACAGTCATTATTATTACTAGAAATCGTGTCCTGACTCGTGCGGGTTGATGATGTCCCCTTAAGGAGCTCGATAATGATTATTATATTAAACCCTGCAGGTGGATTTAATTCCGATATAATAATAAGGTTCGAGTGGTACTACTCTTGGATAAGATATTAATTAATTAAAGTTGTCAGTAGCTTATAATTAATTAATGGACATTCGATATCTTAAACACGGGAAATGATATATTTAATAAGGAGCCCAATTTCGTATTTGGGATTTTGGTAGGAAGTGCAATATCAACCTTTTAGCAGACTAAGTTGATATTAATAGATTCATTATATTAGGAAGAGTCCTAATATGGTAAGATGAAATCTATTGGAAGTCCTTCCATAATCCTCCTTAAGATCCCTAGTAGTAGTCCAAGAGCCTATAAATAGGACAATAGGGAGAGGGCCAATTTTCCAAGTCTTTTGTGAGGTTGTGTGATCAAATTTTTCCTCTTGTGTTTAATTGTAGATTTAGACTTGTGTCTTTGATTCTACAATTTAGATAACACATTAATTTGCTAAGAGTGTTTATAAAATACTAAAAGAAAAGAAAAATCAAGTGACCACATACAAAAGGAATTTCGGCTGATCCATATTGTGTCCAAGCAATATCCGGTAGCTCGTTGCCCACACAACGTCCGGGTTAAGACGGATCATACTCTAGAAGGTCTAAAGTTAGAAATACAAGGTGATCAAGATGAAAGCAACCAATTCGCTTCAAAGGTAATATCCTATGATCTTTTACATATAGATTAGGATATTTCTATAACCGATATATTTATTTAATAAATAATAAATAATATTTAAATTGCTTATTAGTCTTAGTAATTAATTAATTAATTAGTATGCCTAAATAGATCTTATGCTCATGGATGCGTAAAACGCAATTATCAACTTTTCCAAACTTCGCTTCCGCTACGTTTTTACTCCCAACATTATATTCTTTCGATTACACAGCAAACATACACAACGTCACAGGTAATTCTTCACTGGCCGTGATTACCTTTACACACAGGGAAAACGACCATATTCAACTCCATTCCATAAACAACTGATTTTCTTGCTGATCTAAAAAATCACACACACACATACCAAAAGATTTCACAAATGAATTTCCAGAAAACCTATTTATTACAACCCAAATCAGAAATTTAAAGAGAACAAAAAAATATGGAGAAATCCTCCTTGGGCCACGATTGTTTTCATCCCTTAGCCTTGCATTGCAAACCCGAAATTTCAAAATCAAACCACGATCTTCGCCGCCGTCATGATACCCTACCTGGAAACCATGTATGTCACTACCGCGCATTGCCTTAGTCTTACGCATAGACTCACTGTTCAGATTCTCACTGTCGTTCGATTTTCATCTCTCCGTCGCCTGTAGTCGCGTGAAGAGTGGAATGTCGCTGCATCAACAATCAATTCTACAGGTCACCGGATAAAGATTCCGCGAGAAGATAGAATAGGGATCGGGGGAGAAAAGTTATAGGAGAGAGAGAGAGAGAGATTATTAGGTAACGGGCTAATTTACAAGAAACTATAGGTCACAAGTACAAAAGTATGGGGTGAATAGACTTGTAAAATCTTTTGGTGATAATAACCTGTTTAAAACAATATAGCTGTAATATAGTTCAACTAAGATAACTTGGCTGATTTAATGCATTTAAGTTCAGTTTAGATATCAGCTGTAAGAACGTTCTGCGGAAGAAAACTGAATTTTAATGCAACAGTGAAGATGAATACAGCAGTTAAGTATAATGTTAAGAACACTAAATCACACAATACTTATAGTGGTTTTAAAGGTAGGGTAATCCTCTACTAATCCACTTTTCTCCAATCCATTTGGAGATGAATTCACTATAACTTTCAACCAGTGAAACTTTATTACAATGAATCTAGTTGCTACAGCTTTCAACCAGTGAAAACCCGTGGTCGTTGCAACTCCTTCCCTTGATTGCCTAACACCTCTTGATCGAAAATCCTTGGATGCCTGAACAACCTCAAGTTGCCCATCACCTTCCGATCAAGAACCCGTGGATATTTTACAACTATTTACTCTCAAGAACCTCGTTCAAGAAAGTACTCCATACTAAAACTTAAAGACAAGAGTTTATGTCTTCTCCAACTTCAAAGAACTTCTGATGATTGGAGTCTTAGAGATCTTTGTTCTTTCATGATGTTGTAGCAAGGAGTGTATTGCTTGTTTGCTTTGTTTGCTTTGATTGCTTGAGTATTAATCGCAATGTAATTCTGCTCAAGTGTTCTTCCTTTATTTATAGTATGATTGTTGAGATCTTTATAGCCGTTGAATTTCTGAAGAAATCCGTCCATTGGAGAGTCGACTTTGTTGTTTAGTTTTCATCTCTTTGCACAACTTTGTCTCTTTTTTCAAATCCGACCATTTGAAGATGTAAAGTAGTTTGTGCCGTCTTCTTTTGATTAGTATAATTGGAAAGCCTTCTGGGCGCGAATATTAAGGAATATTTTATTTCTTAACTTCTGGGAATCAAGCAGTTTGTCTCCATGACTTTCTTTACGTCTGCATGTGATTTGCCGTCTTTGTTGACTTTTCAATGTTTGTTGACGTGGACATAGTTGTTGTCTAAACTTGACTGATATTACTTTTTGGCCGCTTTTGTGCCTTGGTCAAACCCGGTTGATGTATCGGTCAAACTCGGTTGATATTTCGTCTTGATGAAAGTCGGCTGATATTTGACTATTCCATACTTGGTGAAAATCCTGTTTTGGAAAGACTCAGCTGTACTTCTGACTTGGTCAAACCCGGCTGATATTTTGTCTTGACCAAAACCCGACTTATGTTTTATCTGGTCATACTTAGATGATATTTGCTTTGACCAAAACTCGACGGACATTTTTATCTGGTCAACTTAGCTGGTATTTATATTTGACCAAACCTGGCTGATGTTTGACTATTCTATACTTGGCCAAAATTTAACCGATCAACATGATCAATACATAGCCTAATCTTTTTAAAGGCCTATAGAAGATACTCATTTGGTTCTTCTTTATCGTGCCAAGTACTTAAACATATATTTGAAATAACTTGAATACAGGGAAGATATCATCAAAATCTCAAAAATGTATTCCTAACAAATTCCCCTATTTGGCAAAACTTAAGTTTCAATATAATTAAGTCATCACACAGAGCAGTAAAATGAAATAAAGAAAAACTCAGTCTGTTTGAGACAACTAAATATTGTCATTCAGATTGACTGTATATACTTTTATACTTTAGAATTTTTAATACAATACAGTCCTTTATAAAAAAATTACAATTAATTGACAATAAAGATAAATCTAACTCCTCCCTATTCCTCTTCCTCTGATTTTTGCTGGTGGGAGTGATTTGAAGGGATTACCTACGATGGGTCTTACCACCACTGGGATCAACCCATACTTCTTCTTTACTATGGTGGATGCAAAATTCCTGGTCTTCAGGAGAGGTGTATTTGTTCTTAATGCAGACTTCTTTAATTTCCTCCTGAAGTGCTTCATCATCCAGCTTTCCATTGATGTCAGTTAGAGGATCATGTGGTTTGAAGTAAGGAATCCTTGGGAATGCATTGAAGTCTTCTTCATCTACCTTCTTCAGAATTTCCCACAAGTTGTCTAATTCATCTCTATATAGTCAATGAAGATTTGTTGAGGAGTAAAGTTGGGATCTTGGAGGATTTCCCAAATGGAATATTTTTCTATAAAGTCCTTCTTTGCCAATCCCCATTTGTCTCCAACTTCTTCTGGGATGAATTCCTCCACATAGTACAGTTCTTTGTCTTCCCAGCTAAGTGGTTGATCTGATTCCTGCCTGGTTCTCTTTTTCTTTGCTGTAGAGACTTCTGGAGGTTCAGTTGTGCTCTTATTTTTTTGAGAGCTTGAAGCTTCAGGATAGTGAATGACTTTGGAAGGTACACTTTTGGGAACCGCTGCCAAGGACTCTTGCTTCCACTTGGTTCTTATCTCTTCTCCCTTTTTGCCAGCATCAATTATCTACTCTTGTTGTTCTTCCACCTTGGTCATGAAGTCCTGCATGCCAAGGGTCATTATCACAGATGTATGTGGTGGGAAGATCCTTCTTATTAAGTAGAGAATCCATGTTGTTGTTCAGTTCTAGCATATGAGGTCCAACCTTGGTCGCCAGAATATTTCTACAGTTTCTTCCACCATCTTGTGGATTAGCTCATCTACGTTGGAGGGTAGCTGAAATGCAGTTGCCTCTTCCTGATGTGGATTTTCAGCTGAGTTCTCAGATGCAGCTGATTTTTCAGCAGAAGGATACTTCTCTGATGTATGTTCCCCTTGCTTCTCTGTCTCTTAAACTTCGGTTTGTTCAGTTGAATTTGTTCCTTGATTAGGTCCACCCTGATCCTCATCATAATCAGATTCAGCCTGATCATCCCTCTTTTCCTCTTCTTCTTCTTCTTCTTCTTCTTCTTCTTCTTCGTCTTCTTCTTCTTCTTCTTCTTCTTATTCTTCTTCTTCTTCTTCTTCTTCTTCTTCTTCTTCTTTTTCTACGTCGTCTTTTCTTCTTCTTTTTTACTTCTTCTCTGTCTTTAGTCTCTTTTTCAACTCTATCTTTTTCTACTTCTTTTTTTCAACTCCAACAATTTTCTCATTTTCAACTTCTTCATCAAAATCCTTTCCTTGAGCTACCCCATCCATAATATATAGAATAAATTGGTCCATGTTTGATTTGAAGTTGTTAATGAACCAATTTTCGTCTAATACTTGAATGAGCTATTCAGTAGTAAGGGGGTAGTCCCATCCACTCATCTCAACTAGTTCCTTCAAAGCATTGAAACTAAAAGTCTTCAATCTCTTCCAGTCCTTATAAGCGGAAACAATTGAAAGCTTATTAATGTGCTTTCTTACCAACTTGATTTGTTCCTTGATGAGGTAAAATGGATTATTTTCCTTGAGATTGAATTTATAGTGAATGTCTGCTTCCTCAAGGACTTCTTCAGCTTCTTCCGCCTCAGGGATGTTGGGGAGTTCAGGAAATGGTGCTTTAGGAATGAGTTGTTCTTGTTCTCCAAGAATGATCATCTCGGTTGACTGTGTAATATCCAGATAATTATTGAGTATTTTTATCTGTATTTGAACATTGTATTATTCGACTTTGTGGTATCTATAGTCGAAGTGTGATTTTTTCCGTATTCGTAGTCCAAACAGTCATGATCATATTAGAAAGAAGTTGCAAATTCATGCATGCAGCTACATCATAACGTACGCTAGCTGATGAGCTTAATGTACGTTATGAACTGAGGATAGCGTACGCTATGGATGAAGCATAGCGTACGTAACATATAGTCAGACAGATAAGGTTGATCGGCACACGGGCCACCTTCGGACGGGGACAAGGATAAGATTCCCCGCGTGGCCTGGACAACTTTTTGAAAAATCAAGTCAACAAGGTTTAACGTACGCTAAAGGACTTAGATTGCGTACGCTAAGCAGAAATTATTACATACGTAAATGGTAAGGGTTAACGTACGTTAAGAAGGTCAGAAATGAGACAATAACTACTGTCGGATGATAGCGCATTTCAGATAACTTACGTTAAGGCCATAACGTACGTAATATTGTGAGGCTAACGTATTTAACGATCTGAGTTTTATAAATATGACATTACCCCATTTCATTCTTTCACTCGTTTTATCCGAACCTTAATTCTCCTAGAGCATCAAACCTTACAAAACTAGTATATTGGCCTCTCTACTTGGTTGTTGAAGAAGTAACACATCTTGGATTGGTGCTCAAACATCCAGTGTGGGATTCTACCGATTGCCTTGACGCTTTCTTCATACTAAGGTATGTTAATGCTATCTCCAACCTTGAATTCGTGTTCTTAAGAATGTTATGAACATGCTACTGAGATTATTAGATTCCATGGATGACTTACTTGACCGAACACCATGTTTAAGGAAGTTGAAATGATTATGCTTAGGTTTACCATTGTTAAGAGCATTATAGTCCGAGCCTCGTTATGTTAAACAAGTAGGGAGAAGTTTCTTGAGATTGTAAACTTACATTGGATAATGTTTTCGAAATGATCAAGACTTGTTATTATCATCACCTAGAATCAAAGTGTTCAAGAAGATGAATTCTAGGAGTTTCACCAAGAACGTTTCGTATTTTCGTAAGAGGTGTTTGATTGGATAAACTTCGATATATTCTTGGTTAGAATTGTAATACCTGTAATGTTTATTGACTATTTGACTTTGCCGTTCTTCCTATTTTGTCGCTCTGTAAACTAATTGTGATGTTGTCGATATTGTTATAGAGTTTCGTACATTGTTTGAATCACGATTATGTTGTTTGGACCTTGCAGAAGTGTTCTGGGTCAGAGAAATAACGCACACTAATTCTCCTTGAGTAGCGCACGCTAGCTTTGAGCCGTAGCGCGCGCTAAGGGACCAGTCAGGTCGGAACCAGTAACTTATTCTGCTCTCTGGACTAGCAATTAGCGCATGCTAGGAGTTAGCTAACGCACGCTATTCATGGTTAGTAGTGCGCGCTAATACTTCCGTAGCGCACGCTAACGGGCTGGGTCGGCAGAGGCAGTGAAGTTGTCAGGTTTTCTGGACTATCAGGTAACATATGCTAGGCTTCGGCTAGCGCACGCTATAAGGGCTGCGTAGCGCACGCTAAGCTATTACGGTAGTGCATGCTAAGACTTGAGCAGGGCATAGGACAGTAGGTTCTGGACTCCGATTTCTGGACACCATTTTCGGCTAGCGCACGCTAAAGGAAGGCGATTTGCGCACGCTAACGGGGCCTACAGAAGCCATTGGACTACCCGGTGACCCGCTAGCGCACGCTAATATTAGAGGCGTAGTGTGCGCTAGACTGGGCGAGTATATAATGGACAGTTGACTCCCATTTCATCATTTTTCTCATTCTTCTCACATTTACGATCGGGAGCAGCGGGTTTGGGCGATTCGGGGAGTTTGGAAGCGATCTTTCTTCAGATATCAACGTCTTTGGTTGGAGAACAAGGATTTAACTACATCTAATCCATTCCATCTTCCAAATCAAGGTAGAAATCCTTAGAACCCTATTTTTGTGAATTTTGGGGTTTTTCTTAGATTCGTTTGATTTATCCGGTTTGAAGCTTGAGAATCTTGAGATTATGATATATCTACCCTGTATACATGCTTTTCCTACGATTTTACGGATTGGTTGGTGCCGTGTTCGGACTTGTGATGGTTTGGGTGATTTTCCTACCTCTAGTTGTTTACCCTTGTATTTTCGTGAATCGTAGATGGGTTTCGGGAGTTCCTTCGTGAATTATGAGTATGGATTATTGATTATCATATCCCTTACGAATCGTTTAGGTACCGGAAGTGCGTTCTTGGACCTACCGCGCTCATACTCTTTTCCGTTCGAATTCTCGATGTCTCAAAGGCAAGTATATATTAATGATATATGAATGGCATGTTTACTTATATCCACTCTGGGATGGGCCGACGAGTCCTCTGAGGGTTCCGTAGCCTCTGGTTCAGTTCCACGGTTGATCATGTATGTATTGATGTGATGCTATGAGATTTAGTTATTCCGGAATACTAGTCTTGAATTCATGAATTGACGGTTACCTTTACTTTATTAATGAGGAGTATTGTATTTCATATTCGATATACTTGCACTAGCCATTCGACGGATAACCCCTTTATGGGGGAAATACTTTTTATGTATTTCAGGTTCCAAGAGAGCGGACAGGCAGGTATCGGGTCGGCATGAAGATGATGGGCAAGTGTGACACTGTGTCTTGTCTTCGGTTATGTTTTGTGTTCCTCCATTTAGTGTTGTTGTACTGGAATGGTTATTGAATACTCGAGTATTGTTTTTCAGTTTCCTCGATGTCCGGCCTGTGTTGCCGATGTATTGATTTTGTGTTGGGATGTATTTGGATACATTGGATATGGCTTGAATACCCTTTGTATTGTCCTTCATTTCGTTGTATTTGGACCTTCCCGGTCAAGTTTTATAGTTCCACGTATGATTAGCCTTGTGGGTCCCACTAAGGGGCTCACAGCCCTGTAATATGCCATGAATAACTTGGGGGTGTTACAGAATATGGTATCAGAGCTTAGGTCTGTGGATACCTAGGCTGTCGGTCTTTTGGGTCGATTGAGTCATCGTTTGTCTACAGTATCACTACTTTGCCATCATCACAGTGCGACCGGTACTTGTAAGACCTCTTACTCTTTTGACATTTCCTTTATCGTTTTGCTTCTGCTTTGGTATTTTGAGAATCGGTCACTTCGATGATGTGCGATTGAATTGTACTTACGTGCCTTGTGTGTTCTTCAGCATGTCAGCTGGTAGGGGACGAGGCCATGGTTGTGGCCATGGACGTGGACGAGGACTTGGCGCGGCCGCTTCCCTCAGTTCTGTTGCGGTACCGACCAACCCTAGCCTATCTAACTCAGTGCATCCTGACACCGGAAGTCAGCACGACCGACCGGCCGTGGGAACAGCAGATGTTGGAGTTGCGAATGTACTTCAACAATTCACAACCAGATGACCATTTTAGCCCAAATCGCTCAAATTAATAATCCGAACCCGAAAGCGTATGCCTTGCTTCGTAATGTAATCCGTATGCACCCTCCACGCTTTGGCGGTGCCACGCACTCCATTAGGTTGGGAAGATTGGCTAGCGGAATTGGAGAAAATTTTTGAAGCAGTTGATTGTCCCGAAGCGAGGAAAGTACCGATTGCTCAGTATTTCCTCACCAAGGAGGCTGCTACGTGGTGGAAAGTCATCAAGCCACAAGATCGTGTTGCTACGTGGGATGAGTTTAAAGAACTTTTGGAGGCCGAGTTTTGTCCTTGGCCGGTGCGAGAAGGCCGAATTCGAGCCTTTTTCGAGGCTAAACCGTAGAATATTCCCGTTTCGCAGGCGATCGTGGAGTACAACCAACAATTGATCCACGTGATGTATCAAGTGCGAAACGAGCATGATAAGATCCGTTACTTTGATATGCGGATGAATATGGACTTACGGCGGTACATGGCCGGATTTGCTTATACCAGGTTGAAGGAATATCAAGACAGAGCTTTAGCCCATGACATGTTAAGCCCCGACAACGATACCACTGAAGAATTGAAGAAGCAGAAGATCGCGGGAAATTTCTCTGGCTCTAAGAGTGGCAACCTCCAGAGGTCACAGATGACTAGCCGTTCCGCCGGACAGTCGTCACGTTCTGCTAAAGGAAAGAGGGGTTTTCATTTTGCATCGGGCACCACAACTCGCACGTTGACTTGCTATAATTGTGGTCGTCCATGCCACGTTAATTTGGAATGCAATTTCCCACCATTAAAGTGTCACACTTGTGGACAGATGGGACAAAGGGCGGCTTATTGTTATGAACCAAATCAGACTTTGGACACTCGGGCTTCTGCCCCAGTGCCACTTGATCAAGGCGTGAATCAGCGACAATCTTTTGGTCAGTCTCAACAGAATTATGGCATGGGCAGGGGATGGGGTCAGAACGCTGGAGGGGGAAACTCTAGCGTCGGTTCGGTACAACCACGAGTGTACGAGATGCGTCGAACAGACGAACCCGATGCAGCGGTGGCCTCAGGTACCATTCATATTTTATCTCATCCAGTTTGTGTACTTTTTGATACGGGTGCTACCTATTCTTTCATTTCCTTGGAGTGTGTACGCCGTTTGAATATAACTTGTATGACTGCTTGCGATCCCTTCATTGTGAAACTACCTAGTGGGGATATAATTGTGGGGAATCTGGAGATTAAAATTTTTCCGGTGATTATATCCGGTATAGATTGGTTATCGAATCTGATTATAGTTGTTATGGAAGGCGAGGACGTGATCCTCGGCGAGGATTGACTTGATCGTCACCAAGCAATTATGAATTACCGTACTAAGGTTGTCACCATGATGACTAAAGACGGATCCGAGTACTCATTTTTGGGACGTAAGTTGGGCCAATCCAAGTTACTTATTAGTGCCATGAAGGTCGTAAAACTTTTGAATAAAGGTTGTATGGGCTATTGGTGTTATGCATTGAAGACGGAAGGGAACGAAGTCAATTTCTCTTTGATTCCGGTTGTTAATGAATACCCCGATGTTTTCCTGGACGATCTCCCGAGATTACCGCCAGATCGGGAGATAGAATTTTCTATGGACTTAGAGCCTGATGCGGCTCCGATTTCTAAGGCACCTTATCGTATGGCGCCTTTCGAGATGCATGAATTAAAGAATCAGCTGGGAGAATTATTGGGAAAAGGGTACAATAGACCGAGCGCTTCGCCTTGGGGTGCGCCTGTTCTTTTTGTGAGAAAGAAGGATGGTTCACTATGTTTGTGCATCGACTACCGTGAGCTGAACAACGTGACCATCAAAAACAAGTATCCTTTGCCTCGTATAGACGATTTATTTGATCAGTTGCAGGGGGCTGCAGTTTTCTCGAAAATTGATTTAAGATTAGGGTACTATCAACTCAGGGTGAAAGAGTCCGACGTTCCGAAGACTGCTTTTCGGACGAGATATGGGCATTATGAATTTGTAGTTATGCCTTTTGGTTTGACTAATGCACCGGCTGTATTCATGCAGTTAATGAACAAGATTTTCATCGAGTACCTTGATAGGTGTGTAGTCGTCTTTATTGACGACATTTTGATCTATTATCGAGATAAAGAGGAACATGCCCGACACCTGCGTTTGGTACTAGATATTTTGAGGACCGAGCACCTCTATGCAAAATTCTCGAAATGTGAATTCTGGTTGGAAGAAGTTATGTTTCTCGGCCATGTGATTTCGTCCGAAGGGGTTCTTGTAGACCCGCAGAAGATTGAGGCAGTGCTAGATTGGGCACCGCCTAAAAATGTTAAGGAAGTTCGTAGATTTTTGGGCCTTGCTGGGTATTACCGTCGGTTTGTCGAGGGGTTCTCGAAACTCGCTCGGCCGCTTACGAAATTACTCCAGAAGACGGAAAAGTTTGTTTGGACGGATGAGAGATAATAGAGCTTCGATGAGCTGAAGAGACGTTTGAATTCAGCGCCGATTTTAACTTTACCACATGGTAGTGAGGGCTTTGCGGTTTATAGTGATGCTTCGGGTCAAGGTCTTGGTTATGTGCTTATGCAGCATGATAAGACGATAGCTTTTGCATCACGACAACTAAAGCCGTACGAGATGAATTATCCTACTCACGATTTGGAGTTGGCCGCAATTTTCTTTGCACTCAAGATTTGGCAACATTATTTGTACGGTTCTCCGTGTCGGATTTATACCGACCACAAGATCCTGAAGTATATTTTCAGTAAGAAAGAGCTGAACATGAGACAGAGATGTTGGTTAGAGTTGATAAAGGATTACGATTTAGAAATTCTTTACCACCCGGGTAAAGCCAATGTTGTCGCGGATGCTTTGAGCCGCAAATCGGCATCTCTCCAGATGCTCGAGGTTCTTACTTCTCAGACAAAGATTTGGAAGGATTTAATCGAGCAAGGAATAGAAGTTTGGCTTCAATGAATACAAGGACAGTTGTATACTCTGGAAATTACTTCGTCCTTGGTTGACGACATCAAAGGGAAACATTGGAGTGACCCGATGATCTCTCAACTGAAGGAAGATATAATTAAAGTAAAAGCTCTTGGCTTTATGGTTCACGAGGATAGTATCTTGAGATTTCAAGGCAGGCTTTGTGTTTCGAATGATCTAGAGTTGAGGCAGATAATTCTCCGAGAAGCTCATGCTACACCTTACTCAATCCACCCCAGAACGAGTAATATGTACAAAGACTTGAAGCGCAATTTTTGATGGAATAACATGAAGAAGGATGTCACGGAATTTGTATTGCGGTGCTTGATGTGTCAGCAAGTCAAGATCGAACATCAACAACCATCGGGGTTGTTGAAGCCGCTTCCCATTTCCGAGTGGAAGTGGGAAGACATTTCTATGGACTTTATCACTGGCATGCCGAGAACTAGGGCCGGAATGAATATGATTTGGGTAATCGTCGACCGGTTGACCAAGTCTGCACACTTCTTGGGTATTAAGGATACTTGGGGACCAGAGAGGTTGGCTCGAACCTTTATAGTTGAGATCGTAAGATTGCACGGTGCCCACAAGACCATTGTTTCTGATCGAGACTGTCGTTTCGTATCGCATTTTTGGCAGGCCGTTCATCAGGCTTTGGGTACTGAGTTGAGATTGAGCACGTCCTTTCACCCTCAGTCAGACGGTCAGATGGAGAGGACGATTCATACATTGGAGGACATGTTGCGGGCTTGTGCCCTAGATTAGAGTAATGATTGGGAGCTTCACTTGTCGTTGATCGAGTTTGCCTACAATAATAGTTGGCATGCGTCTATCAAAATGGCACCATTCGAGGCACTTTATGGTAGGCGATGTAGGTCGCCATTATGTTGGGACGAAGCTTCAGAGCTAATCGGAACGGAATCGGACATATTGATGGAGACTAAGGAAAAGATTTCTATCATCCGGGACCGGTTGCTGACTGCCTAGAGCCGTCAAAAATCTTATGCTGATACTCGTCGTCGACCCTTGGAGTTCGAAATGGGGGATCATGTCTTACTCAAGGTGTCGCAGACCAGAGGGGTTTTCCGCTTCGGGAAAAAGGGGAAACTTAGTCCAAGGTATATCAGACCTTTCGAGATTTTGGACAGGGTTGGAGATTTAGCTTATCACTTGGCGTTGCCTCCAGCTTTGAGTAACGTCCATAGTGTTTTTCATGTGTCTCAATTGAGAAATTACATACCGGATCCGAGTCATGTTATCAACTATAGCGAGATTGACGTAGCCGAGGATATTACCTTTCCGGAGAGACCCGTGAAGATCCTCGAACGTCGTGAGAAACAACTTCGGCATAAGACCATTCCACTGGTTAAAGTGCAATGGTTGAGACATGGAGTCGATGAGGCGAGTTGGGAAACGTAAGAGAAGATGCGGTCGGAGTAACCTGAACTTTTTATTTCTTATGTTCGGGACGAAACTTCTTTTTAGAGGGGGAGAATGTAATACCCGTACTTTTTATTGACTGTTTGACTTTGCCGTTCTTCCTATTTTGTCGCTCTGTAAACTCTTGGTGATGTTGTCGATATTGTTCTACAGTTTCGTACCTTGTTTGATCACGATTATGCTGTTTAGACCTTGCGGAAGTGTTCTGGGTTAGAGAAATAACCCACGCTAATTCTCCTTGAGTAGCGCACGCTAGCTTTGAGCCGTAGTGCGCGCTAAGGGACTAGTCAGGTCAGAACCAGTAACTTATTCTACTCTCTGGACTAGCAATTAGCGCACGCTAGGAGTTAGATAACGCACGCTATTCATGGTTAGTAGCACACGCTAATACTTCCGTAGCGCATGCTAACGGGCTGGGTCGGCAGAGGCAGTGAAGTTGTCAGGTTTTCTGGACTATCAGGTAACGTATGCTAGGCTTCGGCTAGCGCACGCTATAAGGGCTGCGTAGCGCACGCTAAGACTTGAGCAGGGCAGAGGACAGTAGGTTCTGGACTCCGATTTCTGGACACCATTTTCGGCTAGCGCACGCTAAAGGAAGGCGATTAGCGCACGCTAACGGGGCCGACAGAAGCCACTGGACTACACGGTGACCCGCTAGCGCACGCTAATATTAGAGGCGTAGCGTGCGCTAGACTGGGCGAGTATATAATGGACAGTCGACTCCCATTTCGTCATTTTTCTCATTCTTCTCACATTTCCGATCGAGAGCAGTGGGTTTGGCGATTCGGGGAGTTTGGAAGCGATCTTTCTTTAAATATCAACATCTTTGGTTGGAGAACAAGGATTTAACAACATCTAATCCATTCCATCTTCCAAATCAAGGTAAAAATCCTTAGAACCCTATTTTTGGGAATTTTGGGGGTTTTCTTAGATTCGTTTGATTTATCCGGTTTGAAGCTTGAGAATCTTTAGATTATGATATATCTACCCCATATACATGCTTTTCCTACGATTTTACGGATTGGTTTGTTCCGTGTTCGTAATTGTGAGGGTTTGGGTGATTTTCCAACCTCTAGTTGTTTACCCTTGTATTTTTGTGAATCGTAGACGGGTTTCGGGAGTTCCTTCGTGAATTATGAGTATGGATTATTGATTATCATATCCCTTACGAATCGTTTAGGTACCGGAAGTGTGTTCTTGGACCTACCAAGCTCATACTCTTTTCTGTTCGAATTCTCGATGTCTCAACGGCAAGTATATATTTATGATTTTACGTTCTCGACTTTGAAAGTAAGATATATGAATGACATATTTATATCCACTCTGGAATGGGCCGACGGGTCCTCTGAGGGTTTTCGTAGCCTCTGGTGCGGTTCCACGGTTAATGTATATATTGATGTGATGCTATGAGATTTAGTTATTCCGGAGTACTAGTCTTGAATTGATGAATTGACGGTTACCTTTACTTTATTGTCGAGGAGTATTGTATTTCATATTCGATATACTTGCACTAGCTATTCGATGGCTAACCCCCTTATGGGGGAAATACTTTTTATGTATTTCAAGTTCCAGGAGAGCGGACAGGCAGATATTGGGTCGGCATGAAGATGATGGGCAAGCGTGATACAGTGTCTTGTCTCTAGTTATGTTTTGTGTTCCTCCATTCAGTGTTATTGTACTAGAATGGTTATTGAATACTCGAGTATTGTTTTTCAGTTTCCTCGATGTCCGGCCTGTGTTGCCAATGTATTGATTTTGTGTTGGGATGTATTTGGATAGATTGGATATGGTTTGAATACCCTTTGTATTGTCCTTCATTTCGTTGTATTTGGACCTTCTCGGTCAAGTTTTATAGTTCCGCGTATGATTAGCCTTGTGGGTCCCATGGAGGGGCTCACGGCGCTGTAATATACCCTGAATAACTTGGGGGTGTTACAAGAATGGATTGATTATGTTAAGGATAATCGAATTGAACCTAGAACATGGTTGTTTCATCAAACTTCGAAAATGTGTTAGTATTCGTTTGATCATACCTTTGATATGAGTTGTATGAATGACCAAACCATGAATGGAGATTGAAGTATAGAATTATATCGGTTTGATGAATATCTTTGAAATCGTAGACACCAACATTTGTACCTCAATGTGTTCATAAGCATAACGTATGTTATGTATCATGCTTTACGTACGTTATGGCATCAGGTGGGACAAGTCGTCTGATCAGAGAACTTCAAATACAAGCTTAGCGTACGTTAGGCATAGGAGCTTACGTACGTTAAGGCATCAGGTGAGACAAGTTGTCTGATCAGAGAACTTTGTCAAATACATGCTTAGCGTACATTAGGCATAGGAGCTTACGTACGTTAAGGCATCAGGTGAGACAAGTCGTCTGATCAGAAAACTTTGTCAAATGCAAGCTTAGCATATGTTAAGCATAGGAGCTTACGTACATTAAGGCACAGATTTAACGTGGGTTACGTTGGTTATGTAACATGCGTTATGAGGAGAATCGGACAGGATCCGTAGTGTCGGCAACTTTCGGCCATAGTTTAAGACATTAGATGTTCGTACGTTTAAATTGTTACGTAAGTTGAGTTGTCGTTATTTTTACAATTTGTTAAGGTTAGAGGTTTGAGAACGATTAGTCGAAGGAGCGATCTTCGAGTTTGTTGGAGTCGTTGAAGTATTTATGTAATACCCGTACTTTTATTGACTGTTTGACTCTGTCATCCTCCTTATTCTGTCGCTCTGTAAATGCTTGGAGATGTTGTTGATATTGTTTTTGAGTTTCGTATCTCGTTTGGTTCTTGATCATGTCGTTTAGACCTTGCGGAAATGTTCTGTGCCAGAGATATAGCGCACGCTAGGCCTAGGCTAACGCACGCTAATTCTGCTTGATTAGCGCACGCTAGCTCTGAGCCGTAGCGCGCGCTAAGAGGATCAGTCAGGTCAGAACCAGTATTTCGGACTGCTCTCTGGACTGGCGGGTTAACGCACGCTAGGAGTTTGTTAGCGCGCGCTATCCATGGATAGTAGCGCACGCTAACATCCGTCCGTAGCGCACGCCACGGCTGGTCGCCAGAGGCGTGAGGTTGCCAGGTTTTCTGGACTATCGAGATAGCGTACGCTAGGCTTGGCTAGCGCACGCTAAAGCTATTGCATAACGCACGCTAAACAATAGCGGTAGCGCACGCTAAGTTTCGAGCAGGCAGAGACAGAAGTTTTGGACTCCAGCATCGATGCCATATTTTGGCCTAGCGCACGCTAGGGACAGACGATTAGCGCACGCTAACGGGGCGGCAAGCCACCGGACTATCCGGTGACTTCGCTAGCGCACGCTAATGAAGGAGGCGTAGCGTGCGCTAGACTGGACAGGTATAAATAGGGCAGTTGACTTTATTTTCGTCATTTCTCACCTTCTTCACTTCTTTTCGACGGGAATCACTCGGGAGAGGCGATCTTAGGCGATTGGAAGAGATCTTCCTTCTAACAACAATATATTTGGTTGGAGAACAAGGATTTCTCAACATCTAATTCCTCCTAACGTCCGAATCAAGGTAAAAATCCTTAGAACCCTACCTTTTGGGAATTTTGGGGTGTTTCGTAGATTCGTCCGATTTACCCGCTTTGAAGCTTGAGAACTTTGAGATTATGATGTATCTATACCGTATGCATGCTTTTCCTACGGTTTTATGGTTTGGATTGTGCCGTTTTCGGACTTGTGAGATTTTGGACAATTTTCCAACCTCTAGTTGATTATCCGTTTATCTTTATGAATCGTAGACGGGTTTCGGGGGTTTCTTCGTGTAATTTGAATATGGATAATTGATTATCATATTCCTTGCGAATCGTTTAGGTGCCGGAAGCGCGTTCTTGGACCTACCGAACTCATACCTTTTTCCATTCGAATTGTCGATGTCTCAAAGGCAAGTATATATTTATGAATGTGCGCTCTCGACTTTGAAAGTAAGAAATATTAATGGCATGATTATGTATATCCACTCCGGGATGGACCGACGGGTCCTCTGAGGGTTTCGTAGCCTCTGGTGCGATTCCATGGATAATATGAATTAACCACTCCGGGATGGACCGACGGGTCCTCTGAGGGTTCCGTAGCCTCTGGTGCGGTTCCACGGTATTCATATATGTATTGATGCGATGCTATGAGATTTAGTTATTCCGGAATACTAGTCTTGAATTGATGAATTGACGGTTACCTTTACTTTATTGTTGAGGAGTATTGTGTTTCATACTTGATATACTTGCACTAGCTATTCGACGGCTAACCCCTTTATGGGGGAAATACGTTTTATGTATTTCAGGTTCCAGGAGAGCGGACAGACAGGCATCGGGTCGGCATGAAGATGGTGGGCAAGTGTGATACTGTGTCTTTCTTCCAGTTATGTTCGGAGTTTCCCATTCAGTATTGTTGTATTGGATTGGCTATTGAATACTCGAGTATTGTTTTCCCTTTTTCCTTGATGTTCCGGCCTGTGTTTGCCGAAGTATTGATTCGAGTTGTGATGTTTGTGAATACATTGGTTATGTTTTGAATACCTTTGTATTGTTCTTAATTCCATTGTATGTAGACCTCCTCGGTCAAAATTTATAGTTCCGCGTATGTTTAGCCTTGTGGGTCCCACGGCGGGGCTTACGGCACTGTAATATTCCCTGAATAACATGGGGGTGTTACAGAATATGGTATCAGAGCTTAGGTCTATGGATACCTAGGTTGTCGGTCTTTTGGGTCGATCGAGTCATTAATTGTCCGCAGTATCACTACTCTGCCATCATCACAGTGCGACCGGTACTTGTAAGACCTCTCACTCTTCTGGTGTTTCCTTATTCGTTTTGCTTCCTTTTTATCGGTATTCTTGAGAATCGGACACTTTGATGACGCGTGATTGAATTGTGCTTACGTGACTTGTGTGTTCTTCAGTATCTCAGCTGGTAGGGGCCGTGGCCGTGGACGAGGAAGAGGTCGTGGCGCGGCCGTTTCCATCGGGCCATTGCGGGTCGACCAACCCCAGTTTGTCGAACTCGGTGCATCCCGACACCGAGAGTCAGTACGACCAGTCAGACGGTCAGGGGAACAACGCGGACGTTGGAGTGGCGAATGCACTTCAACAATTGGCTACTCAAATGACTATTTTGGCCCAAACTATTCAGATGAATAACACGAACCCAAACACGGATGCCTTGCTTCAGAATGTAATCCGTATGCACCCTCCACAGTTTGGCGGTGCCATGCACTGCTAGTCGGGAAGATTGGCTAGCGAATTGGAGAAGATTTTCGAGGCGCTTGATTGCCCCGAGGTGAGGAAAGTACCGATTGCTCAAGATTTCCTCACTAAGGAGGCCGCTACTTGGTGGAAAGTCATCAAGCCACAGGATCGTATTGCCTCGTGGGATGAATTTAAGGAGCTCTTGGAGGCCGAGTTTTGTCCTTGGCCGGTACGAGAGAGCCGAATCCGAGCCTTCTTCGAGGCTAAACCACAAGATATTCCCGTTTCGCAGGCGATCGTGGAGTACAACCAACAATTGATCCATGTGAAGGATCAAGTGCGTAACGAGCGTGATAAGATCCGTTATTTTGATATGCGGATGAATTTGGACTTACGGCGGTACATGGCCGGATTTGCTTGTACCACATCAAGGAGTATCGTGACGAGCTTTAGCCCATGATATGTTGAGCCCGACAACGATACCGTGGAAGAATCAAGAAGCGTAAGTAGCGGGAATTTTTCTAACTCTAAGAGTGGCAACTTCGAAGTCATGCATAACTAACTGCTCACGGACAAATGTCACGTTCTAATAAAGGAAAGAGGGGTTACCGCCCTACTTCGGTACCACCAATCGCGCGGTGACTTGCTATAATTGTGGCCGCTCGTGCCACATTAATTTGGAATGCCACTTTCCACCATTGAAGTGTCACACGTGCGGACAGATGGGACATAGAGCGGCTTATTGTTCCGAGCCGAATCGACTTTGGACACTCGGGCTTCGCCACCGGTCAACCTCGGTATAATTTTGGCAGGGCCGGACGGGTCGAATGCCGGAGGGGGAACTCTAGCGTCGGTTCGGTGCAACCACGAGTTTATGAGATGCGTCGAGCGCATTAACCCGACGCGGCGGTGGCTTCAGTACCATTCATATCCTATCTCATCCAAATTGTACTTTTTGATTCGGGTGCTACACATTCTTTTATTTCATTGGAGTGTGTACGCCGTTTGAATATAACTTGTCTGATCGCTTGCGATCCCTTCATCGTGAGACTCGCTAGCGGGATAGAATTGTGGGGAACCGGGAGATTAGAGATTTTCCGGTGATTATATCCGGTATGGATTGGTTATTGAATTTGATTGTAGTTGATATGGAAGGCGAGGACGTGATCCTCGGCGAGGATTGGCTTGATAGTCATCAAGCGATTATGAACTACCGTACCAAGGTTATCACCATGATGACTAAAGACGGATCTGAGTACTCATTTTTGGGGCGTAATTCGGGACTATCCAAGTTACTTATCAGTGCCATGAAGGCCGTAAAACTTTTGAATAAAGGTTGTGCGGGCTATTGGTGTTATGCCTTGAAAACGGAAGGAAATGAAATCGATTTCTCTTCGATTCCGGTTGTTAGTGAGTACCCCGATGTTTTTCCGAATGACCTCCCGGGATTACCGCCAGATCGAGAGATAGAATTTACCGTGGACTTGGAGCCAGATGCGGCTCCGATTTCTAAAGCACCTTACCGGATGGCACCTTCCGAAATGCAAGAATTGAAGGATCAATTGGGAGAACTTACGGAAAAGGGTACATCGGACCGAGCGCTTCGCCTTGGGGCGCGCTGCTCTTTTGGTGAGGAAGAAGGATGGTTCACTACGTTTGTGCATCGACTACCGCGAGCTGAACAAAGTAACCATCAAGAACAAGTACCCTCTACCTCGTATAGACGATTTATTTGATCAATTGCAAGGAGTTGCGGTTTTCTCGAAGATTGATTTAAGATCCGGGTATTATCAACTCAGGGTGAGGGAGTCCTACGTTCCGAAGACGGCGTTTCGGACGAGATATGGACATTATGAATTTGTAGTTATGCCTTTTGGGTTGACTAATGCGCCGGCAGTTTTCATGCAGTTAATGAATAAAATATTCATCGAGTACCTCGACAGGTGTGTGGTCGTCTTTATTGACGACATCTTGATCTATTCTCGAGATAAGGAGGAACATGCCCTACACTTGCGTTTGATATTAGACATTTTGAGAATAGAGCGTCTCTATGCTAAATTCTCGAAATGTGAGTTTTGGTTGGAAGAAGTTATGTTTCTCGGCCATGTGATTTCGGCCGAAGGAGTTCGTGTAGACCCGCAGAAGATAGAGGCAGTGCTAGATTGGGCACCACCTAAAAATGTTAAGGAAGTTCGTAGCTTTTTGGGCCTTGCTGGGTATTACCGTCGGTTTGTCGAGGGGTTCTCGAAACTCGCTCGGCCGCTTACGAAATTACTCCAGAAGACCGAAAAGTTTGTTTGGACGGATGAGAGACAACAGAGCTTCGATGAACTGAAGAAACGTTTGACTTCAGCGCCGATTTTAACCTTACCACATGGTAGCGAGGGCTTTGCAGTTTATAGTGACGCTTCGGGTCAAGGCCTGGGCTGTGTGCTCATGCAGCATGATAAGACGATAGCTTTTGCGTCTCGACAATTAAAGCCTTATGAGATGAATTATCCTACTCACGATTTAGAGTTGGCCACAATTGTCTTCGCACTCAAGATTTGGCGGCATTATTTGTATGGTTCGCCGTGCCGGATTTATACCGATCACAAGAGCCTGAAATATATTTTCAGTCAGAAGGAGCTGAATATGAGACAGAGACGTTGGTTAGAGTTGAAAAAGGATTATGATTTGGAAATTCTTTACCACCCCGTGAAAGCCAATGTCATTGCGGATGCTTTGTGCCGCAAATCGACGTCTCTTCAAATGCTCGAGGTTCTTACATCTCAGACGAAAATTCTTCAGGACTTAATTGAGCAAGGGATAGAAGTTTGGCTTCAACGAGTACAGGGACAGCTGTGTACTCACGAAATTACTTCGTCTTTAGTTGATGACATCAAAGGGAAGCAGTGGAGTGACCCGATGATTTCTCAACTGAAGGAAGATGTAATTAAAGGAAAAGCTCATGGATTTATGGTTCACGAGGATAGTATTCTGAGATTTCAGGGCAGGATTTGTGTTCCGAACGATTTAGAGTTGAGGCAGAAAATTCTCCGAGAAGCGCATGCTACGCCTTACTCAATCCACCCCGCGACGAGTAAGATGTACAAAGATTTGAAGCGTAATTTTTGGTGGAATAACATGAAGAAGGATGTTACGGAGTTTGTACTACGCTGCTTGACGTGTCAACAAGTCAAGATCGAACATCAACATCACCGGGTTGTTGATACCGCTTCCCCTCCCCGAGTGGAAGTGGGAAGTCATTTCTATGGATTTCATCGCTGGCATGCCGAGAACTCGGGCCGAATGAATATGATTTGGGTAATTGTCGATCGGTGACCAAGTCTCGCACACTTCTTGGGTATTAAGGATACTTGGGGACCGGATAGACGCTCGAACCTTTATTGCCGAGATCGTGAGATTACACGGTGCCCCCAAGACCATTGTTTCGATCGAGACGGCCGTTTCGTATCGCACTTTTGGCAGCCGTTCATCGCTTTGGGTACCGAGTTGAGATTGAGCACGTCTTTTCATCCTCAATCGGATGGACAAACAGAGAGGACGATTCTGACATTGGAAGATATGTTACGGGCTTGTGCCTTAGACTCGAGTAATGATTGGGAGCTTCACTTGCCGTTGATCGAGTTTGCTTACAATAATAGTTGGCATGCGTCAATCAAAATGGCACCCTTCGAGGCACTTTATGGTAGGCGATGTAGGTCGCCATTATGTTGGGACGAGGCTTCTGAGCTAGTTGGGACGGAGCCGGATATGTTGATGGAGACTAAGGAAAAGATTTCTATTATCCGGACCGACATCGGCTGCCTGCAGTCGTCGGAAATCTTATGTCGATACTGCCGCCGACCCTTGGAGTTCAAGTGGGGATCATGTCTTACTCAAGGTGTCGCGACTCGTGGAGTTTTCCGCTTCGGGAAAAAGGGGAAACTTAGTCCGAGGTATATCGGACCTTTCGAGATTTTGGACAGAGTTGGAGATTTAGCTTATCGCTTGGCGTTGCCTCCAGCTTTGAGTCACGTCCATAGTGTTTTTCATGTGTCTTAGTTGAGAAAGTACGTACCGGATCCGAGCCACATCATCGACTACAGTGAGATTGACGTAGCCGAGGATATTACCTTTCCGGAGAGACCCGTGAAGATCCTTGAGCGTCGCGAGAAACAACTTCGGCATAAGACCATTCCACTGGTTAAAGTGCAATGGTCGAGACATGGAGTCGAGGAGGCAACTTGGGAGACGGAAGAGAAGATGCGGGTGGAATACCCCGAACTATTTATTTCTTAAGTTTCGGGACGAAACTTCTTTTTAGAGGGGGAGAATGTAATACCCGTACTTTTATTGACTGTTTTACTCTGTAATCCTCCTTATTTTGTCGCTCTGTAAATGCTTGGAGATGTTGTTGATATTGTTTTTGAGTTTCGTATCTCGTTTGGTTCTTGATCATGTCGTTTAGACCTTGCGGAAATGTTCTGTGCCAGAGATATAGCGCACGCTAGTCCTAGGCTAACGCACGCTAATTCTGCTTGATTAGCGCACGCTAGCTCTGAGCCGTAGCGCGCGCTAAGAGGATCAAAGTCGAACCAAGATTTCGGATGCTCTCGATCGCGGGTTAACGACGCTAGAGTTTGTTAGCGCCGCTATCCATGGATAGTAGCGCACGCTAACATCCGTCCGTAGCGCACGCCACCGGCTGGCCGCCAGAGGCGTGAGGTTGCTGTTTTCGACTATCGAGCAGCGTACGCTAGGCTTCGGCTAGCGCACGCTAAAGCTATTGCATAACGCACGCTAAACAATAGCGGTAGCGCACGCTAAGTTTCGAGCAGGGCAGAGACAGTAAGTTTTGGACTTCAGTACTGGATGCCATATTTTGGCCTAGCGCACGCTAGGGACAGACGATTAGCGCACGCTAACGGGGCCGACAGAAGCCACTGGACTATCCGGTGACTTCGCTAGCGCACGCTAATGAAGGAGGCGTAGCGTGCGCTAGACTGGACAGGTATAAATAGGGCAGTTGACTTTATTTTCGTCATTTCTCACCTTCTTCACTTCTTTTCGACGGGAATCACTCGGGAGAGGCGATCTTAGGCGATTGGAAGCGATCTTCCTTCTAACAACAATATATTTGGTTTGAGAACAAGGATTTCTCAACATCTAATTCCTCCTAACGTCCGAATCAAGGTAAAAATCCTTAGAACCCTACCTTTTGGGAATTTTGGGGTGTTTCGTAGATTCGTCCGATTTACCCGCTTTGAAGCTTGAGAACTTTGAGATTATGATGTATCTATACCGTATGCATGCTTTTCCTACGGTTTTATGGTTTGGATTGTGCCGTTTTCGGACTTGTGAGATTTTGGACAATTTTCCAACCTCTAGTTGATTATCCGTTTATCTTTATGAATCGTAGACGGGTTTCGGGGGTTTCTTCGTGTAATTTGAATATGGATAATTGATTATCATATTCCTTGCGAATCGTTTAGGTGCCGAAAGCGCGTTCTTGGACCTACCGAACTCATACCTTTTTCCATTCGAATTGTCGATGTCTCAAAGGCAAGTATATATTTATGAATGTGCGCTCTCGACTTTGAAAGTAAGAAATATTAATGGCATGATTATGTATATCCACTCCGGGACGGACCGACGGGTCCTCTGAGGGTTTCGTAGCCTCTGGTGTGATTCCATGGATAATATGAATTAACCACTCCGGGACAGACCGACGGGTCCTCTGAGGGTTCCGTAGCCTCTGGTGCGGTTCCACGGTATTCATATATGTATTGATGCGATGCTATGAGATTTAGTTATTCTGGAATACTAGTCTTGAATTGATGAATTGACGGTTACCTTTACTTTATTGTTGAGGATCACTGGTTGAGAGATCGAGACAAAGTATTCGCAGGGATTAACTGCCCAGACGACCGGAAAGCTCCCATAGCCTAGTACTTTCTGACATGGGAAGCGTCCGAATGGTGGGAAGCCATCTGACCTGTTGATCATGATGCCGGTTGGGAAGAGTTCAAACTTATTATGGAAGCTTAGTACTGCCCTCGTCCGGTGAGAGAATCTAAAGTTCGGGAATTTTTCTCTGCGCAGCCGTCGGATGTGCCGGTGGCTCAGGCGATTAAAACATTTAATCAGCAGCTCGCGTTTGTTCGACACCTGGTCAGAACCGATGCAGAAATGATGATTCGCTTTGATATGAGAATGAAGCCGGAAATATAGAGGCACATGTCAGGTGTTGAATGCACCACTCTCCGTCAGTACCAAGACAAAGCCCTGGCGTATGAAATGAAAGAAGCAGCTATGGAAAAGTTCTCAAAGTCCAAGAAGCAAAAAGTCTCTGGTAGTTTCACAGAGCACAAGAGTAGTGGGCCCCGTAAGGCCCAGTCATCCTTTCATTCGTTTAAGAGGCCCCCACACCCATCAAAAGGCAGAAAGAATTTCAGATCAGTATTAACACCAACAGAAGTGGTCAAAAGCTGTTTTAATTGTGGTCGCCCAGGACACCTTTGGCGTGATTATTTCCGTTCTCCAGTGACATGTTATGATTGCGGACAGGAGGGGCATCGTGCAATGTTCTGTAGGGATGCCACTAAGTTAAATGGAGCTCGTACTTCGCAGCCGGCTAAGAAGAAAGCAAGTGTTCCGCAGACGCAATAGAGTGTCCAGCTATCCTAGAGTTTTGGTCGAGGACGAGGCAGAGGACAGTTCGACCGAAAGGGAGCATCGAGTGCTAGATCCGTTCCTCCATGCCTTTATGAGATGAGGAGGGTAGACGATCAGGATGCCGCTGTTGCATCAGGTACCGTTCAGATCCTTTCAGAACCAGTTAGTGTTTTGTTCGATACAGGGGCTACACATTCGTTTATATCACTGTATTGTGTTAATCGTTTGAACATTTCTTTTTCTCATAAATGTGAGCCTTATGTTGTGGGATTACCGAGTGGAGAGAGAATTGTGGGGAACTTAGAAACTAGAGATTTTCCTGTATCAATTGGAGGCAGAGAGTGGCCCTCAAATCTGATTGTGATAGAGATGTAAGGAGATGATCTGATTCTCGGAGACGATTGGCTTAATCGATATGGAGCTATTGTGATCTACCAGAAGAGGAACATCTTGATGATAGCTGAAGATGGTTCCGAATTATTATTCGATGGATGGAGACCAGGAAGCTCAGGGAAAGTGATCAAAGCTATGAAATCCGTCAAACTGCTAAAACATGGCTATGCTGGATACTGGTGTTACGCAATGAAGAAAGAAGACGGGAAATTAGAGCTTTCATCCATTCCTGTTGTGAGTGAATTTCCGGATGTTTTCCCTGACGAATTACCTGGACTACCTCTATGACGATATGTAGAGTTTACCATCAAGCTAGAACCAGGACCTACCCCAATTTCTAAGGTGTCGTATCATATGGCACCTACCGAAATGTATGAATTGAAGAAGCAGTTGGAAGAGTTACTGGACAAAGGCTATATTCAGCCAAGTGTTTCACCATGGGGTGTACCAGTTCTTTTTGTCCGAAAGAAAGATGGATCGCTTCGATTGTGTATTGACTATCGGGAGCTGAACAAGATGACGATCAAGAACAAGTACTCGTTGCAATGGATCGATGATTTGTTTGACCAGTTACAATGAGCGACAGTATTTTACAAGATCAATTTGAGGTCGGGATATCATCAGTTGAGGATTAAGGAATCCGATGTTCCGAAGTCAGCATTCAGAACTCGTTACGAACATTATGAGTTTGTGGTGATACCATTTGGTCTCACTAATGCACCTGCTGTGTTTATGCAATTCATGAATCGAGTGTTCATGGAATATTTGGACAAATTCGTAGTTGTGTTTATTGACGATATTCTGATTTATTCCAAGAGCCCGGAAGAGCATACGCAGCACTTACGGATCATTTTGGACCTCTTGAGAAGCGAGCAATTATATGCCAAACTTTATGAGTGTGAATTCTGCCTAAAGGAAGCGATGTTCCTCGGTCATGTGGTATCAGGGGAAGGATTACGAGTAGATCCCCAGAAAGTCGAGGCAATATTGGATTGGAAGTCTCCTAAGAACGTGAAAGAAGTCAGGGGTTTTCTAGGACTAGCTGGGTATTATCGCCTGTTTGTGGAAGGGTTTACCAAAATTACCCGCCCACTTACTCGTTTGCTGCAGAAAACCCCAAAGTTTGAATGGAACGATATGTGCTAGGCCAGTTTTGATGAATTGAATAAGAGATTGACGACGACACCAATTTTAGCACTACCACAAGGAACTGAAGGGTTCATAGTTTACAGTGACGCTTCAAACCAAAGTCTCAGGTGTGTATTAATGCAGAATGATAAGGTGATCGCCTACGCTTCACGGCAGTTGAAACCATATGAAGTAAATTATTCAACTCATGATTTGGAACTGGCAGCCGTTGTTTTCGCCTTGAAAATATGGAGACATTATTTGTACGGGACTCACTGTCAGATCTTCACAGATCATAAGAGTCTCAAATACATCTTTAGTCAGAAAGAGTTAAACATACAGCAGAGGAGATGGCTATAATTGATTAAAGACTATGATTTGGATATTCTTTATCACCCAGGCAAAGCGAACGTAGTGGCCGATGTACTAAGCCGCAAACCCATTTCTATTCGGATGCTAGAGACTCTCACCTCCGAATCCAGCATTCAACGAGAGTTAATTCGTGAGGGAATTGAGGTGTGGTTGCAAGGAGTCCAAGGGCAACTGTGTGTGATGGAATTAACTTCGTCGTTAACCGAAGAAATCAAATCTAAGCAATTATATGACCCTCCGATGAGTCGGTTACGTGATGAAGTGAGCAAGGGTAAGGCCCCAGGATATGTGATTCATGATGATGGAGTTTTGAGATTCCAGAGTTGACTTTGTGATCCCAATGTTGATCTCTTGAAACAGACAATCATGAAGGAAGCTCACAGTATGCCCTATTCTATTCACCCGGGCACCAGTAAGATGTATAAGGATTTGAAGTAGAATTTTTGGTGGGGAAATATGAAGAAAGATGTGGCGGAATATGTCTCGAAGTGTTTAACTTGTCAGCAGGTTAAGATCGAACATCAACGACCCGCCCGAATGTTGAAGCCACTTCCAATTCTTAAATGGAAGTGGGAAGATATATCGATGGACTTTATCATTAATATGCCGAAGACCAGAATAGGGATGAACATGATTTGGGTAATAGTTGATCGTTTAACCAGATCGGCTCATTTTTTGGGCATTAAGGATACTTGGGGACCAGAGAGGTTGGCACGAATGTTTATTGCGGAGATAGTCTGATTTCATGGTACGCCAAAGACCATTATTTCTGACCGAGACGGTCGCTTTGTGTCACCCTTTTGGAAAGCGGTTCATAGAGCCTTAGGAACCGAGCTAATCTTTAGCACAACTTATCATCCGCAGACAGACGAACAGTCCGAGAGGACTATTCAAAGAGTGGAAGACATGCTGAGAGCTTGTGCCCTAGATTGGTCGACTGAGTGGGAAGTTCATCTACCATTGATTGAATTCACTTACAACAATAGTTGGCATGCTTCCATTAAGATGTCACCTTTTGAAGCATTATACGGGAGGAGATGTAGATCACCCCTGTGTTGGGATGATTCATCATACTTGATCGGGACGGAACCGGAGTTGATAGTATAGACTCGAGAGAAGGTAGCCTTGATTCGTGAAAGGCTATTGACTACCCAGTCGGCAGAAATCTTATGCAGACGTGCGCCATCGCCCATTGGAATATGGAATTGGGGACCACTTGCTTTTAAAGGTTTCTCCTACTCGGGGAATTTTTCGTTCTGGGAGGAAAGGAAAGCTGAGTCCGAGATATATCGGACCATTCGAGATTCTTGAGAGAGTTGGGGAGTTGGCATAAAGGTTGGCCTTACCGCCATCGCTGAATCATGTTCATAATGTGTTTCACGTGTCTCAGTTGTGGAAATACATCATATATCCCAGTCATGTAATGGATTTCAGCAAGATCGAAGTCGTTAAGGATGGCACGTTCGAAGAGAAACCAATCAAGATACTCGAGAGTCGAGTCAAACAATTGAGGAATAAACCAATCACTTTGGTTAAAGTTCAATGGTCGCGACACGGAGTTGAAGAAGCCACTTGGGAGACAGAGAACAGTATGAAGTCTAGATACCCAGAATTATTTCCGTCTTAAGTTTCGGGACGAAACTACTTTTTATAGGGAGAGAATGTAATGTCTGGATAATTGTTGAGTATTTTTATCTGTATTTGAACCTTGTTTTATTCGACTCTGTGGTATCTATAATCGAAGTGTGATTTTTTCCGTATTCGTATTCCAAACAGTCATGATCATATTAGGAAGAAGTTGCAAATTCGTGCATGCAGCTACGTCATAACGTACCGCGAGCTGATGAGCTTAACGTACGTTATGAACTGAGCATAGCGTACACTGTGGACGAAGCATAGCATACGTAACGTATAGTCAGACAGATAAGGTTGGTCGGCACATGGGCCACCTTGGGACGGGGACAAGGATAAGATTCCCCGCGTGGCCCGGACAGCTTTTTGAAAAAGCAAGTCAACAAGGTTTAACGTATGCTAAAGGACTTAGATAACGTACGCTAAGCATAAATTATTACGTACGTAAATGGTAAGGGTTAACGTACGTTAAGAAGGTCAGAAATGAGACAGTAGCTACTGTCGGACGATAGCGCATGCTAAATATTTCAGATAGCGTACATTAAGGCTATAACTTACGTAATATCGTGAGGCTAATGTACGTAACGATCTGAGTTTTATAAATATGACATTACCCCATTTCATTCTTTCACTCGTTTTATCCAAACCTTACCTCTCCCCAGAGCTTCCAACCTTACAAAACTAATATATTGGCCTCTCTACTTGGTTGTTGAAGAAGTAAGACATCTTGGATTGGTGCTCAAACATCCAGTGTGGGATTCTACCGATTGCCTTGATGCTTTCTTCATATTAAGGTATGTTAATGCTATCTCCAACCTTGAATTCGTGTTCTTAGGAATGTTATGAACATGCTACTAAGATTATTAGATTCCATGGAAGACTTATTTGACCGAACACCATGTTTAAGGAAGTTGAAATGATTATGCTTAGGTTTACCATTGTTAAGAGCATTATAGTCCGAGCCTCGTTATGTTAAACAAGTAGGGAGAAGTTTTCTAAGATTGTAAACTTACATTGGATAATGTTTTCGAAATGATCAAGACTTGTTATTATCATCACCTAGAATCAAAGTGTTCAAGAAGATGAATTCTAGGAGTTTCACCAAGAACGTTTCGTATTTTCATAATAGGTGTTTGATTGGATAAACTTCGATATATTCTTGGTTAGAATGGATTGATTATGTTAAGGATAATCGAATTGAACCTAGAACACGGTTGTTTCAACTTCCTTCGAAAATGTGTTAGTATTTGTTTGATCATACCTTTGATACGAGTTGTATGAATGCCCGAACCATGAATGAAGATTGAAGTATAGAATTATATCGGTTTGATGAATATCTTTGAAATCGTAGACACCAGCATTTGTACATCAATGTGTTCATAAGCATAACGTACATTAAGTATCACGGTTTACGTACGTTATGGCATCAGGTGAGACAAGTCGTCTGATCAGAGAACTTTGTCAAATACAAGCTTAGCGTACGTTAGGCATAGAAGCTTACGTACGTTAAGGCATCAGGTGAGACTAGTCGTCTGATCAGAGAACTTTGTCAAATACAAACTTAGCGTACGTTAGGCATAGGAGCTTATGTACGTTAAGGCATCGGGTGAGACAAGTCGTCTGATTAGAGAACTTTGTCAAATGCAAGCTTAGAGTACGTTAAGAATAGGAGCTTACGTACATTAAGGCACAGATTTAACGTACGTTATGTTGGTTATGTAACATGCATTATGAAGAGAATCGGACAGGATCCGTAGTGTCGGCAACTTTCGGCCATAGTTTAAGACGTTAGATGTTCGTACGTTTAAATTGTTATATAAGTTGAGTTGTCGTTATTTTTCCAATTTGTTTAAGGTTCGAGGTTTGCGAATGATTAGTCGAAGGAGCGGTCTTCGAATTTGTTGGAGTCGTTGGAGTATTTATCTCTTGCCACCTTTCTAAGGCAAGTACCTTAATTACATTTATTCGTATTGATGTCGATTATGCTGATTTTTGTATTGCGTATATGTGTTGCGATTGTTTGTCCACCATGCGCTGTGTGCGATTGTTGTATTGTGTATATGTGTTGATTGTTGTATTGTGTATATGTGTTGCGATTGTTTGTCCACCATGCACTGTGTGCGATTGTTGTATTGTGTATATGTTGATTGTTGTATTGTGTATATGTGTTGCAATTGTGTATATAGCTGTGTGCGCTGGATTGTTGGACCGGTATTTCCACCATGTGTTGGTCCGACGGGATCATCATGGGAATCTATAGCTGTGTGCACTGGATTGTTGTACAGTTATTTCCACCATGCGTTGGTCTGACGGGATCATCATGGGAATCTATAGCTGTGTGCGCTGGATCGTTGGAATACCACGAGTATGTTGAGACTGATATGATATGTTGTACATTGTTACTGTTTCTCATTGTAGAGACTTGTCGTGATTATTATTGATATTATTGACGTTGTTATTCAGGGATTGTTGAATAAATCATTGTTGTATAATTATCGTACTTGTACTAGCATCGTTGTGCTAACTCCTTCGGGGGTGAACATTTGTGTTATGTTCAGGATCCAGGAGAGCGGGAAAACAACCACTAGAGCTGCATGACGACGAGGGTGCAGGGTGATGTTATGGCCGGATTACTTTGTTGTATGTTTGTGTTGTTTTCAATAAAGTACTCGAGTATATTTTCATTTGTGATGTTGGATTTGGTCATGTATTAATATTCACGGTTTGACGTTTGTCTTTCAGCACTGTTTTCAGACTCGTGTTGTATTTTATTTCTGCAACCGTTGTTTGTTGGTATTGTTATTGTCTTTTCATTACCTCAGCCTTGTAAATTCTTACGTAAAGGATTTACAACAATGTAATATTCCTAAATACATCGGGGGTGTTATAGACTGATCTATGGGTGCTACAGATGAATGATTGGAGTTGTTGCTTGGGTGGAGGAGACTTCGGGAATCTCAGCTGAGTGGCCTTCAGTCATGTTCTTGTATAATGATTAGAGGAGTAATTGACTAGTCCTCTCCGTCTCTTTGTGGATGATTAAAGAGATGATGCAACTTGAATGATCTCTTCCTTTTCAGAAGACTTTCTCTTCTTGTAAACTTTGGATAGGGGGAGATAGTCACTGTCTTCATTTTCTTCAGCGACAGGTGTAGCTGGCATTTCGTCAAGAGGTGCAGCTAACTTTTCAAATAAAAAGTTTGCTGCTGTAATCTCAGGTGAGGTCATGTTAGGTATGGAAATCTCAGCTGCATGTTGAATGGCTGCAACTGATTCCACTTTATTTTCATCATATGATTTTGTTGCTTCCTTATAAGATGATGTTCCTTATTTCATCTTAGCAAGCATTTCTACGGCTCTTGGTTGCTAAGTTGAATACTGAGCCAGTGCATTGAGGTCCAGGTGACCAAGTCGTTTGCCGATGTGGAAGGTCTCTACTTTGCCTTTGACTTTTCCCAAAAATTCAAGAATCTAACTAATTTGTGTGCCGAAGGCTAATTTCTGGTTGAATTTCTTGGTAGTGGAATCCCAACTGGCTTTGTTTACTTCCCTGACTAACTACCTGAAGATATAATCAGGCCACACTACACCATATATGGATTTCAGCAACACCTGACAAACTGTGTTCAAAAGTCCAAAAAGTGTTGCTGAAGGCAAAACAACAGGTTACGGCTACACTTTGACCAAATTTGAGGTATTAACAAAACGGCCGCAACCATAGGGGTCTAAGGTAACACTTTTCTTGTTTTTGGTAACATGTGAAAAAAGTGTAACAATAGACCCCTATGCCAACACTTTTCTTGTCTGTGCATTGTGTTGTTGTAGACCTAAGGCCACAATTTTATATACTCAGTGACACAAATATTTGTGTAGCTGTAGACCTATGCTAACACTCGTGAGGTCTTGTAATATCCGGAATTTCTATTACTATTGTTTAATGTTATTTTATCCGAGTTATGTTGTACAGCGTGGAATCTGTACAATATGGATAAAATAATTGTAGAACTGAGACATCTGTATTGGTATAATTGTTGTACTTGGTTGACAAAGGATATAGCGCGTCATGTATACGTATCTAGTATGTTGAGACGACGAGCAAGATCAGTGTAAATGGCTAAGTATAGCCTTATTAGCGCACGTTACCATGCAGGGTTAGCGCACGCTAAAGGTAAAATTATAGCGCACGCTAATGCAGTCAGATCGGAAGGAATCTGCGTATGGACCAGTCCACTTTCGGCGCACGTTCTGATAAGTCAACGGATGTTTGTAATGTAGTACTAGTGCACGCTAAACCCTAAAGGTTAGCACACGCTAATGTTATATTAAACAAAAAAGAATCTTATCCTCGTCAGCACTTTCGGCATATGGGTCACGATCATCTTCGTGGTAGGTGTAGACTGTAGCAAGTCAACGGATATTAGTGCACGCTAAATGAAAGAACTTGCGTACGCTAAATAGGTTACATACGCTAATGCATGGACATTACGTACGTAAGCACATGTACGAAGCCAGACTGTAGCCTCTGGACTGCGATAGCGCACGCTAACAATAGTCAGTTAGCGCACGCTAGGGCTGTTGCGCACGTCAAACATGAGATGTTAGCGCACGCTAGTAATGTATATTATATAAGGGGACAGACGGGTGTTATGAAGCATTTCGTCCATTTCTTTCCTTTCACTCGATAGAGAGAGTTTTGGGAGGTACTTGAGGTCCAGAAACACTCCGAGATGATGATCTTTATCAAGATTAAGATAGAGAGCATGGAGTAAAGCCTTATTTTTCAAGTTATTCATGGTTCTTGGAATGAAGTTCAAGTGTTCTTCTTATTGGTTCGTCTAATCCAGGTAATTTTCATATCCCTTTGATAGTAGTTCGTTTTTAAGGACGATTACTTGTGAGAGAACATGTTGGATAAACATGTGGTGATTTTTATGAGACCTAATAGGATTATGTTGAGAGTTTCGGATGTTATTTAAGATTCTTCATGTTAATGGTGATTCGTCTAACTTGATGAGGTTGAATCAGGGATTTCTGAATCATGATAATTTCAGTGATCGAATTAGATGAGTTAAATCATGATATGAGGTTTAATTCCGGCTTGAGTATGATATGATCCTTGTTATCGAGTTGGTTTGATTGTTGATGTTGTTATTGATATAGAGACATTGATATGATCCTTGTGATAGTTATGGTGTTTTTTACCTTCAAGAGATATAGAGATTTATGTCTCCTTTCATTTCGGATTTTGAGGTTAAGATGATATAAGGATATATAATGGTTTTGATTATAAATATGGATAAGATGACTAAAACCAACATTATGTTGAGTTTAGTTTCGTATGTTCTTGATAAAATGTGGATCATGATGATGAGATTGAATTTGGAAAAGTTAATGTTAATCTTGGAGTATGATTTCCTTTTCATTCGGATTCATAGTCGCAAGGTGTTAGTCGATGATTGGAATGCATGCCACTGTACAGCATTAGCGCACGCTAAGCTTACTGGATAGCGCACGCTAATGGGAGCGACTTAGCGCACGCTACGTTATGCATTTAACGTGCGCTAAGTAGGCAGAAAGTGCAATATTTTTATGTTGTGGTTGTGAATTCATGCTGGTTTGAGTTGGATTGATCAGCCTAGTGGTTAATCGAGATATTGTTGAGTCGTTGGGTTTTTGAATTGGTTTTATCGATTGTAGATTGTTGTCGAACTTGTTGTTTATCGATTATTTTAACAGGTTGAGATTATTGATCGGTGATTAGAACTATGTGTTGCGGTCATGTTCGAGAATGTTCGTGAATTGCATTGATTGGGGCCGAGGGACTTGTAGATGACGGCGATGGAATTGGTAACGGCTTCATCGGTATCGAGGCAAGTTATTACTTGCTCAGTTTATAATATTTAATGAATGGTTTCCGTTTCATTCGTTTATAATTCATATAGCAATGTTTATAAATCGTAATCACATGAGATTTGGGATTATAGGTTGTATTCGAGTTTTGGGAATTTAAATCATAATGTATATGATTTACAATTGTCGTTGGTATACTTGTTATCGAGGATACATCATGGTATTGACGAAAACGTGAATTATATACCGTCCGTGATGTTTTGGATAGGTGAATATTCAGAATAATGGTTGGTGATGGTTTAGATATTGAGATTGCTCTCAAAGGACTCGGAGCAAGTATTTTAGTCATTTCTATCATTTGTGTTGATCATGTTGTGATACATTCGTGTATCTTTGTTGTCATGCATTGGTGTATTGTTGTTGTCGTGCATTGTGTTGTGTACTGTTGTTTTGTGCAGTCGTGCATTGTTGTCGTATGTCCACCATGCATTGGTCCGACGGGATCATCATGGGAATCTATAGCTGTGTGCGCTGGATCGCTGGACAGGTAATGCCACCATGCGTTGGTCCGACGGGATCATCATGGGAATCTATAGCTGTGTGCGCTGGATCGTTGGATTACCATATGTGTTGTTGTTATTGTGCATATGTATATTATGGGTTGCCATAAGTATACATTCTTGTTATTGATGTGAACATATTGACGTTGTCATATGAGTATGTATTTGTAGGTCTTGTGTTAGGATCGTGTCCGTATGTTGTGTTGAGCTGATCTTGGATTAGGCTGACGTGGTTTCGTTGTGGCAGTTCATATCTTGAGGTATGCTCCGTGTTTACTTTGATGTATGTCTTTGATGGACAATCGATTTTCGAGTTGAGATTTGATTATGATTCCGATGGATTGGGTGTGACAGAGTTAGTGAATTTCGTAACAGTGAGTTATGATAATGTTTTGAGAACTTTGGACATTGTTGAAATGTAGTATGGATACCCTGGTATTAGTTTATCGTATTGTTGAGGATACGAATCGTGGACTTTCGTAAAGTTATGAAGGTAAGATTACATTGGTCGTATTATTGTTGACGTGATGCGATGGTTATCATTGTTGGATAATATAGCTGATCCCGTCGTGGGCTTTCTTTTTAGGTTCTCGGATTGTCAAGCTTGTAGCGGTCGTGGGGAGATGAGCTTCTCGGAGGATACTGGATAGGGCATGTATTTGTGTATTGAGTTTTCCTGATCAGTTTTCTTTTGTATTCCGCTGCTAGAATATTTCGATTGTTTGTCTTTTTCCGCTGCGTGAGCATTTTTAAATGGTCTTTTGGTATCTGGTAACTTAAGTTACTTTGGTAATCGTTTTCTATATCTCTTTTGTCGGTACGTGTAAGCGATGGCTTAACGTATGTTTCCAACTGTTGAGTCTTGGCATTTCGGACCTTGTCGTTTCAAATGAGATTTTACGACGAATTTGATAAACGAGTTTTATAAAGTTTTCGAATGTTTTAACTGGATAATGCCGTCGTTAGCCTCTTGAGCGTTTGTAATTGTTTGCGAAAATTTCTTTCAGCCTTGTGGGTTCCATCTCGGGGCCCACGGCGCTGTAATATTCCTGGATGGTTCTGGGTGTTACAGAATATGGTATCGGAGCTTAGGTTGTGAAAACCTAGGCAGTTGGGTCGAGTTAGGTCGTGCTTTTGTCGTGTCATTCGAGTTGTCGGTTGACAGGTGTTTTGAGCTCTGAGTTTTTATATTCACTCGGGCTTGTACATTATTTGATTTACCAGTGTGGTACAGGGGTTGTTGTAAACTTTTCCAAATGGTGTTAACGAGATTCTATGGAATGAGATGTATTGTGTTCTTGAGTTGAACTGATTTTTGCAAAACGTATGTTTTGAAAATATATGTGTCGAGTATTTTATAGAGTCGAGACATGTGCCAGTATCACGGGGAAATCGTCGGCTTCACGATCTGTAAGTATTAGTATTTTTTAATTTCATTGAGATTTATTGCCGTTCTAAGTTGATATGCTTTGAGATTCAGCAGAATATTAATCGTTACAGTATAAGGTGACATAGTTGGGACAGGATCGATAATCTTGAGAAGTTAGGATTTTGGAAATCACTACGTCGGTTAAGTTTTGGAACAGAATTGTGCATCTTGGAGAAAGATTGTGGATTGATGAGAAGAACATGTAAGCATGTTAGTTCATTTTGAGATATATGGAACTGTTTTTGGGCATTTGAAAATGATACTTTTCAAAATGAATGTTTCACGGATGTTTTACCGAAAATGATTTTGGGCCGAGATCCAATCGACATTGAAATAGTTTTATAACTCAGGACTTGGGGTCCGAAAAAGAGTTTTCTACTTTTAAACTTCTTGTAATGCGGAACGAAATAAGGGCTGAGACCCTAATGTTTCAAAAGGCTTTTCTGTTTTCTTAAAAACTTCCGAGATTTGTAAAATAATTTATCAATTGTTTATCTATTTCGTTTCTGCCTTTCGCAGTCTTGGTTTACTTGTTCAAATGAAACTTCTTGGGAAGTCTTTCGCTGTGTTAATTTGTTTCCATGTTTTATCAATGCATAATTGAAGTGATCCAGGATGGGTTAATGGTTGACGTTGCGAGTCATATGTGGAAAAGGAGTTTTTGGTTGGAGTTTATATATTGAGATTTTGGAACTCTATCGTGTGGTTTTCCGATGGGATATCAGTAGATATTCGTGACGAACCGAATTGGTATACAGGAGTATGGATGTGGTCAATCATTTGCATAGTTTTCATTTTAAAACTTCGAAATCGTGTGGATTCGAAGGAAACTGTTATCGAATACTTGGCATTAGCGAGCCAGTTTAACTTTTCGAAAAATTATGTTTTGAGTTTTGAAATTTTTGAAAGAACTTTCGAAAATTGTCTTCTTGACGAGACTATATGATTTCAACTGGTTTTGAAAAATGTGATTGATATGCATACGCATTTAGTGCATAATGCTATTATGGTGAAGCTATGAGTGTGACTCACGAACTGGGTAGTACATCAGTATGGTACGATGAAAGAGATTCGAATGTTAGTATAGTAGTTTGGTTATCCAGGGATGATCGGTTGATTTATCGGATAAGAGAAATATGCTGCGTGTTGCAGGTTCGGGTACATAATATAATTTTGGAACTATGGGTTTTATGAAACCGGGACATAGTCTATGTGATTCCATTGGTACGATAGTAGCGCGATTTTACCATTGTGATCTTTGAATGATTTCTTTGTAAGTGTAGATTTGGGGTTGGTGACCCCATGCTAGTTGTTTTGGATATTGAGTGTTCGTTCCCACTCCTTGTATGAATTGGTATGTTCGTCGATTTGCGATTGGTTGTTCGTATGCCGAGTGGAATGTTCACCAGTCGGTTGTGTTTCGTTGAGATTCACTGTATGTGATTTGTTTAATGTTTTGAGAATTTTGTTCTTTCGCATATCGGTTTCTGCGGTTCTATGTTGATCATGTTGGAGCTTACCCTGTGAGGGTATTCCCGATTATCGTTGATCGTCGTTGGTAATATTAGAGTTTATCATGTTGCTGATATTCTCGGTTGCATTTTGACCTTTGGATTCGTCGTATTGGAGTTTATCATGTCGATGATATTCTCAATTAATTTATTAATTGATCATTGTTAATGATCGTATGAGCGTTCGAATTTTATGTTGATGTTTCGGGATTTGTGTCGTTGTTTTTGGCAGTTGTTTCTCAGTGTATCGTATATTATTGATTGTATCAGAATTGGGACTTAATTGTGCGATCAGGCAGACAGGTTTTGACACGGATAGATTATTTCATCCGAAGATGATATATTTTGTTGAGTCTCATGGAATTGTGATTGTAAGCGCATTGAGGCTTTACAGTGAAGTCACTTGCTAGTATCTCAGGAGATCATTGACCTACGTATTTGTAAGTATGCTCTTTTGGTTATTCGGTAATGATGATGATTGATCGTTGCCGTGATGGTTTTAGGATATTTTGGTTGAATGGTATGTTTGTTTGTTTTTATGATGGATTGCAAGTTTCGAGGACGAAACTTATTTTAAGTGGTGTAGTATGTAATATCCGGAATTTCTATTACTATTGTTTAATTTTATTTTATCCGAGTTATGTTGTACAACGTGGAATCTGTACAGTATGGATAAAATAATTGTAGAACTGAGACATCTGTATTGGTATAATTGTCGTACTTGGTCGACAAAGGATATAGCGCGTCATGTATACGTATCTAGTATGTTGAGACGACGAGCAAGATCAGTGTAAATGGATAAGTATAGCCTTATTAGCGCACGTTACCATGCAGGGTTAGCGCACGCTAAAGGTAAAATTATAGCGCACGCTAATGCAGTCAGATCGGAAGGAATCTGCGTATGGACCAGGCCACTTTCGGCGCACGTTCTGATAAGTCAACGGATGTTTGTAATGTAGTACTAGCGCACGCTAAACCCTAAAGGTTAGCGCACGCTAATGGTATATTGGACAAAAAGGAATCTTATCCTCGTCAGCACTTTCGGCATGTGGGTCACGAGCATCTTCGTGGTAGATGTAGACTGTAGCAAGTCAACGGATATTAGTGCACGCTAAATGAAAGAACTTGCGTACGCTAAACAGGTTACGTACGCTAATGCATGGGCATTACATACGTAAGCACATGTACGAAGCCAGACTATAGCCTCTGGACTGCGATAACGCACGCTAACAAAAGTCAGTTGGCGCACGCTAGGGCTGTTGCGCACGTTAAACATGAGATGTTAGCGCATGCTAGTAATGTATATTATATAAGGGGACAGACGGGTGTTATGAAGCATTTCATCCATTTCTTTCCTTTCACTCGATAGAGAGAGTTTTGGGAGGTACTTGAGGTCCAGAAACACTCCGAGATGATGATCTTTATCAAGATTAAGATAGAGAGCATGGATTAAAGCCTTATTTTTCAAGTTATTCATGGTTCTTGGAATGAAGTTCAAGTGTTCTTCTTATTGGTTCGTCTAATCCAGGTAATTTTCGTATCCCTTTGATAGTAGTTCATTTTTAAGGATGATTACTTGTGAGAGAACATGTTGGATAAACATGTGGTGATTTTTATGAGACCAAATGGGATTATGATGAGAGTTTCGGATGTTATTTAAGATTCTTCATGTTAATGGTGATTCGTCTAACTTGATGAGGTTGAATCATGGATTTCTGAATCATGATAATTTCAGTGGTCGAATTAGATGAGTTAAATCATGATATGAGGTTTAATTCGGGCTTGAGTATGATATGATCCTTGTTATCAAGTTGGTTTGATTGTTGATGTTGTTATTGATATAGAGACATTGATATGATCCTTGTGATAGTTATGGTGTTGTTTATCATCAAGAGATATAGAGATTTATGTCTCCCTTCATTTCGGATTTTGAGGTTAAGATGATATCCGGATATATAATGGTTTTGATTATAAATATGTATAAGATGATTAGAACCAACATTATGTTGATTTTAGTTTCGTATGTTCTTGATAAAATGTGGATCATGATGATGAGATTGAATTTGGAAAAGTTATTGTTAATCTTGGAGTATGATTTCTTTTTCATTCGGATTCATAGTCGCAAGGTGTTAGTCGATGATTGGAACGCATGCCACTGTACAACATTAGCGCACGCTAAGCTTACTGGCTAGCGCACGCTAACGGAGCGACTTAGCGCACGCTACGTTATGCGTTTAACATGCACTAAGTAGGCAGACAGTGCAGTATTTTCATGTTGTGGTTGTGAATCTGTGCTGGTTTGAGTTGGATTGATCAGCCTAGTGGTTAATCGAGATATTGTTGAGCCGTTGGGTTTTTGAAATGGTTTTATCGATTGTCGAACTTGTTGTTTATCGATTATTTTAACAGGTTGAGATTATTGATCGGTGATTAGAACTATGTGTTGCGGTCATGTTCGAGAATGTTCGTGAATTACATTGTTTGGGTCCGAGGGACTTGTAGATGACGGCGATGGAATTGGTAACGGCTTCATCGGTATCGAGGCAAGTTATTACTTGCTCAGTTTATAATATTTAATGAATGGTTTCAGTTTCATTCCTTTATAATTCGTATAGCAATGTTTATAAATCGTAATCACAGGAGATTTGGGATTATAGGTTGTATTCGAGTTTTGGGAATTTAAATCATAATGTATATGATTTACAATTGTCGTTGGTATACTTGTTATCGGGGATACATCATGGTATTGACGAAAACGTGAATTATCTACCGTCCGTGATGTTTTGGATAGGTGAATATTCAGAATAATGGTTGGTGATGGTTTAGAAATTGAGATTTCTCTCGAAGGACTCGGAGCAAGTATTTTAATCATTTCTGTAATTTGTGTTGATTATGTTGTGATACATTCGTGTATCTTTGTTGTCATGCATTAGTGTATTGTTGTTGTCGTGCATTGTGTTGTGTACTGTTGTTTTGTGCAGTCGTTCATTGTTGTCGTATGTCCACCATGCGTTGGTCCGACGGGATCATCATGGGAATCTATAGCTGTGTGCGCTGGATCGCTGGACAGGTAATGCCACCATGCGTTGTTCCGACGGGATCGTCATGGGAATCTATAGCTGTGTGCGCTGGATCGTTGGATTACCATATGTGTTGTTGTTATTGTGTATATGTATATTATGGGTTGCCATAAGTATACATTGTTGTTATTGATGTGAACATATTGACGTTGTCATATGAGTATGCATGTGTAGGTCTTGTGTTAGGACCGTGTCCGTATGTTGTGTTGAGCTGATCTTGGATTAGGCTGACGTGGTTTCGTTGTGGCAGTTCATATCTTGAGGTATGCTCCGTGTTTACTTTGATGTATGTCTTTGATGGACAATCGATTTTCGAGTTGAGATTTGATAATGATTCTGATGGATTGGGTGTGACAGAGTTAGTGAATTTCGTAAAAGTGAGTTATGATAATGTTTTGAGAACTTTGGACATTGTTGAAATGTAGTACGGATACCCTGGTATTAGTTTATCGTATTGTTGAGGATACGAATCGTGGACTTTCTTTAAGTTATGACGGTAAGATTACATTGGTCGTATTCTTACTTAATATTTTCATTGGTATGTAATTATTGATTGGATGCGATGGTTATCATTGTTGGATAATATGGCTGATCCCGTCGTGGGCTTTCTTTTTAGGTTCTCGGATTGTCAATCTTGTAGCGGTCGTGGGGAGATGAGCTTCCCGGAGGATACTGACTAGGGCATGTATTTGTGTATTGAGTTTTCCTGATCAGTTTTCTTTTGTATTCCGCTGCTAGAATATTTCGATTGTTTGTCTTTTTCCGCTGCGTGAGCATTTTGAAATGGTCTTTTGGTATCTGGTAACTTAAGTTACTTTGGTAATCGTTTTCTATATCTATTTTGTCGGTACGTGTAAGCGATGGCTTAACGTATGTTTTCAACTGTTGAGTCTTGGCATTTCCGACCTTGTGGCTTCAAATGAGATTTTACGACGGATTTGATAAATGAGTTTCATAACGTTTTCGAATGTTTTAACTAGATAATGCCGTCGTTAGCCTCTTGAGCGTTTGTAAATGTTTGCGAAAATTTCTTTCATCCTTGTGGGTTCCATCTCGGGGCCCACGGCGCTGTAATATTCCTGGATGGCTCTGGGGTATTACAGAATATGGTATCAGAGCTTAGGTTGTGAAAACCTAGGCAGTTGGGTCGAGTTGGGTCATGCTTTTGTCGTGTCATTCGAGTTATCGGTTCACACGTGTTTTGAGCTCTGAGTTTTTGTATTCACTCGTGCTTGTACGTTATGTGATTTACTAGTGTGGTACTGGGGTTGTTGTAAACTTTTCCAAATGGTGTTAACGAGATTCTCTGGAATGATATGTAATGTGTTCTTGAGTTGAAATTATTTTTGCAAAACGTGTGTTTTGAAAATATCTGTGTCGAGTATTTTATAGAGTCGAGACATGTGCTAGTATCACGGGGAAATCGTCGGCTTCATGATCTGTAAGTATTTGTATTTTTGAATTTCATTGAGATTTATTACCGTTCTAAGTTGATATGCTTTGAGATTCAGCTGAATATTAATCGTTACAGTATAAGGTGACATAGTTGGGACAGGATCGATAATCTTGAGAAGTTAGGATTTTGGAAATCACTACGTCGGTTAAGTTTTGGAACAGAGTTGTGCATCTGGGAGAAAGATTGTGGATTGATGAGAAGAACATGTAAGCATGTTAGTTCATTTTGAGATATATGGAACTGTTTTTGGGCATTTGAAAATGATACTTTTCAAAATGAATGTTTCACGGATGTTTTACCGAAAATGATTTTGGGTCGAGATCCAATCGACATTGAAATAGTTTTATAACTCAGGACTTGGGGTCCGAAAAAGAGTTTTCTACTTTTAAACTTCTTGTAATGCGGAACGAAATAAGGGCTGAGACCCTAATGTTTCAAAAGGCTTTTCTGTTTTCTTAAAAACTTCCGAGATTTGTAAAACAATTTATCAATTGTTTATCCATTTCGTTTCTGCCTTTCGCGGTTTTGGTTTACTTGTTCAAATGAAACTTCTCAGGAAGTCTTTCGCTGTGTTGATTTGTTTCCATGTTTTGTCAATGCATAATTGAAGTGATCCAGGATGGGAAAATGGTTGACGTTGCGAGTCATATGTGTAAAAGGAGTTTTTGGTCGGAGTTTATATATTGAGATTTTGGAACTCTATCGTGTGGTTTTCCGATGGGATATCAGTAGATATTGGTGACGAACCGAATTGGTATATAGGAGTATGGATGTGGTCAATCATTTGCATAGTTTTCATTTTAAAACTTCGAAATCGTGTGGATTCGAAGGAAACTGTTATCGAATACTTGGCATTATCGAGCCAGTTTAACTTTTCGAAATATTATGTTTTGAGTTTTGAAATTTTTGAAAGAACTTTCGAAAATTGTCTTCTTGACGAGACTATATGATTTCAACTGGTTTTGAAAAATGTGATTGATATGCATACGCATTTAGTGCATAATGCTATTATGGTGAAGCTATGAGTGGGACTCACGAACTGGGTAGTACATCAGCATGGTACGATGAAAGAGATTCGAATGTTAGTATGGTAGTTTGGTTATCCAGGGATGATCGGTTGATTATCGGATAAGAGAAATATGTTGCGTGTTGCACGTTCGGGTACATAATATAATTTTGGAACTATGGGTTTTATGAAACCGGGACATAGTGCTATGTGATTCCATTGGTACGGTAGTAGCGCGGTTTTACCATTGTGATCTTTGAATGATTTCTTTGTAAGCGTAGATTTGGGGATGGTGACCCCATGCTGTTTGTTTTGGATATTGAGTGTTCGTTCCCACTCCTTGTATGAATTGGTATGTTCGTCGATTTGCGATTGGTTGTTCGTATGCCGAGGGGAATGTTCACCAGTCGGTTGTGTTTCGTTGAGATTCACTGTATGTGATTTGTTTAATGTTTTGATAATTTTGTTCTTTCGCATATCGGTTTCTGCGGTTATATGTTGATCATGTTGGAGCTTACCGTGTGAGGGTATTCCCGATTATCGTTGATCGTCGTTGGTAATATTGGAGTTTATCATGTTGATGATATTCTCGGTTGCATTTTGACATTTGGATTGGTCGTATTGGAGTTTATCATGTCGATGATATTCTCAATTAATTTATTGATTGATCATTGTTAATGATCGTATGAGCGTTCGAATTTTATGTTGATGTTTCGGGATTTGTGTCGTTGTTTTTGGCAGTTGTTTCTCAGTGTATCGTATATTATTAATTGTATCAGAATTGGGACTTAATTGTGCGATTAGGCAGACAGGTTTTGATACGGATAGATTATTTCACCCGAAGATGATATATTTTGTTGAGACTCATGGAATTGTGATTGTAAGCGCATTGAGGCTTTACAGTGAAGTCACTTGCTAGTATCTCAGGAGATCGTTGACCTGCGTATTTGTAAGTATGCTCTTTTGGTTATTCGGTAATGATGATGATTGATCGTTGTCGTGATGGTTTTGGGATATTTTGGTTGAATGGTATGTTTGTTTGTTTTTATGATGGATTGCAAGTTTCGAGGACGAAACTTATTTTAAGTGGTGTAGTATGTAATATCCGGAATTTCTATTACTATTGTTTAATTTTATTTTATCTGAGTTATGTTGTACAACGTGGAATCTGTACAGTATGGATAAAATAATTGTAGAACTGAGACATCTGTATTGGTATAATTGTCGTACTTGGTCGACAAAGGATATAGTGCGTCATGTATACGTATCTAGTATGTTGAGACGACGAGCAAGATCAGTGTAAATGGCTAAGTATAGCCTTATTAGCACACGTTACCATGCAGGGTTAGCGCACGCTAAAGGTAAAATTATAGCGCACGCTAATGCAGTCAGATCGGAAGGAATCTGCGTATGGACCAAGCCACTTTCGGTGCACGTTCTGATAAGTCAACGGATGTTTGTAATGTAGTACTAGCGCACGCTAAACCCTAAAGGTTAGCGTACGCTAATGGTATATTGGACAAAAAGGAATCTTATCCTCGTCAGCACTTTCGGCATGTGGGTCACGAGCATCTTCGTGGTAGGTGTAGACTGTAGCAAGTCAACGGATATTAGCGCACGCTAAATGAAAGAACTTGCGTACGCTAAACAGGTTACATACGCTAATGCATGGGCATTACGTACGTAAGCACATGTACGAAGCCAGACTGTAGCCTCTGGACAGCGATAACGCACGCTAACAAAAGTCAGTTACCGCACGCTAGGGCTGTTGCGCACGTTAAACATGAGATGTTAGCGCACGCTAGTAATGTATATTATATAAGGGGACAGACGGGTGTTATGAAGTATTTCGTCCATTTCTTTCCTTTCACTCGATAGAGAGAGTTTTGGGTGGTACTTGAGGTCCAGAAACACTCCGAGATGATGATCTTTATCAAAATTAAGATAGAGAGCATGGATTAAAGCCTTATTTTTCAATTTATTCATGGTTCTTGGAATGAAGTTCAAGTGTTCTTCTTATTGGTTCGTCTAATCCAGGTACTTTTCATATCCCTTTGATAGTAGTTCGTTTTTAAGGACGATTACTTGTGAGAGAACATGTTGGATAAACATGTGGTGATTTTTATGAGACCTAATGGGATTATGATGAGAGTTTCGGATGTTATTTAAGATTCTTCATGTTAATGGTGATTCGTCTAACTTGATGAGGTTGAATCATGGATTTCTGAATCATGATAATTTCAGTGGTCGAATTAGATGAGTTAAATCATGATATGAGGTTTAATTCCGGCTTGAGTATGATATGATCCTTGTTATCGAGTTGGTTTAATTGTTGATGTTGTTATTGATATAGAGACATTGATATGATCCTTGTGATAGTTATGGTGTTGTTTACCTTCAAGAGATATAGAGATTTATGTCTCCCTTCATTTCAGATTTTGCGGTTAAGATGATATAAGGATATATAATGGTTTTGATTAAAAATATGGATAAGATGATTAAAAACAACATTATGTTGATTTTAGTTTCGTATGTTCTTGATAAAATGTGGATCATGATGATGAGATTGAATTTGGAAAAGTTATTGTTAATCTTGGAGTATGATTTCCTTTTCATTCGGATTCATAGTCGCAAGGTGTTAGTCGATGATTGGAATGCATGCCACTGTACAGCATTAGCGCACGCTAAGCTTACTGGTTAGCGCACGCTAACGGGAGCGACTTAGCGCACGCTACGTTATGCGTTTAACGTGCGCTAAGTAGGCAGACAGTGCAGTATTTTCATGTTGTGGTTGTGAATTCGTGCTGGTTTTAGTTGGATTGATCAGCCTAGTGGTTAATCGAGATATTGTTGAGCTGTTGGGTTTGTGAATTGGTTTTATCGATTGTTGATTGTTGTCGAACTTGTTGTTTATCGATTATTTTAACATGTTGGGATTATTGATCGGGGATTAGAACTATGCGTTGCGGTCATGTTCGAGAATGTTCGTGAATTGCATTGATTGGGGCCGAGGGACTTGTAGATGACGGCGATGGAATTGGTAACGGCTTCATCGGTATCGAGCCAAGTTATTACTTGCTCAGTTTATAATATTTAATAATGGTTTCAGTTTCATTCGTTTATAATTCGTATAGCAATATTTATAAATCGTAATCACAGGAGATTTGGGATTATAGGTTGTATTCGAGTTTTGGGAATTTAAATCATAATGTATATGATTTACAATTGTCGTTGGTATACTATTTATCGAGGATACATCATGGTATTGACGAAAACATGAATTATCTACCGTCCGTGATGTTTTGGATAGGTGAATATTCAGAATAATGGTTGGTGATGATTTAGAAATTGAGATTGCTCTCGAAGGACTCGGAGCGAGTATTTTAATCATTTATGTCATTTGTGTTGATCATGTTGTGATACATTCGTGTATCTTTGTTGTCATGCATTGGTGTATTGTTGTTGTCGTGCATTGTGTTGTATACTGTTGTTTTGTGCAGTCGTGCATTGTTGTCGTATGTCCACCATGCGTTGGTCCGATGGGATCATCATGGGAATCTATAGCTGTGTGCGCTGGATCGCTGGACAGGTAATGCCACCATGCGTTGGTCCGACTTGATCATCATGGGAATCTATAGTTGTGTGCGCTGGATCGTTGGGTTACCATATGTGTTGTTGTTATTGTGCATATGTATATTATGGGTTGCCATAAGTATATATTGTAACACCCCCAATCCACTCAGGGATATTACACGCCGTAGACCCTCTCCTTGAGGATCTACCAGGCTGATAACTAAAATCAAACATCTAAACATCGCCTTTAAGGCTAAAATGACTCAGTAGACCGACTTGGTCTTTCAATAATAACATACAACTCAATTCCAAACACATACCGACGCAGGGGTCAAAATACAATAAACTCCCGTACAACGGGGAAAAGATACCGCAGCGGAAAAGAAAATACAACTGGACCAATACGACATCAACGGAACCTCGTGTGATTAGTATCGTTTATCTTTCATCATCCTTCGTGCCGACCCTGTGCTATGCTCCAAAACCTGAATGCAAAAATAGACATCCACCCCCCGAATACTCGGGGGTTAGCAAAACTCCACTGTTTTGCTAGTGCAAGTATAAATACGAAAACAAGCCATACATATCATACTCCACAAAAACAGAATAATCGCGAATATACTTCCCGAGAAAATTTACTTGATCAAACCATTCAAAACGTGAAAGGTAGGAAATAACCCAATGTCCATATTACAAAACATTTGACGATCTCGGGAGTTTAGAAAACATTTGGGATATAAGAATTATAAAACCTTTCGAAAACATTTAGGGACACAGCCCAAAAGTCATTTTCCAAAATTCAAGTTCCGGTAACAATACGCAGGGTCCACAACCCATTCCACAAAACACGGGGTCCGTGACCCAAATCACAAATCACATATTCCTAAGGATTATTCGTGTCCCGTGCTAACAAGCCACGAACCTCAGATGCTCCCGAAGAATAAACTCGAGTGAATAACCCAATAGGAAAAACATATCAAATCACATGTCTCCACGACACGAATATCACAACCAAACCTTAACCATAAGTTATCCCGGCATCGTGCTAACAAGCCACGAACCTCGGAGTCCCCGCAAGACATACCCGATGATAACCCCACAAGTTATCCCGGCATCGGGCTAGCAAGCCCCGAACCTCGGAGTCCCCGCAAGACATACCCGTATTGGATAACCTACGCTCGCCCGACCCATACTAGCAAGTATGGATCCCGGAGATTCAACAATCCTACCCGGAGGCACATCACATACAACAAGCACACAACAATAGTCGATTGTCAAGACAAGCAACATTAAGCATCACAACCTCCTTTCAAAGGAGTAACGACTAACATCACATCATGTCGAATACCCACCGAACAAACATACAATTCAATACACAATCCTTGGCAAATAATTATGGTCTATTATATTCACTCAATGCGATTATAACGTCTCTCAACGTACGAAACTAACACACATATTCCGAGAACATATCCATTCACGATGTATTCGAATTATCGTTGAAAGACAATATTTATCAAGGACATACCGATCCTTTTTAACGTTCATTAAACATTGGATTTCGCATAAAATAATTTATCAATAATTATGCCGATGAAATATGAAATGTATGGGCAAGATACTTGCCTCGATATCACGAGAAATGGAAAAATGAACGGATACGGCCGGGTAGCCCTCAAATTCCCGAACACTATCTAGAACGCGATAGCACCGAAATTACTACGGGAAAACACCACATGAATCATCAATCACCAACGGAATTCAACATCGGAATCATCGAGCACCTATAATCCTCCGTAAGGAATAATAAAACATGATTACGACGAGAATCAAGGCCAAAAACAACGGAAATACCAACAAACTATCAAAGGGAACTCATTCGAACATTTAATCGAACATTAAATGTTCAAGACCCTTCAAGAACGAAGAAATCACCCCTCAGGTCGAACGAACCAAAGATACGAGTATCCAATCCATAGAACAAGTTCAAAACAACGTTTATACAACAATTAATTGATCAAAAACGGATTGGAATCGAAATCAAAAAGGAAGATCCCCAAATCTACAAAAACAAGGGTTCAAGCCAAAATACCTTGATTTGGATGAAGGATTCAAGTAGAGGTCGAAAATCTACAACAAGACTTGAGGTGGATGATCTCTACAAGTTTGGGAGCACTCAAATCGCCCACAAATCGCCCTAGATGGAAGGAGGAAGAAGAGAGGAGAAAAATGAAGTTTTCTCCTCGAAAATCTGCTAAAAAACGCAGAAAAAGCCCGTGTGCCGCGGCAGAGGATGAGTGTGCCGCGGCCCAGGGCCAAAACGCCCAGAATCAGCTTAGTGCCGCGGCACAGCTGAAGTGTGCCGCGGCACACAGTACAGCCCACTCCAACACGAAAAAGGCACATCGTGTAGTCTTAGCTATTTCGACCATAACTCCCTCGTATGGACTCCGATTGACTCACCGTTTGAACCATTGGAAAGCTAACTTGATGCTCTATTATGTTGCAAAGATTCAGAATTTTTTGAGTTTCCAAGAATTAATGGTGACTTTACAAAGTCGAACTCCCACGTGAAAAAGTCGATTAAGGACACGGAACTCAACAAAACGACACCGAAACGAACTCGGATGACAAAAAGTGCAGAATTAATCATTCTTGAAATGACGAAACGGTCATGATAGAGTTGTCAAAACGAACTTCCTCCGAAAAAAGAAAATTACCGAAATTCGAAATTGCGGATATTACGTTCTACCCTCCTTGAAAGAAGTTTCGTCCCGAAACTTAAAACAAGTAAGGGGAGCAATATACCCGCCAGGAAAACTCGACGAGATACACAAAAATAGAAACTCGCGCCCAACGGCGAAACGCTGCAAGAAACGCAAAGAGACATACGGCGTGAAAACACGCTCCACGACGACCAACACAACGTCGCCGTTAGGGATATAATAAAACCAACCAATGACAAGCGTCATCAAATGGATAATATAGTCAAGTCAATTATCCGAACAATCACATAAAGACAACGAACGAAAGTTAGTATGATTGACCAACCCAACGGTACATCAATCGAAACGCGAGCCAATCGCTGAACTAATACAGAATTCCACCGCCCAAGGGTTGGAAGATCGAAAACGAGACTAATTTCCCGAACTTAAGGGAATTACAAAGGATTCTGAACGTTCAACAATCACAAAACGAGAACAAAAATCGAACAAACAAACGATCGAGACAACAAAAATCGAACAATCATGTCCGAAACACGAAGGATAATAAAACTCAAACAACAACTCCCAGGATGATCTGGTGAGAACTACAAGGAATGCATTCCCATAAGATCCACAGGATAGGGAATAGCGATTGAAAAGTCACAGCGACAAACGAGTTATTCCAAAACAATACCACACTCGTTCGATCAACAAAAGCAAGGGATAGGGAAAGTTCAGAAATGTCAACGAACATAAACGAGTCGACGGAGTCAAAAATACGGAAATTCAAAATCCGATCCACGTCGAATAGAAGAGCTAGTAGAACCAAAGGGTGTTACTTCCGAACAAGGTTCACAAGAATCGAACCGAACTCGAAAAAGTCACAGCGATAACCAGATTGACCCAAAACAAGATCACAGCTCGTTCGAACGATGAAACCGGAATACAGAACAAGTTCAGAAAGTATCAACGAACACGAGTGAGTCGATAGAATTGAGAAAGAGAAAATGCAGAAGCCAAAAATAATATGGGTATTATATTCGACCTCTTTTAAAAGGAGATCGTCCCCGCTACTCACAATAACGAAATCAAGGAGACGACACAACATGCAATCGACAGAAACATCCTTCAAAGGCCTCTCAAAGCCGATTCTGATATCTGTGCTGAAGCGCGAACTCCGAAAGTCTCGGTAGCCAATTCGCAAAACTGAATTCGGTGTCCCTCGAGCCCACACTCGAAATGTGTTACTGACGAGAAGGACAATTTGCACGTACATTCCCCCGGCACATCACGGTTGAAATGCCTCGGCTCGGCATACCGAAAATACAAATGCTAGATACAATGGAACATAACACCGCAAAACAACATACCTGAGATGCCAACTCAGCAAAACAAGGAATCATAACACATATCATATATAACGATTACCATCGTAAAGTAATACACACACAAACACCACAACAACGACGGTATCGTTCGGCGACCTCAACGGCCCGAACGATAACCAGCACATAATCACAAACATCATGAAACAATCACACATGTGCATAAACGCACAAAAATCCAAGCTTTAACAACCCACACTCGTGCAACAACACGCAAATCACCACGAGGTGACAAACAGTAAACACCAGTTCACACCTCTCACAGAGGGCTAGTACAACAAATGCGTGGCAACGCCTCGACATTCATGCCACCAATTCGATCATACTCGGGAGCAAACACCATTACGACAACACGAACATCATACATACATTCCCAAACGCAAATGGGAATTGATAGGTTTTTAAAAAAAATGAAAACCACCCTTTTGAAAATAATTTAGGAAAAACACCGGTTGATCTTGAGTATTACCTTTCAAAATAAGTAAAAACGTGAAACATCGTTATCGAGACTTTGGAAAACCATTTCGCATTTGATAAAAATGAGGACACTTTCTTTTAGTGAAAAGCTTTCAGAATATTCGACCCTCGGGTCTAAGTAAAAGTGTTTATAAAACATTGAAAATATCTCAAAACATTTTGGTCCTCGAGGTAGCAGAATTTTGAAACATATTGTGGCACCTTAGAAGTACCGCGAGAAAACAATTCATTTGAAACGTACGTCTCGAAATTTATTTCTAAGATACTAAAGTTTTCGAAAGTAATTCAATGCCAAAAAGGACGATGCCAAAAAGGCTAGAATGCCCAAAAATTTCAGGTAATTACACAAAACTTTATAGCGCCGTGGGTCCCGCGCCGGAACCCACCAGGATAAAAACCATTTACAAAAACGCCAAAAAGGCCGATGACGGTAATATTTCAAAAAATTACAAAAGCCATTTATAAAATACTAAATACCGTCATAAGAATTTCGCCAAAGCGATCAAGGCCATAATGCCAAAACTCGGTTAAAGGAATCGGTTTTTGAAATAAAACTCAATCGGTAAAATACCGAAAGTCATTACAAAAGAACTCACGCAGCGGATAAAAGAAATACGGTCCAACATACACAATCGAGCAACACTACTCCTCATATGAACAAAATACGAGGGTCAAATAACCACATATCAAGAAATCAAAATCCATAAGAGGATTCCGTCACTTAACAAATAATCATAAAAATAGCTCGTGTCACACGAGGCACAACACAAAGAAGGGAGACTTACATTCACAGGTCGCACGAAGATGATGATCGCCCACGATACTAATCACGACCAACAAACTCAGACGACGCGTCGCGACACGACTCAGTGATAAAATCCAACGAAACAAGACTCAAACAACACGACTTGACCCGACAGCCTAGGTTTCCTCAACCAAAGCTCCGATACCATTTATGTAACACCCCCAATCCACTCAGGGATATTACACGCCGTAGACCCTCTCCTTGAGGATCTACCAGGCTGATAACTAAAATCAAACATCTAAACATCGCCTTTAAGGCTAAAATGACTCAGTAGACCGACTTGGTCTTTCAATAATAACATACAACTCAATTCCAAACACATACCCACGCAGGGGTCAAAATACAATAAACTCCCGTACAACGGGGAAAAGATACCGCAGCGGAAAAGAAAATACAACTGGACCAATACGACATCAACAGAACCTCGTGTGATTAGTATCGTTTATCTTTCATCATCCTTCGTGCCGACCCTGTGCTATGCTCCAAAACTTGAATGCAAAAATAGACATCCACCCCCCGAATACTCGGGGGTTAGCAAAACTCCACTGTTTTGCTAGTACAAGTATAAATACGAAAACAAGCCATACATATCATACTCCACAAAAACAGAATAATCGCGAATATACTTCTCGAGAAAATTTACTTGATCAAACCATTCAAAACGTGAAAGGTAGGAAATAACCCAATGTCCATATTACAAAACATTTGACGATCTCGGGAGTTTAGAAAACATTTGGGATATAAGAATTCTAAAACCTTTCGAAAACATTTAGGGACATAGCCCAAAAGTCATTTTCCAAAATTCAAGTTCCGGTAACAATACGCAGGGTCCACAACCCATTCCACAAAACACGGGGTCCGTGACCCAAATCACAAATCACATATTCCTAAGGATTATTCGTGTCCCGTGCTAACAAGCCACGAACCTCAGATGCTCCCGAAGAACAAACCCGAGTGAATAACCCAATAGGAAAAACATATCAAATCACATGTCTCCACGACACGAATATCACAACCAAACCTTAACCATAAGTTATCCCGGCATCGCGCTAACAAGCCACGAACCTCGGAGTCCCCGCAAGACATACCCGATGATAACCCCACAAGTTATCCCGGCATCGGGCTAGCAAGCCCCGAACCTCGGAGTCCCCGCAAGACATACCCGTATTGGATAATCCTACGGTTTCGCCCGACCCATACTAGCAAGTATGGATCCCGGAGATTCAACAATCCTACCCGGAGGCACATCACATACAACAAGCACACAACAATAGTCGATTGTCAAGACAAGCAACATTAAGCATCACAACCTCCTTTCAAAGGAGTAACGACTAACATCACATCATGTCGAATACCCACCGAACAAACATACAATTCAATACACAATCCTCGGCAAATAATTATGGTCTATTATATTCACTCAATGCGATTATAACGTCTCTCAACGTACGAAACTAACACACATATTCCGAGAACATATCCATTCACGAAGTATTCGAATTATCGTTGAAAGACAATATTTATCGAGGACATACCGATCCTTTTTAACGTTCATTAAACATTGGATTTCGCATAATTATCAATAATTATGCCGATGAAATATGAAATGTATGGGCAATATACTTGCCTCGATATCACGATCAATGGAAAAATGAACGGATACGGCCGGGTAGCCCTCAAATTCCCGAACACTATCTAGAACGCGATAGCACCAAAATTACTACGGGAAAACACCACATGAATCATCAATCACCAACGGAATTCAACATCGGAATCATCGAGCACCTATAATCCTCCGTAAGGAAGAATAAAACATGATTACGACGAGAATCAAGGCCAAAAACAACGGAAATACCAACAAACTATCAAAGGGAACTCATTCGAACATTTAATCGAACATTAAATGTTCAAGACCCTTCAAGAACGAAGAAACCACCCCTCGGGTCGAACGAACCAAAGATACGAGTATCCAATCCATAGAACAAGTTCAAAACAACGTTTATACAACAATTAATTGATCAAAAACGGATTGGAATCGAAATCAAAAAGGAAGATCCCCAAATCTACAAAAACAAGGGTTCAAGCCAAAATACCTTGATTTGGATGAAGGATTCAAGTAGAGGTCGAAAATCTACAACAAGACTTGAGGTGGATGATCTATACAAGTTTGGGAGCACTCAAATCGCCCAAAAATCGCCCACAAATCGCCCTAGATGGAAGGAGGAAGAAGAGAGGAGAAAAATGAAGTTTTCTCCTCGAAAATCTGCTAAAAAACGCAGAAAAAGCCCGTGTGCCGCGGCACAGGATGAGTGTGCCGCGCCCAGGGCCAAAAAAAATGCCCAGGAATCAGCTTAGTGCCGCGGCACAGCTGAAGTGTGCCGCGGCACACAGTACAGCCCACTCCAACACGAAAAAGGCACATCGTGTAGTCTTAGCTATTTCGATCATAACTCCCTCGTCTGGACTCCGATTGACTCACCGTTTGAACCATTGGAAAGATAACTTGATGCTCTAAAATGTTGCAAAGATTCAGAATTTTTTGAGTTTCCAAGAATTAATGGTGACTTTACAAAGTCGAACTCCCACGTGAAAAAGTCGATTAAGGACACGGAACTCAACAAAACGACACCGAAACGAACTCGGATGACAAAAAGTTTAGAATTAATCATTATTGAAATGACGAAACGGTCATGATAGAGTTGTCAAAACGAACTTCCTCCGAAAAAAGAAAATTACCGAAATTCGAAATTGCGGATATTACATATATTGTTGTTATTGATGTGAACATATTGACGTTGTCATATGAGTATGCATTTGTAGGTCTTATGTTAGGACCGTGTCCGTATGTTGTGTTGATCTGATCCTGGATTAGGCTGATGTGGTTTTGTTGTGGCAGTTCATATCTTGAGGTATGCTCCGTGTTTACTTTGATGTATGTCTTTGATGGACAATCGATTTTCGAGTTGAGATTTGATAATAATTCCGATGGATTGGGTGTGACAGAGTTAGTGAATTTTGTAACAGTGAGTTATGATAATGTTTTGAGAACTTTGGACACTGTTGAAATGTAGTATGGATACCCTGGGGTTAGTTTATCATATTGTTGAGGATACGAATCATGGACTTTCGTAAAGTTATGGCGGTAAGATTACATTGGTCGTATTCTTACTTAATATTTTCATTGGTATGTAATTATTGACGTGATGCGATGGTTATCATTGTTGGATATTATGGCTGATCCCGTCGTGGGCTTTCTTTTTAGGTTCTCGGATTGTCAAGCTTGTAGCGGTCGTGGAGAGATGAGCTTCCCGGAGGATACTGGCTAGGGCATGTATTTGTGTATTGAGTTTTCCTGATCAGTTTTATTTTGTATTCCGCTGCTAGAATATTTCGATTGTTTGTCTTTTTCCGCTGCGTGAGCATTTTTAAATGGTATTTTGGTATATGGTAACTAAAGTTACTTTGGTAATCATTTTCTATATCTATTTTGTCGATACGTGTAAGCGATGGCTTAACGTATGTTTTCAACTGTTGAGTCTTGGCATTTCGGACCTTGTGGTTTCAAATGAGATTTTACGACTGGATAATGCCGTCGTTAGCCTCTTGAGCGTTTGTAAATGTTTGCAAAAATTTCTTTCAGCCTTGTGGGTTCCATCTCGGGGCCCACGGCGCTGTAATATTCCTGGATGGCTCTGGGGGTGTTACAGGTCTAGTGTAACATTAAATTGTGACACTTCGACATCTTTACCAACAACTTTAACACTATGGCTACACTTATATATGAACAGTTCTAACTTTTGCCAATACACTTTTAATCTTTGCCAACACAATTTTTATATTTTGCCAATAGGAAGAATTATAATTAGAGTCTATAGCTACATTTTTGCAGGTTTTTACCGATATTTTTTCATGGTAAAAAGCAACATGTTATATTGGAAAATAGATATTACCATAAAATAGTTAATATCATTAAAACACTGTCAATCATAACAACATCCAAAATACATGACGGCCAAATATCAATCCATAATCAAACAACCAAATGCACTTACATAACCCAACATCTAAAATCTAACTTAAACTGACATTCAGCAATTAGCTTAAGTAATAGCTAAGAACAAGTTACCATCACAATCCATAAATATAACAAAACTACTTGAGTCACTTGGCAAAATTTCATCATCTCAGCCCCCAAAAAAAACACGACAGCTCTAGTTGCCTCATGTCCTACGTCGAGCAGAATGTTTTGCGTCTTCAACTTCTTTCCTCGCACTCTCAGTTATAGAGTATGTTGTTGTATTTGAGAAGAGCCCGTATTATCTCCCTCAGTTGAAGGAAGTTCCTAGCCTGCTATGCTGGCCAGTTTGTGGACCATTATTAACAATCACCAAACGAATCAACAGTTAACTACAAAGTACAACAATTAGCAAAAAAACTACAAAGCACATCAGTTAAATTCTGATATAAAACACAGGACATACCATGATCATGATAAACTAGAACTAAAACGTGAAAAACTATCATTATAAGCAACCAAGATTTGAATGTAAAAACAGAGCATTGATTTTTAAATAAAAACTCATTAAAGTAGTATAACATTCTTTTCAAGACACAAAAGTACCATGTATACATTTATGCCGAAACAATCTAGTTGAGCACGCAAACTCATACTTTCTCCAAATCATAGCCAGCTACTAAGAAATCTAGTTGAACATATAAAGTGACTTTTAGCTAACCTTGGTGGAATAATAGTTTTCCACTTGCTTTTTATCTGCATTGAACCTTACACACTTGGCAATCATGGAATTGAGCCCACCGCACCAGATATTATAAGGTATCTCGAACCTAGAATGGTAAATGATAACGATTTAGTCTGAAGTCGTTATACAGCTCCTAACATAACAATTGTATCTTATTAAATCATTCAAGTGTTCTTACTTGAACATTTATCTCCTTTGCTTTTGATATGCCAAAGGAGCCATTGTGGTATACCTCCTATGCTATAGACTCAGTTTCTAGAATGAAGAGGGTAGTATTATGTTTAAAAATCAAATATAAGATGACCAGAAAATCCTCAAATTTCACCCTCCAAAATATTGAAAATAAAAATTAGTGTTTACTCAAATAAGACACTAGAGAGAGAGGGAACCTGTTGAATATGATCAGTGATGTTGGGATAGTAGTTTGCCATCATGGCTGCATCTGTTCAGATGTACAGATGTATTGACCTTTAAGAAGGGGGAATGCAGCATATACCAAGCAGAAACCTTCAGATGTTAATGCAAGTGACACAAGTCTGAGGGAGATGATTCCTTTTTTCACTGCTAAAGAAACTTGTTTCACATACTCTGCTCCTGCTTGTAAATAGATGGCACTTCGTTGTGGATATGCAGTCTTGAGTTTTTGCCTTGGTATTATTCTTAACGTTTTCACTGCCAAAATCAAGTGTACAACATTATCTCAATTACATACCCAGCTTAACTGTGTTGAACAGTTCTACTACATCCACTCCATTAAATTAAATTAAAAGAAAAAAAAACAACATCAGAAATAATATAACATCATACCTCCAACCAGAATCGTCCCCACATATTTCTGTACTTCCAATGACCCTGCTTGTTCTGTACCCTTTTTCCAACTTGGCATTAGTTTCACAGCTCGAGGTTGTAACAAATACGTATGCAGTCTGTTAAGTGAGATAAAAAGAAAACACAATCCATTTAGAGTCTTGAGGTTAAGACAAAGTGGGTTCTGCATTTATGAAGTTTTTAAGTGGATTTCACATTTACGAAGTTGATCACAACCATTGATGACAATGCAGTGGAACATGGTAAATTGTAGAATGTTAATAGATATTCCAATTCTTGTTTAGTACTATTGCTCTACTACCATTCTTCCTTCATAGTTTACACACATTCATGGTTACCAATCTTCGAACTATGTCTAGTGCATGATTTAGATTTGAAACAAGTGCTAGAATTTTCAACAACTAATTAAAATTAACTTTATTTTTCATAAATTAGCATTCAAAGTGCGAGAAATTAGAGTAAAACCAGGTTCTAGTTTTCCGAAATGATCACCGTTCCATAGGGGAAATTGACTTATGCATTATAAATGATAGACAAGAGCAGTGGCTTTTTCTCTAAGCTTCATAAATTAACTACGCTACTTAATTAAGAGAGCTTACAAGTTACAGCAAATGACAATTTAATTAGTCACTTGGAGCTAGTAGCTAGGATATAGATGTACAAACAGTGATAAGTAAACTCATTCAAATGTCTGAATATCTATGTGTGAACAGTGAAAAATTACCATTACTAACATTTAGTCTTAAGATTGCATCAAGTTTTCCTTGTCTATTATAGAACAATATACAAATCAAAATACCAATACTCTCCTTGCCCATTCCAGTACAATACAAGAAACATAATACTAAAATTAATTAAATAAACAATTAAATTAAGAGGAATCTGAACCAGAAGAAAAGGAAAAGGGAGAAATAGGAAGATACCAATTTCGACCACAACAACCCCTGAAACTAGGGTTGTTGTTACCCAAAATATTATATGTAATGGTTTGCTGGATATGGCTACGGGTGAGTAACAAACAAAATGCGAGAGCACGTTCGAAGGAATGTAAATGACACAAGATTTGCCGGGGTTGTTAGTCCCGGGCTTGAATGCTCTCGCGAGATATTATTAATACGGATGCTGTTTTAGAGTACGAGTATTAATTTTAGAGTACAATTACAATGAGTGTAATGCCCCTAGTTATCTAGATCTCGAGTGTTGTTGATTGCCGGAAGAACCAGAGTTAAAGCTCTATGAGTTCTTGTTACAAAGATGAAGTGTTCTCTGTATTGTTTTCTGTGGGTAATCATGTTAATGAGTCATCTTCCAATGCTGGAGGTCTCCTATTTATAGAAGAGGAGGTTGTTGGGATGCTCCGTCCCAAACGGGCGATCGCCGTTCCTGCATTAAATTAAGTCGGCGATCGTCTTGTCTTGTGGGACTGTTTCCTTAAAGTCCGCAGCTGCTACTGGCAGCCAGATGCGTGAACCAATGAGAAGGTGACATGTGCCTCACATCGTAATTTTAGGAGGTCCCACCTAGGACCTTTCGACGGATCTGTCGGTAGGTGAGGCTGTCCTTGTCACTGACAACCGTTGATGGGCTGGAGTCAAGCCTGTTCTTGCGGCGCCTTTTGCGGATCGGCACGTGGGCCTTCATCCCTAGATTCGGTCTTCGCAGACTTTGACGGATGTTGGATTTACACGTGGCATAGGACGGTCGTCCTCGGTCGGGTACTAGAGGCGATCGCCAGGTGCTAAGAAACGATCGCCCTGAGCGTTGACCGCTAGGCACTTGACCAGGATCTGGCATCTTCGGTTGGCATGTCTGCCTTGGTCTATTTGATGCGGTCTTCAGTCGCTCGGCCCTTATTCCGATCGCCTTCGAGTCATATAAATCGCCCACAACAAGGGTTTATGCCCAGCTTAAAATCTTAAAACCGTGAGGGCTAGGGTTTATGGGAAACGACATAGAATGGAAAGATATGATACCATGTTGTTGAGGAGTGTATTGAGAGCAGATCCAACGCAAAACCAATTCCGACCTACATCACCGTCATGCCCAAGCCCAACTCTATTTGTGTCTTTTAGATTTGGGGATTCATGGTGAGAGTACAGTCGCTACGTCCCTAGGTCCTGCTAATCACCAGAGAAAGTTTCCACAAGAGAAGAGGAAAGGGGATTACCTGGAGAGAAATTCAGATGACTTCTGAGAGAGAGATTGAGATAAGGAACCGACTTCTCATTGGGATAGGGATTTTATATCCCATCATTTTACCTAGATTTTAATTTTAGTCCCTAAGTTTCTAATTCTTTCAGTTTCATCCCAGTTAAAATTTACCTTTTTCTAGTCCCTAGATTGTTGACTTGTGATGTTCCCACGAGCAATAGAAAGCTCATCCCATTTTCTATATAAAATTTTCAGGTTAATTCGGAATGAATAGAACGGGTTGCAGGGCAGACATATGATAAATATATTTAATGTTACGTATTTCTTTTAAATTCCGCTCAAGATAATATGAAATAATTAACCTTGTTTTTTACAATTATTTTTTGCTGCTAGATTTTACGGTTGTATTGGAGATTTGAAATCATTTTATGTCCTGAAAATATTTTAGAAAATATATGTTTTCGTAACGACTTGAAATTTCTACAAGTTTTCCTTATTATAAAAAAAATATATTCATAAAATACCTTAGAAAAATCGGGTCGTTACAGTTGAAAATAATTTATTTGGACCGCCTAAAATAATTTAGCAAGCCCGCCAATTTCTTTTAATGTTTAGTTACACTTTTTTTAAATAGCAATGGCTACACCAAATTTCATGTTAACGAAGATATTCAATTTGGTCTATGGTAACACCAATTTATATCAATAATAACGTTAGAAAAATGTGTAGCCTTAAATCAAATTTGACCAATTTTAAGGCATCTAAGGCTACACTTTTGCTTGTAATATCAAAAAAATGTTGTTAAAAGCCATATGTAGTGCCAGTTTATTCTTTTCTTCTGCATCATTACCCCCATTACTGTGTACTTAGATGAGGACTTCTGATCAAAACTTCCTGACATGACCATTACGATTTTATTGGTCATGTCCATCAGGTATCTAAACTCCTTCTGCACATCAGATTTCTTGTCAGTGTTCTTCATTTTCATTGGTTGGTCAGGTAGCTTGATCTACTTCCAAATTTTCAGAGGATTTCGTTTGAGCTTCAACCATTATTCCACGGTTTTCCAGTCCAAATGCATTTGCTATGGTTTGTTGGATTACGAGTATGGGTTCGCCAAAAATCGAGCTTATGATGCTTGTTCTGTCACCTCAGCCTCTTTGTAGTAGCAGATGACGGCTTTCTTGTAAAGCTCCGAGGGATTGATGTCCAAATAATGGTAGATACCATTTTTCTTCATGCTGAGGATTAAATCCGCCATTTGTAGGGAGTTGTTCGCCTCCAGAAGTTTGAGGAAATCCACCACGATGCTGGATATTATTTGTTCCTTCACGACTCTTAGGTTCATGTTTTTGAAGTATGTTGCCCACGTCCATTTCTGTGATTTTTTGAGAATTTTTGTGTAGTGAAATACGAGTTTCTTCTTTACAGGAGAGTAGGGTTCTTGCTTGAGAAACTTGAAGCCAATAAGTTTTTGTCATGTGATTTGAATCGCTTTATGTAGCTATTTTTGAAGTCGATTTTTAAAATAATTAAATGCAAAAGTGGCGCTTCGTGTGACATGATTGGACAACGTGATGTAGACATGGTGTTACTGGATTGTGAGTTTTAATCCATGTGTGATAGTAAATAAATTAATATTTAAAGGGATTCGGAACTTAGCCGGTTGACTGTTTGACTTATGATCAGCTGCGTTTATGATTCCTTCCTTTCTTGTATCATAAATGTAATCCTGGCTGAGATTTGATCAGGTAGGTCTCTTCCATCCTGGCTGATATTTGATCAGCTAGGTTCTTGAATCCTGGCCGAGATTTGGATTAGCTAGGTTCTTCATTCCTAGCTGAGATTCTGATCAGCTAGGTTCTTCAATCCTAGCTGAGATTCTGATCAGCTAGGTTCTTCAATCTTAGCTGAGTTTTCCATCAGTTAACTTTTTCGACCCTGGCTAAGTTTTCTTATTCTTTTAAATTTTTAACTGGGCACTTGATTCCCAGTCTAGAAGTCCAAGATATCTGCTTAGTTCAAGAAACCCTTGTTCTAGCAAGGGCTTTGTGAAGATATCAGCAATTTAGTATTCAGTGTTGGCTCTTTCCACCTTTACTCTTTTGTTAAGCACATGGTCTCTGATGAAATGATGCTTGACATCAATATGCTTTGTTCTGGAATGTAGGACCGGTTTGTTTGTGATAGAAACTACACTATTGTTGTCACACCATATTTGAACTTTATATGTAATAATGTTGTAGTCCTTAAACTGTTGTCTGATCCGTATTATATGAGCACAACAACTACCCACATCTAAGTACTCTGACTCGGTTGTGGATATTGAGTTGGAGATCTGCTTCTTACTGAACCAAGATATCAGTCTGGTTCCAAGGAATTGACATGTTCCCCTAGTGCTTTTCCTCTTGAGTTTACATAATGTAAAATCAGCATTAGAATATCCTGATAGTTCAAAGTTGTCATCTTTCGGATACCATAATCCAACATTGATTGTGGATTTTATGTATTTGATTGTTCTGTTTGCTGCTTCTTGATGGAACTGCTTCAGTTTGGATTGAAATCTTGCTTACACTCCTACTGAATATGATATGTCAGGTTTGCTTGCAGTGAGGTATAATAATGATCCAATTAATCCTCTGTAGTGGGTTGGATCCACTGATATGCCTCCATCATCTGAGTCAATATGGATAGATGTGCTCATTTGTACTCTCAAGTCCTTGGCCGACTCCATGCCAAATATTTTGATCAACTCCCTAATATATTTTGCTTGTGTTGTTACCCAAAATATTATACGTAATGATTTGCTGGATATGGCTACGGGTGAGTAACAAACAAAATGCGAGAGCACGTATGAAGGAATGTAAATAACACAAGATTTGCTGGGGTTGTTAGTCCCGGGCTTGAATGCTCTCGCGAGATATTATTAATACGAATGTTGCTTTGGAGTGTGAGTATTAATGTTAGAGTACAATTACAATGAGTGCAATGCCCCTAGTTATCTAGCTATTGAGTGTTGTTTGATTGCCGGAAGAACCAGAGTTAAAGCTCTGTGAGTTCTTGTTACAAAGATGAAGTGTTCTATGTACTGTTTACTGTGTGTAATCGTCGTAACCTCTTAACCTCCCTTTTTCCAATGCTGGAGGTCTCCTATTTATAGGAAAGGAGGTTGTTGGGATGTCCTTGTCCTACATGGGCGATCGCCGTTCCTGTATTAAATTAAGCGGGCGATCGTCCCAGCACGTGGGACTGTTTCCTTAAAGTCTGCAGCCACTGCTGGCAGCTAGATGCGCGAACCAATGAGGAGGCGACATGTGCCTCATATCGCAGTCTTGGGAGGTCCCACCTAGGACCTTTTGGCGGGTCTGTCGGTAGGTGAGCATCCTCTGCAGCCGGCTTTCTTTGTGCCGATCCTCGACCTCACTGACCTCGGAATCGACCTGAGCTGGTATCCGTTGCCGGACAACCTCGTTCACCCAGATGCTGGCGAGGAGGCGCAGGCCGATCCAGCGGCCGGTGGCTAAGGACAGGCGGGGGCAGCCTGAGCTTGTCCGCTTTCATTTTGTTTTCACTTGTAATTTTTCAGTTTTGTTGTGTTTTGCCTTCGGGCGCTTGTACATGTAATTCGGATGATGAAATAAATATTTTGCTTCTGATTCCTTGCTTGTATGATCGTCTGTCTAGATCTTTTGTATTTGACTTCACACGTGTTTGAGGAGTGATCGTTCGTATGCACAGCTCCAGATGGATTGGTATACTTAAATTCATACTTGTAAATTTCAGAAAAAAACCGATCGTCATATGCGTATCTGAACAAAGTCGATCGTATGTAAGGCTCCGTTCTCCTGGTCGTATGTATGGATCCGCTCTGCCCCTTGTTTTTATTTACTTAGTGAAAGTAAGGGAACGAAAATAATTCGTTCAGCGAGCTATCTTTACTTTGGTTCTTGCGATCTTTAATTTTGCCGATTCCTCGAGGAAGGCCGAACGTCCCGGCCTGGAAAGACTTTGCACGGTCGTGGTTTCGATGGAACTGACCTCCACGACTATGTCTCGTGCGCGAGCAACATTCCGTCTGATGGTTAACTTTTCGCGACTCACTTAATTGTGAGGGTCCTCCGTAGGCTACGTTTTGCCTCGCAATGAAGCGATGGGGTGGACGGTCTCTGCCTGGGGGAGTCTTGCACGGGGCGCCGTCGGATTAATCGAGTTCGCTACCGTGGCTTGTTAGCACTTTTCTGCCTGGGACCGACATGTTAGATGATGGACCTAAGAGGGCATACGTTATGACGGGGGGAGGGACGCGTCGCATTGTCCAGGTCCACCATGTTAGATGATGGATCTGAGGGCGGGCGAGCGTGTCCACTGATCTATTTTGGAGGGTCCTTCGGCTACGCCCGCCTCGTATTTAAATAAAAGGGCGGGCGATCTCTGCTCAAAGGAACCTTGCATGGACGGGTTGTCGGTTCCATCAACCTCCAGAACCATGGCTGCAGTTTTCAACCTCGGATCACCATGTTAGATGACAATCCTCGATGGTATATGTTGTGCTGGGGGGCGATCGCTTGCCTAGGTCCATCATGTTAGATGACGGACTCTTGGAGGGCGACCGAGTAATCCTCTTTTTTGTTTGTTTTGCCGAGGCGAATCATTTAGAGAGGATCGGAAAATCTCATTAAGCTCTTTGTACATTGGATAAATGAATACAGAATTTTTATTGATAGTATTTCTTCAAATGAACGGCGTTCCAGGGATATTGGTCCGGAGTGCCGTCTAGGTGTTGGAGCTCGTAGGCTCCTTTGGTCAGCCATTTGGATATCTTGAAGGGGCCCTCCCAATTCGGGCCAAATACTCCCGTGTGAGCCTGGACCTTTTTGAGGACTAGGTCGTCCACTTGGAATCGCCTTTCCTTGACCTTCAAATTGAAGAATTTCTCGGATTTACTTTTGTGGATTGTGTTCTTCATTTCCGAGGACAGTCGTCGTTTCTCGAGCATATCCAAGTCGATCCGCCGAGATACATCATTGTCCGTCGTCATTTGTTGTGCAGTTCGGTGGCTGACGACGGCGATCTCCGATGGGATCACTGCTTCTGTTCCGAAGGCGAGGGCGAATGGGGTTTCGTCGGTTGAATTTTGGGTCGTCGTTCGGTAGGACCACAAAACATCCGGGAGCTCGCTCGCCCATCGTCCTTGTTTAGATTCGAGTCTTGCTTTTATCATGTGCTTCAGAATCTTGTTTACAGCCTCTACCTGCCCGTTTGTTTGAGGGAGGTAAGTGGCCGAGAACAGCTTTTTAATTCCCCATTTTTCGCAGAATTGCATAACTTCCAAACAATCGAACTACTTTCCGTTGTCGGATATGATAGCCTGAGGTAGACCGAATCGGCATATGATGCTCTTCCAAATGAACTTGATCACTTGTTCTTGGCCGATCTTGTTGAGTGGCTCGGCCTCTGCCCATTTCGTGAAATAATCGACCCCCATGATGGCGAATTTACATCCCCCTGGCACCGTCCGCAAAGGACCGATGAGGTCGATGCCGCATTGGGCGAACGGCCACGGACTGTACATAGAAGTGAGCTGCTCGGGGGAGAGCTTGATGTTGCGATATTTCTTACACGCAAGTGCACGTTATCGTTTACAAGTAATAAAGTGATGAGTTGAGTATCGTTCCCACGAGGACTGAATCACTAACTACCGATTTTGTGTATTCTAGTTTTATTCGAACAATCGAATATGGGTTTTGCAATTAATTTCTAAAAGAATTATTAAAAGGCTAAACAGTAGAAAACGATAGCTTGAATAAAGGGAAATCAAATGATGAATAAGTCTAGGATTCTGAATCCACCTCGGTTTATCCGAATTTACTCTCGATTATCCGTAATAAATAATTTTCCCAATTTATTGAAGGCGGAGATTGCTAATATATTCTACCGCCTCTCCCGAGGTCAATAGATTTGTCTAAAGGCGAATAACGCACTCTATCCCTAGGTGAATTAATTCGTCAATAGGCGAAAAGCATAAAATCTCCAAAAGGCCACGCAGTTCCTATGAGTATATTCCTATCTCACAGAATAAAACGGTCCTCACCAATAGTTCCTCACCAATTCTCCTCTCCCGATTCGAATTGAATGATTAAATCAATACAACTATTGGCCAGATAATTGCAAGCATTAAACACAATTGGGAAAACTCAACAAAAAGGTAATTAATTAGACAATCTCAAGCAAATTCGTCAAAACGTAAGTTTCATCAAAATCCTGGATTAGGGTTTTAGCCTAACATACTAATAATTGAAAAGACAGAATAAATGAATGAAAGCATTAAAATCAAACGCAGATGAAGCTCGGATTCCTCCGTTCTTCGGCTTCCGCCCTCTGCCCTTGAAGTCTTCTGCTTCCCTCCTCTTCTGCCGTCTCTCCTCTCTGATTCCAAGCTTAAGCTCCAAAAGATAAAAGATCAAAGATAATTAATTAGGGTCTTAAACCCTTATTTATAGCTTAGCACATCCTCCAAATCGCGTCCGTATGAGTAGGTCGAAAACTGGCTTCGAAACGGCCCAAATCTGCGCGGACATACAAAAACCGCCTAGTGTGCCGCGGCGCACTAGATCTGTGCCGCGGCACACTGCCTTTAGCTGGATGCCTGGGCGTCCTTAAATTCTTCTGTGCCGCGGCTCACGTGGGCTGTGCCGCGGCACAGAGTACAGTTTACTCTGCGCTCGGCTGGGTGTCTTCCTGTGCCGCGGCCCTGCTTCCTTGTGCCACGGCTCATAGCCCAGATTTGCCGTTTTCGCCCGTTTCGCCTCGTTTTAGCTTCCGGACTTCACTTTCCTGACAAACATACAAAATTAAGGCATTAAAGGCTCATTTTATCAAATTCACTCTCCAAAATAATACAAAATAATGATAAATAAGCATATAAAAATACGCCTAACAAATACCCCCAAACTTAAGCCTTTGCTTGTCCTCAAGCAAAAAGAATTAATTTCAATAAAAGAATGTCGTGAATCATCGTGCGACTCGTAGTGTTCAACCTAATCAATACTATCCTGTAATTCTCTCTAAATAATACGAGTGTCATAATAGCGAGCTGCACTCAGAATAATGATTCCGCAAAGTAATCAAGTTCAGTCCTAATCACTCGTTCATGAAGAAAATCCAGCTCAAAGATTAACAAAACGTGAATCAAATCGACCGTCAATATGAAAGGTTAAAATAAACAAGCTAGTTCGCCCCGTTCCTCAGTCTAATGGCAAAATTTTCACGAGTTTCATAAAAATAATCCTCGGACAGTATTCCCTTATATATATATGCTCAAGAAACTGATTCGAGTTGACCACTAGGTTCGGATCTCGGGATGTTTCATCGGGATAATCCTAGGGTGGAACTTCCATTCTCATGTATTGGGAAACCGTTTGACGTAAAAGACACTCATGGGGCACATGGATGCTTCTAGTTACTAAGTTCCCTTCTACAGCGGAGAAACAACTCGAATATATAATTTCCGCATGTCCGAATCAAGGTCGCCGTTTTACGCGAGAGTAAACAACGGATCACGCGAATACCCCCGGTTACTAGGCTCCCTCTTATTGGCACATGTGAAATTTCTAAATCACAAGTCTAATCAGGGTCGTCGTTTTACGCGAGAGTAAACAACGGGTCATGCGAATGCCCTCGGTTACTAGACTTCCCTTCATAGAACAACATTATCTCGACTTTTGGGAAAAACTGACCGACTCTAAACTCAATCTAAGTGCCAACACGACTAATATAACTGGACGACTAACTAACCGAAAAATGTAACCAAACGTATCGACGGTGATTTAAAACAAGTATGTATCCTCTCTTATCTGCCAAGACCTCTACAATCACGAAAAAATTTTGGACCTAAATGAATACTAAGCAGAAACAGAACTCACTGACTACAACGCGACTAGAACTCGACCGTTTCTTCAGAGAGAAAAACAGTGTCGTAACATCAGTATCACACAAATAGAAGCACGAAAAATTCACGAATAAAGAAGAATTAAGACAAGCAAGGCTATCGAAAAAAAAAATAACGCAAAGTAATGAAAAGTGCAACAGAATCAGTACAGCAATGAATGTAGCAAATGAAAGTAAATCCCCCCCCCCCCCAAACTTAGGACGTACATTGACCTAAATGGACAAAATATGATATGCAATAAAAGATAAGGTCAAGTACTCCCCTCCAGTCCTCTCACGAGCTGGTGCCAGCATCATCCGGTGAGCTTGCACGCTTCTTGACTACATCATGCAGAGTGTGAATAAATGAGCTTGCATCATCAAAAAGGAAGTTAAGTACGAGCTCTCAAGTTTAACATGATGTAAGGGTTGGGGATAATGTAATTCGATAACATGATTCATTGCATATAATTTGAAAATGCCTGGCTTACCAATTTTCCATTGCTGCAATTTATCAAACACCTTGTGTGCACAAGTTAAAATGAAGAACAAGAATTTTGATGGTTAATTCCAAATCCCAAAAATAATAACAAAGATAATAACCCTAAATCACGACAACTATCATCACCAATTCGTTCATAAATATCAATTCCATCACAATATCAAATTCCCCATATTCCAACTCCATTTTAGAAACAACAGTGAAGAACAACTAGCAATATATAACTTCAATTCTTTTCACATCAAGAATCACTTATGATTTAGAAATCAAGAATTACCTGGAGAATTTGAGAAGGAGACTAATAGAATGGTATCTACTGACCTCATTGTGCGAAGGAAGGAAGGAAGGGAAGGAAGGAGGGACCTTGTGCAGGTCGATCGACTGTATGCACCCTACCTGGGAGCTTTTATTTTGCGACGGGGGCCGCGGCACAACATAAGTGAGCCGCGGCCCAAAGTACAGTAGACCTGGAACGTTTTGTGATACCCCCGGGTGCCGCGGCTCAGTCCGCGTGTGCCGCGGCTCATCTTGTTAGTGTGTCGCGGCTCACTTAAGCTGTGCCGCGGCACAAAATACAGTTTCCTGGGCACTTATTTGAACATTTGGTGTGCCGCGGCTCAGTAATTGTGTGCCGCGGCTCAGTAATGTTGTGCCGCGGCACATAGTACAGTTTGTCTGGCCTTTTTCCTCCAACTGGTGTGTGCCGCGGCTCACTTTTCTTGTGCCGCGGCCCATCATTGAATTTCTCCCCTTGGGTGATTCCTGCACAAAATTCTTAAATGAAAACATCAATACGAGAGGGATGGACGGATCAAAGAAAAATGACGACAACTAAGGATTCTAAAAATGCAAGAAAACAATAAAGAATCTGCAACTAATACTCGGGTTGCCTCCCGAGAAGCGCTAAGTTTATAGTCTTCAGCCGGACTTTTCTCGCATTCATCCGGCGGTGGACAAGGTGACACTCGTTTTCTGCGTGTCTATTGGATTTCCCAAGTATGCTTTCAACCGTTGTCCATTAACTTTGAATTTTAGGTCATCTTTTTGTACTTCTACCGCACCATGTGGAAACACTTGAACTACGGTGAACGGTCCCGACCATCGTGAACGCAATTTCCCGGGAAATAACTTTCAGCGAGAATTAAAGAGCAACACCTCTTGTCCCGGGGCGAATTCTCTCTGCGTGATGTGCTTATCATGCCAAGTCTTTGTCTGCTCCTTATAAAGTTTTGCATTTTCGTATGCGTTGTGTCGAATTTCTTCCAACTCGTTCAGCTGCAAACAACGCTTTTCACCAGCAGATTTCATATCAAAGTTTAGTTTCTTTATCGCCCAGTAAGCACGATGTTCCATCTCGACGGGTAAATGGCAGCCTTTCCCATAGACCAATCTGTAGGGCGACATTCCGATAGGTGTTTTATACGCAGTCCGGTACGCCCAAAGTGCATCATCGAGTTTAAATGACCAATCTTTTCGAGACGAGCTGACCGTCTTTTCTAGGATCCACTTCAGCTCTCGATTTGATATCTCGACTTGACCGCTCGTCTGAGGATGGTATGCTGTAGCAACACGATGAGTGACTCCATACTTTCTCAAAACCGCATCAAGAAATTTGTTGTCGAAGTGTGACCCACCATCACTGATAATAGCACGTGGCGTCCCAAAGCGTGTGAAGATATATTGTTTAATAAACTTGATTACGACATTGGACCCATTTGTAGGTAGTGCCACCGCTTCAACCCATTTTGAGACATAATCTACGGCCACCAAAATATAAAGATTCTTATTTGATGGAGGAAATAGACCCATGAAGTCGATCCACCATACATCGAACCATTCAACTTCAAGTATGGTGTTCAGCGGCATTTCGTATCGTCTTGAGATGTTTTCCGTCCGTTGACACCGATCACACGCGGACACAAAGGAGTGAGCATCTTTGAATAAGGACGGCCAATAGAATCCCGATTGTAAGACCTTCGCCGCTGTTCTATTTCCACTAAAATGTCTGCCGTAGGGTGATGCATGGCAATGGTTTAGCACACTGTGGATTTCCTCATCCGGAATACATCTACGAATGATTTGATTGGGGCATCTCTTGAAAAGAAAAGGATCATCCCACAAATAATACTTAGCGTCCGAGATTAGCTTCTTCTTTTGATGGCGTGAGAGGTCGTTCGGAATTGTTTTACTTGCCAAGTAGTTCACTAGATCATCATACCAAGGTGCATGTTTTGAATCCAACTTGTAGAGCTGCTCGTCGGGGAAGGTTTCTACGATTTGTGGCTGACTTTCTCCCTTCTCGAAGGGACTCTCTAATCGTGAAAGGTGATCGGCAATAACATTTTCAGTCCCTTTCTTGTCCCGAATCTCCAAGTTGAATTCTTGAAGGAGTAGCACCCACCGAATCAACCTTGGTTTGGCATCCTTCTTCTCCAAAAGGTATTTTATTGCTGAATGGTCGGTCCACACTATCACTTTCGTTCCCAGTAGATAAGCCCGGAATTTATCAAATGCAAAGATCACCGCCAACAATTCCTTCTCCGTTGTGGCATAATTTCTTTGGGCGTCATCGAGTGTTCGGCTCGCATAGTATATGACATGGAACACCTTCCCTCGTCTCTGCCCCAAAACAATTGATGGCAAAGTCGCTAGCATCACACATTAACTCGAACGGAAGGTCCCAATCCGGAGCGACTATCACCGGTGCCGTGCTTAGAGCTTTCTTCAACAATTCGAAACTTTCTTTACAAGACTCGTCAAAAGTAAATGGAACATCCTTCATGAGTAGATTGCACAGCGGCTTCGTGATTTTCGAAAAATCCTTAATAAATCGGCGATAGAAACCGGCATGTCCCAAAAAACTTCTAATCCCTTTTACCGAAGTGGGCGGAGGCATCTTCTCAATTGTTTCAATTTTCGCCCGGTCGACTTCAATTCCATGCGAGGATATTCGATGGCCAAGCACTATGCCCTCCTGCACCATGAAGTGACACTTCTCCCAGTTCAAGACCAAATTTGTCTCCTCGCATCTTCTCAAGACTTTCTGCAAATTTTTTAAGCAAATGTCAAACGAATCTCCAAAAACAGAAATATCATCCATAAAAATCTCAATACACTGCTCTACCATGTCAGAAAAAATAGCCATCATACACCGTTGAAAAGTAGCCGACGCATTACACAATCCGAAAGACATGCGCCTATAAGCGAAAATGCCGTAAGGACATGTAAACGTCGTTTTCTCTTGGTCTTCGGGGGCTATGTAAATCTGATTATACCCCGAGTAACCATCGAGAAAGCAATAGAAATCGTGTTCGGCTAATCTATCTAACATCTGATCAATAAAAGGCAAGGGAGAATGATCTTTTCTAGTGTCCTTATTAAATTTCCTATAATCTATGCACATACGCCACCCCGTGACAATCCTAGTGGGAATTAATTCATTATTATCGTTTTGAACCACTGTTATCCCACCCTTTTTCGACACAACTTGGACCGGACTTACCCACTTGCTATCAGAAATTGGAAAGATCATACCCGCATCGAGGAGTTTTAAAACCTCGACTTTTACCACCTCCTTCATGTTAGGATTCAGCCGGCGTTGATGCTCCACGGATGGTTTGTAGTCTTCTTCCATCAAAATCTTGTGCATGCAAATTGACGGGATGATCCCCTTAATATCCGCAATAGACCATCCAAGAGCAGATTTGTACTCCCTCAGAACTCTTAATAATTTCGCCTCTTGATCTCCCGCTAAAGTGGCCGAAAGAATAACTGGAAGGGAGTTGTCGGGCCCCAGGAATGCATATTTTAAATGAGGCGGCAGCTTCTTGAGTTCCAACTTTGGAGGTTTTTCAATCGATGGGGTTGGTCGAGTTAGTGAACTTCCGAGCTCCTTGAATGGTTTATGAATAAAAATTGGCGGGGAAGAATCCATGTGTCGTACGTAGGCTGCATGCTCTCCATTTAGTTCAGAAACAGCCCCAATCAAAACGGATTCCAATGGATCGGGTGGATAATTTTCTCGAAAAGTTCTACTCACGCACGAGTCAATGACGTCAACTTGGAAACAATTTTCAGCGTCACTCGGATATTTTACGGATCGAAAGATATTGAATGTTACTTGCTCCTCTTGAACACGTAGAGTCAGCTTCCCCTTTTCCACATCGATCAAAGTTCGGCCGGTTGCCAAGAACGGTCTTCCCAAGATAATCGGGATATCTTGATCTTCTTCCATATCGAGCACAATAAAATCCGCGGGAAAGATAAATTTGTCAACCTTTACTAACACGTCCTCTATTACTCCCCTTGGATATTTGATAGGTCGATCCGCTAATTGCAAGGAGACCGTCGTCGGCTTGGCTTCCCCAATGTCCAGCTTTTTAAAAATAGAAAGGGGCATAAGGTTTATGCTGGCCCCGAGATCGCATAGGGCTCTTTCAAAAGACGAATTTCCAATGATACAAGGGATTGTAAAACTTCCCGGATCTCTCAATTTAGGTGGGAGCTTCTTTTATAAAATAGCGCTGCACTCCTCCGTTAAAGCGACCGTCTCATATTCCTCGAGCTTTCTTTTGTTTGACAAGACTTCTTTCATGAATTTAACATAACTCGGCATTTGTTCCAACGCGTCGGCAAATGGAATGTTTATGTGCAATTTCTTGAAGACGTCGAGTCATTTTGAAAACTGCTTGTCCAGTTTTTGCTTTTGGAAATGCTGTGGGAATGGAATTTGAGGAGTGGGCTGAGTAGTCGATACTTCCTTTGGCTTGGGCGCTTCATCCTTTTCCTTCTCGTTCTGCTTGATCGGCTGCTCTTTGTTATTAATAGGCTGCCCTTTCAACTCCTTTCCACTTCGTAATTGGATCGCTTGCACATTTTTCTTGGGTTTCACTTCGGCTGCGCTGGGCGATGCACCTTGAGACCGAGAAGACAATAAATTAGCAATCTGCTGTAACACCCCCAAACTAGGCGGATATTACAGTGCCGTGGACCCCCGACTGGGACCCACCAGGCGAATGAAAATGAGTGAATTACGCAGGGTAAATGTACTACCGAACCACATTACGCGATTAATTACTCCGACGAGGAGTTTATACAACACACCCAAGATAATACAGAATACATGTATATTTTATATGAAGATAAAATACACAACACTGAATGAGATGAATATTCAAACGGAATGTCTGCAGCGGAATAAATGAAGGAAACATAAATGACTGAATAAATGACTGAAAAGACTGGGGCCCCCTTCTAGTATCATTGAGACTCCTCGCCGTCAACATGCTCTCCCCGTGCCTTTGCCTTGCCATGACCTGAAAAACAATATCCCCAAACGGGGTCAGTTACACAGAACAACAATCCTCAAGGGTTGAAAATACACAATCATGATATATCTGAAGTTATGAATTATCCTGTCGAAACATACGCAATCAAACATGCTATATGAATCAACTATCAGTACGGCTCAAAGGAATGACGCCACACTACGTCCGGGATGGAAATGTGTCCGTGCACAAGCCACCAACGAGTCTCGATCGAATACACGCGTGGTCTTGTACCTAATCAGTCTCACGAAGCCATCAACTCGTGTGCACAGTCCAATGTGAGGCCACCAACCAACACACGACTATAATGTGCCCGACATGAAAATCCTACACATACCAACCGGCACGCTAGTATGGCCCGGAATGCCACGATATAACAAAAGTGACAACGAAAATGAATAATGACTCACCAAGATGAAATGATGGTGAAATGAATGACAGCTCAATGAAATGATTGGAACCGTCGTTCCTTATGACTGAGGTGATTAATTGACAATGACAAGTTTTGATACGGTTAATACAATGATGAATGAGTTACGATTATGAATGAACAACAACAAAAGGAATGAATATCCTTTTAACCGAGTAAGAATTAACTTACACAACACCGATGAAGGTCCGTCCACGAACAACGTCCTAAATGAAATGCCGGTCGCTCGAACAACCTTGAATAACATAATTACCAATAATTCGATCATTATGCGAATCAAATACGATCATAACCGACTCAAACGTCGATACAACAATATCCTAACTCGAATATATTGAAACCAACTCCAAGATGAGTATTTCAAACCATCAAAACACTTTCAATGATATCAATAATCCCATAGGAATCCACAATTCAAGATTACAACAACGTCAATCGGAAATCCCCAAATTAACCGAAGTCAACCCCAAGGGTTCTTGATATAAATCCCCAAAATAACCATTTAATCCGTAGGAATATATTTATCCAAGGTAGATAATCCATATCTAACATATTCCAATGATAATCCAAGCTTACACGAAGAAATCGGAAGGAAAAACCCAAAAATCCGAAATTCTAGATCCAAGAGATTAATACCTTTGATTTGATGTTAAGGAGGTGATGAAGTGATGATTAATCCGAATGATGAGCTTGAAGATGATGATTGATGATTACACCTCGAATGATACTCTCCAAAATGCCCGAAATCACCCAAAACCGATGAGGGAATGAGAAAGAATGATAAATGATGAACTCGGACTAACTGTCCAATATATAGCCATTCCAGGTTAGCGTGCGCTAGCCCTTGTGCGTAGCGTGCGCTAATGGGTAATTTGGGTAGTCCAGTACCCACTGTCCGAAAACGGTAGCGTGCGCTACAACCAATATTTAGCGTGCGCTATAATATCGATTGCGTACGCTAAAAACAACTCATAGCGTGCGCTATGAATTAATCGATGCGATCCGGTAGCTCTTTGGACTCAACACGATCCGTCCTTAGCGCGCTACGGCCAATCAATAGCGTGCGCTACTACAACCCACTAGCGCGCGCTACTTACCACTCGTAGCGTGCGCTACTAATGCTCACTGCGATCCGGTACCTTACGGGTGCGGCCAAATAACATTAGCGTGCACTAATGCAGAGTGGTAGCGTGCGCTACCTGTACTCAATTAGCGCGCGCTAAAAAGAGTACGTAGCGTGCGCTACTCCTCCTGCACAGCCCACAACGAAAATGATAATGACGACAAACACGGCACGAAACTTCAATCAGATTGATGATGGATGACGATTGATACACGATACAATTACTCTGAACGATAAATACCATGATTGAATATGAGTGACAAATGATCATTAATGAGTGAAATTATTGAGTGACAATTACTGAATGATAAATACTGAATGATAATAACTGAATTACAACCGGGTATTACATACACCCCCCCTTAAAAGAGTTTCGTCCCCGAAACTAAGGGTCAAACAACTCGGGATAACTCTCCCGCATACTATCCTCGGTTTCCCAAGTAGCCTCTTCGATCCCGTGTCTAGACCACTGAATTTTTACCAAAGGAATCGTCTTATTCCTCAACTGTTTGATTCGCCGCTCTAAAACTCGTATAGGACGCTCCTCATATGAATGATCATCGGCGATCTCAAATTCGTCGAACTGAAGTATGTGACTCGGGTCGGCAATATACTTCCGCAACTGTGAGACATGAAACACATTATGAATTCGGCTCAACGCCGGAGGTAGAGCCAGTCGATACGCTAACTCGCCTACTCGATCCAAAATCTCAAACGGTCCAATGAATCTCGGAATCAACTTCCCCCTCTTCCCGAAACGGAAGATACCTCGACTCGGGGATACTTTGACCAAAACGTGGTCACCCGTCTCGAACTCTAGTGGTCGATGACGATTGTCTGCATAAGATTTACCGACTCGAGCGGTCAACAAAGCGACTCGATCAAAGCTACCTTCTCACGGGCGGCTATAAGCATATCGGGCTCGGTGCCGATTGATTCTGATAAGTCATCCCAACACAAAGGAGATCGACAACGACGACCGTACAAGGCCTCGTAAGGTGCCATCTTAATCGAAGAATGCCAACTATTATTATACGTGAACTCGATCAATGGTAGTTGGGATTCCCAATCGTCTTTCCAATCGAGGACGCATGCCCTCAACATGTCCTCTAATATCTGAATAGTCCTCTCTGACTACCCGTCGGACTGAGGATGAAAAGCGGTACTGAGATTAAGCTGAGTTCCCATAGCACGATAAACTGATTTCCAAAAATGCGACACAAACCGTCCGTCACGACCGGAAACGATACTTTTAGGAGTACCGTGCAGTCTCACTATCTCTTTGATAAACAACTGGGCAAGTCTCTCGGGACCCCACATATCCTTAATCTCAAGGAAATGAGCCGATTTAGTTAAGCGGTCCACAATTACCCAGATCGTATTCATGCCACGACGACTCGTCAGCAAACTCGTGATGAAGTCCATAGAAATGTCTTCCCACTTCCATTCTGGAATAGGGAGAGGTTTCAGCATACCCGCCGGTCGCTGATGTTCAATCTTAAATTGTTGACAGGTTAAGCATCTCGAAACAAATTCTACGACTTCTCGCTTCATGTTACTCCACCAGTAATTTTGTTTCAAGTCCTTATACATCTTGCTAGACCCCGGATGAACAAAATAAGGGGTAGCATGAGCTTCCCTCAAAATCGAGTTTTTCAACTCGTCATCCGCCGGTACGCACAACCGATTCTTAAATCTCAAAAGTCCATCCTCGTGGACCACGAATCCAGGGGCTTTCCCCTGAGCCACATCCTCACGGATGCGCAACAATGATGGGTGCAAACACGCTTCTCTCGATTCCCTCCTCAAGTGACGATGAAATCTCTAACATACGGTTTGTCCACCGAACTCGCTGAAGCCAGACCTCGATCTCGGGTCTAAGGAATTCCTGCTGAAGCTCCTTCTGAACTGTTAAACGAGCAAGCATCTGCTCCTAGACGGACTTACGACTCAAGGCGTCGGCGACAACGTTCGCCTTGCCCGGATGGTAAAGGATCTCGATATCGTAATGTTTGATTAGTTCCAACCACCGTCTCTGTCGCATATTTAACTCCTTTTGAGTAAATATATACTTGAAACTCTTGTGATCGGTGAAAATTTGACAGGTGACGCCATAAAGGTAATGACGCCAGATTTTCAAAGTGAACACCACGGCTGCTAGCTCCAGGTCGTGGGTCGGATAATTAACCTCGTAAGGTCTCAATTGCCGTGAAGTATAAGCAATAACTTTCCCGTTCTGCATGAGTACACATCCGAGACCCTGCCCGGACGCATCACTATAAACCACAAATCCTTCCGTCCCTTGCGGCAAGGAAAGAACAGGTGCTGAAGTTAACCGGCTTTTGAGTTCCTCAAAACTCTGTTGACACGCGTCGGACCACGTGTATTTCTTATCTTTTCGTAAAAGATTCGTCATGGGTTGAGCGATTTTAGAAAATCCTTCAACAAACCGCCGATAATAACTGGCTAATCCGAGAAAGCTCCGGATCTCCTTGACATTCTTCGGAGGTAGCCAATCTCGAATAGCCTCCGTCTTCTGAGGATCGACACGAACTCCGTCTGAAGAAATTACGTGTCCGAGAAACGTCACTTTGGACATCCAGAATTCACATTTGGAAAACTTCCCATAAAGTTTCTCTCGTCTCAACACGTCGAGAACCTGATGAAGGTGAAACTCGTGTTCCTCCCGGTCACGAGAATAAATCAAAATGTCATCAATGAAGACAACCACAAATTGATCCAAAAAGTCGATGAAAACCCGATTCATTAACTCCATGAATACCGCATGTGCATTAGTCAACCCAAACGGCATTACCACGAATTCATAATGACCATAGCGTGTTCGAAACGCCGTTCTCTCGATATCCGACTCTCGAATTCGCAACTGATGATATCCCGATCTTAGGTGGATCTTGGAAAATACTGAAGCTCCTTGAAGTTGATCTAAAAGATCATCGATACGGGGTAGAGGATATTTATTCTTGATCGTCACCCGGTTCAATTCTCGGTAATCAATACACAAGCGGAACGAACCATCCTTCTTCTTGACAAATAAAACTGGTGCTCCCCACGGGGACGCACTCGGTCGGATATAACCTTTCTCGAACAACTCCTCAAGTTGGTTCTTTAACTCCTGCATTTCGGTCGGGGCCATCCGGTACGGTGCCTTCGATATCGGGGACGTACCGGGCTCCAACTCAATCGTGAATTCCACATCTCTCTGTGGAGGCAAACCAGGTAACTCGTCTGGAAAAACATCGGCATATTCCCTCACTACCGGAATATCCGTCAACATTACTGGTGATTTCTCGGTTTTGGTCATATAGCACCAATAACCAACACACCCCTGACTGAGTAATCTCACTGCTTTCATTAAGTTAATGACCTTACCAGAATAGCCGGGATTACCTCCCTGAAAAACACATTCAACACCATCATCAGAAATGATAGTGACCATACGCTTGCGGACACTAATGATGGCATCATGACGATCCATCCAGTCAATACCCAGAATGACGTCGTCTCTCGGCAAATCTACTACGATTAGGTCTGCTAGCCATACACGGCCATGAAGCTGAATCGGACAATTCTGAATCTCACGATTTCCGATAATTCTTCTACCGTCAGGTAGACCAATGACATAAGGCTCACAACTAGTAGCACTACCCAGACGTAGTCTACTCAAGCATGACTCGGAAATAAATGAATGCGATGCACCAATATCAAAAAGGGTACACACAGGTTGAGATAGAATATCGAGTGTACCTGATATCATCCGGGCCTCTGGATCGTCGGTCTTCTTCATCTCATAAATTCGGGGCTTGCAGGCCCCCGAACCGGACGCTCCCGTCTGATAGCTCTTGGCTCCGCCTTTAGCTCCTGTCGTCTTGAGCAGCCGGGAAGTGGCTTTGATTACGCACCCGAATGTCCTGGGGCTGAGATGGCCGGAGTGGGTTTAGAGTCCCTTCGGCAAAAGCGGGCCCTATGCCCAACAATCCCTGATTGTGGCACGTAATGACGCCCGGACATTTGGTGCTGAAATGGCCCTGTTCCTCACGGTTGAAACAGTGATGGCCGGCCGCCACTCGTGGTGAGATTTCGCGGGTTTAGACGCCAGGGGAGGTCGCTCAGAAAAAGTAGAGCCCGCACGTGGTTTCTTGAAAGTGGCCTGACTCCCGTCAGACTGATTACGGTTCTTGGACTTCTTGCTAGCAGATGAAGGTTGCTGCTTAGCAATCTCCTTAGCAGTAAGCTCATAGGTAAGAGCTTTCTCAATGAATTCGGCCAACGTGGTGCAATTATGATTAAGCAGCTGTAGTCTCATACGGGGTTTTGACCTCTTCTTTGAAATACTTGATCTTGTCCGCCTCAGAGTGAATGATAGACGAGGCGAACGGAAGAAGTTCCTGAAATTTTTCGGCGATGGCGAGAACATCATCATCCGCCGAAAGGTCGGGAGTGAGTAATTCCGACAACTTGGCCTCCCTGAGTGGGGCCGGATAGTACCTCTCCATCATGAGAGTTTTGAACTGATTCCAAGTACATGATCCGTCTGTGGGCTTCAACGATAACCACCATGAATGAGCGCTCTTACCAAGATAGTAAGCCGCAACTGAAACTTTATGCCCTTCAGGGCAATCCACCATAGCAAATAACTTCTCTAAATGCTCAAGCCAATGAACAATATCCACCGGCTCAGATGAGCCCTCAAAGGTAGGTGGTCGCTGGCAAGAGATATCGCTAATGATATTGCTTACACCCCTCTCTTGCCTCTGAGGTGGCGGCGGAGGAGCCTGTTGATTCTGAGTAGTGGAGTTATGCATCGACTCCATTAGTTGTGCCATCTGAGTCATTTGGGCCATCATGCCCTGCATAAAAGCCAGTGGGTCAACTCGAACACCCTCTGACTGAGTTGTGTCCCGGGTACGACTCCCTGATAGCGAATGATCACGTACAGGCGAATGAGTGGAAGCGTCACTGCTCGATGAGTTAGCATTATTCCTGGCATTCGCACGTGTATTCACACGAGTCCTCGGGTTTCGGCCTGCACCACGGCCTCTTCCCCCTCGTCCTCTGCCAGCTCTTTCCATACTGAAGTGGAAAGTCACATAATGATTATATCTCTCGCATGAATATCACATTATGACTATGACATGAAATGATGAAAATGAGCATACGCTCTAACACAGTGGTTACATGAATGATCAACTGAGGTGACATGATTATCTGATGAAATTATTGAAATGATTATCTTGAACAAGTTAACAAGATTAATGATATGATCTTCCAGATCAACAACTGAGTAATGAAATGAATTGAGTGATTAATGAGTTAACATGACCGTCCTGGTCAACATGAAAATGATGATTGAGGATTGTTAACTGATAAATTATGAATGAATGATTATTGCCAGAAACTATACCATGGCGTAAAAATCTTACAGTTCTTGGTCTGATTGGCTCGGCATTTGCACAGGTCACACGTGACGCGAAAGTCCAGTAATACTAGTCCGATGACGATGATTTCAAATGAGACATGACTTTCAGGGTAGTATTCAAAACCACGGTCCGATACCAACTCTGTAACACCCCCAAACTAGGCGGACATTACAGTGCCGTGGACCCCTGACTGGGACCCACCAGGCGAATGAAAATGAGTGAATTACGCAGGGTAAATGTAGTACCGAACCACATTACGTGATTAATTACTCCGACGAGGAGTTTCATACAACACACCCAGGATAATACAGAATACATGTATATTTTATATGAAGATAAAATACACAACACTGAATGAGATGAATATTCAAACGGAATGTCTGCAGCGGAATAAATGAAGGAAACATAATGACTGAATAAATGACTGAAAAGACTGGGGCCCCCTTCTAGTATCATTGAGACTCCTCGCCGTCAACATCCTCTCCCCGTGCCTTTGCCTTGCCATGACCTGAAAAACAATATCCCCAAACGGGGCCAGTTACACAGAACAACAATCCTCAAGGGTTGAAAATACACAATCATGATATATCTGAAGTTATGAATTATCCTGTCGAAACATACACAATCAAACATGCTATATGAATCAACTATCAGTACGGCTCAAAGGAATGACGCCACACTACGTCCGGGATGGAAATGTATCCGTGCACAAGCCACCAACGAGTATCGATCGAATACACGCGTGGTGTTGTACCTAATCAGTCTCACGAAGCCATCAACTCGTGTGCACAGTCCAATGTGAGGCCACCAACCAACACACGACTATAATGTGCCCGACATGAAAATACTACACATACCAACCGGCACGCTAGTATGACCCGGAATGCCACGATATAACAAAAGTGACAACGAAAATGAATAATGACTCACCAAGATGAAATGATGGTGAAATGAATGACAGCTCAATGAAATGATTGGAACCGTCGTTCCTTATGACTAAGGTGATTAATTGACAATGACAAGTTTTGATACGGTTAATACAATGCTGAATGATTTACGTTTATGAATGAACAACAACAAAAGGAATGAATATCCTTTTAACTGAGTAAGAATTAACTTACACAACACCGATGAAGAATGTCCGTCCACGAACAATGTCCTAAATGAAATGGCGGTCGCTCGAACAACCTTGAATAACATAATTACCAATAATTCGATCATTGTGCGAATCAAATACGATCATAATTGACTCAAACGTCGATACAACAATATCCTAACTCGAATATATCGAAACCAAATCCAAGATGAGTATTTCAAACCATCAAAACACTTTCAATGATATCAATAATCCCATAGGAATCCACAATTCAAGATTACAACAACGTCAATCGGAAATCCCCAAATTAACCGAAGTCAACCCCAAGGTTCTTGATATAAATCCCCAAAATAACCATTTAATCCGTAGGAATATATTTATCCAAGGTAGATAATCCATATCTAACATATTCCAATGATAATCCAAGCTTAGACGAAGAAATCGGAAGGAAAAACCCAAAAATCCAAAATTCTATATCCAAGAGATTAATACCTTTGATTTGATGTTAAGGAGGTGATGAAGTGATGGTTAATCCGAATGATGAGCTTGAAGATGATGATTGATGATTACACCTCGAAGGATACTCTCCAAAACGCCCGAAATCGCCCAAAACCGATGAGGGAATGAGAAAGAATGATAAATGACGAACTCGGACTAACTGTCCAATATATAGCCATTCCAGGTTAGCGTGCGCTAGCCCTTGTGCGTAGCGTGCGCTAACGGGTATTTTGGGTAGTCCAGTACCCACTGTCCGAAAACGGTAGCGTGCGCTACAACCAATATTTAGCGTGCGCTATAATATCGATTGCGTACGCTAAAAACAACTCATAGCGTGCGCTATGAATTAATCGATGCGATCCGGTAGCTCACGGACTCAACCTGATCCGTCCTTAGCACGCGCTACAGCAATCAATAGCGTGCGCTACTACAACCCACTAGCGCGCGCTACTTACCACTCGTAGCGTGCACTACTAATAACTCACCTGCAGTCCAGTACCTTCTGGACTGCAGCCAAGGTAACATTAGCGTGCGCTAATGCAGAGTGGTAGCGTGCGCTACCTGTACTCAATTAGCGCGCGCTAAAAAGAGTACGTAGCGTGCGCTACTCCTCCTGCACAACCCACAACGAAAATGACAATGACGACAAACACGGCACGAAACTCCAATCAGATTGATGATGGATGATGATTGATACACGATACAATTACTCTGAACGATAAATACCATGATTGAATATGAGTGACAAATGATCATTAATGAGTGAAATTACTGAGTGACAATTACTGAATGATAATAACTGAATTACAACCGGGTATTACATCTGCCCCATTTGTGTTTCTAGATTTCGGATGGAGGTAGAATGATTTTGGAGGGTCGTCTCGGTGCGGGTCATGAATTGGCTCGTGTTAGCCGCCAATTGAGCAAGAGCATCTTCCAATGATACCTTTGGTGATTGAGGGGGCTGCTGTGGGGGCTGCGCAAAGTGAGCTTGTGGAGGTTTCAAAGCTTGCCCGTTTCTCCATGGAAAATTTTGTTGATTTCGCCACCCTTGATTATAAGTGCTGGGGTAAGAATTGTTTTGTCGATTTCCGTTTCCCACGAATTGAGCTTGCTCCATCGGATGTTGCTCGAACGGGTTTCCAACTTGACACTCCGCGCTCGGGTGGGATCCGTTACACCAATTGCATGTCTCAATGGTTACGGGGGAAGGCGCGTGCGAAAATTCTTGGAGCTGCTGAGTCAAGGCGGCGACTTGAGCAGACAATGTTGAGATCGGATCATTACTAGAGACTTCCATAACTCGCTTCGGCGTTAATCTTTCCGATGGCCATTGATATACATTTGCGGCCATAGCTTCCAACAGCGAGTGTGCCTCGGCCATAGTCTTTCCCATCAAAGCCCCACCGGCAGCTGCATCCACGAGAGTGCGTGTAGAGGCACTCAAACCATTGTAGAACGTCTGAATCTGAAGCCAATCAGGAAGGCCGTGATGAGGGCATCTACGTAACAAATCTTTATATCGCTCCCAAGCCTCGTGGAGCGATTCCATATCGTACTGACCGAAAGTGGTGATCTCGTTTCTTAATCTCGCCGTTTTAGAAGGTGGAAAGAATTTGGCAAGGAAGGCTTGCGCTAACTCTGCCCAAGTTGTGATCGACCCCGGCGGTAGGGAATTTAACCAAAATTTTGCTTTATCCCTCAAAGAGAAAGGGAAAAGCCTCAATCGGATGGCATCGTCGGTGACACCATTAGTCTTGAACGTGTCACATATCTCAAGGAAAGAAGAAATATGAGCGTTTGGGTCATCATTCGGCAGTCCACGGAATTGGCTCGCCTGCACCATCTGAATAATAGCAGGCTTGATCTCAAAATTATTGGCTTGGATAGTGGGACGCCGAATTCCCGAAAAATTAGCGTTGATCTGCGGCATGGCATAGTCTCAAAGAGCTAGTTCCGGTTGAACTTGCCGCACATGGTTATCTCCTCCTTGGATTTCGATATTTTCGGCCATGATCACCGTCGTCTGTAACTCTCGTTTCTCCTTCTTGTTCCTTCTTAGAGTGCGCTCGAGCTCGGTATCCAAAGGTAGTAGGCATTTATTACCGAGTTTTCTCATGCACTAAGCGAAAGATCCTGAAAGGAAAAACAAATAAACAAAATTAAATACAAAAATAAAAACATTCAAACTAAGACTAGAAATACTGAAATCGATATTAGAAAATTTCAGTCCCCGGCAACGGCGCCAAAAACTTGTTGTGATATTTCTTACACGCAAGTGCACGTTATCGTTTACAAGTAATAAAGTGATGAGTTGAGTATCGTTCCCACGAGGACTGAATCACTAACTACCGATTTTGTGTATTCTAGTTTTATTCGAACAATCGAATATGGGTTTTGCAATTAATTTCTAAAAGAATTATTAAAAGGCTAAACAGTAGAAAACGATATCTTGAATAAAGGGAAATCAAATGATGAATAAGTCTAGGATTCTGAATCCACCTCGGTTTATCCGAATTTACTCTCGATTATCCGTAATAAATAATTTTCCCAATTTATTGAAGGCGGAGATTGCTAATATATTCTACCGCCTCTCCCGAGGTCAATAGATTTGTCTAAAGGCGAATAACGCACTCTATCCCTAGGTGAATTAATTCGTCAATAGGCGAAAAGCATAAAATCTCCAAAAGGCCACGCAGTTCCTATGAGTATATTCCTATCTCACAGAATAAAACGGTCCTCACCAATAGTTCCTCATCAATTCTCCTCTCCCGATTCGAATTGAATGATTAAATCAATACAACTATTGGCCAGATAATTGCAAGCATTAAACACAATTGGGAAAACTAAAAAAAAAGGTAATTAATTAGACAATCTCAAGCAAATTCGTCAAAACGTAAGTTTCATCAAAATCCTAGATTAGGGTTTTAGCCTAACATACTAATAATTGAAAAGACAGAATAAATGAATGAAAGCATTAAAATCAAACGCAGATGAAGCTCGGATTCCTCCGTTCTTCGGCTTCCGCCCTCTGCCCTTGAAGTCTTCTGCTTCCCTCCTCTTCTGCCGTCTCTCCTCTCTGATTCCAAGCTTAAGCTCCAAAAGATAAAAGATCAAAGATAATTAATTAGGGTGTAATACCTCCGGTATTCCATGCTTGATTACCTTGTACTGCGTGAATGTTTGGTAATGTGACGTCATTTCTATTTATGTATCCCATTGAGTGCTATATAATTGTACGATGTGAATGAAACGGGGGTGACGCACCTTGATGCCGTGGGACGATCGTCGGTGAGAATATGACGGTGGCCAACGTCTTGTTCCCCGAAAATTGTTGACGAGCGGAAGGGATGGTCACCCGAGATGGTTAGAATGTGGTTGAGGCTAAAATTTCTGTCTAACGCGCGCTATAACCCATGCCTAACGTACGCTAATATGGTTACGTACGTTAAGGCAGCCATATTACGTACGTAACGGGTGGGTCGGTCTCCAGACCAGAATCTTTCTTTTGACACGGACAGGGCTACTTTCGGTGGGCTAGATGACAAACGAGTCAACTGTTTGTTACGTACGTAATGTCCCAGAATTAACGTACGTAACACTTGGGCACATTTCGGGCACTTAGTTCTTTACGTACGTTGTCATCGCAGTGTTACGTACGTAATACACCTTACGTACGTAACACTCTTATCGTTAACGTACGTTATCAAAATCCAGTTTTATAAAATGATAACTCCCTTCTTCATTTGCACGACCCAACACCACAAAACTACCGCCCTTGGAGAAATTCCTAGCCCTATACCCGGTTCTTAAGCCTTAAACACTTGAATTAACATTAAGGAGGTGGATTCTTGAACTCCGGTGAAGATTATCCAAGTTGTTCAAGTCACTTCTCGTTCTCCTCGTAGTTCTTGTGAATCCGTCAACTATCTTCACTATTTTCTTCCAAAAAGGTAAGCCACCAATCCCTGGAGTTATATCTTCGATGTTTTCTTAGTTAATACTTGTTATATTGCGGGTATGGGTTAGATTTTGCTAAACTTCGTAGACAATCTTGTCGGATGAAATTGTAGTAACCAGAAATTCCGTTTCTTATATGTTTCGTTTCATGCAAACGAAATTTCACTTCAAATCATCACTAGGAATGTAAAATTTGACGAATCAATTGTGGGGAAATTCGTAGTGATCCGTCACCGTATGTTCCATTGTTCGTAGTCACCCTCACCTTGTGATTTTTGACACTTAGCAAACTAAGGAAGTAATTCGATAGTATAATTAATATTGGTTGTTAAACCACCGGAGTTATTGTGCAATAAAATCCGTCGATTGTAGTATTAGTAATATAGAATTGTATTAGAAAGCATAAGATTCGATTTCGCCATAATAATTCGTTGACAACCGAAGAATGGTAGGATTATCTTCTTGAGTAAATCGATATACCTAATGTTAACTATAAGATTGAACGAGATAAACGACACTTGAAAACTTGGAAACGATACTCATACCGACAATTAAAACTACACTAGGAATACGGTTAGGAAAGGGAGACTAGTTTTATTCATTATGATCCGTACGAAGTGTTAATCGGATGTCTCGTGGCTAGGTTAAGCTCGAGCGGCGTGGGGACTTCGTTATCATAAAGCACCTACTATCGGATCAGAGGCAAGTGAAATCTTGCTCGTGAATTTCTAATATCAATGTTATACCGTATGTGTGTACGTGCCATTTGATAAAAGCCGACGTTGTCTTTCTCTAAAGATGTTATAAATGGGCCTATGTGTTGGGGATAAAACCCGTATGGTACCCGTGTGGAAATGTGTTAGGGGTAAGACCCGAATTGGGCACCTATGTTCGGGGTATTCCGTGTGGATACTTCCGTGACCCTTGGTTGCGACCTTGGGGGTTTATGTGATAAAGAGGGAGACACGTCGGTTGAATGATGAAATATTCCTTGTGATTGCTAGGTACGGTGATTGTAAAAATGTCGCATATTGTTGTTAGTAGTTGTTATTTGATATGCATTCTCGACTCGCAACCTGGTATGACTCGTCATACCGGGTAAAATTGTTCATCATGTGCGGGACATTCCCAGGGGTCCGGTCGGACTTGAGCGGTGTTGGAATTATCTCTAGCCGTTGCTTAAATTGGAATAAATTATTTTCTTTGGAAAAACATTTGTTGTGTAATAATTCTCCGAATTACATTTTTCCTTAAATCTTTCGTTTCTTGTCATGTAACCCTTGAATTTAAGGTTTTATCACGATTTTCTTAAAATGTCTATTTTTCTAACTAGCCTTGTGGGTCCCACGTGGGATTCACGGCACTGTAATACCTCGGGATATTTTGGGGGTGTTACAGAAAATGGTATCAGAGCGAAACTCCTGGTTTGAATAAACTTTCTCCTCATTCTTTTTCAAAGTCCAACACCCCAAGCGATCGAAGCTCCTCATGGGAATGCAAGTAAGTGATATGTGTGTGTTTTTATTTTGTGCAACATTTAATTGTAAACCATGCGTGGAACTGGCATTAGATTAATACCGTTAGTGATGGCACGCCGAGGAGCTAGAAGGGTGGTGAATGACGCTCAGGGTTCCGCCGCGAACCACAATGAGGACGGGAACACTGCCGAGACCCATCCTGCTGGGGGCCAGCCACCGCTAATCAAAATGATCGGGAGGCGGAACGCCGAGAACAACAACCGGGAGGCATGGATCGACTTTTGTTCGGGCCCTTGCTCGGGCTATCGCCATGGGAATTGCTCAGTCAATCGGGCGGAACGGATACCGGTCATCAATGTGGAAGAAAACGCAGGAAGGGATCGATGGTTGGGAGAGATCTTTGAAGGCTAGGCCTCCATTATTTGACGGACAGAGAGAAACACGTGGACGATGGATTTACGAAATGGAGACCGCCTTGAAGTGATCGGATGCCCGGAAAGCGAAGGTGCCGCTCGGAATTAATCAACTTCGTGACAACTGCCGCACGATGGTGGAGGACTTACGAGGCCGAGAGGACCGAGTGGTCGGGTGGACCGAATTTGCCCGACTACTACGGAGCGAGTCTTGTCCCGAGATCAGCCCGAACCGCTCGCGCCACGAGACTTTTCGGTGCCGGCCCACGTAACATGCAGTACAGAGATCATCCGGCCTACCGAACAGAGCTAAGTTAGATCTCCCGGATGGTTCCATCGGAAGATCAACGAATATGCCATCTTGCAGAGGTTCGGAGGATGTACAACGCTATGCCGCGGATTTCTTTGCACTACCACGAGAGCATACGAGGACGTAGTCACGGCATATGCCGTACAGTTGTTAATACCGACATCGGGCATAACTCGAAGAAGCGAGAAGACATCGATTCAGCACAGGAGCAACAACAAAACGAATTCGGGGCCCGCATCTTCTTTTAAGTCGGCGGTTTCGTACCAACAGAAGGGTGTATCTGATTGGCCTTACCGTAGGGACTGTTTCAATTGTGGCATGACCGGCATACTAAGGATCGGTGTCAAGACGGCTACCAAATGTTTCACTTGCGGAAAGAGTGGACACATGTCTCGTTATTGTGGCGGGCCAATTCCACTCGAGCCCGGCTTCGCAACCAAGTCAACAAGGCTCTGTGCAATCCCCTAGGGCGCTGCTGTTTCCAAATACCGAGCTCCATTCCACTGTAACCAACCACCACTGCACGGTGCCGGACGAGGCCGTGGGCGCGGCGGAGGTACCTCGTCCTTCTCTGAGTCAGTGCCGTCTCGTGTATTTGAGCTGAGGGTTACGGATGGTCAGCCTGCGCCAGCTATTTCAGGTACTCTTCTTGTTAACTCTCAGCCAGTGCATGTACTATTTGATACCGGAGCCACCCATTCGTTTATATCTGTGGAATGTGTTGAACTCTTAAATCTTGTTTGTGTACCTTGTGAACCCTTTACCGTAAAACTACCCGAGGGTAGTAGATTAGCGGCGATCAAAGGATCGAGACTGTCGGATCTGCATCAATGATCACAGCTGGACCGCTAATCTTATGGTCTTCCCGCTCCAGAATGAAGATATCATATTAGGTATGGACTGGATGCCATTGCACAGAACGATCTTGGATACCTACCACCTGACTATCTCCATTTCGGCTCATGATGGTACCACACATGTCATCAGCGGACGTGAACATTTTAGTACAAAAGGTTCTCTCAGCATTATCGCATCAGAAGCCTCCTGCAGCTCTCGAAATGAATACTACTGGTGTTATGTTCTTCGAGAGGACACTTCACAACTTGCAATCACAAACATTCCGGTGGTGAATGAGTTTCCAGACGTTTTTCCTGATGAACTACCAGGGCTGCCACCGCACCGAGAAGTTGACCTTGCCATTGAACTCGAACCGGGAACGAGACCTATTTCCAAAGCTCCTTACAGAATGGCACCGGCCGAGATGAAGGAATTAAAGATACAGCTCGAAAATCTGTTGGAGAAAGGGCTGATCCGCCCAAGCACCTCGCCGTGGGGCGCGCCGGTACTTTTCGTTAAGAAGAAAGATAACTCTCTACGCTTGTGCATCGACTACAGGGAGCTGAATAAGGTTACTATCAAGAATCGTTATCCGCTACCAAGGATTGACGACCTCTTGGATCAGTTACAAGGGGCAGTCGTGTTTTCAAAGATCGATTTACGGTCCGGATATCACCAATTGAGAATTCGGGAGGAAGATATACCCAAGACTGCATTTCGGTCGAGGTATGGGCATTACGAATACATCGTGGTATCATTCGGGTTGACTAATGCCCCAGCCGTTTTCATGGAACTGATGAATAGAGTTTTGATTGATTTCCTCGATAAATGCGTGGTGGTTTTTATCGACGACATCCTGATATATTCTCGAAGCCGACAGGAACACGAGGAACATTTGAGGCAAGTCTTTGGCGTGTTAAGACAACACCAACTTTATGCGAAACTGTCCAAGTGCGAATTCTGGATGCCGGAGGTAAATTTTCTCGGACATATTGTTTCAGCAGCAGGTGTCAAGGTCGATCCACAAAAGATCGAGACAATAACGAGTTGGGAACCACCGAAGAATGTCAAGGAGGTTAGGAGCTTCCTAGGATTGGCGGGATACTATCGAAGATTCGTCGAGGCTTTTTCCTGTATCGCCCGACCGTTAACGAACCTGCGAGAAAGAGCACCAAATTTGTATGGATCGCAGCGCGGAAGAGCTTCGGCGAGCTCAAGAGTAGGTTAACTCGCCCGGTACTAGTGTTACCACAAGGCACGAAGGATTCATTATATACACGGATGCATCCAAGCATGGACTAGGATGTGTCTTCATGCGAGAATGGCAGTCGTTGCGTCGCATCCCGCCAACCGGCCGTACGAAGTAAATTACCCGACACATGACTTGGAGCTAGCTGCGGTGGTGCATGCCCTCAAGATTTGGAGGCACTATCTTTACGGAGTTACTTGCAAGGTTTTCACGGATCATAAGAGTTTGAAATATATCTTCACGCAAAGAGAACTAAACATGAGACAGAGGCGTTGGTTGGAGCTAATCAAGGACTACGATGTGGAAATTTCCTATCATCCCGGAAAAGCCAACGTGGTAGCTGATGCTCTTAGTCGGAAAACTACACAAGAGGTGATGGTATCCAGCATAACAGTTCAGCCCGAACTACAGCAAGAGATCAGGAGAAGCAACACCGAAGTATGGGTACAACGTAGGCAAGGACGATTATGCTCAATCAATATACTTTCGTCCTTACTAGACGAGATACGCCTAGCACAGATGGAAGATTTTGAATTACGTGCGATTGGTGAAAGAATCGAGAAAGGGGATGTTTCCGACTATAAGATTCAGGGTGATCTGGTGAGGTTCAAGAACAGGATATGTATTCCACCGAATGACGGACTGAAGCAAACTATATTGAAGGAGGCGCACTCCACCCCTTATTCTATTCACCCCGGAGCAAGCAAGATGTACAAGGATCTAAGACAGAGTTTTTGGTGGAAGAACATGAAATAGGAGGTTGCTAGGTTCGTCGCCCGATGTATGACATGCCAACAAGTGAAGATCGAACACCGCAGACCAGCTGGAATTATGCAACCCCTACCCATCCCGAAGTGGAAATGGGAGAGCATATCAATGGACTTTGTCACTCTACCTACGGCGGTGGGAGGAAAGGATACGATTTGGGTCATTGTTGATCGATTGACAAAGTCAGCACATTTCATTCCTATTCAAGAGACAACCGGGACAGAGCAGCTGGCTGTCATTTTCATCAGAGAAATCGTAAGGCTACATGGTGTTCCCTCGTCCATCATTTCGGATAGGGACACCCGATATGTGTCTTGTTTTTGGAAAGCCGTCCATAAAGCTATGGGGACACAGATACACTTTAGCACGGCTTATCATCCTCAGACAGATGGACAGACCGAGCGGACGATTCAAACCTTGGAAGATATGTTGAGGGCATGCGTTCTCGATTGGGGAAAGGATTGGGCTAGACATTTGGGGTTAGTGGAGTTCTCGTACAACAACAGCTGGCATGCAAGCATAAGCATGGCACCATTTGAGGCCCTGTATGGGCGAAGATGCAAGTCACCGTTATGCTGGGATGATGCCTCCGACACCGCGGTTACCGAGTTGGATCTTATCCAGGAGTCCATTAAGAAGATCTCTATAGTTCGGAAACACATGATGGCCGCACAGAGTCGGCAGAAATCTTATGCCGAAAACCAACAGCGACCGTTAGAATTTACGGTCGGGGATCATGATTGGATCAAAGTATCAACTATGCGAGGTATTCGGCGTTTCGGCCAGAAGGGCAAGTTAAGCCCGAGATTTATAGGTCCGTTTGAGATATTGGACCGGGTAGGGAAACTCGCGTATCGATTAGCTCTACCGCCGCATCTGGATGGAGTGCATAATGTTTTTCACGTCTCCCAGTTAAGGAAGTATGTCTATGACCCGAGCCACACGCTCAATTTAAAAGAAGTGGAAATTTCCGATGACGCTACCTTTAGGGAGATACCGATCGCCATTCTGGATCGGCGTGTGAAGATGTTAAGAAATAAAGCCATACCCCTCGTGAAGATTCAGTGGTCGCACCACGGCACGGAAGAGGCGACTTGGGAAACCGAGTCGAGCATGAAGGAGAGTCATCCCGAGTTATTTTCTTAAGTTTCGTGACGAAACTATTTTAAGAGGGGTGATATGTAATACCTCCGGTATTCCATGCTTGATTACCTTGTACTGCGTGAATGTTTGGTAATGTGACGTCATTTCTATTTATATATCCCATTGAGTGCTATATAATTGTACGATGTGAATGAAACGGGGGTGACGCACCTTGATGCCGTGGGACGATCGTCGGTGTGAATATGACGGTGGCCAACGTCTTGTTCCCCGAAAATTGTTGACGAGCGGAAGGGATGGTCACCCGAGATGGTTAGAATGTGGTTGAGGCTAAAATTTCTGTCTAACGCGCGCTATAACCCATGCCTAACGTACGCTAAATTTCAATGGTTACGTACGTTAAGGCAGCCATATTACGTACGTAACGGGTGGGTCGGTCTCCCGACCAGAATCTTTCTTTTGACACGGACAGGGCTACTTTCGGCGGGCTAGATGACAAACGAGTCAACTGTTTGTTACGTACGTAATGTCCCAGAATTAACGTACGTAACACTTGGGCACATTTCGGGCAGTTAGTTCTTTACGTACGTTGTCATCGCAGTGTTACGTACGTAATACACCTTACGTACGTAACACTCTTATCGTTAACGTACGTTATCAAAATCCAGTTTTATAAAATGATAACTCCCTTCTTCATTTGCACGACCCAACACCACAAAACTACCGCCCTTGGAGAAATTCCTAGCCCTATACCCGGTTCTTAAGCCTTAAACACTTGAATTAACATTAAGGAGGTGGATTCTTGAACTCCGGTGAAGATTATCCAAGTCGTTCAAGTCACTTCTCGTTCTCCTCGTAGTTCTTGTGAATCCGTCAACTATCTTCACTATTTTCTTCCAAAAAGGTAAGCCACCAATCCCTGGAGTTATATCTTCGATGTTTTCTTAGTTAATACTTGTTATATTGCGGGTATGGGTTAGATTTTGCTAAACTTCGTAGACAATCTTGTCGGATGAAATTGTAGTAACCAGAAATTCCGTTTCTTATATGTTTCGTTTCATGCAAACGAAATTTCACTTCAAATCATCACTAGGAATGTAAAATTTGACGAATCAATTGTGGGGAAATTCGTAGTGATCCGTCACCGTATGTTCCATTGTTCGTAGTCACCCTCACCTTGTGATTTTTGACACTTAGCAAACTAAGGAAGTAATTCGATAGTATAATTAATATTGGTTGTTAAACCACCGGAGTTATTGTGCAATAAAATCCGTCGATTGTAGTATTCGGAATATAGAATTGTATTAGAAAGCATAAGATTCGATTTCGCCATAATAATTCGTTGACAACCGAAGAATGGTAGGATTATCTTCTTGAGTAAATCGATATACCTAATGTTAACTATAAGATTGAACGAGATAAACGACACTTGAAAACTTGGAAACGATACTCATACCGACAATTAAAACTACACTAGGAATACGGTTAGGAAAGGGAGACTAGTTTTATTCATTATGATCCGTACGAAGTGTTAATCGGATGTCTCGTGGCTAGGTTAAGCTCGAGCAGGCGTGGGGACTTCGTTATCATAAAGCACCTACTATCGGATCAGAGGCAAGTGAAATCTTGCTCGTGAATTTCTAATATCAATGTTATACCGTATGTGTGTACGTGCCATTTGATAAAAGCCGACGTTGTCTTTCTCTAAAGATGTTATAAATGGGCCTATGTGTTGGGGATAAAACCTGTATGGTACCCGTGTGGAAATGTGTTAGGGGGTAAGACCCGAATTGGGCACCTATGTTCCGGGGTATTCCCGTGTGGATACTTCCGTGACCCTTGGTTGCGACCTTGGGGGTTTATGTGATAAAGAGGGAGACACGTCGGTTGAATGATGAAATATTCCTTGTGATTGCTAGGTACGGTGATTGTAAAAATGTCGCATATTGTTGTTAGTAGTTGTTATTTGATATGCATTCTCTGACCCTGGCAACCTGGTATGACTCGTCATACCAGGTAAAATTGTTCATCATGTGCAGGACATTCCCGAGGGGTCCGGTCAGACTTGAGCGGTGTTGGAATTATCTCTAGCCGTTGCTTACATTGGAATAAATTATTTTCTTTGGAAAAACATTTGTTGTGTAATAATTCTCCGAATTACATTTTTCCTTAAATCTTTCGTTTCTTGTCATGTAACCCTTGAATTTAAGGTTTTATCACGATTTTCTTAAAATGTCTATTTTTCTAACTAGCCTTGTGGGTCCGACGTGGGATTCACGGCACTGTAATACCTCGGGATATTTTGGGGGTGTTACATAGGGTCTTAAACCCTTATTTATAGCTTAGCACATCCTCCAAATCGCGTCCGTATGAGTAGGTCGAAAACTGGCTTCGAAACGGCCTAAATCTGCGCGGACAGACAAAAACTGCCTAGTGTGCCGCGGCGCACTAGATCTGTGCCGCGGCACACTGCCTTTAGCTGGATGCCTGGACATCCTTAAATTCTTCTGTGCCGTAGCTCACCTGGGCTGTGCCGCGGCACAGAGTACAGTTTACTCTGCGCTCGGATGGGTGTCTTCCTGTGCCGCGGCCCTGCTTCCTTGTGCCGCGGCTCATAGCCCAGATTTGCCGTTTTCGCCCGTTTCGCCTCGTTTTAGCTTCCGGACTTCACTTTCCTGACAAACATACAAAATTAAGGCATTAAAGGCTCATTTTATCAAATTCACTCTCCAAAATAATACAAAATAATGATAAATAAGCGTATAAAAATACGCCTAACACTTGATGTTCGGGACCATTACTTGACACCTGTGACAAGATCGCGTCTTTTTGTAGGGTAGGCTAGAAAAAGCCTTGCCTGGTCGTCTTGTGGATGAGAGCTCGCCCTCCAGCGTGATTTCCACAGATCCCGTCATGGATTTCGGCTAAAACAAGTCGGCCTTCCTCCGGCGTAATGCATTTGAGGAGAGGAAGGCTGAAAGCTCGCATGTAAAGTCGGTCGTCCAATAGGGTGTATCTGGTTGCTCGGAGCTGAAGCTGGCGAGCTTTGAACCGATCTGTGGGGACCGTTCCGTCCTTCAAGTACTTAACAAATGGAGTCATTCAGTTCTCTTCGGAGATGGCAACTGTGGTGACCAGGCTTCTGTCGATCGCCGATTTTGCTGACTTCGTGATTTGGATGTTAGAGAAGTCTGCCGCCTCATCTGACGATGCGAGTTTGGATAGGGCATCGTCCTGGGAGTTGTGCTCTCTCGGGACTTGTTCGATCAGCACTTCTTCAAATTTTGTGCACATTTCAGCGACCAATTCTTGATATTTGATCATCTGTTCGCTGCGCACCTCATATTCCCCCTTGACTTGGTTCACGACCAAGAGGGAGTCCATGAAGATGTGAAGGCGACGAACGTCCATGGCGAGCGCTAGATCGAGCCCGCCTACCAAGGCTTCGTACTCGGATTCATTGATGGTCGCTCGGAACCCGAAACGCACAGCATTTGTAAAACTCTGGCCGTCGGGGCTGCTGAGGACAATCCCTGCCCCTGCTCGCTAGGGGTGGACTCGGTTCTATTCGGTTCGGTTTTTGACCGAAACCGAGAGTCGAACCAAATATTCGGTTTCGGTTTGGTTCGGTTCTTTTTGAAGTTCGGTTCGGTTAAGTTCGGTTTTATAAATATTCGGTTCGGTTTCGATTTGGTTTGATGTTTTTTCGGTTCTTCACAATATAAATTCAAATATTATATGCAATAGAATAAGTTATATATAACAACAAGCCAACAAGAATTATATATATATATATATATATATTCAAGATAAAAGCTAGAGTTGCATAGCAATTTCCAAAGATCTCAAAATATATAACAATCGTAAATCATAGTAGCTCATTCTATCAACCTAAATTAATTGAATCACAAATTCATGAGCATATTATCGGTCCTTCTTGGACACATGAGGGTCTTACAAAAGGAAAACGAATTATACTAAAATTTGAAACACACCAAAATCACAAAAACAAGGTCATTTTAGTATGTTGAAATTTGACTTCGGTCCATTTCGGTCCGGTTCGGTTCCGCTCTACCCCGAACCGAGAACCGAACCAAATTAGTTCGGTTCGGTTCTGTTTTTTTGTTTTTCGGTTCGGTCTTCTTCGGTTTCGGTTTTTCGGTTATTTTTTCGGTTTTTTTTGGTTCGGTTTTGGATTTTCGGTTCCGAAATGCCACCCCTACTGCTCGCGAGCTGGTCGCCGAGCCATCTACGTATCCAGGCGGGACGGCCGACCTGGGTCGGACTGGGCGGGAACGTTAATTCCACCACGAAATCTGCCAGAGCTTGGCCTTTGATCGCCGTGCGAGGAGCGTACATGACACCGTATTGGGCGATCTCCAGTGACCACTTGAGGAGTTGCCCGTTGGTGTCTGGCCGGTGCAGAACTTGCCTTAGAGGGAGAGTCATCAGAACCTCCACTTGGTATTCGAAGAAATAGGCTCTCAGCTTGCGAACACTCATGAGTAGTGCGTAGGCGAGCTTCTCCAGAGGTGTGTAACGCGTTTCCGCATCATGAAGCGCTTGACTGACGAAGTAGATCGGCAAGTGGGCTTGACCCTCTGCTCGCACTAATACAGCGCTCAGCGCGACCTTCGAGGCTGCCAGGTAGAGGAATAGCTTTTCGCCGCGGATTGGTTTTGCCAAAATTTGGGGATTAGACAAATACTCCTTGATTTTGGCGAACGCCATTTGACTTTCCTTCGTCCACGCAAATTTCTTCTTCTTTATGGTGGCGAAGAATGGCTTGCTTTTGTCTCCGAGCCAGGAAATGAAATGGTTAAGGGCTGCTAGACACCCCGTGAGGCGTTGCACCTGCTTGACATTCCGTGGCTCCTACATGTCGAGGATCGCCTTGATCCTGGTGGGGTTCGCTTTGATCCCCCTTTGGCTCACGATGTGCCCCAGGAACTTTATGGAGCTTACCCCGAAGTTGCATTTCTTGGGGTTCAGTTTCATGTTGAATTTCTCGAGGATGGAGAACGTCTCGGCAAGGTTTTTGAGGTGATATTCCTTTTTGAGGCTCTTGACCACGATGTCGTCAATGTAAACCTCCATGGTCTTGCTGATTTGATCGGCGAACATCCCGTTGACTAGTCGTTGGTAGGTCGCCCCCGCATTTTTCAGACCGAACGGCATTCGGACCCAAAAGTACACGTCCTTTTCTGTGTGGAATGACGTGTGTTTTACGTCTTTATCCGCCATTTAGATCTGATGGTATACGGCGAAGGCATCCATAAACGATATCGTTTCGCAACCTACCGTGCTATCGACCAAGTGGTCAATATGAGGCATTGGAAAGTGGTCTTTCGGACACGCCGCGTTGAGGTCGGTGAAATCGATGCATAACCTCCAGGAGTTGCTCGCCTTTTTGACGATCACCGCGTTGGCTACCCACTGTGGCTCGTCGGTAGCTACTCCAATCAGTTTGTTGTCGAGTAGCTTTTTGACTTATGCGTCGAGTGCAGCATACTTCTCAGGACCGAATTTCCCACGTTTCTGGTGAACAGGCTTCCTTGCCGGGTCGATCTTTAGATAGTGGCAAGCATGTTCAGGACTGATGCCGACCATATCTTGATGCGACCAGGAAAAGACTTCGATGTTCTTTCGTAGTAAACTGATCAGATCGTCTTTTAACTCGGGACCGACGCTTGAGCCGATTTGCACTTCCCGCTCCAGGTGAGCCGGATCGATTGTTATACTTTCCAACTCTTCGAAGGGGACGGTCGCTTCTCATTTGGAACGATCGCCGGACTCGATCCTTGGATCAACGTCGAGGCTTGGATCGAAGCCGATCCTTGGCTCGATGTCGTTCGACAATTGATGTGAGATGCCGTCCTCTGAGTCGGGCTGGTATAAGGTGCTTGGCTTGTCGATGTCCTCCGGTTGAATGTCGATCGTCTCAATGTTACAAATAGTACAGGAAACGTTTAAAGGGGAAGTTATGACACAGGAGTAATTCAAACATTTCTTTGCCATTAGCTGGTCTACTTTTACAGTACCGACTGTCCCATCGGTAGTGGGGAACTTGATACAGTAAAAGAAAGAAGAGGCGACCGCCTCAAAGGTTTCTAGAAAGGGGCGACCTAGGAACCCATTATAGATGCTGTGCCTATCTATGATTACAAAATTGAGATTCCTAGTGATTTTAACCTTGGGATCGTAACAGTAGATTAGCTCGACAGAGAGCTTAATCCTTCCATAGGCTTGGACCGTGTTGTCTCTGAACCCTTGAAGCACGGTATCGAATGGCTTGATGAACTTGGTCAGGTTGCCGAGCTGGTCGAGAACAGATTTGAATATGATGTTGCAAAAGCTCCCATTGTCAACCAGCACACGGTCGACCATTTTCCCAAGGATACATGCAGAGATCACCAATGCATTCTCTTTGGGGCACTGCACTCCCTCACTATCCTTATTGGAGAAGGAGATGAGCGCGTCTCTGGAGATGGTTGGCTCTGGGGGCACCACGACATGGACTCCGGCGAATGCCCTCAGCTCGGCCTTCCGCTTTCTATTTGATATGGTGGAAACCGGGGAAAGACCTCCGAGATTTCCACCTCCCGATTGAAGCATATTGATCCAGCCGCCGGGGTTGATCAGAGGGATCGACTCGTCTGAGTACTCCGGCTCGTTTTGCTCGATCCTGGCAACCGGATTAGGAGGTTGACGGTCGTCGTTCTGTCGACGATCGCGTCCCCCGGTCCTTTCTACCCGGGGTTCTCGCTTGGTCACCAAATTGTCCAGCTTGCCTTCCTCGAACAATCTCCAGAGTTGTGTGAGGAGGTCGCGGCATTGGCTGGTGTTGTGGCCGGGACTTTTGTGGTAGGCACAAAATTTACTGTGGTCCAGATGACCGTTTTCCCTCATCGGCTTCGGCTTGCTAAGCCATTCGCGCCCCTTGATGGCGTTGAAGATATGGGCCGGAGACAGATTGAGGTTGCGGAGGAGGTGAACTTCCACATCCTCGAAGGCCTTGAATTCACCGGGCGGCTTTGTGACCGCCTTTCTGGGCTTGGCGATCGCCTTCTTCAGGATGGGAGATGGCGCCTTCCCTTCTCTGGTGGATCCCTCGCCTAGGCGAAGGGTGAGCATCCTCTGCCTGGCCAAAAAGTTGGCGGCCTTGACGCGGAAGATCGCGTAGGTCGGGGGTATGTCCTTCGTGAGGTGCCTGAACATGGGTGAATGGCCATAGAATCCCCCCAGGACCAAGTAGAGGGCGAGCTCATCGCTAATGGGCTCGCCGGTGAGGACTATTTCATCCACCCGGTCGATGTAATCTTCATCGGGCTCGTCTTTCCCCTGCCTAATCTTCATTATGCAGTAGGGACCTTCTGGCCGAGCGACCTTGGCGGCAAAATACGACGTGAAGTCATTTGCCAGCTTCTCAAAATAGTTGATCGAGCGCGGTGGCAATGAGATGTACCACCTATGGGCAAGATCGCCTAATGTTAATGGGAACATTCGGCACTTCATCGCGTCTGATGCCCCGCATCCGGTCATGTAGATCCGGAACTTGCTCAAGTGAGTCTCAGGGTCCGATATCCCCTCATACAGAGGTGTTTGAGGATGAGCGATCTTTGGTTATACAGGGGCAAGCCGATCTCGACCGCGAGCGGCTCACTTGGTCCGGCGATCGATCTCTTGGCTCCTACCCCAGTTTCTATGAGTGCCTTCATTTCGTCGAGCTGGCGCTGCATTGCGTCCATCGCCGTAGCCTGGATGCTCTCGGTCTGGCTCTAAGAGCGGGAGCCGAGGCGATCATGTACCGATCTCCTGGACCCGTGGTAGGCGACGAGGTCTCTGCCGCCAAGCTCAATTCTTTGGCGAGTGGGAGCCAGATGGCGGACCTGTCTGGGAGTTGGGCACGCCGAACTCCTGGTCATGGATTTGGACTCCGACGTCTCACGACTGGGGCCTGAATGCCCAGGTCGCCATGAGGGATCATGCCCTAGGCGGCTGAAGATGGAATCATCCCGCCTTACGAGCGCCTTTTCCTACAGCTCGGGGCTTTCTGACGATTTCTCGACATATAACCCCTTGAGCTTTCGCTTGCCCTTGCGGCGGATGGCTGATGGAGTAATGGTGGGCGTGTCGCATGCTCTCCGTTGCTCCCTTAGGATGGCCATGACCTCCTCGATCTGTTCCGCGGTTTGGAATTGATCGAGTGAGAGGCTGGGGCCGTCCCTCGGGGGCGGGAGTGAGAGTCTAGCGTCGCAGCGGTCGCCTTTCACCTCAGGTTGGGACTCGGCCTGGTCCGGGATAAGGCACCCGGCAGATCGTAAAGCATCTCTTTTCGAGGTCGTGGCAGACGTCATTATCTTGAAGATTTTTCTTTGAAGAACATTGAGTGTTTCTTCAAGTATATGTTCCGGAGAACAGTGAGTGTTCTTCGAAACGGTCGGAGAGAAAATAAAGGTGATTCGCCCTCCTTCTAGCGCCAATTTTTGTTACCCAAAATATTATACGTAATGATTTTCTGGATATGGCTACGGGTGAGTAACAAACAAAATGCGAGAGCACGTATGAAGGAATGTAAATAACACAAGATTTGCAGGGGTTGTTAGTCCCGGGCTTGAATGCTCTCGCGAGATATTATTAATACGAATGTTGCTTTGGAGTGTGAGTATTAATGTCAGAGTACAATTACAATGAGTGTAATGCCCCTAATTATCTAGATATTGAGTGCTGTTTGATTGCCGGAAGAACCAGAGTTAAAGCTCTGTGAGTTCTTGTTACAAAGATGAAGTGTTCTCTGTACTGTTTACTGTGTGTAATCGTCGTAACCTCTTAACCTCCCATTTTCCAATGCTGTAGGTCTCCTATATATAGGAAAGGAGGTTGTTGGGATGTCCCTGTCCTACATGGGCGATCGCCGTTCCTGTATTAAATTAAGCGGGCGATCGCCCCAGCACGTGGGACTGTTTCCTTAAAGTTCGCAGCCGCTGCTGGCAGCCAGATGCGCAAACCAATGAGGAGACGACATGTGCCTCATGTCGCAGTCTTGGGAGGTCCCACCTAGGACCTTTTGGCGGGTCTGTCCGTAGGTGAGGCCGTCCTTATCACTGACAGCTGCTGATGGGCTGGATTAAAGCCAGTTCTTGCGGCGCCTTTTGCGGATCTGCACGTGGGCCTTCATCCGGAGGTTCGGTCTTCGCAGACTTTGACGGATGTTGGTTTTACACGTGGCATAAGACGTTCGTCCTCGATCGGGTACTAGAGGCGATCGCCAGGTGCCAAGAAACGGTCTCCCGGCTATTATGATGATCGCCTTTGAGGCGTATAAATCGCCGCACAACAGCTTAGTTACTGAAAATTCCTATTTCGACATGTTTGAATTGTAAACCAAGAAAGAAGTTAAGTTCACCCATCATGCTCATTTCAAATTCTCCTTGCATAAGGTTTGAGAATTCTTCACACAGTTCAGGATTTGTTGAGCCAAAAATATCATCCACATATACTTGAACTAGCAATATGTGGTCTTCATCTTCTATTCTGAATAAGGTTTTTTCCACCTTTCCCTTGCAGAATCCATTTTTCTCAAGGAATATGGATAGTGTCTCATACCAGGCTCTTGATGCCTATTTGAGTCCATATAATGCTTTCAATAGCTTGTACACCTTGTCTCCCCTGACAAATCCAAGAGAGTTTGTTCAACATATACTTCCTCTGCCAGTACTCCATTGAGAAATGCACTTTTGACGTCCATTTGATATACCTCAAATTTCTAGAAGGCTGTATAGGCAAGAAATAACCTGATTGCTTCTGATCTTGCTACCGGTGCGTAGGTTTCATCAAAATCTATTCCTTCACATTGAGCATATTCTTTAGCAACTAATCTGGCTTTATTCCTAACAATATCTCCATCTTCATCACATTTGTTCTTGTAAACCCATTTGGTGCCAATGACCTTCTTGTGATTTGATCTGTGAGTCAACTCCCACACATTGTTCCTTTCCATTTGATTCAATTCTTCTTGCATTGCAATTACCCATAAATAGTCATCTAGAGATTGTTCTGTGTTTTGGACTCCATTTGAGACATGAAACAGGAGAGCATTGTCATTCCTATTAGTTATCTTGACTTTTTGGTCTTGACTCCTTTAGATAGGTTCCCAGTTATTTGTTCGGTGGGGTGATCTTTCAACCATTTAGGAGTATCATCTTCATCTTCTGCTTTTGGTTGTTGATCATTATTGCTTGTTCCTTCTGTTGGATTGAGCTGAGGATTTATTGAGTCTATTCCTTCAGCTAGGTCTTGCTGGATTTCAGTCGTGTTTGATTCCACTGTGATTGGATCATCTTCAGTTGTGGTAGGATAAGCCAAGTTAGGTGAACCTGGCTGATCTGCAGTTGGGTCTTCATCAGTTGGGTCCATCAACCTTGTGTCATTGATAATGACTTCTTCTAGAGAGGTGGTTTTGAGCTTTTTCTCAATTTGTTCCACCCGTTTCCTGTACTCATCAGTAGATTCATCAAATACAACATGAGGTGTTTCTTCCACAAGTAATGTTCCTTTATTAAAGACTATGTATGCCTTGCTTATCTGTGAGTATCCCATAAAGAGACCATCATAAGTTTTCTGCATCAAAGGCATTCAGTTGGGTTTTGCCATTGTTGTGGATAAAAAACTTACAACCAAATATATGAAAACATGAAACCATTGGTAAAATGCCATTCAAAACCTCATAGGGAGTTTTACAGTATCTCCCTAATTTCATACTTCTGTTCTGAGTATGGCATGATGTGTTGACAGCTTCAGCCCAGAACCGTTTTGGAAGATCAGTCTCAGCAATCATTGTCCTGGCTGCTTCCTTGAGGGTTCTGTTTCTTCTTTCAGCTACGCCATTTTGTTGTGGTGTTCTTGCAGCTGACACTTCATGTTGAATCCCATTCCGATCACAATATTCAGTTATGGTCTTGTAGAGAAATTCTCCTTCTTTGTCTGATCTTATTTTTATGATGGATAAGGATTTCTCATTTTGAAGTTTTCTCAAAGGCTCAAGCAGCTTGGTTAGAGTTTCACTCTTCTTGTAGAGGGAAACTGTCAAAGTGTATCTTGAGTAATCATCCACAACCATCAATACATGCTTTCTCCCACTTAGTGTTCTTGGATTGATAGGACCAAAGAGATCCATGTGAAGTAGATCTAGTACTCTGGTGGTTAGATTGGTAGGTATATGGCTATGGTCTGCTTTCCTTTATGGCATATATCACAGAGAATCTCCTTCTTGGAAATTCCTTCTGGAAGACCTCTCACCAGTTTTCGTGAGCTTAACCTGTTAAGAGCTTTGAGGTTCAGGTGACGGTCTTTTGTGCCAGAGCCATCCATTTTCAGCTATTGTCTTTGATATGAAACAAGCATTTGGTGTGCCTGTTTTCCAATCCATCATATAGCATCCCTTCTTCTGTTGTCTTAAAGTTTCACTTCTTCATATATGAGATCAATCACCATACATTTCCATTTAGTGAAAACTACTAGATTATTCTCATCATAGAACTGGCTTATGCTCAAGAGATTGTACTTGATTCCTTTGACACACTGTACCTTTGGGATGACAATGTTCCTTCTGTGCAGCTTTCCATAACCTTTGGGTTGTCCACTTGAGCTATCCCCAGAGGTTACAGCTGGGCCTCTTTCTTTAATATAGCTTGACAGAGCTTTCTTATGTCATGTCATATGTCTTGGCACCCAGAGTTCACGAACTATTGTTCACCTCCTATTAGTGAGTTTGATGCAGCTTGATAGCAATCCTTCCATCTTTTCTGCAATCATCAAGAAAGGATTTAGGTACCAAGATTTGAGTGGGTCCTCTAGGATTAGTTTTCTTAGAGAAGTGTTTTTTCCTGTGATTATGAACCTCATTTTTATGCGTTTTTTTGCTTTCTGTATCCCCAGTTTGGATTGTGCATATAGTATGATTGGTAACTATGTTGGTGTGGTCTATTTTGATATTTAGAATGATAATTCTGGTGATTCCACACATTTTGAAAGTTGGATTCCTCCGAGGTATCTATTTATTTCTCCCAGTTTGGAAATGGCTTTGAGGGATATTTTAGTGCTGATAGTTCTGATGGAGTCTCGATTGTTGACTCTGATTTGTCCATTTCCTAGTCCTTTGTCTCAACTCAGGTCTAAACTGTCTTGGTTACCCCTAGACAGTCTTGGCTGATGCCTAAAATGACTTGGTTGCCCCGTAGGTTGTCTAGACTGTTGCTGAGTCGTAAGACTTGGTTGTTGCCGTTTTTGAATTTTCAGTACAACTAGTTGTACACTTGCTTCTCCTTTTAAAAATGTAGTTTTAAGAGTAGGATCAGCATTTTGATCATAACCAAGATCTGCTTTTAAATATAATGGTCTTTGGTTGATGCATAGTTCTTCTAAGGTTCTAGATGCTGTAAGAGATGTAATTTCTTTAGTTTGAACATCATTTAATTTTCTAAGTTTTGAAAGTTCAGTTTCAATATTTGTGAGTGCACCTAATCTTTCATTGTTTAAAACTGTGAGTGTATCTATTTCAGCCATGGCCGTGTTTTTAATTTCACCCTGACTGGTTTTGACCCTAGCTGAGTTTGTCAAAATCATTTTTAAGCTGTGTTTTATCATTTTTCAGCTGGGTATTCTCAGCTGTTGCAGCCAGGTGTGCTGTTTTAAAATTTTCAAAATCTTTTAACAACTGATTTAATGACCTGTGTAAGTCAAGGTCTTCAGACATATCTGAACTAAAGAATTTTGAGGTTTGAGATTTAGATGTTACCTCTTCATCAGCTAGATTGGACATGAGGCAGTTGTAGTCATCTTCTTCTTCAGAGAAGAACCACTGCTTGATTCCATTATCTCTATCATCTGATCTTTTCCAATCAAGACTTTCCTCTTATCTTCTATTTTGTCCATGTCCTTCTTTTCTTCATCTTTATTGAGGTCAGGACAGTCATATTGGATATGCCCTGTCTGATGACCATTATAGTATTCCACTTTCCAGTTCCCAGCTTTTAGATTTTTTTTGGAGATTCTCCTTGTAATTATTCTTGTACTTCGAGTAAGTTTTCCTAAAATTACAAAATCTTTGCATTATAAATGCAATTTCTTCCTCAAAGTTTAAAGGACTTAGAGGGGTAACTTCATCTAGGTTCTTTGCAGGTGACTTAGCTGCAAAACCAATTCCTTCCTCTGCTAGCTCACTAGATGATGAACTACGAAGTTCAAACTCAAATGCCTTGAGGCCTAAAAACAGTTCTTGGATCTTTTTTTTAAGATCCTTGGATTCTCTCATGGCTACAGCCTTCATGCTCCATTATGGACTAAGAGACCTCAGAACCTTCAGGGCCATCTCTCGGTTGCCATAGGTATTTCCAAGAGAATTTATTTCATTGATAATTTCTGTGAACCTAGTGTCCACATGGTCAATGGTTCATCCAATCTTCATTTTGAAATTTTCAAATTTTTAGTATCAATTGACAATTTATTTTCTTTGATCAGCTATATTCCCTCACACATTACTGTTAATGTGTCCCAGATATCTTTGGTAATTTTGCAGTCTCGGTTTTAACCATGGTGGCTTTATCAAGAGTTTGGTATATAATATATCTGGCTCGGTTGTCAAAGTTGGCCATCTTCCTTTATTCAAAAGTTAGCTCTGATCTTTTTTTTTGGGAATCTGTTTAGGTTTACCGGCTGTAATTTCTTCATCTATATTGTCCTTTAGGTATGCGAAGGGGCCTTCCTCTATTATGCACCACATATCGTCATGTATGGATGATAGGTATGCCTACATTCTTATCTTCCAAATGTCATATTCATCAACAGAGAAAACAGGAAGTCTAAAGTGCATGTGTTGCATGTGTTCCAGTTTTAATGAGATATTTGAGAAAATATTCTTAAATATATGGATCTGGTTCAGTGTGTTTGAACTAACCTCTCTGATGCCACTTGTAGGTCACAAGTACAAGTCTAGATGGGGGGTGAATAGACATGTAAATTATTTTGCTGAAAATAACTTGTTCAAAACAAACACAACTATAATATAGTGCACCTAAGATTTAGTGCAGTTAAGTTTGTTGGTCCCAAGAATTATGAAGACTATCCTCACTATACCAATACGAGTATTTTCTAGCGTGCTTTGTCCTCACTCTCGCGCACCTGGAAAACTTCCCAGGGGGTCACCCATCCCATAACTACTCCAGGCCAAGCATGCTTAACTTTGGAGTTTCTATGAGATGGATACCAGAAAAGAATATGCATCTTGTTGGTATGAGTAGTCCAAATCAATTCATTTAACCACTTTCTAGTGCAGATCTCATAGGTTGAATCGCAAGCCGCGCCTGGTGCATTTTTAAGCCCATGCAGGCAGGATGCTGGACCGAATCCCAACAATCACTCTTCCAGTTCCTGCCAGCATCTCAGCCTCATAGTTTGGAAACCTCTGCGAACTAGATTTGATCACACAGCCCTCTAGCGGCTGGATTCATTCACACAGTCCTCCATCAATTGACATCAGTATCTGTTCCATCTCCGTCTACTTCTGCTGCGCCAGTATCTCAGTTCCAGCATACTAGATTTGATCACATAGCCCTCCAGCACCTGACAACCTCCACAGCACCACCCATGACCTGCTCCGATACTAATTGTTGGTCCCAAGAATGATGAAGACTATCTTCACTGTACCAACACGGGTCTTTTCTAGTGCGCTTTGTACTCACTCACGTGTACCTGGGAAACTTCCCAGGGGGTCACCCATCCTATAACTACTCCAGATCAAACACGCTTAACTTTGAAGTTTCTATGAGATGGATACCAGAAAAGAAGATGCAACTTGTTGGTATAAGTAGTCCAAATCAATTCATTTAACCACTTTATAGTACAGATATCACAGGTCGAATTGCAAGCCGCGCCTCGTTCATTTTTATGCCCATGCAGGCAGGATGCTGGACCGAATCCCAACAAAGTTCAGTTTAGATATCAGCTATAAAAACATTTTGCGGAAGACAACTGACTTTTAATGCAACGGTTAAGATGAATGCAGTAGTTAAGTATGATCTTAAAAACAATAAATCACATAATACTTATAGTGTTTCCAAAGATGGATTATTCCTCTACTAATCCACTTTTCGCCAATCCACTTGGAGATAAATTCATTATAACTTTCAACCAGTGAGACTTTGTTACAATGAATCTAGTTGCTAGAGCTTTCAACCAGTGAAAACCCGTGTCCGTTGCAACTCCTTCCCTTGGTTTCCTAACACCTCTTGATCAAAAATCCTTGGATGAGTCAACAACCCTTAAGTTGCCCATCACCTTCCAATCAAGAACCCATGGATGTTTACAACCTTCTACTCTCAAGAACCTCATTCAAAAAGTACCCCGTACTCAAACTTAAAGACAAGAGTTTATGTCTTCTCCAACTTCAAAGAACATATGATGATTGGAATCTTAGATATCTTTGTTCTTTCATGATGCTTTAGCAAGGAGTGTATTGCTTGTATGCGTTGTTTGCTTTGATTGCTTGAAGTATTAATCGCATAAGTATGATTTCTGAGCTCTTCATAGCCATTGTATTTCTGAACAAATCCTTCTGTTGGAGAGTGGACTTCGTTGTTTAGCTTTTCATCTCTCGGCACGGCTTTGTCTCTTTCTTCAAATCTGACCATTTGAAGATGTAAAGTAGTTTGCGCGTTTTCTTTTGATTTCTATAATTCGAAAGTCTTGTGGGTGCGAATCTTAAGAAGTATTTTATTCTTTAAGTTCCGGGAATCAATCAGTTTGTCTCTTTGACTTTCTTTACGTCTTCATATGATTTTCCGTATTTGTTGACTTTTCAACGTTTGCTGACGTAGACATAGTTGTTGTCTAAACTCGACTGATATTATTTCTTGGCTGCTTTTTTGCCTTGGTCAAACCTGGGCTGACGTATTGGTCAAACTCGGCTGATATTTCATCTTGGTGAAAGTCGGATGATATTTGGCTGTTCCATACTTGGTGAAAATCCTGTCTTGGAAAGACTCAACTATACTTCTGACTTGGTCAAATCCGGCTGATATTTTGTCTTGACCAAAACTCGGCTGATGTTTTATCTGGTCAAACTTAGATGATATTTGCTTTGACCAAAACTCGACTGATATTTTTCTCTTGTCAACTTAGCTGGTATTTGTCTTTGACCAAACCCAGCGGATGTTTGATTGTTCTATATTTAGCCAAAATTTAACTGATCAACATGATCAAAACACTGTCTAATATTTTTAGAGGACTATAAAAGATACTCATTTGGTTCTTCTTTACACTGTCAAGTACTTAAACATATATTTGAAATAAATTTGAATACAGGGAAGACATCATCAAAATCTCAAAAAGGTATTCCTAACAGAAACTGGTTCTGACCAATAAATAACTTATTAAGTTCGGCCAGGGCCTTCTCTCGACCCAAATCCTTTTAACACACCATCAATTTAATCCTTGAGCCCAATCCTTCCATTTTCAGATTCGGTCCATTCAAGCCTTCAAATTAAATCAAGTCTTTGCCATTCTCTTTTCATAAGATTATATTTTCGAATCAAATTAAATATTTATATAAGGACGTTTAGGACGATTCATAAGCATTCAAGCATCATCATTTACGTCATCTCAATTTCAGGTGGGATTACTTGTCGATTTTAATTGCTTTATTTCGACTGTATAGGTGATATGTTATATTTATGATTAACATGCAGTCACATATTTTTCATACTAAGTAAAAGTATATTTTTACATACAGTCACATGTCACATGCTCAAGTTAATATATTGATATAAGAGTTATTCATGATATGCCTCCATTACGTATTGTGATTACTATTGACTTGTAATGTTCCCACGAGCAATAGGAAGCTCATCCCATTTGTTACGTTAAGTTTTCAGGTTAAATCGTAATAAAGAGCAACGAGTTGCAGGGAAGGCCGACTTATGATATTTCTATTATTATTTATTGTTTTCTACATTTCGCTAATGTTTGGGATGGAACACTTAAATTTGTTTTGATAATTATTCGCTGATAGAACTTTATTAGGAAGTAATGAATATTTATATCCTCCTTATCTTAGTCAATATTTTGTTTTAGAAAAATGTCAGATTTCATAACGACTTAAAGTTTTACAAGTTTTTCTTATAAAATATCTTCATAAAATACCTTAGAAAAATCGGGTCGTTATAATATATATATATATATATATATATATATATATACTTGATCAATATAGAAATTGACCTAATTAATATTAGCCAAATTTATTATGACTGTGCAGAAAAAAGATTGATCGAGTTAAGTTTTCCAATAAAAATAAAACTATTAACTGTTGGTGCAAAATAATTGTGAGATGAAAAATACATATTGATTATGAGTAGCTATTTAGGTTATCTAATCGAAGGAGTCTCGTTTAAGATCGATGTGGAATTGAAATTTATATATATAAAACACTTAATACAAACTTAATAATTGACCAAATTAAATTATCAATAAAAATAAAATTATTCATTCGGCTTAATAATCGGCAAATTCATAGTAGCCGGACTATGTCTCTCAATATCAATAAAACAATTAAACTCGTGGTGCAAATTATTGTGGAGTAAAAAGAATAAATTGATTTTAAATATTTATTTAGGTTCCCCAATCGACATAGCCTCTTTTATGGTGGCAAGTTAATTTTTGAGTAAAATATATACATTGAGTTTAAATATCTATTTAGTTTGCCCAATTGACAAAGCCTCATTTAAGATCGATGTGGTATTAAAATTTTTATATAAATACGAATAATGCACTCAATAATTGGTCAAATTAGTTTCTCCAATAAAAATAAAATAATTTATTTGGTTAACTTAATAGTTGATATTACTAATATCGGCCAAAATAAAATTTTTAAGTAAAAATAAAACTACTAAATAAAACAGCTTTGAGATTCAAATAGATAAATAGAATTAATATAAATTTAATAATTGACCAAATTAAATTTTTACTAAAAATTAAACTATTTATTTGTTCAATTTAATGATTGTCTAAGTTAAACAAAATAAAAATAAAACTCTTAAGCTTGTGTGAAAAATAATTATGAGGTTGAAAATACACATTGATTTTAAATTTATTTAGATTTTCTCTTAGTGGAGTTATATTTAAATTGATGTGGGATTCAATTTATTGAATTCTATTTATTTAGGTTAACCATCAGTTAAGTACCATTTTAAATCGGTGTGGTATTCAAGATTTTAGATAAATAGGAATCCAAATTAAGAGAATGCCACATAGGAGAGAGAGAGTTAATGTGGTTCTTCAAATCCGTAACGCTATTGTATGTACATATTATGATTTTATTATCATTTTACCAACTTTTTATAACACCCCCGTGATTTACAGAGATATTACAGCGCCGTAAATTCTTTTTGGAGAACCTACCAGGCTTAGTCCAACATAAAAGACATTAACCATCAACTAAACCGATACATTCACACATTTTAAACCAATGTTAACCTCAATGCAACATACAACACAAAAACATACCAATACAAAGTCCTGTTGGATCACAGCAGATACAACAACTCACAACTGATCCAACAACATCAACAACAACTAACATCAACACATTAAATCACATATGACAGTACCCGCACGAGTACAAAACCAAAACATGACTCTCACTATGCCACAACGACCACCAACTCACAATATCATATGATATAAGTGTTGCTCGTCATCCTTGTGCCCTCCCTGCGCAGGCTTGCCACTAAGAACTGTACCTGAATACACAACAAGTATATCCACCCCTGAAGGGTCAGCAAACAGCTGGTGCAAGTATAATGATTTATAAATATGTACCACAAGTGAATAAACAATCAAATCGTAGTGCCATATATATTCCGGAATATCATACCATAACCATCATCACAAAACAATCTCTCGAGCTGTACTGGCCTTATACCTCACGCGAGATACACACCCCAGGGAGTCCTCGTCAGGCCCTCTCTGGTTGTACAATCCCACCGAGTGATCCATAGGGAACGCGGCCTATCGAATCCCAGGGGGACCTCACTGGTTTAACTCGGTTCACACATACTCAGTAACCACATGGAAGGAACCACATTTTTTGAAATTACCACTTTTCACAAAATCACATTTTTTACATATTCACACGAAGTACTTGTCTTAATTACAATGGCACAGGGGAAGGTGAACGAAAGGACCTGCTACTCGAACTCTCCTCAATGATTAGGTCCTAGCACAACACAGCACTATATCAAACACAGCACGATGGAAACGGAAAGGTTTATTCTAAGTTCTACTCTTAGAGACGATCAATCGGACACTATGGGGTCAGCATGGATCATACGTAACTACGGAAGAAAACTCGAAACTTAATCCATAAACTTCAATGAAAAGCAAAGTGCTTCCTCGGGGGTTAACGACGACAGAGTTATCTTCGACCTCTTCTTCTGGGTCCTCTTCGGGATCCTCCTCGGGATTCTCTTTATCTTCTGTGACTTCTTACCCCGCTACCAGGATTGGGGCCCCATGGAGGGTAGGGAGGATCTCCTCAGCGTTGGCCCGTATCATTGCTCTCTCTTGCTGCACCTGATCCTGGAGGGCCTCTCTCATTTGAGTGTATTGGGCCTCCCTCTCTCGAAGAGTACGTCGTGCTGCAGCTAACTGAGCTTCTAGTTGTGCAGCATGCTCGCGGTCTCGGGTAACTGCTTCCTGCGCAGCCTGACTTGCATCTCGATGAAATTGTGCTACGGCCTCTAGATAACAGATATGCTCTAAGCAACGAGTATGCTTAGTAGGATCCATACTTACAAGGCCACTCAACTGTTTCCCTTCGATCAACGTCTTGAGTCAACTATGGAAATACCTCTCAGGGCCTTATATACACACCAAACCGATTTTAAGTCGGCGGCCCTAGCGGTGCTACATTTGTTTCTAGTAGCCGCTATTATGGCGGCGCCGTCATTCAGTATCAATTATCCCTCGCCGCCATAACAATAACAATAATAGTGATGAAAATCTTGATGATAGACTCAAAAAGGCTTCCGATAAGGATCGAGTTCATCAATAGCACTAATATGACCAAAATATTGGTCAAACTTAAAAGATACAATCACGGGCTTTCGGTATTCCCGACTGATGTCAAGGCGTGATGACCATCTCTCAGATGTTGATTGTCGAGGCTAGCGAGCCGAAGAAACAAAAATAGATCAAAAAGAAAGGAACTAACGGGGAAATAAAATTATTACATCCCACTTCTTTTGAAATAAGTTTCGTCCCAAAACTTAGGTCATGAAACAATCAAGGCAAGGCACTTTAGATGACACACGTTATTTGCTGCCACCAACGGGCACGGAACTCCGTGTCATACTGCGGTCCAATTCAGTATGCGTGAATGCTTATGAAGTGTAATGATCATGAACCACTACGGTTGATAATCCAAATAGCACAATAATCAAAATGCGAGCTTAACGCCGAACGAATATATAATTCTGAAAACCTCAAAGGTTTGGAAAATCACATGCTGGGATAGATATCTGAACCTTAAAGAAATGAGATGCTCGATAATCACGATACAAGATCGAGCAACAACAATTAAACCACAACGATCGAACAACAATGATTGGACGACAATAATCAAACAACCCCGAAGTTTACGCCTCAACCCAAGTCATTAAATGGGCTTGTAAGAACTACAAGACGTTCACTTTACATAGGACTCGTGAGATTTGAATTGAGCTTCAGGAAAAGTCACAACTGTGAACGGATTCATCTGAAACAATGTCACAATTCGTTCAAACGACAAAAATCGAAGAACAGAACAAATTCAGAAGGCATCGCCGAATATAGGGGAGCCAATAGGATGGAAAAATATAGAAGTCAAAACTCGGGTATCATGATCCACTTTAAATAAAGAAGTTTGCCTCCGAAATTTAGAACAACAAAAACAAGGCAATAACGTAACAAGCAACTTCATAAGGTCAGATGGCCAAATCTATGAGCATTCTGATGAATGTGGGATGACTACTAACATCACGAGGATATTTCGGTAGTGCCGCGATTCGGTTAACGGCACAAGTTGAAATCAAAATAAACCACAATACAATAATTAGGGTTTGCCCGGGTAGAATCATGAGCTACCCAAGGAAATATAATCCCATACTCAATGAAAATGGGGTATGCAACGAGATCTTTAAACCAGTACATGACGGGAACTATAATTACGATAAGCTCAGACATCGAACCAATCATCGCAGTACCACCAAATTCACAAGTTTTGCAGTACGACAACAGAGTTGAGCATGAGGGTTCAAGGCCTTAAATTGTGCAAATGCAAGAATACCGATCATTATACTCTTCTCTCCCTCAAAGGGAGTTTTGTCCTCGAAACGTAGAATTTACCAAGTTAGAGATAGAAAACAAGGAGATAAAGAGAATCAAAGCCACAATTGTCGGGAGTATCAACAATTCTGACATATTAGGAAAGCATCACTTGTCATCATCTAGCATACGGAACGTCCCTTGATCACTTTCTTTGTTCCCCAAGAGTTTACGGACATTTGATCAAACGTTACTTGTTAACAGTTTCTCGGAGTCCTAAGAATCATCAATCGAGTTGAACAAGTCGGAATTATGGATATACAATTCATAGGACATGACCAACAACAGCATTTGACCTCAATCGATTCATCAAAAACTGGATTGAAAGATGAGATCAAGAACAAAATCTACAAAATGATTAACTCAAGAGAAATCAAGGAACTGCCTCGATCCGACGAAGAACAATAGATTAGAAGATGTTATACTCCAAAACACCCTTGAACAAAATCGGCCAAAATCACGAACTCTAATCACCCGCGGAGAAAAAGGAAAAGAGTGGAAATGGTGAATCACAACTGCTGTACGGTTCATATGCCGGACAGATTAGCGTGCGCTAACTACAAGCGTTAGCGTGCGCTAACGAGACCTCCGGCCTCAGTCCAGTAGTTTTTGGACTGCCCTCGAACTACCAGTTAGCACGCGTTACCCCCTCCGTAGCGTGCATTAACTATTGCACTGTAGCGCGCGCTACATATTGCATATCGTGCACTGCCGAACTCTTAGTCAAATGCAGTAGTTTCTGCATCTCGCGTTAGCGTGCGCTATCCCCAAGGTGGCATACGCTAACTTCTCCAATTCAGTTAAATGGTCGTGAACATACCTTAAACAACATTAGAACCGAAGACTACCAATAAACGGCAACATACAAATTCGAACACCATCGGTTCGTACGTATATAACACCACACAACCGATCATGAAAGATCATTAACAACTAAACTGAAATCCTACTTCTCGATGAAGAGGGTTATCATCACGAGTATATACAAAACGTCCTGCCGTTTACACCATCAATTTGATCATCATTCTGAGCACTATTGCCCAAAATCTTCCAGATGTTTTCTATCTCCTTGTCCTGATTGTCAACTCAGTTACTGTGGAGGCTTCATAGGGTGTCGTCTGATCTTAGTACTCCCCCAACATAGCATGAATTCATTGTCGTATGGACCACATCATTACTTTCACAATCGCCAACATATCCACTTCCTTCAAGATTCGACATACCAAGGCTTGTAATACTCTTTCGTACCGTAACACCACCGGACACAATCAACATCTCCGGGTACTCAGAGTAGGCAACACTAGAACATCAAATTTGGGAGGCACGTATACTATATACAAGGGTGAGAATATATATATATATACATGCGTATTCTTCTTAAAATCAACTTTTGGTCTTCTGACAGGAATAATAGTACCATGTCCGAAACATAATCTTTTGCAAATAAGGGGTGAATCACGTTTCGTCTAAAACTCGTGAATACTTTAGAAGAGGAAGTTTTATTTTACAGGTATCATTTTAAAATAATGCACAAAACAATTTATATTTTTAAAATTTTCAAAATCATCTAGAATCCTAAATATTTCAAAAATTTACCTCGGATTTAGATAAAATGAGGATCCTTCCTCTTCTACTAGTTGTTTAATTGAAAAGAAATGTTTTGTACCGAATACATAGTCATTGACATAGCGATATTAAATCGTAGATTGTCACCATTTGAAAGAGTTTTCAAAGCCACTTTAAAAATACCCCCGCAGCGGTTAAAATTGATACTTAAAAATCTCATGAAATGCAGGAATCAATAACATTCCCGGTTTTCCAATATACATTATGCAACTATTTTTACTCGGACCGTATAGTATACTCATGCATATCCCAACAATCCCAATACCATCAACAAATTTCCAGCCCTTCCACCTAGGTCTAATCGAGTTAACACAGCACAACCACCACACAGATAGGAGGGAGCTTACAATCGAAAGACTTACCTTCTCCCTATATCAATATGCACCAGTTCCTTAGACGTATAAGAAGGAAAACAATAGACACAACTCCAATGGAACACAATTCACAAGGGGAACTCAAAATCCAAGCATGTTCAAAAAGAGACCAAAACAATCTGGGCAGAACGAATTAGAGTTCAGAGAAACCTATAGCGCAGGTCGCACGAGATGGTAGAAACCCAGTGATATCATAAACAAACGACCAACTCAACTTTAATAGACCGAAAACACCAACAGCCTAGGTATCCATAAACCTAAGCTCCGATACCAAATTCTGTAACCCCTCCGTGATTTACAGAGATAATACAGCGCCGTAGATTCTTTTTGGAGAACCTACCAGGCTTAGTCCAACATAAAAGACATTAACCATCAATGAAACCGAGACATTCACACATTTAAAACCAACGTTAACCTCAATGCGACATACAACACCAAAACATACCAATACATGATCCTGTTGGATCACAACAGATACAACAACTCACAACTGATCCAACAACATCAACAACAACTAACACCAACACATTAAATCACATATGACAGTACCCGCGTGAGTACAAAACCAAAACACAACTCTGACTATGCCAAAACGACCACCAACTCACAATAACATATGATATCAGTGTTGCTCGTCATCCTTATGCCCTCTCTGCGCCAGCTTGCCACTAAGACTTGTACCTGAATACACAACAAGTATATCAATACCAGAAGGGGTCAACAAACAGCTGGTGCAAGTACAACGATTTATGAATATGTACGACAAGTGAATAAACAATCAAATCATAGTGCTATATATATTCTGGAATATCATACCATAACCATCATCACAAAACAATCTCCCGAGCTGTACTGGACCTGTACCTCACTCGAGATACACACACAGGGAGTCCTCGCCAACGCCTGAACCTCAGCATCAAAACTCGAAGAGGCCTGAAAAGAGGAATAGAAAGCAAGAAGGAGCTCTCTGTGGTGATCTCTAAGCAGACCTCCCCACCCGCAATCTGTGTGTCTCTATCGAACGAACCATCCGTGTTCAGCTTGATCCAAGGGGTCTCGGGTCGAAGCCAAACCACCGGGACGGGGCGACGAGTCTGAGCGGGGGAAGATGTAGCTCGCTGGAAACGATCAAGCGGCGAGCAACCCGCCCAGAACTCAGATGAAATAAGCCCCACAGAAGCCAATAAAGCAACATGGCGCTCCACCTGCACAATAACATGAGACGAAAGAAAAGTAACTGCCCTATGCTTTGCACTATTCCTTTCTGTCCAGATGAACCAAAGGATCAGACAAGGAATAATGAAAGTCGCGTGCCTAAAGTGTGTGCCGTGTGCAAAACAACTCAGGAGCTCAAAGATATTCTGAGTATGGGGTAGGGATAAATGTGTCCATGCGCCAAAATACTCCCATACGTCACGAGCCACATCACTCTCCAAGAAAAGGTGGGAAATGGTCTCAGTATGGTAGGTCTGGGTAAGGGTATGCGAGCAGCACAAACATCTAGAAGCCAGTCAAACGCCCCTCCTCTGTAGAATGTCATCAGTCGGTATCCGTCACATGAGAAGTCGCCAAATAAACACCAAAGTTGTCGGTGTAAGTAAGGCAGTCCAGATGGCCCCGTAAACAAGATTAGCCTGGCCCCTCACCCTGATGTGAGTCCAAGCCTACGACAATGAGAACGCACCCGAAGAGGTAAGAGTCCAGCACATACTATCCGAATCCTCCTTGGCGATGGGAATCGCGGAGATCTCCTGGATGAACTGAGGGGTAAATCCTAGCTCCTCTCCAACAATAGACTCCAATCTCCCCATGTTCCACGTCCCATCAACCCATAACTCATGAATCCTAAGATGGGGTCTACCAGTAACCTGATGAAAAGAATAAATAGGCCTATCCCCAATCCAAGTATCATCCCAAAAGTTGACCTCCCCTCAGCCACGACCAAGAGTCCAGCGTATGAACTCCTGAGCCTCAATACCCACTCGGAGGAGACGGCGCCAAGGGTGGGTGCAACGAGCTTTAAGAGCGGTACGCATAGGGGTATAGAGGCCAGCAAAGCAGTTTCTGCGGAGCATAAACTGCGCCCACAGAGACGTGCCCGCGCATAGGCACCACCAGAGCTTATAACTAAAAGCTCTCGCCATATCCGAAAGGCTCCAAATCCCGAGGCCTCCCTCAGAGACCGGATGACAAATCTTCCGCCAACGGACCCAGTGCGTCTTCCTCTTCGGACCAACAGCCCCCCAGAAGTATCTCGCAATGATCTGATCGAGCTCCTGGATAATATACTGTGGAGGGTCCAACACCTGAAGCAGGTGTAGAGGAATCGTGCAGAGAGTGCTCTTAATAAGAGCCAAGCGTCCCCCAAAAGCAAGGTGGCGATGGGACCAACCATAGATCCTATCCAACATCCGTTGCTTCACCCCAGAAAAGAGCTCTCATCTCATAAACCCTTTTTAAAGGGGCACACCAAGATAGGTGATGGGGAGATCGCCCTGGCGAAAACCAGTAAGATCGTGAACTCTCTGATGCCAACGAGGCGCACGCTTAGGAGCAAGAATAAAAGTGCTCTTCTGGATACTAACCATCTGGCCCGAAGCCATAGAGTAGTGATCCAGGAGACGCATAAGATCAACGAGACCATCATCCACAGCTCGTGTGAATATAATGATGTCATCGGCGTAGGATAGGTGCGAGATGGGGAAAGGCCGTCCATCCATCCTATACCTCATCAAAGGATGGTCTGGAATGAATCGGTCCAAGCAGCACGATAAATAATCAGCGGCAAGCATGAAGAGCGACGGCGAGATAGGGTCGCCCTGGTGCAAACCCCAACTAGAGACAAAATAGCCGGCCGGACTGCCGTTCACCAAAATGGAGAACGTGCAACTCTTGACGCAATGACGGATGAAAAGAATCCATCTTGACGGGAATCCCATCCTCACCAGGACCTCACGTAAAAACTGCCAGTGAACCCTATCATACGCCTTAGCCATATCAATCTTCAGCGCAAGGTTCGGGACACCATGAATGTCCGCGACGTGGAGGTCGTGAATAAGTTCTTGGGCCAGAAGGATATTATCAGTAATAACCCATCCGTGAACAAATCGACTCTGGTTCGGAGAGATAATCAGAGGGAGTAGAGGAGCAAGCCGAGCGTTAGGGCTTTTCGTGATAATCTTATTGGTCACATTACACAGACTAATAGGCCGGTAATCTGACCAACCGCTCGGAATAGGCTTCTTCGGGATCAAGACGACCGTACTCGCCGTGAAAGCCGGAGGTATATGATGACCCTCAAAAAACTCGAGCACAGCCCCCTCCACATCGGAAGAGACAATCTCCCAACAATGCTGAAAAAACAAAGATGAGAACCCGTCAGGCCCAGAAGCGCTGTGAGGATCGATATCAAATACCGCAGCACGAATCTCCTGGGGAGAGGGTGGGACACACAAACTATCAGAATCAAAAGAACAGGGGAAAGAGGGAAAACAAGTGTCATCCGGGGGGACGAGAACATCACCATCGGATGTAAGCAGAGTCCTAAAGAAATTTACAGCGGATGATCGGATGCCTGACTCTACAGTGATCGTCGTACCACCATCCTCAATGCTGTGAATATGCGACTGAGAACGCTTCTGTTTCGCAAAACCCTAAGAGAATTGGGTGTTGCGCTCGCCCTCAGTAACCCAACGAACTGCGGCTTTCTGTTTCCAGAAATCTTCCTCCATAGAGAGACGAAGATGGTACTCAGCACGAAAACGGTGCACAACGGTTCTATTCTCCGGAGTAGGATCCGAATCATATCGCCACTCGTCCTCGTCAGCAGACCTCAAGGCCACAACCAACTTCGTATGAATGTTTCCAAAAACAGACCAGTTCCACTGTTCCAGCCTGCGCTTAACCCTAAGGAGTTTGGCCTGTAGGTTACACATGCCACATAATCCAGTCGGGATAAGCCAGACCTCCCTAACAGTGTCCAGTAATGTGTGATGCCGGATCCACATACTCTGGAAACGGAATGACGACTTGTGACGAGTCGCGGAGAAGCGACACTGGATAAGAAGGGCCGCATGGTCCGACCGAAGTCTAGGCAGGTGAGTGACGGTAGAAACCACAAACACGTTCAACCATGCTTCATTAAATAAAGCACGATCTAGCCTTTACCTCAAACCATTGCGCTCCCAGTGAAAATATCGCCCTCGCAGCCCGCATCAATCAACTCACGGTCGAAATAGCACATTCAAGTCCGAATCTACGGAGAACGGCAGTGCGTGGTACTACCCTCGCGCTTATGTGAATGCAAGAAGATGTTGAAGTCACGATGACTAGCACGGCAACCCCTCTACTTCCAAAGCAATCTCACGGAGGGTGTCCCAAAGGGCGTAACGACCAACACGGTTAGTCTGGCATAGATATAAGTGACATAAATCGGCGAGGAAGAAGGGGAAAAGAAATAGAAAGATGGAGGACTTTATCGGTATCCAACAAAACTTGGTGCTGTAAGTGAGGGGAAGAAAAGAACCAAATTTTGTTAGACTGATTATAAAGTCCTGACGCAAAACCTAAAGAACGAATATAAAAATCAAAATTAGCATTGGAACCCATGGGTTCTAAAATGCCAATAAAAGAAAACCTATGAACACGGTTGAGATGTCGAATGCGCTTCTGTGCTCCGGTATTAGCCAGACCACGAGCGTTCCATGTAAGAATGGGTATCGACATAAACTAACAAACCAACTCAGACGAAGACCTAGGGGCCCAGGAGCGGCCCCGTCTCTGAGGTGTATCCTGCCGGGCAGATGCTCCCCCTTTCAAGGGAGATGAAGATCGCCCCTTCGAGGAGGAGGAGGGTCCGCGAGAAGCTGTTCTTCCTCGTGTGGAAATCGAGGAGTCGGAGCGGCTTGCCTAGTGGTGACACTAGGAGCAGCGATGAAGACAGACGTCTCTTAGCCCGGGGCTTCGGTGCCGTCGTAAGAGGCACCATCGCCAGGAGAGAGACAGGACTCAGAAATCTCAAATTGGGTGCATTTAAGACCACACTCAGTCTGAGATAGAGAAGGAAAATAAGAAGAAGGGGGAGGAGAGGGAGGCTCGTAAACCACCATGGCAAGGGTCTCAGGCTCCACGATGATCGGATCATCCGTGCAGCCCTCACCGTCATGGCGGGGGGAGGTAGACTCTACGAGTCTAGAAAAATGTGGGACGGTAGAGGACTCCGTGTCGTCCTCTAAAAAACGCTCAATATCGCTATATCGACCACCATCATCGCTACCCAACACGCTATCTTTATTGCCCACGCTAATAATGTCATCTGTGCCTACTAAATCCTCTTCCTCTCTAGCATAGGAGTCTAACGATGCAAAGTACGAGTCTTTGTCTGGCGCCCGTGCCCTTGGGGATAATCCCCGTCTCTCTAGCTCCTTTTTTGGTAACAACCTGCCAAACGGCAGGCTCCTTCCCTTTAGCGGTCTTAGGAGCAGCCTGAGAGGTATTAGCCTTAGGGGCTTTCGTAGGGGCTGGCTGCGCCTTCTGTTTTCTAGATGTGACAACAGCAGGCTTCTTACGCTCGGGCGGAGGAGGCCGTTCTTTGTTGCCAACTATGTAGCAATTGGACAGGTCGTGCCCCACATGAGAACAAAGAGAGCAACACAATGGAACTCTCTCTTAGATAATGCGCTGCGTAAGAATGTGATCATCAAATTCAACTTCAATCTCGGGCATTCTGGGCGCCAAAAGATCAATCTCGACACACACACGGGTGACTGAAAGTCGTGAATGTGTTGCCGTCGGGGCATCAACTAAGATGGGATTGCCTACAACTTTGGCAATCGTGTATAATGCACGTGGGTGAAATAAATGTAAACGCAAACCCGGAAGTCTAATCCAAACCGGGCAGATCGAAGTCTTAGTCCTAACCGAAAAACTAGGTGACCACTTAAAAACACAGGCAGGACATCCAGAAAAATTCCACGTTGATCCTAACCAAATACGTCTAAAATCCTCATCATTATCAAACCTAATCGCTATGTGGCAATAATTTAACCAACTCCTGCTAAATTTACCCCTCAGTTTCATATCATTCAAACCCGTAGACACATCTTGAGGGGAAGGGATAACATGCGAGAATTTAAGAATCAAAGTGCGTTCCCATGATGCAGCAAGAGAAATCATATCAGAAGTAGAGAAAGTAACACGCGTTTTCTCATTTACAGGAGAAAGGGTACCAAAGGGACATACCTTTGCTCCGTCGAAATTGAAACTTTTAACTGTCGACCCGGTATGCTGGGTTAAACCGGGGTGATGTACCGATCTATGTTGATTGGTAACCGTTTGAGCATAGGATGGTCTTGGATGAGGATTTCCGGTTGCCACTGAATTGGAGGGGCGTTCCGGATCTTGGTTGAATGAGTTTGCCAGGCGGTTTGGGTCTGCTGAATCCAGTGCTGCCGGAGAGGCCGGTTGATGATGGGCTGGGTTGGGGAGGTTTCGGTCGTTGGAATGAATAAATTTAAGGGCCGGTTCGTGTTTGTTATCGGTGGGCTGCGGCTTAATAGGCTGCTGGGCCACGGGAGGTGAGGTATTAGATATAGGTTGGGCCGAATGGAGTGGCATGGGGGAACTGGGCTTAGGATAAGGGATGGTTTGGTTGGGCTGGGCATTTGTATGGGCCTGTGATAGTGGAAGGTTAGTTTGATAGGATGGTGGGTCATTTGGGTCGTAAGAGGGGCCCGCAGTGTGTTGGTTAATATGTTTGGTGGGATTAAGTGGCTTAAAATAATTAAGGATCGAATTTGGCTTAAAAGTGGGATTGGGCTTTGGGTGAATGGGTTCAAGGGTAGTTGTAGGCTGATGAGATATAATTGAATGGACCATAGAGTGAGGGCCTGGATTAAAATTAAGGGTGGTGGGCTTGGTTTGCATGTATGAGGTGGGCCATATAGTAGAAGGCCCAATATGATTGGGTATGGGTGAAGTGGGCCGTACCTTAATAATTTCTGGAGCAGGTCAACTTGTAGAGCCCAGACAATGTGAGCCGATCGCTAGGAGAGGCCCTAATATGGACGGCTGATTCACGTCCAACGGGAGCTTTAAATGCTCCATAGCTTCTGCCGCTAGGGTTACATGCGGTGCGATAGACCCTGCAACTAGGGTTTTCAGAAAAGACGACGGAGCTTTTGCAGGGACGGATTGGGCTGTCGAAGGCGGCGGAGCTGCTGCCGAGGAGGGCTGATTAACATGACTAGAATTAGGCAAACCTTTGCTAATGGGAGATACGATGGCACTGACGAACGAGCGATGGTGGAGAGTTTTCCCTGGTGATGCCGATGGCGACGAAGGCGACGAAGGCGACGGAACCGGCTTGCTGTGGATGTCATCAGCTGTTGCAGGTAAGATGCCGTTTGTTTTTGTGGGGGATTGCGACTTCCTTTTCTTCTTCGGCATGGTTTCAAAGCTTCAGCCGTCGTAAGTGGCAGACATGAAACTTTGCGACGAGAACTGGTGGATGCGGGATGATAAGGCGATGATAGATCTGCAACTGGTTGGTGAAGACGTCGACAGAACTGGTCAGAGTGTGCTGCCGGCATCGGTTCTGGCTGAAAGTTACGGCCGAGTGTTCGGGGGAAAATGGCGAGTCGGATGGTGGGTGAGTTGGCCGGAGAAGATGGCCGGATGGGGGTGCGGTTGGGGGCTGAAGTGGTGGCGTGTGTGTGTTTGTGAAGAACACACTTGTATTCTTGAGAGTGTGGAATAGTATAGAAGGCAATAAGGATGACACCAATGTAATAATCAATTCAACAGAATATAATACATCGGGAATTTAACACCCAGGGCAACACCGGCCACAACATCATGAACATCTGAAGCGTTACTCGAGTATTCAAAACCATTCCGAGTACAACAATACCGAATGGAACAAGGTATAAAACACATACAGAAATAAGATACAACATCACTCTTGCCCACCATCTTCGTGTCGACCCGGTACACGCCTTTCTCCTCTCCTGGATCCTGAAATACATGAAAGGTATTTCCCCCAAAAGGGGTTAGCCGTCGAATAACTAGTACAAGTATATCGAATATGAAACACAATACTTCTCAACAATAAAGTAAATATAATCATCATTTCAGCAAACTCAAGACTAGTATTCCGAAATAACTAAATCTCATAGAACTTCATTTCAATACATACCTGATTAACTATGGAACCGCACTAATGGCAACGGAACCCTTTGAGGCCCCGTCGGACCCTCCCAGAGTGGTTAACCCAAAATATTCGTGGAACCGCACCAAAGCCAATGGAACCCTCTGAGGACCCATTGGGCCATCCTAGAGTGAATATATACAATCATACAATTCATATACCTCACTTTTAAAGTCGGGAACGTACAATCATAAACTTATACTTGCCTTTGAGACATTAGAACCAAAGTGAAAAATGGTGTTCAAGGTTGAGAGGTCCAAGAACGCACTTCCGGGCCTAAATGATTCGTAGAGAAATACGATAATAAATCATCAATATTCAATTCTCAAGGAAGACTCCCGAAACCCCCCTTTTACGATTTATAAATCTTCAAAGTATTCACATAGAGGTTGGAAATCATCCAAAACCTCTCTACTTCAAGTAATACGCAAAATCATTCGTATAATCATAAGGGAAGAGTGTATACGAAGTGGATACATCATAATCTCAAGGATTTCAAGCTTCAAGACCGATAAGTCGGACGGATCTAAGAAAAATCCCCAAAAATTCCCCAAATTCAGGTTCTAAGGAATTTACCTTGATTCAGAGAGAAAGAATGGATTAGATGTTGTATAATCTTTGTTATTCGGACATAGATGATGATGGATGATGAAGGGTTGTCCCAAATCGCCTCAAGATCACCTCTCTCATATGTTCCTGTCGGAAATGTAAGAAATGAGGTGGAAATGGCGAAGAATACGGCTGCCCAGTCTTATATACTGGGTTTAATTAGCATGCACTAATTTCAAAGGATAGTGCACGCTAACGGGGTCACCTGGTAGTCTAATAGCTTCTGACCTGCGTCGTTAGAATGCGCTATCAACAACATTGCGCGCGCTAACTGCTCCCATGCAGAAAATCCGAACTCACTGCCCAAACCATTAGTGTGCGCTACATCCAGCACTAGCGCGCGCTGCGCAATGCCGATAACGTGCGTTAGCTCACGACTAGCGTGCGCTAACTGCTAGTCCAGAGAGCATAACTCGGCTATTGCCTCTGCCAGACTCAACCCATTAGTGTGCGCTACTGACGAAGCTAGCGCGCGCTACTCAAAACGAATAGTGCTTTAGCTCATGACTAGCTGCACTAAATTCTAGTCCAGAGGCGTAACTCGGCTCGCCACTGCCCAACAAAGACCATTAGCATGCGCTACTAGAAAAGATAGCGCACGCTACTCAAAACGAACAGCGTGCGTTAGCTCACGCCTATCGTACGCTATCCGCCTCAATCAATAACACCGTTGCAAAGTTTGATCAATACGAATATGTTCCTAAGGATACGAAGCTCTAGAATCACCAACATATCAATAGGCGCTTACAAAAGCGACAAACGAAAGAATGCCACACTCAAAATTCATGAAAAATACAGGTATTACATTCTCCCCCTCTAAAAAGAAGTTTCGTCCGAAGCTTAAGAAATAAAAAGTTTAGGGTATTCCGATCGTATCTTCTCTTCGGTCTCCCAATTCGCCTCCTCGAATCCATGTCTCGATCATTGCACTTTAACCAACGGAATGGTTTTGTGCCAAAGCTGCTTCTCTCGACATTCGAGGATCTTTGCCGGTCTCTCTGGAAATGTAACATCCTTGGTTACATCAATCTCGCTATAATCGATAATATGGCTTGGATCTGGCACGTACTTTCTCAGCTGAGAGACATGAAAATGCTATGGACATGACTCAAAGCTGGAGGCAATGCCAAGTGATAAGCTAAATCTCCAACCCTGTTCAAAATTTCAAACGGTCCGATATACCTCGGACTAAGTTTCCCCTTTTTCCCGAAGCGGAAAACTCCTTGGGTTGGCAACACCTTGAGTAGAACATGGTCTCCCACTTCGAATTCCAAAGGTCGACGACGAGTATCAGCATAAGATTTCTGACAGCTCTGGGCAGTCAACAGCCAGTCTCGGATAATGGAAATATTTTCCTTAGTCTCCATCAATATATCCGGTTCTGTTATGACTAGCTCCGAAGCCTCATCCCAACATAATGGCGATCTACACCGCCTATATAAAGTGCCTCAAATGGTGCCATTTTGATCGACGCATGCTGAAGAGATAAATTTACCACTAGAAGGGGGGTTGAATAGTGGTAATGCGGAATACCAAAATTTCTTGCGAATAAATAAAAGATAGTGCGGAATTTAAAGACTCAAAGATTTATAGAGGTTCGGCAACTTGCCTACGTCCTCTCTCCGACTTTCTATTTCTATTGGCTCAAGAACAACCACAATCTTGACTCGTCTTCTATCGATCCGAGTTCACAACCGTTACAATCACTTGTCTTCTATCGGTCCAAGCTCAACCTCTCTCTCAATATAAACTTTTGTTTATCTAGTGTTCTATAGGAACTAGATAGCCCTCACTATACGAATATGGGAGTATAATCCTAACAATGCCGGATCAAAGATCCTAATAACACCGGATTAGTGACTCTTGATTCGTTTCTTTTACGCTCAAGTGTAAGTGATGCAACACTTACAATCAAATGAAAGAATACAAAGAATAATAGATATTACAATGAAAATCACTCTTGTATCTTTCTTTTCTCACAACTTGAAATGCAATAAAAGATATAAAACTGAGCTCAAGTATGCTTTGATTGCTTGTATGCTTGTATGCTTGAAGTTGTGTTTTTGATACCCAAGTCCTTTGGGTATTTATAGGTGAGAGCCATCCTTCAAATACTGAAAAACGTATTATTAGCGTGCGCTAATAATGTCCTCTAGCGTGCGCTATCGATCTTTGACTTGGCTTCTCTGAACGGTCACAAAGACTGTTGCAACGGTAAAATTGTATGGCTAGCGTGCGCTAGTCATGTATCGGTAGCGTGCGTTAACGGCTGGTCAACAAGGCTTCAATCTTGACTTTGAAAAGGTTGGTTTGTCTCCCCAACGTCTCTTTATCCAACGGCTAGATTTGAGATTAGCGTGCGCTAGCAAGTATGCATAGCGTGCGCTAGCATTAATTAATTCCATCTTTTCCAGATTTTGCGGATCTTCATTGACTCTTGGCTTCCAACGGTAGAAAATCAAACGGTAATATGCTGACTCCTTTTAGCGTGCGCTAATGACTATACCTTAGCGTGCGCTAAATATTTCTTTCAGTAACGTACGTTACCCTATGTAGCGTACGTAAAATCCTTGACATATTGAGTCCAGTAGCTACTGGACTACTGACCGTGATATCGGTAGCGTGCGCAGGAGCTGAGCAATAACGTGTGCTACATCCTTGTTTTAGCGTACGTAAGCTGATGTATGTAGCGTGCACAAAATCCATTTCCGATTTCCTTCCAAACCTCACTGTCCTCTGGAATAATGCGATAGCGTGCGTTAATATTAATTGTATAGCGTGCGCTAACTGTAGTTACTTAGCGTGCGCTAATATTGAATGACTTGCGTGCGCTATCCATCAGGTGACTTCACTTGGCTGCAGCTGACTGACTGGGCTGAACATTCATTTCTCGATAGCGTGCGCTACTATGAGATGAGTAGCGTGCGCTAACATTATTTAGCTCCTTCAAAATACTATCGATCTGAGATTGATCTAATTAAATGTTTTGAATGTAATAATCATCAAAATACATTTTGAGTCAACAATCTCCCCCTTTTTGATGATGTCAAAACATTTAATTTATACCTTCAAAAACATTTTAAATGATTCGAATCAAGGTAACTTGTTCGATATATTAGTATATTTCGGTTTTTGAAGTATTCTCCCCCTTTTTGACAAAAACAAAAAGGAACTCCCCCTGAATTGTTGCATTTATAACAAATATCAACGAAAATGCCATTATCCAAAGCGAAATTATGTAAATAACAATACTCGTAAACAACAAATACCAAATGAAGTGAAATGCGAATATCATTAAGATAGAGTTCAAGCAATACATAAAGTTTTCATGACATGAGACATAAAGATTATTCGAATAATAAGATTCTACAACCAAGCATCAAAATCCTAAAATCTAAGGTGCAGGGGCGGAAGAGGACGAGGGGAAAGGAAACGAAGGGTGTGTGTAATGGATGAAATCGGAGATCAACCCGCGAACTTCCCGGATTTCCGTGCGTAGAGACCGAACATCCTCTCGAATTTCAAGCTGAGAGGTCTCGATGCTCCGCATCCGAGCGCAAAGGTCGCTTTCTTCTTCCTCCGTGATGACATCTTTCATCGGGCGCTTCCCTTTGGAAGTGGGCTTCCTCACGAACTCCCCGGTTTGCATCTCTCGAAGAGTATGAGGTCCCCGGCGAGTGATTTTCTCCTCTGCAGTAGGCATGCGCGACCCTTTTTCCACTTGGTCGTCGTCGCGAAGATACGGGAATAGTATCCAGCCTCGGTTGGACGTCCAGACATAGTGCATGGCTTTAAGCGAAGAGTCTGAAATCTCATGACCGAGAGAGACGGGGACAGCCTTGTCTTTCGACAAATCGACGTGGTGAAAACTGAATATGGCCGTGAGAATGGAGCCATAAGGCATTCCATCCTTGCGGGAGCGAGACGCGTAGTTTTTCGACTGCCCTTCACCTTCATCGAGCTGATGATGATATCGGCAAAATTCACTTTATCATCATTAAGAACTCGATACACCACATATTTGTCGACTCCCACTAATTTATGTTGAGTATTCACCTTCGGCATTAAGCACTTTGTGAGAGCTACTAGGAGTAGACGAATGTTGATCCCAAAGTCATTGTTTTCGAAGAAATCGTCCGTTATGTCAATAACAGCCTTTGAGCTACGGAACTCTTTGACATCGATTTCCCTGACTCCAGTATCATCGGCAATAGTTTTTCCAGTACACACAAACCCATCGGATGATAAACCAAAAATTTGAGACAAAATATCCGAGGAAACTTTCACTCGTGTTCCTCCAACAAAACTTCCTAAAACAAGGGATGAAGACCCTTCACTGTCGGCCACATGAAGATTGGCATAGAATTCTCGGACAAGTTCAGGGAAAATAGGATTTTTACATTCTACAAAACGGGCAATTCCAATCGAAGAGAAGAAATTAGAGATATCGACATTTACCCGTTCCAGACTCGAAAGATTGAAGAAATAACAATCCGTAATGTGTTCTTGCGGAAGGATTTCAAAGAATACCCTCGATGCGGTGGATGAGATGAATCGAGTCGCATCATATTGTGCGTTGAGTGGACGTTTTAGGTTATTGTATGTTTTTTTCCATGGCTTTTCGATTCTTGCTCGACATCAATCGGAGAGGAATTGAAGCTCTGAGGAAGTTTGAAGAATCGGATTTGCGGCTAGGGTTTCTGTGTTCTTGTGATTGCGTGCGTTAGGAAGGATGAATGTGTTTCTGGGTCGTACGGAATATATATATATTCAACGGATTTTTAGTTAGCGTACGCTAGGAAAATAGAGTTTAGCATACGTTAGGTATAAAATGAAAAGCTTACTGGACTGTCCAGTAGCTAATATGGAATTCGAAAAGCTTTTAATTAGCGTACGCAAGGCAGTGAGGTTAGCGTACGCTATCGAAGGCAGTTTTTAGCGCGCGTTAAGAAAGTGAAGCTAGCGCGCGCTAGCGAATGAGGTGAATCAAGGATGTTTATTTCTTGAGTAGAAAACTTATTTCAAAAATTGTCTATATGTCCCATACCAAGTTGTAAACGAATGGAATTAAATGATTCTTCGGGAAGAGGTTTTGTAAAAATATCAGCAAGTTGATCCTTCGTCCCGACAAAAATTAAACAAATATCCTTTTTCTGAACATGATCGGGTAGAAAATGATGTCTAATATCTATATGTTTAGTTCTACTATGTAACACAGGATTTTTACTCAGATTAATTGCACTAGTGTTATCACATAGGATAGGGGTATTTTCAAAATATATGCCATAGTCGCGGAGTTGATTTTTAATCCATAACACTTGAGCACAGGCGCTCCCTGCAGCGACATATTCGGCCTCAGCTGTAGACAATGCTACACTGGTTTGCTTTTTACTTCCCCAAGATATTAAACATGATCCAACAAAATGACATGTACCACTAGTACTCTTTTTGTCAATTTTACATCCGCCGAAATCGGCGTCACTATATGCAATTAAATGAAAATCTAAGCAAGAAGGATACCATTGACCTAGTCCAATAGTTCCTTTCAAGTAACGAAAAATGCGTTTGCAAGCAGTTAAATGTGATTCCTTGGGATTAGCTTGGAATCTAGCACATAAACATGTAGCGAATATTATATCTGGCCTAGATGCAGTCAAATATAACAAAGATCCGATCATACCTCGATATACTTTTTGATCTACGGATTTGCCATTTTCATCTTTCTCAAGCTTTAATGATGAAGACATTGGCGTAGATATTACCTTGCTACTTTCCATATTGAATTTCTTGAGGAGGTTGTTTGAGTACTTCGTTTGATGGATAAAAATTCCATCTTCGCATTGCTTGATTTGAAGCCCGAGGAAGAACGTTAATTCTCCCATCATACTCATTTCGAACTCTCCTTTCATAAGATTAGAAAAATCTTGGCACAAAGATTCATTAGTAGCTCCAAATACAATGTCATCAATGTAGATTTGGCAAACAAGTATATCATCATTCAATATTTTAACAAACAAGGTATTATCGACTTTGCCTCTTATATAATCATTTGCAATTAAAAATTGACTTAAACGATCATACCATGCTTGGGGTGCTTGCTTCAACCCATAGAGTGCCTTGTTGAGCTTGTAGACATGATCCAGAAATTGATGATCTTCAAAACCGGGAGGTTGCTTGACGTAGACTTCTTCTTGAATGTACCCATTCAAGAATGCACTTTTCACATCCATTTGAAATAGTTTGATCTTCTTATGGGCGGCAAATGGACATAGCAACCGGATGGCTTCGAGTCGAGCCACGGGAGCAAAGCTTTCTTCGTAATCAAGACCTTCCTCTTGATTATATCCTTGAGCGACCAAACGAGATTTATTTCGAATTGGATAGCCGTCTTCGTCACTCTTGATTTTATGCACCCATTTAGTTCCGATAATTGTTTTATCTTTAGGAGCAGGAACTAAATTCCATACATTATTGTGCTTGAATTGCACAAGCTCCTCTTGCATTGCCATCACCCAACTTTCATCATCGAGAGCTTCGGATATATTCGTGGGAACTATTTCGGATACAAAAGCACAATGAGCCATAAATTCGGTGGTTCTCCTTCGGGTTTGAACACCGTCTTCAATATTTCCAATCACGAGATCCTTTGGATGGTCTTTGATGTGCCTCCAATCTTTCGGTAAATCAACGATTGTGTTCGTTTCGATTTTCGAAATTTTCTTCACTTCGGGTGAGGGATCCGGAAACGTACCTGCATCATCAAAGTATTCTACCTTTCTCGGGGGTGAGATCATATCATTGAATTTAACATGTATGGACTCTTCAACTTTATTCGTTCTAATATTATAAACACGATATGCTTTACTATTAGTACAATAACCAAGAAATATTCCGGAGTCGGATTTAGCATCAAACTTGCCTAAGTTATCCTTGCTATTGTTCAAAATAAATACGTTGCAACCAAAAGGATGAAAATAAGCAATATTGGGCTTTTTGCCCTTCCATAATTCATACGCGGTTTTAAGATGAGTTCTACGAACATGAACCCGGTTAATCACATAGCATGCCGTAAAAATTGCTTCGGCCCAAAAATATCGTGGAAGAGAATATTCATTAAGCATAGTCCTCGACATTTCTTCCAAAGATCGGTTTTTCCTTTCAACAACTCCATTTTGTTGAGGCGTTCTAGGAGCCGAAAAGGTATGATTAATACCGTATTTATCACATAAAAGTTCAAACGGGGTGCAATCAAATTCACCTCCGTGATCGGTGCGAATAGAAATTATGGAGAGATTTTTCTCATTTGATACCAAACGACACCATTTAGAAAACTCGGAAAATGCATCATCCTTATGTGCTAAAAATCTAACCCAAGTAAATCGAGAGAAATCATCAACAATAACCAAAGTGTAAAGTTTGCCATTTAAACTAACATGTCTAGATGGTCCAATCAAATCCATATGCACAAGTTCAAGAACTCGACTAGTGGAAACCTCGAATTTTGGTTTGAAAGATTCTCGAGTGTGTTTCCCTTTTATGCATGATTCACACAAATGCTTTCTATCAAACTTGAGTTTGGGCAATTCACGAACAAGGTCGTCTCTAGATAAAATAGAAATGATAGGTAGAGAAGTATGCCCCAATTTTCGATGCCATAAATATGCATTATCATCCAAAGTAATAAGACATTTTTCATTGAATGAACTCTTATCATTAAGATCAACAATATAGATGTTTCCACATCTCAAACCAATGAATGCAATTTTATTATCTCTAAATGCCGTGCAATGCGTTTGCTCAAATAGAATTTTAAAACCTTCATCGCAAAGTTGCGAAACGCTAAGAAGATTATGATGCAAACCTTCAACAAACAATACTTTGTTGATAGAAGGAGAAGGTTCCTTACCGACTTTGCCGATGCCTTTGATTTTTCCCTTTTGATTATCTCCAAAGGTCACATGTCCTTGTTCTTGATATTCGAGGTCTTCAAATAAGTCCTCGGAGCCGCACATGTGCCTTGAGCATCCGCTATCAATGTACCACTTGTTTTTCCTTGGTGCCGGTACCTACAAAAATAGAATTTCTCGGTTGTTTCGGTACCCAAGCCCGTTTGGGTCCTCCAAAGTTAACTATGCTTATAGCATTCGGAACAATTGTCCCTTTAGGAACCCATATTTGCTTAACTTTGATGGTTCTCAACTTTGAATGAACATTAACATTATGAACTCGTTTGGAAGAATCTTTTGAGTTCTCGGTTTCGGTTTTCTTTATTTTGTCAAGGTTGATAAGGGATTGTTCCCGTTTAAAAGGATCGAAACCAAGACCGTGTTTGAGCAAGGCGATTTTTAAATAGATAGAAGCCTTTCGAATTTCGTTTCGAGTAAATTTGTTCAAAATATATTTTAGCTCCTTTTGAATTTTTGTTAACTCGATTTTCAAAACATTTTCTTTTTCAAGGCATGATGTATGGTCGATCTCGATAGTTTTGCCTTTGTTTTGAAGAGAGGAATTTTCGAGTTCTAGAGATTTTATTTTTCTCTTTAAAGATATGTTTAATTTAACCATCTCGTCATACTCCGTATTCAAGGATTCAAACGCACTCAATAACTCATCATCATGATGAACTTCTTGTGAATCACAAAAATCAAAAGAGTCATATTCGTCATCATTGAGTTTAGAACTTACCTCGATATTACTTTCGGAGTCGAGTGCCATGAATGCAAGATTTGCGTCTAGAGATCTTTCAATCTCCTCCTCGTCATCACTCCAAGAAGCGATTAGGACCTCCTTCTTTTTAAATCTTTCCATTTGAGGTTTTGAAGAGGATCCTCGGCATTCTTTGGCATAGTGACCGGCTTGACCACATTTCCGACAATTATTGTCGAACTTCTTGATGGGAGTATAGCCACTCTTCTTTTGCTCCGGTTTGCCATCCCGACCAAGAAAACTTCGCCTCTTTTGAATTAGGCTTTTATACCTTCTAAAGTTTTTGGCATAGAGAGCGAGTTCCTCGTCGTCTTCATCTTCGGGAACATCTTCCTCAACGTCGCTATCAACATTGAATGCGACTACTCTTTCCCGAGGCTTTGGTTTGGTGCCTCTAGACTTGAGAACGATCTCATAATTGATAAGTGACCCGATGAGGGCACTAAATTCGAGCTTGTTGAGATCTTTGGACTCCATGATCGCGGTGACCGTGGCATCCCATTCTCGTGGCAACGATCGAAGAATTTTCTTAGCTTTGTCGCTGCTCGATGTAGGCTTTCCGAAAGATGCAAGACCATTGGTTATAGCCGAAAATCGATCCAACATATTTGTGATCGTTTCCTCGTCTGTCATGGAGAAAAGTTCGTAGTCATGGAGTAGCATATTAATTTTGGTCTCCTTGACTTGGGTGGTTCCCTCATGAGTGACTTCGAGAATTTCCCAAATTTCTTTTGCGCTTTCATAGGACGATATCCTATTGAGTTCTTCGGGATTAAGAGCACAATAGAGAAGTTGAGTAGCTCGTGAGTTGACGTGTGTGTTTCTCCAATCCTCATCATTGAATTCTTCGATCTTTTTCAACGATCCATCCTCTTTCTTAGCAAGTTTAGGACCAAGAGCAATAACTTTCCATATTTCAATATCGTAGGCTTGAACGATGATCGCCATCTTCTTTTTCCACGTCATGAAATTGGAACCGTCAAGAAAGGAGGACGGATGAGAGCATTTCCTTCAATTTGGCCAAGAAGTGCCATTTGCGGATCTTTTTCTCTTAGGTGGTTAAACCTTTAAAAAGAGACCCACTCCAATACCAACTGAAGAGATAAATTTACCACTAGAAGGGGGGTTGAATAGTGGTAATGCGGAATACCGAAATTTCTTGCGAATAAATAAAAGATAGTGCGGAATTTAAAGACTCAAAGATTTATAGAGGTTCGGCAACTTGCCTACGTCCTCTCTCCGACTTTCTTTTTCTATTGGCTCAAGAACAACCACAATCTTGACTCGTCTTCTATCGGTCCGAGTTCACAACCGTTACAATCGCTTGTCTTCTATCGGTCCAAGCTCAACCTCTCTCTCAATATAAACTTTTGTTTATCTAGTGTTCTATAGGAACTAGATAGTCCTCACTATACGAATATAGGAGTATAATCCTAACAATGCCGGATCAAAGATCCTAATAACACCGGATTAGTGACTCTTGATTCGTTTCTTTTACGCTCAAGTGTAAGTGATGCAACACTTACAATCAAATGAAAGAATACAAAGAATAATAGATATTACAATGAAAATCACTCTTGTATCTTTCTTTTCTCACAACTTGAAATGCAATAAAAGATATAAAACTGAGCTCAAGTATGCTTTGATTGCTTGTATGCTTGTATGCTTGTATGCTTGAAGTTGTGTTTTTGATACCCAAGTCCTTTGGGTATTTATAGGTGAGAGCCATCCTTCAAATACTAAAAAACGTATTATTAGCGTGCGCTAATAATGTCCTCTAGCGTCTTATCGATCTTTGACTTGGCTTCTACGAGCAGTCACAAAGACTGTTGCAACGGTAAAATTGTATGGCTAGCGTGCGCTAGTCATGTATCGGTAGCGTGCGTTAATGGCTGGTCAACAAGTCTTCAATCTTGACTTTGAAAAGGTTGGTTTGTCTCCCCAACGACTCTTTATCCAACGGCTAGATTTGAGATTAGCGTGCGCTAGCAAGTATGCATAGCGTGCGCTAGCATTAATTAATTCCAACTTTTCCAGATTTTGCGGATCTTCATTGACTCTTGGCTTCCAAAGGTAGAAAATCAAACGGTAATATGCTGACTCCTTTTAGCGTGCGCTAATGACTATACCTTAGCATGCGCTAAATATTTCTTTCAGTAATGTACGTTACCCTGTGTAGCGTACGTAAAATCCTTGACATATTGAGTCCAGTAGCTACTGGACTACTGACCGTGATATCAGTAGCGTGCGCAAGAGCTGAGCAATAACGTGCGCTACATCCTTGTTTTAGCGTACGTAAGCTGATGTATGTAGCGTGCGCAAAATCCATTTCCGATTTCCTTCCAAACCTCACTGTCCTCTAGAATAATGCGATAGCATGCGTTAATATTAATTGTATAGCATGCGCTAACTGTAGCTACATAGCGTGCGCTAATATTGAATGACTTGCGTGCGCTATCCATCAGGTGACTTCACTTGGCTGCAGCTGACTGACTGGGCTGAACATTCATTTCTCGATAGCGTGCGCTACTATGAGATGAGTAGCGTGCGCTAACATTATTTAGCTCCTTCAAAATACTATCGATCTGAGATTGATCTAATTAAATGTTTTGAATGTAATAATCATCAAAATACATTTTGAGTCAACACATGCCAACTATTATTGTAGGCAAACTCGATCAACGGCAAATGAAGTTCCCAATCATTACTCCAGTCTAGGGCACAAGCCCGCAACATATCCTCTAACGTCTGGATCGTCCGCTCAGTCTGACCGTCTGACTGAGGATGAAAAGACGTACTCAAACTCAAATCGGTGCCCAAGGCCTGATGAACTGCTTGCCAAAAATGCGACACGAAACGACCATATCGATCAGAAATAATAGTTTAGGGGCACCATGCAATCTCACAATCTTAGCTATGAAGGTTCGGGCCAGTCTCTCCAGTCCCCAAGTATCCTTAATACCAAGAAAGTGTGCATACTTGGTTAATCGATCAACGATTACCCAAATCATATTCATTCCGACTCTAGAACTCGGCATCTCCATGATAAAATCCATGGAAATATCTTCCCACTTCCACTCGGGAATGGGAAGCAGCTTCAACAACCCTACCGGTCATTGATGCTCGATCATGACTTGTTGACACGTCAAACATCACAATACAAACTTGGTGACGTCCTTCTTCATATTATTCCACCAAAAATTACGCTTCAAGTCTTTGTACATCTTACTCGTTCCTGGATGGATTGAGTAAGGTGTAGCATGGGCTTCTCGGAGAATTCTCTGCCTCAATGCTAGATTATTCGGGACACACAGCCTGCCCTGAAATCTCAAAATGCCATCCTCATGGACCATAAAACCAAGGTCTTTTCCCTTAATTACATCTTCCTTCAGTTGGGAAATCATTGGGTCACACAACTGTCCCTGCACTCTTTGAAGCCAAACTTCTATACATTGCTCGATCAAACCCTGAAGAATCTTCGTCTGTGGTGTAAGAACCTCGAACATCTGAAGTGATGCCGATTTACTGCTCAAAGCGTCCGCGACGACATTGGCCTTCCCCGGATGGTAAAGAATTTCCAAATCATAATCCTTAATCAATTCCAACCAACTTCGCTACCTCATGTTCAACTCTTTCTGACTGAAAATGTACTTCAAACTCTTGTGATCAGTATAGATCTGATACAAAGAACCATACAAATAATGCCGCCAAATCTTAAGTGTGAAAATAATTGCGGCCAATTCCAAATCATGAGTAGGATAGTTCATCTCATACGGATTCAACTGCTGTGATGCAAAGGCTATCGTTTTATCATGCTGCATAAGCACACATTCAAGCCCTTGTCCTGAAGCGTCACTATAAACTGCAAATCCTTAAAGCTAAAATCGGCGCTGAGGTCAAACGTCTCTTCCGCTCATCGAAGCTCTGCTGTCTCTCAGTAGTCCAAACAAACTTTTTTGTCTTCTGAAGTAAATGCGTAAGCGGCCGAGTGAGTTTCGAGAACCCCTCGACAAACTGACGGTAATACCCAGCAAGACCCAAAAAAGTACGAACTTCCTAAACATTATTAGGTGGTGCCCAATCTAGCACTGTCTCAATCTTCTGCGGGTCTACACGAACCCCTTCGGCCGAAAACACAGGCCGAGGAACATAACTTCCTTCATCCAGAACTCACATTTTGAGAATTTCGCATAAAGGTGCTCGGCTCTCAAGATATCTAGTATCAAACGCAAGTTTTGGGCATACCCCTCCTCGTCTCGAGAATAGATCAAGATATCATCGATAAAGACGACCACATATTTATCAAGGTACTCAATGAATATCTTGTTCATCAGTTGCATGAATACTACCGGTGCGTTAATCAGTCCAAAAGGCATGATTACAAATTCATAGTATCCGTATCTCGTCCTAAAAGCAGTCTTCGTGACGTTGGACTCTTTCACTCGAAGCTGGTAGTACCCCGATCTCAAGTCAATTTTTGAGAATACGGCGGCTTTCTGCAGCTGATCAAATAAATCATCAAAACGAACAGCGTGCATTAGCTCACTCCTAGCGTACGCTATCCGCCTCAATCAATAACATTGTTGCAAAGTTCGATCAATACGAATATGTTACGAAGGATACGAAGCTATAGAATCAACAACATATCAATAGGCACTTACAAGAGCAACAAAAGCGAAAGAACGCCAAAGTCAAAATTCATGAAAAATACAGGTATTACATCACCCCTAAGGCTCGATGGCAAAGAACCGTGCATGCTATGTTTGTGGAGATGATGTATACTGGTACAATAACTACCATGTAAGAAAACAAGTCACAACTCACTACAACAAATATAGAGAGTCTAATGAAATGGAAGCTCACAGTCTATAGAACCGCCCCTATATGACTGAATCCTAGAATTATGTTTATTTTCTCGTTTAAATTTGGTGTACTTACCTCAAGACGATTATGTTGGTGTTTTCTCTTCAATAATGGTGTGATGTAACTTTATTTTTTAAATTAGATATTAATATTGCTTACGTTATATTACTAGCTTTTTTCGAAGCACTGGATATTTCTTGAATGCTGATGGTTCGAAATTACGCTCTCTTTGAAGGAATGAATCATGAAGAACTTCAATGTTCTTAGAAACAGGCTTATACTCATCGAATTAGTCGCCTGCCAAAATTTCAGTAACCACGATTACTGGTCTCCCAACTCATCCAAGGGCGAGGTAATACCCGATTTTTGATGCCTAACAACACTCTTTTCCAAGTTATCAATACTCTATATGCACTCAGCTTTAAAGATATACATAGCAATAATTTCCATGCAGAAACCCACTGCGAGAATGCAGTAGAGTTTTTTTTATCACTTCTAATGAATATAGACGTACACATATAATAGAAAAACTTATGAGTCGATCTAGTAGACCGTACCTTGAAAATTCACAAAAAAATCCAAGGAGAATTCATCAAAACACCCAAATCTCAATTCCTTTGACAGATAAGGTCGTAAGTTTATAAGGTCATATTCATCACCGATAAGCCACATGATTGAGCATTTCCCAACACAAAGTAAGTAAAAGTCCATCTGCAACTACAATGCCTAAACATAGTATTATGTGTTATTTGTGTTCATCTAATATACATATATACACATATATATATATATATATATATATAAATATATATATATATATATATATATATATGTGTGTGTGTGTGTGTGTGTGTGTGTGTGTGTTTGTGTGTGTATGTGTGTGACCAGAGCGGATATCAAGTGATATACAATCGCCAAGTAATATTGAAATAAGATGATCATGACATTGCATGTCATACATTTCGTGTGCATGTGCGTGCATATTACATAGTCATAGAAAATATCTTGGATGCACGTCACTACAATGTGAAAGGAAAATACTTTATTAATTGACTACTGCTAGTACACATAGGCATGTAAGACATGCTCATGTGATGTACAAGTCAGGTGCCGTGTGTGACATTACTTCGGCTATGTGAAACAGTCGGACGTGGATCTTGATTTTATGCTCAGTTCCCTGTGGATATTACCTCGAGTGAGTGAGACAGTCAGACTGAGCCATTATGATTATTGATTCTAGTGCCATGTAAGACATTATTTTGGGTGTGTGAGACATTCAGACTGGAAGTTATGATTATTGATGATTTATAGAGCTCTTTTCGGTGTATAGCAGTGGGTCAATGGCCAACAACAACTATAACATCATCAGAGCCTTAATCCCAAAATGCTTTAGGGTCGGCTAACATGAATCATTCTATGGAAAGGTCAAGTCGTCACCAATAGAACAGTCATATGAAAAGGCAAAAGTGCAAGGTGAAAAGTTTAGTACGTAAAAAAAAGTAATAACAATTATGATAAATAAATAAATAAAAAATAAATAATCAATAAAATAAAAAATAAAAAATAGTCCTCAAATATAATCAACCACCTAAATTCTCTCCCTCCAAATCATCCTATCCAATACCATAACTTCTCCAATTCCAAGAAGTCTCATATCATTCTCAATCACCCTTATCCATGTATGTTTAGGTCTTCATCTACCATTCACCAGCATATGCGCTCCCCATTCTTCAAGCCTGTGCATTGGTGCATCTATCAGCCTCCGACTCACATGCCCGAATCATCTTAACCGATTCTCCAACAGCTTATCCTCTATATGGGTCACTCGTACTTTTTTCCAATCACATCATTTCTAAGTCGATCCTTTCTCGTATGTCCACACATCCATCTTAGCATACGTATTTCCGCTGCATTCATCTTATGCACATGACGACGCTTTACAACCCAACATTCAGTGCCATATAAAAGTGCAGGCCTAATTGTTGTTTGGTAAAATTTACCCTTTAATTTTTAAGGTACCCCTTGATCACATAATAACCCTGTTGCGCTCTTCTGTATCAACCATCCTGCCTTGATCACATAATAACCCTGTTGCGCTCTTCTCCATCCTTTTGAAGAATAGAGCCAAGATAACGAAAAGACTCCGATCCTCGTATAACATTCCCATCAAAAGTGATTGTACCCACATCTCTACTTCTATTTCCACTAAATCTACACTTCAAATATTCAGTGTTACTCCTGCTCAGCCTAAAACCACGAGCTTCTAGCGTATTTCTCCAGAGCTCCAACTTTCTTTCAACTCCGTCCTTCGTTTCATCAACCAATACTATATTATCTGCAAACGTCGTGCACCAATGAATATAGACTTGAATTGATCTTGTCAATTCTTACATGACTATGGCAAAGAGGAAATGACTAAGAGCCGAGCCTTGATGCACCCCAATCAGAATAGGGAATTCCTCAGTCCTTTCTACGGCAGTACGTACACTTGTACTAGCTCCTTCATACATGCCTCTAATAATGTCAATATACTTCTTAGATACGTCCTTTTTGGCTAATTTCCACTAAAGTACCTCCCTTGGTACCTTATCATAAGCCTTCTCTAAATCAATAAAAACCATATGCAAGTTTTTCTTCTTATCACGATAGTGTTCCATCATTTGTCTCATTAGAAATATTGCTTCCACAGTCGATCTCTCGAGCATAAATCCAAATTAGTTTTATGATATCTCCACACACTTTCTAAGATATTGCTCAATCACTCATTCCCATAATTTCATGGTATGACTCATCAACCTAATCCCCCGATAATTAGAGCACTCTTGGACATCACTTTTGTTCTTATATAAAGGGACTAAAGTGCTTTTCCTCCATGCCAGTGGCATCTTGTTGTGTTTCCAAATCTTTTTGAAAAATACAATCAACCATTCGATTCCCCTCTCTCCCTAACACCTCCATCCTTCAATAGGTATACCATCTTGCCCGTCTGCTTTTTTCGAACCCATTTTCTTTAATATTGTTCGTACTTCAACCTTTTGAATTCGTCGCATAAAATCCCGATCAACCAAATTTGAAGCAATATTTACGTCCCCAATATCTTCCTCACATTGTCCATTAAATAGGCTAGCAATGGCCAAAGAGATAAATTAATTTTAAGTGATGAAAATTAAAATATGTGTTCATGTCAAGCGTTGCACTTCATGCTGGATTGCATAGAAGGAGTGATATTAGTCCTTTGATAGGCATGACTTTTACTTACTGAGATTTAGCTCATATATTTTATGCGTTATAGGTGAGCTTGCTGATACTTGATCACAAGCTGGCTGGATTGTTGGAGTTCCTATGGATTCTGAGGGGTGATGCACATGGATGATGACCTGTTTGGCTAAACCATGAGCTTATCATGTCTTGGCTACTGTTTCTAAAGGTTGTGATATAGCTATGTATAATGCTATCGAGTCAGTCTACATATATATTTTATTATGGATAATGGCGTAGTTTGCTACATTATGTAATGTTATTTAGGTAATTATACATCTTTGATTTTATGGATACGCGGATATTATGCTATGTTCAAGAGATGAGTTTGGTTTTGGGTTGATACGAGATGTCTCTATATGGTGGTTATATTGGTTTTATATTATTATTGTTACAGATTTTGAGATAGATCATATGTAAGAGGAAACTTTGTTAAAAATCAATTATATTTTATGAATATAATTATCGTATTAAATAAGATGTGTCAGGAGTTAGAAGTGGGTCATGTCAGCCGACACTAACCCGCAAATAAAGCTCTCGGTGCAGAGGCAACCGCTGGTATCTTCGCTACCTTGAATCTCAGGAATGATCAGCATAAATAGAAACCATAATGCCCAAATTGAGATTGTTTCTGCCGTTGGTCACCTCCATCGTGCTTCTCACCACCAATAAATCATGAACCGATGACCGACTATTGCTGCCATCGTCAGATAATCCATATGGTGGCACCAAGGATTTTGAAGGGTGGATGTGTGTGTATTTCTAGCGGTTAGTGTGTGTGTGTGTTTCAGAGATAGCGAGAGTGACACAGGGGAACGGACCAAAGAGAGAAAAAAGGGGAATTATGAAGAAGAGGATTTTACACTTAGTTCCCGAGTTTTAATAAAGGAAAGAAATAAAGGGGAAGGAAAATATGGAGAGAAAAGAAAGGGAGGGAAGGAAAGAAATAACTACTTTCATGTTTCCGAGTTCGAAGAAAATGAAAGAAAACTTAAGAAAAATAACAACGTGATTTCTTCTCTCCAAAACTCTTCAATTTGGGAGGAAAATTTGGAAGAATGATTATCACCAAAATCTTTTCTTTTCTTCCCACTTACAATAAAAAACTAGGGAACACCTTTTAATTTCTTTTTTTTCGTTTCTCTCCACTTTCATTCTTTTCCCTCCTTAGATGAGACTCGGGAACTAAGTGTTAGAGAGGGGGCGGAGGGTGAGGTTGAGATAGAGAGAGGTCTCTAGGGGAGAAAAAGAAAATCACCGTAGTTATTGTTTTGGTTTAAATTATTGGGCCTGGGATCTGTTTGGGCCACGAAAAATTGAGTTTGAATTAATCAACATGGAACATTAGTCATCTGGATTCATTTAATTTATTTGGACTTGATTGTTTAAGAAGGCGCATGAAAATTATGAATGGGATTTTAACCGATTGATTGGCTCCTTGACCTTCTCGACTGGCAGAGGATTTTTGGCACGCTTCAAGGTATGCCATATTATTAAATTATTATTAAATGTTAATTGGATTCTTTGGAGTCGAGTACACTATCGACAGTAATTGATTTATCCAATTATATAGTATGGTACAATAATTGATCCTACATTGGGAACTGTGGAGTTCGTAGACTATATTATGATCGGGATTAGATTCATCGGACTTAAAGTAAATTCACTATTTGCTTCGACTATAATAGATCATATGAAACTAAATTCCAATTATGTATTTTTCATTTTTATAATTGTGATTGAAATGGATTGAGACAATAGGCATGGGAAAATATTGGGGTCACATCCATATCCTTACTTGATGGGCAAAAATTTGTTTGTCGGGCAAAAATCCAGCATGATTATTATCTACAGGAATTCGAGAATGTTGTTATTTTCCAAATGGGGAGTGACGATTGATTCCACAATCACCCAACCCTCGTGATATTTTCATTCTTGAGGTTGTGATTGTGATACTCATGTGGTGCGTGCTTACCTGCAATTGTGGATGTGATTATTTGTGGTGGGGTTTTCCTTGCATTTGGTAAAAAATTTATAATGTTGATTATGATTGTCCGACCTCAGTTACCCTGACACGATTTTGTCGTGTCAATCAAAATAATTTTCTATGTGCAAGATATTTTCGAGATTCAGGTCATGTTTGTGGAGGTGTTGAGACAATACACGAATACTAAGCTGTTTTAATGATCATCTATGAATCTATAAATTACATTTATTTTCCTGTGTTGTAAATTGAAACCGATTTGAGGAACTTGTGTTTTATTAACTTCATTATTTATTTTAACCCGTGGAAATGCTCGTTTTTTATTAAATTCAAATATCTTTGAATTTTCAAAACAGACTTATCAATCCCACATGAGGTGCACGATGCTGTAGCGTCTCAGTTATTTTGGGGGTGTTTCATCAATCTTCTTGAATAACTTATTTTCTTATAATAAGATCAAAAGCAATTAAAAATCCATGATAGGCTTCCCTTCTTCATTTAAGCAAGATGGAACGATGGGCTAAACCATAATTTGGATCAACCTAGTACGAACAAAAATTGAAATTAAGTTCTATAGTAATAAGAATATTTCTTGTATTGTTTTTTTTTATGTCAAATACAAAATCTTTTTTATTTAACATATGCTATTTTTAAAAAAAAAAATTGTACTTGGGGTGGCTGCCCCCTACTAGTCTCCTCTAAATCCGCCCTGTTGAACCAGATTCTAGCAAATGCAAACAGAACTGTGCTAAAATGGCAGCCTAAATGGGACGTCGGGCAGATGGAATGATAGGTTAAGTGAGAGCTATAACGACGGCTTCATTGGCGAGCATGAGACGACTTCGTAGATAAATTCGAACAAAACAATTCTGATATCATTGATTAGCTTTTAGCAAGGGTTATGAAGCAACTGCATAGCATGGTTGCCATGAAAGTTAACGCTAAATTTCAGCAATTATTTTCTTTAGAAGATAAACGAAGGTCATGTTCTTTTGGACTTATTTTTGATTCGATTCGATTCGATTCGAGTCCATTCGATTGATTCGATTCGATTCGATTCGATTCTTCTTCTTATTATTATTATTAATCTTAATTATTATTATTGTTATTATTACTAGTAATATTACTATTATCGTTATTGTTGTTGATTACTATTATTATTATTATTTACCATTATTATTATTATTATATTATTATTTATCCTTAATATATATTTCGATTCGATTCGATTCAGTCGATTCGATTCGAATCCATTCATTTGATTCGATTCGATTCAATTGATTCGATTCGATTGATTCATCCACTCAAATGAACAGAGCTGAAAGGCGGTCTTAAGGTTATTTGTGTACTTTTTTTTTCAATATGGTTTTTCAATTTCTTAAATCATAAAAAGTCAACTTATTTTCTCCAAACATGATCAAATAAAAACTTTATGTCATAAGAGATGTGACGAGAGTCACGTATTAATGATAGAGAGTCACGTATTAATGATAGAGAGAATTTTTTACAAATCTATTATTATTTTTTTCATTTGAGAGACAAAAAATCTTAAATCTATTATAAATTCAAAATCTTGTTAATGTCATTTTTTTTGTAAGGTTGGTGATTAAAATGACTTGCTTATTTTATTTTTAAATATAAATATATTAATTGATCCCCAAAATGATTGATAAATTTTGACTTGATTTAATATTTAAGGAGTTTTACCTTCTTTTGTTATTTGACAAAATGATCGCATGTTTTAACTAAAAAATGTTACAATTTTGGAAAATTTAAAAAGATAAACGAGAAATTACTATTTCACGTGAACTATAACTGCATGGTCTACTACTTTGGAAATGCAATTTTATTAGGTTTGTTTTGTCCCACTCATTATGTTTAGTTTTGAACGATTCTTTTAGTGTTTTTCTAAATTTTCATTACACTAGTCATTCAGACCCGTGCGATGCACACGTTGTTAGGATTCGGTGCCTAAAACGAAGGCCCAGCGGAAGAGGTAAAATGAAAATTAATTCGATCTGAATCCCTACGAGGATCGATCGAGCTATGTATATACGAATATATAAAGGAAAACACAAATGTAAGAAACTCACCCTTGTAGTCCGTTGATTAAATGGATTCCTTGTCTTGAGCTATTCCCCAAGCCTTAATTGCTAATCCCTACGATCCAATGTGCTCCAAGCCCTTGGGTGATCCAACGTCGAAAATACAACGCCTCTACTTGCCACGCGCTGGAGAAACGAACGAGATGACGATCACCTTGCTATCTTCCAAGGATACGGCTAGAGCTAGGTGATGAAGCTATTGATTTGTGATTACAATAGTCTAAGTATATAACTCACTTTCTCTCTTTGATTTCTTGATTTTTCTCTAAGAACCACCAAGAATACTTAAAGAAGATGATGAAGACTTTGAGAAAAGTTCTCTCTCTCACACTCTCTTTCACGTATGAATGCCCATGCACAAGTGAATTTAAGTGATTAATATCACAAGTCTTCATTTAATTCTTTATACACCTTCCACCAAACAATACAACTCATTCACGTGAGAGGTATCCCCACCATGTCATTATCATCCATATAAAATGAAACAAAAGACAAGGGGAAATTAGGTGGAAGGGAGGGGGCGGCCATGATGGAAAAATGGACGAGTTCGATTCATTTCGGACTCCCGAGAGTCCAACCAGATAAACTCCGATTCCATTCCGATATATTTATATTAATTAATTAATCCAATTAATTAATCATATCAAATACATAATAACATAATTGATTTCTCTAAGAAATAATTATATTCATGAATTAAATTAATCACCCAGTAATTTATTTAATTCATTAGGCCGTAAATCAATTTATCCAATGTCCCAATTAATTAGATATCCAATATCTAATATTCATAATGAGAGAATAAGCTCGATTCATTCCGTCGTCAATCCTATTGTGCGACTTGGTAGGTCCGTCTCAGTCAGCAATGGGAGGAACCAAAGAGTAGTAGCACCACCTAGCCAGCCTGGCGGCCAACACTGTACCCCAACTGAGAACGAATGATTAGGATCATTCAAGAACTATTCTGTCGTGAATATTAGTAAACGTATAAACCCTTCTTTCAAATGTCCCGATCAAGTTACAGGGTCACGATCAGTCAAACCCTATCTGTACTTGACGATATGCATGAGTTAATGCAAATCGAGATCATCGAGCTCTCGTGTATCCAATACAACTAGCTCCAATGCTTTGGCCAAAGACTTATGATTTCATCTGCCAGTAACCGCATAGGACATATAACCCGCTCACTAACGGGAGAAAGAATTCTATCTTGGCATTCAGTAGGACCTGCTACTTGCCCGTCAAGATACACATCGAGGTTGACCCCCGTCTTCCGGTTTACAGGGTCGAACTACTCTAATGAAAATCTTGACGTCACAAGCACATTCCTACTAAATCCTCAAGTCGAAGGTTCACGAATACCTATCACAACCTTTCGATTCCGTCATTGACTGTCCCGGAGTGAAATCCGTGTGACGAATCGAGGGTGAGTCAGTTCGAGTATACTAATCCAATTAGCATACCTATAATGTGTGCTCCCACTAATCATTAGTGTTCGAAAGGCACTCTCCATGTCAAAGAACACGTCATACATGTAACACCCCAAATCAGACGGATATTACAGTGCCGTGGACCCCCAACTTGGACCCACCAGGCGAATGAAATTTAACGACTTAAATAATATAATTGTAGTACCGAACCACATTATATCATTAATTAATCCGATGAGGAGTTTCAAGTACAACACACCAGGAAAAATACGGAATACATGTATATTTTATATGAAGATAAAATATACAATACTAAATGAAAATGAATATCCGAACGGAAATCTGCAGCGGAAATAAAAGTGAAGGAACATCCTCACCGTCAACGTTCTCTTCCCGTGCTTTAGCCTTGCCATGACCTGAAAACAACATCCCCCAACGGGGTCGATACGTAACAACAATCCTCAAGAGTTGAACAATATACAACAATCACATATCTTAGTTATGAAATCCAGCTGAAGAGGGGCATCATAGTACGCCCGTAATGGTATGTGAAAGTGCACAAGATGAGTGTCCGGACACACCCTCCCTTGTGCCTAATTAGTCTCACGGAGATACGTTATTGTGTGCACAGTCCATTGTGTCGGTGAACCCGATCACATGACTATCAAGTGCCCGACTAAAAATTCCATACATCTCCACCTGGCCACGCAATATGAACCTAGAAGGCCACAAAGACAAAATTGACCAATGAATATTAATGAATAATAATCCGACAAGGGTCAAGAATGACTCACCGAGATGAAATAACAATGAAATGAATGGTAGCTCACTGAAATGATTGGAACCGTCGTTCCTCGTGAATTGAATGATTAATTGGTAATTACAAGTCTCGACATGAATGATATATTATGAGTGAATTACATGTATGAATGAAAAACAACATAAGGAATGAATATTCCTTTAACCGAGAAAAAATTAACTTACACAACACCGATGAAGAATGTCCTTCCTCGAACAAACGTCCTAAAAGAGATGTCGGTCGCTCGAACAACCTTGAATAACACAATTACCAATAATAAGCAATTCAAACATGATCACAACTCACTTCAAAAGTCGATACAATAATATCCAAACTCATTGGGGCATTATGACAAACACTTAGCAAACATTCATCCTTTGATTATAATCAACCCCAACTATATCGGAACCAAACTCCAAAATGAGTAATTCCATCCAACAAAACACCTTCAATGATATCAATAATCCAATAGGAATCCACAACTCAAGGTTACGACGACTATAATCGGAAATCCCCAAAATAACCAAAGTCAACCCTTAAGGGTTCTTGAAAAATTCCCCATTTATTCATCAAATCCGAAATATACACCCATAAATCCGTAGGAATATATTTATCCAAGGTAAATCTCTATCTAACATATTCCAACTTATAACCAAGCTTACACGAAGAGATCGGAAGGAAAATATTCAAAATCCGAAATTCTAGATCTAAGAAACGTTTACCTTGATTTGATGTATTAGAGAGGATGAAATGATGATTAATCCAGATTATAAGCTTGAAGATGTTGATAGGTGGATGCAGCTCAAAGAGATCTCTCCAAAACATCCGCCCAAAACCGTCGAAGGAATGAAGTGAAATGAAAAAATGACGAATCTGGACTGGACTGTCCTATTTATACTATTCCAGTTTAGCACACGCTAAGCCCTGATATTTAGCATGCGCTAGCGAGTTAACTGGATACCAGTGAGCTCTGACTGCCTCGTTAGCGTACGCTACGAACTTGGTAGCATGCGCTAACGCCTTACCGGTAGCGTGCGTTAAGCGTGCGCTAACTGAATATCTGATGCCCAGTAACTGAAGTCCAGAACCTTCTGTCCTCTGACCTGCTCGCGATAGCGTGCGCTACACCCAAAACTCAGCGTGCGCTACTACACCATTAGCGTACGCTAATATCTACTTATAGTGTGCGCTATGAATTATTCCAATTCAGTCCAGTACCCACTGGACTCTGCCTGATCGGCCTTAGCACGCGCTACACCGATTGCATAGTGTGCGCTACTCCAAACTACTAGCGCGTGCTACTTACCATTCGTAGCGTGCACTACTACAACTCGACTGTAGTCCAGTGCCTTCTGGACTGTCAGCATGAACCACCATAGCGTGTGCTAATGCTGAGAGGTAGCGTGCATTACCCATACTCAATTTAGAGCGCGCTAAGGAGAGTACGTAGCGTGCGCTACTCCTCACACACAGTCCACTACAAAGATGACAATGATGATACGCTCGGCCCGACTCTCCAACCGGGTTGAAAGACGAATAATAACTGATACACGACGCAAATTACTTTGAACGGTGAATATAATGAATGAATATGAATGATGAATGATTAATAATGAGTGAAAATTACTGAGTGACAATTAATAATGATAATTATTGAATGATAATTACTGAATTACAACCGGGTATTACATACTCCCCCCTTAAAAGAGTTTCGTCCTCGAAACTAAGGGTCAAACAACTCGGGATAACTCTCTAGCATACTATCATCAGTTTTCCAAGTAGCCTCTTCGACTCCGAGTCTAGACCACTGAATTTAACCAAAGGAATCGTCTTATTCCTCAACTGTTTGATTAGCCGCTCTAAAACTCGTATAGGACGCTCCTCATATGAATGATCATCCGCGATCTCGATTTCGTCGAACTGAAGTATGTGACTCGGGTCGGCAACATACTTCCGCAACTGAGAGATGTGAAACACATTATGAATTCGGCTCAACGCCGGAGGTAAAGCCAATCGATAAGCCAGACTGCCTACTCGATCCAAAATTTCAGACGGTCCGATAAATCTCGGACTCAACTTTCCCCGCTTCCCGAAACGGAAGATACCTCGACTTGGGGATACCTTGACCAAAACGTGGTCACCTGCCTCGAACTCTAATGGTCGACGACGAATATCTGTATATGATTTCTGTCGACTCTGAGCGGTCAACAAACGACTTCTGATCAAAGCTACCTTCTCACGGGCGGCAATAAACATATCGGGCTCGGTGTCGATTGATTCAGATAAGTCATTCCTTTTGAAATTATGCCCTCGAATGCCACTCAGAGGATGTTGAGTGAGGGCATTGTTTTTGTAATTATGTAAATCACTAATATAAGGCAATGGATGTTTCTTTATTTACTGGTAGTTACTGACATTCCTAACTCGTAAATATACATATAGAAACTAGTTCGTGTATTTTAGAGCAAACCGTTCCACTCCTTATTGGATAAGGGGATCGGCACTGGAAAGGTTTATAGCTCAAATACTTAATCGTTCGCAAGTCGATGAAACTTGACTGGGCGTTAAGTTTATGTGAAGACTTGTATGACGTGTTCTTTGACATGGAGAGTGCCTGTCGAACGCTAATGGTTAGTGGGAGCATACGTTATAGGTATGCTAATCGTATTAGTATACTCGAACTGACTCATCCTCAATTCGTCACATGGATTTCACTCCGGGACAGTCATGTTGGGATTCGGTGCCTAAAACGAAGGCCCAGCGGAAGCGGTAAAACGAAATTTAATTCGATCCGAATCCCTACGAGGATCGATCGAGGTACGTATATACGAATATATAAACGAAAAGCAAGAGTCGTAAGAAACTAACCCTCGAAGTCCGTTGATTAAATGGTAACCTTCTCTTGAGCTATTCCCCAAGCTTTAGTTTGATCTCTACGAGTCTATTCCGCTTCAAGCCCTTGAACGATCCAACGCCGAAAGCACCGCGTCTCTACTTGCCACGCGCTGGATAAACGACCGGAATAACAACACTTGATTAACCTTTAAGGTTACGGCTATAATCAAGTGATGAAGCTTTTATTACTACACTCTAAGTGTATAATATATCTCTCAATAATTTTGTCTCAATTTTCTCCAAGAAAAATGAAGAATTAGTGAATGAAGAAGATGAAGATGAGTGTTAAACTCAAAGTCTATCTCTCTCTCTCTTTCCTCACGTTGGAAGGCTTGTGCATGTGAGTGATTGTCATCATCTCCATTTATTCAACTCCCCACATGTACATCTCATTATTATGAGAATCAAAGCCCCACCACCTCAATGATCAACCATTAAAGAATGGAACAAGGGTCCATATGAAAGTGGGTGGAAATGTGGGGGGCGGCCCATGTAGAAATCGGACAAGTTTGGTTCGTTTCGGACTCCCGCGAGTCCAAACAGATAAACTCCGATTCCGTTCCAATGTATTTATACCAATTAATTAATCCAATTACACATAATAACATAATTAATTTCTCCAAGAAATAATTATATTCATGAATTAAATTAATCACCCAGTGAATATTTAATTCATTAGGCCGTAAATCAATTTATCCAACAAATCGATTTAGACATCTAATGTTTCAAATTTAGATATCCAATATCTAATACACATAATGAGAGAATTAGCTTGATTTACTCCGTCGTCAATCCTATTGCGCGACTCGGTAGATCCGTCTCAGTCAGCAATGGGAGGAACCAAAGAGTAGTAGCACCACCTAGCCAGCCTGGCGGCCTACACCGTACCCCAACTGAGAACGAATGATTGGGATCATTCAAGAAACATTCTGTCGTGAATACCTTCTTTCAAATGTCCCAATCAAGTTATAGGGTCACGATCAGTCAAACCCCATCTGTACTTGATGATATGCATGCGTTAATGCAAATCGAGATCATCGAGCTGTCATGTATCTAATACAACTAGATCCAATGCTTTGGCCAAAGACTTATGATCTCATCTGCCAATAACCGCATAGGACATATAACCCGCTCACTAACGGGAGAAAGAATTCTATCTTGGTATTCAGTAGGACCTGCTACTTGCCCGTCAAGATGCACGTCGAGGTTGACCCCCGCCTTCCGGTTTACAGGGTCGAACTACTCTAATGAAAATCTTGACGTCACAAGCACATCCCTACTAAATCCTCAAGTCGAAGGTTCACGAATGCCTATCACAACCTTTCGATTCCGTCATTGACTGTCCCGGTGTGAGTCGGTTCGAGTATACTAATCCAATTAGCATACCTATAACGTGTGCTCCCACTAACCACTAGCGTTCGACAGGCACTCTCCATGTCAAAGAACACGTCATACAAGTCTTCACATAAACTTAACGCCCGGTCAAGTTTCATTGACTTGCGAACGATTAAGTATTTGAGCTATAAACCTTTCCAGTGCCGAACCCCTTATACAATAAGGAGTGGAACGTTTTGCTCTCAAATACACGGACTAGTTTCTATATGTATATTTATGAGTTAGGAATGCCAGTAACTACCAGTAAATAAAGAAACATCCATTGCCTTATATTAATGATTTACATAATAACAAGATCAATACCCTCACTCAACATCCTCTGAGTGGCATTCGAGGGCATTCTCCTAACAATCTCCCACTTGCACTCAATGCCACACACTATGGTATCTAATACCCATGTTCTCCAGATGATGCTCCAAGTTAGTCTGAGAAAGTGGCTTGGTCAGTGGATCGGAGACGTTGTCGGCCGAGTCTACTCTGTGCAGCACAATGTATCCCTTGCGAACAAATTCTCTTACGAGATGATACTTCCTCTCAATATGTTTGGTGCTGTTGTGAAACCTCGGCTCCTTGGCCTGCGCTTCTGACTCGTCGTTGTCGCGATGCAAAGATAAATGACAGGCGGCAAGCACATGGTATCACGTGAAGTTCCCCCACAAACTTCTTAATCCAGAACCCTTCCTTGGAAGCCTCCGAGGCTGCTTAATACTCAGCCTGACAGGTGGAATCAGCAGTCGCGCTTTGCTTGGCGCTACGACAAGATACTGCTCCTCCATTAAGAGTAAATATGTAGCCAGAAGTAGACATCGAGTCGTCCTTCAGTCCTTAGAAGTCCGAATCAGTGAATCCCACCACATCCAATTCTCCACCGCCATACATTAGAACCATAACTGTAGTCCTTCTCAAGTACTTGAGAACGTTCTTTACGGCAGTCCAATATTCCCTACCTGGGTTTGCCTGAAACCTACTCACCACGCTTACAGCATACGCGATGTCAGGTCTTGTACACAACATAGCATACATAAGGCTACCCACGGCCGAAGCATATGGTATATTACTCATTTCCTTTCGTTGTTCCTCACTTTGAGGACACATCTTCAAGGAGAGTTTTATTCCATGTTGCATCGGTAGGAACCCTCTTTTAGAATCATCCATCTTAAATCGCTTTAAGATCTTATCTATATAGAGGGCTTGGGAAAGGCCTATTGTTCTCTTCGCTCTATCTCGGTAGAGTCGAATTCCAAGAATATAGGTTGCTTCTCCCAAGTTTTTCATGGAGAAATTACTCGAAAGCCAAGCTTTTACAGAACTGAGCATTCCCACATCATTTCCTATTAGTAGAATATCATCCACATATAGTACTAAGAATGCGATCTTGCTCCCACTAACCCTCTTGTATACACAAGGTTCCTCCTCATTTTGCACGAAATCAAACTCTTTGATTGCCTCGTCAAAATGAAGGTTCCGACTACGCGACGCTTGCTTCAGTCCATAAATGGAACGCTGAAGCTTGCACACTTTTTGAATATAGACATCGGACACAAAGCCTTTAGGCTGCTCCATATAGATTTCCTCCTCGAGGAATCCATTAAGGAAAGCCGTCTTTACGTCCATTTTCCATATCTCATAATCGTGGTAGGCAGTTATAGCAAGCATCATGCGAATAGACTTGATCATGGCTACGGGCGAGAAGGTATCGTGGTAATCGGTCCCTTCCTTCTGGGTATAACCCTTTTCCACAAGCATGGCCTTATAGGCGTCAACCTTGCCATCACCATCAGTCTTTCTCTTGTAGATACACTTGTTCCCAATAGGCACTATGCCCTTGGGGCGGTCTACTAGAGTCCAGACCTGATTGACATGCATCGAGTCTATCTCAGCTTCCATAGCTTCACGCCATTTTGTGGAGTCTACATCCACCATAGCTTGGTCATAGGTCGTCGGGTCGGTCTCTTGGCTATCACTTGGAACCTCATGGAGACCCAGCTCCTTCAAGTGCACAAGCCCATACCTCTCAGGTAAATGAGACACCCTACTAGACCTACGAGGTGGTTGTACTTGTGTTTCAGAAAGTTCGGTTCCAGCTTCTTGCACAGGTGTCTCCCGAGGAGTTTCATTATATTCTTCTAAAGAAATATTTCTACCTGCTCCGCCTTCCTGAATGAACTCATCTTCCAGGAAGTGTGCTTGTAAAGCAACAACGATCTTTCGATCTTCGGGCATCTAGAATAGATATCCCATCGTCCCAGACGGGAATCCAATGAAATGTCCCTTCGCAGACCTAGCTTCCAACTTTTCTACCTTAGTCTTCCTGACATAGGCGGGACATCCCCAAATCCTAATATGATTAAGACTTGGTTTCCTTCACTCCCACATCTCATGTGGATTTTTAGGAACGGATTTGGAAGGACATCTGTTTAAGATATAAGCGGCAGTCAGGATTGCATACCCCCACAGGTAAATTGGAAAGTCAGTATAGCCCAGTATGGAACGGACCATGTTTAACAAGGTCCGGTTCCTTCTTTCTGACACACCATTTAACTGAGGAGTACCTGGAGGTGTTAGTTGTGAAACTATTCCATGTTCCTTAAGGAACTCGTCAAACTCCGTACTCATATACTCGCCACCTCGGTCCGACCGAAGTGTTTTGATATGATTACCAGTTTGTTTCTCGACTAGGGCCTTGAATTCCTGGAATTTCTCAAAGGCCTCGGATTTATGTTTCATTAAGTATACATAACCATACCTAGTATGGTCATCTGAAAACGTAATGAAATATTGATATCCATCACGTTCTGCTTACAAAGCACCACATACATCGGTATGGATTAATCCCAGTTTATCAGCGGCTCTTTCAAATGTCCCTGTGAAGGGGGACTTAGTCATTTTGCCTTTAAGGCAAGATTCATAAGTAGAAAAGGGATCTGATCCCAATGGACCCATAAGTCCATCTTTTTCCATCTTGTAAACCTTGGTCTGACCAACGTGACCAAGTCTAAGATGCCATTTCAAAACATGATTGGTTTCATCCCTACCACGTTTTCTAGTCATAGTATTCACAACTACTTTGTTGCTGAGATTTAGATGATGCAATCCATTCAACAATGTAGCAGTACCCACTAGTTTATTTCTAAAATAAATTGAGCAGGAACCATCACCAATGAAAGATGAAAAGCCTTTTCGGTCCATGACCGGAATGGATACAATATTTTTGTGCCCCTTAGGCAAAACAAGTACATCTTCTAAATTCAAAACAAAGCCGGATTCTAAACCCAAAAGAAGTGATCCTATGTCGGTCGCCTCGACACTATGCCCGCTAACGACTGTGATCATAACTTCTCCAGCTCCAAGCTTCCTACTTTGTTCCAGATCCTGATTCACGATACAAATATGAGAACTAGCACCAGAATCCAGTATCCAGGAAGTAGAAAATACAGTAGCAGAACAATTTGTTTCCAAAACTAAAAGTTCTGTACCTGAAGTGCCATGAAGAATTGGACAGTCTCTAGCCCAGTGGCCCAGCTCACCGCACTTGAGACAAGCATCCTTCTTCTTCTTGTTCTTTCGAACCATCGGGGCCTTGCCCTTTCGCTTAAGGTCCTTAGCTTGTGGTCCAGTCTGCTTCTTGGTCTTTTTCTTCTTATTCTTAGACTTCCGATGTCCAGAAGAAATCACAATGGCAGACTCCATCATTCGCAGAGTCTTCATCTGAGACTGAGCGGTCACCAGTTTGTTCATTAGCCCAGCTAAGTTACATGCAATCTCATTGCAGTTAAAGTTCATAACAAACTGTGAGAAGGAATCAGGGAGAGACTGTAGGATAAGGTCGGTTTGGATAGAAGTATCCATTTTAAAATCAAGAGCTTCCAATCTCTCGATCATGGATATCATTTTGAGGACGTGTTCCCCAACCTTCTCACCTTCCTTCATCCTTGCACTGAACAGTTGCTTGGATATCTCATATCTAGAAGTTCTGCTATGCTCACCATAAAGCTCGGTTAAGTGAGATAGAATCTGCCTAGCAGAAGTCATTTTCTCATGAGCTCTCTGAAGCTCATTAGACATGGAAGCCATCATATAAGCACGGACTTTCACGTCATCTTTAACCCACTTTTCGTGATTTTCAATCTCTTCCTGATTGGCTCGGGTCCGCACAGGAGGCGCCAGAATGTCCGTCTCCAAGACGTATCCCAGTGCCTCTATACTGAGGACAATCATCAGATTGCGGAGCCAATCCACAAAGTTAGGTCCCATTAAGGTGTTCTTTTCGAGCAGAATTGCGAGTGGATTCATTGTCATATTGAAATTTGAGTCTGCATTAAGTACGATAGATTAATTAGTGACTCATTCAATTATGTTCTGAGTATAGAATTAAGGTCTTTTCTATTCTTGTTACCCAGCTCCCACTATTTTTATCGGAATAACACACTCCCATGTGAAATCTGGAAGTATCGTCGCTCTACTTCATAGTGGTGATCGAGTTCTTTATAAATCTTAATAGAGGGCAACCGAACAGGTTTCTAGTCTATTACTTTTCGTAAAGTGGTGTCCAACACCAACCCATCTAATGGATGATTCGATCTTCTTTTTCCCCTTGTTCACTCCCCTCAACCTATACGGTTTTTATGGTTCGTGAACAAGTTAAGTTTATACCATCGACGTAAATCAGTTTCACAATTGAATCTTATCCGGCAACCTATCAGGTTTCTAGGGATAAAATTTGCTCCAACCGAAGGCATCCAAATGCGCTCCCGGTAATTTATCCGTCCTCCCCGAACGACTACCCCGATAACTCGGAAGCATAGCACATCCGGTTTGGATTTCAATTTCCCGAAAACTCGATGGAGAGAAGGAAAACCTTGAAACCTTATAAACTTAATAATTTATCGTGGGAGAATTTTCGCGATTAACGTTACACTTTGCACATTAATCGTTTAAACGCGTTTGTGGCATTCATACAATATGAAACAACTCACAACCTAGTTGCTACCAACATGCGGTTCATGGACCGTTCCTAGAAAACAAAAACTCCGTAATCTAATTACAAGTCTTCGTCTTGAATCTTCGTTTTCTCGAAATGGATCTTCCTCCGGTCTTCGTCATTACATATAAATTTTACATTGAAAATTACATCCTAGATACAAATTTTTTCTAGTAAAATAAATAGGCTCAAAACGAACTTTACAACCCAATCGAATAAAACGAACGATTCAAAAAACTAAGTCCACGAACCACATCCCCATTCAAAAGCATTCATCCAATAAATATTAAATAAATGGAAAACATAGAGATACATTGATCCAATCAACAATACGAACCGATCAAATCGATTCACACATCGGTAACATGAAAACATTCAAAATAATTCGGTCGATCACAAGTATTCCAATAAATCAATTTTCCCTTATAAAATGAAATACCATAAATCATTTTAATCATATTAAATCCAATTTAAAATGAGGGAAATCATTTTTAGGAATACACAAAGCAAATAAGCCCGAAAAGGGTCCGAAATAGGCAACCGGCGCCGAACGCCACCAGCGGCATGCGGGCGCCCAGCCCCGGCCTCGAGCACAGGCCGCGCCCCAAGATGCTGCCAGGCCGGCTACAACAGCCCTAGGCCGCGGCCCCCGACTCCTGGACCCCTCCCGGACCATCCAATGGCATTTCGGGGCTAGTTTTTCGACCGGATATCCAATATCTATATTCTCCAACATTCATATCTTCAATATAAATCATATTTCCAAGAAATTAAGATTTATATTTAGACATAAACTTACAAAAAATATAACTACAACGAACGTAAAAACATATACCACGATTATGACTAAAATGATTCCAAATCATTCACCATCTAATCAAGCAATCCAAATGCCAATATCGTATATACGATCGCAAGACCTATGCTCCGGGACAGTCATGTTGGGATTCGGTGCCTAAAACGAAGGCCCAGCGGAAGCGGTAAAATGAAAATTAATTCGATCTGAATCCCTACGAGGATCGATCGAGCTACGTATATACGAATATATAAACGAAAAGCAAGAGTCGTAAGAAACTAACCCTCGAAGTCCGTTGATTAAATGGTAACCTTCTCTTGAGCTATTCACCAAGCTTTAGTTGGATCTCTACGGGTCTATTCCGCTTCAATCCCTTGAACGATCCAATGCCGAAAGCACCGCGTCTCTACTTGCCACGCGCCGGAAACACGACCAGAATAACAACACTTGATTAACCTCTAAGGTTACGGCTATAATCAAGTAATGAAGCTTTTATTACTACACTCTAAGTGTATAATATATCTCTCAATAATTTTGTCTCAATTTTCTCCAAGAAAAATGAAGAAGTAGTGAATGAAGAAGATGAAGATGAGTGTTAAACTCAAAGTCTATCTCTCTCTCTCTCTCTTTCCTCACGTTGGAAGGCTTGTGCATGTGAGTGATTGTCATCATCTCTATTTATTCAACTCCCCACATGTACATCTCATTATTATGAGAATCAAAGCCCCACCACCTCAATGATCAACCATTAAAGAATGGAACAAGGGTCCATATGAAAGTGGGTGGAAATGTGGGAGGTGGCCCATGTAGAAATCGGACAAGTTCGGTTCATTTTGGACTCCCGCGAGTCCAAACAGATAAACTCCAATTCCGTTCCAATGTATTTATACCAATTAATTAATCCTATTAATTAATCATATCAAACACATAATAACATAATTAATTTCTCCAAGAAATAATTATATTCATGAATTAAATTAATCACCTAGTGAAATATTTAATTCATTAGGCTGTAAATCAATTTATCCAACAAATCGATTTAGACACCTAATGTCTCAAATTTAGATATCCAATATCTAATACACATAATGAGAGAATTAGCTTGATTTATTCCGTCGTCAATCCTATTGCACGACTCGGTAGATCCGTCTCAGTCAGCAATGGGAGGAACCAAAGAGTAGTAGCACCACCTAGCCAGCCTGGGGGCCTACACCGTACCCCAACTGAGAACGAATGATTGGGATCATTCAAGAACCATTCTGTCGTGAATACCAGTATATGTATAAACCCTTCTTTCAAATGTCCCGATCAAGTTATAGGGTCACGATCAGTCAAACCCCATCTGTACTTGACTATATGCATGCGTTAATGAAAATCGAGATCATCGAGTTGTCGTGTATCTAATACAACTAGATCCAATGCTTTGGCCAAACACTTATGATCTCATCTGCCAATAACCGCATAGGACATATAACCCGCTCACTAACGGGAGAAAGAATTCTATCTTGGTATTCAGTAGGACCTGCTACTTGCCCGTCAAGATGCACGTCGAGGTTGACCCCCGCCTTCCGGTTTACAGGGTCGAACTACTCTAATGAAAATCTTGACGTCATAAGCACATCCCTACTAAATCCTCAAGTCGAAGGTTCACGAATACCTATCACAACCTTTCGATTCCGTCATTTACTGTCCCAGAGTGAAATCCGTGTGACGAATCGAGGGTGAGTCGGTTCGAGTATACTAATCCAATTAGCATACCTATAATGTGTGCTCCCACTAACCATTAGCGTTCGACAGGCACTCTCCATGTCAAAGAACCCGTCATACAAGTATTCACATAAACTTAACGCCCGGTCAAGTTTCATTGACTTGTGAACGATTAAGTATTTGAGCTATAAACCTTTCAGTGCCAACCCCCTTATACAATAAGGAGTGGAACGTTTTGCTCTCAAATACACGGACTAGTTTCTATATGTATATTTACGAGTTAGGAATACCAGTAACTACCAGTAAATAAAGAAACATCCATTGCCTTATATTGATGATTTACATAATAACAAGTACAATACCCTCACTCAACATCCTCTGAGTGGCATTCGAGGGCATTCTCCTAACAATATCCCACTTGCACTCAATGCCACACACTATGGTATCTAATACCCATGTTCTACAGATGATGCTCCAAGCTAGTCTGAGAAAGTGGCTTGGTCAGTGGATCGGCGACGTTGTCGGCCGAGTCTACTCTGTGCAGCACAATGTATCCCTTGCGAACAAATTCTCTTACGAGATGATACTTCCTCTCAATATGTTTGGTGCTGTTGTGAAACCTCGGCTCCTTGGCCTGCGCTACAGCTCCGTCATTGTCGCAGTATAGCGGAACAGGCAGCTCAGTACATGGTATCACTTGAAGTTCTCCCACAAAATTCTTAATCCAGAACCCTTCCTTGGAAGCCTCCGAGGCTGCTTAATACTCAGCCTGACAGGTGGAATCAGCAGTCGCGCTTTTCTTGGCGCTACGCCAAGATACTGCTCCTCCATTAAGAGTAAATATGTAGCCAGAAGTAGACATCGAGTCGTCCTTCAGTCCTTAGAAGTCCGAATCAGTGAATCCGACCACATCCAATTCTCCACCGCCATACATTAGAACCATAACTCCAAGTACTTGAGAACGTTCTTTACGGCAGTCCAATATTCCCTACCTGGGTTTGCCTGAAACCTACTCACCACGCTTACAGCATACGCGATGTCAGGTCTTGTACACAACATAGCATACATAAGGCTACCCACGGCCGAAGCATATGGTATATTACTCATTTCCTTTCGTTGTTCCTCACTTTGAGGACACATCTTCAAGGAGAGTTTTATTCCATGTTGCATCGGTAGGAACCCTCTTTTAGAATCATCCATCTTAAATCACTTTAAGATCTTATCTATATAGAGGGCTTGGGAAAGGCCTATTGTTCTCTTCGCTCTATCTCGGTAGAGTCGAATTCCAAGAATATAGGTTGCTTCTCCCAAGTCTTTCATGGAGAAATTACTCGAAAGCCAAGCTTTTACAGAACTGAGCATTCCCACATCATTTCCTATTAGTAGAATATCATCCATATATAGTACTAAGAATGCGATCTTGCTCCCACTAACCCTCTTGTATACACAAGGTTCCTCCTCATTTTGCACGAAATCAAACTCTTTGATTGCCTCGTCAAAACGAAGGTTCCAACTACGCGACGCTTGCTTCAGTCCATAAATGAAACGCTGAAGCTTGCACACTTTTTGAATATAGACTTCGGACACAAAGCCTTTAGGCTGATCCATATAGATTTCCTCCTCGAGGAATCCATTAAGGAAAGTCGTCTTTACGTCCATTTGCCATATCTCATAATCGTGGTAGGCAGTTATAGCAAGCATCATGCGAATAGACTTGATCATGGCTACGGGCGAGAAGGTATCGTGGTAATCGGTCCCTTCCTTCTGGGTATAACCCTTTGCCACAAGCATGGCCTTATAGGCGTCATGCTTGCCATCACCATCAGTCTTTCTCTTGTAGATACACTTGTTCCCAATAGGCACTATGCCCTTGGGGCGGTCTACTAGAGTCCAGACCTGATTGACATGCATCGAGTCTATCTCAGCTTCCATAGCTTCACGCCATTTTGCGGAGTCTACATCCACCATCGCTTGGTCATAGGTCGTCGGGTCGGTCTCTTGGCTATCACTTGGAACCTCATGGAGACCCAGCTCCTCCAAGTGCACAACCCCATACCTCTCAAGCAAATGAGACACCCTACTAGACCTACGAGGTGGTTGTACTTGTGTTTCAGAAAGTTCGGTTCCAGCTTCTTGCACAGGTATCTCCCGAGGAGTTTCATTGTATTCTTCTAAAGAAATATTTCTACCTGCTCCGCCTTCCTGAATGAACTCATCTTCCAGGAAGTGTGCTTGTAAAGCAACAATGATCTTTCGATCTTCGGGCATCTAGAATAGATATCCCATCGTCCCAGACGGGAATCCAATGAAACGTCCCTTCGCAGACCTAGCTTCCAAGAAAAATGAAGAAGTAGTGAATGAAGAAGATGAAGATGAGTGTTAAACTCAAAGTCTATCTCTCTGTCTCTTTCCTCACGTTGGAAGGCTTGTGCATGTGAGTGATTGTCATCATCTCCGTTTATTCAACTCCCCACATGTACATCTCATTATTATGAGAATCAAAGCCCCACCACCTCAATGATCAACCATTAAAGAATGGAACAAGGGTCCATATGAAAGTGGGTGGAAATGTGGGGGGCGGCCCATGTAGAAATCGGACAAGTTCGGTTCGTTTCGGACTCCCGCGAGTCCAAACAGATAAACTCCGATTCCGTTCCAATGTATTTATACCAATTAATTAATCCAATTAATTAATCATATCAAACACATAATAACATAATTAATTTCTCCAAGAAATAATTATATTCATGAATTAAATTAATCACCTAGTGAAATATTTAATTCATTAGGCCGTAAATCAATTTATCCAATGAATTGATTTAGACATCTAATGTCTCAAATTTAGATATCCCATATCTAATACACATTATGAGAGAATTAGCTTGATTTATTCCGTCGTCAATCCTATTGCACGACTCGGTAGGTCCGTCTCAGTCAGCAATGGGAGGAACCAAAGAGTCGTAGCACCACCTAGCCAACCTCGCGGCATACACCGTACCCCAACTGAGAACGAATGATTGGGATCATTCAAGAATCATTCTGTCGTGAATACCAGTATACGTATAAACCCTTCTTTCAAATGTCCCGATCAAGTTATAGGGTCACGATCAGTCAAACCCCATCTGTACTTGATGCTATGCATGCGTTAATGCAAATCGAGATCATCGAGCTATCGTGTATCTAATACAACTAGCTCCAATGCTTTGGCCAAAGACTTATGATCTCATCTGCCAATAACTGCATAGGACATATAACCCGCTCACTAACGGGAGAAAGAATTCTATCTTGGTATTCAGTAGGACTTGCTACTTGCCCGTCAAGATGCACGTCGAGGTTGACCCCCGCTTTCCGGTTTACAGGGTCGAACTACTCTAATGAAAATCTTGACGTCACAAGCACATTCCTACTAAATCCTCAAGTCGAAGGTTCACGAATACCTATCACAACCTTTCGATTCCGTCATTGACTGTCCCGGAGTGAAATCCGTGTGACGAATCGAGGGTGAGTCGGTTCGAGTATACTAATCCAATTAGCATACCTATAACGTGTGCTCCCACTAACCATTAGCGTTCGACAGGCACTCTCCATGTCAAAGAACACGTCATACAAGTCTTCACATAAACTTAACGCCCAGTCAAGTTTCATTGACTTGCGAACGATTAAGTATTTGAGCTATAAACCTTTCCAGTGCCGACCCCCTTATACAATAAGGAGTGGAACGTTTTACTCTCAAATACACGGACTAGTTTCTATATGTATATTTACGAGTTAGGAATGCCAGTAACTACCAGTAAATAAAGAAACATCCATTGCCTTATATTGATGATTTACATAATAACAAGTACAATTCCCTCACTCAACATCCGCTGAGTGGCATTCGAGGGCATACTCGTAACAAGTCAATGACGGAATCGAAAGGTTGTGATAGGTATTCGTGAAACTTCGACTTGAGGATTTAGTAGGGATGTGCTTGTGACGTCAAGATTTTCATTAGAGTAGTTCGACCCTGTAAACCGGAAGGTGGGGGTCAACCTCGACGTGCATCTTGACGGGAAAGTAGCAGGTTCTACTAATACCAAGATAGAATTCTTTCTCCCGTTAGTGAGCGGGTTATATGTCCTATGCGGTTATTGGCAGATGAGATCATAAGTCTTTAGCCAAAGCATTTGAGCTAGTTGTATTGGATACACGAGAGCTCGATGATCTCGATTTGCATTAACGCATGCATAGCGTCAAGTACAGATGGGGTTTGACTGACCGTGACCCTATAACTTGATCGGGACATGTGAAAGAAGGGTTTATACGTTTACTGGTATTCACGACAGAATAGTTCTTGAATGATCCCAATCATTCGTTCTCAGTTGGGGTATAGTGTAGGCCGCCAGGCTGGCTAGGTGGTGCTACTACTCTTTGGTTTCTCCCATTGCTGACTGAGACGAACCTACCGAGTCGCGCAATAGGATTGACGACGGAATGAATCGAGCTTAATCTATCATTATGAATATTAGATATTGGATATCTAATTTGGGACATTGGATGTCTAAATTGATTTATTGGATAAATTAATTTACGGCCTAATTAATTAAATAAATTACCGGGTGATTAATTTAATTAATGAATATAATTATTTCTTAGAGAAATTAATTATGTTATTATGTATTTAATATGATTAATTAATTGGATTAATTAATCGATATAAATACATCGGAACGGAATCGGAGTTTATCTGCTTGGAATTTCGGGAGTCCGAAACGAACCAAACTCGTCGGATTCCTTCTAGAGGCCGGCCCTACTTTTGATCTCTTACCTTTAGTCTTTGTCTTCCTTTGGTGGGTGAAGACTAATCACCTAAGAGATATGATATCTCTTATTATATGGATAAAAGAGGATTGTGTGGGATTTGTAAGTAGAATAAAGGAAAGACATCTCTCACTTCTTATCCACCAATTCCAATGTGAGTATCAGTGAGAGAGAGAGAGAGAGAAAAAGTTTTCTCAAATTGTCTTCATCTTGTTCTTCATCCTTGTTCTTGAGTTTGTTGGAGAAAATTCAAGATACATTGAAAGATAAATATTATATACTTAGAGTGCAATAATAAAAGGCTTTATCACTTGATTCTAGCCGTAACCTTAGAGGTTAATCGAGTGTTGTCATTTCAGTCGTTTTTCCGTCACGTGGCAAGTAGAGACGGGGTGCTTTTGGCGTTGGATCGTTCAAGAGCTTGGAGCGGATTGGATTCGTAGAGATCAATCAAAGCTTGGGGAATAGCTCAAGAGAAGGTTACCATTTAATCAACTGACTTCAAGGGTGAGTTTCTTATAACTTTTGTTATTCGTTTATATATTCGTGTATACGTAGCTCGATCGATCCTCGTAGGGATTCGGAGCGAATTGATTTTCGTTTTATCGCTTCCACTGGGCCTTCGTTTTAGGCACTGAATCCCAACAGTGGTATCGGAGAGTAGGTCTTGCGATCGTATATACGATATTGGCATTTGGAATGCTCGATTAGATGGTGAATGATTTGGAATCATTTTAGTCATAATCGTGGTATATGTTTTTCATTCGTAATAATTGTATTTTTCGTAAGTTTATGTCTAAATATAAATCTTAAATTTTTGGGAAATATGATTTATATTGGAGATATAAAAGTCGAAAAATATTGATATTGGATATCCGGTCGAAAATCTTGCCCCGAATCGTCGTCGGACGACTTTTTGGTCAAAAGGTGCATTCTGGCCGAGAGTGACTCAACCGTGTCCTGGGTGACTCAGCCGTGTCCGGCAGTTTGCATAGTCACTGCCAGGCAGACCCGACCGTGTCAGGCGACACGGGCCGTGTCTGGCCGGTAGGCTTCCGGAATTGACTCGACCATGTCAGGCGACACGGCCGTGTCTGGCTGGAATGTCTAGGACACTGCCACCACGACCCGACCGTGTCAGGCAACACGGGTCGTGTCTGGCTGACAGGCTGCCGGCAGTGACTCGGCCAGGCAGGTAAGTTTTCACCCGGCCGTGTTTTCTTGAAAATTAAACTCCCACATGTTAAATTGGATTTAATATGATTAAAATTATTTATGGTATTTCATTTTACAAGGGAAAATGATTTATTGGAATACTTGTGATCGACCGAATTATTTTGAACGTTTTCATATTACCGATTGTGTGAATCGATTGGATCAGTTCGTATGGTTGATTGGATCAATGTATCTCTACGCTTTCCATTTATTTAGTATTTATTGGATGAATGCTTTTGAATGGGGATGTGGTTCGTGGACTTAGTTTTTGAATCGTTCGTTTTATTCGATTGGGTTGTGAAGGCCATTTTGAGCCTATTTATTTTACCAGAAAAAATTATATCTAGGATGCAATTTTCAATGTAAAATTTATATGTAATGACGAAGACCGGAGGAAGATCCATTTCGAGAAGACGAAGATTCAAGACGAAGATTACGGAGTTTTTATTTCTAGGAACGGTCCATGAACCACATGTTGGTAGCAACTAGGTTGTGAATGTTTTTTTCATATTGTATGAATACCACAAACGTGCTAAAATAATTAATGTGCAAAGTGTAACTTTAATCGCGAAAATTCTCCCACAACAAATTATTAAGTTTATAAGGTTTCAAGGTTTTCCTTCCCTCCATCGAGTTTTCGGGAAATTGAAATCCAAACCGGATGTGCTATGCTTCCAAGTTATCGGGGTAGTCATTCGGGGAGGACGGATAAATTACCGGAAGCGCATTGGATGCCTTCGGTTGGAGCAAATTTTATCCCTAGAAACCTGATAGGTTTCCGGATAAGATTCAATTGTGAAACTGATTTACGTCGATGGTATAAACTTAACTTGTTCACAAACCATAGAAACCGTATAGGTTGAGGGGAGTGAACAAGGGGAAAAAGAAGATCGAATCATTGATTAGATGGGTTGGTGTTGGACACCACTTTATGAAAATTAATAGACTAGAAACCTGTTCGGTTGCCCTCTATTAAGATTTATAAATAACTCGATCACCACTATGAAGTACTGCGATGATACTTCCGGATTTCACATGGGAGTGTGTTGTTTCGATAAAAATAGTGGGAGTTGGGTAACAAGAATAGAAAAGACTTTAATTCTATACTCAGAACATAATTAAACGAGTCACTAATTAATCTGTTATACTTAATGCAGACATAACTCTCAATATGACATTGAATCCACTCGCAATTCTACTCGAGAAGAACACCCTGATTGGACCTAACTTTGTGGACTGGCTCCGCAATCTTATGATTGTCCTCGGTATAGAGGCACTGGGATACGTCTTGGAGACGGACATTCCGGCGCCTCCTGTGCGGACCAGAGCCAATCAAGAAGAGATCGAAAACCATGAAAAGTAGGTTAAGGATGACATAAAAGTCCGTGCTTACATGATGGCTTCTATGTCTAATGAGCTTCAGAGAGCTCATGAGAAAATGACTTCTGCTAGGTAGATTCTATCTCACTTAACCGAACTTTATGGTGAGCACAGCAGAACTGCTAGATACGAGATATCCAAGCAACTGTTCGGTGCAAGGATGAAGGAAGGTGAGAAGGTTGGGGAACACGTCCTCAAAATGATATCCATGATCGAGAGATTGGAGGCTCTTGATTTTAAAATGGATACTTCTCTCCAAACCGACCTTATCCTTCGCCTCTCCGATTCCTTCTCACGGTTTGTTATGAACTTCAACTTCAATGAGATTGCATGTAACTTAGTGGGCTAATGAACAAACCGGTGACCGCTCGGTCTCGGATGAAGACTCGCGGATGAAGGAGTCTCGCCTTGTGATTTCTTACGGACTTCTAAGTATAAGAATAAGAAGAAAAAGACCAAGAAGCAGACTGGACCACAAGTTAAGGACCTTAAAGGAAAGGGCAAGGCCCCGATGGTTCCAAAAGGCAAGAAGAAGAAAGATACTTGTCTCAAGTGCGGTGAGCTGGGCCACTGGGCTAGAGACTGTCCGATTCTTCATGGCACTTGGTCTGTAACTTTTAGTTTTGGAAACAAATTGTTCTGCTACTGTATTTTCTACTTCCTGGATACTGGATTCTGGTGCTAGTTCTCATATTTGTACTGTGAATCAGGATCTGGAACAAAGTAGGAAGCTTGGAGCTGGAGAAGTTATGATCACAATTGGAAGCGGGCATAGTGTCGAGGCGACCGACATAGGATCACTTCTTTTGGGTTTAGAATCCGGCTTTGTTTTGACTTTAGAAGATGTACTTGTTTTGCCCAATGGGCACAAAAACATTGTATACATTCCGGTCATGGACCGAAAAGGCTATTCATTTTTCATTCGTGATGATTCCTGCAAAATTTATTTCAGAAATAAACTAGTGGGTACTGCTACATTGTTAAATGGATTATATCATCTAAATCTCAGCAACAAAGTAGTTGTGAATACTATGACTAGAAAACGTGGTAGGTATGAAACCAATCAAGTTTTGAAATGGTATATTAGACTTGGTCATGTTGGTCAGACCAAGGTTTACAAGATGGAAAATGATGGACTTATGGGTCCATTCGGATCGGATCCTTTTCCTACTTGTGAATCTTGCCTTAAAGGCAAAATGACTAAGTCCCCCTTCACAGGGACTTTTGAAAGAGCCGCTGATAAACTGGGATTAATCCATACCGACGTATATGGTGCTTTGGAAACAGCACGTGACGGATATCAATATTTCATTACGTTTACGGATGATCATACTAGGTATGGTTATGTATACTTAATAAAACATAAATCCGAGGCCTTTGAGAAATTCCAGGAATTCAAGGCCCTAGTCGAGAAACAAACTGGTAATCATATCAAAGCACTTCGGTCCGACCGAGGTGGCGAGTATATGAGTATGGAGTTTGACGAGTTCCTTAAGGAACATGGAATAGTTTCACAACTAACACCTCCAGGTACTCCTCAGTTAAATGGTGTGTCAGAAAGAAGGAACCGGACCTTGTTGAACATGGTCTCTTCCTTGCTAGGCTATTCTGACTTACCGATTTACCTGTGGGGGTATACACTCCTGACTGCTGCATATATATTGAACAGACGTCCTTCTAAATCCGTTCCTAAAACTCCACATGAGATGTGGGAGGGCAGGAAACCAAAGTCTTAACCACATTAGGATTTGAGGATGTCCCGCCTATGTCAAAAGGACTAAGTTGGACAAAATGGAAGCGAGGTCCGTGAGGAGACGTTTCATTGGATTCCCATCTGAGACGATGGGTTATCTATTCTACATGCCCAAAGATCGAAAGATCGTTGTTGCTTTGCATGCACACTTCCTGGAAGAAGAGTTCATTCAGGAAGGCGGAGCAGGTAGAAATATTTCTTTGGAAGAATAAAATGAAACTCCTTAGGAGACACCTGTGCAAGAAAATGGAACCGAGCTTTCTGAAACATAAGTACAACCACCTCGTAGGTCTAGTAGGATGTCTCATTTACCTGAGAGGTATAGTTTTATGCACTTGGCGGAACTGGGTTTCCACGAGGTTCCAGGTGATAAACAAGAGACCGACCCGCGACTAATGACCTAGCAATGGTGGATGTAGACTCCATGAAATGGACTGTAGCAGTCTTCATGTAGTTGGGACCTTCGTTTTGATGAGACGGTCAAAGAGTTTGACTTCGTGCAAAATGAAGAGGAACCTTGTGTATACAAGAGGGTTAGTGGGAGCAAGATCGCATTCTTAGTACTATATGTATATGAGATTCTACTAATAGGAAATGATGTGGGAATGCTCAGTTCTGTGAAAGCTTGGCTTTCGAGTAATTTCTCCATGAAAGACTTGGGAGAAGCAACATATATTTTTGGGATTCGACTCTACTAGGATAGATCGAAGAGAATGATAAGTTTTTCCCAAGCCCTCTATATAGATTAGATCTTAAAGAGGGTTCCTTCCGATGCGACGTGGAATAAAACTCACCTTGAAGATGTGTCCTCATAGTGAGGAACAATGAAAGGAAATGAGTTATATACCATATGCTTCGGCAGTGGGTAGCCTTATATATACTTTATTGTTTACAAGACCTGACATTGCGCATGCTGGAAGCGTGGTAAGTAGGTTTCGGGCTAACCCAGTCAGGGAACATTAGACTGCCGTAAAGAATGTTCTCAAGTACTTTAGAAGTACTAAGAGGTCTGATTCTTATATATGGTGGTGGAGAACATAATGTGGTGGGATTCACTATATTGGACTTCCAAGGACATAAAGACGATTATATGTCTACTTCTGGCTACATTTACTCTTAATGAAAGAGCAGTATCTTGGCATAGTGCCAAGTATAGCGCGACTGCTGATTCCACCAGTTTGCCTGAGTATAAAGCGGCCTCGGAGGCCTCCAAAGGAAGGGTTAAGAAGTTATTAGGTAAACTTCTCGTGACACCTCGTGCTGTGCTGCCAGAGCGGTAGCACAGGCCTAGAGACGAGGTTTCACAACAGTACCAAACATATTGAGAGAGTATCATCTCGTAAGAGTATTTGTTCGCAAAGAGATACATTGTGCTGCATAGAGTAGAGTCAGCCGACTACGTCGCTGATCCACTGACCTAGCCACATTCTCATATTAGCTTGGAGCATAATCTGGAGAACATGGGTATTAGATACCATATTGTGTGGCATTGAGTGCAAGTGGGAGATTGTTGGGATTATGCCCTCGAATGCCACTCAGAGGATGTTGAGTGAGGGCATTGTATTTGTAATTATGTAAATCACTAATATAAGGCAATGGATGTTTCTTTATTTACTGGTAGTTACAAGCATTCCTAACTCGTAAATATATATATAGAAACTAGTCCGTGTATTTGAGAGCAAAACGTTCCACTCGGTCGGCACTGGAAAGGTTTATAGCTCAAATACTTAATCATTCGCAAGTCGATGAAACTTGACTGGGCGTTAAGTTTATGTGAAGACTTGTATGACGTGTTCTTTGACATAGAGAGTGCCTGTCGAACGCTAATGGTTAGTGGGAGCACACGTTATAGGTATGCTAATCGGATTAGTATACTCGAACCGACTCACCCTCGATTCGTCACATAGATTTCACTCCGGGACAGTCAATGACGGAATCGAAAGGTTGTGAAAGGTATTCGTGAACCTTCGACTTGAGGATTTAGTAGGGATGTGCTTGTGACGTCAAGATTTGCATTAGAGTAGTTCGACCCTGTAAGATTTTCAGGCTTTAGAGCTGAGATGCTGGTAGATACTATGAGGGGGATTGTTGGGTTTCGATCCAGCATCGTGCTTGCATGAGCTTAAAAGTACGCGAGACGCGGCTTGCGCCACGAACCGTGAGATCTCTATTAGTAAGTGGTAAATTGAATTGATTTGGATTACTCATACCAACTAGATGTGTCTTCTTTTCTGGTAGTCATCTCATATAAATCCAAAGTTAAGCGTGTTTGGCTTGGAGTGCTTGTGGGATGGGTGACTATCTGAAAAGTTTTTTGGATGCGCGCGAGCGAGGGCAAAACGCACTAGAAAATATATATGTTGGTACGATGAGAACAATATTCATGACCAACAATGAGATTATATATACAAAAACAAACCAATAAATTTGATATCCTTCGCTTCACGAGTCAAATCCATCAACCGAGATGAGGCCTTCATTCTTTTACGTCCCATTAACTCGGCCAACAATTCATCTATATACTTCATTTGATGATAGAATTAGAGTTTATTTTACTTTACTTCCTTGCGTCCTGGTTAAATCTCATTTTACCCCCTTATACTTTTCACTTTACTCCCATGTGCCCAATTCTACTTGAATAAATAACTTGGGGCATCACAACCAAAAACGAACTAATAAATCATCTATTATACTAAAAGATTAAGTCCCCCTTATTGATATTATTTTCAGTGTTGTGCTCGTTGAAATATTAATTTAAATGATAAAAAATTATCATGTTTTTGAACATTTAAAAAGAATATATTTATATGCACAACCTGAAGAGATACTTAAGAGATTAAAAGAGGTTATATATTTCACTACTTAGAAGGTATTTTGGTCAATTCAGTCATAAAAATACCTAAATTTACTCCCATAGTCGCACACCAGGCGAGTGAAGAACACTCTCCATTATGTTGGACGGTTTGGCACTTCCGTGCATGATTATAAAGAACACGAGGTACATCTGTGCAATTTACAAAACACGGGTACATCTGTGTAGATTTATGAGAACACAAGGTACTTCTGTGCATTTTTCCCGAGTGAGAGAAGTATAAGCATTCCTTTATTTATTTTTTTCAGTTGGATGTTGTAACCACCATAGGATGAGATTGTATATTATTGTGTTCTATTATTGTATTATGCATATTAGAGCTGGTCTTCTATGTACTTACCCACCATTGTAACTAATAGAATATTTGCATGACTATAACAATTCATACCCTTTGCATAAAATATTTTTGTACACAGTAATAACATTCAATCTTGGTTAACATTCGTTATGTTTGGCTTACTTATATTCCTCTATTGTTTTGTTAGAGAAAGTGAGAAACAAGTCAAGTTCATGTTCACTTTAAGTCTAACGGATCTTAATCTATGTCACCTAATCCTTTAAAACTTTAATTTAGTGTAATCAATTAAATGAAAGTTTTAAATACATTTTGTTTATCTAAACATTAACAAATTACTCTCAACAATCAACAAAGATCTCCCGCGGCAGCCTTAGTTATAGATTTTGTAAATTCGACAATTTACACACACATTATGCGATGAACATTTAGATACAAACTTTGTGCGTTGCACGGGTTCTGAATTAGTATAAAATCATAATATTAGTATAAAATTGAGTTTCATGTCATAAATGTTAGTATTAATGGTTATAAAATTATAATATTAGTATAAAGTTTCATGTCATAAATATTAGTATTAATAATTATAATATTAATAATAATCTTTTTACAAAAGCAATAAATATAAGAATTTAGAATTATATAAAAGAATTAAATACATAGGTTTAATATATAAAGATTGAGTTTCATGTCATACATATTAGTATTAATAATTATACATTTATAATATTAGTATTAATATTTACAAAAGTGATAAATATAAGAATTTAGAAGTAATATAAAAGAATTAAATGCATCGGTTTTGGACACATATTCATTTGCTAATATTTTGAGACGAAATCATTTATCACACATCTTCATAGAAAATCAACCAGTCAACAAAACCAATTAATCAATATTCTTAAAGCAATTTTGAGTTATGTTAAAAGTGTTTGTTTTCCATTGATTGTAAGGATGTTATTAAACTGGATAAAAACTTAACAAGCGACGTACGTAATATTGAAAAAAAAATATATCACAAGCT